>CM039674.1:496557249-497807249 GCA_022496015.1 Hordeum marinum | reverse complement strand
GATGTTATCGCAAAAACCGAAGAAGGCATTCTTACTAATTTTTCAGTAGGAAGGTTTGTTGTGTTCTCATTCAATTTCTTTCAAGCATTTGATTCCGCTTTTGATTCATATTATCAATGAGGTGATGATGTTTTGTCCATCTTCAGGTTGGCTCCACCAACTCGCGGGAATCCGGGTCATGGTGAGGAGCAGGCTGATGTTCCACCACCCCCACCACCGCCTCCTCCTCCTGAAGCTTGGCAAGTGGTGGTGGCCGCAACCAATGCGAACACTCAGATGCTGCTCAGGCTGTTACAAGAAAGAGATCAAGGTCAGAAAAGGCTTTCAAGGGAATTTTCAGAAACAACCTTAGTTTGCGACGATCAACCAGTTCCTTGCCAACCAGCCCAAGTCTTTCACCTATTGTGAGCAGCCTTTTGATGCCGATGATTGGCTCCGTGACATGACTAAGCATTTTGAGTGCAGCAATGTCAGACCAGAAGACTTTGTCAGATTCACTTCATTCCAGCTCAAGGGTCAGGCAGCTGATTGGTGGCAGCAGTACAAGGATTCCAGGGGCGATCGTGTTGTTACTTGGGACGATTTCTATCGTGACTTCAGGGGCCATTACATTTCGACAAGCTTTGTCGAGGAGATGAGTGAGAAGTTCAGGCACATGAAGCAGGGAAGCAAGTCTGTCTATCAGTACAACATCGAGTTCCAGAATCTAGCCCACTATGCTAAGCAAGATGTTCCATATGACAAGGCCATGATCTATTAGTTCAGACGTGGTCTCAAGGATGAGCTTCTGCCAGGTCTTGTCCTTCAAGAGCCTCGTGACTTTGATCAGTTCTCCAATATGACTTTGAAGGTCGAGGGAACTCAGCTCAAGTTGGAGAACTCAAGGAAGCGTTCAAGGGATTCATATTCTTCTTCTTCCAGCTCTCAGATGGTTCCTAAGTAGCAGAAATGTTGGGTGCCTAACCCTCCTCCGTTTCGTCCTCCTCAACAGCAGAAGCAGTTCGGTGGCCGTGGTTCTTCCCACCCACCCAACCCAGGATATCAGTATAGACCCCAGGCGCCAAAGTCAGCTTTTGTTCCTCCTCGAGGCAAATTTCGTCCGCTATCAGAGGTTACTTGTCACAAGTGTGGTCAGAAGGGTCACTACTCAAACAAGTGCAACCAACGGCATCTTTCGCCTCCTCCTCCAGTCAAGCCCCCAAGCAGTGCTATGGTGAAGCATAATCCCAAATTTGCAAGGGTGAATCATGTGAATGCAGCTGAAGCGGAGCAGTCTCATGAAGTGATTATGGGTAATCTCGAAGTCAATTCTATTCCTGCTAAAGTTTTTTTTGGTATTGGTGCATCGCATTCATTCATATCTAGGACTTTTTTTGTAAGCATGATTTCGTGACATTAAAGAGCCCTAGGCCATTAAATGTTCGTTCTCCTTGTTTGCAAATGACTTCCAATGTTTGCGTTCCAGATGTTTCTATCAAGATGGCAATTATTCTTTTCTGGCCTCTACAATTGTTCTCGGAAATTCCAACATTGATTTCATTTTGGGCATGGACTTCCTAGCTATGAATAAGGCATATGTAGATTGTCAAGATAAAGAAGTCAAGCTACCTCATCCTTTAGAAGATGTGATCATTTTCGCAGCTCACGATGACACAATCCGTCTCTTTGCTCTTAATGAGAAGGGTGAAATCTCGGCTATTTCTCAAATTCCGGTGGTTTGTCAGTATGAAGATGTCTTTCCAGAAGAATTGCCAGGAATGCCTCCGCACCGGCCAATCGAGTTCGTGATTGATCTCGAGCCCGGCACTGAACCGGTTTATAAGCGCCCTTATAAACTTGGTCCCGAAGAGCTGAAAGAGTTAAAGAAGCAGCTAGATGAACAAGAACGTCTGGGTCTCATCAGACCAAGTTCTTCTCCATGGGGTTGTGGTGTTTTGTTTGTCAAGAAGAAGGATGGCACGGACTGGCTTTGTGTCGATTACCGTCCATTGAACAAGAAGACAATCAGAAACAAGTACCCACTTCCCAACATCAATGAGTTGTTTGAACAACTGAAAGGTGCCAAGGTTTTCTCAAAGCTTGATCTTCGCATGGGCTATCATCAGATTCGCATTCGCGAAGAAGATATTCCACAGACCGCTTTCAGGACGAGTTTTGGCTCTTATGAGTACACCGTCATGTCGTTTGGTCTTGCAAATGCTCCACCAACCTTCTCAAGAATGATGAACTTCATATTCTCTCCTTTCAAGAATGAGTTCATCTTGGTCTATTTGGATGATATCCTCGTGATCTCGGAGACCGAAGAAGAGCATGCAGAGCATCTTCGGCTTGTGCTTGACAAGTTACGAGAGCATTGATTCTATGCCAAGTTTTTCAAGTGTGAGTTTTGGCTCAATGAAGTGGTGTACCTTGGGCAAGTGATCTCTGTTGAGGGCATTAAAGTGCACCCTGAGAAAGTTGAGGCAATCTTGAAGTGGGAGCCTCCTCAAAATGTCAAGCAACTTCGTAGCTTCCTCGGGCTTGCAAGTTACTGTAGAAGATTCGTGGAGAACTTCTATCAAATTGCCAAGCCTCTGTCTAATCTCCTCTAGAAGAATGTCAAGTATGTTTTGTATCCTGAGTGTGATGTGGCATTCAATACACTCAAGCAGAGACTGACTTCAGCTCCAGTTCTTGTCCCTCCCGAGCAATCAAAGCCTTTCCAAGTTTTCTGTGATGCTTCTCTCCAAGGTCTTGGTGGTGTTCTCATGCAAGATAAGAAGATTGTTGCTTATACCTCGCGTCAGTTGAAGCCTGCCGAGAAAAACTACCGCACTCATGATCTCGAGTTGGCGGCAGTTGTGCATGCTCTAATGACTTGGAGGCATTTGTTGTTGGGTAGACCAGTTGAGGTGTACACCGATCACAAGAGCTTGAAGTATATTTTCACTCAACCCAATCTCAATCTTTGGCAGTCTCATTGGGTGGAAATGATTGAGGACTTCAACCCTAGCATTGAGTATACTCCTGGGAAAGCAAATGTCATTGTAGACACGCTTAGCCGAAAGGCGTACTGCAATAGTCTCATCCTGATGCCTCTTCAACCTGAGCTTTGTGAAGCCTTCCGCAAGCTCAACCTTCAAATGATTCCGCAAGGATTTCTTGTCAATCTTCAAGTCTCTCCGACTCTGGAAGATCAGGTTCACCAAGCTCAACTTCTTGATGCAATGGTGAAGAAAGTGAAGAAAGGTGTGGCCAAGGGCATTCCGAAGTATAAGTGCTTTCGCGTTGATGACAAAGATACCTTGTTCTTTGAGGACCGTCTGGTGGTTCCAAAAGGTGATCTCAGGAAGGTTATCATGGACGAAGCACATAATTCTCTTCTATCCATTCATCCGTGCAGTTCCAAGATGTATCTGGATCTCAAGCATACCTTCTGGTGGACTCGCATGAAACGTGAAATTGCTCAGTTCGTGAACTAATGTGATGTTTGTCGTAGAGTGAAGGCAGAACATCAACGTCCAGCAGGTCTTCTTCAGCCTTTGCATATCCCAGAGTGGAAATTCGATCTTGTGGAGATGGATTTCGTCACCGGGTTTCCCAAGTCCAAGAGAGGCAACGATGCCATCTTTGTGGTTATCGACAAGCTGACCAGAGTTGCTCATGTCCTTCCAGTCAAAGAATCTATCTCGGCAGCTCAGCTAGGAGAGTTGTATACGTTAAGAATAGTTTCTTTGCATGGTATTCCTCAGCTCATCTCATCTGACCATGGAAGCCTCTTTACTTCCAAGTTTTGGAGTCCTTCCAGACTGCTATGCGTACCAAGATCCGTTTCAGCACTACATTCCATCTGCAGACAAGTGGACAAGTTGAGAGAGTCAATCAGATCCTTGAAGACATGCTCAGAGCCTGTGTGATCTCGTTCGACATGAAATGGGAAGACTGTCTTCCATACGCTGAATTCTCATACAACAATAGCTTTCAGGCTAGCTCAGGCAAGACCCCTTCCGAGATTCTCTACGGCAGGAAGTGTCGTACCCCGCTTAATTGGTCGGAAACCGGTGAGCATCAAATTTTGGGCAATGACATGATCGCCGAAGTAGAAGAGATTTGCCATGTCATTCGTGAGAACCTCAAAGAAGCTCAATCCCGACAGAAGAGTTATTACGATAACAAACATCGGGATGTCTCCTTTCAAGTTGATGATCTAGTCTATCTCAGAGTCTCTCCCATGAAGGCCACTCAGCGGTTTGGAATTAAAGGGAAGCTAGCTCCTCGCTTTGTTGGTCCATTCGGAGTTGGTGACAAGAGAGGTGAACTTGCATATCAACTAGAGCTTCCTACAGACTTCACAAATGTGCATGATGTCTTCCATGTCTCTCAGCTCCGGAGGTGCTTCAAGACTCCCGAGCATACCATTGACCTCCAAGACATTGATCTCCAAGAAGACCTCTCTTATCGTGAGCATCCAGTGGCCATTCTCGAGGAAACTGAGCGTATGACTCGCAACAAATCTATCAAGTTCCTCAAGGTGAAGTGGTCTCATCATTCTGACAAAGAAGCTACTTGGGAACGTGAGGATCTTCTCCGTTCCAAATATCCAGAGTTCTTTCGTTCCTAGATCTCGGGTCGAGATCCTCTTGTAGTGTGGGAGAGTTGTGACAGCCTAAGTGCTGCCGCTGCCTTTTATGACCTTGTAACCTATGTGGACCCATGTGCCATGTGATGTATGATTTGAGTTTGCTTCTTGCCATTCCATCTCATCACCATGCATCATGTCATCTCATCATCATGCATAATATAATGTGGTGTGCTTCCATGTGAACTTGTTGAGATTGTGAGTAGCTCTTGTGTGAATATTGGAGGTGTGGGCTTCAATCCCCTCTCCTCTTCTTTATTTTCTATCTAAACCTCAGCTTATTTCCTCTTGTTTTTCCTCAACAGAATTAACTTGCTCTAAAAATCTGTTAAAAATCTTCAAGTTGTAGTAAATATTGGTTGAAGCTTGTGTGTGTTGCTCTCTGTGATGTTTGGACTTTGGGCTCATCGGGTATTTAAATAACAGGTCCTGTTGTTTTTAAAAAGTATTAAAAATTACTTGCATTAAAAATCTACTTGTTAATTTTATTAAATAGGTCACATTTCCTTTTATGCCAAGGTATTTTGTGTTTGATCAAAATTCCTTTTCTTTTCTCTGGGGCTTTTCTTTTGTTTTCCGTTATCTCTTAAATAGATGTCCCTCTGTTTTATTTTTTTGCTCTGTGAGAGTGAGAGCGCAGTGGGCCTTGTCCTTCCCTCTGGCCTAGCCCGCAAGTTAGCGGCAACCTGCTCCGTTGCATCCGTCTGTCAGGTTCAGAGAGCAGAGAGAGCGAGCGAGCGCCGCCGTGAGCTTCAGCCGTCGCATCGCCGTCATCCCGCGCCTATTTAGCCCCCTCGGCATGCGTGCCGCCCTCTCTAGGGTTCCGCACTTCCCCCTCGCGCCGCCACCATCTCCATCTCCCCTCCTTCCCCTTCCTTCTGCAGTGACATTCGGGGAGAGAGGAGAGGATTCATAGAGGTTCAGGCAGAGCTAGCTGAAGTCGCTATCGACACCGTCATCTCCGGTGGCCTCTTCGCCCTCCTCCAGTATGGTGAGGTGGTTCCTAGCGCCGCCGGCGCTCCGTTCCCGATGCTAGGAGGTCCTAGCTCCTCCGTGGCATTGCCTCGTCGTCGCCTCCTGTTGGCAAGCATGCGTGGAGCTGCGCTTCTTCAGGCTGCGCCGAGCCGTCGCCTTGCATCTCCGCTTCTCCGAGCATCCCCCTCGGTGAGACGCCGCATCCCCGCTTTGTTGCGTTGCCACTCCGTTGCCGTAGTCCTCGGGTCATCGTCGCGTAGTGCTCGCCGTCGCCGCCGGTAGCCCAAGACGCGGCCTTGAGGGTCGTCTCCTTCGTCCTCCTCGTCGCGAGATGAGAAGGGGAACGGAAACCTCGTAGATCCCTGCTTCTTCCCTGCCAGTCCGCGTCGCCGGAGAGCTAGCGCAGTCACCGGTATCGTCGCCGCCGTTTCCTGTCACTGGTGCCTTTTCCTTCAGTTTCGTCAGTTAGGCGCCTGATCTGTTAGTACTAGTGTGCTCGATGCCCTTCTCTGTTGTGATCCGGTTCAGTAGTGCAGTGGTGTTGGCGTTGGGGTTCAGACATCAGGTCTGGGGTTCGAGCCCCAAACCCCCCTTTTTTCCTTTTGTTTTTCTTTCTTTTCCTTGCTGTTGTGATCTGTGGTGTATGCATGTGTATTCAGCAGGTATAGATGTTTTTTCCTCTTTTCCCTTGCTGTTTGGTAGGAGTATGTACTTGAGTGTGTGTGAGTGGGTCTTACATACATGTGTATGTGCTTCTATGCACTTGTGCATATATGTGGGCACATATGTGTGTGTGTGTGTTGAGATACCACACACATAGGAGTGTGTGTTTGAGAGTGTGGGTGTGCTCATATGCACTTGTGCATATGTAGGCATGTATGTGTGCATGTATGTGGGGGTGTGTATGACTAGTGTGCATGAGGGGCCTTGTCCAAGACAAGAGGAAGCCCCCTCCTTTATTATTTTGTTGTATAATCTCTTGATATGCTTATGGTTGGTTTTGTGCCAACATACCATTCCTGGATTATGTCCTTTTATGGACATGCCATTCATGATGGCTCCTATATGTGGTAATAAGTGGCACATAAGTCATGTGGGAGTCTTGTGTTATTTTGTTCGAGCTAGGTTGTGGTGTGGTGTTGCATCTAAACATAAGAGTGTGATACATGATTTTGGGGTAGAATCACCCAAAGAATTCATTGGAGTAACTTGTTTGGTCATTTGAGCAAGTTTTACAAAATGTCATTTTGTCTCCAAGTGCCATTTTGTCATTTTTGTTATATTTAATCCATGCATGATATGATAATTGTGCCAACATGAATATGGTAGCCTTTGATGAGTAGAATGCCATGGTATTTATTTTTTTCATGTTAAACTTGCATATAAGTGGGAACCATGCTCTAAAGTAGCTACTAAAATATTGTTGTTTTCAAACATGCTCAATATTTCCAAGTCTAAGAATCTGTTAATATTTGTATGCCATGAAGAGTGGATGCTACCAAGTCATATGTTGTGAATTAGCTCAAGCTCAGTGCTAGTGATTTGAAATAGAGGTTGCCCTCTATCATCCTGTTAATTTCCATGCCATGAGGTGGTCTCTATCACCATTAGTTTCTATTGTCAACTTGCTATCAGCTTAACTCAGACTCTAGAAAACTATTATTTTCTCCAAGTCTCAAAAATCTGTTTCATCATGCCAACTTGTGAGCTTCATGCTTATTGATGTGTGCCTCCATTCCAGATTGTGTAGTTGGATAATTTGATAAGCATGCTATGTAGTTTCTATCAATGCCTTGTTTGTGGTTGCAGATTTCCTGTAGCTCTAGTTATTGGTTGTGAAAGTTGCTATGTTGCTATTTTGTGGAAGATTGTTTGTTTTACTGTTTTATGACTTGTGGGCGCTATACTCCATGTAATTGCTTGATCTTTGCCTCCATTGTGGTTGGTTTTTCATTGACTAACCAATGGCTACCTTGGAATGCCAAGGAATAGCCCATGGCCTTCTTTGTCTTGTGTTTTGCCTTCGTAACTTGTCGTGAGCATAGCGTGAGATCGTAACTCCGTTTCTTATGTTCTACATATGCAATTGTATCGATTTTGCATGAAGCATCCATATTTTCCATGTTCATGCATGTTTAGATAACTTAACAGGAGGTCTGTCCAAAACTGTAAATAACTAAACATTGCATGTGAAACATGACTAGTTTAGGATTGCCATGTTAAATTCTTCAAATGAATCATGCATCATCTTTTTTGTGCATTGCACCTTGGATGGTTGTTTATTATTGCTGTTTCTCTTGGGTAGATGCGAGTGTTGAAACTGAGTACGAGGATCTAGGAGAGTACAACTATGAGGACCCCGCTCTTTGTCCCTCTGAAGAACCAACAGGCAAGATGATCGTACCAGGATCCCGACACTATTTTTGCTTTGCTAGATGTCTCGCTCTTATCGTTACTTATGTGTTACCTACCACTTGAATGTCAAGCCTCCTACATTGCCATGATAGCCTCTAACCCCTCCACATCCTAGCAAACCTTGTTTGGCTAAGTTACCGTTGCTCAGCCCCTCTTATAGCGTTCGTAGTTGCAGGTGCAGGTTGTATCCATGTGATAAAATGGGTTTGGCATATCACAATATTATCTACTATTTAATTTAATGCACGTATATATCTTGGTATGGTGGAAGGTTTGGCCTTTTGCTCAGTGTTTTGTTCCACTTTTACCGCCATAGTTTCTTGTTACCGGTGTTATGTTTCCATACTTTGCGCTCCTAACATGCTCGGGGTTGTTATGGGGACCCCCTTGATTATTCGGTTGAGATTAAAACTTGTCTGGCAAGACCCAACATTGGTACTATTTTCTTAAACAACTTAATAAAATTTGCATAGGCTTTGCAACCCAGTGGATAATTAATCAACCCCCAGGCCAGTGCTCCTCATGAGTGTTGGTCCAAACTAGAGCCACTTGCAGGGCCACCTCGGGGAAACTCGAGTGATTTCTATCTGGCCGCCGCACGTAGTGTTCATCCGGTCGTGTCCTGAGAACGAGATATGCGGCTCTTATCGGGTTTGTCGACACGTCGAGTGGTCTTGCTGGACTTGTTTTACCTTTCTCGAGTGGCTTGCGTGTGGAACTCTGATTTTCTTCGGGCTATCTTGAGGTGTTCGAATTCCTTTGGAGTTGACTAGGATGATCACGAGATTCGTGGTCGAGGTTATTCCCGCAGAGTGTGGTTAACTTATGATGGACTAGTTGGAGCACCCCTGCAGGGTTAAAACTTTCGGAAACTCGTGCCTGCGGTTATGTGGCAACTTGGATATTTCTTTAAAACCCGGTTATAGTTAACTTGAAGTTAACTCTCATAAAATACACCAACTGTGTGAGTAACCGTTATCGTCTCTACTCGTGAACATGAACCGAGAGAGAACACAGTGGGGTTATGTTTGACATAAGTAGGTGTTCAGGACCTCTTAGAGGTCATTATAGTTCTCAATCGTTTATCGTAGACCACATTATTACTTTCATGTTTCATAAGATTAGCCACCATAAATGCTTAGTGCTGCTGCAAACTAAACACATACCCCTTTCCAACCTATAAGCTTGAATAGTCTTGGTACCCGGGCACGAGATTGCTGAGTCCCCGTGGCTCACAGATTACTACAACAATCCAGGTGCAGGTATAGATGAGATCACGCCAGATGATGTGACGCAGCTCCAGTGGGAGTATGACGAGGAGAGTGGCAAGATGTACGTCACTTATCTAGACGAGTAGAGTGGTGGTGGTCGTGACCTTCGGGGCTAGCAAGCCAGTGTCCTTGCATCATTTTATCGTTTGTTTTCGTCCTTAGCCGGCCCCTGTCTTTGGATTGATGTTTGAATTCATTGTGTGGAATTGTAATTTAGCATGTGGCGAGTGTAAGCCAACTCATATACTCTTCTCTTCCTAAATGTATGTAATGATGCTGAAGTTGCGAACGACAAAATGCGCCTCTATACCTGCCGAGGCCCCCATGCCTTAATATGGATAGCCGCGCATCTTGGACATGATAGTCGATAACGTCTTTGATGTGACGCTCGCGGGCAGCACGTTCTTCACCCTCCAAGGTAGCCAGATCTTCATAGGCTACCTTGGGGGCCCGTAGGTTGGCCACGGGGGTGTCGTAGACGAGCATGTTACTGCCAAGGATTTTAGTGACCATGCGACCGCGGACACACATAGCCCAACACCGGCTGGGCTCGGTGCCAGCCGGGGTGAGACCATAGGCAGAGGTGTACTCCCGCTGAGCAGCCTCCATGCGGCATCGCGTGCCCAATAGGGTGTTGGAAATATGCCCTAGAGGCAATAAATAAAGTGTTTATTATTATATTTCCTTGTTCATGATAATCGTTTATTATCCGTGCTATAATTGTATTGATTGGAAACACATTACATGTGTGGGTAAATATACAACACATTGTCCCTAGTATGCCTGTAGTGCACTAGCTCGTTAATCAAAGATGGTCAAGGTTTCCTAGACATTGACATGTCATGTCATTTGATAACGGGATCACATCATTAGGAGAATGATGTGATGGACAAGACCCAAACTACAAACGTAACATATGATCGTGTCAGTTTATTGCTACTGTTTTCTGCATGTCAAGTATATGTTCCTATGACCATGAGATCATGTAAATCACGGACACCGGAAGAGCGCCTTGTGTGTATCAAATGTCGCAACGTAACTGGGTGACTATAAAGGTGCTCTACAGGTATCTCCGAGGGTGTCTGTTAAGTTCGCATGGATCAAGACTGGGATTTGTTACTCCGTGTGACGCAGAGGTATCTCAGGGCCCACTCGGTAATACAACATCATAATAAGCCTTGCAAGCAATGTGACTAAATGTTAGTCGCGGGATCTTGTATTACGGAATGAGTAAAGAGACTTGCCGGTAACGAGGTTGAACTAGGTATGAAGATATCGACGATCGAATCTCGGGAAAGTAACATACCGAAGAACAAAGGGAACATCATACGGGATTAACTGAATCCTTGACATAGAGGTTCGACCGATGAAGATCTTCGTAGAATATGTAGGAACCAATATGGGCATCCAGGTCCCGCTATTGGTTATTGACCATAGAGGTGTCTCGGTCATGTCTACATAGTTCTCGAACCCGCAGGGTCTGCACACTTAAGGTTTGGTGACGTTTCGGTAGTATAGAGTGATGTATGGTGGTGACCGAAGGTTGTTCGGAGTCCCGGATGAGATCCTGGACATCACGAGGAGCTCAGGAATGGTCCGGAGGTAAAGATTGATATATAGGAAGTCCTATTTTGGTCGCTGGAAAAGTTTCGGGCTAATCAGTAATGTACCGGGAGTGCCGGTAGTGTACCGGGAGACTACCAGGAGGGGTATTTCGACCCAAGAGGCTTCATGGGCTGTGGGAGAGTAAATACCATCCCTTTGTGGGCTAGTGGATGTCCCACACAAGGCCCATGCGGCTGGGAGAAAAAGCCCAAAGGGAAAAAGGTAGAAAAAGGCAAAAAAAAGGAGGAATCCTAGTCCTACTAGGATTGGAGGAGGAGTCCTCCTCTCCTCCCCACTTCGGCCGAATCAAAGGAGGCTTGGCCCTTGTGCCAAGCCTCTCGTCCCTCCCTCCTATATATACTAGAGGATTGTAGGGTTTTGGCACAGAATTTTTAGCCACGTGGTACCCGTTCCTCCAGTGCATCGTTTCGCCTCTAGATCGGATTTCTACAGCGCTTAGGCGAAGCCCTGCCGGAATAGCTCCACCACCATCGTCGGAGTGTCGTCACGCTGTCGTAGAACTCTTCTTCCTCTCCGCTCCGTCTTGCTGGATCAAGACGGTGGAGATCGTCATCAAGCTGCACGTGTGCTGAATGCGGAGGTGTCGTCCGTTCGGCGCTAGATCGAAAGGACCGTGATCAAGTTCGCGGGACGAATCGTGATCAAGTTCGCGGGACAGATCGTGATCAATTTCGCGGGACGGATCATGATTGGATCGCGGGATGCTCGGCGATTTGGATCGCGAAGACGTTCGACTACACCAACCGCGTTTCTTAACGCTTCCCGCTTAGCGATCTACAAGGGTATGTAGATCCACTCTCCCTCTCGTAGATGCTCATCACCATGTATAGGTCTTGCGTGAATGTAGGAAAAAATTTGTTTCCCATGCAACGTTCCCCAACAGAGGGCGCTGTTGTCCTCAAACAGTAGGCGGCGAGCCACCTCCAGCTCGACTGTGGCGACGTCGGGGTTCGCCGTCGGAGCGATGGGGTGCTCATGCCTCGGAGAGCCGTGCCAAGCGGGTCAGAGGTGCCGACGCGGGCAGCAGCCATGTTGGCCTCGGCCAGCGCACGCCAGAGGAGGTGGAGGAGACGATGGCCATCACTCCCATGCGGACGTGGAAGAGCTGGACTGGGTCGCAGCGAGTGTTCCCACGGACGTGGGAGGGTCGATGCAGTAGAGCACCTGGCGAGGGTACTCGTCGGCGACTGGTGCTTCGGCAAGGCTCAGCCTGCCAAAGCGCTCGGTGAGCGCGTCGATGTTGAGCGCGAGGTCGACGATGCTGCCCGCAGGGCTAGCCGGAGCAAGCCCCACGAGCCTGTGGTTTCGCCTAGACGTGTGGCGGACGCGGGAAGTGGTGAAGGGTCCTGCCCGGAGCATGACTCCGGCTGGCGCCGCATACGGCCCCACGGTAGGCGCCAACTGTCGTCATTTTCTCACGACAGATGCCATGGGTAGGCTTATCGAAGGTGGTTGGGGACGAAGGACGCCGACGGGCTCCAGGAGCGGGATGAGGCACAAGCGGTGATTGACACTCGATGTACCCAGGTTCGGGGCCCTTCGAGGGAGGTAATATCCCTAGTCCTGCCTGATCTAATTGATCCAAGAGGAAAGGTTACAATGACGCTCCTTGAGTTGTGTCTGGAGGTGGAAGAAGGAGCAGCCGACTCCTCTTCCTTCCTATGAGGGTGGCTGCGGAATGGGGTGTTCCTGTGTGTGTGTGTGTGTGTGTGTTCTCTTTCTCTACTTGCTTTCCCTTTGCATGGTGGGCTTCGAGGGGGTTTATAATGCAACCCCCCCGATTACAATATGGATGGAAAGCCATGGGAGGGCCCCAGCTGGCAGCCTCTGAAGCCGGCTAAGAGGTCTCGTCGTGACTCGGAGGGGCCCGCATGATAGGTCCCAACAGCGCTCACTTCACGGCACAGGTCGTCCTTCGGGGCGTCGCCTTGTGGTAGTCGGCCGCGGTCAGCGGTACGGCCGGCTACACTGTAGCCACGTCGGGGCAGGTAATGAAGTGGTTGGAGGTGTGCCGGCACGGTCGGAGGCCCGATCGCGGTCAGCCGAAGTCAGCGGCACTATTGCCTCCACTGTAGCCATACGAGCGCTGACCCCCGTCGGGATGGGGGCCCTGTTGCCTTGCACGTCTTGGTAGTGGGATCCAAGGTTCGGTCGGCTAGGGCGTCGGGGGGGGGGGGGGGGCAGCCCCCAGCCGGCAAGCCCACTGGAGCCGGCCAGGCTTAGTCGACACGGCTTAGCTGGCTGGGTGCGATCCGGACTGTAGGGGGAGGCGGCTCGCCCCTCAGTCGTTTCAGAAAGCTGAAGTTGTGGGTCACTTTAGGCTACCCAGGGCTATCCCCCCCGACAACATTAAGAAGTGTCAATATGTAATATTGTACCACCAATATTGACATCCATAAGATTAAATCAATAAAAAAATCATGATGAATCGAATGATACTGATTTCATATTATGTATATTGATATATTTTTCTACAAATTTAATCAAACTTAAAAGGATTTAATTTTTGAAAAAATCACACCTTATATTTTAAAACAGAGAGAGTAATTGTTTTAGGAAAATCCAGCAACACCGACAGTGCAATAAAGCGCGCCAACCCTTCTAGTTACTTTTAAACTGCCATCAATATTATGCACCCAGCAGTTGTTTGCCTGTCACCAACAGCAGTAGCAGCGGATACACTTGGGATTAATTACAGGAGATAGATATATAGAAATGCTCATATCCAACATCTGGATTCGCATATCCTTCTCGGACATTAAATGCACGGCCAAGAGCCCAAGAGGACATGTATAAATATCACTCAAGCATCATGTTCTTCTCCTCATACTCCTATCGCATCCTGCAGCTTCATTTCATCGAGCACTTAGTCATGGCGCTCAACAACGCTCAACTGCTTGCTGCCTTCACCTTGGCCCTGCTCCTCATGGCTTGCGGTGAGTTAACATGGCTCTGATCATGGTATGGAAATCCCATATTGTAAATTAGGTTCGTCGAAACACTTACTAACATGATGTCGGGGGTGCATGCGTTAATTGTGTGGTGCAGGTGCTCAGAGGCATCCATGCATCAACATAAACATTCACGTCAGATGCAGCACGAGGCTGTGCAATCATGCCTGCCGCAAAAGGCTCACGTACTACAAAAGCGCCCGTTGTCACAAAAGGCTCACGTACTACAAAAGCGCCCGTTGTGAGGATCGGGCAGCCAGCGAAGGCGGCGGATGAGACGTTTCGTTGCACAACAAGAGAACGGCACTGTGTGTGTGTTGTTAGATCTTTTGGGCTTCCGCTCATTAAACCTACAGACCTCAACCCAATCAAATAATTAAAATTCAAAGACCTAAACCTCCCTTTCTTATTTATTTTGGCGTATAAGTAATACTTGGGCAAAATAGTCCAAAAGAGAAGCTTGGAAGAGGGTCGATTATGAGAGACTCGTCCCAAAGAATTGGCCCCTTAATTACTCAATGCAAACGATTAGCTCGATCTTCCTGCCACTCCCTGACGTGGCGCATCATATAGACATTTTAGTTGTTGCATGCAACCGATTTGCTTTTCTCCGTGCGAATAGAAGGGGAAAAGGAGGCATATCTGGAAAAGCACTGCTAATAAATAGGATCATGTAGAGTAACACCATTACAGATTGACCATTCCTTGAACCTTCTCCATTTGCGATTGGTTGCCAGTTCGTCGATGGTGTTGTAACTCACTCTCGGTTGACTGGAAAACCCTGAGTGACGCTTAATCTCATCGACGATGGTGGCAAATCTAAGACGTAAATGCAGGGTAGGCTCAATTTCAAGTACGCTATTTTTCATTTTATTTTTTGTCACGAAGACAAGAGACACATCAGTCTCATCCGGCGCTGCCAGTTAACCTCATCCAGTGGACTCACACACCGCAAGACAACCTCATCCGGCGCCACCAGATCACCTCATCCGATACAATGCACACTCAACAGCATGTTGGCGCCGAGTCCTAGCTTGCTCTATGCATCGGTGCCCAGCTCTCTCTCGCTCTCTACCTCTCTCTGCACATTTCTTTTTCTTCACAAACCGACGAGGAAGGAGGGAAGAGTGAGGAGAGACAGGACAGGACACGGTGGTGTTTTCCGGCGCACATACGCCTGCCGCCCGAACACGAACTCGACATCACTCGGTTACAATGATCAGCTCGATGCCTTTTGTAGCTGGGCCTGCACTAGACATGATCCGCATGCTCCCTACGCAGCCGGCACCCCGATCGGCCCGCTCCACTCATGGCCACCCCGCGCACGAATGCGGGAGTAACTAGTTAGCGAGCGTTCCCTCACAAGCGTTTCAGCGATTGCTTTCACGCGTCGTCACTTAGTGCGTTTTCAATCGTCGCCACGTGTCACGTTCTGAACGTTTTTTTCGGATTTTTTTTATTTTTCCGCACGCGTTTTTGCCTTTTTGGAGTGATTTTTTTTCGGATTTTTTTGGTGTTACGGTTTTCACCGGTCTTTCGTAGCTTTTGGACGGAAAAAATTTCAAAAAAACAGCGCTTCACTTTTTTTACACGAAAAAACGTGTTTTTTTTTTGCGAGAGGTACGGTTTTGCTTCCGTGAAAGACACGATTTTGCCTTCGTGAGAGGCACGGATGTGCCTCTCGAAAAGGAGAAAAAAGCGTTTTCTGCTCTTTTTTTTCTCGCGAGAGGCATGATTTTGCTTCCACGAGAGGCACGGTGTTGTTTACGTGAGAGGCACGGTTTTGCTATCGCGAGAGGCACGGCTCTCGAAAGGGAAAAAACGCATTTTCTACTCGTTTTGCTTCCGCGAGAGGCACGGTTTTGCTTCCGCGAGAGGCACGGTTTTGCTTCCGCGAGAGGCACAATTTTGCTTTCGGGAGAGGCACGGTTTTGCTATCGCGAGAGGCATGGCTCCCGAAAGGGAAAAAACGCGTTTTCTGCTCGTTTTTTTACTACGAGAGGCACGATTTTGCTATCGCGAGAGGCACGGCTCTCGAAAGGGAAAAAACGCATTTTCTACTCGTTTTGCTTCCGCGAGAGGCACGGTTTTGCTTCCGCGAGAGGCACGGTTTTGCTTCCGCGAGAGGCACAATTTTGCTTTCGGGAGAGGCACGGTTTTGCTATCGCGAGAGGCATGGCTCCCGAAAGGGAAAAAACGCGTTTTCTGCTCGTTTTTTTACTACGAGAGGCACGATTTTGCTATCGCGAGAGGCATGACTTTCAAAAGGGAAAAACACATTTTCTGCTCGTTTTTTTACTGCGAGAGGCACGGTTTTGCTTCCGCGAGAGGCACGGCCCATGCCTCTCTGAAAGGGAAAAGGGAAAAAAACGCGTTTTCTAATTTTTTTTCTATCGCCTGAGACCCGGTTTTTTCATCCGGTAAAAGTTCGTCAAAACCTATCAACATGGGATCTATTTTTGTAGATCTTGACGTGAGAAAGCCAACGGTGAATACGGTTCGAGATTTGGACGCACGGTTTAGAAGATAAAACGTTTTGAAAATACGGATCTACGAAAAAAGGGAAAACTTTCATGTCGCGACAAGTAACACGCATGCAGTGTGCCGCTTGTCATAACCTAAGGATAAGAGTAATCGTCAAAAAATATACTCGCTAACTATTGATTTGGCATGAATACGCACGGCTCACGGCGAACCCGCTATGATCACGCCCACCTCGCGATCTCCTAACCACCTGGACCTAGTCCTACTCCCACCCGATGGATGCGCACATGCACACACACCCGAGCTACGCACGCACACATGCTATCTGAACACGCCCCAAGCAATGGTCATACCCAAGTCGGACCATGCCCAAACAGTGATCGGACTATGGCCAGACACTCACACGCACACACAGCCACGGAGCCGGTGCGGCCGAGCCAGCGTCCGATGCGCCCAGCGTGCACACACACGCGCTGGACATGTCCGTCGTGGTTTATAGGCCAACACTCACCTGCTAAGCCACGGCGCCTGCTGACAGTGGCCCTGGCTCGTCGTCGTCATCGATGCCGCCATATATGCCTCCGCCCGACACCACCGTACGCTTCCCACAGGAGCCGCTGCAGCCATCATGCAGCGCGCCCACCTCGTCGGCCACTACCGCGCACCGCCGCCCGAAGCGACTACCACCGCGCTACGCCATGTCGAGCGTGCCGCTGCAGCAGCCCGCCGCTCCGTGCACCGCCATGCCTCATCTCCACGCGCTCGCCGCGCGTCACTATCCCGAACCTCGTAGCTCTCATGCCAACTGTTGGCGTGGAGCCGGCTTATTGACCAACACAACATAAAACTTGTTACTCTATATTCATATAAAAGTGGGCGAAGTATCGGCTGAAAACGCCTATCCCTGCGCCACCCAGGACGTGACCTCCGCCAGCTGGGAGCCCTCGCCTTCAGCCGCCCACTATGTGCCGCAACGCCCGAAGGCGGAGCCGCAGTCCCCCATGGCCTTGCTGCGACGGCGACGACCGCCACAGAGGTAGCCTGCAACGTGAGCACCGGAGAGGCGGCCACAACCAGCGATCCTCCCAAAGGAAGCCGCACAGGCGAAACGCGCCGAAGCTCCGCTTGGCTGAGAAACGTGCAGATGTCAAAGTTTCTCTGCATCTTAATTTTTTGATGTTTCTGAACACCCACTTGTACTGAATCGGCTTTCTCCGAACCTGAATGTTCCGATGTACGTTAACATGCAATTGTACTGAATGTGTCATTTTGATATATATGCAGCTTTGTTGCGCAAAATCTAGTCAAATCATCTAAATTTGTATCTGAATACCAAGTTGCGTAAGCACTGTGAATATGTACTACTAGGCAAGAATCTGCCAAGAAGACAAAGTTTCGATATGCAGCTTTGTATGCACCGTGAATCCGTAGAAGGCAAAAATATGTGAATGTGTAGACGCCAGAAAATCTGAATACAAAACTTCTGAGAGTGTGTAGGAAGCAAAAAAAAATCTAAATACAGAACTTACATTTGAATGCACTTATAATTCCTTTTCCTCTGTTATAAATATAGAAAGCAAAAAACTTAAGACAAAGCTTCTACATACAAAAATCTGAAGACAAAGAAGAAGCTCAATACTTAAACTTGTAAAGACAGAACCAACGATAATATTATTTCCATCATACTGTTAAAAAAGCTATAATATTATTTCAGTTTGAGAAACGAATTCAGCCAGGGCCAATTCATCCAACACATATTCAGGCATAAATATTTAAAAGGACTACTATATTTAGAGATAAAAAAGACAATCTCCTATCAAAGTATAGGCACAAAGGCCACCTAAAATCCATCCAATACATGAGCTTCAACACCAAGTTGTTATTGATTGCTCCGAAGGACGAGTCACTATCGGAGTAGGGCAATGGCTCACGGTTGAGGCCAGTGGAGGGCGAGGGATCATGTCTGACGGAGGGTAATCGCTCCCGGACGGAGGGTACGTGGAGGGCGAGGAAAGGGGCTTAAGACTGGGGCCATCGGAGATATACAGACTACAGTACACATCTGACGGAGGGCCAGCGCACATGGCTATCGGCGTAGGACGAGGCTCCAAGCGGTTCATTTTCCTTTTCCTTTCTCGATATTGATTCTTGAACCGTTACCAAGCTAGCACGTAAGAGCATCTTCAACACCAGCCATATTTTTGGTGCAAGAAAAGTTTGTGGAGTAAAAATATTTAGGCACGAGCAAGGGCCATCTCCAATAGCAGCCCTATAATATGGCACTCAAAACATTTAAAACGGAATTTACTGTCGTTTTTGAAGTTGAATGCCGAAACGGAATTTTAGTGTCGAAACGTCGAAACTGAAACTGTGCCAAAAATCTGTACATTAACTACTTTGTATTGAAGTCCACTGAACACTAGCAAGCCTGAATGTGTATCGGTTCTGCAGAACGCTGAAGAAACACCAGCTAACATGCTATAAATCTTTGGCAATTTTTCAGATCCATTCAGAGCCTTCGAGTGGTTTGGTTCGGTCTCTCCGAGCGAACGTGATCAAATTTGTGTATTCTTCTGTATTTCACACGGTTTCACCAAATGCACCAGGTGTCCCATGACAAATTTTCTGACATACATTCGGTCTGTTTAAAGTAACTCTGGAGCTTCTGTCCCTGACCTTGTTTTGGCTCTACAGGTTGCATACAACCTCGGATTAAGACGATTTTTATGTCAAAATTAACCGTTTCGACGAGACGAAGATTTTTCATGTTGATGACTTTTTTATTTGAGACAATCTTAATTACATTTTGTGCCCCTGACACTCTTCGGTCAACGGGAAGCCGAATAGTGCTCTTCGGTCGCCTAGAGGCCGACGGGCCCCTCTTCAGCCTACTACAGGCTGACGTGGCCCCTCTTCGGCCTACTGCAGGCCGACGGGCCTCTCTTCGGCCCATCGTAGGCCGACGGGCAACTCTTCGGCCCATCGTAGGCCAACGGGGTCATATTTTCTGAATTTTTTGCGTTCGGCCCTATAGTTTTCAAATTTGCTATAAAATACGCCATTGTTTTGAAAAAAATCCCTGGGCGCGCGGCGGCGCGGTGCTGCTTGTGGGCGCAGGAGCGGATCTGGCCAACACCGGGCCAGGGCGTGAGCGGGGGACCGGTGAGCGGAAGCACTGGGGAGGCGTCGGAGCTAGCCGGATTTGGCTAGCGACGCCAGCGGCAGAAAGGGGATCGAGCGCGCGAGAGGCAGCGGGCCCAAAATTGCTGTTGTATAAGGAGTTTTTTTTTCTTTACTAGCAAAAGGGCAACGGAAAAAAGAACATAGTTCTCAATGGCTATGATAACATTTTGATGCATCACCAACATAAACAAACACGATTAATTTTGTAAAATCATGAATAGTTTTATAAATCAAGAAAATATTCAAAATCATGAACATTTTTCAAATTCACGAACACAATAATATAAAGAACATTTTTTGAATTCATTAAATTTAACTATATACGAACATTTCTTATAAATTTTGAATATTGTTTATAATTTTCTTGAATCAACAAACATTTTTCTAAATATTTAATTTAACAATCATTTTCTAATTAGCGAATATATTTAGAAACGCATGTGGATCAGCAAACATTTTATGAAAGAATAAACAATTTGGTAAATCATGGACAGTTCTTGAATATTTAGGATATTTTTCTATTCATGAGTTTTTTCTAAATTAGCGAAAGGTTGTTCAATTTCATGAACATTTATTAATATAGGAACTTTTAAAAAAACAAGAACTTTTTTATTTCAAGAACATTTGTTTTCAAAATTTCAAACATTTTGTGAATAAACAAAGATTTGTTGCATAATTTCTGACAATTTCTGAATCCACAACCAATTTATGATTTATATAACATTTTATTTTATTATTCTATTTTTATAAAACTTTTTTCATGTCCCAAATTATTTAAAATAGAAAACATGGAATAGAAAAAATAACGATATTTAAAAAACAACCCGCCCTGACATGTGTCGGCCCCAACAAACACTCTGCGTCTTCTCCCCGCGCGTTGAGCGCAGTATAGGAGATCCTTACTTCATGGCTCTGTCCAGACGGTAATATTTGCGAACTTTTGGGGCAATTTTGGAGACGTAGCACAAGAAGGAATGACCCTTTATTGTTGCGTTGCAGCAGAAGAAAAAACTCATAACTTGCAACGACAATAATCAGCTTTTACTGCATCATTAAGATACACTATTATGATTCTTTTCTTGAAATTATGGATAATTTTTGAAAATCATGAACAATTTTTAAACTCGCGAACATACTTGAAATCGTGAAAATTTTAAAAATTCATGTACAATTTTGAAAACAGGAACATTTTTAATTATTGGACATTTATGCTATTTGCAAACATTTTTAAAAAAACTTAAGCATTTAAACATTTTTATTGACAGCGAACATTTCTAGAATCGACGAACAAATTTTTGGAAATTGATGAACAATATTTGAAATATATTATCATTTGTAACAGTGAATCTTTTATGAATAAAACACTATCTTTCAATTTAGGTACCTTTTCTAATTTTTGGAATATTTTTTAATTTCATGAATATTTTTCAATTGGCAAAATTTTGTTCAATTTGGTTTTTGATTTTACAAACATTTGTTTTATGATTTGTGAATATTTGTCGAATATCTAAACATTTTTTAAAATTATAAACATTTTCTTAATCCACAAACACTTATGAATTACTCCCTCTTTTCGGAAATATAAGACATTTTAGAAACTTATGAGTATTAAAAATTATATTTAAATTATTAGATTTGAAAAAAATCATGCTTTTTGAATTCCCAAATTATTTGTAGTAGAATAAAAAAATCTGAAAAAAAAGAAAAATTAAAAAGGATTTTAAAAAAGAGGTTGGTCGTACATGGGCTGCGCCAAATAGGCATGATGTGTCTTCTCCTACCGCGCTATGCGCAGTATAGGCATTTCCTACTGCATGGGCCGGCCCAGGACGAGATTTCTGTGTGTGGAACATTTTTCTATCACTTGTAGGTGATATTGATAGGTA
The DNA here is from genome assembly GCA_022496015.1 of Hordeum marinum. Taxonomy (NCBI): domain Eukaryota; kingdom Viridiplantae; phylum Streptophyta; class Magnoliopsida; order Poales; family Poaceae; genus Hordeum; species Hordeum marinum. The sequence continues at coordinate 497,785,840 of CM039674.1, read as the reverse complement.
ATGTTTTGCAATTTTAAAGACAATTTCGATGACGAACGTGCACAATCACTCCATCTGTATTGGTAGGTAAAGACTCTGGCTGCCCAAATATATTTTTGCCAAAATTATTGGAGTGGTCAGTTGTCCACGCCGACTTTTGCCCTCTCATACCCTAAGAATGTTCCGTGCAAAAAAAATTTATTGTTAAAGATGCTCTAAGGACATGGGTTATCTGCGAACCTATATTTAAGTGCTTGGTTAGATTCTTAATGATTATGTGCTGAGGGTTGCTACGTAGTGATTTGGCAATATTTAATTGGAGGTTAGCAGGGGCATAGACCACCACCCTGAAATTCAGGGGGTGATACTCCCTCCATCCCAAATTAAATGACTCAATTTTGTACTAAAGTTAGTATAAAGTTGAATAATATTTAAGTTATTTAATTTGGGACGGAGGGAGTACTTGATTAGTGGGAACACAAGAATGACTACGTAGATCTAGCATTGTTGTTCACTGAATGGGTGTCTTCATTGGAAATTTACCAGAAGAACCCCTCTGAGATGTGCCGATTTCTCGTTGATCCAATGGTAACACTAAGGGCTCCTTTGATTCAAAGGAATTCTATAGGACTTTTAAAGGATTAATATCCTTAGGAATTTTCTACATTCGTTCTTTGATTCATAGGATTGATTCTCATAGAAATTTTTCCCATGGAATCGTCTGTACTATATTTCATAGGAAATCTGACATCCACTCCAACCTTTTTTTTACAATTCCTTCTTTCTTCATGTGACATCAAACACTCTTTGCTAATTCTATAGGGTTTGAATGGACATGTCACTCCAACTCTATACTTTTTCTATTTCTGCGTTTTCAAAATCCTACGAATAAAAAAAGCCCTAAGAGTTAAATATTTTATCTAAATGGGCATTTTCATCAGAAACTTCATCTTGACAATAAGTGACTTGTTGAAGCAGCTATTTTCCATGCTATGAATTATAGAATAAGGATTGTAAACATTTATGTGTTTTGGTAATAATGAACCAAAAAATGCTACAAGTTTTTGCTAGATCCCAGTTTCCTATCTAATGCTAGTGTGTGCGCTTGCACACATCGTATAGAGCCAAGAGATCTTCAAAACACGATGGCTTGTGTTGTCGTGTAAAGAAGTATATGTCAGAGGATAGTGACACCGAGAAGTTGCATCTCATCATTTTGAAGATTTGATTGTAGCTCCTTTATCTGTTTCCTTTCTTTACGGAGGGAAGTTCATCTAAGTTCTCACATTTTTATACATCTTTATGGTTATTACGAAAATTGATAATAAGAGACTCATTGAAACAATGCTGTTATTTTTTGCATGTATGAATTTGAGAATATTGAAAACTTTTACATGTTTTGATAATAATATCCCAAAAAGCGCTACAAGTTTTTACTATATTGCACTTACACATGTTGATGACTAATGAATTGAAGATAGGACCGAGCCTAGAGATCTTAAGTTCAAGAACTGGCCAAGAATATTAAATAAAAATGGTTGTACACTACATTGGCCACATGTCTAAGCCATGAAACAGCTTATACATGAAGGAGAGTGTTGAATTGCATTGTCCACCCTTCTGCATCAGGTGTGATATCTAGTCTGCTCGGATTACAACCGTCCGCCTAATCATTCAACCATTTAGATTTGTTCTTCGCTTGATGTTCTAATCATCTATAGAATGAAGCTATGTCTTACCTTCATGGGAATAATACCCATTGAAAAAAAATAGCGCAATAGCGCCGATAATAGCACGCTATAGCATATTGAGAATCGTCTCACTAAATTAATCTATGTACAATGTCTCGTTAATAGCGTACTATAACACGCTAATAGCATATTTTCAAGGACGTCGTTATTTTGTATAGCACTTTATTTTTTTCCTTGATATTACCTCATGGTTCTGTTTTATAATCCGGTGTCACAGCTGATAAAGTGACAATAGGATTCCGCGGTACTCATTTCGGTCTTATAAAAATGTAGCACATTGTAATCCAACAAATGGAATTCATTCATCTTTTGCCGATGAGGAAAACCTTTCCGATATTCGTGATATTGCCTTTCCCTTCCATTCGAGATTCCACACATCACTCTATGAGGTATCTATTCTTTTCGTTACAGAAAAAAGGTAATGCACGCACTTTCGGATTTTAGTATCAACCAATAAACATAAGTGCATGGTGTCTATGATTACAAGCTTGTCTTTCATTAATGTCTGATGACAGAAACACTGTCCCTCTAGATATATGGCGTGTGACCATATCCACAGTTTAGCTTTATTCAACAATCTTTTTCGTGGCCAGGAATTAATGCACCTCTTATCTTATATGCTCGTGAGGACCACGGGGCAAATCTTGGCATAGTTACAATCATTCCTCTTTTTTTTTTTTGAGGGAAATGTTTCAATCATTCTTGACGAGTCAATTCTTAGGACTTTTTGATCCGCAGGATTCTTAAAATGTAGGAATAGGAAAAACATAGGAATAGAATGTCATGTTTTTTCTATCCTACAAGATTTGGAAATGTGTTTGATAGCACATAAAAAACAAGGAATTCTATAAAGATGTTTGAGTGCATGAAAATTTTCCTCCAAAATATAATACAAATGAATCCTATAAAAATATCCAAAGGATTTTAATCCTACGAATCAAAACAACCATCATTGGAAAAAATCATAAGGATCCAAATCCTTTAAAAATCCAATGAAATTCCTTTGTATCAAAGAAACCCTTGGTATATTTCAATCATTTTTAGTATGCTGCAGCTACTGGGTTTAAGTACGACGTGCACTCTTCAACATTTTGTACCTTCCTTCTCTCCGGCTTCCTTCATTCGAAAATCATCTAATCCAAAGTCTAAATCCAGACGACTTACATATGGCTACTGTGTTCAGCTAAACATACCACTTGACAATTATCTTGAGGTGCTTTACATGCAACAGTTACAATGCACTAGTAGAAAACGAGGCATTGGTTCGGGCCGGGTCAGCCCATTAGTTTCAGTTCAGTCACGAACCGGAACCAATGGGGGCAACGGTCCCGGTTCGTGAGGCCAAGGGGCCGGACGGGCCATGTAAGGCATTGGTCCCGGTTCGTCGGACCCCTTTGGTCCCGGTTCCAGACACGAACCGGGTCGAATGTACCTCGCTCCTGGCCCACACCCATTGGTCCCGGTTCGTGTCTGAAACCGGTACCAAAGATGGTCCTTTAGTCCCGGTTCCAGCCACGAACCGAGACCAATGATATGCCTATATATACCCCCTCGCCGGCGAGCAGAGCACTCCACACACTGCTCTGTTTTTTTGCCGACAAGGGAAGACCTTTGTGGTGCTCTAGCTCACCTCCTATGCACATGAGGTGTTTGATGAAATGCCCAAGCCAAACTTAAGCTTTCTCCTCTCGAAGCTCCTTCTCCAAACTCCATTTTCGTCAAGATTTGTCTAGGTTTGACGGTCCGTCCTGTCCCGTCCCCGTCCTGAAACCGCCGTCAATCGCCGGCGTGTGGTGAGCCTCTTGATATTATCTTCTTGCTAAAAGAAAATATACTTACTCGTATGATTTTCTTATTTTTATTATTGTTTGTTATTATACAGTGCCATGGTTATGGTATCCGCCCACGTCGGCCCTCGTCCAGTCTATGATTCAGATGTGATATATTATCTTTTATATAACTATTTCACACATCTAATGTCTATGACAATTAATTATGCCACCAACTTGACATAGATGTTTTTATCTATAGGAAGTAGTTGAACCAGAAATTCCAACCGACTACAATTCTGCTCGACAAGTTAACTAAAGCTGAAAAAGAAATCAATTATTTGAAAGAAAAATTGAAAAGAACTAAAGATGACAATATAGGATTGGAGTTGCATGTTGCCGATATCTTCGACGATCACAAGACCAAGATGGATACAATGCGCTTGAAGCTTAGAAAGATTAGAAAATATGTCATTCATACCGAGGCTTGGTATCATTATGTCGTTTGATCAATTGGTACCTTAGTAGCGATTATGATTGCATTTGTTGTTGCATTTAAATTTTTTACATAGTTTCGGTGTATGTTTTAATTAGATGCTCTAGAGACCTATATGTTGTTCAATAATGACAGCTATGTATGAACTGTACGTATTTTTTATCATTATTGTACTTTGGCTTTAATGTGATGATGGATTTCTAATAATTTGATCACTTCTGTATTCATGATATGTTGTGATGGTTTTTAATACACTTTATTATATAACGCACGCAGATGAACCGGCAATGGATGTACGGTGACCGACGCACCTCCGAGTATATTAAGGACCTGCGTGATGTTTTCGAAGCGGCTGAGGCAAACACGCAGAATGATTTTATGCCTTGTCCATGTATTGTCTGTGAGAATGCGAAGTCTTTCTCCAACTCTAAAACCCTTCACTTCCACCTGCTTCAGAAGGGTTTTATGCCACACTATAATGTTTGGACCAAGCACGGAGAAAAAGGGGTTATGATGGAAGACAACGAAGAAGAAGAGGATGACGACAACTACCCTCCCCATGAATACGGTGATGCTGCAATGGGGGAAGCTGAAGATCAAGAGGAACCAGATGATGTGCCCGATGATGATCTTCGCCGGGCCATTGTTGATGCACAGAGAGAATGCGAAAGTGAAAGGGAGAAGTTGAAGTTCAATCGCATGTTAGAGGATCACAAAAAAGGGTTGTACCCAAATTGCGAAGATGACAAAAAAAGCTCGGTACCACACTGGAATTGCTACAATGGAAGGCAGACAATGATGTATCTGACAAGGGATTTGGTTCGCTACTAAAAATAATGAAGAAGAAGCTTCCAAAGGATAACGAATTGTCCGACAGTACATACGCAACAAAGAAGGTTCTATGCCCTCTAGGATTGGAGGTGCAGAAGATACATGCATGCCCTAATGACTGCATCCTCTACCCTGGTGAGTACGAGGAACGGAACGCATGCCCGGTCTGCGGTGCATTGCGGTATAAGATCAGAAGAGATGACCCTGGTGGTGTTGAGGGCCAGCGCACCGGGAAGAGGGTTCTTGCCAAGGTGATGTGGTATGCTCCTATAATACCACGGTTGAAACGTCTGTCCAGAAACAAAAAGCATGCCGGAACCTCACTTTCAAGGCAGCTATCGGCTCTGTTGCACCTCCTCAACCCAACGGAACTTTTCACTGCCATCCGATTCCACATGGCTATGCTATCGTGATGGTGGATGAAGTAATGCCGGAATTTGAGGAGCTCGAGCTTGATCACTGTTGAGGTGAAGGAGATAATAAGCTGGTTCGTGCCCTAAGGAGTACATGTCTATGCCAGAAGGAGTACATCAAGCTTCCAAACTGGACGCCTCTGCCTCCTCCTTCTCCTCAGGCGAATCAGGGCACTCTGGCTCCTCCTCCTCCTCCTCCTCCTCCGGCGAGTGATCAGGGCACACTGCCTCCTTCTCCGTCTCCTCCGGCACGTGGGGGCACTCCACCTCCTCCTTCGCCTACTCCGGCACGTCGGAGCAGTACGCCTCCTCCTCAGCCTCGTCGACAACGGCAAAAGACAGACGCCACTGCCGTGGCTCCTCCGGCGCCTAGTAAGCAACGACGGAAGGGAGCCGCCACCGCTCCGGCGGCTAGCAGTACAAGCATAGGCAGCAGGGGATACAGATACGGTCCATCTCTCAAGCCTCTGGGAAAGTTACCATATGAGAGGACCGAGTCTGAAAACAAGGAGATAAGTCAGGCCGAAGTGAGGGACCATTTTGAAAAGAAAACTTCAGCTCCGAAAGAGAAGATAGATCCGGTGAAAGCGATGCGCACTATCGATGCCCTGAAGCGACCACCACCACCTCCGCTGGATTTCAACTATGTTCGCACTCTTAAAAAGACATATCAAGATGCGCGGCGGTCGGGAAGTATTTCGAGTGATGCAAAGTTAGCAGAACGAAGAAGTGGGAAAAAATTCCCCAGCTCGGCAAACAGGCGAACCAATCGTGCCCCTCGCTTAAGGTTTCTAGCGATATCGTCGCTAATCATCCAGGGATGGTCCCCGGTACCAAACCTGGTGATTACCTAAGCGATGATGTACTGTTTGAGCAGTTGGAGGTGGACGAATTCAAATACCGGTACGGGCATCCTCTCGTCAAACCCGGTCATCCTCCTCTAACAACGATGATGCGAAGATTCCATGAATGGTACATGCAAAGCTGCCACGAGTCTGAGAAGGATTCTTTGGTACTGTGAGTTAAAGATCAGCATGACCTCGTTGGAACTGAAATGTTGAATATTGAATTTGAGAAGATATGGCAGTTATACAATCAGAAGGCCATCGACAAAACAATCATGACTTGCTACTGTCTGTAAGTACTACTTCTGTAATTAAGTCTCTCTATGTATATAGCTCAGCTCTTTCATTGCATGTATATATAATTATCCTCACTACTATATTATGCAGATTGAAGATCGTCGAATGCAGAAAAGCACAAATGTATGACATTGGTTTCATTAACCCAGATGCCATACATGAGCATAATTTAAAACATTATCCCACACAAACTGAGGAGAACTTGCTAGAATCGTTGCTTAAAAATCAAAATAAAGGGACAATACTCTTTCCTTACAACTTCAAGTGAGTGTTACTGTCTTGTGCATATTCGGTTTCCCTTATTACTCGAGGTTTATAGTAATGTAATTGATGAGTTATGCATGCGTGCACAATTTCCACTTTATTCTGCTAGAGATTCAGGTTCAGCGAGGACTAGTAATCGTCTTAGACTCGAAACGAAAAGATCTCCAAAATTATGCGGACATGACTAAACTTCTCAGAAGTAAGTTCAATCGATCATTATCGCATCATATCGGCAACTTTAATTTGTTCATTTCCTGATATCAAGTAATTATTTTCTTTCTCTGGCAGGGTTTGGAAAGAGTTCACAACAATTGTTCCGACACTGCCGAGGGAGTTGCGATTTACACACCCGAAAGTAAATACTACTAGCTAGTTCCACACATCTAGCTGGGCTCGAACCGGGTTCAAGAAATTGTAAGGTGACTGCTTCGGTAGCCGCCGGTGGCCTTTCCCTCCCCCGCTCCATCTAGCTGGGCCTCGTTCTTGCCCTAAGGTGGCGCTTTGCCAGCAGCAAGGTCAGTGAACCATGGTGTAGGTGGTAGGATGGTCTTGGATGCCGGAGCAGCGGCACTGGTGGTGGCAGTGCGGGCTCGTGGGCGGAGCCCGTGGCTCAGGTGTTGCCCGATGGCCATTGTCGTGTGGGCGGTGTGGTGGCCGGGGTGTGACGTTCGGTGGCAGTGGTGCGGCGGCCTTTCCATTTGTCGATGGCGGTGAGCTATGGTTGGGATGAAAACATCTTTTGTCCTTGGACCGTCCGGCAGCGGTGATTGTCGTTTCCTTCATGAAGGCGTCGTCATAGCGTTCATCGCCCATCCTGTAGCTCCATAGGAAACCGTGATAATCGGATCGAGCGGTGGCGGCGCTCTGGTGTCGTGACCTTCCTGAAGGTGACGCCTTGGACCTCACAGTTCCTCATATACGGCTTCGTCTCCTCACATGGCGTGTTCATGTACGGTGGAGGACCTCCATAGCTCTTCTAGTGGTAGGGGGTGGTGTTGCTGCACTCAGCTCCCATGTATCCGGCCTTGGGTGTGTGCGTGTGTTGGGGTGAAGTATGTTTGTATGGGGTTGTTTATTGTCGTGATTTATATATAAAACGGGGCAAAAGCCTTTTTCGATAATCAAGCTTACAAACTTAATGTTTTAAGCCCACCTACAATTGTATCCGCCACCGGCTAAACGCAAAATTTTCAAGGTCAATAAGAGCATCTACAACCAAAGCCCTCATACCCGTCTGAAATGTCCGAGCAGGCGCCCGGTCACTGACTGGACACGAAAATTCGACTCAGTCGGACGCCTCGAACACTCGGGCTAACCGGCGCCCCTCATATCCAGCCCAAATATGGGGCGGATATGGGGGCTCCCAAGCGCTCCTGGGCATGCCCGCCACATCGGCCTGACGATGGGGTCCCATCCGGACTCGCCCAGAAACCCGGCAGTCCGACGAACGCGTGGATCATCGTTGCGGTATGAACCCTGTGGGGTCCCGTTTCAGCTCGCCACCCAAGGCCAATCTAGCAATTAGCGGGCCGGTGTCCCCCCAGCCCTAACACATCCACCTTCTCCCTCTCAATGTCACCATCCGAGCATGTCCGCCTCCTCCCCACTACTCTCCCACGCTCTTCGGCGTCAATATGGTCTAGCGTAGGATCACCACCTACACGATGCTCACACCGGAGCGCCGGATGAAGATCGAGGCGGAGATCCAGGCTAGGCGCGCCGCACACATCGTTGTGGGTCTGCCTTCGGACTCGTCGGAGACAAAGGAAGAGGAGAAGGAGCAGTAGCAGCAGCCGAAGGAGGGGCATGGAGAGCAGCTGCCGGACCCGATGGAGCTACCGTATCCAGAGGAGGACGAGGCGGAGCAGCTTGCTCCGGGTTCAACATGGCGGTGGCTGGTGCAGAGTTCGCCATCACCCAAGCCGAGAAGATGGCGGAGCAGGAGGCCATCCTGGATGAACTCATCTGCCAGAGGCAAGCGGAGGCCGGCGCGCTCTTCAACCCGAAGATAGCGACGGAGGAGGCCGAACAGCCAGAGGCTCTAGAGGGGGCGGAGCTGCAGCTACGGCCCTGTACCCGCCGAAGGACACGGAGATAGTCGACATCTCCAACGAGGAGTAGCTATGTGATCTACATAGTATGTAGGTTTTTTATTTTACATGTTTTAATATGGATATAAAAATCTAGCATGAGATATCTGAATGCAGTGATGCTAATTTAAAAGGTGTCCAATCACTATTGATGTTTAAGGGTCATATTTGTCATAAGTGTTTTAACAGCACCGCCAGCAGCTAAAGGTCTTGCGCGGACGTCTCACTCTCACGGTCTCACCCAACTCTTCGTGCGTGATCTCGGAGAATTGACGTGCTTGGGCCACGCGCCCACGCCCACGCCCGTGCATGCATGCAATCATGCGCGCTTCAATGCCGTCGCTGTGCACCGTTAAAGGAGCTGCACGTGCATGCTAGCAGTAGCACTCCCAGCCAGCCAGACGGACGGATGGATATCTCGTCCAGTCCAGTGAGGCCACATGCACGGAGCATGCATGCACTGTGCGCCATCAAGTGGCGACCGCGACGGCTCGTGTGCTCGGGCCGCCCCTAGCCACAGCTGTCGGCGAGGGGGCTAGCCGGAGATCAGGGGCTTCCGAGGATCTCCCCGCTGTATCGCGACGCGTCGCCGTGCGCGATTGACAGGGTCGTGCCCGGATGGCAGCCGTCGGGATCATCGACCACGAGCGCCATGGCCCGCAACGTCGTCGATGCTGCATGATTGCCGCCCGTGGTCCTCATCGATGGATCAACCAACCAAGTGTTCCCTGTCAGATGCCAACGTACGGATACATACGTACTGGTACTGCGCAGCGAGGTCGTACGTGTAAGGTGTGTGCGTACATCGGTACATGCATCTGTCCAACCAGGTGGATGAAAAGAATGGAGAGGAGAGGGTTTTTTTTAGATCAGAGGAGAAGTTAACGGACCGTGTCACACGCGCTACAAGGACTCGCACATGCCAACCCTAAGAGCTTCTACGTCCGGAGTTGACAAATGACAAATCCGAACTTCCAAACGCACGCGGAAGCATCCGAACACGGTGGCTGTTACAGCTCAGCCTCCTGCGGCTTCTCTACGTCGGCCTTCGCATTCATCTTCGTATCGAGTTCGGCAAAAAGAGCATCGATCGCCATCCGTTGCTGTTGGATGAAGGGCTGGTTGACCTTCACGTGGATCTCATCTGGATGGACTATAAGATGGCATGTTGCTCCGTCATCTCGTCCGCTTGGTCTACGGCGAACTCCGCCTCCGCCTACTCCATGTTGAACCCCAAAGCCGGCACCATCTCTTGGCACAAAGGTAATAGAATGGGAGTCTGACGACACCCGGTACTCGGGATCTGCTCCAGCTGCTTAGCCTCCTCGTCCGTCTGCTCCTCCTCCATCGAAGTGGGCTACTGCTCCTCTCCCTCCTCCTCCTCCTTCGCCAGCTCCTCCTCCTCCTTCGGCTCCGATGCTTCCGAAAGCAACCCCGCAGTAATGCGAGCGGCGCGCCTCGCCGGACGTCCTGCTCGATCTGATACCGACGCTCCGACGTGAGCATAGCATATGTGGTTATCTTCTGCCGAACCATGGCGCCACCGAAGAGCATGGGAAGAACAGTGGAGCGGGAGGGAGGAGGTGGATGGGCTTAGGCTAACGCACGGAGAGGGAGGAGGTGAATGGGCTAGGGTCAGGGGACGCCAGCCTGCTTAAATAGTAGGATTTGACGTTGGGCGGCGAGCCGGAGCGACGCCAAGAGGATCCTCCTCCCCCCTCCCCCCACTGGAGGAGAGGTTCGCCCGGCCATAAAATGTCCGGACGATTCTACGTGCGATCGGTTCATTAGTCCGACCTGGACGCAGCCAGGTGCTCCAGATCTGTCACATATTTGAACTAGATATTAGGGACGCCGATCAGATTGGACGTTTGAGGCCTGTTTAAGCAGCCCGTCTGGTAGACTTATTGTGACCAGATCGTTCATCCAAACGTTTGAGCCAAGTTTGGAACGTCCAACTGAAGATGCTCTAATGGTCCAAACGTGAAATGACACTGTTATTTTCTGCAATTACGAGCAGAGTAAAACTCTGGACGTTGTTGTCTTTTGTCAATTTAAAGTCGGCGCTCTTTGTGCCTGGTTTCTACACAAATAACTAGAGTAAAGCGGGTTTATGTCCTTCAAACCTTTCATACAAGTTTGATTAGTGTCTGAGGGCCGTATACCTCGGTGAAATTTGGTTAAACTCATGGACAAACCACTATTAGAACAATGGCTTTAATTTGCTCCAACGACCGATTCCTCATAAACCACGACGCCATTTTTGTCGTCATTAGTAGAAAACGGTCCATTTGTCCTGGTTTCAGAGGCCCATTAGCTCCGGTTTTGGAACCGGAACTAAAAGGTCGGGACTAAAGCCGCAAACCTTTGGTCTCGGTTCGCTTACGAACCGGGACAGATGGGGTTCCACGTGGCCTCTGCGGGGAACTTAGGCAGGAAGACCTTTAGTCCGGTTGGTAACACCAACCGGGACCAAAAGGATTCCACACGTCAGCATCTGACAGGAGCTGTTTTTTTTGAAAGGGAGGTTTAGGGGTTTCATATTGTGTTAGGTAGCTAATAGAGAGAAGTGACATTTCTTTCTCCGTGTTTGGCTGACGCTGCTAGCTACTATACATATGGAGAGAACTCGACACTAGCTAATAAGTAAATGAAGGAAACCATTAATTACACAAGATCTAAAAACTCATCATCATCATCTTAATCATACAAATTTAAAGTCTCATAAAACAGAAAAAAAGATAATGAGATAGTCCTCCCTCATAGGACCTACTCCTCCCTCCTAGGTAAAATGACATAAAAAAGAATAACAACTATGTCTCCATGATGAAGCAAAGAGATCCAACGATCTCCTACCTGTGGCTTGCGATCCTTCTTTATTTGTCTCCATGCTTCAATTTGCAGCCGTCTTGGTGGTTTGCGCTCAGTCGAGTATGCAAAAGAGAACTCGGGATGGAAATGGCTTTTAATTCTCATATTACCTTCTGGTTGCATCAACGGTGGTACAACTTCATATGGCAATTTCTATTGAAGAACGTAATAGTAGCCTAGTTAGCAATGTAATCAATACCATTTATGCAACAGTACTAGTATACTTAATTAGTAACTCTTACCAAGATATTTTGACGAATGTCTTCCGCCCACAACCTATGCACTAGTGTCCTGTACAATGTATAATTTGGGCCAGTTCTCAAATTATACGGGAAGATGTCCCTACCATCTAGGACACCAATAACAAAGTAGATAAGATCATCCTTCTCCTCCCAAGTTAGATGTGATCCATAAGTGTAGTGTGTTGTGTTGATTATGTTCTGTGTTTCACTCGAAAAAACGAAATAAGCTGTAAATTAAAAATTAACAAATTTAGTACGGATGAACACCAAATATTTTTATATATAGAATGCAAATTACTTGACAAATATGCATGGTTGACAAACTCACATGGAGGTAAAACAGGAAGCATATCGACATCCACCCAAATGTCGATGTTTCATTCAATATGATCTTCAGGACGAAGATCGAAGGTTATTTCCATATCATCCTGAAATCCTTATGCCTTGCAAAGAGCTTCCCAATTTGAGCACCCTAATTCTGTGTTATTAGGTGCATTCATTACTTTCACAAGAAATGTGTGACCATGTTTAGTCCTCACGTTGACTTTCCTCGTCTCGAAACTCTCGTGCTCTTCGAAACCGAGCCTCTCCAAGAAATACAATCTTGCATGACAGGAGACGAACTAGCCGAATTGTATAAAATAAAAATTACGCGTTGAAGGAAAGAAACAGAAGTCATGCTTAATTACGAAAAAACAGTTGTCCTCGTAAAGCGTCATGGTGAAGAACCTGCCGTCTCGCAGCCCAGGCTGGTCACAAAAGCCCTTATCGTCACCGCAAAATTCACACGCTTGGGTCATATCGTCGTCTGATGACGATGACATTTCCTATGTTCATGATTCGAGAAATACAGCACGCTTTGGATCCTAATGCGTGTGTGACTTTCGGTCCGTCGAGGCTTTCCTTAAATAACTCTCATATCTCATGGTGTGTTGGTGCACTCTCTCACATTGATACGGTGGTGTATATATGTTGGTGGACACTCTCTTACAGTAATAGTTCGTCCATCGGTGATGGACGCCCCGCCTCTTCTCTTCCTGCGTATTATACCGACGAGTATATCGCAAAGAAGAGAAGATAGACGAGGCGCCCCCCACGACAACAGTCGGGATTCCTCCATCAAGAACACACACGAAAGTCACACAAGGAGCAATGACAGACCGAAAGTCACACACGCATTATACCTATAAAATATCACTAATACATTTATAATGAATTCGGATATAATATCACTAATACATCCTCTTGAATAATCCAGTTATTAATGCATCATCAAATATTAACTAATACATCTAGAATATTATCATATAAGATCACTAATACAGATCGAGTACTATCGAATAATCTAAGTCACTAGCGGTTCCTTAGTCTCGGGTGGTGGACACCCAAAGATAAGGAACCATCACGGGATCATAACTCGGGTGAGATCCCTGAAGAATCTGCCAGGTATTGTTGAACCTGGCGTCCAACGCTGCCATATTGCGACAGACGTGCTCGTCCTCCTTCCTGACATGACGATGTACCAACTCTGTGGGGCCCCATTCCCTTTGCACCGAAAGTGGCCCACGTGACCGCCACCAAAGAAGCTCTGGGTCGACAACGAGACCCTGATTCCTCACCAAGCTTCGAGCCCCAGAAGGTAGCACCTCCCAGTGCCAGCCCGACGAAGCGCAGTCCCGGACATGGCACCTATCAAGCAGGCTCTCACGGACCACTCGACGACGAGGATGCGGGCCAGGCATCGTCGATGTCGAGACAAACTCCTATGAGAATATTTTCTTATCGTTTAATCACTAATTTTTCCAAAACACATGAATTTTTCTCTAATATAACATACACATACTATTTTTTCCTAGCACGTACGTACTCCTAATTAACTAAAACATAAAACAACTAAAACATAAAAAGCATCATAAACAAAAAAAATCTATGGCTCGGGATGGGCTCGGGATGGTGGCTCAAATCTACATATATACATACATCTACATATACATCTACATACATGAACAATAAAATCTTTAAAAAAAAGGAAAGCTGGGGCGGCGGCTCACAGCGGGGAGGAGGGAGAGCTTGCGGGCTCGGGGGCGTCGACGGCGATGACGACAGTGACGGCGGGGCAGGGGCACGGCGAGGGCTCGGAGAGGAGCGACTACGCACGAGCTCGGGGGCGGCAACGACGACAGTGACGGTGGGGCAGGGGCGCGTTGACGGCGTCGTCGGGGGCGAGACGATGAAGAATGCTCAAAATTTCACAAGTGTTGGTTTATATAGCCAGAGCATTGGTCCCGGTTGGTGGCACAAACCGGGACCAATGCACCTGTTTAGTCCCGGTTGGTGCCACCAACCGGGACCAAAGATCAGTCTTCGGTAGCCCAAAGGACGGGAAATAGGGACCTTTGGTCCCGGTTGGTGCCAACAACCGGGACCAAAGGTCAGGTTTCAGCAGCCCAAAGGGCGGGAAACAGGGACCTTTGGTCCCGGTTGGTGGCACCAAGCGGGACGAAAGGGGCATTGGTCTCGGTTTGTGTCACAAACCAGGACCAAAGGGTGGTGCTGTCCGGGGCCAAATTTTTAGTCCCACCTTGCCAGCCGAGGGAGCTCGGGAGTGGTTTATAAGCGCTGCTGGGCACACCCTCCTGAGCTCCTCTCAACTGCAGGCTTTCGAGCCTAAACTGTCACTGCATGTGGGCCTACTAGGCCTTCTGCGGGCCTGAATCCTGGCCCAACAAACTGGTTGGATTTCTAGTCGTATTCATGCCGTAGTGGCTTAGTAGGTGGCATTTTAAAAAAAATTCCATTTTTTCTTTTTTTTTTGCTTTATTTATTTTATTTTGTTCCTACTTATTGTTTTTCAGTGATTTTTTGCTTTTAGGTCACAAAAATTATAAACTTTCTGTTAGTCCATTACTTTTCAAATTTGAATAGTTTAAATTTGATTTTTTTGAAATTTGTGTGAGCCACTAGTTCGTGAATAACTTTACTAAAAAAATAGATTTTTGAGTGATTCTTTTTCCTGCTATTTGGTAAGTTTTAGGTTATTTTAAATGTTTGTTTGAATCAAAAACAGATTTGGTTATTTTAGTTGCTATTAAAGTTTCTAACAAAAAACTTCTTTATGAAAATTCCTTTTGCTATTAATGTTTCGAACAAAATATACTTTGATAATTTCAGTTGCATAAATTTTATATAATTTTAGTTTAAAAAATAGTAGAGGTTTATAAAAGCTTTTTAGTTGATTTCTTTTGCTATTGGCATTTTATAAAAGCTTTTTAGTTCATTCTTTGAGCTAAATGACCATGAATTTAAAAAGCACTACAAATAAACTCTCAAAGGGTTCAAAGTTGGCATGGTATCATTATTTTACCCACATAGCATGTGCTAAAAGTTGAGAGGATTACAGCAAAAACTGGATGCACTTCGTGTACAAAACGGACAATCTCTTTCGAAGTATCACGGTTTCGGACGAAAACTTATGTGTTACAAAGGGATTTCATTTTTTTGAACTTATTTGAACTCCAGACTTTTTGTGTGTTCAAAATGCACCATTCAAAGCCACATCATCAATTTCCAACCCTTTCTGGCTTCATTTTGGTATTTTTCATGCATTTACTGATTTTTTTGAGCTAAATGACCATGAAATTGAAAAGCACTACAAATGAACTCTGAAAAGGTTCAAAGTTGGCATGGTATCATCATTTCATCCACATAGCATGTGCTAAAAAGTTAAGAGGGTTACGGCAAAAACTGGATGCACTTCGCGTACAAAACGGACAATCTCTTTCAAAGTATCAGTGTTTCGGACGAAAACTCACCTGTTACAAATAGGTTTTCATTTTTTTGAACTTATTTGAACTCCAGACTTTTTCTGTGTTCAAAATGCACCATTCAAAGCCACATTATCAAATTTCAACCCTTTCTGCCCTCATTTGGTATTTTTCATGCATTTACTGATTTTTTTGAGCTAAATGACCGTGAAATTGAAAAGCACTACAAATGTGCTCTGAAAAGGTTGAAAGTTGGCATGGTGTCATCATTTCACCCATCACTACTGGAATCTGGAAATTTGCCATCTACTGCCTCTTTGCCGTCTGCTAGCAGACAGCAAAGACAGGCTTCACGACATAATTCAATTATGACGTCAGTCCTTTCTTTGTCGTCTGCAAGCGGGCAACAAAGAAGGCCACGGCAGACGGCAAATAGGGAAGGGGGGAACCTAACGGACGAACCTCTTTGTCGTCTGCTAGCAGATGGCAAAGAGGGCATCCTTAATGGTTGCCCCCGCGCCCTCGATCTCTCTCCCCCCTCTCTCTCTCACCCCACCCTCACCCACAACACCTCCCCGACGCCACCGGCCCCTCCCCGCATAGCCACCTCCTCCCCGCGGCGCTGCCCCCTCCCCCGCCCCGCCGCCCCCATAGCCCGAGCCACTGCTGGATCGTGCCACCCCCGGAGCCCGAGCTGCCACCGGCCAGCCTCGCGCCCCGAAGCCCGCCCCGCCGCCGGCCTGCCCGCTCGCCCCGCCCAGCGGACCCTGGCTCGCCGCCCGCCGCCACAGACGCCCGCCGCTCCCCCCCCGATGCCTCGCCCCAGCCCGCCGATCCGCCCCCCCCGATGACCCGCCGCCCCGGCCCGCCGACCCCCCCCTCCCGACACGCAGCCGCCCCGGCCCGTCGGCATCGGCCTCCTCCACCTCCACCAATGCCGGCCTCCACCTCCCTCACTTCGGTGAGCCCCCTCCCCCTCTTTTTTTCATATTATTCTTTGGTAATTATTATAGTTTAGTTAGTATACTTTAGTTAGTGTAGTTTCTTTAGTGTAGTTTAGTTTAGTTAGTGTAGTTAGTGTAGTTAGTGTAGTTTAGTTAGTTTACTTAGTGTAGTTAGTGTAGTTTAGTTTAGTTAGTGTAGTTAGTGTAGTTTAGTTAGTTTAGTCATTTTGAGGGAAATAGGAAAAAGGGGAAGAATAGGAGAAGAAGAAGAGGAGAAGAATAGGAAAAAGGAAAAGAAGGAAGAAGAAAAAGAAGAATAGGAAGAGCGGAAGAAGAAGAAGAAGAAGAAAAAGAAGAAGACCCCCGACCCTCGATGCCCGACGCCACTAACCCCCACTAACCCCCAACCCCCGGCGTCACTGACCCCCGACCCCCGATGCCACTAACCCCCGACCCTCGACGCCACTGACCCCGACCCCTGACGCCACTGACCCCGACAACACCGACCCTCGACGCCACTGACCCAGACACCACTGACCCCCGACCCCCGACCCCCGACGCCGCTGACCCCCGACGCCACTGACCCCCAACGCCACTGACCCCCGACACCACTGACCCCGACCCCCGACCCCCAACCCCCTACCCCACTGACCCCCGACCCCCGACCCCCGACGCCACTAACCCCCATTGACCCCCACCCCCTGATTTCACTGACCCCCGCCCCCGGACGCCATCGACCCCCGACACTCGACGTAACTGACCCCGACCCCCGACGCCACTAACCCCCGACACCACTAACCCCGACCCCACTGACCACCGACCCCTGACCCCCGACGCCACTGACCCCTGACCACCGACGTCACTGACACCCGACGCCACTGACCCCCGACCCTGACCCCCGACACCTCTTCGGCCTCCTGTTGATCGAAAAGGCGCTTCGGCCTTCAAGAGGCCAACGGGGTCATATATTTGTGAATTATGAGTTAGGTCATATATTTAACGATTTTGTTATTAAAAACATCATATATATTTGTGTTAATCGGGTGGATTTAAATGTGCAATTGTTTCGTCGCTGCGAGGGTCTGGTGTTCGACGACCTCCCCCTGCGTTCGACGAGCTCTACCCCTGCGTTCGTGGGTGAGCACAAATGACATCTCCTCCTTCCCCCTTCATTTTCTCTGTTCCGGTCTTCGTGCCGATGAAACATGCTAGCTATAGGTACATTGAATCATCAGTATGCGTGACCACTATGCGTCTCCCGTTCAAAAGGGTTACATCTATAAATATGCATGCATTTGCATATTTATAACCATGATTCTTTCGAATTGTCCAACATTATCCATGGCCAGCCCGAGTATGTGTAGATTGGGTTCGTTTTCCCATATGCTCTGCTCTAGATCCGATGCAGAATTTCGTTAGTGCTTCCCTGTTGTTCTCTGGGTACACATCCTCTCTGCTTATTGCCGAAATGTGTATCAGGAGAAGAAGGGGGGGGGGTGCTACCAAAATTCGGCACCGGATCCGGAGCAAAGCATGGGAAAACGAACCCAATCTACACATACTCGGGTGGGATTAGGACCTATCTCTACCTATTAGCATGTAGGTTGCATGGACATAATAAAACTAACAAACTTGATTAACGCATGAATATAGATGATGAATTATATATATATATTTCTTATGTGTTTAGTAGGTAGGCAAGATGAGAGATCGTGCTTGGATGTACACTGGTCACCCTAGTCAGAAAGAGATGACCAATGAATGGTTAACAAAAACCAGGGGGTTTGTGAGAGCCGCATTTGCAAATGGCCAGCAAAAAACATGGTTCCCCTGTCCCAAATGCGACAACTTTAAAAAGCGAACACAATTTGAAATGGGTAAACACCTGCAGAAGTGGGGTTTTACGCCTAATTATATGGTGTGGACTTTTCAACGTGCCAGAGGTGAGGTGGTTCATCGTCACACCGATGAGAATGGTACCGGGATCGAAGACATGGTGCAAGACTTTAATGATGCTCGGGGTTCGGACGATGAGATGGAGGAATTTGCAAAGGCCTTCTATGTGTTGGAAATATGCCCTAGAGGCAATGAATAAAGTGTTTATTATTATATTTCCTTGTTCATGATAATTGTTTATTATCCATGCTAAAATTGTATTAATTGGAAACATGGATACATGTGTGGATACATAGACAAACACAATGTCCCTAGTATGCCTCTAGTGAACTAGCTCGTTGATCGAAAGATGGTTAAGGTTTCCTAGCCATGGATATGAGATGTCATTTGATAACGGGATCACATCATTAGGAGAATGATGTGATGGACAAGACCCAAACTACAAACGTAGCTTATGATCGTGTCAGTTTATTGCTACTGTTTTCTGCATGTCAAGTATATGTTCCTATGACCATGAGATCATGCAACTCACGGACATCGGAGGAGTGCCTTGTGTGTATCAAATGTCGCAACGTAACTGGGTGACTATAAAGGTGCTCTACAGGTGTCTTCGAGGGTGTCAGTTGAGTTGGCATGGATCAATACTGGGATTTGTTACTCCGTGTGACGGAGAGGTATCTCAGGGCCCACTCGGTAATACAACATCACAATAAGCCTTGCAAGCAATGTGACTAAGTGTTAGTTACGGGATCTTGTATTACGGAACGAGTAAAGAGACTTGCCAGTAACGAGGTTGAACTAGGTATGGAGATACCGACGATTGAATCTCGGGCAAGTGACATACCGAAGAACAAAGGGAACATCATACGGGATTAACTGAATCCTTGACATAGAGATTCGACCGATAAAAGATCTTCATAGAATATGTAGGAACCAATATGGACATCCAGGTCCCGCTATTGGTTATTGACCGTAGAGGAGTCTCGGTCATGTCTACATAGTTCTCGAACCCGCAGGGTCTGCACACTTAAGGTTCGGTGACGTTTCGGTAGTGTAGAGTTATGTATGGTGGTGACCGAAGGTTATTTGGAGTCCCGGATGAGAACCCGGACGTCACGAGGAGCTCCGGAATGGTCCGTAGTAAAGATTCATATATAGGATGTCCTGTTTTGGTCGCCGGAAAAGTTTCGGGCTCATCGATAGTGTATCGGGCGTGCCGGTAGTGTACCGGGAGGCCTCCGGGAGGGTATTTCGACCCAAGAGGCTTCATGGAATGTGGGAGAGTGAATATCAGCCCTTAGTGGGCTGGTGGAAACTCCCACACAAGGCCCATGTGGCTGGAGAAGAAAACCCAATAGGAAAAGGTGGAAAAAGGAAAAAAAAGGACGAATCCTAGTCCTACTAGGATTGGAGGAGAGTCCTCCAATCCTACTTGGTTCGGCCGAAGCCCTTGGCTTGGGAAGCCAAGGCTGCCTCCTCTCCTCCTCTCCTCCTATATATACTGGTGGCTTTTAGGGTTTTGCACAAATTTTTTAGCCACGTGCTACCCGATCCTCCAGTGCATAGTTTCTCCTCTAAATCGGATTTCTGCAGTGCTTAGGCGAAGCCCTGCCGGAATTGTTCCATCACCATCGCTGGAGCGCCGTCATGCTGCCGGCAAACTCTTCTCCCTCTCCACTCTCTCTTGCTGGATCAAGATGGCGGAGATCGTCATCAAACTGTACGTGTGCTGAACGCGGAGGTGTCGTCCGTTCGGCTCTAGATCGGAAGGATCGTGATCAAGTTCGTGGGAGTCCCGTGATCAAGTTTGTGGGACGGATCGTGATCATGTTTGCAGGATGGATCGTGATTGGATCACAGGACGCTCGGTGATTTGGATCACGAAGAAGTTCGACTACACCAACCGCGTTTCATAACGCTTCCCGCTTAGCGATCTACAAGGGTATGTAGATCCACTCTCCCTCTCGTAGATGCTCATCACCATGGATAGATCTATGTGTGCGTAGGAAATTTTTTGGTTCCCATGCAATGTTTCCCAACAGTGGCATCATGAGCTAGGTCTATGTGTTGATGAGATCTCGAGTAGAACACAAAATTTTTGTGGGCGTTGATGCTTAGATTGCTTCCTCCCTTGGTCGGATTTTGGTTCAGCGGTATTGTGAGATGAAGCGTCCCGGACTAACATTACTCATACGCTTACGAGAGACCGGTTCCCTCGACTGCAACTTGTTGCATAGATGGCTTGCGGGTGCCAGTTTCTCTCACTTTAGTTGGATCGGATTCAACAAAGGCGGTCCTTGAGAAGGTTGAAAAGCAAATTATGTATCACCGTTGTGGTTTATGCGTAGGTGAGAATCGTTCTTGCTAGAAACCCATAGCATCCACGTAAAACATGCAACAACAATTAGAGGACGTCTAACTTGTTTTTGCAGGGTATGTTGTGATGTGATATGGCCAATTACATGATGTGATATATGTGATGTATGAGATGATCATGTGATGTATAGAATTTCATGACTTGCATGTCGATGAGTACGGCAACCGGCAGGAGCCATAGGGTTGTCTTTAATTATTGTATGACCTCCGTGTTAATCGTTAAGCGCTATGTAATGCTTTACTTTATAACTAAACGGTAGCAATAGTAGTAGAAGCATGCAGGGCGTGACAACCCCGATGGCGACACATTGATGGAGATCAAGATGATGGATATTATGGTGTCTTGCCGCTGATGATGGAGATCATGCCGGTGCTTTCAAGATGGAGATCTAAAGCACAAGTTCATGGCCATATCATGTCACTTATGAATTGCATGTGATGTTAATCCTTTTTATGCATCTTATTTTGCTTAGTACGACGGTATCATTATAAGGTGATCCCTCACTTAATTTCACGATAAATTTTGTTCTCCCCGAGTGTGCACCGTTGAAAAAGTTGTCGTGTTGAGACACCACGTGATGATCGGGTGTGATAGACTCTACGTTCACATACAACGGGTGCAAGCCAGTGTTGCACGCGCAGAACACTCGGGTTAAACTTGACGAGCCTAGCATGTACAGACATGGCCTCGGAACACAAGAGACCGAAAGGTCGAACATGAGTCATATAGTAGATATGATCAAGATAATGATGTTCACCATTGAAGCCACCTCAACTCACGTTATGATCAGACTTGAGTTGGTGGATTTGGATCATGTGACACTCAGATGACCTGAGGGATGTCAATTTGAGTGGGAGCTTTAGTAATTTGATTAACTAAACTCATTATCTTGAACAATAGTCTAAGTGAACGTTGCATATTTATGTTGTAGATCAATGGCTCGCGCAGTAGCACCCCTGAATTTTAATACGTTCCTAGAGAAAGCTAAGTTGAAAGATGATGGAAGTAACTTTGTTGACTGGGCCCGTAATCTGAGGATTATCCTCACAGCTTCCCAGAAATCATATGTCCTTGATGCACCGCTTGGTGACCAACCAGAAGACATGACCTCTGAAGACATTGAGAACACTTGGGAGGCACGTATTGGAGATTACTCAATAGTTCAGTGTGCAATATTGCATGGCTTAGAACCAGGACTTCAAAGACTTTTTGAACGTCATGGAGCATACGAGATGTTCTAGGAGTTGAAGTTTATCTTTCAGAAGAACGCCCCGATCGAGAGGTATGAAACCTCTGATAAGTTCTATGCTTGCAAGATGGAGGAGAACGGGTCTATCAGTGAACATATACTCAGAATGTCTGGGTATTCAACTCGTCTAGCGGAGTTGGGAATTGCCCTTCCGCCAGAGGCGATCACTGACAAAGTTCTTCAATCACTGCCACCTAGTTACAAGAGCTTTGTGATGAACTATAACATGCACGGGATGAACAAGTCAGTCGCCGAGCTGTTTGTGATGCTAAAAGTCGCTGAGTCTGAAATCCAAAAAGAACATCAAGTGTTGATGGTCAATAAAACCACTAGTTTCAAGAAAAATGGCAAGGTCAAGGGCAAGGGCAAGAAGGGTAAAACCAAGAAGGATGGCAAAGCCGTTGCTACTCCTGTAAAGAAGCCCAAGCATGGACCCAAGCCAGAAACTTAGTGCTTTCATTGCAAGGGAACTGGTCACTGGAAGCGGAACTGCCCCAAGTACCTTGCTGACAAGAAGGCGGCCAACGACAAACAAGGTATATATGATATACATGTTATTGATGTGTATCTTACTAGCTCTCGTAGTAGTGCCTGGGTATTTGATACCGGTTCAGTTGCTCACATTTGCAACTCAAAGCAGGAACTATGGAATAAACGAAGGATGGCAAAGGACGAAGTGACGATGCACGTGGGAAATGGTTCCAAGATTGATGTGATCGCCGTCGGCACGCTCTCTCTTCGATTTACCATCGGGATTCGTGATGAACCTGAATAATTGTTATTTAGTGCCTGCGTTAAGCATGAACATTATATCTGGATCTTGTTTATTGCGAGACGGTTACTCATTTAAATCAGAGAATAAAGGTTGTTCTATTTATATGAGTAATATTTTATGGTCATGCACCCAATGTTAGGGGTTTATTCATATTGAATCTTGATAGTGATGACACACATGTTCATAACATTGATGCCAAAAGATGTAGAGTTGATAATGATAGTACCACTTTCTTGTGGCACTGCCGTTTAGGTCATATTGGTGTAAAACGCATGAGGAAGCTCCATGCTGATGGACTTTTTGAGTCACTTGATTTTGAATCACTTGACACATGTGAACCATGCCTCATGGGCAAGATGACTAAAACGCCGTTCTCTGGAACAATGGAACGAGCGAGTGACTTATTGGAAATCATACATACTGATGTATGCGGTCCAATGAATGTTACAGCGCGTGGTGGATATCATTATTTTCTCACCTTCACTGATAACTTAAGTAGATATGGGTATATTTACTTTATGAAACACAAGTCTGAAACGTTTGAAAAGTTCAAGCAATTTTAGAGTGAAGTTGAGAATCATCGTAACAAGAAGATTAAGTTCCTGCGATCTGATCGAGGAGGTGAATATCTGAGTTATGAGTTTGGTAGTCACTTAAGACAGTGTGGAATTGTTTCATAGTTGACACCGCCCGGAACACCACAGCGTAATGGTGTGTCCGAACGTCGTAATCAAACCTTATTAGATATGGTGCGTTCTATGATGTCTCTTGGTGATTTGCGACTATCGTTTTGGGGTTATGCATTAGAGATAGCTGCATTCACTTTAAATAGGGCACCATCAAAATCCGTTAAGACGACGCCTTATGAACTGTGGTTTGGCAAGAAGCCAAAGTTGTCGTTTCTTAAAGTTTGGGGATGTGATGCTTATGTCAAAAAGCTTCAGCCTGAAAAGCTGGAACCCAAAGCGGAGAAATGCCTCTTCATAGGATACCCGAAAGAGATAGTCGGGTATACCTTCTATCTCAGATCCGAAGGCAAATTTTTTGTCGCTAAGAACGGAACATTTCTTGAGAAAGAGTTTCTCTCGAAAGAATTGAGTGGGAGGAAAATAGAGCTTGATGAGGTTATTGAACCTTTACTTCAACCAGAAAGTAGCGCAGCGCAGAAAGATGTTTCTGTGCAACCTACGACGGTAGAAGAGGAAGTTAATGATGATGATCATGAATCTTTGGATCAAGCTGCTATTGAACCTCGTAGGTCGACAAGGACACGTACTACCCCTGAGTGGTACGACAACCCTGTCTTGGAGGTCATGTTGTTGGACAACAATGAACCTACGAGCTATGGAGGAGCAGTGATGGGCCCGGATTCCGAGAAATGGTTAGGGGCCATGAAATTCAAGATGGGATCCATGTATGAAAGCAAAGTATGGACTTTGGAAGTATTACCTGAAGGGCGAAAGGCCATTCAGAACAAATGGATCTTTAAGAAGAAGACAGACGCGGACGATAATGTCACCGTCTATAAAGCTCGACTTGTGGCAAAGGGTTTTCACAAGTTCAAGGAGTTGACTATGATGAGACTTTCTCACCCGTAGCGATGCTTAAGTCTGTCAGAATCATGTTAGCAATTGTTGCTTATTTCGACTAAGAAATTTGGCAGATGGATGTCAAACGGCGTTCCTCAACGATTTCCTTGAGGAAGACTTGTATATGATGCAACCCGAAGGTTTTGTCGATCCAGAGAATGCTGACAAAGTTTGCAAACTCCAGCGATCCATTTATGGACTGGTACAAGCATCTCGGAGTTGGAATAAGCGCTTTAATGAGGTGATCAAAGCGTTTGAGTTTATACAAGTTTACGGAGAAGGTTGTATTTATAAGAAAGTGAGTGGGAGCTCTATAGCGTTTCTAGTATTATATGTGGATGACATATTGCTGATTGGAAACAATATAGAAATGTTGGAAAGCGTGAAGGAATATTTGAACAAGAGTTTTTCAATGAAGGAACTAGGAGAAGCTATTTTCATATTAGGCATTAAGATCTATAGAGATAGATCGAGACGCTTAATAGCACTTTCACAGAGCACATACCTTGATAAAGTTTTGAAGAAGTTCAAAATGGATCAGTCCAAGAAGGGGTTCTTGCCTGTGTTACAAGGTGTGAAGTTGAGTAAGACTCAATGCCCAGCAACTGCAGAAGATAGAGAAAAGATGAGTGTCATCCCCTATGCTTCAGCCATAGGCTCTATCATGTATGCAATGCTGTGCACAAGACCCGATATTAGCCTTGCCATATGTATGATCGGAAGGTTTCAAAGTGATCCTGGAATGGAGCACTGGCAAGCGGTCAAGAATATCCTTAAGTACCTGAAAAGGACTAAGGAAATGTTTCTCGTTTATGGAGGTGATGAAGAGGTTGTCGTAAAGGGTTACGTCGATGCAAGCTTTGACACTGATCCGGACGACTCTAAGTCGCAAACCGGATACATATTTATTCTTAATTGGGGAGCGGTAAGGTGGTGCAGTTCCAAGCAAAGCATGGTAGTTGCTTCTACGTGCGAAGCGGAATACATCGCAGCCTCGGAGGCGGCTAAGGAAGGTGTCTGGATGAAGCAGTTCATGACAGATCTTGGAGTAGTCCCAGTGCACTGAATCCAATGAGCCTTTTTTGTGACAACACTGGTGCCATTGCTCTAGCCAAGGAACCAAGGTTTCACAAGAGGTCCAGACATATAAAGCGACGCTTCAACTCCATCCGATATTACGTCGAGGAGAAGGACATAAATATTTGCAAAGTGCACACGGATCTGAATGTTGCAGACCCATTGACTAAACCTCTTCCAAGAGCTAAACATGATCAACACCAGAACTGCATGGGTGTTCGATTCATTACAATGTAAATCACATAGTGATGTGAGCTAGATTATTGACTCTAGTGCAAGTGGGAGACTGTTGCAAATATGCCCTAGAGGAAATGAATAAAGTGTTTATTATTATATTTCCTTGTTCATGATAATTGTTTATTATCCGTGCTAGAATTGTATTAATTGGAAACATGGATACATGTGTGGATACATAGACAAACACAATGTCCCTAGTATGCCTATAGTGAACTAGCTCGTTGATCAAAAGATGGTTAAGGTTTCCTAGCCATGGACATGAGATGTCATTTGATAAGGGGATCACATCATTAGGAGAATGATGTGATGGACAAGACCCAAACTACAAATGTAGCTTATGATCGTGTCAGTTTATTGCTACTGTTTTCTGCATGTCAAGTATATGTTCCTATGACCATGAGATCATGCAACTCACGGACATCGGAGGAGTGCCTTGTGTGTATCAAACGTCACAACGTAACTGGGTGACTATAAAGGTGCTCTACAGGTGTCTCCGAGGGTGTCAGTTGAGTTGGCATGGATCAATACTGGGATTTGTTACTCCGTGTGACGGAGAGGTATCTCAGGGCCCACTCGGTAATAGAACATCATAATATGCCTTGCAAGCAATGTGACTAAGTGTTAGTTATGGGATCTTGTATGACAGAATGAGTAAAGAGACTTGCCAGTAACGAGGTTGAACTAGGTATGGAGATACCGACGATCGAATCTCGGGCAAGTGACATACCGAAGAACAAAGGGAACATCATACAGGATTAACTGAATCCTTGTCACAGAGGTTCGACCGATAAAAGATCTTCGTAGAATATGTAGGAACGAATATGGACATCCAGGTCCCGCTATTGGTTATTGACCGTAGAGGAGTCTCGGTCATGTCTACATAGTTCTCGAACCCGCAAGGTCTGCACACTTAAGGTTTGGTGACGTTTCGGTAGTATAGAGTTATGTATGATGGTGACCGAAGGTTTTTCGGAGTTCCCGATGAGATCCCGGACGTCACGAGGAGCTCCGGAATGGTCCGGAGGTAAAGATTCATATATAGGAAGTCCTCTTTTGGTCACCGGAAAAGTTTTGGGCTCATCGGTAGTGTACCAGGAGTGCCGGTAGTGTACCGGGAGGCCTCCGGGAGGGGTATTTCGACCCAAGAGGCTTCATGGGCTATGGGAGAGTGAATATCAGCCCTTAGTGGGCTGGTGGAAACTCCCACACAAGGCCCATGTGGCTGGAGAAGAAAACCCAATAGGAAAAGGTGGAAAAAGGACGAATCCTATTCCCACTAGGATTGGAGGAGAGTCCTCCAATCCTAGTTTGTTCGGCAGAAGCCCTTGGCTTGGGAAGCCAAGGCTGCCTCCTCTCCTCCTATATATACTGGGGGATTTTAGGGTTTTGCACTAAGTTTTCAGCCACGTGCTACCCGATCCTCCAGTGCATAGTTTCTCCTCTAAATCGGATTTCTACAGTACTTAGGCGAAGCCCTGCCGGAATTGTTCCACCACCATCGCCGGAGCGCCAGAGCGCTGCCGGCGAACTCCTCCACCTCTCCGCTCTCTCTTGCTGGATCAATACGGCGGAGATCGTCATCAAACTGTACGTGTGCTGAACGCGGAGGTGCCGTCCGTTCGGTGCTAGATCGGAAGGATCGTGATCAAGTTCGTGGGACGGATCGTGATCATGTTCGCGGTACGGATTGTGATTGGATCACGGGATGCTCGGCGATTTGGATTGCGAAGATGTTCGACTACACCAGTCGCGTTTCTTAACGCTTCCCGCTTAGTGATCTACAAGGGTATGTAGATCCACTCTCCCTCTCGTAGATGCTCATCACCATGGATAGATCTGCGTGTGCCTAGGAAATTTTTTGTTTCCCATGCAACGTTTCCCAACACTATGAAATGTTGGAGTCTTGAAAATGTCCTCTTCACGAGCACACCGAGCTTTGTCAGCTGGATGCCATCGCGCAAGTAATGGCTCTGAAGGCTCAATTTAACCTAGGCGGAGAATGCTACGACACGATGACGACGATATTTGGACGCTTTCTACCCAAAGGCCATGTACTGCCTACAAACCTATACCAGTAAGACAAAATCCTTCGTGTACTTAAGATGCCCTATGAGAGATACATGCCTATGAGAATGGATGTGCCTTATTTAGGCTTGAGTATGCAGTCTTGAACTGTTGCCCCATTTGCAATTCTTCTAGGTATATTTTGGTAGACAACGGTATGGGTGAGAAGATCCAAACAAAAATCCCCATTAATGTTCTTCGGTATCTGCCAATCGCAAGGCTTCAACGCCTTTTCATGGTCAAAGAGACAGCCAGACAGATGACATGGCACAAATTTGGCAAAAGAACCAAACTAGATGCGGATGGGAACACGATGTTGGTACACACTTCAGATGCTTTTGCGTGGAAGCACTTCGATGCATTACATAAGGATAAATCGGCAGATCCAAGGCATCCTCGAGTTGCCATCAACACGGATGGGTTCAATGTGTATGGTATGACAGCAACACAATACAATTGTTGGCCTGTATTTGTCGTTCCACTCAATCTCCCCCCGAAGAGATTATGAAAAGAAAGAACATTTTCCTGTAGTTGATAATTCCAAGGCCCAAATATCTGGGGAAGAATATGAATGTGTACATGCAGCCGCTTAAGGATGAATTGCAAGAAGCCTGGGATAATGGGATCAACACATACGACGCGGCTACCAAAAAAAACTTCAAAATGCATGTGTGGTACATGTACTCGATGCATGACTATCCATCGTATGCGCTATTCGTTGGCTGGTGTGTGCATGGAAGGTTCTCGTGCCCCACATGCAAGGCAGCTCTTCAGTTCTATTGGGTGCACACGGGTCACAAGTTTTCTTGCTTCGACATGCATAGACAGTTCCTGGATCCTGACCATAAGTTCAGAAAAGACAAGAAGAATTTCGTCAAAGGTAGAGTTGTCAAAAGCACTGCACCACCTACATTGACAAGCCAACAGACCCTTGATCAGTTAAACGCTCTCGAGCCTGATCCTTTGCGTCCAGGGTATTTCAAAGGGTATAATACGGAACACGCCTGGACTCACAAGTCATGCTTATGTGATCTGCTTTACTTCAAAGACCTCATCTGCCCACACAACATCGACATGATGCAAATTGAAAAGAATATGGCGGAGGCCATTTTTGGTACATTGTTCGACATAGAGGGGAAGTCAAAGGATAATCCTAAGGCTAGAATCGACCAGGAGGCTCTATGTGATAGACTGTTATAAAACTTGCAACAATGAAAAGGAAAGAAAAGTTTAGCAAAGCCAAAGGCATGGTTCAATCTTGGAAGGCTAGCTATGAGGGAAATGCTATTGTGGGTGAAAATGCGGTTGATGTTCTCTGATGGGTATGATGCGAATCTAAAGAGGGGAGCGAGTCTTGAAAAATTGAAAATATTTGGTCTCAAGAGTCATGATTGGCACATATGGCTTGAGTGGGTAATGCTGGTGATGGTGCATGGCTTTGTCCCTGAGGATGAATGGCTAGTACTGGCAGAGCTAAGCTATTTCTTCTGTTCTCTTTGAGCGAAAGAACTATCGCCTGGCATGCTAGATGAAATGGAAGAGTTGGCGCCAAAGTTGATCTGCAAATTAGAAAGGGTCTTTCCACCGGGCTTCTTTAATCCAATGCAGCATTTGATTTTGCATCTCCCGACTGAGGCAAGATGGGGGGGCAGTTCAAAATCGATGGTGCTTCTCAACTCAGAGGATGCAGAAGACGCTTCAAGCTAAATGTAAAAATAAACGTAGAGTTGAAGCGTCGATGACCAAGGCATTCATTATGAGGAGGCGGCAAACTTCATGACAGCACACTACGAAGCCAAAAATCATCATATGCATAACCCGAAGCCTCGGTACAATGATGGCGAGCCTAAAAAAGGTCGATCCAACCTCAGCCTATTCAAAGGGAAGCTCGCACCAGCTGGTGCTTCGAAAGGGAAATCGTTGGATGTCGAAGAATGGTGGACCATTTCATAGTATATCTTCAACAACCTAACAGAAGTGCGGCCGTACATCGAGTAAGTTCTCGGTAAATTATTGCTATGCAACTTCTAATTCCTTTGAACTGCTCTTATTCCCGGATATTTGATATCATCAATACGTTGCCGAATTCTTGAATGGAGCGGTCATCGAAAAGGATTTCGTCGAAGAGTATGAGCTTCTGGCAAAGCCTGGAGGCGACTATCCCAGTTTCATCTCTTGGTTCAATCAAAGGGTAATTAATTACCATTACTAGGCGGCTAATGCATCCATTCATCCGTATTAAACTTGTAGGCTGATGCAGAGTCTACGGACGCCGAGTTGAGACAAGTCGCTAATGGTTTTGAATATAAGGTCCGTTCATTTGACAAATACGACATCAACGAGTATCACGTTCGTGCCTTTGGCAAATTGTTGTGTCACTGCTATCGGCGAAGGAGGTACCGAGTATTATGGAAGAGTTGAAGCAATTTATGAACTTCTATTCTATGGTGAAAACCCACCGACCGTCGTAGTCTTCAAATGTTATTGGTTTCATCCGAAGGAGACTAGAAGGACTCATGAACATATAGGGCTAGTCGAAATCAACCAAAGCACCCATTTAGATGTTCCTGATGTCTATATTACGGCTCAACAGGCGACACAAGTTTTCTAGCTACCATTGGCCTGTCAAATTGATCCAAATCTGAAAGGTTGGGATGTCGCTTATGAAGTGCCACCAAGTTTTAGAACACCTACCCTCAATGAAGAGGATTACGAACCTCACATTAACCCAGTCACATATGAAGGAGAATTCTTCCAAGAAACACATACGTCCAAAAACGTTTCAAGAACCGCTTTACTTCACCCTAGAACATTGAGGTAGATAGTGACACTGAATTCGTCTTAACCCCTGAGCCGGAACAGGAAGAGCCGAAAGAAGAAGAGGTTACTGTTGCGGATGACCTGTCACTTCTTGACCGATTACATAATGGAGGCCTTCCACACGTTCTTCCTGATAGTGATGATGCTGCTGCATTTATTGATGATAGTGATGATCATGATGCATTTATTGATCCTGAAGCATATATAGACGATCAAGATTATTATTAGTCGTGTCAGGTATTCAACTATTATTATATACATATATAAAAATTATTACTCCTGTTGGTATTTATGATGATGATACACTTAAATTATATACATTTTATTACTCATGTTGGTATTTATGTTGTACAAATTTCATTTACTCTTTGTCATGGCACGTGTTGAAAGATGGTGGGAAAGGGCCGAGAGCACTCCAAGGCTCCTTCTTCGTCGGCGGGTGGTGGGATGGGTACTCCCATTCCTGCCCCGTCTCTCTAGAGAGAGTTGATCTCTACTCTGCATGGAGTGGGCGCTTCTTCGACGACCGCGGCCCCTGTGATAGGCGGTCGACCCCCCTTCCCCACAAAGAAGAGAGCTACTAAAGGTACAAGTGGCCGCAGGAGAGGTAGGGTGGCTGCCACGCTTTCCTCGCCGCCACCCCCAGTTGATTCACATGCGCACAGGACTTCTAGGGTGGACCCGTCTGAGGTGGAGCCTACACAGACTCCGGTTCACAAGCCTCAGGTCGACGAGCATTAGGTCGACGAGACTCGTGTCGCAGAGGCTTCGTTCTAGGAAACTCCGGAGCAAATCAGGGATGAGGGTACGTCCCAAGAGACCCAATGGGATACCTGGCCTGATCTGGGTCAGCCAGAGCCAACTGGCCATGCTGATAGCGACGAGGAGCAGGGTGAGGGGGCCACCATCTACCAGCATGGTAGCATGGGGCTCCTGCCCGTGCCCGCAACCCGTGAGCAGAGGTGGTTGATTCAGCCAAATGGGGAGAAGTTCATTTACTCTTATTTAACCTTTTTCCTTCACGTTTTCTCAAATATCTAATGTGTTGGCTTTAATTTGTCATACTGTAGGGGTTGGATTGTTTCCAAGGGTGTCCACAAGCTAAACAGCGCCCTTGGTGTGCTTTTTCGGCAAAACTTCCCGAGGTTTGTTACGTTGCCCGGTCGGGGTCGAGAGGTAGGAATGACCTGTGAGCACTACTTGGGTGCCCCGGCCCCGCCGGAGGTGGAGATCGACGGTGTTTTGTGCCACACGAGGGCCGAGATGGTGATCAGACAGTTTTGGGTAATTTCTCCTTTATACAATTAAAAATAAACAATAGCTAGTTATTGTACTAATTAATGTTGTCTCGTTTGCAGAACTTCTACAGGTGTGAGGAGGGATACGAGGAGGCCGCGACAAAGGTTATCGAAACCGAATGCCGCCGCCTACTTCAAAACTGCCGGCACGAGGCTCGGGTGCAGGCTGTTCGAGACTATTATGCCTCGCTTCGTATTAGGAAGGAAAAGGCGAAGTGCCGCGATTCTAAGATGGAGAAGGAGCATTACATGAAGGTAATTACATATTATTAAGGCCTTGTAGTTAGTTTCCTTGATTTGATTCTTACGCATAGCGCTCAAATTTGTCTTTATTAACTTAGGTGCCCCAAGATGGTGTGTGGATAAGATGGATTGTTGGGAGGCCTTGGTGGATCAGTGGTGCTCCGAAAATTGGGAGGCCAGCCACAACATTGCCAAGGAGAGGCATGCCAAAATGGTTGGTGTGACACACCATCAAGGGAGCGTCAACTTAAATGTGTTTGGTGAGAAATGGGTATGTGGTTTGCTTCATGACTCGTGCAATTCGTTACTAATGCTACACTATAGGAATCAGGCACTTTGCCGTCAGCCATCCCGGACGACAAAGGCATACATCCCGGATGGCAAAGTCTTTGCCGTCCGCCAGCAGACGGCCAACCGTCCGGCTGAATAAGCCAGGGTAAAGGGCGCTTTGCCGTCTGTTGGCGGACGGCAAAGACCTTTGAATCTTTGCCGTCCGCCAGCAGACGACAAAGGGCCTGGACGGCACACGTGGCACCTTAGCTCCGTTAAGGGCTTAACAGCGTGCTTTGCCGTCCGTTGGCAGATGGCAAAGACCTTAGTTCTTTACCGTCTGCCAGCGGACGGCAAATAGCCCACCTAGGCCAGCCCCAGGTTGCACAGGTAGCTGCCACATGGCAGCTTTGCCGTTTGCTAGCTGACGGCAAAGACCTTTGTCGTCTGCCAACAGACGGCAAAGTGGCTATATAGCCCCTGTTTTTTCTGTTTTTTCTTAAAATCATTCAATTTGACAGAATATCACATATATATCCAACATATCAACAATACGAGTTTCCAACAAGCATACCAACAATAAGTTTCAACAAGCATACCAACAATAAGTCCCAACAAGCATACCAACAATAAGTTCCAACAACATACCCAACATATACAAGTTTGGAACAACATATCCAACATACATATCCAAAACAAGTTTCCAACAAGTTGCCATAAACAAAAAGGAAGCAGAAGTAGAAGAGTACACTCCATCAATGCAAGCTTCCTCATCTATAGCAAATCTACAAAGTAGGAAAGATGAAAGTTAGAAGAAGAAGAAGACTAGGTAGCAGAAAAAGAAGAAAAAGAAGAAGAAAAAGAAGAAAAAGAAGAAGAAGAATAATTTATCTTCTCTTTCTTTTTCTCCTTTTCTCTCCTCTTCTCCAAGGTAGTAATGCCATTTTCTAGCTAACTAAGCATATCAAGTCATTTTGGAGGAAAAAATGCTAAGTATAGGTCATTTTTTAGCTATCCTAGGTAGAATATATCATTTTGGTGATAAGTAAGGTTATTTTGAGGAAAATAACTGGGATGTCATTAGGAGAATGATGTGATGGACAAGACCCAAACTACAAACGTAGCATACGACCGTGTCAGTTTATTGCTACTGTTTTCTGCATGTCAAGTATGTGTTCCTATGACCATGAGATCATGCAACTCACGAACATCGAAGGAGTGCCTTGTGTGTATCAAACGTCGCAACGTAACTGGGTGACTATAAAGATGCTCTACAGGTATCTTCTGTTTGAAATATGCCCTAGAGGCAATAATAAATTAGTTATTATCATATTTCCTTGTTCATGATAATCGTTTATTATCCATGCTATAATTGTATTGATCAGAGACTTAGATGCATGTGTGGATACATAGACAAAACCATGTCCCTAGTATGCCTCTAATAGACTAGCTCGTTGATCAAAAGATGGTTAAGGTTTCCTAGCCATGAACATGAGATGTCATTTGATAACGGGGTCACATCATTAGGAGAATGATGTGATGGACAAGACCCAAACTGCAAATGTAGCATATGATCGTGTCAGTTTATTGCTACTGTTTTCCGCATGTCAAGTATGTGTTCCTATGACCATGAGATCATGCAACTCACAGATATCGGAGGAGTGCCTTGTGTGTATCAAACGTCGCAACATAACTGGGTGACTATAAAGTTGCTCTACAGGTATCTCCGATGGTGTCTGTTGAGTTGGCATGGATCGAGACTGGGATTTGTTACTCCGTGTGACGGAGAGGTATCTCGAGGCCCACTCGGTAATGCAACATCACAATAAGCCTTGCAAGCAATGTGACTAATTGTTAGTTGCGGGATCTTGTATTACAGAACGAATAAAGAGACTTGCCAGTAACGAGGTTGAACTAGGTATGGAGATACCGACGATCGAATCTCGGGCAAGTAACATACCGAAGAACAAAGGGAACGTTATACGGGATTAACTGAATCCTTGACATAGAGGTTCGACCGATAAAGATCTTCGTAGAATATGTAGGAACCAATGTGGACGTCCAGGTCCCGCCATTGGTTATTGACCGTAGAGGTGTCTCGGTCATGTCTACATAGTTCTCGAACCCGTAGGGTCTGCACACTTAAGGTTCGGTGACGTTTCGGTAGTGTAGAGTTATGTATGCTGGTGACCGAAGTTTGTTCGGAGTCCCGGATGAGATCCGGACATCACGAGGAGCTCCGGAATGGTCCGGAGGTAAAGATTCATATATAGGAAGTCCCAGTTTGGTTTCCGGAAAAGTTTCGGGCTCATCGGTAGTGTACCGGGAGTGCCGGTAGTGCACCGGGAGGCCTCCGGGAGGGGTATTTCGACCCCAAGAGGTCCATGGGCTGTGGTATAATAATAACCAGCCCTTAGTGGGCTGGGAAAACAGCCAAAAAGGCCCATGGCGCAGGAGAGAAAGTCCTAAAGCAAAAAGTGGAAAATCAGCCAATAGGAGGCAATCCTACTCCAACTAGGATTGGAGGTGAAGTAGGATTGCTTCCCACCTCCTATTTCGGCCGACCCAAAGGCCTTGGATGCCTCTCCTCTCCTCTCCTCCTATATATACTAGTGGATTGGGTGGTTTTTGGACAGAATTTCCGGCCACGTGCTACCCGTTTCACCAGTGCACAGTTTCTCCTCTAGATCGGTTTTCCGCAGCGCTTAGGCGAAGCCCTGTCGGAATCACTCCACCACCATCACCGGAGCGTCGTCACGCTGTCGGTGAACTCTCTCTCCTCTCCAACTCGTCTTGCTGGATCAAGATGGTGGAGATCGTCATCAAGCTGCACGTGTGCTGAACGCGGAGGTGCCGTCCGTTCGGCGCTAGATCAGAAGGACCGTGATCGAGATCGCGAGACAGTTCGTGATGAGATCGCGGAACGGATCATGATGAGTTTGCGAGATATATCGTGATCAAGATCGTGAGACGGATCGTGATGAGATCGCGGGACGGATCGTGATGAGTTCACGGGACGGATCGTGATTGGATCGCGGGACGGATCGTGATGAGATCGCGGGACGCTCGACGATTTTGATCGCGAAGATGTTCGACTACACCAACCGCGTTTCTTAACGCTTCCTGCTTAGCGATCTACAAGGGTATGTAGATCCACTCTCCCTCTCGTAGATGCTCATCACCATGGATAGGTTTGCCTGTGCGTAGGAATTTTTTTGTTTCCCATGCGACGTTCCCCAACAGTGGCATCATGAGCTAGGTTGATGGTTCGATGAGATCTCGAGTAGAACACAAAAGGATTATGGGCGTTGATGCTTAGATTGCTTCCTCCCTTGGTCGGATTTTGGTTCAGCGGGATTGTGAGATGAAGCGGCCCGGACCAACATTACTCGTACGCTTACGAGAGACCCGTTCCCTCGACGCAACTTGTTGCTTAGATGGCTTGCGGGTGACAGTTTCTCTCACTTTAGTTGGATCGGATCCGACAAAGGCGGTCTTGAGAAGGTTGAAAAGCAATATATGTATCACTGTTGTGGTTTATGCGTAGGTGAGAATCATTCTTGCTAGATACCCGTAGCAGCCACGTAAAACATGCAACAACAATTAGAGGACGTCTAACTTGTTTTTGCAGGGTATGTTGTGATGTGATATGGCCAATTACATGATGAGATATATGTGATGTATGAGATGATCATGTGATGTATAGAATTTCACGACTTGCATGTCGTTGAGTATGGCAACTGGCAGGAGCCATAGGGTTGTCTTTAATTATTGTATGACCTGTGTGTCAATCATTAAGCGCTATGTAATGCTTTACTTTATCACTAAGTGGTAGCAATAGAAGTAGAAGCAGGGCTGGCGCCACAACCCCAATGGCAACACATTGATGGAGATCAAGATGATGGAGATCATGGTGTTTGTGCCGGTGACGATGAAGATCATGCCGGGGTTTCGAAGATGGAGATCTTAAACACAAGTTCATGGCCATATCATGTCACTTATGAATTGCATGAGATGTTAATCCTTTTATGCACCTTGTTTTGCTTAGTACGGCGGTAGCATTATAAGGTGATCCCTCACTTCAATTTCAAGATGAACTGTGTTCTCCCCGAGTGTGCACCATTGCGAAAGTTCGTCGTGTTGAGACACCACGTGATGATCGGGTGTGATAGACTCTACGTTCACATACAACGGGTGCAAGCCAGATTTGCACACGCAGAACACTCGGGTTAAACTTGACGAGCCTAGCATGTACAGACATGGCCTCGGAACACAAGAGACCGAAAGGTCGAGCATGAGTCATATAGTGGATATGATCAACATAATGATGTTCACCATTGAAGCCACCTTAACTCATGTGATGATCGGACTTGAGTTGGTGAATTTGGATCATGTATCACTCGAATGACCCGAGGGGTGTCAATTTGAGTGGGAGTTCTTAAGTAATATGATTAATTGAACTCATTATCATGAACATAGTCAAAGTGTCTTTGCAAATTATGTTGTAGATTGCTAGCTCGCGCTGTAGCTCCCTTGTATTTTTATATGTTCCTAGAGAAATAGAATTGAAAGATGTTGGTAGAAAAATTGCGGACTGGGTCTGTGATCTGAGGATTGTCCTCATTGCTGCATAGAAGGCTTATGTCCTTAATGCACCGCTCGGTGCGCCAACCCATCTTGCGTCGTCTGTAGATGTTGTGAACATCTGACAGGCACGTTTCGATGACTACTTGATAGTTTAGTGCGTCATGCATTACGGCTTAGAATTGAGGCTCTCAAACGTTTTGAACGTCACGGAACATATGAGATGTTCTAAGAGCTGAGATTGTGATCTCAGGCTCGTGCCCGAGTTGCGAGATATAGGATCTCCAACGAGATTCTTTGCCTGCAAGATGAAAGAGAATAGCTCAATCGTTGAGCATGTGCTCAGACTGTCTGGGTACTACAATCGCTTGAATCGAGTGGGAGTTGATCTTCCAGATAAGATAGTGATTGATGTAGTTCTCCAAGTCACTGTCACTGAGCTACTAGAACTTGGTGATGAACTATAAAATGCCAGGTAAAGAAATGTTGATCCCTTAGCTGTTCACGATGTTTGACACCGCGAAGGTAGAAATCAAGAAGGAGCGTCAAGTGTTGATGGTTAATCAAACCACTAGTTTCGAGAAGGGAAAGAGCAAGGAGGGAAACTTCATGGATAGCAAGTCAGTTGCTGCTCCAGTGAAGCAACCCAAAGTTGAACTCAAACCCGAGACTAAGTGCTTCTGTTATGAGGTGAGCGGTCGCTGAAGCGGAACTGTTGGGGAACGTAGTAGTAAATCAAAAATTTCCTACGCGTTCACCAAGATCCATCTATGGAGAAACCAGCAACGAGCAAGGGGAGAGTGGATCTTCATACCTTTGAAGATCACTAAGCGGAAGCGTTACAAGAACGCGGTTGATGGAGTCGTACTCGCAGCGATTCAGATCGCGGTAGATCCGATCAAGTGCCGAACGGACGGCACCTCCGCGTTCAACACACGTGCAGCCTGGTGACGTCTCCAACACCTTGATCCAGCAAGGAGGAAGGAGAGGTTGGGGAAGGGATCCAACAGCAGCACGACGGCGTGGTGGTGGTGGAGTAGCAAGGTATTCCGACAGGGCTTCGCCTAAGCGCTGCGGAGGAGGAAGAAGAGAGGTAGGGCTTTGCCGTGAGAGAGAGAGATCAAATCCTCTCCCAAAACATCCAAAACCTCAAGTATATATAGGAGGAGGGACGTGGAGGGCTGGCTTGGCCTCTACTCCAAAGAGGAGAGGGCCGGCCGAATTAAAGGGAGAGTCCACCTCCCACAAGGGAGGTGGATCTCCTCCTTTTAAATCCCTTTTGCCTTATCTCCTTATCTCCAGCCACATGGGCCCACATCGATGGTCTTGGACGACCCAATATGGGCTGCCAAACCTCCTCTAAGGGCCCATGAGGTCCTTTGGTCGTCACACCCCTCTCGGGGGTCCTCCGGCACCCTCCCGGCACTCCCGGTACACTACCGATGAGCCCGAAAACTTTCCGGTGACCAAAACTGGACTTCCTATATATCAATCTTTCCCTCCGGACCATTCCGGAGCTCCTCGTGACGTCCGGGATCTCATCCGGGACTCCGAACAACCTTCGGTAATCACGTATACCATTTCCCTATAACCCTAGCGTCATCGAACCTTAAGTGTGTAGACCCTACGGGTTCGGGAGACACGTAGACATGACCGAGACACTTCTCCGGCCAATAACCAACAGTGGGATCTGGATACCCATGTTAGCTCCCACATACTCCACGATGATCTCATCGGATGAACCACGATGTCGGGGATTCAATCAATCCCGTATTCAATTCCCTTTGTCTATCGGTATGATACTTGCCCGAGATTCGATCGTCGGTATCCCCATACCTTGTTCAATCTCGTTACTGGCAAGTCTCTTTACTCGTTCTGTAATACATCATCCCGTGGCTAACTCCTTAGTCACATTGAGCTCATTATGATGATGTCTTACCGAGTGGGCCCAGAGATACCTCTCCGTCACACGGAGTGACAAATCCCAGTCTCGATTCGTGCCAACCCAACAGATACTTTCAGAGATACCCGTAGTGCACCTTTATAGCCACCCAGTTACGTTGGGACGTTTGGCACACCCAAAGCATTCCTACGGTATCCGGGAGTTGCACAATCTCATGGTCTAAGGAAACGATACTTGACATTGAAAAGCTTTAGCAAATGAACTACACGATCTTGTGCTATGCTTGGGATTGGGTCTTGTCCATCACATCATTCTCCTAATGATGTGATCCCGTTATCAACGACATCCAATGTCCATGGCCATGAAACCGTGACCATCTATTGATCAACGAGCTAGTCAACTAGAGGCTCACTAGGGACATGTTGTGGTCTATGTATTCACACATGTATTATGGTTTCCGGTTAACACAATTATAGCATGAACAATAGACAATTATCGTGAACAAGGAAATACAATAATAACCATTTTATTATTGCCTCTAGGGCATATTTCCAACAGTCTCCCACTTGCACTAGAGTCAATAATCTAGTTCACATCACCATGTGATTAACACTTACATCACCATGTGATCATATCATCATGTGATTAACACCCAATAAGTTCTGGGGTTTGTTCATGTCCTGCTCGTGAAAGAGGTTTTAGTCAACGGGTCTGCGACATTCAGATCCGTGTGTACCTTACAAACTTTCCATGTCATATTTGTAGATACTGCTCCCACGCTCCACTTGGAGCTATTCCAAATGGCTGCTCCACTATACGTAGCCAGATTTCTACTAAGAGTCATCCGGATTGGAGTTAAAGCTTGCATCATCGTAACCCTTTACGATGAACTCTTTATCACCTCCATAATCGAGAAATATTTCCTTAGTTCTCAAGTTACTAAGGATAACTTTGACCATTGTCCAGTGATCCACTCTTGGATTACTCTTGTACCCCTTGACAGACTCATGGCAAGGCACACACAGGTGCGGTACACAGCATGGCATACTATATAGAGCCTATGGCTAAAGCATAGGAGATGACACTCATCTTTTTCTTTATCTTCTGCCGTGGTCAGGTATTGAGTCTTACTCAATTTCACACCTTACAATACAGTCAAGAACTCCTTCTTTGACCCATCTATTTTGAACTCCTTCAAAAACTTGTCAAGGTATGTCTTCGTCGAAAAAACTTATCAAGCGAATTGATCTATCTCTATAGATCTTGATGCTCAATAAAATAGTAGCTTTATCTGGGTCTTCCTTTGAAAAAAAACCCTTTTCAAACAACCCTTCATGCTCTTCCAGAAATTCTACATCATTTCCGATCAATAATATGTCAACTACATATTCTTATAAGAAATTCTATAGTGCTCCCACTCACTTTCTTGCAAATACAAGTTTCTCATAAACTTTGTATAAACTTAAACACTTTGATCACCTCATCAAAGCATATATTCCAACTCCGACATGCTTGCTCCAGTCCATAGAAGGATCGCTGGAGTTTGCATATTATTAGCATCCTTAGGATTGACAAAACCTTCTGGTTGTATCACATACAACTCTTCCTCACAGAAACCATTACGGAAACCTTGTTTTGTCATCCATCTGCCAGATTTCATAATCGAAAAATGCAGCAACTGCTAACAAAATTTTAATAGACTTTTAGCATCGCTACAGATGAGACAATCTCATTGCAGTCAACTCTTTGAACTTGGCGGAAACTTCTTTGCGACAAGTCGAGCTTTATAAACGGTGACATTTCACCATTAGCGTCTATGTTTATCTCAAAGGTCCATTTGTACTCAATGACCCGCCATTCAACGGGCAAGTCTACCAAAGTCCATACTTGGTTTTCATACATGGATCCTTTCTCGGATTTCATGGCTCCTAGCCATTTGTTGGAATCCGGGCCCACCATCGCTTCTCCATAGTTCGTAGGTTCATCGTTGTCCAACAACATGATTTCCAAGACAGGGTTGTCGTACTACTCAGGAGCAGTACGCGTCCTTGTCGACCTACGAGGTTCAATAGTGACTTGATCCGAAGCTTCATGATCATCATCATTAACTTCATTTTAAACTGAGTAGGCTCTACAGAAACATCTTTCTGTGTTGCGCTATTCTCTGGTTGAAACAAAGGTTCAACAATGTTATCAAGTTCTATCTTCCTCCCACTCAATTCTTTCGAGAGAAACTCTTTCTCAAGAAAGGACCCATTCTTAGCAACAAACACCTTTTGCGCTTGGATCTGAAATAGAAGGTATACCCAATGTCTCATTAAGGTATTCTATGAAGATACATTTGTCTGCTTTGGGTTCGAGCTCGCTAGCTGAAAAACCCATTTTCACATAAGCGTCGCAGCCCCAAACATTAAGAAATGACAGCTTAGGCTTCTGTCAAACCATAATTCTCACGCTGTCATCTCAACAGACTTAGATGGTGCCCTATTAAAGTGAATGGATTTGTCTTTAATGCATAACCCCATAATGATAGTGGTAAAACGATAAGAGACATCATAGTACTCACTATATCCAATAGAGCACGACTACGACGTTCGAACACACCATCACACTATGGTGTTCCAGGAGGCGTGAGCTGTGAAACAATTTCCACATTGTCTAAAATTGCATACCAAACTCGTAACTTAGATATTCACCTCCATGATCATATCATAGACATTTATCTCCTTGTCACGATGATCTTTAACTTCACTCTGAAACTCCTTGAACCTTTCAAACATTTCAGATTCGTGTTTCATTAAGTAAATATCCCCATATTTACTCAAATCATCAGTGAAGGTAAAGAAAAACAACGATATCCACTGTGTGTTTCAACACTCATTGGACCACATACATCAACATGTATTATTTCCAATAAGCCACTTGCCCGCTCCATCATATTGGATGACGGGGTCTTAGTCATCTTGCCCAAGAGGCATGGCTCGCATGTCTCAACCGATTCGAAATCGAGTGAGTCAAAAATCCATCATCATGGAGTTTCTTCATGCGATTTATACCAATATGACATTTAGCGGCAGTGCCACAAGTATGTGGTACTATCATTATTACCTTTATATATTTTTGGTACCAACGTTATGAACATGTGTACTACTACGATCATGATTCGATAAACCATTCTGAGTGGGTGCATGACCATTGAAGGCATTATCCATGTAAATAGAATAACCATTATTCTCTAACTTATATGAATAACCGTATTGCACTAATCATGATCTAATCACGTTCATGCTCAACGCAAACACCAAATAACATTTATTTAGGTTTATCACAAATCCCGAAGGTAGAGAGAGCGTGCGATGGTGATCACATCAATCTTGGAAACACTTCCAACACACATCGTCACCTTTCACCTAGCTAGTCTCCGTTTATTCCGTAGCTTTTATTTCGAGTTGCTAGCACTTAGCAACCGAACCGGTATCCAATACCCAGGTGCTACTAGGAGTACCAGCAAGGTACACATCACTAACACGTATATCAAATATACCTCCATTGACATTACCAGCCTTCTTATCTACCAAGCATCTAGGGTTTTTCCGCTTCAGCGAACATTCTCCTCATAACAGAAGCACTTATTCTCGGGTTCGGGCTCAACCTTGGGTTTCTTCACTAGAGCAACAACTGGCTTGCCATTCCTGAAGTTTTCCCTTCTTGCCCTTGCCCCTTTTGAAACTAGTGGTTTAACTTAACCATCAACACTTGATGCTCCTTCTTGATTTCTACCTTCGTGGTGTCAAACATCACGAACAACTCAGGGATCATCTTATCCATCCCTGGCATGTTATAGTTCATCACGAAGCTCTAGTAGTTTGGTGGCAGTGACTTGGAGAACTGCATTAATCACTATCTCATCTGGAAGATTAACTCCCACTTGATTCAAGTGATTGTAGCACCCAGACAATCTGAGCACACGCTCACCGATTAAGCTATTCTCCTTTATCTTGCAGACAAAGAATCTTGTTGGAGGTCTCATACCTCTCAACATAGGCACGAGCCTGAGATCACAATCTCAGCTCCTAGAACATCTCATATGTTCCGTGACGTTCAAAATGTTTTGGAGCCTCAATTCTAAGCCGCAATGCATGACGCATTGAACTATCATGTAGTCACCAAAAAGTGCCTGTCATATGTTCACAACATCTACAGACAACACTTGAGGGAGTGGTGCAGTTAGCGGTACATCAAAAACATAAGCTTTCTGTGCAGCAATGAGGACAATTCTCAGATCACGGACCCAGTCCGCATTATTGCTACCATCAACTTTCAACTTACTTTTCTCTAGGATTGTATCAATAAAACTGTGGAGCTACAGCGCGAGCTATCTACGACATAATTTGCAAGGACATTTTTAGACTAAGTTCATGATAATTAAGTTCACTTAATCAAATTATTAATGAACTCCCACTTAGATAGACATCTCTCTAGTCTTCCAAGTGATACATGATCCATGTCAACTAGCCCGTGTCCGATCATCACGTGAGACGGACTAGTCATCCATGGTGAACATCTCTATGTTGATCGTATCTTCTATACGACTCATGTTCGACCTTTCGGTCTTCCGTGTTCCGAGGCCATGTATGTACATGCTAGGCTCGTCAAGTCAACCTAAGTGTTTCGCATGTGTAAATCTGGCTTACACCCGTTGTATGCGAACGTTAGAACCTATCACACCCGATCATCACGTGGTGCTTCGGAACGACGATCCTTAGCAACGGTGCACAGTTAGGGTGAACACCTTTCTTGAAATTTTATTGAGAGATCATCTTATTTACTACCGTCGTTCTATGCAAATAAGATGTAAACATGATAAACATCACATGCAATCAATATAGTGACATGATATGGCCAATATCATCTTGCTCCTTCGATCTCCATCTTTGGGGCACCATGATCATC
Source organism: Hordeum marinum (assembly GCA_022496015.1). Lineage (NCBI taxonomy): Eukaryota > Viridiplantae > Streptophyta > Magnoliopsida > Poales > Poaceae > Hordeum > Hordeum marinum. Next base: position 497,741,949 of record CM039674.1, on the reverse strand, counting down.
ACTGTCACCGGCACGACACCATGATCTCCATCATCATGATCTCCATCATTGTGTCTTCATGAAGTTGTCTCGCCAACTATTACTTCTACTACTACAGCTAACGTTTAGCAATAAAGTAAAGTAATTACATGGCGTTTATGATTGACACGCAGGTCATACAATAATATAAGACAACTCCTATGGCTCCTGCCGGTTGTCATAGTCATCGACATGGAAGTCGTGAACCCTATTACAAGAACATGATCAATCTCATACATCACAATGCATCACATCATATCCTTTTGGCCATATCACATCACACGGCATATGCTGCAAAAACAAGTTAGACGTCCTCTAATTTGTAGTTGCAAGTTTTTACGTGGTTGCTATAGGTTTCTAGCAAGAACGTTTCTTACCTACGTCAAAACCACAACGTGATATGCCAATTGCTATTTACCCTTCATAAGGACCCTTTTCATCAAATCCAATCCGACTAAGGTGGGAGAGACAGACACCCGCTAGCCACCTTATGCAACTAGTGCATGTCAGGCGGTGGAACCGGTCTCACGTAAGCGTACGTGTAAGGTTGGTCCGGGCCGCTTCATCCCACAATACCGTCGAATCAAGATAAGACTAGTAACGGCAAGCATATTAACAAAATCGACGCCCACGACTACTTTGTGTTCTACTCGTGCATAGATTCTACGCATAGACCTAGCTCATGATGCCACTGTTGGGGAACGTAGTAGTAAATCAAAAATTTCCTACGCGTTCACCAAGATCCATCAATGGAGAAACCAGCAACGAGCAAGGGGAGAGTGGATCTTCATACCTTTGAAGATCACTAAGCGGAAGCGTTACAAGAACACGGTTGATGGAGTCGTACTCGCAGCGATTCAGATCGCGGTAGATCCGATCAAGTGCCGAACGGACGGCACCTCCGCGTTCAACACACGTGCAGCCCGGTGACGTCTCCAACACCTTGATCCAGCAAGGAGGAAGGAGAGGTTGGGGAAGGGATCCAACAGCAGCACGACGGCATGGTGGTGGTGGAGTAGCAAGGTATTCCGACAGGGCTTCGCCTAAGCGCTGCGGAGGAGGAAGAAGAGAGGTAGGGCTTTGCCGTGAGAGAGAGAGAGATCAAATCCTCTCCCAAAACATCCAAAACCTCAAGTATATATAGGAGGAGGGACGTGGAGGGCTGGCTTGGCCTCTACTCCAAAGAGGAGAGGGCCGGCTGAATTAAAGGGAGAGTCCACCTCCCACAAGGGAGGTGGATCTCCTCCTTTTAAATCCCTTTTGCCTTATCTCCTTATCTCCAGCCACATGGGCCCACATAGATGGTCTTGGCCGACCCAATATGGGCTGGCACACCTCCTCTAAGGTCCCATGAGGTCCTTTGGTCGTCACACCCCTCTCGGGGGTCCTCCGGCACCCTCCCGGCACTCCCGGTACACTACCGATGAGCCCGAAAACTTTCCGGTGACCAAAACTGGACTTCCTATATATCAATCTTTACCTCCGGACCATTCCGGAGCTCCTCGTGACGTCCAGGATCTCATCCGGGACTCCGAACAACCTTCGGTAATCACGTATACCATTTCCCTATAACCCTAGCGTCATCGAACCTTAAGTGTGTAGACCCTACGGGTTCGGGAGACACGTAGACATGACCGAGACACTTCTCCGGCCAATAACCAACAGCGGGATCTGGATACCCATGTTGGCTCCCACGTACTCCACGATGATCTCATCGGATGAACCACGATGTCGGGGATTCAATCAATCCCGTATTCAATTCCCTTTGTCTATCGGTATGATACTTGCCCGAGATTCGATCGTCGGTATCCCCATACCTTGTTCAATCTCGTTACTGGCAAGTCTCTTTACTAGTTCTGTAATACATCATCCCGTGGCTAACTCTTAGTCACATTGAGCTCATTATGATGATGTCTTACCGAGTGGGCCCAGAGATACCTCTCCGTCACACGGAGTGACAAATCCCAGTCTCGATTCGTGCCAACCCAACAGATACTTTCATAGATACCCGTAGTGCACCTTTATAGCCACCCAGTTACGTTGTGACGTTTGGCACACCCAAAGCATTCCTACGGTATCCGGGAGTTGCACAATCTCATGGTCTAAGGAAACGATACTTGACATTGAAAAGCTTTAGCAAATGAACTACACGATCTTGTGCTATGCTTGGGATTGGGTCTTGTCCATCACATCATTCTCCTAATGATGTGATCCCGTTATCAACGACATCCAATGTCCATGGCCATGAAACCGTGACCATCTATTGATCAACGAGCTAGTCAACTAGAGGCTCACTAGGGACATGTTGTGGTCTATGTATTCACACATGTATTATGGTTTCCGGTTAACACAATTATAGCATGAACAATAGAAAATTATCGTGAACAAGGAAATACAATAATAACCATTTTATTATTGCCTCTAGGGCATATTTCCAACAGGAACAACCCTAGATACTTGGTAGATAAGAAGGCTGGCAACATTGATAGAAGTATATTTGATATACGAGTTACTAATGTGTACCTTGCTAGTACTCTTAGTAGCACCTAGGTATTGGATACCGGTTCGGTTGCTAAATGTTAGTAACTCGAAATAAAAGCTACGGAATAAATGGAGAACTAGCTAAGGGTGAGGTGACGATATGTGTTGGAAGTGTTTCCAAGGTTGATGTGATCAACATCGCATGCTCTCTCTACCTTCAGGATTAGTGACGAACCTAAATAAATGTTATTTGGTGTTTTGCGTTGAGCATGAACATGATTAGATCATGTTTATTGCAATACGGTTATTCATTTAAGTTAGAGAATAATGGTTATTCTGTTTACATGAATAATACCTTCAATGGTCATGCACCCAGTGAGAATGGTTTGTTGAAATCTTGATCGTAGTAGTACACATGTTCATAACATTGATGTCAAAAGATACAAAGTTAATAATGATAGTACCACATACTTGTGGCACTGCCGCTAAATGTCATATTGGTATAAAGCGCATGTAGAAACTCCATGCTGATGGATATTTGGACTCATTCAATTTCGAATCGGTTGAGACATGCGAACCATGCCTCTTGGGCAAGATGACTAAAGGACCCCGTTGGATGGAGCGGGCAAGTGATTCATTGGAAATGATACATGTTGATGTATGCAATCTAGTGAGTCTTGTAGCGTGCAGTGGATATCGTTATTTTCTTACCTTCACTGATGATTTGAGTAGATATAGTGTATATTTACTTAATGAAACACAAGTCTGAATTGTTTGAAAGGTTCAAGCAAATTCAGAGTGAAGTTTAAAGATCATCGTGACAAGAAGATAAAAATGACTGCGATATGATCGTGGAGGTGAATATCTGAGTCACGAGTTTGGCATACAACTTAAGACAATGTGAAAGTTGTTTCACAACTAAACGCCACCTGGAACACCATAGTGTGATGGTGTGTCCGAACATCATAGTTATGCTCTATTGGACATGGTGCGTAATATGATGTCTCTTGTCGTTTTACTACTATAATTTTGGGGTTATGCATTAGAGACAACTACATTCACTTTAAATAGGGCACCATCTAAATCCGTTGAGATGACTCCATGTGAATTATGGTTTGATAGAAACCTAAGCTGTCATTTCTTAATATTTTGGGATGTGACACTTGTGTGGAAAATGTTTTCACCTAATGAGGTCGAACCCAAGGCGGACAAATTGCATCTTCATAGAATACCCTAAGATCAGTTGGGTGAACCTTCAATCTCAGATCCTAGTGCAAAATGTTTGTTGCTTAAACGGATCCTTTCTCGAGGAAATGTTTCTCTCGAAAAAATTGAGTGGGAGGAAGATAGAACTTGATGAGGTTGTTAAACCTTTGTTCAACCAGAGAGTAGCGCAGCGCAGAAAGATGTTTCTGTGAAGCCTACGTTAGTTGAAGAGGAAGTTAATGATGATGATCATGAAGCTTCAGGATCAAGTTACTATCGAACTTCGTAGGTCGACAAGGATGTGTACTGCTCCTAAGTGGTACGACAACTCTGTCTTGGAGATCATGTTGTTGGACAACGATGAACCTACGAGCTATGGAGAAGCGATGATGGGCCCGGATTTTGACAAATGGTTAGAGGCCATGAAATCCGAGATAGGATCCATGTATGAAAACCAAGTGTAGACTTTGATAGACTTGCTCGTTGGACGGCAGATCGTTGAGTACAAATGGATCTTTAAAATGAAGACAGACACTGATGGTGAATGTCACTATTTGTAAAGCTCGACTTGTTGCAAAGATGTTTGTGACAAGTTCAAGGAGTTGACTACGATGAGACTTTCTCACTCGTAGTGGTGCTAAAGTCTATTGGAATTATGTTAGTAGTTGTTGTGTTTTCAATTATGAAATCTGGCAGATGGATGTCAAAACATTGTTTCCTTAACGGTTTACTTGAGGAAAGGTTGTATGTGATACAACCAGAAGGTTTTGTCAGGCCTAAGGATGCTAAAAGGTGTGCAAGCTTTGGTGATCCTTCCATGGACTGAAGCAAGCATCTCGGAGTTGGTATATACGCTTTGATGAGGTGATCAAAGTTTTGATGTTTATACAAAGTTTACGAGAAACTTGCATTTGAAATAAAGTGAGTGGGAGCACTATAGAATTTCTGATAAGTATATGTGGATGACATATTGTTGATCAGAAATAATGTAGAGTTTCTGGAAAGCATAAAACGGTCATTTGGAAAGTGATTTTCAAAGGAAGACCTGGATGAAGCTACCTAATTGTTGAGCATCAAAATCTATGGAGATAGATCAAGATGCTCGATGAGACTTTCAATGAGTGCATACCTTGACAAGATTTTGAAAGAGTTCAAAATGGATCAGTCAGAGAAAGAGTTCTCGCCTGATTTGTAAGGTGTGAAAGTTGAGTGAGACTCAAAGCTCGACAACGGCAGAAGAAAGAGAAAGGACGAATGTCGTCCCCTATGCCTTAGCCATAGGCTCTATATTATGCCATGTTGTGTACCGCACCTGTGTGTGCCTTGCCATAAGTCCGTCAGGGGGTACAAGAGTGAACCAGGAGTGGTTCACTAGACAACGGTCAAGATTATCCTCAGTAACTAAGAGACTGAGGAGATGTTTCTCGATTATGGAGGTGATAAAGAGTTCGTCGTAAGGAGTTACGTCGATACAAGCTTTAACACTAATCCGGATGACTCGTAGTAGCAATCTGGATACGTATAGTGGAGCAGCCATTTGGAATAGTACCGAGCGGAGTGTGGTAGCAGTGTTTAGAGTTTGACATAGGTATTTGCAAAGTGCACACGGATCTGAATGTTACAGACCCGTTGATTATAAGACCTCTCTCACATGCAAAGCATGATCGAGCCCCAGAACTCATTGGGTGTTAGATTCATAACAATGCGAATCACATGGTGATGTGAACTAGATTATTGACTCTAGTGCAAGTGGGAGACTGTTGGAAATATGCCCTAGAGGCAATAATAAATTAGTTATTATCATATTTCCTTGTTCATGATAATCGTTTATTATCCATGCTATAATTGTATTGATCGGAGACTTAGATGCATGTGTGGATACAGAGACAAAACCATGTCCCTAGTATGCCTCTAATAGACTAGCTCGTTGATCAAAAGATGGTTAAGGTTTCCTAGCCATGGACATGAGATGTCATTTGATAACGGGGTCACATCATTAGGAGAATGATGTGATGGACAAGACCCAAACTGCAAACGTAGCATATGATCGTGTTAGATTATTGCTACTGTTTTCCGCATGTCAAGTATGTGTTCCTATGACCATGAGATCATGCAACTCACAGATATCGGAGGAGTGCCTTGTGTGTATCAAACGTCGCAACGTAACTGGGTGACTATAAAGGTGCTCTACAGGTATGTTGAGGTGACATGTTGAGTTGGCATGGATCGAGACTGGGATTTGTTACTCCGTGTGACGGAGAGGTATCTCGAGGCCACTCGGTAATGCAACATCACAATAAGCCTTGCAAGCAATGTGACTAATTGTTAGTTGCGGGATCTTGTATTACGGAACGAGTAAAGATACTTGCCAGTAACGAGGTTGAACTAGGTAAGGAGATACCGACGATCGAATCTCGGGCAAGTAACATACCGAAGAACAAAGGGATCGTTATACGGGATTAACTGAATCCTTGACATAGAGGTTCGACCGATAAAGATCTTCGTAGAATATGTAGGAACCAATGTGGACGTCCAGGTCCCGCCATTGGTTATTGACCGTAGAGGTGTCTCGGTCATGTCTACATAGTTCTCGAACCCGCAGGGTCTGCACACTTAAGGTTCGGTGACGTTTCGGTAGTGTAGAGTTATGTATGCTGGTGACCGAAGTTTGCTCGGTGTCCCGGATGAGATCCCAGACATCATGAGGAGCTCCGGAATGGTCCGGAGGTAAAGATTCATATATAGGAAGTCCCAGTTTGGTTTCCGGAAAAGTTTCAGGCTCATCGGTAGTGTACCGGGAGTGCCGGTAGTGTACCGGGAGTGCCGGTAGTGTACCGGGAGGCCTTCGGGAGGGGTATTTCGACCCCAAGAGGTCCATGGGCTGTGGGATAATAATAACCATCCCTTAGTGGGCTGGGAAAACAGCCACAAAGGCCCATGGCGCAGGAGAGAAAGTCCTAAAGCAAAAAGTGGAAAATCAGCCAATAGGAGGCAATCCTACTCCAACTAGGATTGGAGGTGAAGTAGGATTGCTTCCCACCTCCTATTTTCGCCGACCCAAAGGCCTTGGCTGCCTCTCCTCTCCTCTCCTCCTATATATACTAGTGGATTGGGTGGTTTTTGGACAGAATTTCCGGCCACATGCTACCCTTTTCACCGGTGCACAGTTTCTCCTCTAGATCGGTTTTCCGCAGCGCTTAGGCGAAGCCATGTCGGAATCACTCCACCACCATCACCGGAGCGCCGTCACGCTGTCGGTGAACTCTCTCTCCTCTCCACCTCCTCTTGCTGGATCAAGATGGTGGAGATCGTCATCAAGCTGCACGTGTGCTGAACGCGGAGGTGCCGTCCGTTCGGCGCTAGATCGGAAGGACCGTGATCGAGATCGCGAGACAGTTCGTGATGAAATCGCGGAACAGATCGTGATGAGTTCGCGGGACATATCGTGATCAAAATTGTGAGACGGATCGTGATGAGATCGCGGGACGGATCATGATGAGTTCACAGGACGTGTCGTGATTGGATCGCGGGATGGATCGTGATGAGATCGCGGGACGCTCGGCAATTTGGATCGCGAAGATGTTCGACTACACCAACCGCGTTTCTTAACGCTTCCCGCTTAGCGATCTACAAGGGTATGTAGATCCACTCTCCCTCTCGTAGATTCTCATCACCATGGATAGGTTTGCGTGTGCGTAGGAAATTTTTTGTTTCCCATGCGACGTTCCCCAACATCTTCGAGGGTGTGTGTTGAGTTGGCGTGGATCAAGACTGGGATTTGTTACTCTGTGTGACGGAGAGGTATCTTAGGGTCCACTCAGTAATACAACATCACAACAAGTTTTGCAAGCAATGTGACTAAGTGTTAGTTGTGGGATCTTGTATTATGGAACGAGTAAAGAGACTGGTGAGTAACGAGGTTGAACTAGGTATGAAGATACCGACGATCGAATCTCGGGCAAGTAACATACCGAAGAACAAAGGGAACATCATACGGGATTAACTGAATCCTTGACATAGAGGTTCGACCGATAAAGATCTTCGTAGAATATGTAGCAACCAATATGGGCATCCATGTCCCGCTATTGCTTATTGACCGTAGAGGTGTCTCGGTCATGTCTACATAGTTCTCGAACCCGTTGGGTCTACACACTTACGGTTTGGTCATGTTTCTGTAGTATAGAGTTATGTATGGAGGTGACCGAAGGTTGTTCAGAGTCCCAGATGAAATCTCGGTCCTCATGAGGAGCTCCGGAATGGTCCTAAGTTAAAGATTGATATATAGGAAGTCCTATTTTGGTCGCCGGAAAAGTTTCGGGCTCATTGGTAGTGTACTGGGAGTGCCGGTAGTGTACCGGGAGAACATTGGGAGGGGTATTTCGACCCAAGAGGCTACATGGGCTATGGGAGTTTGAATACCAGCCCTTAGTGGGCTGGTGGAAGGCCCACACAAGTCCCATGCAGTTGGGAAGAAAAGCCCAAAAGGAAAAAGGTGGAGAAATGCAAAAAAGGCTAAATTAGGAAGGAGTCCTAATCCTACTAGGAGTGGAGGAGGAGGATTCCTCCCTCCTGGTTCGGCCGAACCTCCTTGGCTTGGGAGCCAAGGCTGCCTACTCTCCTCGTATATATACTAGAGGGGTTTAGGGTTTTTGCACAAAATTTTCAGCCACGTGCAACCCTACCCTTTAGTCCATAGTTTCTCCTCTAGATCAGATTTCTACAGTGCTTAGGCGAAGCCCTGCTGGAATAGCTCCACCACCATCGCCGGAGTGCTGTCACGCTGCCGGAGAACTCTTCCTCCTCTCCACTCCTTCTTGCTGGATCAAGATGGCGGAGATCGTCATCAAGCTGTACGTGTGCTGAACGCGGAGGTGCCGTCCATTCGGCGCTAGATCGAAAGGATCGTGATCAAGTTCGTGGGACGGATCGTGATGAAGTTCGCAGGACGGATCGTGATTGGATCGCTGGGCGGATCATGATTAGATCGCGGGACACACGGCGATTTGTATCGCGAAGACGTTCGACTACACCAACCGCGTTTCCTAATGCTTCCCGCTTAGCGATCTACAAGGGTACGTAGATCCACTCTCCCTCTCGTAGATGCTCATCACCATAGATAGATCTGCGTGTACGTAGGAAAATTTTGTTTCCCATGCAACATTCCCCAACAGTGGCATCGTGAGCTAGGTCTATGTGTAGATGAGATCTTGAGTAGAACACAAAAGGTTTGTGGGCGTTGATGCTTAGATTGCTTCCTCCCTTGGTCGGATTTTGGTTCAGCGGTATTGTGAGATGAAGCGGCCCGGACTAACATTACTCGTACGCTTACGAGAGACCGGTTCCCTCGACCGCAACTTGTTGCATGGATGGCTTGTGGGTGCCAGTTTGTCTCACTTTAGTTGGATCGGATTCGACAAAGGCGGTCCTTGAGAAGGTTGAAAGCAACTAGTGTATCACCATTGTGGTTTTTGCGTAGATGAGAATTGTTCTTGCTAGATACCCGTAGCAGACACGTAAAACATGCAACAACAATTAGAGGACGTCTAACTTGTTTTTGGAGGGTATGTTGTGATGTGTTATGGCCAATTACATGATGTGATATATGTGATCTATGAGATGATCATGTCATGTATAGATAATCACGACTTGCATGTCGATGAATACGGCAACCGGCAGGAGCCATAGGGTTGTCTTTAATTATTGTATGACCCGCGTGTCAATCATTAAGCGCTATGTAATGCTTTACTTTATCGCTAAACGGTAACAATAGTAGTAGAAGCATGTTAGGTGCGACAACCCCGATGGCGACATGTTGATGGAGATCAAGATGATGGGGATCATGGTGTCTTGCCGGTGACGATGGCGATCATGCCGTGCTTTCTAGATGGAGATCAAAAGCACAAGTTCATGGACACATCATGTCACTTATGATTTGCATGTGATGTTAATCCTTTTATGCACCTTGTTTTGCTTAGGACGACGGTAGCATTATAAGGTGATCCCTCACTTAATTTCAAGATAAATTGTGTTCTCCCCGAGTGTGCACCATTGTGAAAGTTCGTCGTGTTGATACACCACGTGATGATCGGGTGTGATAGACTCTACATTCACATACAACGGGTGCAAGCCAGTGTTGCACGTGCAGAACACTCGGGTTAAACTTGACGAGCCTAGCATGTACAGACATGGCCTCGGAACACAAGAGACCGAAAGGTCAAACATGAGTCATATAGTAGATATGATCAACATAATGATGTTCACCATTGAAGCCACCTCAACTCACGTGATGATCGGACTTGAGTTGGTGAATTTGGATCATGTGACACTCAGATGACCTGAGCGATTTCAATTTGAGTGGGAGGTTTAGTAATTTGATTAACAAAACTCATTATCTTGAACAATAGTCTAAGTAAACTTTGCATATTTATGTTGTAGATCAATGGCTCGCGTAGTAGCACCCCTGAATTTTAATGCGTTCCTAGAGAAAGGTAAGTTGAAAGATGATGGAAGTAACTTTGTTGTCTGGGCCCGTAATCTGAGGGTTATCCTCACGGCTTCCGAGAAATCATATGTCCTTTGGTGCACCGCTTGGTGACCAACCAAAAGACATGACCTCCAAAGACGTTAAGAACGCTTGGGAGGCACGTACTGGAGATTACTCAATAGTTCAGTGTGCAATATTGTATGCCTTAGAACCGGGACTTCATAGATGTTTTGAACGTCATGGAGCATATGAGATGTTCTAGGAGTTGAAGTTTATCTTTCAGAAGAATGCCCGGATCGAGAGGTATGAAACCTCCGATAAGTTCTATGCTTGCAAGATGGAGGAGAACGGGTCTATCAGTGAACATATACTCAGAATGTCTGGGTATGCAACTCGTCTAGCGGAATTGGGAATTGCCCTTCCGCTAGAGGCGATCACTGACCGAGTTCTTCAATCACTGCCACCTAGTTACAAGAGTTTTGTGATGAACTATAACATGCACGGGATGAACAAGTCAGTCGCCGAGCTGTTTGCGATGCTAAAAGTCGTTGAGTCTGAAATCCAGAAAGAACATCAAGTGTTTATGGTCAATAAAACCACTAGTTTCAAGAAAAATGGCAAGGTCAAGGTCAAGGGCAAGAAGGGTAAAACCAAGAAGGATGGCAAAGCAGTTGCTACTCCTGTAAAGAATCCCAAGCATGGACCGAAGCCAGAAACTGAGTGCTTTCATTTAAAGGGAACTGGTCACTGGAAGCGGAACTGCCCCAAGTACCTAACTGACAAGAAGGTGGCCAACGACAAACAAGGTATATATGATATACATGTTATTGATGTGTACCTTACTAGCTCTCATAGTAGTGCTTGGGTATTTGATACCGGTTCGGTTGCTCACATTTGCAACTCAAAGCAGGAAATACAGAATAAACGAAGGCTGGCGAAGGACGAAGTGACGATGCACGTGGGAAATGGTTCCAAGGTTGATGTGATCACCGTTGGCACGCTCTCTCTTCGATTACCATCAGGATTAGTGATGAACCTAAATAATTGTTATTTAATGTCTGCGTTAAGCATGAACATTATATTTGGATCTTGTTTATTGCGAGACAGTTACTCATTTAAATCAGAGAATAAAGGTTGTTCTATTTATATGAGTAACATCTTTTATGGTCATCCACCCAATGTTAGGGGTTTATTCATATTGAATCTTGATAGTGATGACACACATGTTCATAACATTGATGCCAAAAGATGTAGAGTTGATAATGATAGTACCACTTTCTTGTGGCACTGCCGTTTAGGTCATATTGGTGTAAAACGCATGAGGAAGTTCCATGCTGATGGACTTTTGGAGTCACTTGATTTTGAATCACTTGACACATGTGAACCATGCCTCATGGGCAAGATAACTAAAATGCCGTTCTCTGGAACAGTGGAATGGGCAAGTGACTTATTGGAAATCATACATACTGATGTGTGAGGTCATATGAATGTTACAGCGTGTGGTGGATATCGTTATTTTCTCACCTTCACTGATGACTTAAGTAGATATGGGTATATTTACTTAATGAAATACAAGTCTGAAATGTTTGAAAAGTTCAAGCAATTTCAGAGTGAAGTTGAGAATCATCATAACAAGGTGATTAAGTTCCTGCGATCTGATCGAGGAGGTGAATATCTGAGTTATGAGTTTGGGAGTCACTTAAGACAGTGTGGAATTGTTTCACAGTTGACACCGCCCGGAACACCACAACGTAATGGTGTGTCTGAACGTCTTAATCGAACGTTATTAGATACGGTGCGTTCTATGATGTCTCTTGGTGATTTGCCACTATCGTTTTAGGGTTATGCATTAAAGACAGCTGCATTCACTTTAAATAGGCCACCATCGAAATCCGTTGAGACGACGCCATATGAACTGTGGTTTGGCAAGAGGCCGAAGTTGTTGTTTCTTAAAGTTTGGGGATGTGATGCTTATGTCAAAGAGCTTCAGCCTAAAAAGCTGGACCTAAAGCGAAGAAATGCTCCTTCATAGGATACCCGAAAGAGATAGTCGGGTATACCTTCTATCTCAGATCCGAAGGCAAAGTGTTTGTCACTATGAACGGAACATTTCTTGAGAAAGAGTTTCTCTCGAAAGAATTGAGTGGGAGGAAAATAGAGATCGATGAGGTTATTGAACCTTTACTTCAACCAGAAAGTAGCGCAGCACAGAAAGATGTTTCTGTGGAACCTACGATGGTAGAAGAGGAAGTTAATGATGATGATCATGAAGCTTTAGATCAAGCTACTATTGAACCTCGCAGGCCGACAAGGCCACGTAATACTCCTGAGTGGTATGGCAACCCTGTCTTGGAGGTCATGTTGTTGGACAACAATGGACCTGCGAGCTATGGAGGAGCAGTGATGGGCTTGGATTCCGAAAAATGGTTAGAGGCCACGAAATCCGAGATGGGATCCATGTATGAAAACAAAGTATGGACTTTGGAAGTATTACCTGAAGGGCGAATGGCCATTCAGAACAAATGGATATTTAAGAAGAAGACAGACGCGGACGGTAATTGCACCGTCTATAAAGATCGACTTGTGGCAAAGGGTTTTTCACAAGTTCAAGGAGTTGACTACGATGAGATCTTCTCACCTGTAGCGATGCTTAAGTCCGTCAGAATCATGTTAGCAATAGTTACATATTTCGACTATGAAATTTGGCAGATGGATGTCAAAACAGCGTTCCTTAACGGTTTCCTTGAGGAAGAGTTGTATATGATGCAACCGGAAGGTTTTGTCGATCCAGAGAATGTTGACAAAGTTTGCAAACTCCAGTGATCCATTTATGGGCTGGTGCAAGCATGTCGGAGTTGGAATAAGCTCTTTGATGAGGTGATCAAAGTGTTTGAGTTTATACAAGTTTACGGAGAAGCTTGTATTTACAAGAAAGTGGGTGGGAGCTCTATAGCGTTTCTAATATTATATGTGGATGACATATTGCTGATTGTAAACAATATAGAAATGTTGGAAAGCGTGAATGAATATTTGAACAAGAGTTTTTCAATGAAGGACCTAGGACAAGCTGCTTTCATATTAGGCATTAAGATCTATAGAGATAGATCGAGACGCTTAATAGCACTTTCACAGAGCACATACCTTGATAAAGTTTTGAAGTTCAAAATGGATCAGTCCAAGAAGGGGTTCTTGCCTGTATTACAAGGTGTGAAGTTGAGTAAGACTCAATGCACAGTGACTGCAGAAGATAGAGAAAAGATGAGTGTCATCCCCTATGCTTCAGCCATAGGCTCTATCATGTATGCAATGCTGTGCACAAGACCGGATATTATCCTTGCCATAAGTATGGCCGGAAGGTTTCAAAGTGATCCTGGAATGGAACACTGGGCAGCGGTCAAGAATATCCTTAAGTACCTAAAAAGGACTAAGGAAATGTTTCTCGTTTATGGAGGTGATGAAGAGCTCGTCATAAAGGCTTACATCGATGCAAGCTTTGACACTGATCCGGATGACTCAAAGTCGCAAACCGGATAGGTATTTATTCTCAACGGGGGAGCGGTAAGCTGGTGCAGTTCCAAGCAACGCGTGGTAGCCGATTCTACATGTGAAGCGGAGTACATCGCAGCCTCGGAGGCTGCGAAGGAAGGTGTCTGGATGAAGCAGTTCATGACAAATCTTGCAGTAGTGCCCAGTGCACTGAATCCAATGAACCTGTTCTGTGACAACACTGGTGCCATTGCTCTGGCCAAGGAACCAAGGTTTCACAAGAGGACCAGACACATAAAGCGATGCTTCAACTCCATCCGCGATTACATTGAGGAGAAGGACATAAATATTTGCAAAGTGCACACAGATCTGAATGTTGCAGACCCGTTGACTAAACCTCTTCCAAGGGCTAAACATGATCAACACCAGAACTGCATGGGTGTTCGATTCATTATTATGTAAATCACATAGTGATGTGAACTAGATTATTGACTCTAGTGCAAGTGGGGGATTTTGGAAATATGCCCTAGAGGCAACGAATAAAGTGTTTATTATTATATTTCCTTGTTCATGATAATCATTTATTATCCATGCTATAATTGTATTGATTGGAAACACATTACATGTGTGGGTAAATAGACAACACACTGTCCCTTGTATGCCTCTAGTGAACTAGCTCGTCGATCAAAGATGGTCAAGGTTTCCTGGCCATTGACATGAGATGTCATTTGATAATGGGATCATATCATTACGAGAATGATGTGATGGACAAGACCCAAACTAAAAACATAGCATATGACTGTGTCAGTTTATTGCTACTGTTTTCTGCATGTCAAGTATGTGTTCCTATGACCATGAGATCATGCAACTCACGAACATCATAGGAGTGCCTTGTGTGTATCAAATGTCGCAATGTAACTGGGTGACTATAAAGGTTCTCTACAGGTATCTCCGAGGGTGTCTGTTGAGTTGGCATGGATCAAGACTGGGATTTGTTACTCCGTGTGACGGAGAGGTATCTCAGGGCCCACTCGGTAATACAACATCACAATAAGCCTTACAAGCAATGTGACTAAGTGTTAGTTGCAGGATCTTGTATTACAGAATGAGTAAAGAGACTTGCTAGTAACGAGGTTGAACTAGGTATGAAGATACCGACGATCGAATCTCGGGCAAGTAACATACCGAAGAACAAAGGGAACATCATACGGGATTAACTGAATCCTTGACATAGAGGTTCGACCGATAAAGATCTTCGTAGAATATGTAGGAACCAATATGGGCATCCAGGTCCCGCTATTGGTTATTCATCGTAGAGATGTCTCGGTCATGTCTACATAGTTTTCGAACCCGCAGGGTCTGCACACTTAAGGTTTGGTGACGTTTCAGTAGTATAGAGTTTATGTATGGTGGTGACCGAAGGTTGTTTGGAGTCCCGGATGAGATCCCGGACCTCATGAGGAGCTCCAGAATGGTCCAGAGGTAAAGAGTGATATATAGGAAGTCCTATTTTGGTCGCCGGAAAAGTTTCGGGCTCATCGGTAGTGTACCGGGAGTGCCGGTAGTGTACCCGGAGATCATCGGGTGGGGTATTTCAACCCAAGAGGCTACATGGGCTGTGGGAGGATGAATACCAGCCCTTAGTGGGCTGGTGGAAGTCCCACACAAGGCCCATGCAGTTGGGAAGAAAAGCCCAAAAAGAAAAAGGTGGAAAAAGGCAAAAAGGCTAAATTAGGAAGGAGTCCTAATCCTACTAGGAGTGGAGGAGGAGGATTCCTCCCTCCTGGTTCGGCCGAACCTTCTTGGCTTGGAAGCCAAGGCTGCCTCCTCTCCTCCTATATATACTAGAGGTTTTTAGGGTTTTTGCACAAGATTTTCAGCCACGTGCAAACCTACCCTCTAGTCCATAGTTTCTACTCTAGATCAGATTTCTGCAGTGCTTAGGCGAAGCCCTGCCGGAATAGCTCCACCACCATCGCCAGAGCGCCGTCACGCTGCCGGAGAACTCTTCCTCCTCTCTGCTCCTTCTTGCTGGATCAAGACAGTGGAGATCGTCATCAAGCTATACGTGTGTTGAACGCGAAGGTGCCGTCCGTTCGGCGCTAGATTGGAAGGATCGTGATCAAGTTCGTGCGACGGATCGTGATCAAGTTCGCGGGACGGATCATGATTGGATCGCGGGACGGATCGTGATTGGATCGTGGGACGCACGGCGATTTGGATCGCAAGGACGTTCGACTACACCAACCGCGTTTCTTAACGCTTCCCACTTAGAGATCTACAAGGGTACGTAGATCCACTCTCCCTCTCGTAGATGCTCATCACCATAGATAGATCTGCGTGTGCGTAGGAAAATTTTGTTTCCCATGCAAAATTACCCAACACCATCCGGGTTCCCTCCCTTTGCCTTCAGCCATGGCAGACGGAAAATTCCCCGATTCTTGTAGTGCACATAGCATGTGCTAAAAAGTTGACAGAGTTACAACAAAAACTGGATGCACTTCGTGTACAAAACTCATATGTTACAAAGGGATTTCATTTTTTTGAACTCATTTAACTTCAATGATATTCTCGATCAAAGGCAACATCGTAATAGTTGTGGAGAGAAAGTCTTCACTTTTTGTTTGCTTGTGTCCTTTGCTTATTGCGTCGTAACCATGGATAATCTTCATCGTTTAACGGGGTACTTGGGTGAACCTTTACTCTGAAGGGAGGAATTTCATGAAACTTTTCATAATCTACAGACATGTCTGTCTTGCCCTCCAATCCCGTGATTCTCTTTTTCTTGAAAGAACTATGTGGATTTTGACTCATCGTATGATGTATTCACTTCCTTACCTTTTCTTTTCTCGGTTTGGTAGACATGTCCTTCACATAGAAAACCTGCGCCACATCATTGGCTAGGACGAATAGTTCGTCTGTGTACCCAAGATTGTTTAGATCTACTATTGTCATTCCGTACTGTGGGTCTACCTGTACCCTGCCTCCCGAGAGATTGACCCATTTGCACTGAAATAAAGGGACCTTAAATTCATGTCCATAGTCAAGTTTCCATATGTCCACTATGTAACCATAATATGTGTCCTTTCCCCTCTTGGTTGCTGCATCAAAGCGGACACCACTGTTTTGGTTGGTGCTCTTTTGATCTTGGGGGATCATGTAAAATGTATTCCCATTTATCTCGTACCCTTTGTAAGTCAATACAGTCGAAGATGGTCCACTGGCCAACGAGTACAACTCATCAGAAACAGTGTTGTCATGCATGAGACGTGTTTGCAACTAACTGCCGAAAGTCCTGACGTGTTCACATGTAATCTAGTCGTCACACTGCTCCGGGTGTTTGGAGCGCAGAATATTCTTGTGGTCATCGACATATGGGGTCACCAAGGTAGAATTCTATAGAACTGTGTAGTGTGCTTGAGACTAAGAATGTCTATACCTACATATTATTGAGTCCGCTCCTAGCGTGCCTTTTCCATTCAGTCTTCCCTCATACCGCGATTGAGGGAGACCAATCTTCTTAAGGTCAGGAATGATGTCAACACAAAACCCAATGACATCCTCCATTTGATGGCCCATTGAGATGCTTCCTTCTGGCCTAGCGCGGTTCCGAACATATTTTTTTAAGACTCCCATGAACTTCTCAAAGGGGAACATATTGTGTAGAAATACAGGGTCCAGAACGACAATCTCGTCGACTAGATGAACTAGGACGTGCGTCATGATATTGAAAAAGGATGGTGGAAACACCAGCTCGAAACTAACAAGACATTACACCAAATCACTCCTTAACCTTGGCAGGATATCTGGATCGATCACCTTGTGAGAGATTGCATTGAGGAATGCACATAGATTCACAATGGTTAATCGAACGTTTTCCAGTAGAAACCCCCTCAATGCAACCGGAAGCAATTGCATCATAATCACGTGGCAGTCATGAGGCTTTAGGTTCTGGAACTTTTTCTCTATCATATTTATTATTCCCTTTATGTTCGACGAGAAGCAAGACAGGACCTTCATACTGAGCAGGCATTCAAAGAAGATTTCCTTCTCTTCTTTGGTATGAGCGTAGCTGGCATGACCCTGAAACTGCTTTGGATCCATGCCGTCTTCTCCGTGCATACATTGTTGTTCCTCCCATGCCTCCGGTGTATCTCTTGTCTTCCCATACACGCCCAAGAATCCTAGTAGGTTGACACAAAGATTCTACGTCACGTGCATCACGTCGATTGCAGAGCGGACCTCTAGGTCATTCCAATAGGGTACGTCCCAAAATATAAATTTCTTCTTCCATATGGGTGCGCGTCCCGCATCGTCAGTCGGAACAGATAGTCCGCCATGACCCTTTCCAAAGATTACATGTAAATCATTGACCATATCAAATATGTGATCACCAGTACGGAGGGCGGGCTTCTTCCGGTGATCTGCCTCACCTTTGAAATGCTTTCCTTTCTTTCGACATTGATGGTTGGTCGGAAGAAATCGACAATGCCCTAGGTACACATTCTTCCTGCATTTTTCCAAATATATACTGTGGGTGTCATCTAAACAGTGTTCGCATCCGTGGTATCCCTTGTTTGTCTGTCCTGAAAGGTTAGCGAGAGCAGGCCAATCGTTGATTGTTACAAACAACAACGCATGTAGGTCAAATTCCTCATGTTCTTTCTCATCCCACACACGTACACCCCTTCCATTCCATAGTTGTAAAAGTTCATCAACTAATGGCCTTAGGTACACATCAATGTCATTGCTGGGTTGTCTAGGTCCTTGGATGAGCACTGACATCATAATAAACTTCCGCTTCATGCACAACCAAGGAGGAAGGTTATACATACATAGAGTCACATGCCATGTACTATGCTTGCTCCTCTAATCCCCAAAAGGATTAACGCCATCTACACTTAAACCAAACCATACGTTCCTTGGGTCAACTGTAAAGTCACTCCACTTTCTCTCGATATTTCTCCACTGCGACCCGTCAGCGGGTTCTCTCAACTTCCCGTCTTTCTTACGGTCCTCTTTGTGCCATCACATCGACTTGGCAGGCTCTTTGTTTCTAAACAGACGTTTCAACTGTTGTATTATAGGAGCATACCACATCACCTTGGCAGGAACCCTCTTCCTGGGGCGCTCGCCGTCAACATCACCAGGGTCATCTCGTCTTATCTTATACCGCAATGAACCTCACACCGGGCATGCATTCAAATCCTCGTACGCACCACGATAGAGGATGCAGTCATTAGGACATGCATGTATCTTCTGCACCTCCAATCCTATAGGGCATACAACCTTTTTTGTTGCGTACGTACTGTTGGGCAATTCGTTATCCTTTGGAAGCTTCTTCTTCAATATTTTCAGTAGCTTCTCAAATCCTTTGTCAGGTATACCATTCTCTGCCTTCCACAGCAGAAATTCCAGTGTGGTATCGAGCTTTGTGTTGCCATCTTCGCAATTGCGGTATAGCCCTTTTTTGTGATCCTCTAACATGCGATCGAACTTCAACTTCTCCTTTTCACTTTTGCATTGTCTCTTTGCATCCACAATGACCCGGCGAAGATCATCATCGTCCACATCGCCTGGTTCCTCTTGATCTTCATCTTCCCCCGTTGCAGCATCACCGTATTCATGAGGCACATAGTTATCATCATACTCTTCTTTTTCGTTGTCTTCCATCATAACCCCTCTTTCTCCGTGCTTGATCCAAACATTATAGTGTGACATAAAATCCTTCTCAAGTAGGTGGAAGTGTAGGGTTTTAGAGTTGGAGAAAGCCTTCGTATTCTCATAGACAGTACATGGACAATGCATAAAACCATTCTGCTTGTTTGTCTCAGCCGCTTCGAGAAAGTTATGCAGGCCCTTAATATACTCGGAGGTGCGTCGGCCACCGTACATCCATTGACGGTTCATCTGCGTGCGTTATATAATAAAGTGTATTAACAGACAGGACGAGGGCCGACGGAGGCGGATACAAAACCATCGCACTATGTAATAACAAACAATAATAAAAGCAAGAAAATTACACAATCTGTCTAAATAATACAAGTAAGAATTTCTTTTTCTTTTAGAAAGAAGATAAGAAGAAGAGGCTAACCACAATGCTGTCGGGGCCGAGATGGGTGCGGGCGATCGACTGAGACGGGACAGGACGGACCGCCAAACCTAGACAAATCTTGAGGAAAATGGAGCGTGAACAAGGAGCTTCGAGAGGAGAAAGTTTAAGTGTGGCTTGGACA
Organism: Hordeum marinum; assembly: GCA_022496015.1. Lineage (NCBI taxonomy): Eukaryota > Viridiplantae > Streptophyta > Magnoliopsida > Poales > Poaceae > Hordeum > Hordeum marinum. The sequence goes on along the minus strand of CM039674.1, from coordinate 497,722,038 downwards.
TTTCATCGAACACCTCATGTGCATAGGAGGTGAGCTAGAGCATCACAAAGCTCTCCCACGGCCGGTCAAAAAAACCCAAAGCAATGCACTGGTCTGGTCGCGCGGGGGGGGGGGGGGGAGGAGGGGTATATAAGCCAACCATTGGTCCCGGTTTGTGGCTGGAACCGAGACTAAAGGACCACTTTTTGTCCCCGTTCAAGCCACAAACCTGGTCCAGTGGTTATGGGCTAGGAGCGAGGCCCATTGATCCCGATTCGTGGCTGAAACCGGGACCATATGGATCAGACGAACCGGGACCAAAGGCCCACGAGGCCCCGTTGATGCCCTGGCCTCACGAACCAGGACCGATGCCGATATGGGTCCCGGTTCATGAGTGAACTGAAATTAATAGCTTTTTAAACCTGTACCGAAACCCTGTTTTCTATTAGTGCACCAAGCATGTGAAAAGGCTTGATACCTTGGTCACCAGCGGCAGAACACCGGTGGAGAGGAACAAAGCGAGAGAGATGGTGGCGGAGCACCAAGGGAGTGGTTGCTCATGTGTCTTAGTATTGTACATCAGTACATGTACCAGAGATGGCCACGCGGCTCACCGGACATGCCATGGTGCAAAGCTCCTGGTGAGGACAAAAAGCAATGAGATGGTGCCGGTGGTGTGGTCTAGAACGAACGAGAAGATACACATGTACACACACGACTACACACACAAAGCCACGCAAGCAAGCGTTTCCCCAGACGACACGCTGGAGAAAAACTCTATCTACCACTTCTCCAAGAAGCCATGGAGGGGAAAGAAAGTGACCAAAATTGGTGCTAAGAGCAACTTCAACACGCTGACCCATATCGTCCGTCCACGTCCGTTTGGGTCGTCGCAGACGAAAACATGCGCAAAACGCATAGACCTAGTCCCAAATCGCGTCCGCTTCGCGTCCGTTTCACGTCCGCGCCGACCCATTTCAGGCCCAAATTAGGGCTGGATTTGCGTCGGCGCGGACGCCAAGCGGACGCACCGTGCGTCCCCTCGTATCCATCTTGGCCTCACTTGTCGGCCGGCCAACCCCTCTTCCCCCGGTCGTATTAAATGCGACCAGCTACCTCCGGGGCCCGCCTGACAGTGGATGGAAGGTGGGCGCGGGTCGTCTTTTTAGTGGAAGCGTGCGCCGAGGCTGGCCTCATCCGCTTTCGTTCACATCTGGCCACACTTGTTCCCACGCCGACGACCAGCCAAACCCTAGCAAGCCAATGTGTCATGGGGTTGTTCAGCTGGAAGGGAGGGAAGGGCAAGTTCAGTGCCGGCGCGAGCTCTTCGCGCGGGGCCGCTGCGCCGCCGCCGCCGTCGCCACGTTTCAGCTTGCTGTCGGAACGGGACCGGGTGTACATCCCAGTCCACCAGGCGCGGTGGCACTAACAGTACCGCCGGCCATTGCAATATCCAGATGTCAACCTGCCACACGGTTGGCATCTGGATTCGCAGTAGATCCCCATTCTGGCAGTGCTGCGCACGCCACGAGCGCACACCGAGGAGGTTCGCCGGCGGCGTGAGGCCCTCACGTCGGAGCAGCGCGCCATGCGTGCCTAGGTGCGGGACTCCCCCAACTGGGAGCACTCGTTCGCGCTAGAGCATGAGGAGGAGCGACGCCGGGGCGTGCATGTTGACCACGCCTTCCCTCCACCGCCACCCGAGCTGCTGCCGGAGGAGGAGGCGGAGCAGACGTACCAGGTCGCCCTCGAGCTAGCCCTCCAGAACGCGCTGGAGGCTAGCCGTATCTAGGAGGGCGCTCACTGGGATGGCCTCGACCAGGCCCTCATCCTCTCGACTGCAAGGGACTCCGTCCACAGCCCGATCTTTGTCCCGCCGCCGCCGCTTCCTCCTCCGGAGCCGATGCCACTGTCGCCCATGGCCAAGCCAAAGGCCGAGGCAGAGCCGGAGCCCATGCCGACTCGAAAGCGCTCGCCGCCTCCTGTCAGCGAGTCCTACACGTGGACCGGCATGGTCCACGAGTCGGTCAGCGCGCCTCCGGTCTAGTATGCCTCGATGCTGGAGGAGGAGCTGGCCCACCTTGAGCGCTGGAAGACGCACTGGCTCGCCAGAGATGGGGAGGACGCCAAGCGGCAGATCGAGTGGGAGAAAGACGTCGAGGCGCCGCGCCTGGAGGAGGAGGAGGAGGAGCGCGCCTGGCTCGCCTCAATGTTGCCGTCGCAGCAGACGCCGGACGAGGCTGTCCTAGCAGCCTACCAAGCGGCGTTCGGATGGGCTGGGCCGCCTCCTGCCTTCATCGACCTCACCGGCGGCGATGACGGCGGCAAGGGCAAGGGCAAGGTAGACGACCTGGGGGCAGCGGGTGCGTAATTTGTTTTACCTTTTTTATGTTTAATTATGTTTTAAGTGGACTTTGACCTGCGGTTGACTGGTCACTTATGTTTAATTAATGTTTAATTATGTTTATTTTATGCCATGTATTACTTTTTTTGTCGGTGGCAAATTTGAGTCGGCCTCCCGTTGGCACACGTACCGACCCATTTCGCAAAGCGGACACGAACATCTGCTTTGCCGACCTAAACGGACAAAAAACAGACAAAGGCCGCGTTCGTTTCGGTCGACCGGTTGGAATTGTTCTAAGAGATGTAAGAGCAACTTCAACAGAGTCACCATGTTGGTCAAATCACCATAATAACTGACAAAAAAATAACTTTAGCAAAGTCATCATACATGTCAGAACCGCCATAATTTATGCATCGCCCTTCATATTTAGCCTCCCAGCCTTCATATTTGGTGTTTTTGAGCTGCCTTTGGGAACACTCCATACGACAGTTGCATGTGGCGCGAAGAAACTTCACATGTCCCTCGTCACATGAGATGGTAGTAAGATTGAGAAAAGGGGATGTCCCTTTCATTAGTAGGTACCACAATTATGAAGGCATCAAATATGAAGATTCTAGGACTCCTCTAACTATGTACTAAGATAATAATGCACTAAAAAGGTTACTCGGGTTAGGCTAGCTATCCAAATGAAGATAAATGAAATAAACTTTGAAGCGTTATATCTCACTACTTAGAGCATCTATAGTCGGGATGGACAAATCCGGACCTTCAAACGCCCGCGGATGCGTCTGGTCACATCTACGGGAACTGGCCAGTTAGTTTTCAAATTTTCTCGTTCACATCCAGATAGCTCATACAAGAAATCTTAAATTCATACAAAAGCATGCCAAAAAAAACATACTACATAGATCATCTAACCTAGTCGTCATCAAAGATGTCGACCATCTCGATGCCTGGCTCCAGGTATCGGGGTGGTAGCTGTAGCTCATGCTCCTGCGGCTCCCACGGCTCCTTCGTGTCAGCCTTCGCATTCATCTCCACGTCAAGTTTTGCAAAAGAGCGCCGGTCACCGCCCGCTCCTGCCGGACGAGGCGTCAGTTGGCCTCCACATATGCCTCATCATCGATGGACTTCAGCATTGTGTGTTGCTCCGCCACCTCATCCGCTTGAGCGATGGTGAACTCCGCGTTTCACTTGCTCCATTTTGGAGATTGGAGCCTGCGCCATGCCCTACTCCGGCTGCTCCGCCTCCTTGTCGTATGCTCCTCCTGCATCGAAGCGGGCTGCTGCTCCACTCCCTCCTCCTCCGTTTGCGCCTCCTCCTCCTCCTCCTCCTCCTCTGGGTCTGGCAAGTCCGAAGGAATCCTGGCAGCGATGTGGGCGGCACGCCTTGCTCGATCTGGTACCGGCGCTCCGGCGTGAACATAGCATAGATGGTTATCTTTTGCCGACCATGGCATCATTGGGGATCGTGGGAGAGAGAAAGTGGATGGGCTCGGGCTGGCAGCATGGAGAGGGAGGAGGTGGATGGGCTAGGGTTGGGAGACATCGACCGGCTTAAATATCTGGATTTCTCCTCGAGCAGCGAGCTGGACCGGCGCCACACGACATTCACCCCCCCCCCCCCCCCCGCCCCACACACACCACCACCCATAGGCGGAGGCGTCAGTCGGACCACCAGGTTTTCGAGCGATTCTGCGTGAGTCCACGTTGTCAAACTGACATGGCGGATGCGCCCGAGCACCCCCATATCCTCATATTTTGGGTGGATATGAGAAATGCCGGTCAGCCCGAGCATTTAAGGCCCGTTTAGGACGCTCGTCTGGATCGCTTTTTCGTAACCGTTAAGTAACCGGGCGGGCTGCCCAAGCATTTGACACGGGTTGAGATTCGATTGTAGGTGTTCTACTTGTTGATGGCGCTCGTGGACGTGGCTAACAAAGCTAATTAAGAGAGATGAAGAAAGAGAAACTTTGTTGCGTTTACCAACTGCTAATTCTTGGGTGATGATATACAGATCAATATGATAGATGCTCTTAGGGCCAGTTCTTTTGCAGCTTTTTACAGCATATTGTCAAAATAAGTCAGAAGCTGAAAAGAACCCGTTTTCAAAAAGCTAGCTTAGCTTATTTTCATCTCCTCCTCCTGTGCAATGGAAAAAAGCTGGGTCGAACCGGCTTCCCGCAGCTTCCCGCAGCTTCCCGCAAGTGAAACGAAAGGGTATAACGAAATGCCCTGTTTTTTGATGTAAATTATGCCAAAACTGTCACCGAGAGCCCTGCCCCCGCGCACTCGACCGAGCGGACGAGCCCACTCTCTCGCGACCGGCCCGTTGCTCCCGCTCGCTCTCCTCTCTAGGGTTTGTCCGCCCCCGCCGCCGGCTCGACCCGCCACCCCGCCGCCGCCCCGCCCCGCCGCCGCCCTGCCGACCCGCCCCGCCCGCTGCCCCGCCCCGCCTCCCCTCCCTCCCCCCGGGCGACCTCCTCCCTGCGAGCTCGTGGCCTGGTCCGGCCCCTCCGGCGACGCACTCCACCGGCGCCCCAACCCCGTTCCCACTCCCCTCGTCTGGGCAGCAAGGTGAGCAGCCCCAACCCCGTTCCCAGCTCCTGTAACCGAAGGGCATTACAGACTTTTCACTGATCGTACCACAAATAAGCTGAGAAAACAGACACTAAAAAGAACTGGCTAGCTTATTATCTGAAGCTTATTTCCACAACAGCTTATTTTGAGCTTATTTTGACAACAGCTTATTTTCACAGCATAGCTCAAAAGAACTGGCCCTTAGGCTTTAAAAAAAATGATTCGTGCTGATTTCTGTGAAGGAAGAAAAACATATACATTAGATTACAAGTAGGCATTGGTCCGAGCAAATGCGCTCCGAATCCTTGGATGCACGCACACATGGTTCGGTCGCAATCAATCACTCAAGCTATCTTATCGCCTAATTGCTCGAGCATATATCGTAAAGTCGATCCGGAAAGAATTTACATTCGGCGATTATTTGAAGTCACCCGTGACGCATCTAGGTAGCTGCCTATATCTTCTTCTCTCCTTTCTATGCATGTTCCGACCAATCGTTCGGCGAATCGATGGATGCTTCGATATGCAGGCCTAGCTTTAGCTATAGCTACGGATCAAGGGATTGGATTCCATCGATATCACTGCTCCTTGCACTATCCATGCATGTCATGATTCCCGTCGGCCGTCAGCCGTCGCTCACGGATCACATCAGCTAGCTAAATACTACAGCCACAAATATTGTTAGGTGTATTGCAATTGTTTGATTAATCTGATTCTAAATAAGAAGTGGATAGATCGTACCCTACTATCTGAAAGGAAAAAAATCGTGTCGGCAGCGCTCATGGCGTTGGTCACGTTGCCCATGACGTATGTGGAGAGGTGGATGAAGTAGTCAAAAATCTTTTTTTTCCGAGCAACCAGCATGAGCATTGCCTATTCATATAGGAGGATGGTGAGAAAAACCAAATATGTACAGGGGGTACACGATTTGAAGGGGCAGACGGGCAATAGTGAGCAATCGCGTCGAGAGGCTCCCAAAAACCTTATTGTCCTTCTTTTGATTCAAGATCACATAGGACGGGGTTCTGGAGGCTAGCTCCCCCGACTAGCCATGCACACAATCATCGAAATCGGGTTGGTTGGAAGCAGAAACAACGAGAGGAACCACGATGGATTAGTGCACGAGAAGGTAAAGTAGATGCGATCTATTCTGGTTAGGCTATATTTGCCAACACCTCCAATATATATAGGCGGTCGGTCTCAACTCTCCTCCACAACTCGGGTGAGGGTAAATTTCCCATATTGTCATAAACTCCAAATCAGCCTTTTGAGATTTTTCATAAATTATTTGGTATATGAGTCTAAAGCACATAATTCAACAAATATATGGTACAAACTATTTGTAGGCTGACCTACAGAAAGTAGTGTGAGTCGGTTTAGCGGCCGTTGAATTGTCATCAGCTCGCCTTCTTCCTCCCGCCGCCCATCGATGCCGGCTAGGCCAACTGCTACCGTCACTGGTGGTTGTAGATGCTATCGCGCAAGCCTCACTTCATCAGCATGCCCAAACCGCCACCACAGTCAGTTTGTCACCATTCCTGGCCATTGTTCTCTCGAACCTCGCCATCTTCCCCAACTTCGTCGGGCCCTCCACCTTACACTGCATCCGAACCAACCAACCTCGGACTCGCCTTCATTGATGACACAACCATGTCTTCCTTGCTTCGGCTTGCTCCCAACTTGGCGTTATCGGGACGCCGACTCCATCTGAGGTTGCAGTATCCGGATATCACTAGCATAAGTTGCAAATTCAGGCAACTTACTAATACCAACCGCGCAACCTTTGCTTCTAAATATAAGATGTTTTGGTAGTTTAAACTGAATTAGTGGGCCATTATTATATTTAGAACAGAGGGTGTACTATATATGTGTATGGAGTATGCGTGAATGATCGGACGGTCAGTGAATGTGTATGGACGAACCAACCTGTAGTTAGATGGTTAGAGAGAACAGAGGGTCCAAATCCTGATGCTCGCTTTATTCCTGATGTTTAGGATTTCCAGCGATGCACATTTAGTGAAAGAAGACGTTCTCATCAACGACGAGGAGCCTACGGCGACTTCATAAATCTCAAAATGATATGTCGGTTCAGTCTTTCGAAGATGCTCATAGGAACAAAATGTGCATGTGTATTCATAGGAGCGAGTGTATGCACGTTTATATGAGCACTTGCGTTTGGAATGTGTTAAAAAGATACGTGTATGGCATGATTGTTCCCGTTGGTCGGCTGCACGTCAGCGGTCGCTCATGAATCGCATCATACCTAGAGAGAGAGCTATTTCTGCTTCGTTTACATACCCCAACCATACGTACGCGCGCGTGTGCATCAGATTGCACCTCGCATCCGTAGAAGAGTCGAAGAACGTTCGTAAGAGTAGGTGGGTTCATGCATGCGTGCACATAACAGAAAATCGACGAGTCGCCGTCGCCAACATGCTCAAGATTCCGGCCGAAACTTGATAGCTACGACGTTTGATATGCGTGTACTACCTGCGTAGAGAGCACGTACGTACGTTTCTTAACGGCTAAGATAGAGTCTACTGCCTACACGTATAAATACTGGCTAGCTAGTAGAAGTATGACTGCTGCATCTCATAGATGCATGCATGATCTCCTCCTACGGACTACGGAGAGTATCTACTGTCCAACATCATAGGGTTGGCACATGCCGTGGCGAATGAGATGCTGCAGGTACAAGCGCAGAGGCATTCCGTTCCATGCATGCTGACCGTCCGTTTCTTGATCGGCCAGTGCACGCCGATGTGCACATCACCACTTGCACATGCACGTGTGCGGTGTACGAAATTCCTCATCATTGTTTACTAGTAGAGCTTATCTCTATCCGATAGAAATCTTAACTAGAGAAAAATACTAGAGTACATATATTCCATCGAGCACTCTGTCGCTCAGAGTGAATAAACACGGCGGGGCCATGCCCCCGTGCGCTCTCGCCATCGAGGCGTAACGAAGTATCATGCAGTGCACCTCTGCGGCAATGCACTGGTCACGCTCATAAACTGCACATGATGTGCAGTGTTTTTTTCTTCGGGTACCTGGCTTGAAGCCTAGCCGCGGTTAGGGGAGGCCAATCTTTCGACACCGGCTGGTTTTCCGCAGCCGTTGACCTCTCGATCGTCGGTCGTGAGGGCCTGAGGGTGGTCACCAGATCCCACATATGTTGATCAGGTAGCTTTAGATATTATGGCCCTCGTGGCTTAGGTTTTGGGCCGTTCGATGTTTTTATTTCGATAGTGTCAGCGGTGCAAAACAAAGAAGCTCAAAATTCTCGTTCAACGAGGCAATTAACCCTATGGTCTGTGTGTGATTTGGAAACTAGCTTGTCCAAGCCGGGATGCCATGATGGCTATGACATCCTTGTGTGATCGGGCTCCGCTGATCCGACGGTATCTGCTCCAACGTCGACGTCGAGCTTGAGAGGTAATCAAGGAGTGTATGCAGATAGTGGCATGCATCAACGACATTTGTAAGACGGATCGTGTATTCATGGTTGATGGCTGGTATATATGGTTTCCTCCTCTAACATCTTAGTCATCCATGGATGACAGATCTAATGTTCGATGATGTGTCTGGTGTGTTGCCCCAGTTTGACTCGTTCAACAGCAATGATTTTGCCTTTTGTGACCTACCTTAGAAATCCGTAAAGTTGCATACCAGTGATGGAGTTGCGTTGAGCTCACGTGAGAAGGTGATCCGTTATTTTTTTGGTGGTTGTTGTTATGGTGTATCAGAGGAAGATGACGGAAGTCAGTGTAAAGCTCAGGAATTCTTCACTTTTGATTTTTTGTTTCTTTCTTGACTGGTATATCTTTGTGCAAAGGGTAACGATCTGCTATATTTTTAATTTTTCATGTCGGTGTCGACGTGGTTTGTACTATGATATTATGATATCAATGAGACATGTATTACATGAAAAAAAAGACGCATACGCTTAAGCAACGCACCTATACACACCCTATCTCTATGAGCTCCTTCGAGAGACTGAACCGGCATATCATCTTGAGATTGACGAAGTCATTACAGACGTCCTTCGTAGTCGACAGGAACGTCTTCTTCACTAAACGCACATTACCAAAAGGATGAAACAAATCCAAAAAATGTGAATACCGACATCAAGTCTAGGAGTTGAACCCTAATGGGCTCAGATTACCATTGTCATCTTAACTATACAACCACATGTTGCTTTGCTCCTCATCATTGTTCACCGGTACATCTTATCTCTATCCGATAGGGATCTTATAACTAGAAAAAAAATACTAGAGTACATATATTCGAGCACTCTCTCGCTCAGAGTGAATAAACACGGCGGGGCCATGCGCCCGTGCGCTCTCGCCATCGAGACGTAACGTACGTATCGTGCACTGCACCGCTCGCGGCAATGCACCGGCCGCCTCTATTTATAGCCTCCCACGCCCCATCCTTTTCCACATCCCAGCCTCAACAACCACCAAAGTACACACACAACACTAATCAAGGACACATCCGGGCCATCAAGCAACCCAGAGAAAGATAACCATATCACAAACAGCGTCATGTCTGGCGTGTGGGTGTTCCGCAACGGGGTGGTGAAGCTGGTGGAGAACCACCCGGCATCGGCGGCGGGGCCGCCGGGCGGCGGGACGGTCCGGCGCAAGGCGCTGCTCCACACGCCCACGGGGGAGGTGGTCGCCTCCTACGCCTCGCTGGAGCGCAAGCTCGTCGCGCTCGGCTGGGAGCGCTACTACGCCGGCGGGGGCGGCGCCGGCGGGGGCGGCGCCGGCGGCGACTGCATGCTCAGGTTCCACAAGCGCTCCTCTGTCGACCTCATCTCCCTCCCCAAGGACTTCGGCCAGTTCAGCTCCGTCCACATGTACGACGTCGTCATCAAGAACCGCGACGCCTTCCGCGTCATCGACGTCTAGCCTAGCTCGCAGCTGGCTGATCCGGCCATTCGATCGAAGCAAGCACAGCTAGCTAGCTCGTGCGCTCCGGCGACAGCCACCGTCGCATCCATGTCATCATCTATCCATCTCCGCTGGTTAACTTGTGTATGTGTGTATGTTTGTATGTGCCCTGCACGTATATACGTGTGTATGTATATGTACGTGGTGTATTGGCGTATATATAGTTATGCATGCTGCGTGTGCATTATGGTTAATTGATTTGTGTATTATTAGGCCATCTTTTTTTTGTGTGGGTGTATTATTAGGCTACCTATATACCACGAGAGTATTTTGAAACGTAGGGAAGTACAAATATGTTGTGGCTGTAAGATAATCCACTTGAAACCAACCTTTGATTAGATGTTTAGCACGGTAGGACCGGAAGTACAGGGAAGAGCAAACCACATGTTTGACAATATGTGTGTCTCGTAAGGGGGGATTTATTCAGTAGAGTAGAGGGTGATATGTCAATCCATAATGAGACGTCTGTGATAACTTAGTCGATGCTGTATGAGTGTGTGAGTGTGTGTGGCACGTCTATGTCTAAAGAAAATACTCCCTCCGTCTGGAAATACTTGTCCTAAAAATGGATGTATTTAGACTTATTTTAGTTATAGATACATCCAGTTTATTTATTTATAGGACAAGTATTTCTGGATGGAGGAAATATTTTGCTTCTTCTGTGGACGCTCGTGCGACTTCTCACCAAATCACGCATATGTAAACTTGTTTTGGGTAACGTCATTTTTGGAAAAAATGAATTTCAGATGAAAAATGGAAGCTTGACAAGGTACTTGGTTCTTAGGATTTTGCATCAAAAAAAATTATAAGGCACAAAACAGGGGGTGACGTTTGTGCGGGTTCTAGGAAAAACAAACACGAACTCTCCGCTTCAGAAATGTTTTGTCTAGTAAAATATGGACAAAGACGCTAATATAGCATCGTGCACACACAAGCACACATCATTCTGTGGTATACACCTTGCTATCGGCTGGAATGTCATCTTTCGTGGATAAGGGGATAATTTATCTTGGCGAGATGCACAAAGACATAAAGCCTATGGTTTTACGGTTGCTGGGCTAGGAATACATATGCCCCCACAGGTCACTTCACCTGTGTTTGGTCACTATGAAAATTCCCTTTCAACACCACCTATCTCATACATCAATGTGGATATTGTAATACATTGAAAATTTCATGTGCATTTCTAACGCCTTATTCATACATTTGTATAATGTCATATTCTATAGGTTGTTACAGACCGTGACTTTTACTTTCAGTAAGTTTCTATTTGTAAACTGTTACGGCGTCACACCATTGCAACCTAAATGAACACATCATATTATTCTCTATTTGTGTCACTGCCAACAACTTGTATGATGGAGGATTTCCTCCGCCGATATCCGTTGTTGGAGACGACCGCAAGAATCATCACCAAAGGCGACAGTGACACCAGTGGAGAAAAGGGAGTTATTAGTGGCGCAAGGGAGAGGCGCCGGATATTGTGATGCCCATGCAAAGCAAGGAGGGAAAGGATACGGTTTTGCTAAAATCTAAGACGTATTGGAGACAACTGCAAGAATCAATAATTTCAAAAAAAAAAAACTGCAAGAATCAATTACCAAAGCTTTTGTAAAATGATACTATTGCCTTTGACTTCATGTCGCTCTCTGTTCCCCAACCCCCACTTGCATTCTTTTTTCTTCTTTCTTCCTTGAAATTATGGTAGATACATTTCGTCCGATTCCAGGTACAGATTTGCTAGAGAGTGGCTACTTGCTCTTTGGTCGTGGAGATACGAATTGCGTGGCTGCAGTGTCTTTACCTAATTAAGAAAGGGGAGAATTCCTTATTTAACCCTTTCTTAAACTTTACTTCCCTATTTGTTCCAAATTAAATTTTACTTCCCTAAAGTAAACTTTGTTCCTTATATGACACTGCCGTCCATTTAGTAAGTAACCGTGTTATATGTTTTGTGAAAAGACCATTTTACCCGTTGTGCATTGTGTAACTATTCTGGATGTAATAGAATGGCAAACAGTTCACCCATGTTTTAGGGATGTTCAACAGATGTACACATGTATATATATGCTACAATATTTTGTTCCTTAGGTATCTGGTCTGTATGTGTAAAAGCCATACAAAACATCCGTAAAACTTGTACTAGCATATCTATGATCTGTACAATACCATATTTTGTTTACTTCATCACTTTTCAAAGTACAGTATTACACATAGTCACATGCTAAAATCCTTCAATTACCACATCATTTTGAATTTTATTACACAAAGTACACAACGTTTTGAATTAGCAGCCTAGACTTCAGGCTCAAGTGGAAATTTTATCTCAACTCCTACACTAGTAGAAAACAGGGCTTTTGTCACAGCTCGATCTACATATTAGTCACGGTTGCATTACGAACCGGGACTAATGCTCGATCGGTCATCAGTCCCGGATCAAATGGGACCTTTAGTCCCGGTTGGTGAGACCAATCGGGACTAAAGGGGCCGATACCCACCTTTAGTCCCGGTTGAAGACACGAACCGGGACTAAAGGGGTTGGGGCTTTAGTCCCAGTTGGTGTCTCCAACCGGTACTAAAGGCTAGACCTTTAGTCTCGGTTGGAGATACAAACCGGGAATAAAGGTTTTTGAAAGTTTTTTTGTTTTTTCTATTTGTTTTCTGTTTTTAGTTTCTGTTTTGAATTGCTTATATCTTTTAGGATATTTGATGTTTTTAAGTGATTTTTTTGCATTAGATTCAAAATTTTGTCTAGTTTGTGTTTGTGCAATTAGTTTTCAAATTTGAATAGTTTAAATTTTAAATTGTTCAAATTTCCTTCAAACCGTGGATTGTGAATAACTTGAGTTTAAAAATTGTTTTTAATTTAATTTTTTTCTCATAGGCACATATTAGATGGTGCATGTTGAACGCACAAAAAGTATGGAGTTGAAATAAGTTTAAAAAAATGAAATGCCTTTGTAACATATGAGTTTTCGTCCGAAATCCAAATACTTCGAAAGAGATTGTCCAGTTTGTACACAAAGTGCATCCAGCTTTGGTCGTAACCATCTCAAGTTTTTAGCACATGTTATGTGGGTGAAATGATGATACCATGCCAAGTTTCAACCTTTTCAGTGTTCATTTGTAGTGTTTTTTAATTTCGGGATCATTTAGCTCAAAAAAATAAAAAAAATGCTTGAAATATAACGAATGAAGTGGAAAAAGGTTGAAAATTAATGATGTGGCTTTGAATGGTGCATGTTGAATGCACAAAAAGCCCGAAGTTTAAATATGCTAAAAAAATGAAATGCCTTTGTAACAGATGGGTTTTCGTTCGAAACCCAGATACTTCGAAAGAGATTGTCCAGTTTGTACACCAAGTGCATCCATCTTTTGTTGTAACCATCTCAACTTTTTAGCACATGCTATGTGGGTGAAATGATGATACCATTCCAAGTTTCAACCTTTTTTGTGTTCATTTGTAGTGTTTTTCAATTTCGGGGTCATTTAGCTAAAAAAATCAATAAATGCATGAAAAATTGCGAATGAAGTGGGAAAGGGTTGAAGATTCATGATGTGGCTTTTGATGGTGCATGTTGAACGCACAAAAAGTCTAGAGTTGAAACAAGTTTTAAAAAAGTGTTATGAAAAAGTAAAATGACTATAAATTTTGCATAAGATGTCGGAAAAAAGTGTTATGAAAAAATAATTTTACTTTAAAAAATAAATGATGTCATATTTGGATTCCTCATATTTTTCTGATAATAATGGATATATTATTTGTCGAATTTTGATTTACGGATTTAAAGATATTAATTATGCCATATTAAATGAATCAATGGCAAAACATGAATAAAATAATATTATTACTTATTTTATTTTCATTGAAATTCAATATTATTATTATTCATTTCTTGTTATTTATTTTTATAATTGTTTGGATTTCAAAAAATTAAATCATGTGACATCAAGACCTATGAGTTAATAGGATTGATAGCTTACTATTGTCAAGAAAACAACAAGTACAAACTTGGAAAGTAAGGATGATAGAACTCGAAAGTTAAGCATGCTGGGGTTGGAGCAGCGAGAGGATGAGTGACCTGTCGAGAAGTTAGAAATTTGGAATGAGGGGTGATTAGAGAGTAAATTATCAAATAATTCAAGAGCAGTGAGGAGTTTGTAATCCAACCAAAACTAAAAGCGGATGCCTTTAGTCCCGACCCTTTAGTCCCGGTTACAGAACCGGGACTAAAGGCCCTTACGAACTGGAACTCAGGACCTGTTTTCTACTAGTGCTAATTGCTCGGTTGGTAGAATAACATCCAGGGTTTTTTTTCAACCGGTTTAATTTTGTCTCCCCCCACCACCCCCTCCCATCCCGGTCTATCGGTTTATTTTTCTGTCCACTCTTTTATTACAAATCTGCACTTTACTAACTTATAACAAATCACATATCTTACTTTCTTATTAAGTTATACCAATCAACTCATACATCTAATTATTGCAATTTCTTTTAGGAAATAAATAACAGATTTTTAGGGAATAAATAACATATTTTAAACTAACTTCCTAACTTATCTAAATCAATCGGTCCGTTACATTAGTTTAATTTATTTGAGGAAACAAATAACATATTTTTAGAAAACAAATAACGGTTTTGAAGGAAATTTTTGCCTCACCTCCTATCATCTCTTTTGATTTCCCCGTCCACTAAAAGCCGAATCGATTCGTTCGATTCTCCTTTCATTTTTTTCGTGCTTGCTTTGGAAGGTGCCGAGTCATCTCTACTCCTAATTGCTCAGTTGGTAGAATAGCATCCAGGGTTTTTTCAACCGGTTTAATTTTGTCTCCCCCCACCCCCTCCCATCTCGGTCTATCGGTTTATTTTTCTCTCCATTCTCTTATTACAAACCAGCACTTTCCTAACTTATAACAAATCACAGATCTAACTTTCTTATTAATTATCCAAATCAACCGATACATCTAATTATTGCAATTTATTTTAGGAAACAAATAACAGATTTTAAGGAAGTAAATAACATATTTTAAACTAACTTTCCTAAGTTATCTAAATCAATCGATCCGTTCCATTAATGTAATTTATTTTAGGAAACATATAACATATTTTCAGGAAACAAATAACGGATTTGAACAAATTTTTTGCCTCACCTCCCACCATATCTTTTGATTTCCCCTCCCACTAAAAACCGAATCGATTCGTTCGATTCTCCTTTCATTTTTTTCGTGCTTGCTTTAGCGGGTGCTAAGTCAATTAAGTAACTAATAAATGAAAAAATCATCCATATATATTTCTCTCCTATGTAAAATCTGCTCCTCCCACTCACACAATAGAAAAGAACCAGGCTACACCTCCTCCCCTCGTGTGATCCTAGGCACCCACGATATGCTAGGGAAGAAAAGCACATGCAAAATCACTGCTCCGCCGCCGCCAGCGACCGGGCCCCTGCGCTCCCTCCGAGTCTCCTCCCCGGCTAGCCATTATCCGTCCAAGTTCGTCACCACAGCTACACACCTCTCCGCGCCAAAGTCGGCACCACCCACGCACCGCACGAGTCCACGCTTTGCTCGCCTACGACACCCGATGCAGCCCAAGCACGGTGTGCCTTGGCCTTGACCAACGCAATCGGCCACCACTAGCGGCTAAGTGGCAGCAGCATCGAGTACGAATGCTTCCAGATCAGGTGCACAGATAGTGGCTAAGCAGCGGCAGCATCAAGGACGGACGCTTCTAGATCAAGTGCTAGCCGACCGTGCCCCTTGTTATCCTCCCAATTCGTACTGGGGTGATAACATCTAGGATTTGTTGGCATTGCTCTGCTTAGACCTGTCCCATATGGCGGAGCGAGATTGAGGCTGGCTGCTGATCATGTTCTCCAGTGCAAGCTCCACACGAAAGCATTCAACACATGGTGAGATCTCTTTTGTGCCTCTAAATAATGTGCACTGTCTTTTCTTGTCCATCTCTATATGCCATTTGCACCGCTGATTTGTGATGTCCTAGTGAACCTTGAGAGTCTGTATGCTTCCTAGAACAAAATATTTATTTATTTATTTATTGTATATGAGGAAAGAATATTTATTTATTTTCCAAGACGTTGATTGAATAGTTCATCATTTTGATTACATCTTGATTCATGTCATTAGTAGTTATTTTTCTGTGTTTTTAGAAAGGCAATATCTAATTTACTGGCGAGTGGGTTTTTCTCCTAAAATTGGACTAAAATTTCCCATTGGGTTTCTTTGATTTAACTCTTGCTAAAGCCTGTTTGTTAGAAGCTATGAAGAAAAAGGGATTAACCTTCCAGTTGTCATGTACATCATCTTAAGGTCTGCTTTCTTCTATGTAAAAGCATCACAAGATTACCTACTATGTCATTTAGTGCTGGATATTCCAAGGTATAACTTCCTTTTCTATGTATATATTCATTTTCTGGGTTTTCAAAATTTGTGGGAGGGATTTCTGCGTGTACGTATTAATTGATCCATATATAAATTACAAGCAGTCAAATTTTGTCAAAGACATTGGCCTATTAAATGTAGCATTGTGGTGACCAACACATTCTATTTCTACTTTTAGTATTCAAATACAATGAGAAGCAAGTTATATGCATATTTCTACTCACTAGTGGTGTCAATCATGACTCACTTTATTTTTGTATTCCGCAACTATGTGTTATAGGCATATTCTCAATGTAAAAAGGCCCTAAATGTGAGGCATTGACTTATATTTTCTTTTTGAAATTATTAAATTATCGCCATTTTGATGCTACCTCCATCATATGTATTCTGTAGTGGAATATCTAAAAAGACTTATATTTAAGAATCAAGGGAATAGATTAGAGATGACTGGGAGATCACGAGGATACAGTGTACAAATCAGCTTGGGGGAAGAGAGAGGATGGCCACATGATGGAGAAGACAGAGTGCAGGGCATGTTGCTTTCTACTGCTACTGCTTGTGCCATTGTGCTGTTTTGTAATGTTTCTGAATTGTTAAGACATATTGCCACAATGAGATTTTGCTACTATTTTGGATATATGGTCATTTTTATTGCACCACGAAAATAATGTCCACAGTTGTTTTCAATGTTTTGAAAGTAAAATATCTGCAGTATGTTTCCAATAGCTATGTCACACTTTTGCAAATATAGAGCATGATTAACTTAACCTATTGGTGCTAAAAATTATTTTGAACTGGGCTCATCGAATTACTTAGATTTATTTTTTGTATTGTAGGAAAGTGGATTGGAAAATGCCGCTCGCTCGGACGGTGCCACTGAAGTAATGAAAATATTGTAGAGGAGGGATGTAAAATTGCAGAGATTAGAACTTGGTCTCGCCAAAGCCCCTCCAATGATAAGGGAGACAATTAGCACAGACAACCAGCAACCAGTAATCGACAACGATAATGTGCGGTTGGACCAGTGTATTGGAATGGCCATGCATTTCAATGGTATGCAAAATCCTTTTGCATCTAAATCCTTTACCATTAGGCATGAAGTTCCTAAACTGTAGTATTGGAAGATACATCTGACTAGCTTATTCTAAGAGAGAACACAACTACAATGTCGCTGAATCTGATATGTGTTTCCTCATTTTATAGGAGTTACTAGGAGATGAAAAGGTTGTTCTAGGTCTACATGTACTAAGAAGACGGACGTCCTCTGTTCCATGATGGTACATGTCACAGTATACTCAAAGGATGGCAGGTTCATATATGCAATATGGAGATGAAGAACCGGGTGCATGAGAGACATCGAGCTTTCCCATGTTACTAGTAGAAAATAGACCTTTTGTCCATAGCATTAGTCCCGGTCAGGTTTTGAACCGGCACTAATGTGACCATTAGTCCCGGTTCGGTACGGGCTGTTGGGGAACGTCGTATGGGAAACAAAAATTTTCCAACGCACACGCAAATCTATCCATGGTGATGAGCATCTACGAGAGGGAGAGTGGATCTACGTACCCTTGTAGATCGTTAAGCGGGAAGCGTTAAGAAACACGGTTGGTGTAGTCGAACATCTTCGCGATCCAAATCGCCGAGCGTCCCGCGATCTCATCACGATCCGTCCCGCGATCCCATCACGATCCGTCCCGCGATCTCATCACGATCCATCTCACGATCTTGATCACGATCCATCCCGCGATCTCATCACGAACTGTCTCACGATCTCGATCACGGTCCTTCCGATCTAGCGCCGAACGGACGGCACCTCCGCGTTCAGCACACGTGCAGCTTGATGACGATCTCCACCGTCTTGATCCAGCAAGAGGAGGTGGAGAGGAGAGAGAGTTCACCGGCAGCGTGACGACGCTCTGGTGACGGTGGTGGAGTGATTCCGGCAGGGCTTCGCCTAAGCACTGCAGAAAACCGATCTAGAGGAGCACCGGTGGAACGGGTAGCACGTGGCCGTAAATTCTATGCAAAACCCCTCTATTCCACCAGTATATATAGGAGGGAGGGAGAGGAGGGCGCAACCTTGGGCCTCCAAGGCCCGCTGGCTCGGCCGAACCAAGTGGAGGAAGAGTCCTCCTCCACCTGAGAGTCCACCTCTCACACGAGAGGTGGAACTTGGGGAGGACTCCACCCCAATTCGGTTTGGGCCTCTCTCCCTGCGCCCAGGCCACCTTGGCTGACTCCACCAGCCCACTAGGAGCTGGTGGGTCGCCACTTTGGCCCATGGGGTGGGTGGGCCCCACTGGTGGACCCTCGGGACCCATTCGTCACTTCCGGTACACTACCGAAAGTGCCCAAAATCTTTCTAGAGTCCAAACACCACCTTCCTATATATCAATCTTTACCTCCGGACCATTCCAGAGCTCCTCGTGACGTCCGGGATCTCATCCGGGACTCTGAACAACCTTCGGTCACCACCATACATAACTCTACACTACCGAAATGTCACCGAACCTTAAGTGTGCAGACCCTGCGGGTTCGAGAACTATGTAGACATGACCGAGACACCTCTACGGTCAATAACCAATGGCAGGACCTGGACGTCCACATTGGTTCCTACATATTCTACAAAGATCTTTATTGGTCGAACCTCTATGTCAAGGATTCAGTCAATCCCGTATAACGTTCCCTTTTTTCTTCGGTATGTTACTTGCCCGAGATCCGATCGTCGGTATCTCCATACCTAGTTCAATCTCGTTACTGGCAACTCTCTTTACTCGTTCCGTAATACAAGATCTCGCAACTAACAGTTAGTCACATTGCTTGCAAGGCTCATTGTGATGTTGTATTACCAAGTAGGCCCTGAGATACCTCTCCGTCACACGGAGTAACAAATCCCAGTCTCGATCCATGCCAACTCAACAGACACCATCGGAGATACCTATAGAGCACCTTTATAGTCACCCAGTTACGTTGCGACATTTGATACACACAAGGCACTTCTCCGATATCTGTGATTTGTATGATCTCATGGTCATAGGAACACATACTTGACATGCGGAAAACAGTAGCAATAAACTGACACGATCATATGCTACGTTTGTAGTTTGGGTCTTGTCCATCACATCATTCTCCTAATGATGTGACCCCGTTATCAAATGACATCTCATGTCCATGGCTAGGAAACCTTAACCATCTTTTGATCAACGAGCTAGTCTATTAGAGGCATACTAGGGACATGGTTTTGTCTATGTATCCACACATGCATCTAAGTCTCCGATCAATACAATTATAGCATGGATAATAAACGATTATCATGAACAAGGAAATATGATAATAACTAATTTATTATTGCCTGTAGGGCATATTTCCAACACGGGCATCATTAGTCCCGGTTCGTTCCGGACCTTTAGTCTCGGTTCATAACATGAACCGGGACTAAAGGGGTGGTGGTAGGATGGTGTCATCCTGGGGCCCCATGATAACGTTTAGTTCCGGTTTGTGTCTCGAACCGGGACTAAAGGTCCCCTATATGAACCCTTGGGCCAGCCCGAGCACACTCCTCCCTGTTTTCCCCTTCTTCCTCTCCTTTGTTCTTCCCCTTGCTCAAGCTCACCTCCATTTTTGCCAAAATTTGTCAAGATTTGGAGGCACCCCATCCATCCAAGTGTTCACAAAGGTTTGCAACTTTGTCCTTTCATATCTCATTTCTAGATTAACTCTTGCAATGCTCTATAAGTATAGTGATTTGTGGGTTTTAGCTTGGGATTATTTATATGTGGTAGTTTATTTGATTTATATGCAATTTGAGCTCAAATTAACTTCTTACTTTACATATGTAGTTGTGGTTTACTTAGTGCCTTCCCGTCCCCGTCCTAACTACCGTCGATCGCCAGCACCGTCCCGTCACCGACACCACCTTGGTGAGTGCTACTTCTCGAGCATGCATTAGTTTCCATGAAGAGGAACGGGCGATGCAGCAAAGTAGATAAGTATTTCCCTCAGTTGTTGAGAACCAAGGTATCAATCCAGTAGGAGATACAAGCAAGTCCCCAATAAGTGTACCTACACAAAGAATCAAACTTTTGCACCCAACGTTATAAAGGGGTTGTCAATCCCTTTATGGTTACTTGGAAGGATGAGATCTGATAGAGATAGATTGCTTGAACGGAAAGTAAAACAAAAGGTAAATATAATGCATGAAAGTATTTTTGGTATTTTTGGTTTTAGATCTGAAAGTATAAGATGGAAAATAGACCCCGGGGCCATAGGTTTCACTAGAGGCTTCTCTCATGATAGCAAGCATTACAGTGGATGAAAAAATTACTGTCGAGCAATTGATAGAAAAGCGAATAATTATGAAGATATCCAAGGCAATGATTATGCATATAGGCATCACGTCCGTGTCAAGTAGACCGAAACGATTCTGCATCTACTACTATTACTCCACACATCGACAGACTCCTGCCTGCATCTAGAGTATTAAGTTCATGAAGAACAGAGTAATGCATTAGGTAAGATGACATGATGTAGAGGGATAAAC
Source organism: Hordeum marinum (assembly GCA_022496015.1). Classification (NCBI taxonomy): domain Eukaryota; kingdom Viridiplantae; phylum Streptophyta; class Magnoliopsida; order Poales; family Poaceae; genus Hordeum; species Hordeum marinum. The sequence goes on along the minus strand of CM039674.1, from coordinate 497,701,232 downwards.
TCAAGAAATATGATGAAAACCGCATCTTATTATCCTTGATGGAAACATACAATACGTGCCTCGCTACCCCTACTTTTTCACTAGGTGAGGACACCGCAAGATTGAACCCAAAACTAAGCACTTCTCCTATTGCAAAAATTACCAATCTAGTTGGCCAAACCAAACCAATAACTCGAAGAGACTTGCAAAGATATGAAATCATGCATATAAGAATTCAGTAAAGACTCAAATAATATTCATGGATAATCTGAACATAAACCCAAAATTCATCGGATCTCGACAAACACACCGCAAAAGAGTATTACATCGGATAGATCTCCATGAAGATCATGAAGAACATGGTATTGAAGAGTAATGAGAGAGAAGAAGCCATCTAGATACTAGCTATGGATGCGAAGGTCTATGGTGAACTACTCACGCATCATCGGAGGGGCAATGGAGTTGATTTAGATTCCCTCCGTGATCGGATCCCCCTCCGGAAGATTATCGGAAATGGCTCCAAGATTGGATCTCTCTCGAACGGAGGCTTTTGGCAGCGGAAAAGTGTTTTCGTGGCTCTCTCTGATAATGATGGGATATTTGGGAATTTATAGGCCGAATATTAGGGTTGGGAGAGCCTCCATGGGCCCACAAGCCTGTTGGGAATGCCCTACCCCCCTGGGCGCGCCCCTAGGGCTTGTGGCCCCACGGTGGCTCATCTGCCTTGGTTCTCAAAAATAATAGGTTGGTCCCAAAAATAATTGGTTAGTCCCAAAAATATAATAGGCTTGTGGCCCCACTAGGCTCTAGATTAATAGGTTAGTCCCAAAAATAATATAAAATAGCATATTAATGCATATAAAATATACAAAAGAGATAATATAATAGCATGGAACAATAAAAAATTATAGATACGTTGTAGACGTATCAGAATCCCCAAGCTTAATTCCTGCTCGTCCTCGAGTAGGTAAATGATAAAAACAGAATTTTTGATGTGGAATGCTATCTAACATATTCATCCATTTAATATTCTTTATTGTGGCATTAATATTCGGATCCGTAAGATTCAAAACATTAGTCTAATATTGACATAAAAACAGTAATACTTGGAGCACACCAACAAGGCAGTCGTGTCCTTCAGAAATAACATGGCCTTAGAGAGTTATCCTTACAAAATCATGTGGTCTGGCTATGCTCCATCTTCCCCACACAATGTATTTAAATCATGCACAACCCCGATGAACAAGTCAAGCAATCGTTTCACACTTTTGGTGTTCTCAAACCTTTTCAACTCTCACACAATACGTGAGCATGAGCCATGGATATAACATTATAGGTGGAATAGAATATGAAGGAGGTTCAAGAAGAATAAGAAGAAGATAGTCTCACATCAACTAGGCTTATCAACAGTCTATGGAAATGGCCATCAATAGTATCAATGTGAGTGAGTAGGGATTGCCATGCAACAAATGCACTTAGAGCTATAAGTGTATCAAAGCTCAAAAAAAGAAAACTAAGTGGTCGTGCAAAAACATTGATACCCCACAAGTATAGGGGATCGCAAGAGTTTTCGAGGGTAGAGTATTCAAGCCAAATTTATTGATTCGACACAAGGGGAGCCAAAGAATATTCTCGCGTATTATGAGATGAGTTGTCAATTAAACCACACCTGAAAGACTTAATATCTGCAGCAAAGTATTCAGTAGCAAAGTAATATGGTAATAACGGTAATGGTGGCAAGTGATAGTAGCAGTTTGTAGTGTTTGTGACAGTAGCAACGAAAAAGTAACTTAGCGAAGATCAATATATGAAAATCTCGTACGCAATGGATTAGTGATGGATAATTATTTCACATGGCATTCCTCATGTAACAGTTATAACATAGGGTGACACAAAACTAGCTCCAATTCATCAATGTAATGTAGGTATGTATTCCGTATATAGTCATACGTGCTTATGGAAAAGAACTTGCATGACATCTTTTGACCTACCCTCCCGTGGCAGCAGGGTCCTATTGGAAACTAAATGATATTAAGGTCTCCTTTTAATAGAGAACTGAACCAAAGAATTAGCACTTAGTGAATACATGAACTCCTCAAACTACGGTAATCACCGGAAAGAATCCCAGTTATTGTCACCATGGGGGATGCGGATCATAACTCGTAATAGGTGTTTACAACTTGCAACATAGGATCAAGAACACACATATATTCATGAAAAAATAATAGGTTTATATCTGAAATCATGGCACTCGGGCCCTAGTGACAAGCATTAAGCATAGCAAAATCATAGCAACATCAATCTCAGAACATAGTGGACACTAGGGATCAAACCCTAACAAACTAACTCGATTACATGAGAAATCTCATCCAACCCATCACCGTCTAGCAAGACTACGATGAGATTACTCACGAACGGTGGAGAGCATCATGGAATTGGTGATGAAGGATGGTTGGTGATCATGAAGGCGTCGATTTCCCCTCTTCGGAGCCCAAAACGGACTCCAGATCTGGTCTCCCGAGGAAGAACGGGCGATGGCGGTGGCTCCGTATCGTGAAACGTGATGAACTCTTCTCTCTGATTTTTCCTCGACAAATAGGGTTATATGGAGCTAGAGAGGAGGTCGGAGGAGCGACGAGGGCCCCAAAAGCCTGCTAGGCGCGGCTAGGGGGATGGCCGCACCTAGCAGGCTTGTGGCCTGTAGGTGGCCCCCCTATGGTTACTTCTTGCGCCAGTATTTTTTATTAATTCCAAAAATGTTCTCTGTAAATTTTCACGACGATCCGTGAACTTTTATTTCTGCACAAAAATAACACCAAGGCAATTCTGCTGAAAACAACGTCACTCCGGGTTAGTTCCATTCAAATCATGCAAATTAGAGTCCCAAACAAGGGCAAAAGAGTTTGGAAAAGTAGATATGTTGGAGACGTATCAAATATCCACTAGTTATATGAAAGTGAAAAATAGGAGACTGTCTATCATGAAGATCATGGTGCTTCTTGGAAGCACAAGTGTGGAAAAAGATAGTAGCAATTGTCCCTTCTCTCTTTCTCTCATTTTTTCCTTTTTCTCCTTTTTTTATTTTTTATTTTGGCGGGCTTCTTTGGCCTCTTTTATTTATTTATTTTGATTGGGCTTCGCTGGTCTATTTTATTTTTTGTAAAGTCCGGATACTCATCCCAACATGTGAGGGAGTCATAGCTTTCATCATCCTTTTCTCTCATAGGCGCGGCTAGGGGGATGGCCGCACCTAGCAGGCTTGTGGCCTGCAGGTGGCCCCCCTATGGTTACTTCTTGCGCCAGTATTTTTTATTAATTCCAAAAATATTCTCCGTAAATTTTCACGACGATCCGAGAACTTTTATTTCTGCACAAAAATAACACCAAGGCAATTCTGCTGAAAACAACGTCACTCCGGGTTAGTTCCATTCAAATCATGCAAATTAGAGTCCCAAACAAGGGCGAAAGAGTTTGGAAAATTAGATACGTTGGAGACGTATCAAATATCCACTAGTTATATGAAAGTGACAAAATAGGCGACTGTCTATCATGAAGATCATGGTGCTTCTTGGAAGTACAAGTGTGGAAAAAGATAGTAGCAATTGTCCCTTCTCTCTTTCTCTCATTTTTTTTATTTTTTCTCCTTTTTTTTATTTTTTATTTTGGCGGGCTTATTTTGCCTCTTTTATTTATTTATTTTGATTGGGCTTCGCTGGCCTATTTTATTTTTTGTAAAGTTCGGATACTCATCCCAACATGTGAGGGAGTCATAGCTTCCATCATCCTTTTCTCTCATGGGACAATGCTCTATTAACTCAAAAATAAAATTACAACTCAATACCTATGACAAAGTATGACTCTATATGCAATATGAAGTGATGGTGCAAGTCATGAAAAACTACATGGTGGAAGTTGCATGGCGATATATCTCGAAATGGCTATGGAAATGCTATAATAGGTAGGTACGGTGGCTGTTTTGAGGAAAATATATGGTGGCTGTTTTGAGGAAGGTGGGTTTGATGCATCGGCGAAAGTTGCACGGTACTATGGAGGCTAGGAAAGGTGGAAGGATGAGAGTGCGTATAATCCATGGACTCAACATTAGTCATAAAGAACTCACATACTTATTGCAAAAGTCTATTAGTTACCAAACAAAGAATTAGACGCATGCTCCTAGGGGAGGGGCCGGTAGGAGTTAACCATCGCACGCTCCCAACCCTCACACAAAGGTTGACAATCATTAAACAAATCATGCTCTGACTTTGTTACACAACGGTTCACCATACGTGCATTTTGTGTTTATGACAATTATGCCGATCAAGTTGACATAGATATTTTTATCTAGGAGGTATGTGAACCAGAAATTCCAACCGACATAGATATTCTTGTCAAGAAGTCTAATTTATTTGAAAAAGAAAATGAGTATTTGATTTTTTTTTGAAAAGAGTTGAAGAAGAGAAGAGGAAACTGGAGTTGTATGTTGCCGATGTCGTCGATGATCAGAAGATAAAGATGGATGCAATGCGCTTGAAGATTAGAAAATTTAAAAATATGCCATTCATAGTGAGGCTTGGTATCACTATGTTGTTGGATCAATTGTTACCTTAGTTGCGATATTGATCACATTTGTTGTTGCATTTAAATGCTGTAGCTAGAGAGTTTGTATGTTGTTTTAGGAGAACAAGTGTGTATGAAATTTATGTATGAACTTGTATTAGTTTGGTATTTTCGGTGTTGTGTAATGAAGATGAGTCGGCAATGGATGTACAATGACCGATGCTCTCCCCAGTTCATTAATGGCGTGCATACTTTTCTGGTTGCGGCTGAGGCAAACAAGCGGGCGGATGGTTTTATGTATTGTCCATGTGCCGACTGTAAGAATGATCAAAATTACTCTAACTCAAGAACCATTCCCATCCACCTATTTGAGTCTGGTTTCATGTCCGGCTATAACTGTTGGACCAAGCACGAAGAAAGAGGGGTCCTAGTGGAAGAGAATGAAGAATAAGAGGATGATGACGGCTATCCGGGACATGGGTTCCATGAATACGATGGTACAACAATGGGGGAAGAAGCTGAGCCGACAATGCGGGAAGGAGCCGAAGAAGAGGCATGATATGAGCCCGTTGATGATCTTGGTTGGGCCATTGCTTATGCAAAGAGAAACTGCGCAAGTGAAAAGGAGAAGCTGAAGTTGCATCGCATGTTAGAGGATCAAAAAAAAGGGTTGTACCCAAATTGCGAAGATGACAAGAAAAATCTGGGTACCACATTGGAATTGCTGCAATGGAAGGCAGAGAATGGTGTATCTGACAAGGCATATGAAAAGTTGCTAAAAATGTTAAAGAAGAAGCTACCAAAGGACAACGAATTGCCCGACATTACGTACGAAGCAAACAAGGTTGTATGACCTCTAGTATTAGAGGCGGATAAGATACATGCATGCCCTAATGCCTACATCCTCCACCGCAGTGAGTACGAGAATTTGCACTATAAGATCGGCCACGATGAACCTGGTGATGTTGAGGGAGAGCACCCCAAGAAGAAGATTCCTGCCAAGGTGATGTGGTATGCTCCTATAATACCACGGTTGAAACGTTTTTTCCAAAACAAAGAGCATGCCAAGTTGATGGGATGGCACAACCAAGACCATAAGACAGACAGGAAGTTGAGAGTACCTGCTGACGGATCGCAGTGGAGAAAAATCGAGAGAAAGTGGAAGGACTTTGCAAATGACGCACGGAACATATGGTTTGGTTGAAGTGCAGATGGCATTAATCCTGTTGGGGAGAAGAAGAGCAATCATAGCACATGGCCTGTGACTCGATGTGTCTATAACCTTCCTCCTTGGTTGTGCATGAAGCGGAAGTTCATTATGATGCCAGTGCTCATCTAAGGCCCAAGAAACCAGGCAACGACATTGATGTGTACCTAAGGCCATTAGTTGAAGAACTTTTACAGTTGTGGAATGGAAAAGGTGTACGTGCGTGGGATGTGAAAGAACAGGAGGAATTTGACCTACATGCATTGCTGTTTGTAACCATCAATTATTGGCCTGCTCTCAGCAACCTTTCAGGACAAACAAACAAGGGATACCACACATGCATGCACTGTTTAGATGATACCGACAATATATATATGGATAAATGTAATAAGAATGTGTACCTGGGGCATCGTCGATTTCTTCAGAGCAGACACCCCATAAGAAAGAAAGGCAAGCATTTCAAAGGTGAGGCAGATCACCAGAAGGGTCCTCGCCACCGTACTGGTGATGATATACTTGACATGGTCAAGGATTTAAAAGTAATGTTTGGAAAGTTTCCTGGCGGACAATCTGTTCCGAATGACGCTGACAAACGCGCACCCATGTGGAAGAATAAATCTATATTTTGGGACCTACCCTATTGGAAAGACCTAGAGGTCCGCTCTGCAATCGACATGATGCACGTGACGAAGAATCTTTGCGTGAACCTTCTAGGCTTCTTTGGCATGTATGGGAAGACAAAAGATACACTGGAGGCATGGGAGGACCAACAACATATGCACGGAGAAGACGACATGGATCCAAAGCAGTTTCAGGGTCATGCCAGCTATGCTCTTACCAAAGAAGAGAAGAAAATCTTCTTCGAATGCCTACTCAGTATGAAGGTCCCATCTGGCTTCTCGTCGAATATTAAGGGAATAATAAATATGGCAAAGAAAAAGTGCCAGAACCTAAAGTCTGATGACTGCCACGTGATAATGCCGCAACTGCTTCCAGTTGCATTGAGGGGGCTTCTACCGAAAAACGTTCGATTAGCCATTGTGAAGCTATGTGCATTCCTGAATGCAATCTCTCAGAAGGTAATCAATGCAGAAATCCTACCAAGGTTAGAGAATGATTTGGTGCAATGTCTTGTTAGTTTTGAGTTGGTGTTCCCACCATCCTTCTTCAATATCATGACCCACGTCCTAGTTCACCTAGTCGAGGAGATTGCCATTTTGGGTCCTATATTTCTACACAATATGTTCCCCTTAGAGAGGTTCATGGGAGTCTTAAAGAAATATGTTCATAATCGTGCTAGGCTAGAAGGAAGCTTCTCGAAGGGCCATGAAATAGAGGAGGTCATTGAGTTTTGTGTTGATTTTATTCCTGACATTAAGCCGATTGGTGTTCCTGAATCGCGGCATGAGGACAGACTGGGTGGAAAAGGCATGCTAGGAAAAAATTCACTAATATGCTAGGAAGAGCATTCTTTGACGCAAGCACACTACACAGTTCTACCAAGGTCCGCCTTGGTGGCTCCGTATATCGAGCAACACAAGAATATTCTACGCTCCAAACACCCGGAGTAGTGTGATGATGGGATTACACAAGAAAAAACGGTGACTTTCGCCGGTTGGTTGGAGAAACGTCTCATGCATGACGACTCTGTTGCATATGACATGTACTTGTTGTTCAAGTTACCATCTTCGACTATATTAACTTTCAAAGGGTACGAGATAATTGGGAATACATTTTACACGATCGCCCAAGATAAGAAAAGCGCCAACCAAAACAGTGGTGTCTGCTTTGATGCAGCAAACACCAATGGGCCAAAGGACACATGTTAGGGTTACATAGAGGAGATATGGGAACTTGACTATGGACTTGGTTTGAAGGTCCCTTTGTTTCGGTGAAAATGGGTCAATATGACAGAAGGCGGGGTAAAGGAAGACCCGTAGTATGGAATGACAATAGTGGATCTCAACAATCTTGGGTACGCAGACGAACCATTCGTCCTAGCCAATGATGTGGCGCATGTTTTCTATGTGAAGGACATGTCTACCAAGCCGAGAAAAAGAAAAGATAAGGAAGCGAATACATCATGGTATGATCCAAGCGCCACATAGTTCTTTCAGGGAAAAGAAACATCGTAGGAGTGGAGGACAAGACAGACATGTTAGAAGATTATGAAAAGTTTCATGAAATTGCTCCCTTCAGAGTGAATGTTGACCAGAGCATCAAGTTAAACGATGACGATTGTCCATGGTTACGACACAAAGAGACACACGCGAAGAAAAAAATATACCCAAAGATCCCACTCTCTAATTTGACCGGCTTCTCTAGTTAGTTTCCGGAATTATATATCTAGAAAGTCCCACTTCGGACAAACCCGAGGGAATCTTTGTAATAGTAGTGTATGTATGTGTTTTCGCATTTGAAACGCGTCGAAATAGTATGTCCAAAGCCACGTCATCAATTTTCAACCCTTTGTGACTTCATTTGCTATTTTTCATGAATTTACTCATTTTTTGAGCTAAATAACCCTGAAATTGAAAAGCACTACAAATGAACACTGAAAAGGTTGAAAGTTGGCATGGTGTCATCGTTTCACCCACATAGCATGTGCTAAAAAGTTGAGAGGGTTACAGAAAAAACTGCATGCACTTCGTGTACAAAACGGACAATCTCTTTTGAAGTATTAGGGTTTCAGATGAAAACTCGTCTGTTACAAAGGCATTTCATTTTTTAAACTTAGTTCAACTCCAGACTATTTGTGTATTCAGTATGCACCATTCGAAGCCACACCATCAATTTTCAACCCTTTCTGACTTCATTTGCTATTTTCATGGATTTAATGATTTTTTTATCTAAATGACCTTGAAATTGAAAAGCACTACAAACGAACTCTGAAAAGGTTGAAAGTTGGCATGGTATCATCATTACACCCACATATCATGTGCTAAAAAGTTGAGAGGGTTACGGCAAAAAGTGGATGAACTTCGTGTACAAAATGGATAATCTCTTTCGAAGTATCAGGTTTTCACACAAAAACTCATCTGTTACAAAGACATTTCACTTTTTAAAACTTATTTCAACTCGAGACTATTTATGCGTTCAGTATGCACCATTCGAAGCCACGTCATCAATTTTCAACCCTTTCTGACTTCATTTGCTATTTTTCATTCATTTACTGATTTTTTGAGCTAAATAATCCTGAAATTGAAAAGCACTACAAATGAACTCTGAAAAGGTTGAAAGTTTGCATGGTATCATAATTTCACCCACATAGCATGTGCGAAAAAGTGGAGAGGGTTACGACAAAAACTAGATGCACTTTGTGTACAAAATGGACAATCTCTTTCGAAGTATCAGGGTTTCACACGAAAACTCGTCTGTTATAAAGGCATTTCATTTTTTAAACTTATTTCAACTCCAGAATTTTTGTGCGTTCAGTATGCAACATTCGAAGCCACATCATCAATTTTCAACCCTTTCTGACTTCATTTGCTATTTTTCATGCATTTACTCATTTTTTTGAGCTAAAGGACCCTGAAATTGGAAAGCACTACAAATGACGACTGAAAAGGTTGAAAGTTGGCATGGTATCATCATTTCACCCACATAGCATTTGATAAAAAGTTGAGAGGATTACAGCAAAAACTGGATGCACTTCGTGTACAAAATTGACAATCTCTTTCGAAGTATCAGGGTTTCAGACGAAAACTCATGTGTTACAAAGGCATTTCATTTTTTCAATCTTATTTCAACTCCAGACTTTTTGTGTGTTCAGTATGCACCATTCGAGGCCATGCCATCAATTTTCAACCCTTTCTGACTTCATTTGCTATTTTTCATGCATTTACTCATTTTTTTTGAGCTAAAGGACCCTGAAATTGAAAAGCACTACAAATGAAGACTGAAAAGGTTGACAGTTTGCATGGTATCATCATTTCACCCACATAGCATTTGATAAAAAAGTTGAGAGGATTACGGCAAAAACTGGATGCACTTCATGTACAAAATTGACAATCTCTTTCGAAGTATGAGGGTTTCATACGAAAACTCGTGTGTTACAAAGGCATTTCATTTTTTAAATCTTATTTCACCTCTAGACTTTTGTGTGTGTTCAGTATGCACCGTTCGAAGCCATGCCATCAATTTTTAACCCTTTCTGATTTAATTCACTATTTTTCATGCATTTACTGATTTTTTTAGCTAAATGACCTTGAAATTGAAAAGCACTACAAATGAACTCCAAAAAGCTTGAAAGTTGGCATGGTATCATCATTTCACCCACATAACATGTGTCAAAAAGTTGATAGGGTTACGACAAAAACTGGATGCACTTCATGTACAAAATGGACAATCTCTTTCGAAGTATTAGGGTTTCAGATGAAAACTTGTCTGTTACAAAGACATTTCAATTTCTAAACTTTTTTTAACTCCAGGCTTTTTGTGCGTTCAGTATGCACCATTCGATGCTACATCATCAATTTTCAACCCTTTCTCACTTCATTTGCTATTTTTCATTCATTTACTGATTTTTTGAGCTAAATGATCCTAAAATTGAAAAGCACTACAAATGAACTCTTAAAAGATTGAAAGTTGGCATGGTATAATAATTTCACCCACATAGAATGTGCTAAAAAGTTGAGAGGTTACGGCAAATCTGGATGCACTTCGTGTACAAAATGGACAATCTCTTTCGAAGTATGACGGTTTCAGACGAAAACTCGTCTATTACAAAGGCATTTCATTTTTAAACTTATTTCAACTCCAGATTTTTTGTGCATTCAATATGCATCATTCGAATCCACGTTATGAATTTTCAACCCTTTCGGACTTCATTTGCTATTTTTCATGCATTTACTGATTTTTTTGAGCTAAATGACCCTGAAATTGAAAAGCACTACAAATGAACACTAAAAAGGTTGAAAGTTGGCATGGTATCATCATTTCACCCACATAGCATGTGCTAAAAAGTTGAGAGGGTTACGGAAAAAACTAGATGCACTTCATGTACAAAATGTACAATCTCTTTTGAAGTATTAGGGTTTCGCACGAAAACTCGTCTGTTACAAAGGCATTTCATTTTTTAACTTATTTCAACACCTAACTTTTTGTGTGTTCAATATGCACCATTCGAAGCCACGCCATCAATTTTGAACCCTTTCTGACTTCATTTATTGATTTGTTTAGCTAAATGACTCTGAAATTGAGAAGCACTACAAATGAACTCTGAAAAGGTTGAGAGTTTGCATGATATCATCATTTCAACCACATAGCATGTGCTAAAAAGTTGAGAGGGTTACGACAAAAACTAGATGCACTTCGTGTACAAAATGGACAATCTTTTTCGAAGTATGAGAGTTTCATTCGAAAACTCATCTGTTACAAAGACATTTCATTTTTTAAACTTATTTCAACTTCAAACTTTTTGTGCATTCAATATGCACCATTCGAAGCCACGTCATAAATTTTCAACCCTTTCTGACTTCATTTGCTATTTTTCATTCATTTACTGATTTTTTTGAGCTAAATGACCCTGAAATTGAAAAGCACTACAAATGAACTCTGAAAAGGTTGAAAGTTGGCATTTGATACCCACAAGTATAGGGGATCAATTGTAGTCTTTCTCGATAAGTAAGAGTGTCGAACCAAACGAGGAGCTAAAGGTAGAACAAATATTCCCTCAAGTTCTATCGACCACCGATACAATTCTACGCACGCTTAACGTTCGCTTTACCTAGAATAAGTTTGAAACTAGAAGTACTTTGTAGGTGTGATAGGATAGGTTTGCAAGATAATGAAGAACACGTAAATAAAAACTAGGGGCTGCTTAGATAAAGAAACAACTAAGTTAGTTTAACGTGTGGAAAAGTGATGGTAGGAGTTGCTGAACTGTCCCTAGGGAATTGATAACTAGACTGGTAATCATTATTGCAATTTTATAAGAGGGACAGGCATAAGCTAACATACTTTCTCTACTTGGATCATATGAAATTATGATTGGAACTCTAGCAAGCATCTACAACTACTAAATATCATTAAGGTAAAACTCAACCATAGCATTATAAGGTATCAAGTCCTCTTTATTCCCATACGCAAACAACCTTCTTACTCGGGTCTGTGCTTCTGTCACTCACGCCACCCACCATAAGCGAATCATAAACATATTGCAAACCCTACAACGGGGATACCTCACGCTTGCGTGACACGGAGAGCACCATAGGACACCATCAATAATAAAACATGCAACTCAAACCAATCATGATCATCAATCAACCCATAGGACGAAATAGATCTACTCAGACATCATAGGATGGCAACACATCATCGGATTATAATATGAAGCATAAAGCACCATGTTCAAGTAGAGGGTACAGCGGGTTGCGGGAGAGTGGACCGCTGTAGATAGATGGGGGAAGGTAATGGAGGTGTTGGTGAAGATGACGGAGTTGTTTGAGTAGCTCGCCGTCACGATGATGGCCCTGGTGGCGTTCCCGTGCCACCGGGAGAGAGGGGGAGAGAGCCCCCCTCCTGCTTCTTATTCCTTGAACTTCCCCCCTAGATGGGAGAAGGGTTTACCCTCTGGTACATGGCCTCCATGGCGGCGGTGGAGCAAGAGCCCTTCCGAGATTGGATCTCTCCCGCTCTCTGTTTCCTTCTGTTTCCGCGTTCCCAGATTCTGGCCTTTCACCGTTACTTAAATATCCAGAGATTCGTAACTCCGATCGGGCTGAAATTTTGAGGGTATTTTCCTTATAATAATATCTTTCTTACAACCTAAGGATAGCTCCAACCGACCTAAGGGGTAGCCACAAGCTCTCAGGGCGCACCTTGTAGGGTTGTGGGCCCCTCGGGCACCGCCTTCTGTTGATTCCACTTCCCAAAATTCACGTATATTCCAAAAAAATTGCCGTAAGTTTTTATCCCGTTTGGACTTTGTTTGATATGAATTTTCTATGAAACAAAAAACATGCAACAATCATGAATTGCACTGGGCACTAGATCAATATGTTAGTCCCAAAAATAATATAAAAAGTTGCCGAAAGTATATAAAAGTTGTAGAATATTGGCATCAAACAATCAAAAATTATAGATACGACAGAGACGTATAAGCATCCCCAAGCTTAATTCCTGCTTGTCCTCGAGTAGGTAAATGATAAAAAAGATAATTTTTGATGTGGAATGCTACCTAGCATAATCTTCATCATATAATCTAATCATGGCATGAATATTAAGATACGAGTGATTCAAAGCAATAGTCTATATTTACATAAAAACAGAATACTTTGAGCACACCAACAATGCAATCGTGTCCTTTAATAATAACTTGGCCTTAGAAAGTTATCCCTACAAAATCATATGGTCTGTCTATGCTCCGTCTTCCCCACACAAAGTATCTAAATCATGAACAACCCCGATGACAAGTCAATTAATTGTTTCACACTTTTTATGTTCTCAAACCTTTTCAACTCTCACGCAATACATGAGCGTGAGCCATGGATATAGCATTATAGATGGAATAGAATATGGTGGAGGCGATGAGGAAAAAGGAGAAGATAGTCTCACATCAACTTGGCGTATCAACAGGCTATGGAGATGTCCATCAATAGATATCAATGTGAGTGAGTAGGGATTGCCATGCAACGAATGCACTTAGAGCTATAAGTGTATGAAAGCTCAAAAAGAAAACTAAGTGGTCATGCAAAAAAAATCCACTAGTTATATGAAAGTGATAAAATAGGAGACTCTCTATCATGAAGATCATGGTGCTCCTTTGAAGCACAAGTGTGGAAAAAGATAGTAGCAATTGTCCCTTCTCTCTTTCTCTCATTTTTTTATTTTGTTTTATTTTTTTATTTTTTTATTTTGGTGGGAATCTTTGGCCTTATTTATTTATTTATTTGGGCTTCACTGGCCTCTTTTACTTTTTTGTAAAGTCCGGAGACTCCTCCCAACTTGTGAGGGAATCATAGCTTCCATCATCCTTTTCTCACACGGAACAATGCTCTAATAATGAAAATCATCACACTTTTATTTACTTACAAATCAGTACCTAGAACAAAAATATGAATCTATATGAATGCTTCCGGTAGGATATAGGGATGTGCAACGATCTAGCCTAGCAAATGACATCAAAAAACAGACAAGCCATGAAAACATCATGCAAGTTGTCTTACGATCATGCAAAGCAATATGAAAATGATGGTGCATATCATACTAAACGGAATGGTGGAAGTTACATGGCAATATATCTTGGAATGACTATGGAAATGCCATAATAGGTAGGTATGGTGGCTGTTTTGAGGAAAATATATGGTGGCTGTTTTGAGGAAGGTGGGTTTGATGCAACGGTGAAAGTTGCGCGGTACTATGGAGGCTAGCAAAGGTGTAAGGGTGAGAGTGCATATAATCCATGGACTCAACATTAGTCATAAAGGACTCGCATACTTATTGCAAAAGTCTATTAGTTATCAAACAAAGCATTAGACGCATGCTCCTAGGGGAGAGGTTGGTAGGAGTTAACCATCGCGCGCTCCCGACCCTCACACAAAGGTTGACAATCATTACACAAATCATGCTTCGACTTCATTACATAATGATACACCATACGTGCATGCTACGGGAATCACAAACTTCAACACATGTATTTCTTCCATTCACAACTACTCACTAGCATGACTCTCATATTACCATCTTCATATCGCAAAACTATTGCAAGGAATCAAATATATCATATTCAGTGATCTACAAGTTTTATATAGGATTTTATGGCTAACCATTTGAATGACCAACTCCTGTTAACTCACTAAATAGATATAAGTGAAGCATGAGAGTTTAATTCTTTCTACAAAAGATATGCCCACGCTCTAACAAATATAAGTGAAGCAAAAGAGCATTCTACAAATGGTGGGTTTCTATGTGTGAGAAACAGGCAATCCAAACTTCAAATGATATAAGTGAAGCACATGAAGCATTCTATAAAGCAACCAAGGACTTTCTCATTCCAGCATGGTGCATTATTACAATAAAAAGAAAAAGCACATGACACTCCAAGATTTACGCATATCATGTGATGAATAAAAATATATCTTCAAGAAAAATTACCGATGGTTGTTAGAAGAAAGAGGGGATGTCTTCCGGGGCATCCCCAAGCATAGTTTTTTGGAAGTCCTTGAATATTACCTTGGGGTGCCTCGGGCATCCCCAAGCTTAGTCTCTTTCCACAACTTATTGCTTCATCCATCGTGATCTCACCCAAAACTTGAAAACTTCAATCACACAAAACTTAACAAAACCCTCGTGAGATCCATTAGTATAACTAGATGATTCCCCGCGCGTTGCGGCAGAAACATCTACATCTAAATTATTGTAAAATAATTTATTGTGGAATATGGAATATTCGAAGTTTGAAATTTAGTATTTCAAGGAAGATTTAATGATTTCGTAAAAAAGGAAATCAGGAAGATTTAATGAGTTGTCAAACAAAAAATGGATGCCACTAAATTGATATACACAATTTGAGGAATTTTGACTTCAGTTGAAATGCAACTCAACTAATATCCACAACGATAAATATTGCATTCATCAATACGATACAATGAATACTAAATTATTCCCTAAAGAACCATTTTAAAATCAGGACACCATTAATCACTGGATAAAAATTGCAAGAGGTAACTGAAGAAAAATGAAAGACCTACCATCTTGAAGTTTCGATTATAACTGATAAAAATTCAACAGAGTTGTAGCCTCTGAAATCTGAATAAACATGTTCAAAATTGATTTGCTACCTCTGAAATCTGAATAAACATGTTCCAATTTGGTACACAGTTCGTGGTTGAAACTCTAAAGAGGCAATAATTCAGTGCATGTGTAGCTACTGCACAGAGAAGGAAAAAATGTGAGCACGGAGGGCATATACTGTGAAATAAATAAATACAACATTAATTTGTCTTATGTTTATACGTGGACTTGTCAGTGACTGAAACTTATTGTCCGGGAACAGCAACATCAATCATCGTTTCTGAACGTCTGCAAGAGTGAGCCTACAATTAAACCAATCAGTCATGAATTCACAATGCAACCTAGGCAAACAACTGGTCAAGCAAAAAACGTCATATGTTCGTGTGCATAACTAAGCAGAACTACCACATCGAAATAATAGCCAAGAAAAATAGCTTACAATTATGTCCGTCGGCCATAGCGAAGTCTGATGGCAGAGGCAGGCAGAACTATAAAGATAATCTCTTTTTCCTCTCCCAGCGTACATCTCGCCGAACTCCACACCCCAGCCAAGGGAGGAGGGATTGAGGGGCGTAGGACGGGTAGTGGAAAGATCCTTGATGGCGCTAAAACGTGTGGGGTGTGTGCTGAGGGAAGGGCCTGACGGGCGAAGCCGATGCGAACGATCTTATATGCCTGGTCGGACGAATCCAATGAGGGGCATCGGGGAGGCACTGCGGGTGCCGGTGGAGCGTTGTGGACATGCAGCGGCCCAATCCAAGCACGACGGCGTTGGCTCGTGGCAGGACGACGTTGTAGCGAGGCAGTAGTGAAGCGCAGCAGACGTGCAGCGACGCCGTCCAGCGACGTTGTAGCGAAGCAGAAGTTGGGCACCAGAGAAGCGCTACAGGAGTGCGGCGACGTCTTTCACGAACGGCATCGTGACTGGGCAAAGATGATGCAGGGCATTACAGAGGCGCTGCGGGTGTGTGTCAACACCGTCAAGGCGCGACAACGATCTCCATCTGGTGTGGTGATGAGGTTGCATACTTTGGATCTAGATGTGTAGATCAAACAACCATGTTATGCATGCACTGGGCCTCTTTGTCTACCTCATTACTGTAATATACAGAAGATGGAAGAGCAAACAGCTTAGGGATGGCTGATTCTTTCCCGTATCCCCTAAATAAAAGTGGTAGTGGAAGAGCAAACGATTGAGTAAATAAAAGTTGTGTCGAATGATTTGTTGGATTGTTATTCTTTCTTAGATGGAATGGGTGGGGCATGTGAGGTGATGTGGATGGCTTGCATGTCTAGATAAATTAGATAGTGAGGGTGAACTTCTTAGGTATATAGGATAAAGCAAATCACAACTTTATGTACTGTTGTCAACCAATTCATATTTTATTTTTGTATTGTAGCTACTGTATTATAATTTTTCCATGGCTTATACAACCGATATAATCGATAGTTTCATCAAAACGAGCAAAACAATGAAGCAAAAACAGAATTTGTCTTAAACAGGACAGTCTGTAACAATCTGAACATTCACAATATTTCTGTAACTCTAAAAATTCAGAAAACTTAAGACAAAATAAAAAATTTCATCGAAGTATTGTGTAAAAATATCAGAAACTTTTGATATTTCACTAAAAAATGTAAATTCATGCACTACAGCCAAAGTTTCTGTTTTTGCACTGCACACACCAAACAAGCAATCTAATCATCCTAAAGGCAAATCTTGGCACATTATTTTTATAATACAATGGATTTATACAAGGGTATAATTATTTTTGTTGAAAAGTTTCTTTAATCAAGATTTGCAAAGTTTCCATGGGCATGAACAAAGTTCAAGGCTAGCTCCCACTTTCACAATGCTCGTCTCTCTCACTTTCACTTTTCTTTTTGAAAAGTTTTAGGTTTCTCTCTTTATTTTTTTGTTTTTAAACTATATAAAAGCACATAACAGAATTAAATGACTCTCTAAAGCACACAACAAAATTAAATGACACAAAGTAAATGCCAATACATAGCGTATGCAGTTTCTTGCAATTTTATCATATTGGAAACATAGAGAGATGGAGATGTAGTTCCTGTGTCATAATAATTGCAAGTAGGAGCAGTAAGCACATGCCTATTATATCTATCAAAATCATCATGTGTAATAGTAAAAGGCAACCCATCTATATAATCCTTAATAAGTGCAAACTTTTCGGATATAGTGTAGCTAGGAGAATTCAAAAAGATAATAGGACTATCATGCGTGAGTGCAATAGCAACAATTTCATTCTTAACGTAAGGAACTGTAGCAAGTTCATCTCCATAAGCATCTTTCATATTGGCATCATGGCCACAAGCATAGCAAGCATCAAGTTCATCAAAAAGGGATATTTCGAATGAATCCAAGGAATCGTATCAATCGACATAGCATTCATCCTTCGGTAAGCACGAAGGGAAATTAAACAATGTATGAGTTTAAGAGTTACTCTCATTAGAAGGTGGGCACGGGTAGCTAATCCGCTCTTCCTCCTTTTGTTCTCCGCGCTCCTCCTCATCGTTTCATCTAATGAGCTTACACTTTCAGCAATTTCTTCTTCCATAGATTGCTACAAAATATTAGTCTCCTCCTGGACAGCGGAGGAGTCCTCAATATGTCTTAACAT
This sequence comes from Hordeum marinum, assembly GCA_022496015.1. Taxonomy (NCBI): domain Eukaryota; kingdom Viridiplantae; phylum Streptophyta; class Magnoliopsida; order Poales; family Poaceae; genus Hordeum; species Hordeum marinum. Next base: position 497,683,112 of record CM039674.1, on the reverse strand, counting down.
AGGCATTAGAAGCATAGTTTTCATAGCAATATTTAAGTATAGCAAAACTTTCAGATTTGTAAAGAGTAGCATCATACTTCTCAATCAAAGAAGCAATTTCATAGGCACCCTTAAAAGCAACAATTTTTTCAATTTTCTCAATATCACAGTAATTATAAACACCCTTGGCATAAGAAGATACAATTCCATTATCCTTAAAATCACATTGATAGGGAAGGTGTTTTCTAGGGTCTTCAGAACAACAAGTAAAATCATAAATTTCGCATAAATCCAAGCATAGCATTGCAAACTATTAATATCATGCCATAAAAGTTTTCCTTTTTGAGATAAGGGGTGTCGCACATAATAAGCATGCTCGTTTAATGATTTTCCCTCAATTAAGGTAGTTGGGGTTTCAGCACGAGCACAAACGGATCGAAGATGATCCAAATAATATTCTTCGATAGTACGAAACACTAGTGGTTCCTAAACTTTTGGAGAAGCAAGTACATCTATTTTTTTGATATTTTGCGTTTCCTACCCATATCTAAAGATAGAAAAGTACTAAGAACAGCAAATAAAATCTACTTAGTGATAAAGCAAACAAGCACATATGAGAATATTCACCCCACGCTATTGCTCCCCGGCAACGACGCCAGAAAAAGGTCTTGATAACCCACAATTATAGGGGATCAATTATAGCCTTTCTCGATAAGTAAGAGTGTCGGACCCAACGAGGAGCTAAAGGTAGAACAAATATTCCCTCAAGTTCTATGAACCACTGATACAACTCTACGCATGCTTAATGTTCGCTTTACCTAGAACAAGTATGAAACTAGAAGTACTTTGTAGGTGTGATAGGATAGGTTTGAAAGATAATAAAGAACACGTAAATAAAAACTTGGGGCTTCTTAGATTAAAAAAACTAATTTAGTTTAACGAGTGTGGAAAAATGGTGGTAGGAGTTGCGGAATTGTCCCTAGACAATTGATAACTAGACCGATAATCATTATTGCAATTTTATAAGAGGGAGAGGCATAAGCTAACACACTTTCTCTACTTGGATCATATGCACTTATTATTGAAACTCTAGCAAGCATCCACAACTACTAAAGATCATTAAGGTAAAACCCAACCATAGCATTATAAGGTATCAAGTCCTGTTTATTCCCATACGCAAACAACCCTCTTACTCGGGTCTGTGATTGTGTCACTCACGCAACCCACCATAAGTGAATCATAAACATATTGCAAACCCTACAGCGGGGATCCCTCATGCTTGCGCGACATGAAGAGCACCATAGGACAGCACCAATAATAAAACATGCAACTCACACCAATCATGATCATCAATCAACCCATAGGACAAAATAGATCTACTCAGACATCATAGGATGGCAACACATCATTGGATAATAATATAAAGCATAAAGCACCATGTTCAAGTAGAGGGTCAACGGGTTGCGGGAGAGTGGACCGCTGTAGATAGATGGGGGAAGGTGACGGAGGTGTTGGTGAAGACGACGGAGTTGTTGGAGTAGGTCGTCGTCACGATGATGGCCCCGGTGGCGTTCTGGTGCCACCGAGAGAGAGGGGGAGAGACCCCCATCCTTCTTATTCTTCCTTGACCTTACCGCTAGATGAAAGAAGGGTTTACCCTCTGGTCCATGGCCTCTATGGTGGCATAGGGGCGAGATCCCCTCCGAGATTGGATCTCTCTCTCTCTGTTTCCTTCTGTTTCCGCGTTCCCAGATTCTAGCCTTTCGCCGTTTCTTAAATATCTAGATATCCGTAACTCCGATCGGGCTGAAATTTTGATGTAATTTTCCTTATAAAAATATCTTCTTGCGGCCGAAGGACAGCTCCAACCAACCTAACGGGTAGCCACAAGCCCTCAGGGCGTGCCCTACCCCCAGGGCGCGCCTGGCAGGCTTGTTGGCCCCTCGGGCACCGCCTTCTATTGATCCACTTCCCAAAATTCACATATATTCCAAAAACAAACTAGGTAAGTTTTTATCCCATTTGGACTTAGTTTGATATGGATTTTCTGCGAAACAAAAAACATGCAACAAATTGGAACTATCACTCGGCACTAGATCAATATGTTAGTCCCCAAGATAATATAAAAAGTTGCCAAAAGTATATGAAAGTTGTAGAATATTACCATCTAAAAGTGCATTATATCGTCTAGAGGGGGGTGAATAGGCGATTTTTACAAATTCATCATTTGAGGAATTTTAACTTTGAGGAATTTGAAATGTGATGAATAACAAGCAGCAGAATAAGTACTCAAGTGCATGAGGAACATGGTGACTACATAGTCTTCATGATGAAATGAAACATGCAGAAATAGAAAGTAGCATGATACAGGATAAGCAGTGATGAACAAGGTACCTTGAAGAATTTGAGGTGTGGAATTTATGAAAGTCTTCAGTCAAATTCTTCAAACTGTAACAATCAATTTCATCAACAGATGTATGAGGAATAGAGGGGTTGAGGAAATAGAACCAGATACCTTGATGTAGACAATGGTTTGATGACCCAGTTCAAACTGCTGTGACAGTCGTACGTCTCGTTTGGAGCGGCCTGGTATTCAAACCAGAGGACACATAGTCCCAGGACACACAGTCCTTACCATATTCTCCTTGAGCTAAGGTCACATAGTCCTCGCCCAACACTCATGGTAAGTCTTTACGGTAGACTTCCAAAACCCTCACAAACTGGTCACCCGGCGATCCACAATTTACTGTTGGATGCTCTAGACCAAGGTCACTTCGTGGTCCCAAATTGACTGCAGGAGCACTAGACCATGACGCCTAACCGTCTGGAGGATACACAGTCCTCAAAGGTAACGAGCGTCGGTTCCACACAGGAATTTCTTCAATGATGCTCAATCACTATGGGTTTTGTGGTTAGGTTGTGGGTTTTTCCTCACTGATGATTTTCTCTCAAAGTCCTCAGAGGATGGGTTGCTCTCAAATGACAAGTGTCAGTTCTTTCTCGGAGCAGCCAACCAGCTAGTGGTTGTGGGGTCGGCTATTTATAGCCAGGGTGCAACCTGACATGATAAGACATAAATGCCCCCAATGATATGACCGTGATGTGGATAAGAACGATTGGGGACAGCTAGCGCTAAGCACAGCAACGTTCGGAATTTCGAACTATGAAAGTCCTCAGCTTATCATGATCCTCACTTGTAGGCAATTCCCACTGGCGAAATCCTAACTCCTCAGTCAGATCAATTTCCTTAGAGACCAGAAGACCTTCGTCTCTGTCACTGAAAAACTTGTCTGAACTGTAAGAGATTTCCAAAGGCTTCACTCGAAGAATTGTATGGGTTGAGGATTTTGGAGTTGAGCATCAGCTGGAAATTTTCCTTAGTATTTCCTCGACCCCCTTTAACAGTACGATGTTTCCTACGACTCAAACAAAGGAAATGAAACTACGAAAACAAAATTCTTCACGCTCCATATTCCTCATTCATATCTTCAAGGTCACACCAACTTCTTCATTTTCAATGTCTTCACAAAGTCTTCACCAAAGTCTTCAGAAAGTCTTCAGCAAAGTCTTCACTTGAAGACATACATTTTTAGGGGTCGATAATCTCCGAATATATCAAACTCCTCATCGACTTATAGAGCCTGTGTATACTCACAAAATCATTAGTGCCTTAACATATAACTCTTCAATACACCAAAATCACTAAGGGGCACTAGATGCACTAACAATCTCCCCCCTTTTTGGTGATTGATGGCAAATAGGTTAAGTTTTCAACGGGGATAAACATATGAAGTGAAAGTACATATTTTGAGGAATTTGATTGCAAGAAAGAGAAGAGCTCCCCCTGAAGATGTGCATATTTGAGGAATTTGCTTTGGGATGCAAATGCACATGGCAGGTTCAAAACATGGAGAACTCCCCCTATATCTTGTAATTCATACACGCATCTGAATATATGAAATGAAGAATTTGAAATGCGTGAGGAACATGGTGTCTAACGAAATACAGCATGCATGCATTAAGGTATTTGAGGAAATAAACATGCGAGGAAATAGTTCAAAAGTGTCAGACCACCATCGGACTTAAGTTTACAACTCAATAACCAAAAACTTCAAAAGAGCGAGAGTTGTAACTTAAACAAAAATAGCCGATATATATGTAGACCCGCTTGAAGACTAACTCAAATTTTCTCCCCCTTTGTCATCGAGGACCAAAAGGGAAGAAAAAGTGATGACTAACGCCCCATGAGGAATTTCATCTTGTTGGTGAAGAAGGAGCGCCAGCGTTGTCGGGGTCGATTGTTGATGCAGGTCCAGCAGCAGTATCGTCAATGTCTTCATCTTCATCGCGCTCGCGAGATGAAGAATAGGAACTGGTGACCATCAAGAGGAACTTGGACTTTCTTGAACTTCTTCTGAGGATAGCGAGAGCGTTTGAGGTTTTCATGAGCATAGTAGTGGTTCCTCTTGACAGTGTTCTGCGTCACGGTCATATTCTGCACAATATACCCAAGTTGACGCTTTACCCACTTATGATTGCAATCGACCTTCTGATGAAGACTTATAAGAAGTTCGCAGTCAGTCATCAATCGAGGGGCACACTCTTTGGGAGTTGAGGCCTTTGCATCAGAGTTTTGTGTGGTAGTGTCATCATTTGTGGAGAAGGAAGCGGCCTTGCAAAACTGTCCATCCAGGGGACGTGTTCCTTCATCAATAACAGACTTGCCTTTCCCTTCAACTGATCAAATTGTACTCTTGATGACTTCAATGGGTGGCAGGAAACTAAAGTGATTCTGGAAATCAGCCTTGTAGTGCACTGAGGACGTATCCCTGATGAATTTCATAATCCAGGGAGCATATGGTTTCTGCTCAAATGGAGCGACAGCAGCACTGGCCAAAGTCCTCATGAAGAAATCATACAAGTTAATGGGAATACCATGGATGACGTTGAAGAGCATATTCTTCATGATTCCTTCAACTTCTTCTTCTTCAGAGTTGTGACCCTTCTGAGGACATAGTGTATTTGTCAATATGCGATAGACTGTGCAAGGCACATAGAGCAGATCCTTCACTAAGAAGACTTGGCATTGAGGCTTTCCAGATGGCAATGTCTTCATCAGCACATTCATCAGTTGATTGGGTAGAGGAGGTTCATCAAACAACTTGCGAGCTTCTTCTGAGAGAATTTGGACTGGGACACACTTTAGCAATTCAGAGGCTTGAGCAGTGAAGTGTGTTGTGCCAGTCATCCAGTCCAATATCCGAGAGTTGATGTCTGAGGAATCTCCACTGATATGCAACGTGGCATAGAATTGAAGAATGATTTCCTCATTCCAATCGTAGATGTCAACACAAAATGGAAGGAGTCCAGCATCATATAGAACTTGAAGCACAGGAGTAAATGATGGAAGACTTTCCATGTCAGCGTGAGGAATCTGATGGTGCTCGAGGACTTTCTTCTTCTCATAGAGTACTAAAGCATAGTAATTCAGTTGAGTTGCAGTCCAGAACCTGTTTCGACCAGCCCTTGCAGAGTCATAGGGTTAGGTCCAGAGAAGAATGAGTGTTCATTGAAGATATTCCTCTTGAGGAATTTGGGACGAACAGTGCCTTTGAGAGGCAGTCTTGGCTTGGGTTGAAAAAAATTTCATGTACGCCCATTGATCTCTGTTGGCATGGAAGGAACAGCAGATTGTGTAATTTGTAGAGCCAGTTCCTGAGTAGTGGCCGGAGCATCAATTTCCTCAGCTGTTGCAGCTGGAATTTCTTCAGGGTCTGGAAGGTACAGGTGTTTAGAGTCTTCAGGTATTTCTTCAGTCTGTGCAGGTGACTGAGGAATCGGCTTCAAAGGTGTTGCCATTGGTGAATTGGGATGTATAGATTCCCAATATTCATGATTGATGACAGGAGTAGTGTCACCAATGTCAACTTCTTCATCAATTTCTTCAGCGCCAGCAGTTAGCAGAAGCTGGGGCGATGATACCTTGGGAGTTGATGCAGTGTCATCAATGACGATTTCCTCATCAAGAGGCTCTGAGGAAGCAGCCGAATTATTCTCTTCTTCGTGAGGAATGTCATATGCTTCCCCAATTGGCACAATAGCATAGGCTGGTGCAGAGGAAATTGGAGATGCATCAAGTGGTGTTGCTGAGGAACTTTTCAAAGTTTTCAACTTCTTCAACACAGGGGCTTCAGAAGTTGATGCTTTTCTTTTGAGGGGGTTTTCCTTTGCAGGAGCAGTTTCTTCAGGAACGACTGATGCAGCCGTCCTGGTTGGTTCAGTTTCTTCAGGCACAACATTGGAGGTTGCCCTGCCATGTTCATCAGTGGTCTGAGTTTCCTCAGTAGCACTGGCAGTTGCTTCTGGGGCAGAAGCATTTCCCACTGCAGTTTCATCAGGCTGAGCATTTTCATCAGCTGCCTGAGGAATTTCATTTGCAGTCCGAGCAATTTCTTAAGATTGAGTCATTTGTGGTTGCGATCGAGATGCAACCCTGGTGTTGTGATCCTTTACAGCTGCTTGAGCAGCCTTGATGAGTCTGACCTTGGTGCCCCTCCATTCAGCATCATATCTCTATTGATCCAAAGAGAGAGTGCGAATCTTGGACTGAACTGTGACGAGTTGATTTGGGGTCAAGTTCATCACATTTTCACACAGAAACTTTTCTTTGCGAGTCTTGTTCCTCTTAGCTCTCTGAGCTTGCTCTCTTTTCCATTGTTCTTCAGAGATGAAGTGGGTGAGGACATGATCCACTTTAGGAGCCAGATTTAGTGAGGAAAGTGGAGTGCTTGGGTCCTCATGCCATATATCAATGAAGTTAAGGATCAACTTGGGATCCAACATGAGAGGAACAAAGCTACCCTTTGCTTTAGCAGCCCTGTGCCGACTTTGTCTGATGATTTCTACCAATTCCTCCTTATCATCATCATCATCATCATTACCCTCCGAAGAATCTGAGGGGACTGTAACGAGAGCCTTGGTGGTGTGAGAGCTTGGTCTTTGACCACGTCTAGCTATCTTCTTCAGTTTAAGCGCAGAGGGACTGGTTGAAGACTTTGTAGTAGTGGAGGGGCTTGCAGTGAGCTTCGGAACTATCGTGAAACCCTTAGTCCTTTTGCATGTTGCCAGATGCACTAGGGTTGAGGACTTTTTGGCTGTTGCAGATGACTGAGCAGCAAAAGTTCCACGTGCTGAAGGTTTTCTGGGCTGAGGCCTTTGACCTTGAGGAATTTGCACTAAGGATTTTGAAGAGCCAATTTTCAGAGCAGATTTCTTTACCATCTTCTTCGGAGCACTAGCAGAAGCTCCGGCAGAGGCAGATGCAGCAGAATTCTCGTTGAATTTCTTCACTGCCTCTTTGGCTTTCCTTGCCAACTTGGCTTGTTGCTTCTCCCACATGTAAGGAAAGTCCTCACCAGTTTTGAGGCTAGTAGGATCAGCAGTTTGGTTTGGAGCAAGAGGAGGCCTGCTGCAAGGTGGTTTCATAGCGAATTTCATCATGTATGTTGGAGTTACATAATGATATTCTCTCCATTCTTTGGCCCATCTCCTCTCAATCTTTTGCAGACAGATCTTCCTCTACTTAGTCGTCTCCTTTCCATGAGTTTCTTCGTCAGGTGTGCAATATTCATCATACAGATCCTCAGGGATCTCAAATGTAGTGTGCACATCTAGCTTTTTCCCTCCTTTCTGAGGTTTCTTTCCATCATACATTTTCTTCACTTGAGGAATATGAGCTCTCGAAGATTCTAAAGAGGTACACAGTTTTTCTTCAAGTAGCGCTGCAAATGAGTTAAGTTGATGAGAACATAGTGATTCATCAGCGGACATGTTGTACCTGTGAATAGAGTATAGGTGCGAAGAATTTGAAGAGGTCATATGCGTTCTCAGAAATTTTAAGAGAGATAGGTGTGAGGAATTTGACCATGGATGTCTTGAGGAATTTTACTAAGTGTTCTTAGCCTTAGGTTCCAGAGTTGTGCAAATTTGAGTATTCGCACAATTGTGCAATATTGAAGAAAGTCATTACTTAGGGAAAATCATCAAGTATCAAGTATGTGGAGATGTAAGGTGCTTGTGTATTTGATTTATAACGTATAAACACCTATTGAGGAATAGTAGTTGTAGTTGAGGATCAAACAGGGGCAGTAAAAATAAATTTTAATTACCCTGGTGAAGAACACGATGAACACAGACATGAAATGAGGAAGTTCGTCCGTTCTGATCTCCCACGCCCTAGCTTGGCAGAAGGAGACAGCTATAGCGGCGGCAGGATGAAGATTTCCACGACCGTTGCGAGTACGGCGACGACGAGGTTGACGCAGCAAAGCTCTTTATCACCGGCGACGATGACTTTAGCGGCAGCGCTAGGTTGGAGCTCGGGAGAGAGATGAGATGCAGAGTAACCAAACACAGTTGAGGGGAAGGGGGCATTTATAGAGGAAGTGAAAATTGATCCTCCCTAAGATTTTGGACAAGATTGCCCCTGACCCTTGCTCTCCACGCGACAGGTGTCACCCATGATCTGGGTAGTGAAGATTGTGGAGGATCGTGGGTTATCCAGGCACGGGAATCGGAACAGTTTGAGCGGGAACCGCCGAAAATTTTGGTAGTGAAGATTTCAAAGTTTTCGTTCGCAAATTCTTCATCTGTCAAGGACATAGTGAAGACTTTGAACAAGTTTCAAAGTAGAACGTATATGAGGAATTTGTGAACAGACTAGGTTGAGTTTAGCATAGACGGGGAAAGGGTCTGATCACATTCACTTAGATGAAAATCAACTTGAAGAATTAGCAATAAGTGAATGCTGTTGAGGACATTGAAAAACTCAAATATATATATATATATATATAGTCATTGAAGAATATGAATCTTAAAAGTTTTGAAAATTTGAAAAGTTGATGAATTTGAAGACTTGAGGAATTTGCAAATTTGAAGAATTTGATAATTTGAAGAATTTGCAATAGTGCTCAATTTTGAAGAACTTCAACTTTTGGTTGGTGGCGTAACCCACCGTATAAGAATGATGATTTCAGACACCGCTTAAAGTTGTCGTAGAGTTCTGAGAATCAAATTCTTCATTAATTTCTTCACACTTAGAGATTTATTCTTCATTGATTGAAGAGAAAACATTACTTCGTGTGTTGCACATCTAAGTCATCAATTTTGCATACGTGTTAGGATGTGTGTGTTCTTCATCAAAGAACATTCGAAGATTCTAAGATATTTAGCTCACACCGCAACTTGCAGAACCACTTTTCATCCAAGGGCTTTGTGAAGATATCGGCCAGTTGTTCTTCAGTAGGAATGTGATTGATGGAGATGTCACCCTTGAGTACATGATCTCGAAGAAAGTGATGACGAATCTGGATGTGCTTGGTCTTGGAGTGCTGAACAGGGTTGTACGCAATCTTGATGGTACTCTCGTTGTCGCAGTAAAGAGGCATATTCTTCAGCTTGATGCCATAGTCCTTGAGGGTTTGCTTCATCCATAGTAACTGAGCACAACACGAGCCAGCAGCAATGTACTCAGCTTCTATAGTAGAAAGTGAAACGCAGTTCTGCTTCTTCGAGGAACAACAGACCAAGGATCGTCCGAGGAAATGACATGTGCCTGAGGTTGACTTGCGATCCACACGATCTCCAGCATAGTCAGCATCAGAGTATCCGACGAGGTGAAGATTTGAGCCCTTGGGATACCACAATCCAAGTGTTGGTGTGTGAGCTAAGTATCGAAGAATATGTTTCACAACCTTATGGTGTGATTCCTTCGGTGTTGCTTGGAGTCGAGCACACATGCACACACTTAGCATTATATCAGGCCTAGATGCACATAGGTACAATAAGGAGCCAATCATGGAGCGGTATACCTTCTGATCGAAATCTTTACCATTTTCATCAGTGCAGAGATGGCCTTTTGAAGGCATTGGAGTTTTGACGCCTTTGCAATCTTGCATGTCGAATTTCCTCAGAACATCTTTGAGGTATTTCTCTCGTGAGATGAAGATGTCATTGTCTTGCTGACAAATTTGAAGACCTAAGAAGAATTTCAACTCTCCCATCATAGACATTTGATATTCTTCACTCATCATATAGGCAAATTCATCACTGTAATGTTTGTCAGTACATCCAAAGATAATATCATCAACATATATTTGGCATATGAACAGTTCATTGTCATAGGATTTCGTGAAAAGAGTAGGGTCGAGTGAACTGGGTTTGAAGCCTTTCTTCATGAGGAATTCCTTCAGAGTGTCGTACCACGCTCGAGGGGCCTGCTTTTGGCCATAGAGGGCCTTGTTTAGTCTGAAGACGTTGTCAAGATGCTTAGGATCTTCAAAACCTGGGGGTTGAGCAACATATACTTCTTCCTCAAGCTTACCATTGAGGAATGCACTTTTCACATCCATTTGATATAAGATGATATTATGATAGTTAGCGTAAGCCAGTAATATGCGAATAGCTTCAAGTCTAGCAACAGGTGCAAAAGTTTCATCAAAGTTAATTCCTTCAACGTATGTATAGCCTTGAGCTACAAGTCGAGCCTTATTCCTTACCACAAGACCATTTTCATCTTGCTTGTTGCTGTAGATCCACTTGGTAGCTATGATGTTATGCTTGCGAGGATCCGGACGCTTGACAAGTTCCCACACGTTGTTGAGCTTGAACTGATGCAATTCCTCTTGCATAGCTTGAATCCATTCGGGCTCCTTGAATGCTTCATCAACTTTGGTGGGATCTAAAATAGAGACAAAGGCAAAGTTCCCACAAAAGCTAGTTATATGTGAAGCTTTTGAGCGTGTGAGAGGACCTGGTGCATTGATGTCATCGATGATTTTGTCAATCTGCACTTCATTTGCTACTCTTGGATGAGCAGGTTGATGAGGCTGAGGAGTTTCATCAGCACAATTTTCTTCAGGTATATCAGCATGAGAGTCTTCATTTGTTGGAATGATTTCCTGAGTGGGTATGACATCTTCAGTTGCCTTCAGCTTGATGGATTCCTCAGGAGATTGTTCATCTAACACAGAAGGCAGGTGCTCTCTTTGCGAGCCATTAGTTTCATCGAACCGCACATCTACAGTTTCAACCACCTTGTGATGGTAGGTGTTTAAGACTTTGTAGGTGTGCGAGTCCTTTCCATAACCAAGCATAAAACCTTCATGTGCTTTCGGTGCAAACTTAGAACTATGGTGAGGATCTCTGATCCACCATTTTGCACCGAAGACTTTGAGATAACTTACATTGGGTTTCTTGCCTGTCATGAGCTCATATGAAGTCTTCTTGAGGAATTTGTGAAGATATACCCTGTTGATGATGTGGCATGCAGTATCAATTGCTTCAGGCCAGAAGCGACGAGGGGTTTTGTATTCGTCAAGCATGGTTCAAGCCATCTCAACAAGAGTCATGTTCTTGCGATCCACGATGACATTCTGAAGAAGAGTGTAAGGAGAAGATAACTCATGAGTAATACCAAGTTCATCAAGATATTCATCTAGGTTAGTGTTCTTGAATTCAGTCCCATTATCACTCCTGATATGCTTGATCTTGACGCCAAAGTTGGTGGAGGCCCTTGAAGCAAATCGTCTGAAGACATCCTGTACTTCATTTTTGTACAGAATGATATGCACCCATGTGTAACGAGAGTAATCATCAACAATGACAAATCCATACAAACTTGAAGAATTTGTTAGTATGGAGTAGTGAGTGGGACCAAAGAGATCCATATGAAGCAATTCAAAAGGTCGCATAGTGGTCATGATTGTCTTCGAGGGATGCTTGGATCTGGTCATCTTCCCAGATTCACATGCACCACAAAGGTGGTCCTTGAGGAATTTGACACCCTCGATGCCAATGACGTGCTTTTTCTTCACGAGTGTGTGTAGATTCCTCATACCAGCATGTCCAAGTCATCGATGCCACAGCCAGCCTTTTGAATCTTTCGCAAGTAAGCAAGTGGCAGGTTGAGGACCTGTAGAGAAATCAACAATATACAAGTCTCCTCTCTTAAAGCCTTTTAAGACTTTGGAATTGTCAGATTCCATAATGACAACACAACGGTATTTTCCAAATACGAGAAACATATCAAGATCACAAAGCATTGAGACAGACATAAGGTTGAACCCGAGGGATTCAACAAGCATCACCTTGTCCATGGTTCGGTCCTTTGAGATAGCAACCTTACAAAGTCCCAATACCTTGCTTTTTCCTTTGTTTGCGTAGGTGATATGCTTCAGAGGAGATGGAGTGAGTGGCAAATTCATCAGTAGACTCTTGTCACCTGTCATGTGGTTTGCGCATCCACTATCGAGAACCCACTCAGTAGCTTTTAGAGTATCATCCTGCAGATGAATTAGTACAACTTACGAACTCATATGCTTCAGAGTGAAGAATATGGTATCAACTTTATCAAACGGAATTTCATCACACAAGATAGTAAGCAAGTAGAGTGAGGACGTGAGAAATGAAGAATTCATTTCATCAAGGTTAACTTGCGTCCTTTCAAGCATTTCCTCAGGTCTCCAGCAAATTCATCAGATGTTCAAGTTCATCTGGAGACCAGACCCTGCATAAGATGTCAGTTTGTTTTCTTCACCACCCACATATGTAGGGGTGGCAAAGAATTCATCATTCTGCGAGCACCATGTGAGAAGGGAGGCATTGAAGCAAGTGCGCTTCGTTTCACAGGGCGAGGGTTAGAGCATTTAAATGAATAAGCAGAGAAATTCCTCGAGGACTTATGAACATAATGGTTTGAAGAATAATGCACATATTCATAACTCTTAGGTTTTCCCTGTGAAACAGAGGCATTAGCACGAGAATGATGATTTTGACCAATTGAGGAATTTGGTCCAAGTGAGGACTTTGGTCCATATGAGGAATTTGATCTGGGGTTCTGATTCTTGATGAGTGGTGTCGTGAGGACATTCACTTGAAGATTTTGTAGGTAGCTCTTGGGAACCCAAATTTTGTTCATAAGAGAATCGTTCCTGCAGTTAGTTCCAACATATCTAGCAAATACTTCACTTCTCTTATTGTTGAAGAATCTGTAATTGGAGTCAAGTGACTCAACAGAGGAATATGAAGTTTCAGAAGTAAAGCCAGATAAAGTGGATGGATCCACAGGAGATCCTTTTGCAGCAACCCATGAGGTTTTGGGGTACTACTCAGGTGTCCAGTAGGATCCATCAGCGTTGAGTTTCCTCACAAAGGCAATACCCTCTTTCCTAGGGTTCCTGTTCAGAATCTGCATCTTGAGGACATTAGAAAGGGTTTGATGCCCTTTGAAAATTTTGTATATGCCTATCACATACAATTCTTTCAACCCTGCATTGTCATCAGTGATACTAGTGGTATCCTCAGATGAGGAATTTAAGACCACAGGAATAGTTGAAGAAATTGCAGCAATAGAAGCATTTGAACATTCAGGTGAAGAATTACCAGTTTCACGTTCGATGCATTTCAAACAAGGTGGAACAAATTCTTCCTGAGCGGTAATGATCTGTTGAGCCAGTAAGGAATCGTTTTCCCTTTGGAGATCCTCATTTGACACCCTCGGCTTTTCAAGATCTTGCTTTCTTTGAAGAAATTCATATGAAAGCTTCTCATGATCGGCTAAGAGGTCATTATGATGACTCTGAAGGTTATCATACTTTGTCTGAAGACTTTTAAGATCAACAGACAGAGTTTGAGTCGGATCCACTTCACGGTATAACAGATCATCGCTTTTGTCTAGCATTTTCTAAAGCTTTTGAAGTGCACTTTGTTGCTTAGTGGCAATTTTAACAATTTTAGCATAGCTAGGTTTCACATATTCATCAGATTCACCTTCACTTGATTCAGATGAGGAATGATGTTTGTGTACCTTTGAGCCTTTTGCCATAAAGTAATAGGTGGGAGCATAATCATCATTGCTGACGTCAGAGTCGTTGGAGTGGTCATATTCTTCATTGTTGAAGATGGACTTGCCGATGAACGCAATAGAGAGAGCAAGTCTAGCGATACCAGATTCTGATTCCTCCTCAGATTCTTCCTCTTCTTCATATTATTCAGATTCTTTGTTAGAATCCATTTCCTTGCCGATCAATGCTCGAGCCTTTCTGGAACCATTCTTCTTGTGCTTTGAGGACTTTGAAGATGAGGACTTTGCAGATGAGGACTTTGAAGATTTCTTCTTTTTCTTGAGTCGTCAGAACTATCATCTTTGTATTTCTTCTTCTTCTTTGAGTCTTTTTCCCAGAGAGGACAATCAGAGATAAAGTGGCCAGGTTTCTTGCAATGATGACATGTTCTCCTTTTTTAATCTTCTGAGGAATCTGATTTCCTCAAGCCACTTTTTGATGACTTTCCAAATCCACCTCGTCTTGAGAACTTCTGGAATTTGCTCACAAGCATAGCTAGTTCCTGACTTAGTTCTTCAGGACCACCAAGGCTGCTGTCAGAACCTTCTTCTTCAGATGAGGAAATTAATTTTGCCTTCAGAGCATGAGATCTTCCATAGCTTTTCTCAGCTTGTTGGAATTCATGAGTATTGAGTCTCTCAAGAATATCAGCAGGATCAAGAGCTTTGTAGTCTCCACGATCTTGAATCATCAAAACTAAAGTATCAAATGAGGAATCGAGAGATCGTAGCAGTTTCTTCGCCACTTCATGGTCAGTGATATCAGTGGCACCCAGTGCTTGAAGCTCATTGGATATATCAGTGAGGCGATCAAATGTTTGCTGAACATTTTCATTATCAAGTGTTTTTAAGTGGTTGAAGAGATTGCGAAGAACATCAACACAAGAGTCATGTTGAGTGGAAACATCTTCGTTGACTTTTGACAGCCTATCCCAGATAAGCTTAGCATATTCCAAAGCACTCACTCTGCCATACTGACCTTCGCTCTGATGACCATAGATGATATTCTTCACTTGAGAATCGAGTTGCTTGAATCTCTTCACATCAGCAGCTGTAACAGTGGGAGCGACAGACGGCACACCATTTTCCACAACGTACCAGAGATCGTTGTCAATAGCTTCAAGGTGCATACACATCTTGTTCTTCTAGTAGGGGTAGTCTGTCCCATCGAAAGTAGGACATCCCGCGGAAACCTTGATCATACCTGTAGTCGACATAACTAGAACTCCAGGTGGTTAAACCAAAATCACACAGAGCGAGGGAGTACCTGCTCTGATACCAATTGAAAGTGCGTTATATCGGCTATAGGGGGGGTGAATAGGTGATTTTTACAAATTCATCATTTGAGGAATTTTAACTTTGAGGAATTTGAAATGTGATGAATAACAAGCAGCGGAATAAGTACTCAAGTTCATGAGGAACACGGTGACTGCATAGTCTTCATGATGAAATGAAACATGCACAAATAGAGAGTAGCGTGATACAGGATAAGCAGTGATGAACAAGGTAACTTGAAGAATTTGAGGTGTGGAATGTATGAAAGTCTTTAGTCAAAATCTTCAAACTGTAACAATCAATTTCATCAACAAATGTATGAGGAATAGAGGGGTTGAGGAAATAGAACCAGATAGCTTGATGCAGACAATGGTTTGATGACCCAGTTCCAACTGCTGTGACAGTCGTACGTCTGGTTTGGAGCGGCCTGGTATTTAAACCAGACGACACACAGTCCTTACCATATTCTCGTTGAGCTAAGGTCACACAGTCCTCGCCCAACACTCATGGTAAGTCTTCAGGGTAGACTTCCAAAACCCTCACAAACTGGTCACCCGGCGATCCACAATTTACTGTTGGATGCTCTAGACCTAGGTCACTTCGTGGTCCCCAATTGACTGCAGGAGCACTAGACCATGACGCCTAACCGTCTGGAGTATACACAGTCCTCAAAGGTAACAAGCATCGGTTCCACACAGGAATTTCTTCAGTGATGCTCAATCACTATGGGTTTTGTGGTTAGGTTGTGGGTTTTTCCTCACTGATGATTTTCTCTCAAAGTCCTCAGAGGATGGGTTGCTCTCAAATGACAAGTGTCAGTTCTTTCTCGGAGCAGCCAACCAGCTAGTGGTTGTGGGGGTCGGCTATTTATAGCCAGGGTGCAACCTGACATGATAAGACATAAATGCCCCCAATGATATGACTGTTATGTGGATAAGAACGATTGGGGACAGCTGGCACTAAGCACAGCAACGGTCGGAATTTCGAACTATGAAAGTCCTGAGCTTATCATGATCCTCACTTGTAGGCAATTCACACTGGCGAAATCCTAACTCCTCAGTCAGATCAATTTCCTCAGAGACCAGAAGACCTTCGTCTCAGTCACTGAAAAACTTGTCTGAACCGTAAGAGATTTCCAAAGGCTTCACTCGAAGAATTGTATGGGTTGAGGATTTTGGAGTTGAGCATCAGTTGGAAATTTTCCTTAGTATTACCTCGGCCCCCTTTAATAGTACGGTGTTTCCTGTGACTCAAATAAAGGAAATGAAACTACAAAAACAAAAGTCTTCACGCTCCATATTCCTCATTCATATCTTCAAGGTCACACCAACTTCTTCATTTTCAAAGTCTTCACAAAGTCTTCACCAAAGTCTTCACAAAGTCTTCTGCAAAGTCTTCACTTGAAGACATACATTTTTAGGGGTCGATAATCTCCGAATATACAAAACTCCTCAACAACTTATAGAGCCTGTGTATACTCACAAAATCATTAGTGCCTTAACCTATAAGTCTTCAATACACCAAAATCACTAAGGGGCACTAGATGCACTAACACCATCAAACAATCAAAAACTATAGATACGACGGACACTTTTTGTGTGTTCAAAATGCACCATTCAAAGCCAATTCATCAATTTAAAACCCTTTATGGCTTCATTTGGTATTTTCATCCATTTACTGACTTTTTTGAGCTAAGTGACCCTGAAATTAAAAAGTACAACAAATGAACTCTAAAAAGGTTGAAATTTGGCATGGTATCATCATTTCACCCACATAGCATGTGCTCAAAAGTTGAGAGGGTTACGGCAAAAACTGGATGTACTTCATGTACAAAATGGACAATCTCTTTCGAAGTATGAGGGTTTTGGACGAAAACTCATCTATTGCAAAGGTATTTCATTTTCTGAACCTATTTTGAACTCCAGACTTTTTCTGTGTTCAAAATACACCATTCACATCCACATCATCAATTTTCAACCCTTCGTGACTTCATTTGATATTTTTCATGCACTTACTGATTTTTTTGGAGCTAAATGAACATGAAATTGAAAAGCACTACAAATGAACTCTGAAAAGGTTGAAAGTTGGCATGGTATCATCATTCAGCCACATAGCATGTACTACAATGTTGACAGGGTTACGACAAAAACTGGATGCACTTCGTGTACAAAATGGACAATCTCTTTCGAAGTATGAGTGTTTCAAACGAAAACTTGTCTGTTACAAAGACATTTCATTTTTTAAACTTATTTCAACTCCAGACTTTTTGTACGTTCGGGATGCACCATTCAAAGCCACGTCATCAATTTGCAACCCTTTCTGACTTCATTTGCTACTTTTCATTCATTTACTGATGTTTTGAGCTAAATCACCCTGAAATTGAAAAGCACTACAGATGAACTCTGAAAACGTTGAAAGTTGGCATGGTATCATCATTTCACCGATGTGGCATGTGCTAAAAAGTTGAGAGAGTTACGGCAAAAGCTGGATGCACTTCCTGTACAAAATGGACAATCTCTTTCAAAGTATCAGGGTTTCACATGAAAGATCGTGTGTAACAAAGGCATTTTAGTTTTTAAAACTTATTTCAACTCCAGAATTTTTGTGCGTTCAGTGTGAATCACTCAAAGCCACGTCATGAATTTTCAACCCTTTCGGACTTCATTTGCTATTTTTCATGCATTTACTGATTTGTTTTGAGCTAAATAGCCCTGAAATTCAAAAGCACATAAATGACTCTGAAAAGGTTGAAAGTTGGCATGGTATCATCATTTCACCCACATAGCATGTGCTAAAAAGTTGAGAGGGTTACGGCAAAAACTGGATGCACTTCGTGTATAAAATGGACAATCTCTTTCGAAGTATTAGAGTTTCAGATGAAAACTCATCTGTTACAAAGGCATTTCATTTTTAAATAACCTGAGAATGACAAAAGTGAATATAATGATAAAACACACTAATATTAAACAGTATAAAAAAGAATCACTAGAAAATCTATTTTTAAAGTAAAGTTATTCACAAACTAGTGATTCACACTAATTTCAAATGATTCAAATTTGAAAACTACTACCACTAACAGAAAGTTTATAAATTTGTGACCTAACACAAAAAGATTCACTCATTAACTCTGAATAAAGCACAAAACAACTCAGAAGCAAAAAAAATATTGCAAAAAAAGTAAATAAAAAATAGGCCACCTACTGGGCCGCCACGGCCTGCATACGACTAGAAACCCAACCTCTAGTTGGGCCAAGATGTAGGCACTCAGGGCCCAATAGGACCAATAGGGCCGCACAGGTTCATTAGGCCCACACAGTCCTGCTTAGAGAGGAGCTCGAGAGAGATGCCGCGGCGGGGCTTATAAGCTGGTGCAGGCGCTCCTCGCTTGGCGAGGTGGGACTAAACTTGCCCTGCACCGCGCCTGCACGTGCACCAGCCTTTAGTCAGGGTTGATGGCTACAACCGTGACTAAAGGTCTGCGCTTCTCGCCGCTTCGACTGGCGAAATTGATCTTTAGTCGTGGTTTGTGGCTCCAACCACGACAAAAGGGCTGCTTTAGTCGCGATTGGAGCCACCAACCGCGACTAAAGGTCCGCATAGATATACAACACTTTGTAATTTTATTCACAGTTCTTTCTTTGCTTCGTCTTCGACCACTACAAAGGAGATCGCCGCGCCGCCAGGCTCCCGCCTTACGCGCCTGCCCCAATGCCCTCTCGCCTCCCCCGATGTCGGAGCTTGTTGCCGCCCCAGACGTCGGCCGCCCGCACCTCCTCGCCGAGCTGCTTGTTACGCCGCCTGCCTCGACGCCATCGCCACCCTCGACTTGCCTCGCCTCGTCGTCGCCCTGCTATGAGCTCCTTTCCTCCCTCTCCCTCACCCCCTGCCGCCGTGACCTCCCCTCCGTGAGCCCCCCCCCCACACACACACATTTGCTTTATTAGGTAGATGATTTATATGTATTTTTATATGTTTTAGTATATATTTATAGCAATTTTGACATTTTTCAGAAGAATTTTGACATTTTTGACATTTGAGGAATTAATTAATTAGTATAATGTATGTATAGAAATTTTGAGGAATTTTGACATTTTGATCCAATGTATAAAAATTAGTATATATATATGTCTATATGTATGTATGTATACAATGCATAGAAAAAAGTTGAGGAATTCTAAAATTGGATCCAATATATGTATAGCAATTAGTATATGTATGTATACAATGTATAGAAAACATTTGAGGATTTTTTGACAAAGCATAGAAAAAGTTTGTTATATATTTGCAAAATCAAGTTAAAAAATTACAAAAATCACAATCAAGCATTTAATTTTAAAAAAATTGCATAGAATTTGTTCACGACGTGAACGATGCCCGGCCCCCATGCTCGTCGTCAACTCGTTCGCGACGACATCCTACTTCAGAGACGGCATGTCCGGGACTGGGCTCCGCCGGGATGTCACTGGAAGGTGCTACCTTCAGGGGCACGCATCTTAGTGAGGATCCTGGGTCCCGTCGTCGACCCGAAGCTTCTTTGGTGGCGTTCGCGTGGGCCACTTTTGGTGTGGAGGCAGGCGGCCCCGTCGGAGGTGGTACGTCGCCATGTCAGGAAGGAGGACGAGCACGTCCGCCACTATATGGATGCTTTGGACGTCAGGTTCTCCAATACCTGGCAGGTTCTTCAGGGATCTCACTCGAGCTATGATCCTGTCATAGTTCCTTCTCTTTGGGTGTCCACCGCCTGTGTCGCTAGACGTCAACTACATTTGTATTAGTGATATTATATAATAATATTCGAGATGTATTAGTGATAATACTTGAGATGTATTCGAGATTATATTTGATAATATACGAGACGAATTATTCGAGATTATATTCGATGATGAATATTATATGAATTATTCGAGATGCATATTATGTACTATGATTTAGTTTTTCCTTATTGATTCCATGCATTCTAATTTGAATACTAATTTTTTTTATCTTTCTTCTGGGTTAGTTAAATAAATACTATGGACAATATGGGCAAAAAGGAGAAGAAGCTCTGTTCGACATCATATGCTCCCCGAGCCCAAAGCATGAACCTGAAGATGATGACGGCTTGCAATATCTGAACAATTCCGGTGAGGGTTGTATGATATTTGATGAAGACGAACGAATAGATAAAGTCGACAACACTGTTGACAAAGAAAATTTTCTTCAAATAGCAAAGACAGGCGAGGTATATTTATTAAATGACTATATGACTCATCTGGTGATCATTCATGTCTTAATTGAGTTGTATGTATTAACAAATCGACCTTTCTTCTTTTAGGCCTCCGGATCGAGCAAATATTCTACAAGCGACAGGGTAGTTCGAGGCCCGGCCAGAAAGTTGGATGTTGGCATAAAGTTCAACATCGATTCCATCAAAACATCAACCGGCGAATCGCTTGAACCTACGAAAAATGCGACCAAGTTCAAGAATCAATTTGGAGTTATTGTTAGGGACCAAATCCCGATCTCTGGTCCAGAATGGAAAAATCCAGCAAAGGGAGATCGAGCAGGAGTTACTTTTGTCAATGAAAGAGCAAAAGATGTGCTTTGGACCGAGCTGATGTCACATTTCACCCTACCAGATAATTCGACAGATGCAGATCTGAAGAAAGTCACAAACTATGCTCTTACAAAGATGGCGATCGACTTCAACACCTTCAAGAAAAATACATGGGCTGCGTACGTCGAAGCAAACGAGAAGACTCCAAAATTCGAGGGAGCACTGGTGAAGGCAAAAGATCACTAGGACGATTTCATGAAGTTCAAGGAATCGGAACACACTAAGGAACGGTCGAGAAAAAACAAGATTAATGTTGCGAAAAAGAAGTGGCACCATACTCTGGGGCAGGTGGCTACCAGGTGGCCCTACCTAAGTGGGATCAATCTGATCAAGAGATTATTAGTGCAGGGGTCACTCCAGTTACATTGACCTGGCCCCCAGATGGAGGACATTGTTTTATGCGCATCGAGGGATGTTGGACCCAGAGACAGGGGTGATTAAGGTGAAGGCAAGTCTTAAAGGAGTGACAGACTAAATAGTAATGAAAACAGAAGAAGCTCGAACAGGGTGTTCACGCCCAACAGAGAGGACGACAAGCTTGCGTTCCGTGGTTCGCGCCCTGAAGAATCCTGAACACCCGGGAAGAACATGAGGCAAAGGCATTGTTCCGTGGTTTGACGGGTTTGCGGGTTGGAACGATGACTCCAGAAGCCATGCGAGAAAGAAGATGCGGGAGGAGCGGAAGAATAAGGAGGAAGCACTCCGCCTTGAAGGCCTAGATTCAAAGCACCTAGAGTTGGAATGAAGAATCAGGCGGCAGCAGGAGTAGATCGACTCACTGAGCCAGGAAAAGGCGTCTCAGCGGCAGCATGAGCAGATCGATCCAGCATTGGATATCACCGTCCCATCTATGTCGGGAAGTAGTGTGGGTTCCCCCCGGCCGATATCGATGATGCACTGCTAGCAAGCTACCCTGTGGATGATATCAAAGACATGACTAACTATCAGCTACACATGAAAGTGAAGAACTTATCCATGAAGGTGGCGGACGTCTATGCTTTAGCAAATCCCCCTGAAGCAACCTTCCATTGCAATCCCATTCCAGCTGGCTATGCTCGTGTCGGGGTTAATGAAGTGATGTCAGGATATCACGAGCTACAACATGACATTCTTGGAGGTGACGAGGAGAGAAAACTGGGAGAGGCCATACATCGTATCATTCTATGGAAAAAGGATTGCATCATATTACCAAGGCCACCGACTCCTCCTCCTCCAAGTCCGCCGCCACGTTAGTTGACTCCTCCTCCATGTCCGGCACCACGTTAGCCGACTCCTCCAAGTCCGGAATGGTGTCAGCCAACTCCTCCTCCTCCAAGTCCTGCACTACGTCAGTCGACTCCTGCTCGAAGTACGACACGGTGTCAGCATGCTCCGTTGACTCCAAGTCCAGCATCATGTCTGCCGTCTCCGCCGACTTAGTGTGCTCTGTCGCCTAAGCAACAACATAAGAGAGAGGCCGCAGCTACGACGGCTAGCGGTACAACAGGCAAGAAATTCAAATATGGTCCAAGACTCAAGCCTCTTCTGAAGTTGCCTTACCACCTGACTGAGGAGGAACTCGACACCGTAGTGGATGCCAAAGTGAAGGCCCATTTTGGACTGAAACCACCCCCGCCGCCAAAGGAGAAAGTACCAGAGCATGTCTCACAACACTTTATTGATATGGCTTGACTGACTGTCAATCAGATGGACTGCGACTATGTGCAGTCTATCAGGAAGTCATATCTTGCAGGGCAAAAGGAGTCGACCTTGAGCTCGAGCCAATGAGTTGGCAAAAAAGCGGGAAAATTGTTCCCCAACTGGGAGAACAGGCAGTGCAATCGCCCCCCCCCCCCCCCCCCCCCCGCTCATTGTACAAACACCTGTGAGTACTGCCGATCGGCTAGGAGTAACCGACAATCATATAAGGCAGGCTAAAGAGGCCGGTGTCACTGTTGAACAACTCCTAGGCCTTGAGGAAATCCCTGGGCTTAAACAGGAGGACGTAAAATATCAATATGTCCGCGGCAAACCTCTCGTCAAGCCTTACGATGTCAAGTTTCTACCAACGAGATTGTACAATTTTTAGACGTGGTACATGCAAGAAACAACAAATAACAATAAAGAGTCCCTCGTGGTGAAAGTCAAGAAGAAGCATTACTTCCGTAAAAAAGATTTATGAATTCATTATTCATAGTTGTTTCAGTTATTCAATCAAGATGCAGTCGACAAATCTATCGTCAGTTGCTATTGTCTGTAATTGATTTCTTTCAGTAATTTATGTCTCTAGCTAGCTATGCTCACTTTCATTACCTGTAATTATCCTTACTATATTCTTTTCTGTGGTATTATGCAAAATGAAGATGTATGAAATGAAAAAAATATGGACGCTATGGCATTGGGTTCATTGACCCAAATATGATTAATCAAAAGATATGGGAAACTGAATATATGAGAAAATACACATAGAGATTCCTGCTAGAGTTTTTGAAGCATCTAAACACCCAACCAGGAATACTACTTCATTACAACTTCGGTTGAGTGTTACTATATATTGTACTACACATTCTATTTTTTGCTTACGAGATGTTAATAAGTGTAGCTGATGAGTTATGCATATGCCCGCTTAACTATACAAAAATGTGCGCATGCAGTTACCACTGGATCTTGTTAATCATTGAAGTTGACAAGGGAAAAGTTGAAGTACTGGACTCACCATATAAGAATCCATCCGAATACGCATTCGTGAGGGGGATGGTCGACAGGTAATTTCAATCATCATCGTACTATGTCGGTCTCTTTACTTCATTTCCTGATATCAACTAGTTAATAACTCCTTTATTCATTTTCTTTGCCGGCAGGCAGGGCTTGGGCCAAGTTCGTCAAACAGGTCCCAGGCGACTGGGCACAATAGCTGACATGGGTGCAACCCAAGGTAATTAAGTACTACTAGCTAGCTACATCCATGCATCTCTTTAATTCTAGTTTCAATACCATTATCATGCTTGATTAATTATTACCTGATTGAGTTTTATTCTCATAAAGTGCAAGAGGCGGAAGCAGGGGAGTAATTTATGCGTATACTACGTTTGCGAGAGCATTCGCATGATCACATCTGAAAGGAATAGAAACAAAAGAAATCGTTGGATATGTTTCCAGAAAACTATCCATAATTTTTTATATCATGATCTAGCTAATATATATAGACACAACTAATATGTTCATCTTGATCTCCTTCTTATAGCTGACGGAGATGCGGGGCCAGCTCCAACCAACGGGTCGCGTACTAGCAATTTAAGAGGAAATAGCTGGATTGCTGGTCGACCAGGTCATAGATACCAAAGGATAATACCATTACAAGATCAAAAAGTAATGCCTGCATATGTAATGATCCTTAAATTGTAGGAGAAATTGTATATATATATATATATGTATGTGAATGGTTGTCGTATGAGAAATTCGATGATATATATATATATATATATATATATATATGATCGGTTCTACAAAAAATTCTATTTATATATATGCACAACGTGTACGGTATGTAGTAGCGTAATATATTTTGAAATGAAAAATAATTAAAAGGAAAACACAAAATTATAAGGAAAAATACACCATAATTAATTCATAAACCCCTAAAGGGTTAAAAGGAAAAATAAACCAAAATTAAAAGAACTAAATACTTTTAGTCCTGGTTGGTGTTACCAACCGGGACTAAAGGCCCCCCAGCCCAAGGCACCGGTAGGTGCCACGTGGTGGGCCTTTGGTATCAGGCCGTGTTGAACCGAGACTAAAGGGGGCGGCCTTTAGTCCCCACCCTTTAGTGCCGGTTTGAGAACCAGCACTAAAGGCCCTTACGAACAGGCACTATAGGCCGATTCTGCACTAGTGTACAAAATGGCCCATTTGTCCCAGTTCCAGAGGCCCATTAGTCCCGGTTTAGTAACCGGGACTAAAAAGTCAGGACTAAAGCCCAAAACCTTTAGTCCCGATGTGCTTACAAACCAGGACAGAAGGGGCTCCACGTGGCCGCCACGGGGAGTCCAGGCAGGAGGACCTTAAGTCCCAGTTGGTAACACCAACCGGGACCAAATGGCATCCACGCGTCAGCATGTGGTAGGAGCTGGGTTTTTTTGGAAGGGGGATTAGGGGATTTTCGAGGGTTAATTTAGGGGTTTCATATTGTGTTAGCTAGGTAATAGAGAGAAGTGACCTCTCTTTCTTCGTGCTTGGTCGACGCTGCTAGCTACTATACATATAGAGAGAAGTCGACGCGAGCTAATAAGCAAATGAAGGAAATCATTAATTACACAAGATCTAACAACTCATCATCATCATCTTAATCATACAAAGTTAAAGTCTCATAAAACAAAAAAAGATAAAATGACATAGTCCTCCCTCATAGGACCTACTCCTCCCTCCTAGGTAAAATGACATAAAAAGAATAACACCGATGTCTCCATTGTTGGAAATAAGCCCTAGATGCAATAAATAAAGTGTTTATTATTATTCTTCCTTGTTTATAATAATAGTTTATTGTCCAGGCTATAATTGTATTGACTCGAAACACATTGCATGTGTGGATATATAGACAACACTTTGTCCCTAGTGTGCCTCTAGTAAACTAGCTCGTTGATTAAAGATGGTGAAGGTTTCCTAAACATTGACA
The DNA here is from genome assembly GCA_022496015.1 of Hordeum marinum. Taxonomy (NCBI): domain Eukaryota; kingdom Viridiplantae; phylum Streptophyta; class Magnoliopsida; order Poales; family Poaceae; genus Hordeum; species Hordeum marinum. The sequence goes on along the minus strand of CM039674.1, from coordinate 497,657,711 downwards.
TGAGATCTCATTTGATAACGGGATCCCATAATTAGGAGAATGATGTGATGGACAAGACCCAACATATAAACGTAGCATATGATCGTGTCAATTTATTGCTACAGTTTTCTACATGTCAAGTATGTGTTCCTATGACCATGAGATCATGCAACTCACTGACACCGGAGGAGTGCCTTGTGTTTATCAAACGTCACAACATAACTGGTGACTTTAAAGGTGCTCTACAGGTATCTCCGAGGGTGTCTGTTGGGTTGGCATGGATCAACACTGGGATTTGTTACTTCGTGTGATGGAGAGGTATCTCAGGGCCCACTCGATAATACAACATCACAATAAGCCTTGCAAGCAATGTGACTAAGTGTTGGCCACGGGATCTTGTATTACGGAATGAGTAAAGAGACTTGCCTGTAACAAGGTTGAACTAGGTATAGAGATACCGACGATCGAATCTCGGGCAAGTAATATACCGAAGGACAAAGGGAACATCATACGGGATTAACTCAATCCTTGACATAGAGGTTCGACCGATAAAGATCTTTGTAGAAATGTAGGAATGAATATGGGCATCCAGGTCACGCTATTGGTTATTGACCATAGAGGTGTCTCGATCATGTCTACATGGTTCTCGAACCCGCGGGGTCTGCACACTTAAGGTTCGGTGATGTTTTCGTATAGATGAGTTATGTGTGTTGGTGTCCGAAGGTTGTTCGGAGTCCTGCATGAGATCCAGATGTCACGAGGAGTTCTGGAATGGTTCGAAGGTGAAGATTGGTATATGGGAAGTTGGTGTTTGATTTCCGAAAAAGTTCTGTGACCTGCAAGTGGTGTGACGGAGTGCAGGAAGTGTTCCTGGGGGTCCACTGGGTTGGCCTATCTACTACGAAGGGCTACATGGGCTGGCCGCACCTCGCACCTCAAGGCCCATTCGGCTGGAGGCTAGAGTTGGGCCAAAAGGGTGGGCTAGCCCCCAAACTTGGTGGCCAAGCCTCCCTGGCCGCCGCCACACCTCCTTGTCCGCCGCACCAAACCCTAGGGGAAACCCTAGGGTGACCAGCCCCTCCTCTTCTCCTATATATATGAGAGGGGAGGGAGGGCTGTAGACATAAGTCATGGCGTAGCCCTTCCTCCCTCCCCGATTACCTCTCCTCTAGTAGATTGATTCGGCGCCGCTTAGCGAAGCTCTGCCGGATCAGCTCCACCACCACTGCCGTCATGCCGTCATGCTGCCCGCGAACCCATCTACCTCTCCGCTCCTTCTTGCTGGATCAAGAAGGCAGAGATCATCATCGAGCTACACGTGTGCTGAACACGGAGGTGCCGTTCGTTCGGCACCTGATCGGGAGTTCACGAGACGGCTTGCGATTTGGATCGCGGAGACGTATGACTACATAAACCGCTTTATTTAACGCTTCCACTTAGCGATCTACAAGGGTATGTGGATCCAATCTGTCCTCTCATAGATGCTCATCTCCTAGATTGATCTTGGTGAAGCATAGGAATTTTTTTTGTTTGCCATGCAACGTTCCCCAACAGTGGCATCATGAGCTAGGGCTATGCGTAGATGAGATCTTGAGTAGAACACAAAGAAGTTTGTGGGCGTTGATATTCAGATTGATTCCTTCCTTAGTCTTCTCTTGGTTCAGCGGTATTGTGGGATGAAGCAGCTCGGACCGACTTTACTCGTTTGCTTACGAGAGACCGCGTTCCATCGACTGACATGTGACTTTGTTGCATAAAGATGGCTGGCAAGTGTCTATCTCTCTCACTTTAGTTGGATCAGATTTTACTAAAGTGGTCCTTGTAGAAGGTTGAAAAGAAATCTTCATATCACCGTTATGGTTTTGCGTAGGTAAGAATTGTTCTTGCTAGATACCCATAGCAGCTACGTAAAACATGCACAAACAATTAGAGGACGTCTAACTTGTTTTTGCAGGGTATGTTGTGATGAGATATGGCCAATTACATGATGTGATATATGTGATGGATGAGATGATCATGTTTTGTATACAATATCACGACTTGCATGTCGATGAGTACGGCAACCGGCAGAAGCCATAGGGTTGTTTTTGATTATTGTATGACCTGCCTGTCAATCTTTAAGTGCTATGTAATGCTTTAATTATCGCTAAGCGGTAGCAATAGTAGTATGATCATGGTGGGTGAAACAACCCCGATGTCGACACAATGATGGAGAGCATGGTGTTATGCCGGTGACGACGGAGATCATGTCGATGCTTTGGAGATGGAGATCAAAAGCACAAGTTCATGGCCATATCATGCCACTTATGATTTGCATGTGATGTTAATCCTTTTATGCACCTTGTTTTGCTTAGAACGATGCTAGCATTATAAGGTGATCCCTCACTTAAATTTCAAGATGAATTGTGTTCTCCCCGAGTGTGCACCATTGAGAAAGTTCGTCGTGTCGAGACACCATGTGATGATCGGGTGTGATAGACTCTACATTCGCGTACAACGGGTGCAAGCCAGTGTTGCACATGCGGAACAGTCGGGTTAAACTTGATGAGCCTAGCATGTATAGACATGGCCTCGGAACACAAGGGACCGAAAGGTCGAGCATGAGTCATATAGTAGATATGATCAACATGATGATGTTCACCATTGAAATCAACTTAACTCACGTGATGATCGGACTTGAGTTGGTGAATATGGATAATGTATCACTTAGATAACCCGAGGGATGTCCATTTGAGTGGGGGGCTTTAGTAATTTGATTAACTAAACTCATTATATTGAACAATAGTCTTAGTAACCTTTGCTTATTTATGTTGTAGATCAATGGCTCACACAGTAGCACCCCTGAATTTTAATGCGTTCCTTGAGAAAGCTAAGTTGAAAGATGATGCAAGTAAATTTGTGGACTAGGCCCGTAATCTGAGGATTATTCTCACGGCTTCCCAGAAGGCATATGTCCTTGATGCAACCCTTGGTAAACAACCCGCAGACATGTCATCCGAAGACGTTAAGAACACTTAGGAGGCACGTTCTGGAGATTACTCAATAGTTCAGTGTGCAACTTTGTATGGCTTAGAACCGGGACTTCAAAGACGTTTTGAATGTCATGGAGCATATGAGATGTTCCATGAGTTGGAGTTTATCTTTAAGAAGAATACCCGGATCGAGAGGTATGAGACCTCTGATAAGTTCCATGCTTGCAAGATGGAGGAGAATGGGTCTATTAGTGAATGTATACTCAGAATGTCCGGGTATTCGACCCGTCTGGCGGAGTTAGGGATGCCCCTTCCGCCAGAGGCGATCACTGACAAAGTTCTTCAATCATTGCCACCTAGATACAAGAGCTTTGTGATGAACTATAACATGCACGAGATGACCAAGTCAGTCGCCGAGCTGTTTGCGATGCTGCAAGTCATTGAGTCTGAAATCTAGAAAGAACATCAAGTGTTGATGGTTAATAAAACCACTAGTTTCAAGAAGCGTGGAAAGGGAAAGAAGGATAACTCCAAGAAGGGTGGCAAAGCAGTTGCTCCTCCCGTTAAGAAACCCAAGGCTGGACCCAAGCTAGAAACTGAGTGCTTTCATTGCAAGGGAACTAGTCACTAGAAGTGGAACTGCCCCAAGTATGTGGCTGACAAGAAGGCGGCCAACATTAAACAAGGTATATATGATATACATGTTATTGATGTGTACCTTACTAGCTCTCGTTGTAGTGCCTGGGTATTTGATACCGGTTCGGTTTCTCACATTTGCAACTCAAAGCAGGACCTACGGAATAGATGGAGGCTGGTTAAGGACGAAGTGACGATGCGCGTGGGAAATGGTTCCAAGGTCGATGTGATCGCCATCGACACGCTCTCTCTTCAATTACCATCGGGATTAGTGATGAACTTGAATAATTGTTATTTAGTGCATGCGTTAAGCATGAACATTATATCGGGATCTTGTTTATTGCAAGATGGTTACTAATTTAAAATAGAGAATAATGGTTGTTCTATTAATATGAGTAATATCTTTTATGGTCATGCACCCAATGTGAGGGGTTTATTCATGTTGAATCTTGATAGTGATGATACACATGTTCATAACGTTGATGCCAAAGATGTAGAGTTGATAATGATAGTACCACTTTCTTCTGGCATTTTCGTTTGGGTCATATTGGTGTAAAACACATGAGGTAGCTCCATGTTGATGGACTTTTGGAGTCACTTGATTTTGAATCACTTGACACATGTGAACCATGCCTCATGGGCAAGATGACCAAAATGCCGTTCTTTGGAACAATGGAATGGGCAAGTGATTTGTTGGAAATCATACATACTGATGTGTGTGGTGCAATGAACATTGAGGCGTGTGGTGGTTATCGTTATTTTCTCACCTTCACCGATGACTTAAGTAGAAATGGGTATATTTACTTAATGAAACACAAGTCTGAAACATTTCAAAAGTTCAAGCACTTTCAGAGTGATGTCGAGAATCATCGTAACAAGATTATTAAATTCCTTCGATCTGATCGAGGCGGTGAACATATGAGTTATGAGTTTGGCAGTCACGTAAGACAATGTGGAATTATTTCACAATTGACACCGCCTGGAATACCACAGTGTAATGGTGTGTCTGAACGTCGCAATCGAACCTTATTGGATATGGTGCGTTCTATGATGTCTCTTGTCGATTTTCCACTATCGTTTTGGGGTTATGCATTTGAGACAGTTGCATTCACTTTAAATACGGCACCATCAAAATCCGTTGAGACAACGCCATATGAACTGTTGTTTGGCAAGAAGCCAAAATTGTCGTTTCTTAAAGTTTGGGGATGTGATGCTTACGTCAAAAAGCTTCAGCCTAAAAAGCTGGAACCCAAAGCGGAGAAATACGTCTTCATAGGATACCCAAAAGAGACAGTTGGGTATACCTTCTATCTCAGATCCGAAGGCAAAGTGTTTGTCGCCAAAAACGGAACATTTCTTGAGAAAGAGTTTCGCTCGAAAGAATTGAGTGGGAGGAAGATAGAGCTTGATGAGGTTGTTAAACCTCTGGTTCAACCACAGAGTAGCACGACACAGAAAGATGTTTCTGTGGAGCCAATGACGGTTGAAGAGGAAGTTAACGATGATGATCATGAAACTTCAGATAAAGTTACTATTGAACCTCGTAGGTTGACAAGGGCACGTACTGCTCCTGAGTGGTACGACAACTCTGTCTTGGAGGTCATGTTGTTAGACAACGATAAACCTACAAGTTATGGAGGAGCAATGATGGGCCCAGATTCCGAGAAATGGTCAGAGGCCATGAAATCCGAGATGGGATCCATGTATGAAAACAAAGTATGGACTATGGAAGTATAACCTGAAGGGCGAAAGGCCATTCAGAACAAATGGATCTTTTAAGAAGAAGACGGATGCAGACGCTAATGTCACCGTCTATAAAGCTTGACTTGTGGCAAAGGGTTTTTCACAAGTTCAAGGAGTTCACTATGATGAGACCTTCTCTCCTTTGGCGATGCTTAAGTCCGTCAGAATCATGTTAGCAATAGTTGCATATTTTGACTATGAAATTTTGCAGATGGATGTCAAAACAGCGATCCTTAATGGTTTCCTTGAGGAAGAGTTGTATATGATGCAACCGGAAGGTTTTGTCGATCCAGAGAATGCTGACAAAGATTGCAATCTCCAGCGATCCATTTATGGACTGGTGCACGCATCTTGGAGTTGGAATAAGCGTTTTCATGAGGTGATCAAAGCGTTTGGGTTTATACAAGTTTCCGGAGAAGCTTGTATTTACAAGAAGGTGTGTGGGAGCTCTGTAGCATTTCTAATATTATATGTGGATGACATATTGTTGATTGGAAACAATATAGAAATGCTGGAAAGCGTGAAGGAATATTTGAACAAGAGTCTTTCAATGAAGGGCCTAGGAGAAGCCGCTTTCATATTAGGCATTAAGATCTATAGAGATAGATCGAGCACTTGATAGCACTTTCACAAAGCACATACCTTGATAAAGTTTTGAATAAGTTCAAATGGACCAGTCTAAGAAAGGGTTCTTACCTGTGTTACAAGGTGTGAAGTTGAGTAAGACTCAATGCCCAGTGACTGCAGAAGATAGAGAAAAGATGAGGGTCATCCCCTATGCTTCAGCCATAGGCTCTATCATGTATGCGATTTTGTGCACAAGACCCGATGTCAGCCTTACCATAAGTATGGCTGGAAGGTTTCTAAGTGATCCTGGAATGGAGCATTGGACAGCGGTCAAGAATATCCTTAAGTACCTGAAAATGACTAAGGACATGTTTCTCGTTTATGGAGGTGATCAAGAGCTCATCGTAAAGGGTTATGTCGATGCAAGCTTCGACACTGATCCGGATAACTCTAAGTCACAAACCGGATACGTATTTATTCTCAATGGGGGAGCGGTAAGCTAGTGCAGTTCCAAGCAAAGCATGATAGCCGATTCTACATGTGAAGCGGAGTACATCGCAGCCTCGGAGGCAGCGAAGGAAGGTGTTTGGATGAAGCAGTTCATGACAGATCTTGGAGTAGTGCCCAGTGCACTGAATCCAATGGCTCTATTCTGTGACAACACTGGTGCCATTGCTATGGCCAAGGAACCAAGGTTTCACAAGAGGACCAGACACATAAAGCGACGCTTCAATTCCATCCGCGATTACGTCAAGGAGGACGACATAAATATTTGCAAAGTGCACATGGATTTGAATGTTATGGACCCATTGACTAAACCTCTTCCAAGGGCTAAACTGATCAACACCAGAACTGCATGGGTATTCGATTCATTACAATGTAAATCACATAGTGATGTGAACTAGATTATTAACTCTAGTGCAAGCGGAAGACTGTTGGCAATATGCCCTAGAGGCAATAAATAAAGTGTTTATTATTTTATTTCCTTGTTCATGATAATCATTTATTGTCCATGCTATAATTGTATTGACTGGAAACACATTGCATGTGTGGATATATAGACAACACTTGGTGGCCATGCCACCCTGGCCGCCGCCCCACTTCCTTGGCCACCGCACCAAACCCTAGGGGAAACCCTAGGGCAGCCAGCCCCTCCTCTTCCCCTATATATATGAGAGGGGAGGGAGGGATGCAGACACAAGTCACGGCGTAGCCCTTCCTCCCTCCCCGATTACCTCTCCTCTAGTAGATTGATTCGGCGCCGCTTAGCGAAGCTCTCGCAGATCAGCTTCACCACCACCACCGCCACGCCTTCGTCCTACCGGCGAACCCATCTACCTCTCCGCTCCCTCTTGCGGGATCGAGAAGGCGAAGATCATCATCGAGATGCACGTGTGCTGAACACAGAGGTGCCGTCTGTTCATCACTTCATCGGGAGTTCGTGGGACGGCTTGCGATTTGGACCGCAGAGACGTACGACTACATCAACTGCATTCTTTAACGCTTCCGCTTAGCGATCTACAAAGATAAGTAGATCCAATATCTCCTCTCATAGATGCTCATCTCCTAGATTGATCTTGGTGAAGCGTAGGAATTTTTTTTTCCCATGCAACGTTCCCCAAGATCCATGATGAAGCAAAGAGATCCAACGGTCTCCAACTTGTGGCTTGCGATCCTTCTTTATTTGTCCCCATGCTTCAATTTGGAGCCGTCTTGGTAGTTTGCGCTCAGTCGAGTATGCAAAAGAGAACTCGAGATGGAAGGGGCTTTTAATTGTCATATTACCTTCGGGTTGCATCAACGGTGGCACGACTTCATATGGCAATTTCTGTTGAAGAACATAATAGTATCCTAGTTAGCAATGTAATCAATACCAGTTACACAACAGTACTAGTGTACTTAATTAGCAACTCTTACCAAGATATTTCGGTGAATGTCATCCGCTCTCAACCTATGGACTAGTGTCCTGTACAATGTATAATTTGGGTCAGTTCCCAAATTATACGGTAAGATGTCCTTACCAGCTAGGACACCAATAAAAAAGTAGATAAGATCATCCCTCTCCTCCCAAGTTAGATGTGATCCATAAGTGTAGTGTGTCATGTCGATTATGTTATGTGTTTTCACTTGAAGAAACGAAATAAGTTGTAAATTAAAAATTAACAAATTTAGTACAGATGAACACCAAATATTTATATGTATAGAATGCAAATTACATGACAAATATGCATGGTTGACAAACTCGCATGGAGGTAAAACAGGAAGCATATCGACATCCACCCAAATGTCGATGTTTCCTTCAATATGATCTTCACGACGAAGATCGAAGGTTATTTTCATATCCTCCTAAAATCCATATGCCTTGCAAAGAGCTTGCCAATTTGAGCACCCTAATTCTGTATTATTAGGTGCATTCATTACTTTCACAAGAAATGTGTGACCATGTTTAGTCCTCAGGTTGGTTGTCCTCGTCTCGAAACTCTCGCGCTCTTTGAAACTGAGCCTCTCCTAGAAATACCGTCCTGCATGATAGGGAACGAACTAGTCGAATTGTATAAAACAGAAGTTACGCATTGAAGGAAAGAAATAGAAGTCATGCTTAATTAAGAAAAAATTGTTGTCATCATTGCGTATAGTAGAAATATCAAAGTCGTCATAAAGCTTCGTGGTGAAGAACCTACCGTCTCACAGCCCAGGCTGGTCACAAAGACCCTTATCTTCATCGCAAAATTCACACGCTTGGATTCTATCGTTGACATTTCCTGTGTTCATGATTCAAGAATTACGGCACGCTTTGGATCCTGATGCGTGTGTGACTTTCGGTCCGTCGAGGCTTTCCTTAAATGACTCTCATATCTCATGGTGTGTTGGTGCGCACTCTCTCACGTTGATATGGTGGTGTATATATGTTGGTGGACACTCTCTCACAGTAATAGTTCGACCGTCGGTGATGGACGCTCCACCTCTTCTCTTCTTGTGCATTATACCGACGAATATATCGCAAAGAAGAGAAGAAAGATGAGGCGCCCCCCACGACAACAGTCGGGATTCCTCCATCAAGAACACACACGAAAGTCACACAAGGAGCAACGATAGACTGAAAGTCACACACGCATTATATCGATAAAATATCACTAATATATTTATAATCAACTCGAATATAATATCACTAATACATCATCTCGAATAATCCAGTTATTAATGCATCATCAAATATTAACTAATACATCTCGAATATTATCATATAAGATCACTAATACAGATCAAATACTATAGAATAATCTAAGTCACTAGTGGTTCCTGAGTCGTGGGTGGTGGACACTGAAAGAAAAGGAACCATCACGAGATCATAACTCGGGTGAGATCACTAAAGAATTTGCCAGGTATTATTGAACCTGGCGTACAACGCTGCCATGTAGCGATGGACGTGCTCGTCCTCCTCCCTGACATGGCGACGTACCACCTCCACGGGGGCCCGCTCCCTCTGCACCGAAAGTGGCCCACGTGACCACCACCAAAGAAGCTTCAGGTCGACGATGAGACCCGGATTCCTCACCAAGTCGAGCCCCAGAAAGTCGCACCTCCCAGTGCTAGCCCGGCGAAGCCTAGTCCCGGACATGGCGCCTAGCAAGCAAGCTCTCGCGGACCTGTCGACGACAAGGATGCGGGCCAAGCATCATCGATGTCGAGACAAATTCCTATGAGAACATTTTCTTATCGTTTAATCACTAATTTTTACAAAACCCAAGAATTTTTCTCTAATCTAACATACACATACTATTTTTTCTAGCACTCCTAATTAACTAAAACATAAAACAACTAAAACATAAAAAGCATCATAAACAAAAAAATCTATGGCTCGGGATGGGCTCGGGGTGGTGGCTCAAAATCTACATATATACATACATCTACATATCACATCAACATACATGAACAAAACAATCTATGAAAAAAACGAAAGCTGGGGCGACGGCTCACAGCGGGGGCGGTGAGGGCTCGGGGCGGAGGGAGAGCGTGCGGTCTCGGGGGTGTCAACGATGATGGCGACGGTGACGGCAGGGCAGGGGCGCAGCGAGGGCTCGGGGAGGAGCGACAGCGCGCGAGCTCGGGGGCGGCGATGGCGACGGTGGGGCAAGGGCATGGCGACGGCATCGGGGCAGCCTGGCGGCGTCGGCATCGTCGGGGGCGAGATGAAGAATCCTGAAAATCCCAAAGTGTCATCTTATATAGCCAAAGCATTGGTCCTGGTTAGTGGCACCAACCGAGACCAATGCCCCGTTTGTCCCGGTTGGTGCCACCAACCGGGAGCAAAGGTCAGTTTTCAGTGGTCCAAAGGGCAGGAAACAGGGACCAATGCCCAGCTTTAGTACCGGTTAGTTCCACCAACCGGGACCAAAGGTTAGTTTTCAGCAGCCCAAACGGCAGGAAACAGGGACCTTTGGTCCCGGTTGGTGGAAGCAACCGGGACTAAAGGTGGGCATTGGTCCCGGTTGGTGCCACAAACCGGTACCAAAGGGTGGTGCTGCCCGGGGCCAAATTTTTAGTCCCACCTTGCTAGCCGAGAGAGCTCGGAAGTGGTTTATAAGCGCTGTAGCACACACCCTCCCAAGCTCCTCGCAACTAAAGGCTTTCGGGTGTAATCTGTCACTGTCTGTGGGCCTACTGGGCCTTCTGCGGGCTTGAATCCTGACCCAATAAGCTGGTTGGGTTTCTAGTCGTATTCATGTCGTGGTGGCCCAGTAGGTGGCATTTTAAAAAAAATCCATTTTTGTTTTGGTTTTTTGCTTTATTTACTTTATTTTGGTCCTACTAAACTTTCTGTTAGTGCCATTGTTTTTCAAATTTGAATAGTTTAAATTGAATTTTTTGAAATTTGTGTGAATCACTAGTTTGTGAATAACTATACTAAAAAATTAGATTTTTAAGTGATTCTTTTTCCTGCTATTTGGTAAGTTTTAGGATATTTTAAATGTCTATTTTAATCAAAAACAGATTTGGTTATTTTAGTTTGCTATTCAAGATTCTACCAAAAACTTTCTTTATGGAAATTATTTTCACTATTAATGTTTCAAACAAAAAATACTTTGATAATATTCGTTTCAAAAATACTAGAGGTTTATAAAAGCTTTCTAGTTGATTCCTTTTGCTATTAGAGTTTTATAAAAGCTTTTTAGTTCATTCTTTGAGCTAAATGACCCTGAGATTGAAAAGCATTACAAATGAACTCTGAAAAGGTTGAGAGTTGGCATGGTATCATCATTTCACCCACATAGCATGTGCTAAAAAGTTTAGAGGGTTACGGCAAAAACTGGATGCACTTTGTGTACAAAACGGACAATCTCTTTCGAAGTATCAGGGTTTCAGACGAAAACTCATCTGTTACAAAGGGATTTCATTTTTTGAACTTATTTGAACTCCAGACTTTTTGTGTGTTCAAAATGCACCATTCCAAGCCAACTCATCAATTTTTCAACCCTTTCTGGCTTCATTTGGTATTTTCATTCACCTTCTGATTTTTTGAGCTAAATGACCCTAGAATTGAAAAGCACAATGAACTCTGAAAAGGTTGAAAGTTGGCATGGTATCATCATTTCACCCACATAGCATGTGCCAAAAAGTTGAGAGGGTTACAGAAACGGACAATCTCTATCGAAATATCTGGGTTTCGGACGAAAACTCATGTGTTACAAAGGTATTTCATTTTTCGAACTTATTTTGAACTCCAGACTTTTTGTGTGTTCATAATGCACCATTCAAAGCCACATCCTCAATTTTCAACCCTTTCTGACTTCATTTGATATTTTTCATGCATTTACTAAAAAAAATTTGAGATAAATGAACATGAAATTGAAAAGAACTACAAATGAATTCTGAAAAGTTTGAAAGTTGGCATCGTATCATCATGTCACCCACATAGCATGTGGTAAAAAGTTGAGAGGGTTACGACAAAAACTGGATGCACTTCGTCTACAAAACGGACAATCTCTTTCGAAGTATTAGGGTTTCAGACGAAAACTCATCTGTTACAAAGGTATTTCATTTCTTCACATGTAACTGCAGTGATATTCTCGATCAAAGGCACCATCATAATAGTTGTGGAGAGAAAGTCTTCACTTTTTCTTCGCTTGTGTCCTTTGCTTATTGTGCCGTAACCATCGATAATCTTCATATCGTTTAACAGGGTACTTCGGTCATCCTTGACTCAGGCATTTCTGGTCCACAATCTTGAGAAAAATGGAGCTTGGACAAGGAGCTTCGAGAGGAGAAAGCTCAAGTGTCGCTCGGGCATTTCATCGAACACCTCATGTGCATAGAAGGTGAGCTAGAGCACCACAAAGCTCTACCATGGTCTGCCAAAAAAATAGAGCAGTGCACTGCTCTGCTCGCGAGCAGGGGGTATATACAGGCCAACCATTGGTCATGGTTTGTGGAAGGAACCGGGACTAAAGGACCACACTTGGTCCCGGTTCCAGTGTTGGGGAAAGTTGCATGGGAAACAAAAAATTTCCTACGCACACGCAAGATCTATCCATGGTGATGAGCATCTACGAGAGGGAGAGTGGATCTACATACCCTTGTAGATCGCTAAGCGGGAAGCGTTAAGAAATGCGGTTGGTGTTGTCGAACGTCTTCGCGATCCAAATCGTCGAGCATCCGGCGATCTCATCATGATCCGTCCCGCGATCCAATCACGATTCGTCCCGCGAACTCATCGCGATCCGTCCCGCGCACTCAACACGATCCGTCCCACGAACTCATCATGATCCGTCCCGCGATCTCATCATGATCCGTCTCGCGATCTTGATCACGGTCCTTCCGATCTAGCACCGAACGGACGACACCTCTGCGTTTAGCACACGTACAGCTTGATGACGATCTCCGCCTTCTTGATCCAGCAAGAGGGAGCAGAGAGGTAGAATAGTTCTCCGGCAGCATGACGGTGCTCCGGCGATGGTGGTGGAGCTATTCCGGCAGGGCTTCTCCTAAGCACTCAGAAATCCGATCTAGAGGAGAAACTATGCACTAGAGGAACGGGCAGCACGTGGCTAAAAATTCTTGTGCAAAAACCCTAAAACCTCAAGTATATATAAGAGGGAGGGAGGAGAGGACTTGGCGCATGGGCCAAGCCTCCTTGGTTCGGCCGAAGTGGGGAGGAGAGGAGGAGGACTCCTCCAATCCTAGTAGGACTAGGATTCCTCCTTTTTGGCCTTTTTTCCACCTTTTCCCTTTGGGATTTTCTTCCCTAGCCACATGGGCCTTGTGTGGGACTTCCACCAGCCCACAAAAGGCTGGTATTTATTCTCCCACAGCCCATCAAGCCTCTTGGGTCGAAATACCCCTCCCGATGGTCTCCCGATACACTACCGGCACTCCCGGTACACTACCGATTAGCCCAAAACTTTTCCGGCGACCAAAACAGGACTTCCTATATATGAATCTTTAACTCCAAACCATTCTGGACCTCCTCGTAACGTCCGGGATCTCATCCGGTACTCCAAACAACCTTTGGTCACCACCATACATAACTCTATACTACCGAAACGTCACCAAACCTTAAGTGTGCAGACCCTGCGGGTTTGAGAACTATGTAGACATGACCGAGACACCTCTACGGTCAATAACCAATAGCGGGACCTGGATGCCCATATTGGTTTCTACATATTCTATGAAGATCTTTATCGGTCGAACCTCTATGTCAAGGATTCAGTTAATCCCGTATGATGTTCCCTTTGTTCTTCGGTATGTTACTTGCCCGAGATTCGATCGTCGGTATCTCCATACCTAGTTCAACCTCGTTACCGAAAAGTCTCTTTACTCGTTCTGTAATACGAAATCCCGTGACTAACACTTACTCACATTACTTGCAAGGCTTATTGTGATGTTGTATTATCGAGTGGGCCTTGAGATACCTCTTCGTCACACGGAGTAATAAATCCCAGTCTTGATCCATGTTAACTCAACAGACAACCTCGGAGATACCTGTAGAGCACCTTTATAGTCACCTAGTTACGTTGGGACGTTTGATACACACAAGGCAATCCTCTGATGTCCGTGAGTTCCAACGGATTTAGATGGTGCCCTATCTAAAGTGAATGTAGTTGTCTCTAATGCATAACCCCAAAATTATAGTAGCAAAACGATAAGAGACATCATAGCAAGCACCATTTTCAATAGAGCATGACTATGGCGTTCAAACACACCATCACACTATGGTGTTCCAGGTGGCGTTAGTTGTGAAACAACTTTCACATTGTCTAAAGTTGTATGCCAAACTCATAATTCAGATATTTACCTCCACGATCATATCGCAGATATTTTTATCTTCTTGTCACGATGATCTTAAACTTCACTCTGAATTTGCTTGAACCTTTCAAATGATTCAGACTTGTGCTTCATTAAGTAAATATACACTATATCTACTCAAATCACCAGTGAAGGTAAGAAAATAACGATATCCACCGCACGCTACAAGACTCACTAGATTGCATACATCAACATGTATCATTTCCAATGAATCACTTGCCCGCTCCATCCAACGGGGTCCTTTAGTCATCTTGCCCAAGAGGCATGGTTCGCATGTCTCAACCGATTCAAAATCGAATGAGTCCAAATATCCATCAGCATGGAGTTTCTACATGCGCTTTATACCAATATGACATTTAGCGGCAGTGCCACAAGTATGTGGTACTATCATTATTAACTTTGTATCTTTTGACATCAATGTTATGAACATGTGTAATACTACGATCAAGATTTCAACAAACCATTCTCACTGGGTGCATGACCATTGAAGGTATTATTCATGTAAACAGAATAACCATTATTCTCTAACTTAAATGAATAACCGTATTGCAATAAACATGATCTAATCATGTTCATGCTCAACGCAAAACACCAAATAACATTTATTTAGGTTCGTCACTAATCCTGAAGGTAGGGAGAGCGTGCGATGTTGATCACATCAACCTTGGAAACACTTCCAACACATATCGTCACCTCACCCTTAGCTAGTTCTTCGTTTATTCCATAGCTTTAATTTCGAGTTACTAACATTTAGCAACCGAACCGGTATCCAATACCCAGGTGCTACTAGGAGTACTCGCAAGGTACACATCATTAAGACGTATATCAAATATACTTCTATTGACATTGTCAGCCTTCTTATCTACCAAGTATCTAGGGTTGTTCCACTTCAGCGACCGCTCTCCTCATAATCGAAGCACTTAGTCTCGGGTTTGGGTTCAACTTTGGGTTGCTTCACTGGAGCAGCAACTGACTTGCTATCCATCAAGTTTCCCTCCTTGCTCTTGCCCTTCTCGAAACTAGTGGTTTGACTAACCATTAACACTTGACGCTCCTTCTTGATTTCTACCTTTGCGGTGTCAAACATCACGAATAGCTCAGGGATCATTATTACTACCCTGGCATTTTATAGTTCATCACCAAGTTCTAGTAGCTTTAGTGACAGTGACTTGGAGAACTATATCAATCACTATCTTATTTGGAAGATCAACTCCCACTCGATTCAAGCGATTGTAGCACCCAGACAATCTGATCACATGCTTAACAATTGAGCTATTCTCTTTCATCTTGCAGGCAATGATTCTTGTTGGAGATCTCATATCTCGTAACACGGGCACGAGCCTGAGATCCTAATTTCAGCTCTTATAACATCTCATATGTTATGTGACGTTCAAAACGTTTTGGAGCCTCAATTCTAAGCCGTAATGCATGACGCACTAAACTATCAAGTAGTCATCAGAATGTGCCTGTCAGATGTTCACAACATCTACAGACGACGCTAGAGGGGTTGGCGCAACGAGCGGTGCATTAAGAACATAAGCCTTCTGTACAGCAACGAGGACAATCCTCAAATCACGGAGACAGTCCGCAATATTGCTACCATCATCTTTCAACTCTATTTCTCTAGGAACATATGAAAAGTCAAGGGAGCTACAGCGTGAGCTAATAATCTACAACACAATTTGCAAAGACACTACTGACTATGTTCATGATAATGAGTTCAATTAATCATATTACTTAAGAACTCCCACTCAAATTGACATCCCTCCGGTCATTCGAGTTATACATGATCCAAATTCACCAACTCAAGTCCGATCATCACGTGAGTTGAGGTGGCTTCAATGGTGAACATCATCATGTTGATCATATCTACTATATGACTCATGTTCGACCTTTTGGTCTCTTGTGTTCCGAGGCCATGTGTATACATGCTAGGCTCTTCAAGTTTAACCCGAGTGTTCTGCATGTGCAACACTGGCTTGCACCCGTTGTATGTGAACGTAGAGTCTATCACACCCGATCATCACGTGGTGTCTCGACACGACGAACTTTCCCAACGGTGCACACTCGGGAGAACATAATTCATCTTGAAATTTAAGTGAGGGATCACCTTATAATGCTACCGTCGTCCTAAGCAAAACAAGATGCGTAAAAGGATTAACATCACATGCAAATCATAAGTGACATGATATGGCCATGAACTTGTGCTTTTGATCTCCATCTAGAAAGCACCGGCATGATCTCCATCGTCACCGGCATGACACCATGATCTCCATCATCTTGATCTCCATCAATGTGTCGCCATCGGGGTTGTCGCGCCCAACGTTCTTCTACTACTATTGCTACCGTTTAGCGATAAAGTAAAGCATTACATAGCACTTAATGATTGACACGCAGGTCATACAATAATTAAAGACAGCCCTATGGCTCCTGCCGGTTGCCGTACTCATCGACATGCAAGTCGTGATAATCTATACATCACATTATCATCTCATACATCACATATATCTCATCATGTAATTGGCCATATCACATCACAACATACCCTGCAAAAACAAGTTAAACGTCCTTTAATTGTTGTTGCATGTTTTACGTGGCTGCTACGGGTATCTAGCAAGAACAATTCTCATCTACGCAAAAACCACAACGGTGATACACTAGTTGCTTTTCAACCTTCTCAAGGACCGCCTTTGTCGAATCCGATCCAACTAAAGTGAGAGAAACTGGCACCCGCAAGCCATCTATGCAACAAGTTGCGGTTGAGGGAACCGGTCTCTCTTAAGCGTACGAGCGATGTTTGTCCGGGCCGCTTCATCTCACAATACCGCTGAACCAAAAAATGACCAAGGGAGGAAGCAATCTAAGGATCAACACCCACAAACTCTTTGTGTTCTACTCGAGATCTCATCTACACATAGACCTAGCTCATGATGCCACTGTTGGGGAACGTTGCATGGGAAACAAAAAATTTCCTACACACACGCAAGATCTATCCATGGTGATGAGCATCTACGAGAGGGAGAGTGGATCTACATACCCTTGTAGATCGCTAAGCGGGAAGCGTTAAGAAACGCGGTTGGTGTAGTCGAACGTCTTTGTGATCCAAATCGCCGAGCATCCCATGATCTCATCACGATCCGTCCACGATCCAATCACGATCCGTCCCGCGAACTCATCGCGATCCGTCCCGCGATCTCATCACAATCCGTCCCGCGAACTCATCATGATCCGTCCCGCGATCTCATCACGATCCGTCTCGCGATCTTGATCACGGCTCTTCCGATCTAGCGCCGAACGAACGACACCTCCGCGTTCATCACACGTATAGCTTGATGACGATCTCTGCCTTCTTGACCCAGCAACAGAGAGCGGAGAGGTAGAAGAGTTCTCTGGTGGCATGACGGCGGTCCGGCGATGGTGGTGGAGCTATTCTCGCGGGGCTTCGCCTAAGCACTGTAGAAATCCGATCTACAGGAGAAACTATGCACTGGAGGAACGTGTAGCACATGGCTAAAAATTGTTGTGCAAAAACCCTAAAACCTCCAGTATATATAAGAGGGAGGGAGGAGAGGACTTGGAGCAAGGGCCAAGCCTCCTTGGTTCGGCCGAAGTGGGGAGGAGAGGAGGACTCCTCCTCCAATCCCAGTAGGACTAGGATTCCTCCTTTTTGACCTTTTTTCCTCCTTATCCCTTTGGGCTTTTCTTCCCTAGCCGCATGGCCCTTGTGTGGGACTTCCACCATCAAACAAAAGGCTGGTATTTATTCTCCCACAGCTCATGAAGCCTCTTGGGTCGAAATACCCCTCTTGATGGCCTCCCGATACACTACCGGCACTCCCGGTACACTACCGATTAGCCCAAAACTTTTCCAGCGACCAAAACAGGACTTCCTATATATGAATCTTTACCTCCAGAGCTCCTCGTGACGTCCGGGATCTCATTCGGGACTCCGAACAACCTTCGTTCACCATCATACATAACTCTATACTACCGAAACGTCACCAAACCTTAAGTGTGTAGACCCTGCGGGTTCGAGAACTATGTAGACATGACCGAGACACCTCTACGGTCAATAACCAATAGCGGGACCTGGATTCCCATATTGGTTCCTACATATTCTACGAAGATCTTTATCGGTCGAACCTCTATGTCAAGGATTCAGTTAATCCCGTATGATGTTCCCTTTGTTCTTCGGTATGTTACTTGCCCGAGATTCGATCATCGGTATCTCCATACCTAGTTCAACCTCGTTACCGGCGAGTCTCTTTACTCGTTTTGTAATATAAAATCCCGTGACTAACACTTAGTCACATTGCTTGCAAGGCTTATTGTGATGTTTTATTACCAAGTGGGCCCTGAGATACCTCTCCGTCACACGGAGTATCAAATCCCAGTCTTGATCCATGCCAACTCAACAGACACCCTCGGAGATACCTGTAGAGCACCTTTATAGTCACCCAGTTACGTTGCGACGTTTGATACACACAAGGCACTCCTCCGATGTCCGTGAGTTGCATGATCTCATGGTGATACGAATATATACTTGACATGCAGAAAACAGTAGCAATAAACTGACACGAACATATGCTACGTTTATAGTTTGGGTCTTGTCCATCACATCATTCTACTAATGATGTGATCCCGTTATAAAATGACATCACATGTCAATGGCTAGGAAACCTTGACCATCTTTGATCAACGAGCTAGTTCACTAGAGGCATACTAGTGTTGTCTATGTATCCACACATGTATCTGAGTTTTCGATCAACACAATTATAGCATGGATAATAAACAATTATCATGAACAAGGAAATATAATAATAACTAATTTATTATTGCCTTTAGGGCATATTTCCAACATCCAGCCACTAACCGGGACCAAAAATTGTAGGTCAGGATCGAGGTCCATTGGTCCCGGTTTGTGTCTGGAACCGGGACCATAAGTGTCAAACGAACCGGGACCAATGGCCCACGAGGCCCCGCCGGCGCCCTGGCCTTACGAACCGGGACCGATGCCACCATGGGTCCCGGTTTGTGAGTGAACCGGGATTAATGGCATTTCAGGCTTGGACCAAAGCCCTGTTTTCTACTAGTGGCTTCAATCCACGTCGTTAAGATTTTGAAGATTTTCTATGAGTTGAACATGCATGACATGGACCCTCTACAACAGACTCTTGGACTACATCAACCATTTTGTCGACCATGTACGTGTACTGGAGCATGATCCCAGGAGTGGATCACCGCATGCTATCCTGACTTGACTGGGTAAGTGACCCTATTGTAGCATTTCAGGCATTTGTCCATAAATAGTGGCAGGTGTATATAGTTCAATCACGTGGTCTTGCCATGCTCAACTTCGCTTATTGTGCATCAACAGCCATCAATGATAAGGATTAATATATTGAGTACATATTATGATGTGCAACGCCAGCCCATTAGATGGATTTAACGCTTCCAATTATACATTGTGTATATTTAGATGATTGCACATGTATATGTTTTATTATTAGGAAGTTTTATTTAAGATATCATCTGTGTCAATGAAAAATAGTACACGTGTGAATAAAGGGCACCTATGACAAACAAAATACTGAAATAAATTTGGAGGGCTGGGGGGTGTCGAACTGGAGCCTCGCCCCAATGTGGTATGCTCTGTCCAAGTATGTGTTCCCGTTCGGCGCATCTACATACTTGATGAAGCTTTTTGCTAATTGTGAAGTATGTGGAAGTTAGTGGTGAACACGCTGTATCATTGTTCTAGACAAGTAAGTTTCAACAGTTTCCACTACATTTCGTATCCGTTCCAAGTAGTAGTGTATGGGGGAATTATATTGATGATTTCATTTGACCTTCATAATGCTGAATTTTCTTACCAAACACAAAAGCTTTGTGTCTTGATGGGTTGATAGAAGCCAACATAATTCATGATACAAGCCTAATACTCTGTAAATATTTTTATGGTTCAATATTCCTACAAGGGGAGTGAGTGGAGACGGCAATGCGTGGCTCAACACGTCGAGTAGCTGCCGCCTATGAGGCGAATGAGTGGAGATATCCATATATGTATGACGGAGGGGCTACATAAGCTCGAACGGAAGATTCCTCGTTAGCATCTGAGCAATTTATTGGCTAGATCGACACCAAAGCTCTTGCATGGAAGTGAAGGCATGTCATTATTAAGAAGTTCAATATTTGTAAACTCGGCATGCGATGCTATATAAAAATAGAAAGATACTAGATAATTGTCGCTAGCCAATTTCGTATGTAGTTGCGAGCATTGCTAATTTATGTCAACATGAATGATATCTGCACTATTGATATAGCTATCCTGAATAGATAGGTGTGTGTGCCTAATTTGGTATGCTTTACAATAAGAAAATCATTTTGTCAATGCATGATCCACTAATACTAATTTGAGAAAAATGTGCTTTGAAAATGTTATCTTGACAACAGCATCGCAATTGTTTTTTTCGATATGTATGATAAGCATAGATGTTAATTTTAGAGCAAATGATAGATTGTTAGTTGTAATGATTTGATATGAATATTCATATCAATGATTATGCTTTGCCTCCTGGGAAACATGTGAAGAATAAAGGATTGTGAGGGAGGAAGGGGACGAGAAATATGACGAGGAGATGCATTTATCTACCACAACACAAGCATGAAATATATATCATCACATGTCAATTGACTATGACTCCCATATTACATGATATTTATCTTTGTAAATACATTTTTATTAGCATATTTCTTGTTCTGCATATATTTTGCTAGCCCGTGACAACACACGGGCATTGAACTAGTTACACATAGTACACAACCGAAACGCAAGTAGGTGTAGGTTGTATGTTTACAGCCTAGGCTGCAACATCTGGAAATTTTAAGCTTTTTTTAGCATTATCTAGAAAATTTAAGTGTTTCTTCGAAGCAAATCTGGAAATCATAAGTGAACTATCACAACATGCTTCTGGGAAAGTAAACTAAAGAATAGCTATCTGCTTTTTTTAGATGAAGAATAGCTATCTACTGTGCGAGTTCTATTTTTTCTTAAGCCGCCCAAGTGGTATGTGAATGGGCCGGCCCATGTAATCTGTGGTTGTACGAGAGGGAACAGAGCTCCCACCCCCCTCCAGGCTTTATTTTGGCTTTTTTGTTGCTTCTTATGTTCTTGCTCTCTCTTCTATAAACTAATAATTTGGGATTTCAAATAAG
This sequence comes from Hordeum marinum, assembly GCA_022496015.1. Taxonomy (NCBI): domain Eukaryota; kingdom Viridiplantae; phylum Streptophyta; class Magnoliopsida; order Poales; family Poaceae; genus Hordeum; species Hordeum marinum. Next base: position 497,636,295 of record CM039674.1, on the reverse strand, counting down.
ATCCAAATTTCGAAAAATGTCCATCATCAAATATTTCACTATTCTGAAAAGATGTTCATGTAAACAAAATAGGTTCGTGAATTTGAACAAAAAATCACAAATTCAAAATTTGTTTAATATTTTTTAAAATGAACAATAAACATGAATTAGAAAAAGTTCATCGATTCAAAACATATTACATGATTCAAAATGTTCATGCATTTTAAAAATAATATCACCAAACAAAAAATGTTCACCGATTCAGGAAAATATCATTGATTCTGAAAAGTTTTGCCGATTCAAAACATGAGCATAGATTCAAAAAATGTTCACCACTTCAAAAGATGTTCACTGATTCATAAATATGTGCATTGACTGAAACAATGTTCGCCAATTCAACAAAACTTTATTAATTGTCAATAAAATGATTACATGTCCAGAAACAAGTGTTCACAATTTTTTTTTAAAGTTTGCAAAATTTAAAAATGTTCACGAATTCATAAAAAGTTCACAAATGAAAATAACGCTCACGATCTCAAAAAAAGGTCGAAAATTTTAAAATATGTTCACAAAAAGAAAAATAAGAAAACAAAATGAATAATAAATAAATAAAAATGAAATATATTATTTAAGAAAAGGTAAAACAGAGAAATATAAAATAAGAAAATACATAAAAAAACAAGAAATATCTCTACCTCTCTACCTAATAATAAAGAGACTAATGCTTCTGGTCGTCTGTCAGATAATTTACCGCTACATTTGCATCTAATTACACACACTGCCATCAATAAGTAAAAAAAACGATTCGTTTCACCGCATCCACTGTCGTCTCTGGTTATATAAACCGGGAACCTATAATTAATCTACTCTGCTATCCGGGAGACCTGGGTTCGAACCCAACTTCTCCCCTTTTCTTTTTCTCCCTTTTTATGAAATGGGTTGCATATTATTGGAATTTCGGCCCAGCAAATCTGTTTAACCTTTTTTTAGCAGATTCAAATGTTTTTCAGAATATTTATATATTTCAAACACTAACTTAAAATCTAACATGCTATATATGAAAATCAATCAAAAAATATGTAGATTCCAAATATGTTATTATATTGCATGTAAATAATTTCTAAAATTAAGTTTAGATTGCAGGCTTAATTATTATTTTCTTTATATGAATTGTTTTGAAAATGCCTCTTATATATGTTTTCTACACTATTTAAACTAAGGAGATATGATAGTTTGATGCTCTCACGAAATATATTATTGGTACGATAGGGGATGTTGATTTCTACCAGGTATCATATGTTAAAGGTTACGGTACGGACATGATCATCCTCTCTAGTTTGCAGAATGCACAATAACGAACCAATATACAATGAATTACACTAAACAGCTGATATGAGCTTTATGTAAACAAGTGGCTTAATGTCGAATTCCATATTGTTTGAAATTGTGTCCATAAAGGTTTTTGAAAATACTTTGAGTACATAAAAAACAATCCCACTTTTATGTTTTGGCACAACACCACTTATCGTGTTGTTTTGCAATGTGACATCGTAAAAAAAATCCAGTGGATTTGTTGATGTCGAGTCTGTGCATGAGAATTGTTTTTTTTTCTTCGCTCCAACGTGCGGGCATGTTTCCTAATAGAAATAAACATTTCAGAGAAGGTTCCCGAACCCAGGTGAGAAAAACAGAGTGGGTTGTCTTGCACAGGCGCACAGGATGTGTATGCGCTAGGTCGGTACACAACAACATACGTGCCAAATAGGAACGGCCGAATGGGAATGTTGTCTCCCGTTTTGGGAAGCTTCTGGAATCTTGCAGCCCTGATTCTCTTCTAGTTTTTTTTTTCTTCTTTTCATTTTCTGTTAGTTTTCCATTTTCTTTCTTCTTTCTGAATTTTATACTCTTGACATTTTCGTTTTCATTATTATTTTATTTTCTATATTTAATGCATTGGCTAACATTTTTTAAAATCTGCGAACTTTTCAGCATTTGTGAAAAAAATAAAATTTCATGTTGTTTTAATTTGGGATTTTTTTAGAATTCGTGAACATTTTTTTAGTTTGTTAATACTTTTGTATTTGCTAAAAAATTTGAAATTCGTGAACAATGTTTTAATTAATACCTTTTTCGAATTCACAAATTTTCACCTCATTTGGAAAATTTTGACCTAGTCTGTCGCCCGCCTCCCCTTCCCTCTCCGCCTCCGGAGGGCGCGCGCAAGCAAAGCCTAGTCCGCATCGGCAGTGGAGGGGCACTCCTTCCTCCTCATTTGGTGACGTGCGGCGTGCGACGCGATGACCGGCGGGGGGTGCCGTGCTCAGCGTGGGGCGTTGCGGCAGTGAGGCGCGTGGGTGCATTCGTAGTGTACGTGTGTGTGCTTGCGGCGGTGGTTGCATGGGGCAGGTGGTGCGTGCCTGCGCGGGGCGGCAAGGCTGGGCATCTCGATCCCTATCTGGATCGGGCTTGCCTCCGACCAGCTACGCGGGGTGACACCCTTCACTGTGTGCGTGTGCTGGTAGTAGGCTAGTGACGTGGACGAGCCGCTAGGCAAGAGTTTGACATGGTCATCTTGCCCGCGTTCATTGCTCCCTACGCGTGGTTAGGTCACCTCTGACTATGCCAAGGTGGGTGCTTGGGGGCCGGTTGGAGAGGCGTCCTTGCGTTATAGCCTCAGTGGAGGTTCGCGGTAGTGGTGGTCGGGGCTTCTGTGTACTGGTGGTTGGACCGGTGCCTCCAACCACAGTTTTGGTGTCGTCTGAGCTGGTTGCTCAACGATGGTCGTCGGCAGCCACTGTGTCATGTCCCCCAGGTCCATCGAGAATGGGGGAATGCAGACATGCGCGCCCCAACGATGGTGGTGCTAACCCTAAGTTGGTGGCTGATGTCGGGCTTCTCCTGTCGTGATGGGTCCACTATGAAGCAGACGGTTGGCGGGGTCCCATGGCTTGGAAGCCGGGGAGGTGGCCCTGGCAGGTGGTCCGTTTGGTTGGCCTACTTGCGGGCACCATGACGGTGGTGGTGGCTACAACTCTTGGTTGTGTGGGCGGGAAGAGGTGTAGTGGCGGGTGGCTCAGCTGGTCCATTTGTCTCCGGTAGTGGCGGCGCCCCGATCTGGAGCTGGGGATCTGGACTAGACAAGCCACTCATGAAGACATCATGGTGGCATGGGGAGCTACCATGCGAAATCTCTGCGCTTGTCATCGATGACGGTGACGCTCCTGGGCGTCGCTATCTTCTTGAAGACGTCTTCGTGGTGCATCTTGTTGGGGAACGTCGCATGGGAAACAAAAAATTTCCTACGCACACGCAAACCTATCCATGGTGATGAGCATCTACGAGAGGGAGAGTGGATCTACATACCCTTGTAGATCGCTAAGCGGGAAGCGTTAAGAAACGCGGTTGGTGTAGTCGAACATCTTCGCGATCCAAATCGCCGAGCGTCCCGCGATCTCATCACGATCTGTCCCGCGATCCAATCACGATCCGTCCCGTGAACTCATCACGATCCGTCCCGCGATCTCATCACGATCCGTCTCACGATCTTGATCACGATCTGTCCCGCGAACTCATCACGATCCGTTCCGCGATCTCATCACGAACTGTCTCGCGATCTCGATCACGGTCCTTCCGATCTAGCGCCGAACGGACGGTACATCCGCGTTCAGCACACGTGCAACTTGATGACGATCTCCACCGTCTCGATCCAGCGAGAGGAGGTGGAGAGGAGAGAGAGTTCACCGGCAGCGTGACGGCGCTCCGATGATGGTGGTGGAGTGATTCCGGCAGGACTTCGCCTAAGCGCTGCGGAAAACCGATCTAGAGGAGAAACTGTGCACCGGTGAAACGGGTAGCACTTGGCCGGAAATTCTGTCCAAAAACCATCCAATCCACTAGTATATATAAGAGGAGAGGAGAGGAGAGGCAGCCAAGGCCTTTGGGTCGGCCGAAATAGGAGGTGGGAGCAATCCTACTTCACCTCCAATCCTAGTTGGAGTAGGATTGCCTCCTATTGGCTGATTTTCCACTTTTTGCTTTAGGACTTTCTCTCCTGCGCCATGGGCCTTTGTGGCTGTTTTCCCAGCCCACTAAGGGCTGGTTATTATTCTCCCACAGCCCATGGACCTCTTGGGGTCGAAATACCCCTCCCGGAGGTCCTCCGGTACACTACCGGCACTCCCGGTACAATACCGATACTCCCGGTACACTACCGATGAGCCCGAAACTTTTCCGGAAACCAAACTGGGACTTCCTATATATGAATCTTTACCTCCGGACCATTCCGGAGCTCCTCGTGACGTCCGGGATCTCATCCGGGACTCCGAACAACCTTCGGTCACCACCATACATAACTCTACACTACCGAAACGTCACCGAACCTTATGTGTGCAGACCCTGCGGGTTCGAGAACTATGTAGACATGACCGAGACACCTCTACGGTCAATAACCAATGGCGGGACCTGGACGTCCACATTGGTTCCTACATATTCTACGAAGATCTTTATCGGTCGAACCTCTATGTCAAGGATTCAGTTAATCCCGTATATCGTTCCCTTTGTTCTTCGGTATGTTACTTGCCCGAGATTCGATCGTCGGTATCTCCATACCTAGTTCAACCTCGTTACCGGCAAGTCTCTTTACTCGTTCCGTAATACAAGATCCCGCAACTAACAATTAGTCACATTGCTTGCAAGGCTTATTGTGATGTTGCATTACCAAGTGGGCCCCGAGATACCTCTCCGTTACACGGAGTAACAAATCCCAGTCTCGATCCATGCCAACTCAACAGACACCATCGGAGATACCTGTAGAGCACCTTTATAGTCACCCAGTTACGTTGCGACGTTTGATACACACAAGGCACTCCTCCGATATCCGTGAGTTGCATGATCTCATGGTCATAGGAACATATACTTGACATGCAAAAAACAGTAGCAATAAGCTGACACGATCATATGCTATGTTTGTAGTTTGGGTCTTATCCATCACATCATTCTCCTAATGATGTGATCCCGTTATCAAATGACATATCATGTCCATGTCTAGGAAACCTTAACCATCCTTTGATCAACGAGCTAGTCCATTAGAGGCATACTAGGGACATGGTTTTGTCTATGTATCCACACATGCATTTAAGTCTCCGATCAATACAATTATAGCATGGATAATAAACGATTATCATGAACAAGGAAATATGATAATAACTAATTTATTATTGCCTCTAGGGCATATTTCCAACAGTCTCCCACTTGCACTAGAGTCAATAATCTAGTTCACATCACCATGTGATTCGCATTGTTATGAATCTAACACCCAATGAGTTCTGGGGCTCGATCATGCTTTGCATGTGAGAGAGGTCTTATAGTCAACGGGCCTGCAATATTCAGATCCGTGTGTACTTTGCATATCTCTATGTCAAACCGTAAACACTGCTACCACACTCCACTTGGTACTATTTCCAAATGGCTGCTCCACTATACGTATCCAGATTGCTACTACTAGTCATCCGGATAGGTGTTAAAGCTTGCATCGACGTAACTCTTTACGACGAACTCTTTATCACCTCGATAATCAAGAAACATTTCCTTAGTCCTATGGTTACTAAGGATAATTCCGACCGCTGTCCAGTGATCCACTCCTGGACCACTCTTGTACCCCTTGACAGACTCATGGCAAGGCACACATAGGTGCGGTACACAGCATGGCATAATATAGAGCCTATGGCTAAGGCATAGGGGACGACGTTCGTCCTTTCTCTTTCTTCTGCCGTTGTCGAGCTTTGAGTCTCACTCAACTTCACACCTTACAAATCAGACGAGAACTATTTCTCTGGCTGATCCATTTTGAACTCTTTCCAAATCTTGTGAAGGTATGCACTCATTGAAAGTCTCATCAAGCATCTTGATCTATCTCTATAGATTTTGATGCTCAACAATTAGGTAGCTTTATCCAGGTCTTCCTTTGAAAATCACTTTCCAAATAACCGTTTTATGCTTTCCAGAAACTCTACATTATTTCTGAACAACAATATGTCATCCACATATACTTATCAGAAATTCAATAGTGCTCCCACTCACTTTATTGCAAATACAAGTTTCTCATAAACTTTGTATAAACATCAAAACTTTGATCACCTCATCAAAGCGTATATTCCAACTCCGAGATGCTTGCTCAGTCCATGGAAGGATCAACGAAGCTTGCACACCTTTTAGCATCCTTAGGCCTGACAAAACCTTCTGGTTGTATCACATACAACCTTTCCTCAAGTAAACCATTAAGGAAACGATGTTTTGACATCCATCTTCCAGATTTCATAATTGAAAACACAGCAACTGCTAACATAATTCCAACAGACTTTTAGCATCGCTACGAGTGAGAAAGTCTCATCGTAGTCAACTCCTTGAACTTGTCACAAACATCTTTGCAACAAGTCGAGCTTTACAAATAGTGACATTCACCATCAGTGTTTGTCTTCATTTTAAAGATCCATTTGTACTCAACGACCTACCGTCCAACGAGCAAGTCTACCAAAGTCTACACTTGGTTTTAATACATGGATCCTATCTCGGATTTCATGGCCTCCAACCATTTGTCGGAATCCGGGCCCATCATCGCTTCTCCATAGCTCGTAGGTTCATCGTTGTCCAACAACATGACCTCCAAGACAGAGTTGTCGTACCGCTCAGGAGCAGTACACATCCTTGTCGACCTACGAAGTTCGATAGTAACTTGATCCTGAAGCTTCATGATCATCATCATTAACTTCCTCTTCAACTAACGTAGGCTTCACAGAAACATCTTTCTGCGCTGCGCTACTCTCTGGTTGAACAAAGGTTTAACAACCTCATCAAATTCTATCTTCCTCCCACTCAATTCTTTCGAGAGAAACTTTTTCTCGAGAAAGGACCCAGTTCTAGCAACAAACACTTTGCACTCGGATCTGAGATAGAAGGCATACCCATCTGTTCTTAGGGTATTCTATGAAGATACATTTGTCCGCTTTGGGTTCTAGCTTATTATGTGAAAACATTTTCCACACAAGCATCGCAGCCCCAAACATTAAGAAATGACAGCTTAGGTTTCTATCAAACCATAATTCACACGGTGTCATCTCAACGGATTTAGATGATGCCCTATTTAAAGTGAATGTAGTTGTCTCTAATGCATAACCCCAAAAATTATAGTAGTAAAACGATAAGAGACATCACAGTATGCACTATATCAATAGAGCATGACTATGATGTTCGGACACACCATCACACCATGGTGTTCCAGGTGGCGTTAGTTGTGAAACAAATTTCACGTTGTCTTAAGTTGTATGCCAAACTCGTAACTCAGATATTCACCTCCACGATCATATCGCGGTCATTTTTATCTTCTTGTCACGATGATCTTTAAACTTCACTCTGAATTTGCTTGAACCTTTCAAACGATTCAGACTTGTGTTTCATTAAGTAAATATACACTATATCTACTCAAATCATCAGTGAAGGTAAGAAAATAACGATATCCACTGCACGCTACAAGACTCACTAGATTGCATACATCAACATGTATCATTTCCAATGAATCACTTGCCCGCTCCAGCCAACGGGGTCCTTTAGTCATCTTGCCCAAGAGGCATGGTTCGCATGTCTCAACCGATTCGAAATCGATGAGTCCAAATATCCATCAGCATGGAGTTTCTACATGCGCTTTATACCAATATGACATTTAGCGGCAGTGCCACAAGTATGTGGTACTATCATTAGTAACTTTGTATCTTTTGACATCAATGTTATGAACATGTGTACTACTACGATCAAGATTTCAACAAACCATTCTCACTGGGTGCATGCCAATTGAAGGTATTATTCATGTAACCAAAATAACTATTATTCTCTGACTTAAATGAATAACCGTATTGCAACAAACATGATCTAATCATGTTCATGCTCAACGCAAAACACCAAATAACATTTATTTAGGTTCGTCACTAATCCTGAAGGTAGAGAGAGCGTGCGATGTAAATCACATCAACCTTGGAAACATTTCCAACACACATCGTCACCTCACCCTTAGCTAGTTCTCCGTTTATTCCGTAGCTTTTATTTCGAGTTACTAACATTTAGCAACTGAACCGGTATCCAATACCCAGGTGCTACTAGGAGTACTAGCAAGGTACACATCAATAACTCGTATATCAAATATACTTCTGTCGATGTTGCCAGCCTTCTTATCTACCAAGTATCTAGGGTTGCTCCGCTTCAGCGACCTCTCACCTCATAATAGAAGCACTTAGTCTCGGGTTTGAGTTCAACTTTGGGTTGCTTCACTGGAGCAGCAACTGACTTGCTATCCATGAACTTTCCCTCCTTGCTCTTGCCCTTTTCGAAACTAGTGGTTTGATTAACCATCAACACTTGACGCTCCTTCTTGATTTCTACCTTCGCGGTGTCAAACATCGCGAACAGCTCAGGGATCAATACTTCTATCCCTGGTGTATTATAGTTCATCACTAAGTTCTAGTAGCTTTAGTGAATGTGACTTGGAGAACTATATCAATCACTATCTTATCTGGAAGATCAACTCCCACTTGATTCAAGCGATTGTAGTACCCAGACAATCTGAGTACATGCTCAACGATTGAGCTATTCTCCTTCATCTTACAAGCAAAGAATCTTGTTGGAGATCTCATATCTCGCAACAAAGGCACGAGCCTGAGATCACAATCTCTGCTCCTAGAACATCTCATATGTTCCGTGACGTTCAAAACGTTTTGGAGCCTCAATTCTAAGCCGTAATGCATGACACACTAAACTATCAAGTAGTCATCGAAACGTGTCTGTTAGATGTTCACAACATCTATAGACGACGCTAGAGGGGGTGGCGCACCGAGCGGTGCATTAAGGACATAAGCCTTCTGTGCAGCAATGAGGACAATCCTCAGATCACGGACCCAGTCCGCAATTTTGCTACCAACATCTTTCAATTCTATTTCTCTAGGAACATATAAAAATACAAGGGAGCTACAGCGCGAGCTAGTAATCTACAACATAATTTGCAAAGACACTTTGACTATGTTCATGATAATGAGTTCAATTAATCATATTACTTAAGAACTCCCACTCAAATTGACATCCCTCCGATCATTCGAGTGATACATGATCCAAATTCACCAACTCAAGTCCGATCATCACGTGAGTTGAGGTGGCTGCAATGGTGAACATCATTATGTTGATCATATCTACTATATGACTCATGTTCGACCTTTCGGTCTCTCGTGTTCCGAGGCCATGTCTGTACATGCTAGGCTCGTCAAGTTTAACCCGAGTGTTCTGCGCGTGCAAATCTGGCTTGCATCCGTTGTATGTGAACGTAGAGTCTATCACACCCGATCATCACGTGGTGTCTCAACACGACGAACTTTCGCAACGGTGCACACTCGGGGAGAACACAGTTCATCTTGAAATTCAAGTGAGGGATCACCTTATAATGCTACCGCCGTACTAAGCAAAACAAGGTGCATAAAAGGATTAACATCTCATGCAATTCATAAGTGACATGATATGGCCATGAACTTGTGTTTAAGATCTCCATCTTCGAAACACCGGCATGATCTCCATCGTCACCGGCACAACACCATGATCTCCATCATCTTGATCTCCATCAATGTGTTGCCATTGGGGTTGTCACGCCCTGCATGCTTCTACTACTATTGCTACCGTAGCGATAAAGTAAAGCATTACATAGCGCTTAATGATTGACACGCAGGTCATACAATAATTAAAGACAACCCTATGGCTCCTGCCGATTGCCGTACTCATCGACATGCAAGTCGTGATAATCTATACATCACATGATCATCTCATACATCACATATATCTCATCATGTAATTGGCCATATCACATCACAACATACCCTGCAAAAACAAGTTAGACGTCCTCTAATTGTTGTTGCATATTTTACGTGGCTGCTATGGGTATCTAGCAAGAATGATTCTCACCTACGCATAAACCACAACGGTGATACACTAGTTTGCTTTTCAACCTTCTCAAGGACCGCCTTTGTCGAATCCGATCCAACTAAAGTGAGAGAAACTGTCACCCGCAAGCCATCTAGGCAACAAGTTGCGTCGAGGGAACCGGTCTCTCGTAAGCGTACGAGTAATGTTGGTCCGGGCCGCTTCATCTCACAATCCCGCTGAACCAAAATACGTCCAAGGGAGGAAGCAATCTAAGCATTAACGCCCACAAACCTTTTGTGTTCTACTCGAGATCTCATCGAACCATCAACCTAGCTCATGATGCCACTGTTGGGGAACGTCGCATGGGAAACAAAAAATTTCCTACGCACACGCAAACCTATCCATGGTGATGAGCATCTACGAGAGGGAGAGTGGATCTACATACCCTTGTAGATCGCTAAGCGGGAAGCGTTAAGAAACGCGGTTGGTTTAGTCGAACATCTTCGCGATCCAAATCGCCGAGCGTCCCGCGATCTCATCACGATCTGTCCCGCGATCCAATCACGATCCGTCCCGTGAACTCATCACGATCCGTCCCGCGATCTCATCACGATCCGTCTCACGATCTTGATCACGATCTGTCCCGCGAACTCATCACGATCCGTTCCGCAATCTCATCACGAACTGTCTCGCGATCTCGATCACGGTCCTTCCGATCTAGCGCCGAACGGACGGCACCTCCGCGTTCAGCACACGTGCAACTTGATGACGATCTCCACCGTCTCGATCCAGCGAGAGGAGGTGGAGAGGAGAGAGAGTTCACCGGCAGCGTGACGGCGCTCCGATGATGGTGGTGGAGTGATTCCGGCAGGGCTTCGCCTAAGCGCTGCGGAAAACCGATCTAGAGGAGAAACTGTGCACCGGTGAAACGGGTAGCACGTGGCCGGAAATTCTGTCCAAAAACCACCCAATCCACTAGTATATATAAGAGGAGAGGAGAGGAGAGGCAGCCAAGGCCTTTGGGTCAGCCGAAATAGGAGGTGGGAGCAATCCTACTTCACCTCCAATCCTAGTTGGAGTAGGATTGCCTCCTATTGGCTGATTTTCCACTTTTTGCTTTAGGACTTTCTCTCCTGCGCCATGGGCCTTTGTGGCTGTTTTCCCAGCCCACTAAGGGCTGGTTATTATTCTCCCACAGCCCATGGACCTCTTGTGGTCGAAATACCCCTCCCGGAGGTCCTCCGGTACACTACCGGCACTCCCGGTACAATACCGATACTCCCGGTACACTACCGATGAGCCCGAAACTATTCCGGAAACCAAACTGGGACTTCCTATATATGAATCTTTACCTCCGGACCATTCTGGAGCTCCTCGTGATGTCCGAGATCTCATCCGGCACTCCGAACAACCTTCGGTCACCACCATACATAACTCTACACTACCGAAACGTCACCGAACCTTAAGTGTGCAGACCCTGCGGGTTCGAGAACTATGTAGACATGACCGAGACACCTCTACGGTCAATAACCAATGGCGGGACCTGGACGTCCACATTGGTTCCTACATATTCTACGAAGGTCTTTATCGGTCGAACCTCTATGTCAAGGATTCAGTTAATCCCGTATATCGTTCCCTTTGTTCTTCGGTATGTTACTTGCCCGAGATTCGATCGTCGGTATCTCCATACCTAGTTCAACCTCGTTACCGTCAAGTCTCTTTACTCATTCCATAATACAAGATCCCGCAACTAACAATTAGTCACATTGCTTGCAAGGCTTATTGTGATGTTGCATTACCGAGTGGGCCCCGAGATACCTCTCCGTTACACGGAGTAACAAATCCCAGTCTCGATCCATGCCAACTCAACAGACACCATCGGAGATACCTGTAGAGCACCTTTATAGTCACCCAGTTACGTTGCGACGTTTGATACACACAAGGCACTCCTCCGATATCCGTGAGTTGCATGATCTCATGGTCATAGGAACATATACTTGACATGCAGAAAACTGTAGCAATAAACTGACACGATCATATGCTATGTTTGTAGTTTGGGTCTTATCCATCACATCATTCTCCTAATGATGTGATCCCGTTATCAAATGACATATCATGTCCATGGCTAGGAAACCTTAACCATCCTTTGATCAACGAGCTAGTCCATTAGAGGCATACTAGGGACATGGTTTTGTCTATGTATCCACACATGCATTTAAGTCTCCGATCAATACAATTATAGCATGGATAATAAACGATTATCATGAACAAGGAAATATGATAATAACTAATTTATTATTGCCTCTAGGGCATATTTCCAACACATCTTTCATCCCTAGGTTCCGGGTGAAAACCTTTGTCCGTTGGACTCGACAGCGCTGACACATGGTGACGTTCTCCCTCCTGAGGGCGTTGTCGTGGAGCTTAGGTGTTGTAGGGTGTTGTGTGGCGGTGCTTTCCATATCTTCATGTGTTATCTTTCAAGCTCGTAGTCTCTAGTAGTCTGTGTCTCCCATTTATCCTAGGATCGACTTTGTAAGAGGAGTATCCCATCATCTTGTATCATTTGACCATGTACTTGTGCAGTTGTTGCTTTATTTCTAAAATGAGATGAAATCCTGTTTCGAGAGAAAGAGGGGCACTCTACTGGGCGAGTATAGGTGCTATGAAAATAAGAAAGATATGCGTGCAAAAAGACATGCATCGCAGTGAATTTTTTAAGCCCAGTAGCCAAGATGCACTAGTAGAAACACCCCCCTTTCGTCTAGGGGGGAATTCGCATTCGTCCTGGCTGCCTAAAGAACGGGGACGAATCCCGGTTCTTTAGGCCAGGGCAGCGTCGAGCCCCACTGGGGCATTTGTCCCAGTTCGTGGCATGAACCGGGACCAATGCCTCGATGTATGCCACGTGGCATGCGCAGGGGCATTGGTCCCTGTTCATGCCAGGAACCGGGATGAATGCCCCCTTGACTATAAATACTGCATCCAGACCCCTTCCCTCCTCTGGTTTTTTTTCTAGGAGGTGTGAGAGAGGTGGGTGCTAGTGTGTGTTCTTTTTGCTATGCACACGAGGTGTTCGACGAAATACCCAAGCGACACTTAACTTCATAGAAAATGGTATCTTCGACCGAGGTTAGCAAACTTATCCATTTCATCTATAATTGATACAAAAATGTTATATTTGTCAATGTACTGTGGTCATTTCGCTATTGAAGATGTTATTGTTGTAATGGTTTTTGATAAACTTAACTATACGATGTAGATGGCTGCACGGCAGCGATGGATGTACGGTGACCGATGCACTTCCGAGTACAGGGCCGGCCTGGATGAATTTCTCATTGTATCTCAGGCTCACAAAGAGAATGGATTTATGTGTTGCCCATGTGTTGACTGTGGGAACGTCAGGGAGCACTCTTCCTCGAGAGTCCTTCACAGCCACCTGCTTCGGAGAGGTTTCATGCGCAGCTATAATTGTTGGACCAAGCATGGAGAGAGAGAGGGGTTGTGATGGAAGACAATGAAGAAGAAGAAGAGGATCCTATGTTCCCCGAATACGGTGATACTGCAATGGAAGACAATGCAGAAGAAGGAGGTGATCAATAATGGGCATGAGATAAGCCCGATGATGATCAAGAACGGGCATCAGATGAGCCTGATGATGATCAAGAACGGGCATCAGATGAGCCCGATGATGATCTTGGTCAAGTTATTGCTGATGCAAGAGAAGACTGTGAAAGTGAGTTGGAGAGGTTGAAGTTGGACGGCATGTTACAGGATCATAAAAAGTTGTTGTACCCAAATTGCGAAGATGGCAGCACAAAGCTCAGTACCACACTAGAGTTGCTGAAATGGAAGGCACAGAACGGTGTGACTGACAAAGCATTTGAGAGTTTACTTAAAATAATGAAGCCGAAGCTTCCAAAGGATAACGAATTGCCTGACAGTACGTACGAAGCAAAGAAGGCTCTCTGCCCTCTAGGACTAGATGTGGAGAAGATACATGCATGCATTAATGACTACATCCTCTATCGCAGTGAGAAGTACGAGAATTTGGATAAATGTCCGGTATGCACTGCACTGCGGTATAAGATCAGAGCGGATGACCCTGGTGATGTTGACGGTGAGCCCCCCCGTAAGAGGGTTCCTGCCAAGGTGATGTGGTATGCTCCTATAATGCCACGGTTGAAACGTCTGTTTAGAAATAAAGAGCATGCCAGGTTGTTGCGATGGCATAAAGAAGACCGTAAGAAAGACGGAAAGTTGAGACACCCCACTGATGGGTCGCAGTGGAGAAAAATCGAGAGAGACTTCCCGGACTTTACAGGCGAGGCAAGAAACTTATGGTTTGGTCTAAGTGCAGATGGCTTTAATCCTTTCGGAGAGCAGAGATCCAGTCACAGCACCTGGCCCGTGACTCTATGTATCTACAACCTTCCTCCTTGGTTGTGCATGAAGCGCAAGTTCATTATGATGCCAGTGCTCATCCAAGGCCCAAGGCAACCCGGCAACGACATTGATGTGTACCTAAGGCCATTAGTGGAAGAACTATTACAGTTGTGGGGCAAACCAGGTGTACGTGTGTGGGATGAGAACGAACAAAAGCCATTTGACCTACGGGCGTTGCTTTTCGTAACCATCAATGATTGGCCTGCTCTTAGTAACATTTCTGGACATACAAACAAGGGATACAATGCATGCACACACTGTTTAGATAAGACTGATAGTGTATATTTGAATAAATGTAAGAAGGTTGTATACCTGGGGCATCGTAGATTTCTTCCGATGAATCATCCCGTAAGAAAGAAAGGAGGCAAACATTTCAGAGGTGAGGTAGATACCCGGAAGAAGCCTGACCTCCGTAGTGGGAATGATGTATTCGGTATGGTCAAGGACCTAGAAGTAATCTTTGGGAAGGGTGATGGCAGCCAACCTGTTCCGAACGGCCCTGATAAGCGCGCACCCATGTGGAAGAAGAAATCTATCTTTTGGGAGCTATCATATTGAAAAGTCCTACAGGTCCGCTCTTCAATCGACGTGATGCACGTGACGAAGAATCTCTGCGTCAACCTGCTATGCTTCCTGGGCGTGTATGGGAAGTCAAAATATACACCAGAAGCATGAGAGGACCAGCAACGTATGAAAGACCCAAAAAACGAGAACATGGATACAGGGCGTCATTTCTTAAGCAGCTACGCTCTTACCAAAGTAGAGAAGGAAATCTTTTTTGAAGTCCTTTACAGTATCAACGTGCCGTCTGGCTTCTCGTCGAATATTAAGGGGATAATAAATATGGCAGAGAAAAAATTCCAAAACCTGAAGTCTCATGACTGCCACGTGATTATGATGCAGTTGCTTCCGATTGCACTAAGGGGTCTTCTACCGGAAAATGTTCGAGTACCCATTGTGAAGCTATGTGCATTCCTCAATGCAATATCTCAGAAGGTAATCGATCCAGATAGTCTGGCAAGGTTACAGAGGGATGTGGTCCAATGTCTTGTAGTTTTGAGTTGGTGTTCCCACCATCCTTCTTCAACATTATGACGCATCTCCTGGTTCACCTAGTAGAAGAGATTCATATTCTCGGTCCGGTATTTCTACACAATATGTTCCCCTTTGAGAGGTTCATGGGAGTCTTGAAGAAATATGTTCATAACCGTGCTAGGCCAGAAGGAAGCATCTCCAAGGGCTACGGAACAGAGGAGGTCATTGGGTTCTGTGTTGACTTTATTCCTGACCTTAAGACGATTGGTGTTCCTGAATCGCGGCATGAGGAGAGACTGAGGGGAAAAGGAATGCTAGGAAAGAAAACAATGATACCCAGGGACGGGCATTCTTTCACTAAAGCACACTACACGGTTCTACAAAATTCCACCTTCGTGGCTCCGTATATCGAGGAACACAAGAATATTGTACACTCCACAAACTCGGGGAAGGATGACACATGGATTAAAGTCAAACACATGGAGACTTTCGGAAGTTGGTTGCAAGCACATCTTATAAATGACATCACTATTGAAGATCAGCTCTACATGTTGGTCCGGTCACCATCTTCGACTATTGGGACTTTTCAATGGTACGAGATAAATGGGAATACATTTTACAGGGTCATCCAAGATAAGAAGAGCATCAACCAAAACAGTGGTGTCCGCTTTGATGCAACAAACGAGAATGGGAAAAAGGACACATACTATGGTTACATAGAGGAGATATGGGAACTTGACTATGGACCTTCTTTTATGATCCCTTTGTTTAAGTGCAAATGGGTCAACCTGAATGGAGAAGGGGTAAAGGTAGACCTGTTATACGGAATGACAACAATGGATCTCAACAAAATTGGTTACAATGACGAACCATTTATCCTAGCCAATGATGTGGCTCAGGTCTTCTATGTGAAGGACATGTCCTCCAGACCGAAGAAAAGAAAAAATAAGCAACCAGATAAATCATATGATGAGCCGAAGCGTCACATAGTTCTTTCAGGGAAAAGAACCATCGTGGGAGTCGAGGACAAGACAGACATGTCTGAAGATTATGATAAGTTTGCTGAAATTCCGCCCTTCACAGTGAAAGCTGACCCAACCATCCCGTTAAATAAATAAGATGCTCCATGGTTACGTCCGAAGCGATCATAAGCAAGGGTTCATGGACTTAACGGAGTGATGTATAATAATGTATTGAACCTCTGATGTAAATCTATGTAATGTTATTGGTTGTGTTAGGGTATTGAACCTTTGAGTGAATATTTGGCATGTACAACCCTAAGAACACTTGTAAACACATGGTATGCCAAATCCTTGCTTCTGGTGCCATCCCGACGCTCCGCAGCCCCTCTCCGGTGAAACCCTAGCCCCGCTGGAGAGAACAGCCCAGCTTATCAGTCTACAGCTTTCACCGGAGTCCGGAGTGGGTAGCAATGTGCAACACTTTGCTTGGTTGTGTTAGGGTGGGCCCTAGGAAGTCTCAAAACAATGGCATGAACCACCTGTACACAAGATCCCCTCCCGTTTGTCGGTTCGGGGACCTTCAGCCTATAAGTACTTAGACTCGGAGAGAGAAATCGATGCCGGTGAAGACCCAACAACAAGAGTGAGTGAATATTTGGCATGTACAACCCTAAGAACACTTGTAAACACATGGTATGCCAAATCCTTGCTTCTGGTGCCATCCCGACGCTCCGCAACCCCTCTCCGGTGAAACCCTAGCCCCGCTGGAGAGAACAACCCCTCTCCGGTGAAGCCCTAGGAAGTACCAAAACATCATAAGTGAGTTTAATTTATCTTTCTGATCATTTTGATATATAACTTGCAATTTTCAGAATTTATTGAATTATTTGATATTTTCTCCATTTCTTAAATGAATTAATTCAAATTCAAATAATTCCAAATTTTGAATTTGACCAAATATGTTTGAAAGTAACATATTTAGTTAGTTTATAATTTTCTAAATGTTTTGGTAGTTTTTTCATATCTGATTATTGAACTAGCAGATAATCTCGTGGGAATTTTTGAAAATATGAAACTTTTTTGAAAAAACAGGGCATTCATCGCGGTTATTGCTAACAACCGGGACGAATGCCCCTCTTCGCGCCGTTCCAGATCCAGGTCATCCGTCCCGGTTGTTGGCAATAACCGGCATGAATGGGTGGGGCATTCGTCCCGGTTATTGCCAACGACCGGGACGAATGGGGCATTCATCCCGATTATTGGCAACAACTGGGACGGATGCCCCTCCCCTTCTGTCGCAAGGATCTGAAAACACCTAAGGACGAGACGCGCGCGAGGAGGACGACTCGACGCCGGCAGGCTGCCCAACTCCTGCGCCGCCTCTTCCTCGCCGTCGCCGTCATCGCCGCCCCCCTCGCGCGCTCCACGGCCGCCCCCCTTTCTCTCTCCGTCACGCCGTCGCCCCCCTGTAGTGCCTCTGCCCCCGTGTCGCCCGCACATACGTCGTTGCGGCGCCGCCACCAAGCTCGCCCGCGTCGCCCGCGGCCACCTCACCCGCGTCGCCCGCGGCCACCTCGCCAGCGGCCACCTCCCCCGCGGCCGCCTCCTCCCGGAGGTAAAGCCCTCCCCCTCCCTCCCCCTCCCACCCCTCTCCCTGCCCCCGGCCTCGCTCCCTGCTCGATCGTGGAGAAACAGAGAGGAGAGACAGAGAAGAGAGTGTGGAGAAAGAAAAAGGTTCCAGAACCCTAGAAGAGATTTATGTAGAATGTCACCATTGTGGATATGCACAAAAGGTTCCAACTTTGTTCGGATCCCACATACACCGATGATGAAACTGCTAAGTCATTTTGTTTTAAGTTTTGTGCGTTGACACTAACTTGCAATTTTTAATTTGCAGAAAGTATGGACCCAAACTTCAGAGACGAAGATGCAGAAGAAATGGTCGCGGATGTTATCCGCGGGCCCGGGGGAGACCTAGATGTCTCCGAGTGGATGAACAACTCTGGTGAGGGAGATCCAGAGCTCGCCCGAAGAGACGGCTCTGGTGAGGTAGATCTGGAGCTCGCCCGAAGAGACCGCTCTGGTGAGGTAGATCTGGAGCTCGCCCAAAGAGACGACTCCGGTGAGGGCGAAGCCTACGACATCGTCGGGGGAGAAGCCGAGGGCTCCCATGAGAGAGAAGCCGACGGTTCCGGTCGAACCTTAGAAATTACAAACTCCGGCAAGGTGCATATATATATATATATATGTTAATTAAATGAAGCATTTGTTTTCTATATACATGTATTAACACTCTTTCTTATATATTTTAGCCATCCGGATCTAGCAAATCCACCAGAAAGATGACTAAACGAGGCGGAGCCCAGAAGTTGAAAGAGCATGAAAGGTACATGATCAAATAGATCGCTGCAGACGGCATGCCAGAGCTTCCCGAAGGTGTTGCCCAAAAATACGTGAAGCAATGCGGAGTGCTTGTTAGGGACCACATCCCGATCACCGTTCGGGAGTGGCATAAGCCAAAGGAGGCTCCCGGAATTTCATATGTCGGCGACAAAGCCAAAGAAAAACTTTTTGAAAAGATGTTGGCTAATTTCACCCTACCGACGCCGGAGGTTACTCAAGATGAGTTGGATGAGAATGAGGAGGATCCTGAATTGATCTTAGAGCGAAAGACCAAAGCCTTAGAGAAACTGGTCAAGGCGTTCACTTTTAGGAAGATGGCCGAGCAATTCAAAAGCTGGAAGAAAATATTTAACCTTGACTTTATCCAGAAAAACAAGACTCCGGATTTCACCGGAACGTATGAGAAGATAAAACCGCACTGGGAAGAATTTGTTGAGTACAAGAAGTCGGAGGAAGCTCTGGAAAAGTCTAAAAAAATAAGATAAACACCGCTAAAAAGATCTATCACCATACTATGGGGCAAGCTGGCTACAAGCGTAGCATGCCTAAGTGGAATAAACTTGAGGACGACTTGCTTGCTAAGGACATCGTTCCAGAGACGTTCTACTGGGACCAACGGACAAGTTCTTGGTTTTTCGGGCATGGGGGCACGTTGGACTCAGAAGGGAAATGCATCTATAATTTAAGACATGAAGAAGATCCTCTACCCATCGATGCTCTCAGAGAAGCAATAAAGGCTGCTAAAGAGGGGAAGTTCCATCCAGATAGAGAGAACGACGAGCTCAGCCGTGCCCTTGGGAATAAGGAACACTATGGACGGACACGAGCCACAAAAGGCTCTGTTCCATGGAAACATGGGTTTCCCGAGGAGAAGAAGAAGTATCCGGATAGAAGCCGTCAGAGGAGAAAGGATTTGGAGGCAGCTGAAGCACATAATCGGGTAGACCGCTGGACTAGCATTGAAGCAGAATTAAAGCGGCAGCGGCAGCAATCAGAGCGGCAGCAGGAGCAAATTGACAGACTTAGCCAGCAGCAAGGTAACACCCAATCCCAGCAGGAAATGGAAGCCGCACCATCTTATCGGAAGAGCGGTGTTGCTTCCACACAGCTCCAGGGTGATGATGTTGAAGATGCACCGCCGATGATGCACCCGGTGGATCATATAACGGAGATGACACCGTGTGAGCTGCATGTGAAAGTCGTCGACAATATAACCATTAAGGCGGCGGTCGGCTATGTGAAACCAGCTGGCCCTGAACCAACACACCATTGTCGGCCGGTTCAACCGGGCTACGCTGTTGCCGGGGTCGATGAAGTTATGACCGGATTCGAGCGGGTGCAGCTTGACTATCCTGAAGGTGAAGACGGGGAGGTGACTGAACTTGGAGACGCCAAGAACTTGAGCATTCTATGGCTAAAGGAACACATCGTGTTTCCTAATTGGACGCCAAGGCCAACGACTGATCGGAGTAGCCATCCTCCTTCGCCGCCGCCTCAAGACCAGTATCCAGCGGAACGGTCGTCTTCGTACTCTCCGCCGCGCTCGGCGTCTCCAGCGCGTGCGTCTACGCCGCCGCGTCAGCCGTCTCCAGCGCGTGCGTCTACGCCGCGGTGGCAGCCGTCTCTTCGCTCCTCACTTATATATTCGATTCATGGTGCGTACTTACTTGTATATTCTTCAACTATATTCTAATGCGATCACCATATAGTTGTATATTCTAATGCGATCACCAAACTTGTGTATTCTAATAAAATGGAATGCAATAAAAAAACATGATGGTGTATTAGATGCAGAATACTTATGGAAAACAAATAGAAAAAAAATACAACAAACCAAACCCTAAAAGGAAAACAAGAAAAAGAAGAAGAAAAATGCTGCCGCGGTAGAGGGGGCATTCATCCCGGTTCGTGTTACGAACCGGGACGAATAGTCCTGGCCAGGGACCAGCCCACGCCCCCCACGTGGACGCCCCATCCATCCCGGGTCCTGGTACAACCGGGACGAATGGGGGGCATTCGTCCTGGCTGCCCCATCCCGGTTGGGCAACCGGGACAAAAGGCCCCTTAAAAACCGGGACAAAAGGGGGTGTTTCTACCAGTGATGCTTAAGATTGTTGTACTTTAATGGGCTGCCATGCATTACAGCAACTCTAGAAGAGTCTGCATATCAATCTAGTCAACATAATATCCGTCATATATTGATGATTATGGTCGAAAAGGTCACGGTAACAGAATCGCCATCCACTTGTGAGTCGCCATAATTTATGGAACGCACTTGATATACATCCCGTGGTCGCACAGCCACCTCCACCAAAAGTCCTATTCTACTCCCAAGCTCAAATGCTCTCTTGTGAACAGTAAAATAAATAAAAATGATAAAAAATAAAAAAATGATTTTTTTAGTGGTAAACTTTGACAAATATTTTACATGTGTATCAAAATTTAGCATAAAATAACATTCGTGGAAGTCATACCGAAAAAAAGAAAATCAACAGTCCAAAATGTATTCAAAGCTAGCATTTTTTGAGCATCGATTTTTTTACGACTTTCATAAATGTTATTTCAAGCTGAAGTTTTACAAGCTTACAAAACATTTTTCATAGTTTATCACAAAAAAAATCAGATTTTTATTATTTTTTTGATTTTACTATTCATAAAAGAATATATGAGCTCGGGAGCAAAAACTCCATGTCCCACCTCCACCTGCTTCTGTTGGTGGGATGGCCCAATGCCATGTAGCCACCACCACCTGCTTCTGTTGGTGGGACGGCCCAATGCGAGGTAGTGTGAACGCCCTTTTATACATCTATCACTGCGAGGAAGTTTTCAGTGCGTAGATCATTTATGGACAGGGAGAGTACTCTCTCTCTCTCTGGTCATTTTTACTCCACATGTCAGATTTTTGTAAATTTAAACTTCGAAAATTTGATAAAATTTATAGAAAAATATCAACATTCACAATACAAAATCAACATCATTAGATAGATTATGTTTTTTCATTGTATAACTTTACAAACTTTTATGTTGGTACTCTTCAATATAAACATGGCCAAGTTTTATGAAGCTTAATCCAGACAAATCTTATATGCAAAATAAAAAGTATCGGACGGAGTACTAGCCATGGTTCGTGCGGTGACACATCAATGTCCTACTCATTTTGTAGGAGAAATGTTGTGCAAATTGGAATTTTTGTAACCAATAGAGAAGCGTCGCATTAACTACAATAATTGTGATAACTTGTGGTACATAATATGCATCTCAATAAAGTTAAACGATACAACAGACACATTGTAACGCCTATGCATTTGTATACGAGCAGTTTTAACATGGTCCCTTTTACCTCCTACTCCCTTCCTCCGGATTTATTAGGCCCCATTTCATTTTAAGTCAAAGTTTGATCATATATTTAATTTATAAATATAAATTATATGTCATGAAAATTATACCATTAAAATATCTTTTAAATATAAATTCGATAATATACTTTCTATAGCATATACTTTATATTTTTTTAATTAAATACATGAATAAACTTTGACCCACAATACAAGGGGGCCTAACAAGCCCGGACTGGGAAATATTAATGAAGTGATCTGGTAGTTGAAGGCCTATTGGTCACAATTGTGCGAAAAAGAAAAACACAACATCCGAATAGCAACACATGTTGCCATGCCCACAAAACCCACAACGCCCAAAAAGAAAACCGGAAACGTGATCTTTGGGTGCTAGCAGTTCATGTGTAGATTCTGCAATAATCCTACATCTACCAATAGATTACGAAGGGTTACGTAACTTTCCAACCAAATCCTCTTCAATGTAAGAACGGGAAAACCACACGTTGTGGTGCCTTGTATTGATCATTATATAGACGGCTACAAGGCAGAGTTCGTACCATACAAGACACGGACAGCTATATGAGGACTATACATATACAACCGTATGTCTATACAAATACTATACGGTTATATATTCTAACACCCTCCCCCCGTCGTAAACGGGCGTCGATGAATGTTAAGATTATTCCGAAAATCCAAGAAGAGAGGTGATGGCAATCCTTTGGTAAAAATGTCCGCAAACTGGGAAGAACTCAGAACATGAAGAACCCGGACCTCGCCTGTGGTGACATGGTAGGGTACAAAATGTAGATCAATGTTCACATGCTTGGTGCGCTGATGATGCACATGATTCTGTGTCATGTAAACGGAGCTCACATTGTCACAGAAAACCACGGTGGCACCAATCACCGGTCGATGAAGCGCCTGAAGAAGCTGTCGTAACCAACATGTTTCAGTCACCACATCTGCAACCGCCTTGTATTCGGCCTCGATGCTGGAGCGAGAGACCGCGTGCTGCCACTTAGTAGACCATGACACCAAGTTAGCACCGAGGAAGACACAATAGACAGAGGTAGACCGGCGACTGTCTGGGCAACCTGCTCAATCAGTGTCAGAATAGGCCGTCAACTTGTGAGAGCTGCGTCGGAACAAGGTGAGGCCATAGCTGGTGGTGCCGCGGATGCAGCGAAGAACACGCTTCACAAGGAGCAAATGATTAGCCCATGGATCATACATATGAAGACAAATCTGATGCACATCATAGGAGATGTCTGACCGAGTGAACGTAAAGTACAGAAGACCTGCAATACTATGGTACTCGGTGGGATCTTTAACAGGATCGATGGACTTGGCTGAAAGTTTGGAGGCAGTATCAACTGGAGTAGAGATGTATTTGCACTGCAACATACCAGCCCGGTCAAGGTCCAATGCGTACTTCTCCTGTGAGAGGAACAAACTGTCCTTGTTGCGTGTGACGAAGATACCCAAAAAATAATGAAGATCGCCCATATCTGTCATACTGAACTCGGTACGAAGAGAGGCAATCAAGCTGTGCAACAATGTCGAAGAAGACGCAGTCAGGATGATGTCATCCACATAGAGCAGGAGATAGGCCATGTTAGCGCCATGCCAATAGACGAACAACGAGCTGTCGGACTTGGAGCCAACGAAACCAATTGACGCAATGAATGATGCAAACCGCTGAAACCATGCTCGAGGTGCCTGCTTCAAACAATAAAGGGATATTTTGAGACGACAAACCTTATCAGGGAAGTGAGGATTAATGAACCCAGATGGCTGACGAGCATAAACAGTCTCTGTGAGAGTGCTGTTGAGAAACGCATTCTTGACGTCAAGCTGATGAATCGACCAGTCACTAGAGTGTGTAGGAGAGAGCACTGTGCGAATAGTGGCTGGCTTGATGAGAGGGCTGAAAGTTTCATCAAAAGCAATGCACTCGCACTGAGTAAATCCACGTTGACGAGCTTTGTATCGTTCCAAAGAACTATCAGACTTCATCTTGTGACGGTAGATCCAATTACTAGTAACGATGTTAGCATTGCGAGGTCGATCAATGAGTTCTCAAGTGTTGTTGGAGAGAAGAGCACCATACTCCTCAACCATAGCTGAATGCCAGTTCGGATCCTTGAGAGCACCACGATAGGTCTTCGGTATGGGACATAAACCCTCAACATGAAGATCAAAAATCGACTTCAGCTTCACATTGCCCGTTTAGCACGAGTGGCCATGGCGTGAGATGGTGGTGGTGGCGGGTTCCGCAGGCGACGACTGGGAGGTGGGCCCGCAGAAGCAGCAGTCGCTGGCGGCGTGGTGGCAGGAGGTGCGGCCGCGATAGCAGGAGACGGACCCCCCGTCATGGCGCTCAATAGGAGCTGCGTCGGTAGGCGACCGTGGCGTCGTAGGAGGCGTCACTGGCGACCGTGGTGGAGACGGTGGCGGCGATCGTGGCAGCGTCGATGGTGCCGCGGTGGAGCCCGCAGTTGGTGGTACCGTGCCTCGCACGGTGATCGGCGACGACGTCATCGGCTGCTCAGCATCCTGCAAAAAATCATAAGTGTGCAGGGAAGGAGTAGGAGATGACGAAGACGGAGTGGAGGCAAATGGAAAGCTGGACTCATCGAACACGACATGACTGGAGATGATGATCTTTTGGGTGGAGCGATCAAGGCAGCGATAGCCATGATGCTGAGATGGATACCCAAGGAACACACAGGGCACGGAGCGAGGCGCAGGCTTGTGCGGCGCAACGACGGTGGTGTTGGGATAGCATAGACCAGCATATGCAGGATCCACGCATGGGAACGTGATCCGAGATTGCCTTGGAAGGCAGCCGATTATGTAGCATGACGGCTGTGTGAAGAGACTCAACCCAGAAACGAGGTGGCATGCTGGCCTGAATGAGGAGCGGCGAGTAATGTCATTAAGAATACAAATAATGCGTTCAGTTTTACCATTCTGTTGCGAAGTATATGGACATGAAAAGCGGAGTGTAATTCCATGTTGCTGGGCAAACGAATGGAGTAGAGAATTATCGAACTCGCGACCATTATCACACTGAATGGCCTACAAATGGGCACTAAACTGGGTGAGTGCTAAGGCATGAAGGGACGACAAGTGCGAGAACACTTCTGACATAGACCATAGAGGATAGACCCATGCATACTGAGTAAAATCGAGACAAACGAGATAATACTTAAAGCCAGAAATGCTCTCAACAGGAGATGTCCATAAATCACAGTGGATTATTTGAAATGAAGTAGTGGTTACACGACTGGTGGGAGAAAAAGGAAGACGAACATGACGACCTACTTGACAAGCATGACACACGCCACTAGTATTCTTTTCTCTAGGAATAATCGAAGAACGAGCTAACGACTCCATGACAGGCCTCCCAGGGTGCCCGAGCCGACGATGCCAAAGTGCTGGATCGACAACAAGGAAGGTGTATGGCCGGCTGGTGGATGAAGGGTGGATGGAGTAGAGAGCTCCGAAGCTATTGCATCTGAGAATCTAGATCCTGGAGAGAAGATGCTTCACAAAAAAACCAAGAGGGTCAAATTCGATGGAGACACGATTATCAATGGTGAACTGACGAACAGACAAAAGGTTTTTAACTATTATAGGAGCAACTAAAATGTTATGAAGGTAAAGAGGGCAAGAAGAGCTGAAAATAGGAAGATGTGCATGCCCGGTACCGGTGATCGGAAGAGTGGAACCGTTACCGACAACGACAGCACGTCGGGAAGAGGAAGGTGGGGACACGGAGGTGAGCATACCGGGATCAGACGCAAAGTGGGAGGAGGCGCCGGTGTCCATCACCCACTCCCTGGTGGGTGCTTGCAGCCCCATGGTCTGGAACTGGTGCATCAGCATAGCCTGGTCCCACAAGGCTGTCGATGGTGCCGGGGATGAAGCTGGGGCACCGAGTCTATAAGTGTGCTGCGCAGGTGCATAGCCGTAGCAGTAGGGGGCGAGGGTGACGCCGTATAGGATCTGGGCATAGAACGCATGCGACGACGGGTTGTGCCTCGACACGTAGCTGGGAGGCGGGGCGACACCCGGCCAAGCAGCCCCCCCCCCCCCTAGCCAAAGGGCCACATCTGGATGGCGCCATTCCAGGGGTGCTGCGGGGAGGGCCAGGGAGGAAGAGCGACCGTCGGGGTCGTCGGCGCCTGGACGGGCACGACCTCCTTAGCAGCGTTAGCGGCGTCCTTCTTCTTCTTCTTGCCTTCGCCGGAGCCCTTGCCAAGGTTGCCAACGTTGGTGTAGAGGGCCGTGTCTGTGTTATGGGCGCGGCGATTTTTGCGCTTCATATCCTGGAGCGCAAGCAAGGAGCGACACTGCGCGAAGCACATCCCTAGCATGAGGGAGATCAGATCTGTAGTGGACTCGTATTGCTCGGAGAGTCCGTTGAGGCAGTGGTTCACCATCTCGGCGTCATCAACAGGGGAGCCAAGACCCGCAATCCCATCGGAGAGAGACTTAACCTTCTGAAGATAGTCAGTCATGCTCATCTCACCCATCTTGACAACACCGAGCTCGCCCGTGAGGTGGAGCTGGCGATTGATCTTGTGGTCGTTGAAGAGACCGTTGATGTTGTTCCAGAGACGCAACGGCGAGAGGATCGTCACCAGGCATCATCACGGCATCGAGGATGCTGAGCAAGACAGGCCCATAGAGCCAAGAGACGACGGTGGCGTCAAGAAGAGACCACTCCAGTGTCGGTGCAATGGTGGCGTTGATGTCGAGGTGATCCAGGAGAGCATACTTGCGGCAAGCGGCGCGGAAGAAGGGGCGTCACTGACGATGAATTCCGGTGTCAAGCGCGAGCTCGACGGGGACATGCCCCTTGATGGAGTGCAGGTCGACGGCCTGGACGTGCAGCGAGGTCAGTGAGAAGGACCCCGCGCTCGACCCGGACCCGGCGGCGGCGGGCGCGAGAGGCAGCTTGGCCTTGGCGGCCTCGGCCTCGGCATCCTGGCGCTCCTTGTCTACGGCCAGCGCCTTATTTGCCGCTTCTTCGTCAGGGTGCGACATGGAGGCGGCGGTGTAGGTGCGGCGACAGGGTGGATGGTGGCTTCCACGGCGGCGGAAGGAGGTGGGCGGTATAGGTTAGGGTTAGGGTTTTGTGTCTAATACCATGTAAGATTGGGGAAACCACACATTGTGATGCCTTGTATTGATCATTATATAGAGGGTTGCAAGGCAGAGTGCATACCGTACAAGACACATACAGCTATACAAGGACTACATATATACAACCGTATGTCTATACAAATACTATACGGTTATATATTCTAACATTCAACAAACATCCGAAATTCTCACCAGGCGCGGCAAGCCGGCAAAGGGAGATCCCGGTGGCTTCGGGCCCGAGAATCACCTCCGTTTCCCCATCTGGGTTTACCCTGCGCACCAGCCCCAGCCCCGGCTTGCCAATGCCACGTACCGCGCCACCAAACGAAACGACGCGCACGTTCCCGCGGCCGATCGGTCCTCCACAACCCCCGGCCTCTTTCTTTCCGCCGGGTCGCCATCCCCTCCGCTTTCCCCCGCTGCCGCGTACGTGCCCATCCGGGCCTCACCGTCGTCGACGGCGCCACCTCTTGGCCACGACGCCGACCGACGCCAGCCATATTCCTCACTCCTCCCCGTACAGCGACGGCCGGAGACGACGACACGAATGTCCGGCCTCATGAAAAAAAGCAGAGAGACTGAAAGCCACGGCTCAGCCGAGCTCTCCCTCTCTGCATCCACACCACGCCGTTGCTTTCTTCTTGCAGTACCAGCTTTTGCTTTCGTCACGGTTCACGGAGAAGCCCTCGGTCGCCATGAAATCGCTCCCGTTGCCATCTCCTTTTCCCCGGCCGGTTAATGATTCAGCGGAAAGGAGCGACGAGAGAGGGAGAGAGCTGTTGGCCGTGGTTGCTTGTGTGGTCATGGGGAGAGGATGATGCCAGTAGGAGATTCCTGAAGGGGACGCGGTCGTAGGCACACGGACGTGAAGTGTCCGGGGCTCTTGCTCTTCACGAAGGAGCCCAGCATTGACAGGAGCCAGCTACCCAGGCGGTAGTACCCTAGCATTGTTGGTGCGTGACACGCACGGATCTTGAAGAACGAAATGAGATGTGCCTCCGGTCGGTTCTGTATGGGAAATCAAGTGCATGCTTTGTCAAACCCGGCCAGGCGAACATCAACTGCCTGAAAATTCCTTGGAATCGACGGTGTTAAACAAGTTCATGGGTTAAAGTTTCCCTTTTTGTTTTTTTGCTTCCCTACTAGGGTGAGAAACGGCAGAACCTAGCGTGGCTTTGGGTGACGCAAATTCTCTTGGCATCGAAACGCGCACCAAGCTAGCTAGCTCCGTTTTGCCGCATCACGGTCCTTGATCGCTACATCTTTGTACCGTTGTCCATCTGGTCTCTGCTCGACATGCACTACTTCTGCCAGACTGCCATGACTAAATACACAGATTAGTTTAGCTGCCCGCGTTCATTCCAGTGATAATTAATCAGGCGCATGTCCCCAGCCCAGGCTAATCATACTTTCTTTCTCTCTTGGCCTCCCCATTCCTCCAAGGTGTACACATGCTAAAAATGACATATACAAGATAAAAATTGGCATGCCAAAGTAATTAAGAAGTGTTGGCAGCGGCGATGGGTGGGGCTGCAATGGAGCGAGGTGGGCTGCGATGGTTTGTGGAGCTGATGGTCCGGCGTGCTGGTCATGTGGCTTGGGCGAGGACGGTCGATATGTCCAGAAACGGTTTGTTGGCAGGCTGTTATGAGGATGGATTTGGTGAGCTCCGAGTGAAATCCTTGCTTGACCTTGGTCGTTGCAGGCATCGACGGTGTCCTAGGATGTCGTTCTCTCCTTGGAGGCCGCGTTGTGGAGCCCCTTCACCACTATTGTGGCCTCGGTCTTGGGGTTTTCGGATGAAAACCCAAGTTTTGACCTTGGTAGGAGTGGGCGTCGGCGGTGTACTCAGTCGCTTCTCTCTTGGGGGTGACGCCTTGGAAGGTCTGGTCCCTCGTCAGTTCGTGGTGGCTCGGGTGGCCTTGCGACTTCGTCGTCGACCAAGAGTGTGCGTGACCTCGGGATCGGTGAGGAAGTCGAAACAGCAACTCTGGAGATCAGTGTTGCGGAGTGTCGGTTCTGGCTACGGGGGCGGTAGAGACGTTCGCTCGGATGGAACACGGCCTCGGGGCTGATGGGCAAGTCGGAGCGGCGGCTCCCAAGAACACCTCAGTGTTGTGGAGTGTCGGATCTGACCGCGTGTGCGGTAGAGTCGGTGACTCGTGTGTAGTGCGGCCTAGGGGCCGACGTGTGTGAGTTGTTGTGGTTTATAAGACGGAGTGGCAGCTCCAGGTCATGTGGTATGGTGGCAACTCTGGTTGTTTGAGCGATAGGGAAGTCGGCTCGTTGGGTACGTAGCCTCGGGGTTGGTGTATTTCGTTGTATCGGTTTTCGGCCGATTTTTCTCATAAAGTGGTCAATTATCTTCTTCTTAATGCAAAGGCAGAGCTCTTGCTGGTTTGTCAAAAGAAAGTAATTAAGAAGGGGAGAGTAGTTTGATGAATCAGGAACAAACGGTGCTAAACACATGGGAAACACCAGGAAGTGAAGCTACATGCAGATCGTGCGGCTGTAAGTTAAACACATGAAAAATAATTGAAGAAAAAACAGAAAGAGTCAAAAAAAATCTGAAACTCTTTTGTAACAAACATGGCCAAGAGCAATACTCGTGTAAAAAAATTTGCAGAGGAGTGACTCTCATGGTATACCAAGGAAATGTGAATAGTAGCTTTTTATATAGTTTATATAAAAAAAATTCATGCAAGTATTGTGCTAAGTCATGTTTGTTAGAAAAAAATCAGATTTTCTTGACTATTTTTGATATATATTTTTAAAAAAGTTCCAATTCAGGTGCTATGGGACCCAAGACCCATGAGCTATTTATGTTGATTAACAACATGGCTAGATCAGAAATAACTGAAATTCAGTTAAATCCTACTAATCTAACAACAACATAGGGTGTTTTACTTTTCCAATTCTTTCTTGCTTTTATTTTATGTTACTGTTACTAGTTTCATTGTCCGGGTACTTGCAACTATAATTGCATGTGGTCAATGGGAGATGAGCATGCAACTGTAGTTGTGCTCAACCGCCGAGAAATGTGCAACTTGGGGATGTGCATCTATTCATAGTTGAGTGGTCGGCGAGGGATGTGGATTGCAGTTGTGTGTGCGACTTGGGGATGTGCATCTGACTTTGCGATCAGGAGGGGCAGAAGGCCCCTACCACCCCAACAACCCCTAGTTACTAGTAACAGTGCATGCACGTGTTCATTCAGCAGGTTGCCAAGCAGTTAATAGTGGATAAAAGACCAATGGATATCTAGAACCACATTGTACGACATATATATATGCATGTGCTCATTCTTCGTCGAGCTAATTGTCTTCCTTTGAGATCATTCACTTCTGATGGAGCAAATACACAAGTAATATTCCAACACAAAGCATACTAATACTTGTATATTATTGCCATTACATGACTTAGAAGTGGTATAACATCATAGGGTCACATTATATAAAAGAACAACAAAATTTCCTAACTCAAGATTTTAACAATGATATGCACTTAAAGGCTACCCAAATATGTCCCAAGTTAAAACATTTTCAGAGATTCCAAACTTGGAAGCATGTCGTGAATTTTAAGATATACGATCTCGTATATGTAACAAGCAAAACATTGATGTGTAAATAATTTCAGCTGCTTATTTCTTGTTCCTGGACGAATATAAGTATATCAGCTACTACATATGTTGGACTACACCGGTTCTGAAGGATATCTATCCATATGTTTCCATCACCATAAACTGCAAACCATAAGAAAAAATGTCAGTGAAAAACTAAACTGTACAGTATAAGATTAGTATTCTTTCTTTTGGATTTCTATCAACATATCAGTAGAGGAAAAAAAATATGACCTTCATCTATTCAAAATCATGAGCAACACATGTATTCAAAATATGATGTGAAGGATGCAGTATCCTTGCTCCAGGTAATCAGCAAGTATGTATTAACATTACAAAAATCAGGAGGGGCAAAAGGCCCCTACCACCCCAACAACCCCTAGTTATGTATGGCCGGCGAGGCTTGCAACAACAGCTATATATTTTTCGAAAAAGAACGCATTATTACTTAAAAGATTTAAGCATTACACCTTGCATTCGCATAGCTATGATGCACACAGTCAAACAATGTCCTCTCAGTCAATGGAAAATAAAAAGATGAAATACAAGAAAACATGCATAGTATGTATAACGCCAAAAACGTAGGGGAGTCGATCCTAAGATCATGTTGTCATCCATGTTGGATAAAAGTATCACTCACCATATTCTCTGGTCATGTACACACCTCCATAAACAGGTCTCGATTCTCCATAGATCGTAGAAATGGCCATAAACAAAGAGTCTCGATACATATGTAAATAACTTGCATAGAAAAAGTACTTTTATCATTAAAATATATGAAATAAAAGAACAAATGCGAGTGGTGAACTTGGCAACTGTTCAAAAAAATATGAAAGAAAAGAAAATATATGAAGCTAAAAAAAGGCGAATGTAATTATGAAATAGAAAACTCGGAAGAAGAATCAACACGAATCTTCGCGTAAAAATCGTTGCATCATTCCATGAGATTTCACTCATTCTCAACCCCACCAGAAACAAAACACTATTTCTCAATCGATTGAAATTTAATTAGTCATGGACTAAAGCGAGACATAAATAATTGTGGACAAGCAACAGCTCTTGTTATTATCTCTCTTTCTCTCTTTTTTCCAGCAAATGAAGCGGAAAGAAGAGAGAGAGAGGGAGAGAGAGAGATATGCTCTTTTGTCCCGTGGCCATGGGAAGAAGTTGGGGCCAGCAAGAGATTCCTGAAAGGGACGCGGTCGACCAGACGCGAATGTTTTTTTTTTTTCAAACCTGGCCTTCTTGCTCCTTCACAAAGCAGAGGAGATATGGGCTACGTGTGTAACTCATGGCGTGCAGGCTTGGTACGCATGGGAAATCACGTGTTTTTCCATGCCAAACCCGGCCGTCTCACGGAAAAAATCGAATACGTGAACGTGATGGCATTGGCATTGCCTCTGAAACTGATGGCGCTGGTAAAACCCATGGGTCAAAGCACAACCTTTTCTTGCTTTCCCAGAGTGAAAAACAGCAGAAGCAAGAGTGGCATGGGTGACGAAAAATCTCTTGGCATCGAGGTGTGCACCCATAGCTCACTCTTTCTGCATCCGTTCCGGCCGTTGACGGCTACAGCTTTGTTCCGTTGCTCATCAGCACAATATGCGCTCCTGCCAGACTGCCATGAGCCCATGACCGTATGATGTGTCCCAAGGATACACATACCTGAAAAAAAATTCTTTCTTCTTTCCGGAGGAACAAAATATACCATGCATCAAGCTGCAGCCCCGGTTCTCCCTGATTCCAGATGGATCCACACTTTAGCTTTTGCAAATTGTGGGCAAGCACGGCACCAATTTGGTGTATATAATTTATAATCATGGACTAAACTAAAGCGTGACATGTATGAATAACTACCATTTGGACACCTGAGCACCGTCAAAAGGCGGTCGATCGAGAGGCCGGAATAGATGCTTTCCTCTCCTCCTCCATGCAAAAACAAAGGCATATCATATCATAACATCTCTTTCTCTCGCACACACACACACGCACCCGTTCGACTTTGTGACAAAACAAAACTCTTCCTTTGCACAGGGGAGCGAAAGCGGTGGCCTTTCTTTCGCGCATTTGGCACCATAAAGGCGGCCACTATGCACGACTAATCAATCGGTCCGTCCATGCCCGGTTGCCTACACCACCACAACACTCCAGAGAAGAGGCAAAGAATCTTAGCAAGAACTCCAGGGGAGGAATTCCCCTTGTGTGTGTTAGATTATATTTGGTTTGTGTGTGCTTGCGCGTCGTGGTTTTGTGCCGTCGCCTTCCTGGAATCTAGCTATCCTCGCTTTTCCTTGCGTGAGTAGTGAAACTTTGCTGCCCGTAAATGAAAATGATATTACAACAACAGAAAAGGGGACATATTTGAGATATAAATCTTAAAGCAATAATAGTTCCTAGTTTTGACTAATAGATAGCAATATTGAATGTTAAGCTAACAAAATGCCGTGAGAAATTTCGCATGTGAAGTTTGTGAGCTTCCCAACTAAAATGATCGTGTTTTTACACCTTGAGAATTCAGAAATGCCCATATTACGACACGACGATTTGACTGACCGATGTGTGAACTGAAAAAGATTCAGCACCAGAAAGACACACTCAAGCGCCATTCGTCCACTAGAAGCAGCTCCGGCCTACATCAAAAATCTCATCTATACAGCTCATGATGAGCTCAAAAAGAAGAGGAAAGAGCCATCACCGGTACCGCCTCCTCCATAGGCAATAGGTTTAGTTCCAAGCAACTTTACCTCCTCCTGCTCAAATGTTTCTTCAGAAAAGAAGAGAGAAGCCTCAAGGTGTGTTTTGTCCACATGTAAAGCCACCTCCCCCTAGTCACAAACCAACTAGTTTATACATATGCCCAACCGAACGCCCACTACTCTCCATGGTTCTTCTTTCTACACCTTTCACTTGTTAAACCGGTGCCCGGTATAAAATCTCCTCAACCCTCCCCCACAAGGCTCCCCCACTTTCCCCTTCCCCCCGGCTGCGAATCATTCCGCTCGCTCGACATGGCGTCGGAACCTGTAGAGTGCCAGGTGATAACAATCAACATGCTAGTATCCCTTTCTGTAATTGTGTTCTTGTACTAGAGATCCTTCTGGTCATGAGCATGTTCATGTTGCTGATCAGCTGTTAGATTTTGTTTGGTTGGATTACTATTTAGTCATGTGTGAGATGTTGTTGGCTGCTTGAAATATATGCATGGAAGTGTGCTGATGATGGTTTTGTTTGTTCTGATGTAGGTTGTGGTGCTCAGGGTGTCCATCCATTGTGAAGGGTGCAAAAAGAAGGTGAAGAAAGTGCTCCTACATGTTGACGGTACGCCTCATCAATTTGATTGATCTGTAGTTTCAAATGCCTTGTAGAAATTTCCATGTTGAGGACTCTGATAAGTTCATTTGCATGTGCATCTCCAAGCAAACATGGCTATAAACTGACATGTGCATAGAAGATGCCAGAACCAAAATAAAACATGGTTATACTCAGTTTACTGACCAAAATTTCCGTTCATTTGATCTTGCAGGCGTGTACAGATGCGACATCGACGCCCGGAGCAACAGGGTAGCGGTCACAACCTCTACAAAGATCGACGCCGGCATCCTCATCACCAGGCTGCGCAAGTCCGGCAAGCTGGCGGAGCCGTGGCCGGAGCAGCCCAAGCAGCAGCAGGAGCCGCCACCTCCCGCAGAGAGTCAAAGCCAGGAAACACAGAACCAAACAGATGATGCCAGCAAGCCTAACGAGGCCGCCGAGAAGCCCGCTCAGGACGCCGCCGAACCGAGCAACGCCCAACCTCCGGCACCGGTGCCTGAGAATACCACCGAGGAGACCCCACCGCCTGCTCAAGAAAACAAAGAGGCCGGCGAGAGCAAGGCTGAGACAGGGCCGCAACAACCACCCAGCGAGGCGAACGGGAAGCAGCAGCAGCAGCAGCATGATCATCATGATAAGCCGATGGACGCCAGGGTGACGATGGAGTTCGACGACGCCCGAGGCAGAGGCATCTACGGCTACGGGGGACAGACGCACCAGTACATGCCAGCGACACGGCAGCCGCCGGTGCACGTCATGAGCTACAACGTGGCGCGGCCGATGGCGAGCTCGTCCTACTACGCCGCGGCGCCAACGCCGGCCGCGATGCCGATGCCGATGCCCATGGCGAGGCCCGGGCCGTCGCAGGGCGGGTACATAGACGAGTACGCACCTCCGAACTACTACAGCCGTCCGGCCCCATCGTCGTACGAGCCCTACTACTACCCCGATCCCCAGCCGTCGCCGTACCGGCAGCATCAGCGTTCTGCGGCCGAGGACTACTACTACGGAGCGCCGCCGCCGCCACCGCAGAGGAGCGCCTTCTCGCCGCCGCGGGAGGCTTACGGCGACATGTTCAACGACGAGAATGCCAATTCTTGCAGCGTGATGTGAATGGGATCGATTCGGCAGGTTTAGCTAGCTTAATGTTCTTTAAAGGAGGACCACTCCATGTGTTAGAGCCGAGATTTTAGTACTAGTTACCGATGTATTAGCTGTATTGCTCAGGTTCCATGCTAGTACTAGAATAAAACGAGCTGAGCTTGATGCATGCATGAGAGAATGAATGGGAGGCATCCCTGGAACAGCTCTGATCGATGCTTAGTGGAGCAATTTTGTAATATAATGTTACTACATGGTTATGAGATGAACAACGCTCCCCTCTCCCCCTCCCCTCCCGATCTGATCTACGGCTTCGGCCACAACCGCCCCTCTCATTAACTAAATGTTGTATATATTTTGTAGGATTCACTGGATTCTTATTCTTATACAGATGAAGGGAAAGTATATTGTTTGGAGCCTTATAAACGGTCAAATACCAATGTTGAGGACCTCGAAAAGCTACTTGACATGTATATTTGAGTTCACATCAGCACTATCTAAATTAAAAAATAAATTAATATTATATCACATTCCTTCTATGATTTTTTAAAGCATTCCAATTATATATTCAGGAAGAGAGAAAACAAAGTCAGCCTTAAATGATTTGATACATGTCCATGATGTTCCAGTGAGTATCCTCCTGCAGCATCAGAACAATTTGCCACATTGTATTTGTTCAATAACATCATCACACATCTTTATAGTATTTATCAGTGCCATCAACAGTTAGATGGGTCACTTCTTTGTGGGTTCCATGTTGTGTACAACATCAACCTCGCGACGAGTAAGACTTCAGCACAAAAGCCTATAGGCGGTGATGCATTAGATTTGAACTTACTTTTAGTAAAAAAAAATTAGTTGATGAGATTCCAGCGGTTCGATGCTAACATTATCATATCAATCATTACCGATTTTTTACAACATCCACAGAAACAATCTGCAGAAAAATGACCTAGAGGCAATACATTCCATGGTAGTTGAATTCTTACTTGAACATTTCCTGAAAGAAGGAGAGTTTTGCCACAATGCAACCTGAATTGTGGTGACTTTTTGCTACACGTGAATTGTAATCAGTCATCCAACGTTCTTTCATTTTTACTGCATTAAAATCATTGTGTATGCATTGCTAAATGTTGTAGTTTTGACCTTGAGGTTTCCTGTCATATACTTGTGTTATCATAGTTAAGGTACTTGCTCTTTGTCAACGATTTTTATGTGTCTTTTTCAATAAGTTTTATGTCATGTAATGTGATGATATATGATGCTTGATATGTATGTGAAGTTCTATGCTTGAGTATTGCCTATCAACTCAAATAATTTGGGATGGCTAAAGCGGGATAGTAAATAAATGATATTATTAATACTACATGTGGTTCTACCAGACATTTCACCTCCACATTGTAGAATACTGGCATGAAACCATCGCATGAGGTTATCACGGACAAACCGCTTGCGTCTCCAAAAGCATTAGAGGCATTTTCTCCACGAAGGAGTTCCATGCGTTGTGCAAGCAACACGTACGGTACCATGAATATTAGCATCGCCGGCTTTGAGGTGGAATATATGTGGATTTTTCATTGCATAGTACCCTTATATATATTGGCAGCCGTGTGCTGCTTACATGATGAGTCTGGCGATGAAATACAATGCTCAATTCTTGAAGATTCACCAAATTATCTAAATTGTAAGTTGGTTCTTTTACAACCATAATGTATTGCATGCTAAGATGACGACCAATATTTGTAGGGAGTTGATCCATTCAATGTAAGACTTACTGGAGGAATGTTTATTTTCCGTCGTATATTTTTTAGGAGGGATAAGTTCCAGGAGTGCATCGTTTCAACAGATTTGAGATGGGTGATAAAAGAAGCAATCCATACTTTGACTATGTAGAACATTATTTGACAAATTGTCAATGCTTGGATAATATGAAGGGGGCCTTATGCTATGGAACTAGTATATATGGTGCTATGGCATGCTGATCAACAAATTAAAGTGCCACCGTTCTTAATTTCCAATCTAGGGTGGCACATGCTTTACATTCAATGAAATCTCATCTTAGTTTGGTAATAGAGGGATTTGTCACATGGTTCCTGGTGGGGAACGTTGCATGAGAAACAAAAAAATTCCTACGCACACGCAGATCTATCCATGGTGATGAGCATCTATGAGAGGGAGAGTAGATCTACATACCCTTGTAGATCGCTAAGCGGGAAGCGTTAAGAAACGCGGTTGGTGTAGTCGAACGTCTTCGCGATCCAAATCGCCGTGCGTCCCATGATCCAATCACGATCCGTCCCGCGATCCAATCACGATCCGTCCCGCGATCCGATCACGATCCGTCCCACGAACTTGATCACGATCCGTCCCACGAACTTGATCACGATCCTTCCGATCTAGCACCGAACGGACGGCACCTCCGCGTTCAGCACACCTGCAGCTTGATGACGATCTTCACTGTCTTGATCCAGCAAGAAGGAGTGGAGAGGAAGAAGAGTTCTCCGGCAGCCTGATGGCACTCCGGCGAAGGTGGTGGAGCAATTCCGGCAGGGCTTCGCCTAAGCACTGCAGAAATCCGATCTAGAGGAGAAACTATGCACTGGAGGAACGGGTAGCACGTGGCTGAAATTCTAGTGCAAAACCCCTAAAACCTCCAGTATATATAACAGGAGAGGAGGAGAGGCCTTGGCACAAGGGCCAAGGCCTCCTTGCTTCGGCCGAAGGAGAGAGGGAGAGGTGGAGTCCACCTCCAATCCTAGTAGGACTAGGATTCGCCCTATTTTGCCTTTTTTTTCTACTTTTTCTCTTAGGCCTTTTTTCCTCTAGCCACATGAGCCTCTTGTGGATGTTACACCAGCCCACTAAGGGCTGGTTTACACCCTCCTACAGCCCATGTAGCCTCTTGGGTCGAAATACCCCTCCCGGTGGCCTCCCGGTACACTACCGGCACTCCCGGTACACTACCGATGAGCCCGAAACTTTTCCGGCGACCAAAACAGGACTTCCTATATATGAATCTTTACCTCCGGACCATTCCGGAGCTCCTTGTGATGTCCGGGACTTCGAACAAACTTCGGTCACCATCATACATAACTCTATACTACCGAAACATCACCAAACCTTAAGTGTGCAGACCCTGCGGGTTCGAGAACTATGTAGACATGACTGAGACACCTCTACGGTCAATAACCAATGGCAGGACCTGGATGTCCACATTGGTTCCTACATATTCTACGAAGATCTTTATCGGTCGAACCTCTATGTCAAGGATTCAGTTAATCCCGGATGATGTTCCCTTTGTTCTTCGGTATGTTACTTGCCCGAGATTCGATCGTCGGTATCTCCATACCTAGTTCAACCTCATTACTGGCAAGTCTCCTTACTCGTTCTATAATACAAGATCCCGTAACTAAAACTTAGTCACATTGCTTGCAAGGCTTATTGTGATGTTGTATTACCGAGTGGGCCCTGAGATACCTCTCCGTCACACGGAGTAACAAATCCCAGTCTCGACCATGCCAACTCAATAGACACCCTCGGAGACACCTGTAGAGCACCTTTATGGTCACCCAGTTACGTTGCGACGTTTGATACACACAAGGTACTCCTCTGATATCTTTGAGTTGCATGATCTCATGGTCATAGGAACATATACTTGACATGCAGAAAACAGTAGCAATAAACTGACACGATCATAAGCTACGTTTGTAGTTTGGGTCTTGTCCATCACATCATTCTCCTAATGATGTGATCCCGTTATCAAATGACATCTCATGTCCATGGCTTGGAAACCTTAACCATATTTCGATCAACGAGCTAGTTCACTAGAGGCTTACTAGGGACATTGTGTTTGTCTATGTATCCACACATGTATCCATGTTTCCAATTAATACAATTATAGCATGGATAATAAACGATTATCATGAACAAGGAAATACAATAATAAACACTTTATTTATTGCCTCTAGGGCATATTTCCAACAGTCTCCCACTTGCACTAGAGTCAATAATCTAGTTCACATCACTATGTGATTTACATTGTAATGAATCGAACACCCATGCAGTTCTGGTGTTGATCATGTTTAGCCATTGGAAGAGGTTTAGTCAACAGGTCTACAACATTCAGATCCATGTGCACTTTGCAAATATTTATGTCTTTCTCCATGATGTAATCACGGATGGAGTTGAAGCGTCGCTTTATGTGTCTGGTCCTCTTGTGAAACCTTGGTTCCTTGGCCAGAGCAATGGCACCAGTGTTGTCACAGAACAGGTTCATTGGATTCAGTGCACCGGGCACTGCTCCAAGATCTGTCATGAACTGCTTCATCCAGACACCTTCCTTCGCCGCCTCCGAGGCTGCGATGTATTCCGCTTCACACGTAGAATCAGCTACCATGCTTTGCTTGGAACTGCACCAGCTTACCGCTCCCCCGTTAAGAATAAATACGTATCCGGTTTGCGACTTAGAGTCGTCCGGATCAGTGTCAAAGCTTGCATCGACGTAACCCTTTACGACGAGCTCTTCATCACCTCCATAAACGAGAAACATTTCCTTAGTCCTTTTCAGGTACTTAAGGATATTCTTGACCGCTTGCAAGTGCTCCATTCCAGGATCACTTTGAAACCTTCCGGCCATACTTATGGCAAGGCTGACATCGGGTCTTGTGCACAACATTGTATACATGATAGAGCCTATGGCTGAAGCATAGGGGATGACACTCATCTCTTCTCTATCATCTGCAGTTACTGGGCAGTGAGTCTTACTCAACTTCACACCTTGTAACATAGGCAAGAACCCCTTCTTGGACTGTTCCATTTTGAACTTCTTCAAAACTTTGTCAAGGTATGTGCTCTGTGAAAGTGCTATTAAGCGTCTCGATCTATCTCTATAGATCTTAATGCCTAATATGAAAGCAGCTTCTCCTAGGTCCTTCATTGAAAAACTCTTGTTCAAATATTCCTTCACGCTTTCCAGCATTTCTATATTATTTCCAATCAACAATATGTCATCCACATATAATACTAGAAACGCTATAGACCTCCCACTCACTTTCTTGTAAATACAGGCTTCTCCGTAAACTTGTATAAACTCAAACGCTTTGATCACCTCATCAAAGCGCTTATTCCAACTCCGAGATGCTTGCACCAGTCCATAAATGGATCGCTGGAGTTTGCAAACTTTGTCAGCATTCTCTGGATCGACAAAACCTTCGGGTTGCATCATATACAACTCTTCCTCAAGGAAACCGTTGAGGAACGTTGTTTTGACATCCATCTGCCAAATTTCATAGTCGAAATAAGCAGCTATTGCTAACATGATTCTGACAGACTTAAGCATCGCTACGGGTGAAAAAGTCTCATCATAGTCAACTCCTTGAACTTGTGAAAAACCCTTTGCCACAAGTCGAGCTTTATAGACGGTGACATTACCGTCCGCGTCTATCTTCTTCTTAAAGATCCATTTGTTCTGAATGGCCTTCGCCCTTCAGGTAATACTTCCAAAGTCCTTACTTTGTTTTCATACATGGATCCCATCTCAGATTTCATGGCCTCTAACCATTTCTCGGAATCCGGACCCATCACTGCTCTTCCATAGCTCGTAGGTTCATTGTTGTCCAACAACATAACCTCCAAGACAAGGTTGCCGTACCACTCAGGGGTAGTACGTGGCCTTGTCGACCTACGAGGTTCAATAGCAGCTTGATCCGAAGCTTCATGATCATCATCATTAACTTCCTATTCTACTGTCGTAGGTTCCACAGAAACATCTTTCTGCGCTACGCTACTTTCTGGTTGAAGTAAAGGTTCAATAACCTCATCAAGCTCTATTTTCCTCCCACTCAATTCTTTTGAGAGAAACTCTTTCTCAAGAAATGTTCCGTTCTTAGCGACAAACACTTTGCCTTCGGATCTGAGATAGAAGGTGTACCCGAATGTCTCTTTCGGGTATCCTATGAAGACGCATTTCTCCGCTTTGGGTTCCGGCTTTTCAGGCTGAAGCTTTTTGACATAAGCATCACATCCCCAAACTTTAAGAAACGACAACTTTGGCTTCTTGCTAAACCACAGTTCATATGGCGTCGTCTCAACGGATTTTGATGGTGCCCTATTTAAAGTGAATGCAGCTATCTCTAATGCATAACCCCAAAACGATAGTGGCAAATCAGCAAGAGACATCATAGAACACACCATATCTAATAAGGTTCGATTACGACTTTCGGACATATCATTACGCTGTGGTGTTCTGGGCGGTGTCAACTATGAAACAATTCCACACTATCTTAAGTGACTGCCAAACTCATAACTCAGATATTCACCTCCTCGATCAGATCGCAGGAACTTAATCTTCTTGTTACGATGATTCTCAACTTCACTCTGAAATTGCTTGAACTTTTCAAATGTTTCATACTTGTGTTTCATTAAGTAAATATACCCATATCTACTTAAGTCATCAGTGAAGGTGAGAAAATAATGATATCCACCATGCGTTGTAACATTCATTGGACCGCACACATCAGTATGTATGATTTCCAATAAGTCACTCGCCCGTTCCATTGTTCCAGAGAACGGCGTTTTAGTCATGTTGCCCATGAGGCATGGTTCACATGTGTCAAGTGATTCAAAATCAAGTGACTCCAAAAGTCCATCAGCATGGAGCTTCCTCATGCATTTTACACCAATATGACATAAACGGCAGTGCCACAAGAAAGTGGTACTGTCATTATCAACTCTACATCTTTTGGCATCAATGTTATGAACATGTGTGTCATCACTATAAAGATTCAATATGAATAAACCCCTAACATTGGGTGCATGACCATAAAAGATATTACTCATATAAATAGAACAACCTTTATTCTCTGATTTAAATGAGTAACCGTCTCGCAATAAACAAGATCCAGATATAATGTTCATGCTTGACACGGGCACTAAATAACAATTATTCAGGTTCATCACTAATCCCAATGGTAATCGAAGAGAGAGAGTGCCGACGGCGATCATATCAACCTTGGAACCATTTCCCACGCGCATCGTCACTTCGTCCTTTGCCAACCTTCGTTTATTCCGTAGTTCCTGCTTTGAGTTGCAAATGTGAGCAACTGAACCGGTATCAAATACCCAGGCACTACTACGAGAGCTAGTAAGGTACACATCAATTACATGTATATCATATATACCTTGTTTGTCGTTGGCCGCCTTCTTGTCAGCCAGGTACTTGGGGCAGTTCCGCTTCCAATGACTAGTTCCCTTGCAATGAAAGCACTCAATTTCTGGCTTGGGTCCATGCTTGGGCTTCTTTACAGGAGTAGCAACTGCTTTGCCATCCTCTTGGTTTTACCCTTCTTGCCCTTGCCCTTGACTTTGCCATTTTTCTTGAAACTAGTGATTTTATTGACCATCAACACTTGATGTTCTTTCTGGATTTCAGACTCAGTGACTTTTAGCATCGCAAACAGCTCGGCGACTGACTTGTTCATCCCGTGCATGTTATAGTTCATCACAAAGCTCTTGTAACTAGGTGGTAGTGATTGAAAAACTCCGTCAGTGATCGCCTCTGGCAGAAGGGCAATTCCTAACTCCGCTAGACGAGTTGAATACCCAGACATTCTGAGTACATGTTCACTGATAGACCCGTTCTCCTCCATCTTGCAAGCATAGAACTTATCAGAGGTTTCATACCTCTCAATCCGGGCGTTCTTCTGAAAGATAAACTTCAACTCCTGGAACATCTCATATGCTCCATGACGTTCAAAACGTCTTTGAAGTCCCGGTTCTGATCCATACAATATTGCACACTAAACTATTGAGTAATCTCAAGTACGTGCCTCCCAAGCGTTCTTAACGTCTTCGGAGGTCATGTCTTCTAGTTGGTCACCAAGTGGTGCATCAAGGACA
The DNA here is from genome assembly GCA_022496015.1 of Hordeum marinum. Lineage (NCBI taxonomy): Eukaryota > Viridiplantae > Streptophyta > Magnoliopsida > Poales > Poaceae > Hordeum > Hordeum marinum. Next base: position 497,593,102 of record CM039674.1, on the reverse strand, counting down.
TATGATTTCTTGGAAGCCGTGAGGATAATCCTCAGATTACGGGCCCAGTCAACAATGTTACTTCCATCATCTTTCAGTTTAGCTTTCTCTAGGAACGCATTAAAATTCAGGGGTGCTACTGCGCGAGCCATTGATCTACAACATAAATATGCAAAGTTTACTTAGACTATTGTTCAAGATAATGTGTTTAGTTAATCAAATTACTAAAGCTCCCACTCAAATTGACATCCCTCAGGTCATCTGAGTGTCACATGATCCAAATCCACCAACTCAAGTCCGATCATCACGTGAGTTGAGGTGCCTTCAATGGTGAACATCATTATGTTGATCATATCTACTATATGACTCATGTTCGATCTTTCGGTCTCTTGTGTTCCGAGGCCATGTCTATACATGCTAGGCTCATCAAGTTTAACCCGAGTGTTTTGCGCGTGCAACACTGGCTTGCACCCATTGTATGTGAACGTAGAGTCTATCACACCTGATCATCACGTGGTGTCTCAACACGACGAACTTTCGCAACGGTGCACACTCGGGGAGAACACAATTTTATCTTTAAATTTAAGAGAGGGGTCACCTTATAATGCTACCGTCGTACTAAGAAAAACAAGGTGCATAAAGAGATTAACATCACATGCAATTCATAAGCTACATGATACGGCCATGAACTTGTGCTTTAGATCTCCATCTTGTAAGCACCGACATGATCTCCATCGTCACCGGCACGACACCATGATCTCCATCATCTTGATCTCCATCAAAGTGTCGCCATCGAGGTTGTCACGCCCTGCATACTTCTACTACTATTGCTATCGTTTAGCGATAAAGTAAAGCATTACATAGCGCTTAATGATTGACATGCAGGTCATACAATAATTAAAGACAACCCTATGGCTCCTGCCGGTTGCCCTACTCATCGACATGCAAGTCATGAAATTCTATACATCACATGATCATCTCATACATCACATATATCACATCATGTAATTGGCCATATCACATCACAACATACCCTGCAAAAACAAGTTAGACGTCCTCTAATTGTTGTTGTATGTTTTACGTGGCTGCTACGGGTTTCTAGCAAGAACAATTCTCACCTACGCATAAACCACAAAGGTGATACATAATTTGCTTTTCAACCTTCTCAAGGACCGCCTTTGTCGAATCGGATCCAACTAAAGTGAGAGAAACTGCCACCCGCAAGCCATCTAGGCAACAAGTTGCGTCGAGGGAACCAGTCTCTCGTAAGCGTACGAGCAATGTTGGTCCGGGCCTCTTCATCTCACAATACCGCTGAACCAAAATCCGACCAAGGGAGGAAGCAATCTAAGCATCAACGCCCACAAACCTTTTGTGTTCTACTCGAGATATCATCTACACATAGACCTAGCTCATGATGCCACTGTTGGGGAACGTTGCATGGGAAACAAAAAATTTCCTACGCACACGCAGATCTATCCATCGTGATGAGCATCTACGAGAGGGAGAGTGGATCTACATACCCTGGTAGATCGCTAAGCGGGAAGCGTTAAGAAACGCGGTTGGTGTAGTCGAACGTCTTCGCGATCCAAATCGCCGTGCGTCCCACGATCCAATCACGATCCGTCCCGCGATCCAATCATGATCCGTCCCGCGATCCGATCATGATCCGTCCCACGAACTTGATCATGATCTGTCCCACGAACTTGATCACGATCATTCCGATCTAGCACCGAACGGACGGCACCTCCGCGCTCAGCACACGTGCAGCTTGATGACGATCTCCACCGTCTTGATCCAGCAAGAAGGAGTGGAGAGGAATAAGAGTTCTTCAGCAGCCTGACGGCGCTCCGGCGAAGGTGGTGGAGCAATTCCGGCAGGGCTTCGCCTAAGCACTACAGAAATCCGATCTAGAGGAGAAACTATGCACTAGAGGAACGGGTAGCACGTGGCTGAAATTCTAGTGCAAAACCCTAAAACCTCCAGTATATATAAGACGAGAGGAGGAGAGGCCTTGTCACAAGGGCCAAGGCCTCCTTGCTTTGGCCGAAGGAGAGAGGGAGAGGTGGAGTCCACCTCCAATCCTAGTAGGACTAGGATTCACCCTATTTTGCCTTTTTTCCACTTTTTCTCTTAGGCCTTTTTTCCTCCAGCCGCATGGGCCTCTTGTGGATATTCCACCAGCCCATAAGGTCTGGTTTACACCCTCCTACAGCCCATGTAGCCTCTTGGGTCGAAATACCCCTCCCGGTGGCCTCCCGGTACACTCCCGGTACACTACCGATGAGCCCAAAACTTTTCCGGCGACCAAAACAGGACTTCCTATATATCAATCTTTACCTCCGGACCATTTCGGAGCTCCTCGTGATGTCCGGGATCTCATCCGGGACTCCGAACAAACTTCGGTCACCATCATACATAACTCTATACTACCGAAACATCACCAAACCTTAAGTGTGCAGACCCTGCGGGTTCGAGAACTATGTAGACATGACTGAGACACCTCTACGGTCAATAACCAATGGCAGGACCTGGATGTCCACATTGGTTCCTACATATTCTACGAAGATCTTTATCAGTCGAACCTCTATGTCAAGGATTCAGTTAATCCCGTATGATGTTCCCTTTGTTCTTCGGTATGTTACTTGCCCGAGATTCGATCATCGGTATCTCCATACCTAGTTCAACCTCGTTACTGGCAAGTCTCTTTACTCGTTCCATAATACAAGATCCCGTAACTAACACTTAGTCATATTGCTTGCAAGGCTTATTGTGATGTTGTATTACCGAGTGGGCCCTGAGATACCTCTCCGTCATACGGAGTAACAAATCCCAGTCTCGACCATGCCAACTCAATAGACACCCTCGGAGACACCTGTAGAGCACCTTTATGGTCACCCAGTTACGTTGCGACGTTTGATACACACAAGGTACTCCTCTGATATCTGTGAGTTGCATGATCTCATGGTCATAGGAACATATACTTGACATGCAGAAAACAGTAGCAATAAACTGACACGATCATAAGCTACGTTTGTAGTTTGGGTCTTGTCCATCACATCATTCTCCTAATGATGTGATCCCGTTATCAAATGACATCTCATGTCCATGGCTTGGAAACCTTAACCATCTTTCGATCAACGAGCTAGTTCACTAGAGGCTTACTAGGGACATTGTGTTTGTCTATGTATCCACACATGTATCCATGTTTCCAATTAATACAATTATAGCATGGATAATAAACGATTATCATGAACAAGGAAATACAATAATAAACACTTTATTTATTGCCTCTAGGGCATATTTCCAACAGTTCCTAGGGTTCACTATCTTTACACAGACAAAGTGATCAAAGCAGGTAATGAATGATACCATTACTAGTTTCCAATGTTATAAACTAAAACTACTTATTAACTAATCGACATGGATTGTAACACACGTTCTTCTATTTTTGTGCATTGTAGTTGTTGTTCTTGATCCCCGAAAGACACTACAAATATAACTCAGCTGATAAGTTCACATGTGATAGTGCCATTAGCATATTCTAGCCAAGAAGAAAATGGTTTCAATGAGACGTTTATTGGACTTATGTGGGAATGAAGGAAATTTGGAACGGCCCCTTGCAACATCAGTCATTTGTATATGTAAGTTACCAAACATAGTTTTTGTAGTGTTTTTGTCATTCGATTTTGCATTGTAATGTACTTCCCTTAGTCAATTTTATTCATTACATTTCATAGCTTATTTTTGGTTGTTGTATGAAATGAGAGTTGCAAATTTTCCAAAAATGTGCCCTTAGCATTTTTGCCCAATGTGTATCATCTAGCAGGTGTGAACACAATTGGAACACATTTTTGTTGATCCACACGAAATTAAGGAACCAACTGGGTTATGAAAATGCATGATATTGTGTATGCAAATAAAACACGAGACTGTGTATCCAGCAAAAATATGTTGAGAGACGAGACGAAACTTGATCCTATATTCATGGTGGTGGATGCCCCACTGTTTGGCCAAAATAACCTGGTAATGAAATGGCTAAATCACTTATTGAGTGGAATCTAGACTAATTTTAAATGAAGAGCCACCCATGTAAATTTTTGTTGAATAAGTAAACCGGGAGGAAGATTGCAAAGAGAAAGCTTGGTCACCATAGCAGAAAAAAACTTATTGTTTGTTGCAAAACATAGAAGTTTGAGAAAGGCAAAGAAGAATAGGCTGACCAAGGATGCTGACTGTGAGGATGAGTTTTCCAATAATGATGATGATAATGTATAGGATAAAGAGAACGAAGAGATCAAATCAAACTATGGCAACAATTATATTTATATGAAGAAGAGAATGGGTCTGGGGAGATGTAATCTGTTGAAGAAAATAGAGTGGTGCATGTCCTCATCTTCATTCTTTCTTCATTACTAACATCAATGTTACCATCGATTGAGTTGATCGCATCACTTCGTATTTCTCTACATTATCACCATCACCATCACCATTTCTGGCAAAGTCATCCGAATCCTCATCTTTGGTCAACATTTTTTTATTTTCTCAAACTTCTATTTTTTTGCAAGGACATGAAGTGTCTCTGTCTTTCCATTTCTATTTCCTCTCTTGTAACTAGGTTTTATCCTTTTTACAAGGAATCTTTCCCTTTGTACTCTCTCAATTTATTTCATCAAAAAATGGACATGGTCGAGGGTGACTATATTTCATCTAAAATCACACTAGATCCATTCATTGAATGATTCGGTCTTTTCACTAAGGAGTTATCTTCAGCAGACAATGTGACATCCATCATCGTGGAAATAGGCTAAAATTACAACTATCCCTACTCAATATTATTTTCTTGTACACAAGATTATGCAATTTTCATCACTCAATTGGTTAGTTAATGTTGTGTGGCTCAAAGAGACTCCAATCTTGTTTGCAACCTCTACATGATTCATATTTAGAGACAATACAAATATCACACTTCTGTATCAAGGAGTGGTACCATCAAAAGGGAAAAACAATAATACTAAATATCTCACCTTCATAACTTACATGTGCTAATATTAGATGTTGCAAGGAGAGCATTGTTCCACTAAAATTCCTTTTATTAGCATGGAAGTCCAAGAATTGTGTAAATCCCAACACTGATCTGAGATGACACATCTTCTTATCAGCTGCATCCAAAACGATGACCATCCTTAAATTTGTTGTGGTCTTCGGGGACCACGAAAATATCTACAAGAGACAATAATGCACTAAGCGTGCTACAATCCATGTCAATTAGCTAATGTGTGGTTTACATTATTGGCCTACTCATGATCAATCTCATCGATAATCACATTCTTATTCTCAAATCATGGGAAATATGCATGGCAAATATGAGAAACATAAATTACACAACATGAAAATGAACGGTGGTTATGTCATAAATGTGGGCAGGTTTCTTGTTACTTGCATTTTGAATTAATATTTTGGGCTATTGACACTTTTTTTCAAAAAGCATTTTCCTCATTGTAGTAGACCATAAAACTAGTGATGCTCATGCTGGTAGGACTTGTGCATGAGTCATATGTTATTTGTCACACCATAATTTCTTCGAGTCATCTTTAATTTGTTGGACTTAATCCTCCAAGTCTATACGGTAGGTAGCCAGACATTTCCCATCCACATCAGAGCCTTTATGGAGAGGCTTGAGTGCACCCAGCTACATGTAAAGCAATAATGCTAATCAAAAGTAGTAGAAGTTGACGATCTGCTGGGAATAACATTAGCATAACATGCACCAACATGCCCAAACTTTAGTAATTCTTGCTAATTTTGTTTTGTAAAAAGTAGCATCAATCCTATACTAGGAATTATATGAAGTTAGTTCTCTTCTATCAAAAGTAGATTTTGGCGAAGATACTTCTCAAACTTTCCAGGTCTACAACCACAAGAGGCAAAATCCCCTCCTCGTCCTGCATTTGGTACCAACATTCATCTCGACTCCATGTTGTAGATAGAATCCTCTCATTGATCTTGCAATTGTGATATTAGTTTGGACATCAATTTCATCATTATCAAGTGTGTCAACATCGATCATTGTGTGTCCAGGCATTTCTCACTGAAGTTGTTGTTCAATTTTGAGATGGCGCTCCCCATCTTCTATTTCGTATTAAATCTTCTCAATTCACACTTTCCTCAATGCAGCCAATATCTCCGATGAATGTAAAGCATACACTACATGAAAACACAACTGATTCGTCTAATTGTTTTCACTTATACTAATTTTCTTTTATTTGTACGAACATAATAATATTGCTCGCATAGTCCCTGTTGCCCTTACACGATACTTAAATACCAAACCTCTAAAATAGTATGGAATAATTAAGTAGAATGCATCCTCAACCAACACCTTGATACAAACAACCATACATAAAAGATAAAAACATGTAGGCTTCATCTCCGCACTCTACACAAAAGCAAGCCATGAAACAAAATTAGATAAAATAAAATCTACACGAGATATTAAGCATTTTTGTGTATTTTAATTAGTCGGAATAGGCGATAATTAACTAGCAACCAAGAAACAAATTAACTTATTAGATGATATGCTACATCTGAATATAATTAACTACCCGATTGTCTACGAGGAAATGTTGTAAACTTGGCGCTTACCTACTTTGTGAGGTGAAGATTGTGTAGAGGGTACGTGCAACCAGTGTCACTCCATGTGAGGATCCACCATCCAAGGCAAGGCTGATGTTACTAGCGCGGCCACCGTCCCCGGCACAGTATCTTCTAGTAGGAACCACATGCGGAACCATGAGGGAGATCCCTTGGATCCATGGATAAGGAAAAGGCGCCGCCGCCAGCAAGAGCACATAGGAATGGAGGATGGGGATGATGGAGAGAGAGGTGGCTAGGGTAAAAGAGACCTAGGGTTGGGCCATGTTAACTATTTGGGACTTTTGGGTCGGGCCTATGATTGGAAGAATAAAAAATTATTTAAGCGAGATGCAAGCATTTAGGAACCCTCAAAAAACTAAAAACAAATCACAAAATTTTGTTTTCCATGCTTGAGAGTGCCTGAAATTCCGCTCCAACCCCTACCCACCAACTTTTTCCTTGGTGAAAAGAAGTGTTATTTCGACTTCAACCATTCATTGGTGGTACTCTTTGAACTTACGCTGGGTTAAGATATATATCATAGTAGAATTTTATTTTGAACCAGGTTTGAGAGCTGATCTTTCCCCTCTTGACGTACTTCTTGTACATGTATGTTTGATGTGGTAGTGAATTTCTACCAAATCCTTGGCATACTCGTGCTTATTGGCATAGTCACGCAATACATCGCCAGCTTCACATCCTCTATGGTGCCCTTTGTTGTGCACTATTTGGTGTGTTCACTTCTATTGCTACCAAAACATTTTTGCACAATGGCGGTGTCACTGGTGGCGGTGGCGGAGGTCACTTGGAGCCTATCAATCTGACATGTGGGCCAAACTATGATATGAAAATCCTCTTGTTTTTCTTCACATAATTAGGATTTCTTCCGTTTAGACGAAGTCACGAACACATTATTCTGCTCAACCATTTGTTAGTTTGTGACGAATTGCCGATCCATCTCAACATTGGCAGCTTTGCAGGATGCAACCTCGGGCCTTACTTTCATAAGATTAACAAACTCGAGGTAATAAATAGATAACTAAGTAATAGTATGCAAATTCAGTAATTTAGGATTCAGGTAGGCATGAGAGTGTGATCCTACACTAAAACCTGCATTTTCAGAATAAATTATGTGTCCTTCCAGATAAATTCTTACCAAACATTGCTCGATTAGACCAGGAGAAAAGTAAATATTTTTCCAATAAGTGTGAGCCAAAAAAGGTATATTCGAAATACAGTAAAAGAAATCTTTGGAGTTTTTTATATGGAATGCAGTCATACAAATCAAACAAGCGATATAGAAGAATAATATTGGAATCTGAATATCTCAAAACCTCTATAAAAAGCTCTCAAGTCAATCAAAGATGTTTAAAAATGCACACTTCAGAACTGTCAATCCAGTACAGAATGAATAACCAGCATTCACTAGTAGAAAACAGAGCATTGGTTCGGGCCTCCTAATCCCATTAATCCCGGTTCGCTCACGAACCGGGACCAAAGGTGGCAACCGTCCCGGTTCGTGAGTCCCGGGGGCCGGCCGGGCCACGTGGGCCATTGTTTCCGGTTCGTCTGGCCCCTTTGGTCCCGGTTCCAGGCAATAACTGGGACCAATGCGTCTCGCTCCTGGCCCACGACCATTGGTCCCGGTTCGTGGATGGAACCGGGACCAAATGGTGACCTGTTGTCCCGGTTTCGACCACGAACCGGGACCAATGATCTGCCTATATAAACCCTTGCCCGCCGCTAGCAGAGCCGTGGAGTGCTATGTTTTTTCAGGACAACAGTGTTAGAGCTTTGTGGTGCTCTAGATAACCTCCTATGCACATGAGGTGTTCGATGAAATGCCAGAGCCACACTTAAGCTTTCTCCTCTCAAAGCTCCTTGTCCAAACTCCATTTTCGTCAAGATTTGTCTAGGTTTAGCGGTCCGTCCTGTCCCGTCCCCGTCTTCAAACCGCCATCGATCGCCCGCGTGTGGTGAGCCTCTTGATCTTATCTTCTTTCTAAAAGAAAATATACTTACTCGTATGATTTTCTTACTTTTATTATTGTTTGTTATTATATAGTGCCATGGTTTGGTTTTAATGTGATGATGAACTTCTATTAATTTGGTCACTTCTGTATTCCTGATGTTCTGTAATGGTTTTTGACACACGTAATTATATATAATGCACGTAGATGAACTGGCAATTGATGTACGGTAACAGACGCACCGACGAGTACATTAAGGGGGCGCATCATTTTCTCGAAGTGGTCGAGGCAAACAAGCAGAATGGTTTTATGTGTTGTCCATGCCCTACATGTGGGAATTTGAAGTCTTACTCTGACTAGAAAATCCTTCACAGCCACATGTCTGTGAAGGGTTTCATGCCACACTATAATGTTTGGACCAAGCATGGAGATATAGGGGTTATGATGGAAGACGGCGAAGAAGAAGAGGATGATGACAACTATGTGCCCCCTGAATACGGTGATGTTGCAACCGGGGAAGCTGAAGATCAAGAGGAACCATACGATGTGCCCGATGATGATCTTCGCTGGGTCATTGTTGATGCAAAGAGACAGTGCGAAAGTGAAAAGGAGAAGCTGAAGTTCGATCGCATGTTAGAGGATCACAAAAAAGGGTTGTACCCCAACACAAAGCTCGGTACCACACTAGAATTGCTGCAGTGGAAGGCAGAGAATGGTGTACATGACAAAGGATTTGAGAAGCTACTGAAAATATTGAAGAAGAAGCTTCCAAAGGATAACGAATTGCCCGACAGTACGTACACGGCAAAGGAGGTTGTATGCCCTCTAGGATTGGAGGTGCAGAAGATACATGCATGCCCTAATGACTGCATCCTGTACCGCGATGAGTACGAGGAACGGAACACATGCCCGGTATGCGGTGCATTGCGCTATAAGATCAGACGCGATGACCCTGGTGATGTTGAGGGCGAGCACCCTAAGAAAAGGGTTGCTGCCAAGGTGATGTGGTATGCTCCTATAATATCACGGTTGAAACATATGTTCAGAAACAAAAAGCATGCCAAGAATATTTGATGGCACAGAGAGGACCGTAAGAAAGACGGGAAGTTGAGAGCACTCGCTGACGGGTCACAGTGGAGAAAAATCGAGAGAAAGTACTAGAAGGAGTTTGTAGGTGACGCAAGGAACGTATGGTTTGGTTTAAGCGCGGATGGCATTAATCTTTTTGGGGAGCAGAGCAGCAATCACAACACCTGGCCCGTGACTCTATGTATCTATAACCTTCCTCCTTGACTGTGCATGAAGAGGAAGTTCATTATGATGCCAGTTGTCATCCAAGGCCCTAAGCAACCCAACAATGACATTGATGTGTACCTAAGGCCATTAGCTGAAGAACTTTTACAACTGTGGAATGGAAACGGTGTACGCGTGTGGGATGAGCACAAATAGGAGGATTTTGACATGCATGCGTTGATGTTTGTAACCATCAATGATTGGCCTGCTCTCAGTAACCTTTCAGGACAGACAAACAAGGGATAGAACGCATGCACGCACTGTTTAGATGACACTGAAAGTATATACCTGGACAATTGTAGGAAGAATGTGTACCTGGGGCATCATCGATTTCTTCTGACCAACCATCAATGTCGAAAGAAAGGCAAGCATTTCAAAGGCGAGGCAGATCACCAGAAGAAGCCCGCCATCCGTACCGGTGATCACATACTTGCTATGGTCAATGATTTACAAGTAATCTTTGGAAAGGGTCACGGTGGACTATCTGTTCCGAATGACGCTGAGGGATGCGCACCCATGTGGAAGAAGAAATCTATATTATGGGACCTACCCTACTGGAAAGACCTAGAGGTCCCTCTGCAATCGACGTGATGCACGTGATGAAGAATCTTTGCGTGAACCTGCTAGGCTTCTTGGGCGTGTATGGGAAGACAAAAGATACACCAAAGGCACGGGAGGACCAGCAACGTGTTCACGAAAAAGACGGCATGCCTCCAAAGCAGTATGAAGATCCTGCCAACTACGCTCTTACCAAAAAAGAGAAGGAAATCTTCTTTGAATGTCTGCTCAGTATGAAGGTCCCATCTGGCTTCTCATCGAATATAAAGGGAATAATAAGTATGGCAGAGAAAAAGTTCCAGAACCTAAAGTCTCATGACTGCCACGTGATTATGACGCAACTGCTTCCGGTTGAATTGACGGGGCTTCTACCGGAAAACATTCGATTAGCCACTGTGAAGCTACGTGCATTCCTCAATGCAATCTCTCAGAAGGTGACCGATCCAGAAATCCTGCCAAGGTTAAGGAGTGATGTGGCGCAATGTCTTGTTAGTTTCGAGCTGGTGTTCCCACCATCCTTCTTCAATATCATGACGCACGTCCTAGTTCATCTAGTCGACGAGATTGTCATTCTGGGCCCTGTATTTCTACGCAATATGTTCCCCTTTGAGAGGTTCATGGGAGTCCTAAGGAAATATGTCCGTAACCGCGCTAGGCCAGAAGGAAGCATCTCCATGGGTCATCAAACAGAGGATGTCATTGGGTTTTGTGTTGACTTCATTCCTGACCTTAAGAAGATTGGTCTCCCTCAATCGCGGTATGAGGGGAGACTGACTGGAAAAGACACGCTAGGAGCAAAGTCAATAATATGTGGGGACGGGCATTCTTGGTCTCAAGCACACTACACAGTTCTACAGAATTCTAACTCGGTGACCCCGTATGTTGATGAACACAAGAACATTCTGGGCTCCAAACACCCAGAGCAGTGTGACGACTGGATTACATGTGAACACATCAAGACTTTCGGCAGTTGGTTGCAAACACGTCTCAGGTGTGACAACACTGTTTCTGATGAGTTGTACTCGTTGGCCAGGAGACCATCTTTGACTGTATTGACTTACAAAGGGTACGAGATAAATGGGAATACAGTTTACACGATCGACCAAGATCAAAGGAGCACCAACCAAAACAGCGGTGTCCGCTTTGATGCAGCAACGACCAATGGAAAGGTCGACACATATTATGGTTACATAGAGGAGATATGGAAACTTGAATATGGACATGATTTGAAGGTCCCTTTGTTTCGATGCAAATGGGTCAATCTTACAAGAGGCGGGGTACAGGTAGACCCGCATTACGGAATGACAACAGTGGATCTCAACAATCTTGGGTACACCGACGAACCATTCGTCCTAGCCAATGATATGGCGCGGGTTTTCTATATTAAGGACATGTCTACCAAACCGAGAAAAAGATAAGATAAGGAAGCGAATACATCATACGATGAACCAAAGCGTCACATAGTTCTTTCAAGCAAAAGAGACATCGTGGGATTGGAGGGCAAGACATACATGTCTGAAGATTATGAAAAGTTTCAAGAAATTCCTCCCTTCAAAGTCAAGGCTGACCCAAGCACCCTGTTAAACAATGAAGATTATCCATGGTTACGACACAATAAGAAAAGGACACAAGCAAAGAAAAAGTGAAGACTTTCTCTCCACAACTATTATGATGATGGCTTTGATCTAGAATATCACTGCAGTTACATGTGAAGAAATGAAATGCGTTTTGTAATAGATGAGTTTTCGTCTGAAACCCTGATACTTCGAAAGAGACTGTCCGTTTTGTACATGAAGTGCATCCAGCTTTTGTCTTAACCCTCTAAAATTTTTAGCACATGCTATGTGGGTGAAATGATGATAACATGCCAACTTTCAACCTTTTCAGAGTTCATTTGTAGTGCTTTTCAATTTCAGTGTCATTTAGCTCAAAAAACTCAATAACTGCATGAAAAATAACAAATGAAGTCGGAAAGTGTTGAAAATTGATGATGTGGCTTTGAATGGTGCAGTTTGAACACACAAAAAGTCTGGAGTTCAAATAAGTTCAAGAAAATGAAATGCCTTTTGTAACAGATGAGTTTCCGTCTGAAACCCTGATACTTCGAAAGAGACTGTCCGTTTTATACACGAAGTGCATCCATCTTTTTCCGTAACCCTCTCAACTTTTTAGCACATGCTATGTGGGTGAAATGATGATACCATGCCAACTTTCACCCTTTTCAGAGTTCATTTGTAGTGCTTTTCAATTTCAGGGTCATTTAGCTCAAAAAAATCAATAACTGCATGAAAAATAACAATGAAGTCAGGAAGGGTTGAAAATTGATGATGTGGCTTTGAATGGTGCATTTTGAACACACAAAAAGACTGGAGTTCAAATAAGTTCAAGGAAACGAAATCCGTTTGCAACAGATGAGTTTTCGTGCGAAACCTTGATACTTCGAAAGAGACTATCCGTTTTGTACACGAAGTGCATCCAGCTTTTGCCGTAACCCTCTCAAATTTTTAGCACATGCTATGTGGGTGAAATTTATTTTTATGCAAACTAGTGATTCACACAAATTTCAAAGAATTCAAATTTAAACTATTCAAATTTGAAAACTAATGGCACTAACAAAAAGTTTATAATTTTTGCAACCTAAAAGCAAAAATAATCACTAAAAACTATAAGTAGAAACAAAAGAAAATAAATAAATCAAAAAACAAAACAAAAAACAGGAAAAAAGTTTAAAAAAATGCCGCCTACTGAGCCACAACGGCTTGAATACGACTAGAAACCCAACAGCTAGTTGAGCCAGGATTCAGGCCCGCAGAAGGACCAGTAGGCCCACAGGCAGAGGAGTGTGCAGTTAGGCCCGTAAGCCTACAGTTGAGAGGAGCTCGAGAGGGTTGACGCAACAGCGCTTATAAACCACTCTCGATCCCTGTCAGCTAGTGAGGTGGGACTAAACATTTGTCCCCAGACAGCACCAACCTTTCGTCCCGTTTGGTGGAACCAACCAGGACTAATACCCACCTTTGGTCCCGGTTGGTGGCACCAACCGCGACCAAAGGTCTCTGTTTCCCGTCGGCTGACGAAAAGGGACCATTGGTCCCGGTTGGTGGCACCAACCAGGACCAATGCCCCCCTCAGTCCCGGTTGGTGCCACCAACCGGGACCAAAGGTCCCTGTTTCCCGCCCTTTGGGCTGCTGAAAACAGGGCTTTGGTCCCGGTTGGTGGCACCAATCGGGACCAAAGGGGAGCATTGGTCCCGATTAGTGCCACGAACCGGGACCAATGCTCCTTGTATATAAGCAAACACTTAGCAGTTTTCGACCCATTCTCTCCCCCGAAGGCCAGATCCCCACCCACGTCGTCAGGATGCCGGAATCTCGCGCGCTCTCCGTCGCCGTTGCCGCCGCCGGTCCCCTTCCCCCATCACCCCCGTTGCCGCCCATCCCCCGCCGCCGCCATCGCCGCTCCGTCGTCGTCGCCTCTCCGTCGCTGCCCCACCCCCGTCGCTGCCCCGTCGCCTCCGCGTCGCCGCCCCCGTTGTGAGCCGCCGCCGCCCCTGATCCGTGGATTTATGTTTTATTTAATCAATGTTTATGTTTCTGTTTATGTTTAATTATGTTTCTGTTTATATTTATGTTTATGTGATGAATGTTTATGTTTATGTTTATGTTAATGTTAATGTTAATGTTAATGTTTATGTTTATGTTTATGTTTATGTTTATATTTATGTTTATGTTTATGTTTATGTTTATGTTTATGTTTATGTTTATGTGATGAATGTTTATGTTTTAGTTGTTTTATGTTTTATTTAATTATTAGGAGTCTTAGGAAAATTAGTATGTGTATGTTAGATTACAGAAAAAATTTGGGTTTTATGAAAAAATAGTGATTAAACGATAAGAAAACGTTCTCATAGGAATTTTTCTCGACGTCGATGATGCCCGGCCCGCATCCTCGTCGTCGAGTAGTCCGCGAGCCTGCTTGATAGGCGCCATGTCCGGGACTGGGCTCCACCGGGCTGGCACTGGGAGGTGCTGCCTTCTCGAGTTCGGAGGTTGGTGAGGAATCCAGGTCTCGTCGTCAACCTGGACCTTCTGTGGTGGCGGTCACGCGGGCCACTTTCGGTGCGAAGGGAGCAAGCCCCCACGGAGGTGGTACGTCGTCATGTCAGGGAGGAGGACGAGCACGTTTGTCGCTACATGGCGGCGTTGGACGCCCGTTTCGACAATACCTGGCAGATCCTTCAGGGATCTCACCCGAGTTATGATCCCGTGATGGTTCCTTATCTTTCGGTGTCCACCGCCGGTGACTCAGAGACCGCTAGTGAACCGAGTTCACCGTCCTCCACTTTGGATTCTAGGATATTCGATCTGTATTAGTGATCTTATATGATAATATTCGAGATGTATTAGTTAAAATTTGATGATGCATTAACTGGATTATTAGGGATGATTTATTAGTGATATTATAGTCGAGTTCATTATAAATATTAATGTATTTGTGATATTTTATCGGTATAATGCGTGTGTGACTTTCGGTCTGTTGTTGCTCCTTGTGTGACTTTCATGTGTGTTCTTGATGGAGGAATCCCGACTGTTGTCGTGGGGGCGCCTCGTCTTTCTTCTCTTCTTTACGATATACTCTTCAGTATAATGCGCAAGAAGAGAAGAGGCGGGGCGTCCATCACCGACGGTCGAACTATTAATTTGAGAGAGTGTCCACCAACATATATACACCACCGTATCAATGTGAGAGAGTGCGCACCAACACACCATGAGATATGAGAGTTATTTAAGGAAAGCCTCGACAAACCGAAAGTCACACACGCATTAGGATCCAAAGCGTGCCGTAATTCTTGAAATGAATTGTTCGGGATGATGTATTAGTGATATTATATTCGAGTTTATTATAAATGTATTTGTGATTTGCAAGTCATTCCGGTAAAACATAGGGAATTTTTTCTATGTCATTGCTATGAAATGGGTTGACTTTAGGTCTGTTTCGGCTCCTTGTGTGTCTTTCAGTGAGGGAGAGTGTCCACCATATATATATATATATATATATATGAGAGAGGAAGAATCCCGACTCTTATCGTGGGGGTCGCTTCTCCTTCTTTTCCTTGTGCTAGATATTTGTAATGCACTATGGAAAGGAGGAGTAACGACCATCACCGATGGTCGAAATCTGAGAGAGGAAGAATCCCGACTGTTGTCGTGGGGGTCGCTTCTCCTTCGTTCCGGTGTGCTAGACATTTTGGTGTAATGCACTCTGGGACGAATGGAGGAGCCACCATCACCGACGGTCGCAATATCAGAGAGAGTGCCCATCATATACGTGAGATGTGAGTTTAGGAAGGAAAGACTCAACAGACCTAAAGTCAACCCGTTGCATATTGAGTAATAGTGATCTGTGTGTTGATCAGTTTTCTCGTAGTTTCCTTCGATCGATTTTAAATGTTTCAACTATGAACATAAGAAATGTCTGACGACAAAAGGAAATTCGCTATGTGCGAATACTGCAAAGACGAGCGCGACCTGTGTGACAAGCCTTTCCTAGTTGATGGTAGGCGCTTCGGCATCATGATGGATGAGACCTTCGAAGTGGATACAGTAAGTCACAACGACAAGTATTTTTTTCATAATTAAGCATGACTTCTGTTTTTTTTGCTTCAACTTATAATTTTATTTTATTTACTATTCTACTAGTGTATCCCCTGCCATGCAAGAATTGATGTCTTGGATAAGATTGGTTTCAATACTAAAAAAAGTATGGAGGTAAAGATAGTTCACTTGAGGACCGAGCATGATTATACTTTTGCCATAAAATTGTACATTTCAGACACCTACTGCTATTTTGAATGAAAAATTTGGAGAGCACTAAGCAAGGCTTATGCATTTGAGCCTAATATGCTTATCACCTCTGATATTCGTCCGGAAGATGAAATTGAAGATAATATCGACATCTGGGTCGATGTGCAGATGCCTCCAGTTCTACCATTATGTGAGTTTCTTAACCATATTTATTAAGTAATTTATATTGTTTGTTTAAAAATAGTTGACAACTTATTTGCATTGACAGCTTATTTTCATTCTTCAAAAAATGTACGGAAGATGATAGACAGAACCTACTACTACAATGATGAAGCAGAATTAACTTATAAGGAGAAAGATCATCTTACCACATTTCTTAATCATATTGATAATTACAATAGCTATTATCAAACTCTTTCACATTATGGTCAATACGTGCCACTAGTGCACGTGGTGAACTACGGTAACATCCATGGAGATTGCATGGTAAGAATTTTCTACTATTACGACATCCGTGCATCTTTTGCATAAATTCTTCTAAAACTAAACTACATTGCTAACTACAAAGTTATTACTATGTTTTTCAATAGAAAATCCTGAAGGATTGTGTGCCTCATCTGATGTTTCCGAGAGGTCGCGTTGTTGTTATGAGCTTAGGGCCACCACGGTCAGGTCAGCCTACGCATCACTCATGTCCATACCGGATTTCTAAAACCAATGAAGACATGACAATCAAAGATTGGAAAAAATGTATGGTCAATCGTAGAGAGCTACTTGGAAGCAAAATTGTGCGTATGCCAACAATTGGAGACAGGATTGCTGGGAGACGTAGTAGTAAATCAAAAAAATTCCTACGTGTCATCAAGATCTATCTATGGAGAAACCAGCAACTAGTGGGGAGAGATCGCATCTTCATACCTTTGAAGATCGCTAAGCGGAAGCGTTACAATAACGCAGTTGGTGGAGTCGTACTCGTAGCGATTCAGATCGTGGTGGACTCCGATCTCAGCGTCGAACAACGGCGCCTCCGCGTTCAACACACGTGCAGCCCGGTGACGGCTCCTACGCCTTGATCCGGCAAGGAGGAAGGAAAGGTTGGGGAAGAGCTCCGGCAGCACGACGGCGTGGTGACGGTGGAGCTGCATGGACTCCGGCAAGGCTTCGCCAAGCGCTACGGAGAACGAGGAGAAGGAGGAGTAGGGCTGCGTCGAGAGAGGAAGAAAACCATGTGTCTGGCAGCCCCAAAACCCCCACTATATATAGGAGGAGGGGAGGGAGGGCTGCGCCCTAGGGTTTCAACCCTAGGGTGGTGCGGCAGCCACCAGATGGCAATCTGGCCGGCGGCCAGAGTGGGAGAGGGGAGGGGCGGCGCCCTAGATGGGCCTAGGGCCCATCTGCCCTAGGGTTTGCCCCCCTCCACCTCTTGCTGTGCCTTGTGCCGCTTGTGGGGGGCGCACCAACCCACCTAGGGGCTGGTTCCCTCCCACTTGTGGCCTAAGTAGCCCTCTGGTGCCGGTGGACCCCCGGAACCCTTCCGGTGGTCCCGGTACACTACCGGTAACGCCCGAAACATTTCTGGTGACCGAAACCTCACTTCCTATATATGAATCTTTACCTCCGGACCATTCTGGAGCTCCTCGTGATGTCCGGGATCTCATTCGGGACTCCCAAAAACCTTTGGTAACCACGTACACTATTTCCCTATAACCCTAGCGTCATCGAACCTTAAGTGTGTAGACCCTACGGGTTCGGGAGATACGTAGACATGACCGAGACACCTCTCTGGTCAATAACCAACAACGAGATCTGGATACCCAAGTTGGCTCCCACATGCTCCACGATGATCTCATCGGATGAACCACGATGTCGGGGATTCAATCAATCCCGTATTCAGTTCCCTTTGTCTATCGGTATGATACTTGCCCGAGATTCGATCGTCGGTATCTCTATACCTTGTTCAATCTCGTTACCGGCAAGTCTCTTTACTCCTTCCGTAATACGTCATCCCGTGGCTAACTCCTTAGTCACATTGAGCTCATTATAATGATGTATTACCGAGTGGGCCCAGAGATACCTCTCCGTCACACGGAGTGACAAATCCCAGTCTCGATTTGTGCCAACCCAACAGACACTTTTGGATATACCCGTAGTGCACCTTTATAGCCACCCAGTTACGTTGTGACGTTTGGCACACCCAACGCATTCCTACGGTATCCGGGAGTTGCACAATCTCATGGTCTAAGGAAACGATACTTGACATTGAAAAGCTTTAGCAGACGAACTATACGATCTTGTGCTATGCTTAGGATTGGGTCTTGTCCATCACATCATTCTCCTAATGATGTGATCCCGTTATCAACGACATCCAATGTCCATGGTCATGAAACCGTGACCATCTATTGATCAACGAGCTAGCCAACTAGAGGCTCACTAAGGACATGTTGTAGTCTATGTATTCACACATGTATTACGGTTTCCGGTTAACACAATTATAGCATGAACAATAGACAATTATCATGAACAAGGAAATACAATAATAACCATTTTATTATTGCCTCTAGGGCATATTTCAACAAGGATGATCTCGATTCTCCATAATGGAGAGTCAGGGTCTATCTTGTTTTATGATATTGTACCTAAGAGAGGGTAGAGTAGGTCCTATGAGGGAGGACTAGGTCCTAGGTACAATGTGTTATTATGTGCTACAATGTGTTAGAGTTGATGAGGAGGAGGAGGAGGAGTTGTGATTATGACTAGTGACCAACTTGTTATATGATGTCTCATTGACGAAAATGATGATTAAATAGTGTTATATGTTCTCTCTATACGTATAGTACGTAGCGTCGTGACCAAGCACGGAGATAAGAGAGGTCACTTCTTTCTATTAGCTAGCTAACAAAATATATGAAAACCCTAAATTAACCCTCCAAAACCCTCAAAAACCCCTCTCTTTCAAAAAAAACAGCTCCTCAGCTGCTGACGCGTGAACGCTCTTTGGTCCCGGTTGGTGTTACCAACCGGGACCAAAGGCCCTCCTGTCTGGGCTCGGCGGAGCGGCCACGTGTAGCCTCATCTGTCCGGGACTAAAGGTCATAGGCTTTAGTCCCGACACTTTAGTCTCGGGTCCAAAACCGAGATAGATGGGCCTCTGAAACCGAAACAAATGGACATTTTTTTACTAGCGATTCCAAACGCAAAAGCTCTTTGGAGGTGCTCAAAAGACTTGAAAGAGCATAGCCACAGCTGACATTGCTTTTTCTCTTTGTTACACTTGGGCTTTGGTTATGGTGCATTGACTGACTCGAACCAGATTATTCGAGCATGTTGCACCCATCCAGAGCTAAAGACAGAGCTCCACAGAGGCTGGCTTTTGCAGAGCTCAGCTGCGGTGTCTCTCTCTATGTCCTTTGTGACATCCTATCAGGACGAGGGAAGAAAAGGGATATGGCTAACCACCCCCGGATTAGGCCGAGGAGACACCAATTATGGACTGCTACTAAGTGGGCGGTTAGTTAACTGATGCCGATGTGCTTATGCGCTTCATCACGATCCCCATGAAAGCGAAAGCAAAGGTAGGCGCGCAGCGTTAGTCGTAGCTGTCCAATGTCTCTTTAACCCAAAGCAAAGCTGCTGGCAATGGCATGGGAGCTGCCGCCATGGTCTCCCGTATAGGCAGCAGAGATTACTAATTAAGCATACAGGCATACTCCTAGTCTCTTACTAGGAGTATTCAGCAGCACCTAGGCCCCTCTCGTTTGGCGAGTCGTGCAGGCCCCCTGTCTGTCTGAGAAGAGCAGTAGTACGAATTTAGCAACGATGATCTAGCGTAGTGGAGTAGGATATTTCAACGAAGATCATGAGTCAACCCAGAGTGTAAACAAACGAGCATTAGTAGACTGAACTTTCATTTGCTTAGGTATTGAGCACCGAACATTGATATCTGTGGAGAATGTATATATGATGGATGAGTACGGATTACTTGGAGTACATGGGTGTGCATGCATGTATGTTCATGAGTTGTTGTGCCTTGCATCTGAAGTTCTCCGCCGAGAAACAACGGCTAGCTAGGTAGATTTCTTACCATTCGTGCACAATCTGCGGCGGAATATAATAAGCTGGACGAGCACTTTGCTATGGATGCAGATGCATGCATCGATGCAGATGAAAATTAGCAGGAGCCTTATCCATAAGCTCAAAAGCCTACTGGATGCCATCTGTATTCAAGTAACACGCATTTGAGGAAATGATGTCTTGGTAAATGGTTGTTCAAGTTACTTACGGTCAGTTCAGTTCTTTTGACGGCTTAATAAATAAATTGCTTCCTCCCCGGCTTTTTTTCATAAGCCGCCTCCCTCATTCATTGAAGCTTTTAAACTAGTTATGTGATAACTAATTTAAAACTTTTTAAAAATAAGAACGGTTTTTTTATGCTAGGAAAAGACAGTTTATTTTTTAAGCCACCCAAAAAAACTGACCCTTAACTAGGAACGGGACGAAAACCAGTTTGGTTTTCTGGGCAAGTCAAACAAGCCAAACTGGTTGACATGCATATGTTTTAAGTCTACTTTTTCTTTTGACAAACATCGATTAGAATGTAGATGCACAAATTCACTTAACGTTTACTCAAAACTGGGTTGGAGTTGCAGAGCTTTAGGATTGATAAATTCACCACGAATGCCACGTGGTGTTTTTGCAGCCAAGCTCACATGCTCCCTTGTGAATAGAATCAAAAAATTAGTAAAAAATTTCAAAACTAATTGATTTCTTTTAGGATAAACATTGATGAATGTTTTCATTGCATGCAAAAACTTGTGACCAAATGACATTCGTGGAAATGTCGGCAAAAAGAACAAAATCAATGCTTGGAAAGACTATTGTTGGAAACATTTTGGAGCATTGATTTTTTTTCGCCCATATTTCCACGAATGTCATTTTATCAAAAAAATTGGCACGCAGTGAAAACTTTCATCAATGTTTATCAACAAAAAAAAATTGTATATTTTTACTGTTCACGAGGGAATATGTGAGCTCGGGTGCAAAAGAGCACTTTCGCGTGGCCTCCGTTCTAGGTTCCGTGTCAAGCAATGTTGATTTCCGTCGAACACTCATCAAACAACATTTAATTGATCGGCATGGGATAGTGTTTGGGTTGGCGAATATTGAACTCACTCTGAAGTAAGGCAAATATCATTTTTTTTAGACAAAGAGCAAGACGTATCTAGATGAGATCTACATGTAAAAATGTCCTTTCTTGTATATTCTTTGTATTCAACCTTGTTTGATTCACAGTTTTCCTTCTGCTCTAAGGGATTATCGAGGCTGAGATTACCCTTCAAGATATTGCTAATGCTATGCCTCTATGTAAAGGGGTTCTCTTCACTAAAGATAACTTTTCATTGCGGGGTTCATTAAAGATAACTTAACTCAACGAGATTGATACCGGGATACGAGATACAGTTTTTTGCTTTGTTTTTTTTTCAATAGCACATGTTGCTTGACGTGCTATATATTATGCGTTTAATAATATTCTATCACCATGTATGTGTACTTTTTTTGGAATGGCTGCATGCATTGATTGATGCAGAGGCCGGGGACTCGATCCCTCCTTCTCAAAAAAAATGTGTATTTTTTTGGACATTTTGTTTTCTTTTTTTCCTTTCTATCTCATTTTTCCATCTTTGGTTTTGCTTCACACATTTTCCCATGCGATAATAACATATATTTAAACGTGTATGAACACATTAAATATGTGAAGTTAAAAATACATTTATTTTGATGACACATTTTTTGAACATCCATTTTTAAATAGGCGATGAACATTGAGAATGGCGTTTCGGCTCTCGGCCTACATGGAGGCCGATCTTTTGAAAAAATCAAAATGCGAAAATTTATGTTTCAAAAAATACTGAAACAATTTGTACAAGTAAACAAGGATGTGAGGCATATGTGAGTAAAATTTCAGGATGAAATACCTTGAAATGCGACTTATATAAGAAAGACAAATTCATGGTCAGGAATGATGAATAGTATCATGTGATAAAAAGCCATAGATTTGTCTTTTTTTTTGCGCAACCCTCATTTCAATGTATTTAGCCCTGAAATTTCACGCATTTGTGGACTATGCCTTCATCTATCTCTGTATTTTTTTGAGGATTTTTTTATATGTAAACATATGATTTTTCACAAATTTTAAATTTTGCATTTCGAGACCTCTATGGAGCTTGCCCTCCAAAATCAATTTCTGATGAAAATTGTATTTCATTCTTATGAAAAAATACTCACACATGTATGAACATTTGATTTCAATATTTCAACTTTAAAAAATAAAAATAATTTTTTTACTAGGAATATTTTCAAATATGTGATTAATTTCATATGTATAAATATTTATATTTTTTTAAATATTCTCCCTCCTTCCGATGATGTTTGACATTTTTGCAACCTAACATGGCTTGCAAAAACGTCTTATATTGTGGCACGGAGAGAGTAATTGTTTCCATCTGGCAAAATAAATTTTGAACAGCATTATCTAAATTTCTTATGAAAAATATAGCTTTCTATTTTTACAAAAAATACACAATTTTTTCCTTATTTAATAAAAACAATTCAAATAAATATTCTTATATTTTTTTCAAGGAAACTCTTATGTGTTATCGACAAAATAAAAATAAGTAGTTTACAAATGAAATGGGCTGGCCCAGTGGTGCGTGTTGAGTGGTTATGGGAGATCTTATTTAACGCATGTAGCATCTAATGTTACCATAAGCTTGGCGTTTTACTAGATTCCGTGTAGAAGGCCTGCCAGCTCGTTCGTTACCCTAAAAAAAAAGTTTCGCTAGATCGTTGATTGACATTTTTTTTTCTGTTTGTCTCAAGTAATTTTTTTTTCTGTTGCTCGGTGCTGAAAAGAAACCCACCATCACGAAGAAAAACCAGTTAATTTTTTAAAAATACTTTTGGGAAATAAAAAAATTGGATTTGCAAATTGTTAAAAATAATTTCGAAAATAATTTTAAAAAATACTTCTAAATACGTAAAATATAGCAAATTTTCAAAAAACTGAAAATGGCAGAAAATTCCAACGAAATTTTAAAATATTTCATGGGTTTGAAAAAATAGCTCGCAAACATTCATGGATTTAAAAAATATTTACACATTTTTAAGTTATCCATCGATTAGAAAGGAATATTAACAATTTTTTAATGTATTCATGAATGTTATCCAAAATGAAATTATTCATATAGTGTAAGAATAAACATGAATTAATAAAACAACAAAAAAATTAAACAAAAAATGAATAGGAAAAACCTGAACATAACCAAAGAAACCCGCAGCCTAATAAAACCTAAAAATGAAATAAAATGATCTAACCTTCCTAAAACCCCTTGGAAGCTTCTGTAAACCGGAAACGCAAACTGTGGCTGTGTTTACATGTCCATATCCCAAACAAAAGGAAGCGTGTGGTGTGTATTTTTTTTAACCAGAAACACTCTATTTGATCTTATAAGCGTGAAATAAAAAAATGTCGCTCTCGTTTTTCTATCTCTAACTCTTGTTGACTTGGGCAAACTGCTCCCTTCAAGCTTCAACTGCGAGCCTGTGGATTCATCTTCTCTTTGCCTGCCGCTCTGGCAGCCGGTGACGGGGAGGGGAATCTCGACGCCTTCGCTCCGTTTAGTGTTTTTAGTCCTTGTAGTTGCGGCGTTCGGACGGATGAGGAGCTTCTCTCCGAGTTTGTCTTCCCGGTTGTGATCCTTCTCGAGTTTGTCCATCTCGACATTGTCAATGGTGCTCCGTCGTAGAGTATTGGCATCTCCTTGGGACAATGAGATTGGGGTTTCTCGTCATGGAGTGAGATTTTGTGTCGGGTCCTTCATATCTATTTAAGGATTCAACGGCGACAGCTGCGGCTCCAGGACACTGGTCCTTAGGCGCATGTGCATAAAGACTTTCTGTTTGTCATCGATAAGGTCAAGCTGGCTTTGGTAAAAGTGCGGCAACAACGATCCTCGACGGCACGTTCTTGCGGCAGTAGTGGTCGTTCGACGTCTCAGAATCTCAATGTAATATTTATTGTATTTGAGATGCTTTGTACTGCCGATGAACTTTTATAATAAATATGATCATCTTCCCAAAAATAAAGGGACATTTACATATTTTTTTCTAAGTTTCTCCTGACCTCATCTTTACCCCTAAATAAAAACAGTGTTCAACTATACCCCTCTCCCATTAGATGCCATTGTAGAAATACTCTTCTGTGTCATTTCCGTCTGGTCATTGACCTTTGACCGTCAATGATCTGTTCCCTGGACAATTGTACCCCTCGCTTCCTAAGTCACTTACCGGTGGGACCCACCTGAAGAAAGTAAAAAAGAAAAAATCGCCCATCTCTACCACTCACAAATGGGACCCAACAAAAAGAAAAAAACTCTCTCTCTCCTCTCAGTATCTCCGGTGAGCTCTCTTTCCCATCCCCTCCAGGATCTCTCTCTCCCGTCCCCTCCGGTGAGCTCTCTCGCAAGCAGCAGCGCGGCGACGGTGCAAGCAGCGACAATAACAAGCGGCGCCAGAGTAGCAGGATCAGAGGTGGCAAGCAGCAGTAGGCGGTAGCGGTGGCAAGCAGCAGCGCGACGTCGGTGCAAAAGTTGCAGTGGCAGCACGAGACAAGCAATAGTCAGGTGATGGCTCAAGCAGCAGCGGCCAACGGGGCAAGTAAAAGCACATTTTCTCCTTGGTGGTTTTGGTAATTAATAACAACATACATGTCATTAAACTAATGTTTCCACTAAGTATGTTTCAGGAAAAGTTCAATGATGGGTTAGCAAAAGGATTGTGGAATACCCCACGATGCAAGGAATAGCATTGGCCAAGCTTAAAGCAAAGGACTCTACATTTTACATTTGACAGAAATCACTTTGACTCCATAGGAAAGCCAATACTATTAAAATGGGATAAGGTTTTGTTGGTGAACAAAATGCTTATAGGTGCACTAGTGATAGTCACCACATACACCCACAAGCTCTTCCACAAAAGTCTGTCCAAAGCCAAATACTCAAAATCGACGCAACCAACATTCTACACTCGGTGCCACCAATTCCAAACCCTAGACAGACTCAGCCAAACACTTGCTTTTCGGTGCAACCGATTCTGCATTCGGTGCCATCGAGTTAGGCTGCCAACTTTCTGTTACGCAAGTTCACAGTTTCGGTCCCTCCGATATTGTTGGATCGGCGTCACCGTGATTGGATATTCTGACTGTTGGTCACCTTATCGGTGCAGCCGAGATTCCTATATCGGTCTCACCAAGATTCAGAAATTGCCACCTTTTGATCACTTCGGTACCACCGAGATTAACACATCGGTGTCACTGAGTTGGTCATTTTGTGTGTAACGGTTGGATTTTTAGAGATGCCTACATATACTCGTCCACCACCACTCACTCGTAAGAGAAGCACTCATAATAGTTTTCCACTCATATCTACTGATTTTCTAAGAGAGAACCACCTACCCTTGTGTTGAGGTCAAGATCTTCCATTCCAACCATACGGATCTTAATCTCTAACCTCTCCAAGTTGCTTTCCACCCAATTAATCTCTTCTTCCAAGCCAAATCTGTGAGAGAGTGATTGTGTGTTGAGGAGTCTATCATCTTGAAGCATGAGAGCAAGGAGTTCATCGACACAATCGAGTCTATTACCTTTTGGAGGGTGGTGCCTCCTAGATTGGTTAGGTGTCGCTTGGGAGCCTCCTACTTCGTGATGCGGAGTGAACCAAGAAGTTTGTAAGGGCAAGGAGATCGCCTACTTCGTGAAGATCTACCCCGAGTAAGGCTAGTCCTCCATAGACGTAGGCCGTCATGATATAGTCAAGGTTGCTTCTTCGTGGAATCCTCTGTGGGTAGAGCCATCTGTGTACTCTCGCGATAGTTACCCTACAGGGGTTGAAGACTCCATGAACGTGGATGTACGATAGCACCACCTATCAGAACCACGGAAAAAATCATCATGTCACCAATTGCGTTTGATCTTCCTATCCTCTCTTTACTTACACGATTGTCTTTACTTTACGCTGCTATACTCTTAGACATGCATGCGTAGGGGGTACTTGACATATCTTCCAAGAATTAAAATTGGGAAAAAGTAGATTTGTATTTGGTCAAGTAGTCTAATCACCCCCTCCCTCTCTGGCACTACTTTCGATCCTACAGCAAGCAACGGCATAGGCAATAGTGATGGCAAGCAGCAGTGATGCGCTGACGCAAGATACATCGGCGGCGCGGCCGCAAGTAGCATCGGTAGCGGGCGGCACCAGTAGTAGCGACGACTAGCAGTGCAAGCAACTGGGCGGGAAGCAACAACGGCAACAAGCAACAGTAGCACGGTTGGCCACCACCATGGTTGGTGCCGCCATGGCTACAAGGACCCGATTGCTCTTTTCCAAAAATTTACATGGATTCGATTTCTTTTCGGGAAATGTTATAAATCATCCGGCGGATCGTAGGCTGGGGTCCGCCCTTTTCTATGCACACCATGTGCCCCATGGTTATTATCGTGAGTTTTTACAACTAGCCTCTTGTTGCACTCTCTTACCGCAACAACTACTCTGTTGCAGGATCTGGATCCTTGAAATACGATAGTACGGTGATGCGAAACTTCTGCAACATAATCTCAGTTGCAAAAAAATCTTCAATATAATCTCAGTTGCAAAAAAATCTGCAACGAGACCTCAATTGCAAAAACTATCTGCAACAGGACCTGAGTTACAAAAAAAATCTACAACAAGATCGTAGTTGCAGAAAAAATACAACAAGACCTAAGTTGTAGAAGTGAAGGAAGCAGTTCGGTCGCTCGATCGCCAGATCTAACGGCTTGCGAGCCGGCTGATATTTTAAAAGGATCCGCCGGGTGACGCGTATCATGCCCCTTTCTTTTTCTACCAATGATACGGGGATCCGATTGCTTTGCTTTAAAAGTTATAGGTCCCACCCGTAGGTGACAGATAGATCGAGGGTAAAAATATCCATAGAACGGTTTGAAGACGGTCAAACCCCTTTGACTGGATAAAAATGGCGGGGAGGGGTATTTTCATAAAGCCATCTAACGGATAGGGTATAGTTGAGCACTGATTTTTTTAGGAATAAAGATAAGCTCCGGACAAAGTTAGGCGAAAAATGGAATTGGCCCAAAAATAAATGCCGCAACCTCGTTGCCTTGCAACAAAAAAGATGGATATGTCACAGTTGACTTTTCTAGGGGTATAGGCTAAGAGAGCATCAAATAGGTCTCTTATAGGGACACGTCAAAGTTATTTCAAGCGTCGCAGAGCCCATGGCATTGGATGTGGGTCACTGGCTCGAATATGGCTAGACCTAAAATCACTAATTGACGAGTATAACTTTAAAAGATCACTCTCACATGGACAAGTGGCGCATTGCATGTGTGTCACTTGTCGTTACCCGAGAGTTTTGCTCTTTTCGTAGATTTGTATTTTCAAAACATTTTATCTTTTAAACCGTACGTCCAAATCTCGAATCGTTTTTACTTTTTGATTCCTCGCCTCGATATCTTCAAACCTAGATACCATATAGATAGGTTTTTACGAACTTTTTTTCAGAAAAAAAAAACGGACGAAAAAACCGTGTCTCTTGTGATAGAAGAAAAAAACAGAAAATGCGTTTTTTTCCTTTTCGAGAGGCACCGACCATGTCTCTCGCAAAGGCAAAACCGTGCCTCTCGCGGAAATATAACCGTACCTCTTGTAAAAAAACGTGATTTTTCTCTTTCCGAGAGGCACGACCGTCCCTCTCGCGAAAGCAAAACGGTGCCTCTCGCGGAAGTACAACCGTGCCCCTTGTGAAAAGAAAAACAGAAAAAGAATGTTTTCTTTTCCTTTACGGGAGGCACGGTCGTGCCTCTCGTGAAAGAAAAACCGTGCCTCTCACGGAAGCAAAATCGTGTCTCTCGCAAAAAAATAAAAAACACGTTTTTTTCCTTTCCAAGAGGCATGGCCGTGCCTCTCGCGAAAGTAAAACCGTGCCTCTCACAAGAAAAACATGTTTTTCTGCGCAAAAAAAGATTTTTTTGAAAGAAAAAATCATCGAAAAGCAAAGAAACACCGGCGAAAAAACGGAACACCAAAAAACCCTAAAAAAACAAACTAAGAAGTCGAAAACACGTGCGAAAAAATAAAATAAAATAAATCCGAAGGGAACACTCAAAGCACGACACGTGATGATGGCTGAGAACGCGTCAAGTGGCGGCACACTGAAGTGATCCTTGGAAGGCTTCCGAGGAAGTGCTCCCCAGCCGACCCAATAGAAATAGATCGATGGAATGGGCTGGATGTGCTTGTCAAACCATACTTTGGGCCTTGCTTAGCCTTCATTCATCTCCAGCATTCACTACACAGGTGACACTTGCTAGTCATTATTTTATTTGGGAATTTTTGTTTCCTTTTCGCTTTTAATGTCATTTGTTGTTTAATATTTCGCTTTCATAATTTTCCACATTATAATAACATATTTTGAACATATGAAAATCATTCAAATATATGACCTTTTAAAAAATTGATAATTCATATTTTATAGAAATCATTTTTAAATATGCATGAACATTTTATTTCATATGTATGAATATATAATCATACATTATAGACATTTATCTAAACCTTTGAACTTTATACAATTTTAAAAATATAACATTTACATAATAATATTTTTCAAATATCAGATGAAGATCTTAATTTTGTATGTCCATATATTTTTATTTTTTCTCAATACAATTTTTCCCTATGTGAAACTCATTTTAGCATAGTATTATTTAAATCCCTTACTTCTTACTGTTGTTCATCTTTGATTTCTCCTTCAAAAAACAACCAAAGGGAAGGTGTCCACGATTCGTGATGGATAGTGCTATGATTTTGGTGTCATCGCCGTGGATTTCGTTTTCTAAGTTTGTGTTGTGGTTTTGGATGTGTTGTGTAGGTGGTGAAGGCAATGATTGTTAGGTGAACTTTATTTTTGAACATAGGCAAAGAATGGCTCCTGCACTCTTTGGCCCAGCTGAGTGATATTCATAGATGCATGGTGCTGCTAATTTTCTGGAGGAGTTGGTGTGTACGCAACGAGGTAACTCATGCAAAGCCTGTGCCGCCTATGATTGCCTCTATTCAGTTTCTGCAGAAGTATCTCGACGAATTATTTGGCATCAAACTTAATTCTCGGTGTGACCCGACTAAATGAAAGGCCCGCATCACCTATGATACGATTCGACTCATCATGCTGTGTGCTTAGGGCCCACTATCTCGGTTTGGCGTCCACCACGGGAAGGCTGGGTATAGCTCAACACCGATGGCTCGTATTTTGAAGGCGGAGCAGGGGCTAGGATGATTTTGCGAGATGAATCGGATGGTATAATCTACTCAGCATGCCGAGCCCTGTTTGCGTGCAGGGATCCCCTGGAGGCGGACCTATGTGCATGTATGAAAGGGCTCTCTTTCGCGATCCAGAGATCGGACTGGCCATCGAGATGGACTCGAGTACGGCGGTGGCCATGATTTCATGCAACGAGGTGGACCGTTCTATCTATGCTCCACTGGTTGGTGAAATTAAGCATTTTCTTAGTCTTCGTAATACTTGTATTACTCTTATTCCTTGTTGTCAAAATAGAGCGGAAGATAAACTCGCTAGTTTCGCTATAGTAGAGGGTCGTACTATGACCTGGGTCGGTTCAGGCCCAAAGGATGTGTTGTTGATTGTTCAAGATGATTGTAAGACCTTATTTTCTGAGTAATACAAGTATTATTCCGGCAAAAAACAAATGGTTAGTAGGTGTTGGAAGCATTGGACAGGCTGTCTAAGTGGGCGTAGTGTTTTCCGCTTTGTGAGTAGCCAGCTTTGGGGGTGTTTGTATCGGTTTTCGCCTTTTTTTTGTAAATTAACTCGGCAATTCTCTTAATCTTAATTAATCGACGAGGCAATTTTTTTGCCATCGTTTCGAAAAAAATTAAACCCCTTACATTTTTCTATTTTTGGATATATATAGGAGTTGAACCATTTTTTACAATAAAAAAATCATCATATACTAACAACCTATCAAAATATTGGCATGCCCTGTAGCTGAGATACCATGTCAATCTCCAACAACACGGCAGGCGAGGAGGCCAGGTTTTGTCTCCAAGTCAAAGTTGATGAGCGGACTTCCTTCATCAATGTCGATGATTTGTGGCTGGTCATCATCAAGCCGCATGTCAGGATGGTGTATCCGAAGAAGGACATGACCGCTTTTCTCGCTGGCCTCGACCATGAACTCAATCACCGCATGGCCGGGAGGGATGTCAGGATCCAGTGACCGCAACGTCGATTACGGTTTCGAGCGCCCAATCACCACCTGCAAGTTGTAACCACACTGATATCTTGAACCCGTCGGCGGTGAGCAACCGCAGCATCCCGTCCAGCGACGTCACTAGGTGCCGCTGGCTTGCTTCGCTATTGATAGGCGGGAGCTTTACGGTGCCGACCTTTTCCGTGTGGACGTTATAGGTGAGGATTGTTTTGTTGTCGTAGGTCAACATGGGGAAGTGGATGACACCATCATGGAGGACGATGGAATCCTGGTTGTACCGGAGACCCTCTGATTGGGAGGCCAATGTGGGTATATTTCATGACAGGTCCCCAGCTTGCGCCACCGACTTCGGATGGTCTGGCGATCTGGACACTTATACTGCATTCCTTGTCGGCATAATGGCGGTCCACCTTTTTGGCTACCAATAGACCGAAGAGGCAGCCAATGCCGTCGGTGACGGTGAGTAGAACGCACGCGTGCCACCATAAGTTGTTCGGCGGATCAACGAAGAAGGTCCGGCGACCGGTAATGAGGTCATACACGCGGCGGATGCGGAGGTAGGCGTGGATGCGGGGAGGCACGATGCCTCCTTGTTGACTGACGCGGCGGATGAACGGTGGGCTGAGGATCTCCCGCCGGAGGTCTTTGTTGGTGGCGGCGCAATGGACAAGCGTGGAGAGGTTGGAGCGTGCCACGATCTCGAGCATGAGGTCCGCCAGAAGAGTCCATGCTATCGGCGTGCGCGTGTTTCTTGGTCGACGTTGTCGTAGTGCCATGACAACCACGTTTGTGTATAAGTCTGAGGTTACTATATGTAATGGACGATCGATCGTCTCCTGCACGGCCGAGGCTTTTTTGGTCGGATGCATCGTTAATTAAGTTGCGTGCGCAAAGGGAATTCAACTTTACAACGGAGTCGGCCACCGGATTACTAGAGCATCTAATCCAACGCGCCGCGTAAAAAATAGGCTTACAGCACGCGACTAGCAAATTTTAGCGCAACTGAGCGCTGGCTCCGGCAGCTGCCACGTGCGGAGCTTCAACAAACGCGTTAAAACTAGAGCGCGTAGTGCATTTTGAACACGATATATAGAAATAAAAATATAGATAGTTCAAATGTTTAACGATACATAGAAATAAAAACATGCATAGAAATAAAAAGTATACATAGCAGATGCGCTAAACTACTCGTCATCCTTTTCCTCCTCCGACTTTGTCTCTGACTCGGTAGTGATGGCCTCGTCCGACATCTCAATGAAGGCATCAAGATATTGGTCATCGCCGGTGTCCCAGGTCGACGCTGCTCCAAGCTCGATGTTGAATTCCGCGGCCGCCTTTCGCGTACGCTTGTCCTCGCGATAGGCAGTTCGTTCCGTCCTCCTCTCCACCCTCCTTTGCGCCCTTCTCTTCGCCCTCCTTTGCACGAAAAACTCGCGCTCGTCGATGAGGTCCTACGCAAACCTTTCGCGCCACGCTGCCATGGCCACTTTGTCCATCTCGGTGATGCCGAGGTGGCGCTCGCGCCTCTGGTTCTGGCAACGGTCCTCGTCGATGACAAGGCGCGGGGGAGGCGCAAGATGCTCGGCCCACTCCCGCGTTATCATGTTGGGAAATTTCATCTCCCGACGAGGCCGTCGGAGGCGCCACGCCACCGCGTCATACGCGCGGGCGGCCTGGTCAGCTGTCTCAAAAGTGCCGAGACCGAGTCGCATGTCGCCGGACCGTATCTTGGTGGATAAGGCGCCGGAGGGACGCTCGCGGACGCCGCGGTAGCCCGATGATCCCCGGCGGCGCGACGGCATGACGGCGAGGTGACGAAGGCACGAGAAGAACGACGAGAAGTGGGAAAAAATGGGAAAGCGTGTGGCAGGCTCTATTTTATAGAGTGCGCCGAGCACCGCGCGCCAAAACTAGCGTGCGTAGGGCCGTCTTTTCTCGCGGGCGTAGACGCTTCCCGTGCGTGACTTTCCCGCATCCATTGTAGCGCACGAAATCACCCGACGCACGATAAAACCCACTTTTGTTGCGCGCTTTTTACGACAGTTGTTGAAGATGGTCTTACAACTTACAAGACGTGCATGCTTTATAGGAGTGTTTTTTCTTGCGGAAAATACCGGCCACTTGTTGTTTTAGGGACCGGTCACTTGTTGTTTTTTCTAGTACTCACTTGTTTTTTTTTTGAGCACTCGCTTGTTTCTGATTCTGGTGATATCATCCAAGCAAGTTATAGCATCTATAACTGAACTTGACAAATTCGGTTCCCTATACGTCAGAGTGCGCGGACGGTCCTTCATATGGGTTGTCACACATCCACATACCTCCTCAGAATTATACAATTCATGCACATTGACCATATGGTACACATTATCTGATTTCAACCGTTCAAAACAAAAGCAAAGCAAATCATAGTTCAACAACAATCCGGGCATGTCAAAATAAAATTAATGTCCGAGCGTCACAAATGCCTCACTGGTCGGATCACTCGCAAACGCCATTCATGCGCCCTACTCCGAGGCGATCCTTGCATCCTGCTCCGTCTGCATCCGGGCGGCATGCTCCGCTGCTATCGCAGTCGCCCTTGCCGCCTCGTATTTCCTACGATCGTTGATCTATTTTCTTCTTCTCCGCCATTCACTTCTTTGTATGTTAATCAAAGAGGGTTTTGCATGCTAACATGATCTTTGCATCCTCCGCGTGCAAGCTCTCCTTATCAAGCTCAATCTTCTTAAATGTCTTGGCCTTCTCAAGGTCCCATTTAATCGCCGCCTTTTGCTTCTCCACTCAATCTTCTCCCTTTCAATTTCTAACTTTTTCTCCACCCTCTTCCAATCCCAACCTATTCTCTTCTTTTGCGCAACATAAGCTTGTACCTCTCTTCTTTCTTGTTATTCCTTGTCAGAAAAATATTTGTTCATGTGGAGAACATTTTTATAGACGCGGCATCACAGCAGGCCCTTGCCTTCTCTTACTTGTTTTCTATAAGTTGCCATTTATCCTTTGACACGGTGACTCTTTCATGTCTCTTCAACCCAAAGCAAAGTTGTTTGCAATGGCATGGGAGCTGCCGCCAGGGACTGCCGTTTGGGCAGTAAAGATTACTAAGGACCAGTTTTTTTGCTCGCTTTTAGAATAAGCTCAAATAAGCTGCTCCCTACCCAGCTTATTCTAAAAACTAAACTAAAAAATATATTTTTAGAAGCCTACTAGTTAAGTCTTAATTGGTAGGCTTCTAAAAGAATGATTTTGGTTGGGCTTCTAGAATAAGCTGGGCAGGGGTAGCTTAATTTAGAAGCCCAAAAAAACTATCAAAAAAACTGGCCCTAGTTAAGCATAGCACAGGCATACTCCTACCAGGAGTATTCAGCAACACCACCTGTCTGTCTGAGAATAAATTACTCTTTACTATGACTAGCCCAATACCATATGTAAGAACGTAACACACATTTGAAGAAACATACGGTCTCACTGAGTCAAATCCACTCCGTCTATCCAAAGTGAATTTGCAGCTTCTGTCCTTGGATCTTGTTTTGGCTCTATAGGTTGCATACGATCTCGAATTAAGACGATTTTTATATCAAAATCGATCTTTCCGATGAGACAAAGATTTTTTCTGTTGATAAAATTTTCATTTGAGGCAATCTTAATTATCTTGTGTGCCTCTAAGCACTCTTCGGCCTGGAGAAAACCGAAAAAGAAGAGTGATCTTCGGCCCATTTCTGCTACTCTTCGGCCTAGAATACATCAAAGAGTTCTCTTCGGCCTAATCTACACCGAAAAAATCCTTTTCGACCTAAGGGGGCCCGACAGGGTCATAGTTTCGATTTTTTGAATTGGAGCATACATTTTTCGAATTTGTTAACAAGTTATTATATATTTTTTAATAATTTTTATTCTCCACCTAATATGCATCATTTTCTAACTGTTTCGCATTTCACGTTTTTTACCTCATAATAAAATATATTCACACACGTATGAACATCATTTAATTATCTGAAATTTTAAAAACACAAATTTTATCATACAAAATTTTGATACAAGATTTTCTTTTAAGTATGCTCTGAATATTTTGTTACATACGTATGAAAATATAGTCACACATATATGCATATTTTATTTAAAACTTAAATTTAAAATACATACAATTTTATGTAAGAATATTTTCAAATATGCGATGAATATTTCTATTTTGTATGTATAAATATATTTCTTTGCATTACAAGTTTGGTATCTTTCAAATTCATTTTCCATATTATTATTTAATTTTCCATAGAAAATATTTGAACGAGTATATTTTAAGTAAATCAAAATTTATGTTCTAAATTGTTATTTATGTTTCCTAAGAAAATATAGTTTACTAACTGTTTTGAAGGAAACCCTAAAATTCTCTAAACAAAATAAAACAACCGTACTTCAAACCAGGTGGATGTTTAAAATTGACTGAATACGTCAATATTTTGCTAGCTACAAGATATAGCGTTGCCGCCCTTCTGGGGCTAAATTAAATGGGTCAGTCCAATATTTTAGCCCTAAAGCGGTTTGGGAAGGTATCAGGTATCTCGGCGCGGTGCGACCCTGTTGGACCAATTTTAGAACCTTTTGTAGTTCTTATTATTCTTTTTCCTATATATTTTCGTCTTTTTTTCCTATGTTTATTTTATTTTATTCAATATTTCACTTTAAATTTCGTTGTATCTTTTTCCAATACATGTCTATTATTTTCAATAGACGCTTTACATTTTTTGTATACAGGGGTAACTTTTCTTATACATGTTGAATTTGTTTCAAATATCCAACGAATATTTTTCAAATATATATTGCAATTTATTTTTAAAAATATTAAATAAATTTAAAATACATATTGCCCATATTTTTTGAACGATATGAAATATATTTTTATTTTTCCTGGAATTACTTTAATATTATATTAACATTTCCATAAAAATGTTACGGACATGTCTGCGGAACGTGTGATCATTTTTGAAATTTCACGTAAATTTTCAAGAATAGTAAAAAATATTATTCCTAAACTTATTGTTGACACACGAACATGTCACCGTATATCCTCAACGCCGGGGGTGATGCACCGCAGCTCACGTCGAGGGAGGTCCGTCCGGCAGCGCGATACGCAAGACAGCCGGCAGACGCGTTTTTCATACCCGAAACCCCGCACGCCCGGGAGGGACCCCGTTAGGGAGTGCGGCGGCTATGGGCTGCCCTAGGTCGATTCGCTCGCCCCTAGAGCTTCGGGATTCACAGCTCTCAAACATGAAGAACAGCGGAGGACGAGAGAGAAAAAACGAAGAACGTAGATGAAAAAGTAGTATAGATTGATTTGTTCGATTGTGTGTTGTTCAATTGGCCGTCACCCCCAACATATATAAGAGGCAGCTGGACTTCCCGTACAAGCAAATGATTCATCTAAGCTTTCCTTACAAGAAAATTACATCAATTCACGTCCTAGAGTCCTAGTTCTAGTTCCACTCGAATTTAGCCCAAATCTGGCCCAATCTTCTATCTTGCTTCTTGCGTGAGCCGTGGAATCTACATATGAACTTCGATGGAGATGGTCCAAACATCAATTTTGTGTGCCTCGACGAGGCCAACAATCCGTATGTTGGTCACTTTCCCAAATAAACCCATCTTAAATACTCCACGAGGTCATCTTTAACTTCGAATCGGACTCGACCACGTAGCAGACTAGACTGTCCGAGTGTTGTAGCGTCTCTCCACGCCGTATAATATCTCATATGATAATGACCTTAAAAGCAAAGTTCACTTTTTCGACGTTTCGAACAATTTTCATGTTGAACGCTTTTCCATCCAAGGCCATTTTAAACTTTTACTCGACCGAAACTTTCACTCGGCCGAAACTTTTACTCGACCGATATTTTTCACTCGAACGGTGATTTTCACTCGGACGGCAATTTCACTCAACCGATATTTTCACTCGTATGGCAATTTCACTCGGCCGGACGGAAAACTTTTCACTCGACCGGACGGCAAACGTTTCTCTCGGTCGGCAAACTTTCACTCGGAAATTCCGAGTGGAACTCCAGGCTGATTTTGTTTTGCCTCTCCAAGTCGCATACGACCTTGGATTGAGAAGATTTATATATCAAAATCAATCGTCTCGACGACGCAAAACTTTTTCATGTTGTAAATTTTTCCATCCGAGGACGTCTTGAGGGTCGAATGACTCGCGCGACCCATCAGACACGTGTCTGATCTTCTGTGCCACATTCTGCTTTGTGGTAGGGCTGCACTCTGGTTGCTCTAACTTTTGCATACGACCTTCATTCGAGATTGTCTTGGAGGCGTAATAGACCAAAAAAGCACTCAGAACATCTACATGACAATCCAAGTGTGATTTGGCCCTTGAAATGATGCCGAATGATGATGGCCTAAACATCAAAGTTGTTACACTCGGTAATATGGACTTTCTCGTAAAAAAAACCTTTTCGTTTGAGTCCATATTTATTGTATTTTGCATTGTGCCAAAATCAGGTGTCAACACATGCCCCTTGTTTTTTGGCAAAGCTAGCATGTCGAGAAATAATTTGCACTATGTTTGTTCTAAGGACCATGTCAACACTCGATCGGCCATCTATATTTATCAAGGCAATAATTATGTATCGGCCATGTTTATGCTAAGGGCGATAATCATATATCGGCCATTGCCTAATCAGGCTTCTTGCCATACACTCGGGTGGTACTTCTTCATATATCTGTCATTGAGAGCTCGAGGTAATAACACTCCTTGTATGTATTCCACTAAATATGAATTTCCAGGAACTATTCTTGCAATCCTGAAAGGACCTTCCCAGTTTGGAGACCACTTCCCAAATTTTCTATCTCTAGAACCAATCGGCAGAATCACTTTCCACACAAGATCGTCAACCTGAAAATTCTTCAACTTGACCTTTTTATTGTAAGCTCTTGCTACCCTCAATTTGTCCTTCTGTATGGCTTTAATGCAGCCAAACGTTTATCAGCAACCTCATCAATATTGTCCATCATCAAATCATAAAAGTCCACTGCCGATAAATCATTTTGTTTGGCTATTCTCAAAGCACTCAAATTTACCTCCACTGGTAAAACAACCTCTTGCCCGTATACTAGCTCATACGGAGTTACCTTTGTAGTACCATGCCTTGAAATCCTATGTGCCCACAAAGCCTCAGACAACAACTCATTCCATTTTCTTGGATTATCCTCAATCTTCTTCTTGATGAGTTTAATCAATATTTTGTTGCTAGCCTCAGCTTGTCCATTAGCTTGGGCATAATACGGAGATGAATTGAGCAACTTTATGTTGTATGATTCGGCAAATTCTCTAACTTGATGT
Organism: Hordeum marinum; assembly: GCA_022496015.1. Classification (NCBI taxonomy): domain Eukaryota; kingdom Viridiplantae; phylum Streptophyta; class Magnoliopsida; order Poales; family Poaceae; genus Hordeum; species Hordeum marinum. The sequence goes on along the minus strand of CM039674.1, from coordinate 497,555,175 downwards.
GACATGAAAGATGAACCTTGATCTGTAGTTAATGTTTGAGGAATGTCGAATCTATGAATAATGTGTTCGGTTATGAATCGAATTACCTCCGTATGTGTCATGTTCTTGAGAGGTACTGCTTCAGACCATTTAGTGAAATAATCGGTTGCCACCAACACGAACCAATGCCCCTTCGAAGAAGATGGATGAATTTGTCCAATGAAGTCTAAACCCCATCCCCTAAAAGGCCATGGCTTTATAATAGGATGCAACATAGCAGCAGGAGCCAACTGAATATCACCAAATTTTTGACAAGCTTCGCACCCTTTATAATACCTGAAGCAATCATTCATCATAGTCGGCCAATAAAATCCAGCACGCCGCAAGAGCCATTTCATTTTGGGTGCCGACTGATGAGTACCACAAATGCCTTCATGTACCTCTCCCATAGCAACTCTTGCTTGGTCTTCGTCCAAACACTTTAAAAGAACATCTTCAACTGTTCGGCGATAAAGACCATCATCTCTCATCGTATATTTGAAAGCCATACGCCGAACAACCCTGTCCAGCCTTTCACTCGGATTGCACAAGTAAGCAATAATGGGCTTCCTCCAGTCATGATTTTCACCTGTACTAGATTTATTGTTAGTGGCCGAATCAGTGGGCTCTAATTCGTCCTCTCTCACATTAGCAAGACAAGACATTGGCTTCTGAGAAATATGAAACATGCCATGATCAATATGATAGTCGGATGCTTGTTGTGCTAACTCATTTGCTCTCCAATTGTCATGTCTAGATATATGAGCAATGCTAAAATAATCCAAAGTAGAAATCGCATCTAGACACTTATCAAGATAAACATTAAGTGATTCGTCTAAACATTGAAAGATTTTGGACACTTGTTGTACTACTAATAACGAATCATCAAAAGCCTCAACATGCGTAGCACCTATAGCGAGCAACATCTCTAAACCGAATAACAATGCTTCATATTCGGCTTGATTATTTGTGCAAAAGTTTTCCAGTCGGCATGAGGCTTCAAAAACAGCACCATGGGGAGATATATAAACAATACCAACACCTTGCCCATTGCTACAAACTGAACCATCAAAATATAACCTCCATGGTACCAACGATACAAGATTTATATCAACATCATGCTTGTCATTAATCCGATGCTCAACAATAAAATTAGCAACAATTTGGCCTTTCATGGATTTTAGAGATTCATAAGCCAAATCATACTCAATTAAAGCATAAGCCCACTTGTTAATCCTACCACTAAGAATTGGCCGATGCAACATGTATTTAATGACATCGGTTTGACAAGCTACTATGCAGGCACTCGGCACAAGGTAATGTCTCAGTTTTGTGCAAGCATAATATAAACAGAGGCATAACTTTTCAATAAATGTATACCTTGTCTCAGCATCCAATAAGTTTTGACTTAAATATGTAATAGTATGTTCTCTTCCTTCGGTGTCTTGAGTCAATACAGCACCAATAACACCTTCCTCTGTCGCAATGTAAAGCCTAAAGGGTTCTTTATGTTTGGGTGCTTTCATCACCGGAGGAGTGCTCAAATAAATCTTGATCATGTCGAATGCCTCTTGCTGTTTTGCCCCACAAGTAAAATCAGCATCATTCTTTAACCGAAGGATAGGAGTGAACGCATCAACCTTCCCTGACAAATTAGCTATGAACCTTCTCAAATAATTGATCTTGCCAAGGAATTTTTGCATATCTCTCTTGCATGTTGGAGCCTCCACTTTTTGTATAGCTTCTATATTTTTGGGATCAATTTCTACGTCATTCTCATGAATAATGAAACCCAAAAACTTTCCAGCTGACACGTCGAATGCACACTTCAAAGGATTCATCTTCAGTCCATATTTTTTCATTCTTTGAAAAGCTAAGCTTAAATCGGCCAAATGAGACTTAAAAGCATCCGATTTGACAACAATATCATCAATATAGATTTCAAGTATAATTCTGAGTAAATCATAGAAAATTAAATTCATAGCCCTTTGATATGTGGCACCCGCATTTTTTAATCCGAATGTCATCATTGTCCACTCAAATAAACCAAGGAAACCAGGGCAACGAAAGGCTATCTTGGACATGTCCTCTTTGGCCATAAAAATTTGATTATAACCCGCATTACCATCAAGAAAGCTAATAACCTTATGCCCAGAAGCATCATTAATAAGCATGTCGGCTATTGGCATGGTGTACTCATCTTTGGGTGTAGCTCTATTCAAATCTCTGAATTAATGCACACCCTTATCTTGCCGGATCCTTTCTTCTCCACCGGCATAATGTTAGAGATCCACTCGGCATACCTGCAAGGCCAAATGAAATTAGCTTTGAGCAACCGACCGATCTCCTCCTTGATCCGGTCATATGTTTTTGGATTAAATTTTCTGGCCGATTGTTTGTAAGGTCTAAAACCGGTCTTTATAGGTAACCAATGCTCTACTAGCTCTCGGCTTAAACCTGGCATCTCATGATATTCCCATGCAAAGCAACAAACATATTCTTTCAATAGCCCGATCAACTCAGCTTTATGATCGTCTTTCAAATTCTTGTTTACAAATGTCGGCCTAGGAACTGAACCATCCCCTATATCTATTTCTTCTAATGGATCTACCGATTGAAAACCCTGTCCTAACTTATCCATGTCATCCAAATCCTCTACAGATTCATACATATCATTCTCACTAGACCGATATTTTGCAATACCTTTCTGTAACCACTCGGATTAGAATCCAGTTAAACATATTATACCTTGGAGCCGATTGCCATTAATCGGCTTTAAAGAGACGAGCACAAAGCCATCCTTCGTTGCGCTGAGGAAATCAAACTCTGTCAAGTCGCGTCCCGTCAAGCAAGTAGCATTGGGATGTTGTCAATCCACCGATGCATCGGCCAAAGCAACACAAGCCGAGTTATCCGCATGAATGACTTCCACCTCATCATCAACCCATTGGATCAAAAATTGGTGCATGGTAGATGGCACGCATTGGTTTGCATGAACCCAATCACGGCCTAGTATGACGTTGTAGTTACCTTGCACCTCAACGACAAAGAATGCAGTAGCCAAAGTTTTGCTCCCGACTGTAAGCTCCACATACATCACACCTTTGGCTTCAGTTTTCTCTTTGCCTTCAAACCCATTAAGCACCATATTGGTCTTGATTAATTCATCATCGAGCAAACCCAATTTCTTGAAGACCGAATAGGGCATGAGATTCACCACTACACCACCATCAACAAGCATCTGAGTGAGTGGTGATCCGTTGATATGACCTCTGAGGTATAAAGGTTTCAAGTGCGTCACTGGTTCCTTTGGCTTCTCGAATATCGCATTTCTTGGGCCAAAATCCAGCTGAGCCACTTCCCTTCTTCATCTACAACACGGAATTCAGCGGGTAAGTAATACACCATATTGATATCCATACCTTCATGAACTGGTGTAGACTCATTGTCCAACAGATCATCTTCCTCCTCGCGCGCGTCCACCGAATCTGAATTATGTCCGAGTGAAGGAGAAGTAACAGGCGACTGAGACGATGTCATAGCTACATCGTCCTCTTTTGGTGGCGTAATTGCTACTGTGATAGATGTAGAAGCCACTACGTCTTGCATTGGTTTAGGCTTCCACACTTGCTTCCCTGGTATCATGGGCCGAGTGACATCGAACAACTCGTCCCTTTGCTTCTCAGCTTCTTGTTCCCCCATATCTTGATTCCTCAACCTCTATAATTTCCTCTTTTGTGTCTTTGTTAGACCTGGAGGACACCACCTTGGTCGAGTGTATTTAGGATCAACTGGCTTCACTTGGCTGGTACTTGCTTCATGATCATTGGTCGAGTGCTTCGGCGCGATAACAAGTATCGACTCAGTTGGGTTGCTATGCACAATTGGCTGCTGTGTGGTGAACGTTTCACTACCCAGGATGAGTGAGTTGGCATTCATATTTTCCTTGCCTTTCCCTGACTCCACTGCTGCAACACTCGGCAGCTTGACGCGCCACTCTTGTCGACTTTTATGGCTTACGAAGTTTTCACTTGGGCGCACCTTTTTACTTGGATGAAATCCATTCGGATGTTCGACTGAGTAGAACCCACTCGACCGTATTCTTTCATTCAGATACCTTCCACCCGATTGCATTCTTACACTCGGATAGTTTTTACTCGGAGGCATATTTGACCACCTGAGTAATGGACACCAATGTTTAGTCGGTTTTCATACGAGCATCCAAGTCGATCCCAAACAAGTTGTCGTTGTTCTTGTGAAAACACCCTTGATCCAGTCGGTTTTGCATACCGACTAAACATATCAGTTGATGGCGACCTTGGTCGCTTCATGTACGATGATCGACTAGAGCTAGAATCGGCCGACTGATTTGCATATTTGGACAGTAGCATATCAAAAGTTGGCTTGATTCGCTTACGATGTACCTTGACTTCATTCCTATTCCACTTGCCAACTTCTGGACTCTTGGGTTTAACAAATTTAACACGAGTGTCTTGTTGCACCTGTGGTTGCCCCCCAAGTGCTGGATTCTTGATGGTGATCTTGATTACTTCCTTGCCATTGGGTTGCTTGTCAAGCACAACCTGCCCTCCCAAGACTTTGCTGTCCTCCTTGCTTTTCCTAGGCTCACCAATGATGACATTAGTTTTATTAACCGATTCGGCTATCTCTGGCCGAATGAGCAACTGTTTTCCCTCCAAATCCAGAGTGTTCATTGGGAAGGGCTGCTTATCAATTTGCATCTCAGAAAAGTTCAATCGTCCGTCATTAATGGCCAATTGTATCTGTCATCGGAAAACATTGCAATCATTAGTAGCATGAGAAAAAGAATTATGGTATTTGCAATAAGCACGCCGTTTCAACTCTTTAATCGACGGTAAAGTGTGAGATATCCTAATGATCTTAGCTTGCAGCAAAGCATCAAATATTTTGTCACACTTAGCAATGTTAAAAGTAAACTTCATCTCTTCATCACGATTCTTATGAATCGGTTTCAGATCATTGCACGCAAAAGGTTTGGCCTTAGATGGCCAAACAAATTCAGTAGCATACATATCACCTTCATCGTCCGAGTGACCACTACCATACTCAACCATATTCATCTTAGGACGATCAGTTTTATATCTATGCACCTCCTTGAGATCTTTGCTCTAGCTCTCGTGAGCGAGAGCTTTTTGCAGGACCTGGTTGACACTTAAGAACTCATAGCCTTCTAGATTTTTCCTAATGTGAGTTTCAAACCACTAAGCACAAGGTCAGCCAAGTCCCTCTCGGTTATCACCAAACTATAGCACCGGTTCTTTGTATCTCTAAATCTCTTGACGTAATCGGAGACTGATTCATCATTTTTCTGCTTAACCGATGTAATATATGATAATTTAAGTTCGTTGTCGTCGCTATAAAAGTGATCATGAAATTTCTGTTCCAGCTGTGACCACACACGGATAGAATCATGTGGTAGAGAAGAAAATCATGAAAATACAGTACCAGTTAATGATAAAGGGAACAAGCACACTTTCAATTCATTCAGCAAGCCTGCTTCACCCAGTTGTGCTAAGTATTGACTAATATGTTTCCATGTGGTTTTTGTGCCTTCTCCATTGAACTTAACAAAATCTGAAATTTTATATCCTGGAGGGCACTGGATAGCGTCAAAGTACTCAAGGTACGGTTTTTGGTAAATCCGATTCCGAGGTAACTCAACTCCAAAATTCTCTCTAAGCATCTTAGCCATCTCCTCTCTAAAACTAGCTAAAGTATCGTCCAGAGTAGACGGTGAAGCTTGATGTTGTGGGATGAGAGGAGTAGAATTACTAGCAGTAGGCAGGAACTGTGGCACATATGCCGAACCATAATTCAGCTGTGGTCAAGTGCTTGCATCTATAGGTACAGCTTGGTTCGGTATAGGTGCCGAACTTGGTATACTCATGATGGAATTAGCAGGTGTAGCCACAATCTGATTGGTGTGGGTAGGATAGTAATTCATCGGCATGGAAGGTGCCGATGAAAGAGGTAAAGACAGATCAGGGTTTCCTACACTAGCAGCCACACAAATATTACCACTAGACGATTGAGGCATATTTTTCTGCGCATTGGTATTTTCTATGAAAGTTTGATAGACCAAATTATTACCATCGGCAATACGACTCTCAATCTCAGCCCACTGCTCGGGAGAAAAGGTAGTACTTAGAGGAGGTTTAACCTGCTCGGCTTGAAGAGGAGGGCACTTGATTTCTACAATCGGAGTGATATTACCTTGGCGATCTTTCTTGAAGTTTCCAAGGAACTCCTGCAACTCCTTCTCTTCATGTGCCTTCTTGTACTCCTCATAAGCTTGGCGATGATCAGCGGATAGTTCATCAAGCTTGGGCTTAATGATGTTATCGGCATCTATCTCAGATGGCTTGGGAAGATCAGACATGATGGTTGATGAGGATGATTGATCTTTGAATCCCCAGCAGAATCGCCAAAAAGTGTGTTGACACACGACACGTCACTGTGTACCCTAAACACTGGGGGTGATGCACCGTAGCTCACGTCGAGGGAGGTCCATCCGGCAGCGCGATACGCAAGACAGCTGGCAGACACTTTTTTCAGACCCAAAACCCCGCACGCCCGAGAGGGAACCCGTCAGGGAGTGCGGCGGCTATGGGCTGCCCTATGTCGATTCGCTCACCCCTAGAGCCTCAGGATTCGCAGCTCTCAAACACAAAGAACATCGAAGAACGAGAGAGAAAAAACGAAGAACGTAGATGAAAAAGTAATATAGATTGATTTGTTCGATTGTGTGTTGTTCAATCGTCTGTCACCCCCAACATATATAAGAGGCGGCTGGACTTCCCGTACAAGCAAATGATTCATCTAGGCTTTCCTTACAAGAGAATTACATCAATCCACGTCCTAGAGTCCTAGTTCTAGTTCCTCTCGGATTTAGCCCAAATCTGGCCCAATCTTCTGTCTTGCTTCTTGCGTGGACCGTGGAATCTGCATATGACATCCGATGGAGATGGTCCAAACATCAATTTTGTGTGCCTCGACGAGGCCAACAATCCGTATGTTGATCACTTTCCCAAATAAAGCCATCTTGAATACTCCACGAGGTCATCTTTAACTTCGAATCGGACTCGACCACGTAGCAGACTAGATTGTCCGGTTATTGTAGCGTCTCTCCAGGCCGTATATTATCTCATATGATAATGACCTTAAAAGCAAAGTTGACCGTTTCAATGTTTCGAACAATTTCCATGTTGAACGCTTTTCCATCCGAGGCCATTTTAAACTTTCACTCGATCGAAACTTTCACTCGACCGATATTTTTCACTCGGACGGTGATTTCACTCGACCGATATTTTCACTCGTATGGCAATTTCACTCGGCCGGACGAAAAACTTTTCACTCGATCGGACGGCAAATGTTTCCCTCGGTCGGCAAACTTTCACTCGGAAATTCCGAGTGAAACTCTAGGTTGATTTTGTTTTGCCTCTCCAAGTCGCATACGACCACAGATTGAGAAGATTTATATATCAAAATCGGTCGTCTCGACGACGCGAAACATTTTCATGTTGTAAGCTTTTCCATCCGAGGACGTCTTGAGGGCCGAATGACTCGCACAACCCATCAGACACGTGTCTGATCTCTTGTGTCACATTCTGCTTTGTGGTAGGGCTGCACTCTGGTTGCTCTAACTTTTGCATACAACCTTCATTCGAGATTGCCTTGGAGGCGTAATAGACCAAAAAAGCACTCAAAATATCTACATGGCAATCCAAGTGTGATTTGCCTCTTGAAATGATGCCGAATGGTGATGGCCTAAACATCAAGGTTGTTTCACTCGGCAATATGGACTTTCTCGTAGAAAAAACCTTTTTGTTTGAGTCCATCTTTATTGCATTTTGCACCATGCCAAAATCAGGTGTCAACACTTATATGAATATAATTTACATATTATAAGAATTTTTTGAAATATTACGGCCATTTTTAAAGATGCATGTGCTTTTTTTTGTATGTCACAAACATTTCTTTGAATAGTACAAACATTAGAAAAGTTAAGCTACTCCCTCAGATCCTTTAGTAGAAAGTTGAACTAAGACGGTGACAATTAATGAATCAATTTAATAAAACATTTTTAATACACGTGATGAACATTTTGAAATATTTAAGTAACTTTTTTCCCTTTGCAGAAATGTGAATCAATTTAATAAAACAAAAAAAAAGAAAATACAAGCAACAAAACGAATGAACTAACCAGGCCTCTTGCTCACTACCATCTCCTCGGATGCGAGCATAGCGAAGTGACAACCCCCTCATCCTGACTGGGCAAGCACAACTAGGCTCGCCTCCGAGCGTGGCTAGCTTGTTTAACGCCAGAGGGCATCAAATAGAATTTACTCCGCGCATCAAATAGAATTGGTTTGTAGAATTTTATTTTGTATAGAACATTTAGGATTTTCCTTCAAACTAGATAAACACCTTTTATTTGTAAAAAGATGCTTTGAAAATTGAAAATTAATATGTTTGCAAAATGGAGAAAACTAAATTTTCTTAAGATATTAAAATAATACAGTCAAAAATGAGTTTCAGAGATGAAAAATTATGTTGCGAAAATGAAAAAAAATATCTTTAGGAAAGAAATACAAAAATTCTTCACATATTTGAAAATATTGTCATACAAAAAATCAAATCCAAAATAAAAAAGGACTGCACATCCGTAAGCCCATGCTGAAGCACATCTCACACGAATAAAAAATCAAAACCAAACTTGTGGTCCATGTTGAAGCACACAAAACAAAAATTAGGGAGAACCAAAAAAATCCCAGAAAAACTGAACACTCAAAAAAACAAAAGGCAGTAAAAAACTCATTTCAGCTGGCAAAGCATTTGACACGTGACACATGACGACACCTTGGGGCACCATGTGGAGCCCTCTCCATGTCAGGAAAATTGTCCCGCATGGGGCATGTGTTGGTTAGTTGGTCACTCAAATAGGTCATTAGGATGAGATACAACCCCCACCCCCCTTAAGGACCAGTTTTGCTGGGGCTTATGGATGGCCACAAAAATAATCTGTCCCGTACTCAGCTTATTCTTGCAGCTCAATCTAAATTTATTTTTAAAGCATACTAATTAAGGATTAATTAGGAGGTTTCTAGAATAAATTTTAGGTTGGGGTATCATAATAAGCTAGTTAGATGGCAACTTATATTGACACCCATCCATAAGCCCCAAGAGACCTGGCCCTAAGTGTCGCAAGGCCCATGGTGATGCATGTGGGTCGATGGTTCGGATCTGATCTGACCCAACAGAAGTATCTTGCTTAAGTGGGCGCGGGTAGGTCCGGCTATTGTGAGATGGACATCTGCCTTGCGTGAAGAGGGTTCATAGTAGGTCGGTCAAGTAATACTTAGTTCTTTCATAATGTTCCTTAAGATAATTTCTTCCCTTCATTTGTTATCTTACTTTAAGTTATATTTATGAAACAAAAGTTTACTTAATTCTTTTAAAATTGTGTCTCAATCTAAAAAATGTTCATGGAGTGTAATGAAATTGTTCAATAAATTTTTATGAAATGTCCGTACCATAAGAAATGTTGGTGATATTTGAAAATAAGGTCACATGGTTTAAAATTTTGATCATTACATTTTTGAAAATATATGTCAAATATGTTTTTTGTTCAAATAGTTTGTAAAAGATGTCCGTAGCATTCGAATATTGCACATGGCACTCAGAAAATGTCGCGCGTTTAAAATATGTTTGGTGATATTTTTAAAAATGTTCATGAAAATTTCAAAATACGTTCATGCATTTAAGATATGTTCAAGATGTTTTTAGAAATTGTTATGATGGCACTAAAAATAATCAAAGTCCATTTCACAAATTTTCAACATGCATTCGGATAAATATCCAACATGCCCATGTTTTAAAATGTTCATCACATATTTAGAAATTTATTCATCTTAAAATTACAAAAAACATGGATCCAGTTTTTTGAAAATGTGGGTCTTGGATTTAATTGTTCTGTCCTCGATAAATTCATCATGTATAATTTAATGTTCATTATATATTTCATTACTGAACATCATAAACTGTAGTAATATTGATCATGTACTTAGAAATTGCTGATAGTATATATTTTAGAAAATGCTCATGAGCAAAAATTAATATAACAAGAATAAATTAAAACATTTGTTTTTTAAAAGTGAATTAAAATAAAAAATTAATAAAGACAATTGAAAGATAAAAAAAACAGAGCAAAGAAGAAACCCATTGATACCTGCAAATTGAGCGGTGCTATTTTGTGTGTGTGGCATGTGCATGTCGTCAACTCTTTGAATGTAATGGGCGTGAAATAGGATGCATGTGCAGTTTAGCCCAACAGTCCGGCCGTGCTCTAGTTCTGTATAACCCAAAAATATTTTCTCAACACAACAACAAAAAAAACCAAAATCATCGAAATAGTATATTCTAAAATAGTGTAACACACAAATAATATTTTCTGTGAGTTCAAATAGTTATGTATGCTCGTTTGCCTCCCCAAACTCTTGGTGGCTAAGACAATCTGTTCCGTCCAAATATCATGGTCGAGCGTACGGATTCACCTCCCCTCTGGCCGCAGCTCCGTCAGTTGTTGGCTTTTTGTCTCAGGTTAGTAGTTTAGATTAGTTTTTTGTCCTTGCGATTGTGGTGCTAGGGCGGATGGCGGCGCTTCTCATTTTGTTTGTCTTCTGGGCTTCGATCCTCCTCGAGTTCATCCGTCTAGACGTAGTCAACGGAGCTCCATCGTAGATTCCTGTAGTCTTTTTTGGGCGGCGAGGTTAGATTTTCTCATCATGTGGCGAGATTTAATGCCAGATGCTTCAGATCTATGCAAGGATTCATCAAGCGACGACTGCGGCTCTAGGGCGGTGGTCCTTAGGGCACGTACACGAAGACTTCATGGATGACATCGACAAGGATTAGCCGGCTCCCGTAGGGGAGCGGCGACATCGACGCGTCGGCGCTCGTTCTCAAGGCAGCAGTGGTCGCTCGGTGGTCTCAAAACCTCGATGTAATTTTTATTATGTTTGAGATGTTTTGTGCTTTCGGTGAATTTTTACAATATATCTGATTCCTTTTGAAGAAAATAATCAAATAGTTATGTATCTAGAAGGCCAGATTTGATGAGGGCAGCAGAGCATGTCCCATTTGAATCTGCCCATGATGGAAACGTCAGATCAGATTTATCTTCTTCAAACTAGCTGTGTTTCAGCTGGCTGTATGCAGCTGCACATACAGCCAAAGATATGCTTAACAAATGGTGGCTCCTCACGTGCCCTCCCCGCCCGCGGACAAAACCTCCCTCGTATCCTATTGCCCCGGAGCAGACGCGCCATGTTACCATGTCAAGATCGTCGTCGTTAGCTGCTGCTGCCCGGGCTGCTAATCACTGTAAGCAAGTGCCGTTAAAAGACATCGCAGAATCCACACACAGGTTCCATAGTACATTGGGCACTCCGTAGAAACTAGCAAGTGAGGATAGGGTTCTTGCTTGGAGGTTTGATCGAGGCAAAGAACAGAAAAGTCAGTGTCCTAGAGCGCATGTGGATCATGTATTAACAATCGCAACGAAGTACACGGATCTTGTACTACTGCAATTTGATCTTAAATTTGGCATGTTCTTGCAGCCGTCCGGACGCCCTAATTAACACCCCACGGATCTGGCCAACCGTTTGCCTTGATTACCAGGAGCTAGCCAAAGGACATCAGTCCTCTTCGTGTCAGTAAATGAGGGTTTGCTTGTTTTTTATTTTTCAAAAAATTCGAATTGCAAAATTTCAGGTTGAAAAGTCAGTCATTGCCGCGTATATTGATTGATTCTAACTCCCATTTTCGCATTTAGAACTCTGATGGTTTCTTTAAGCGACTGTCCCGATGGGATCTTAACAGCACTGCACCCCGGCCACCACCCCACACGTCGACACACGAGCACAAGAACAAAGGCAGTAGCACTGCAGCATTACTCTAGTGTCATAGCTCGATCGGCGCAGGCTAGCTAGCTAGTAGCGTCGACCCCCGCCCGGCCCGGAGCGCGCAGCATCTGGCAGTGTGAGCAAGATGGCGCTGCCGCTGCGGAGCCGAGTCACGCTCCTCGTCCTCGTGGTCATTGCCGTGCTACTCGTCTTCATCGCAGCCGACCTTGATGCGGGCAGCAGCAGGTGGACAGCGGAGGATTACGGTGGCGGTGCCGCCATGCCGAAGGAGTGCAGGGTGGAGGACGAGGAGGGGTGCGGCGGGGAGGCGACCACGCGGAGGGAGCTGGGCGGGAACAACTACATCGGCTACGACGCGCTGCGGCGGAACGCCGTGCCCTGCTCGTACCGCGGCGCGTCCTACTACAACTGCCGCCCCGGCGGGCAGGCCAACCCCTACTCCCGCGGCTGCTCCTCCATCACCCGCTGCAGAGGCTAGAGACACACACGACGTACAGCTTCCTCCTACCTTGCCGTCGCCGTCATCGGTTGACTGCTCGTCCGGTGATTCTTGTAGGATCTTGTAAGTTGTAAGACATGTTCGATTTTCTTCTTCTTCTTCTTCTTCTTTCCGTCGGTGGTTCTTGTTTGGGGTTTCATTATACCGGATTTAGTCCGAGATTGATTCGTTGAGCAAATCATCCATGTCAACTTTTGTAATTTGGCGACAATGTACCGATGGATCGACCGTGAAAGTAATGTTACTGATTCGTTTGAGCTGTACCGTGCGATCAGTAATGCTGAATTTCTCATACACCATTGATTGTTCTGCCGCCCGTCTGCCACGAAAACGAAATAGTATTACCGCTACGATGTTTTAATCGAGTTCAGAGTTTTCAAACTGTCTGTAGCGTACGTGATCGGTAAATAAATCCGTGGTCCTGTGCTGGAGGCAACGAATCGCACTATTCCTGGACGGATCGATCGATCGCGCGCGTTGATGCTGCCACTTGCCAGTAGTATAATTTATTAGTGCGATGCGGGCGATTCATTGCACATGAAGCGAGCTCGCTCGCTCGCTAGATCCTAGTTTGAGCGTGGGAACTGGCGCACCGACAGCCACTGGAGAGCACGAGACTTTTGGTGTTTTGTTTGAGCATAGATCGGAAGTGGGCAGATGCAGCTAGAGTGGCATAACGACACGACAGTGCCGGCTAGTTGGTGATGGATCACTGATTCACTGTTCCATTTCACAAGTTGTCATGCCGCCGCCTCAGAGCATCTACATCCGCACCCCCACTTCCCCGTAGTTGGACGGACAGCTCGAAACATCAAAAAACCAAAAGATGCGGACACACATTCTTTGTGCGAGCCCTCCCCAATGGGGCAGTCAATTTTAGAGGGGACTGGCTTGATGCAATGTCTTCTGAATGGGTCGGTCCAATCGGTGATGCTCCTGTGCGTTCGTCCGCCTATTTGTCTCGGGCGGCCCTATGTCACGTCTTCAGCAAGTCCTCCTTCGGGCTCGTTCAACAGGCGACCGAGTTGGGCCGTCCCACGCGTGAGGCAAGCCACAGACTCGTTTTTTCCCTATTATATGTTATGTGTTTAATGCTTTCTTTTGTACTTTTGTTTATACTTTAAAATACTCTGAATATATAAATTACAAAAATCTCTCTAAATTTTTTTTAGAAAAAATGTTAAATAAGTACTTGAAAAATGTTAAATAAGTATTTGAAAAATGATAATCAAACATTCAGAAAAATGTGAATGTAAATAGAAAAAATGTTGATTATGTATTAAAAAAATTGTTTGATCTTGTATAAAAAAGTTGATCAAGCATTTTGAAATAAATAAATAATGAACAAGTATTTGGAAAATATTAATCAAGCATTTAGCAAATGCTAAATATGTATATAAAAACTGTTGACCATGTATTAAAAACAATGATTATTTTTTATTATGTATATAATAATGTTAATTAATCATTTGAAAAATATTGAAGAAGTAATTGAAAAATGCTAATCAACCTTTTTGAAAATATTAAATGTGTATAAAAAAATGGTGATCAAGCATTTAAACAATGTTAAACATTTGTTTGAAAATGTTAATAAACTTTTTAGAAAATATTAAATGCATATAGAAAAAATGATGACCATGTATTAAAAACTGTTAATGTTTTTATTTGAAAAATGTTAATCAATAACTAAAAAAGGTAAAAATGTATACGAAAAATGTTGAACACGTACATTAAAAATGTAATCTTGTACTTCAAAAATGTTAACGAAGCATTTAAACAATGTTTAAAAATGTGTACAAAATATTAAATATGTATTACAAAAATGTTTAATTTGTATCGTAAAAATGTTAGACATGTATTACAAAATGTTGTGGAAGTATAAAAAATATGTAAAATAGTAACCAAAAAGACCAAATAAATACGAAAAATAAGTAAAAGAATATAACAAAGAAAGAGAATGCAAAAAAATGAAAACGGAGAAGAAAAATGAAAAGAAACAAAAGAAAACAAAAAAAATGTAGAAAACAACCTTGAATCGCTCAAGTAGGGCATACACCTACTACTTAACACGAATGTGATTTGGTTGGAGTGGCTAGCAGTGCTAGCGATATTCCTGGAGACCTGGGTTTGAACCGACTATGAAATTGTAGTGTGTTTTTTGAAAACAAAACAAAAAGTATATTTAAAAGTTTCATAAAAATAAAATTAATTATATGGAAACTTTTATGTATTCACTACAAATCAATAAAATTGCGTTTTGAAATAATATAATTTGTAAGTTGTACAAAAATAAAAAATTCCGGCCCAATAACAAGAAAAGAAGCCCATTTGAAAATTGACATTTGTCTTTTTTATACGCCACATGTGAAACTAAGGCAGTGGTCTCGGACATCAGGTTGGGAACCGAAGGGAGGCATTCTGTGATTGTGAAGGAGATAGTATCGCAGGCAAGAGAGTTTGCCACATGTGATATCACTTTTGAAGGGCGAGCATCAAACTGGGAAGCCCATAGTCTTGCTAAATTTTCTAGTTTTTTAGATTCTGGACGCCATTTGTTGCTGGGGATTCCTCATGATCCCCTCATTATCCCTGTAAACCTTGCTACCTTCTAATAAAGTTTTGGTTTATCGCTCAAAAACAAATACGCCACATGTGAAAGTAAAATGATATGAAATTTTAAAAATACATAATATACATGTGTGTGTGTGTTGCAAATTATTTTTGTTTTTATGCATTGTAGAAAAATGTTCTTTTGGAAATCGGGCATCGAGGTGCCCGTGCACCGTTGCTATTTTTCGGGTTCAAGCCCTGCTTCCTCCATTTTCTCTCCCTTTTTTACTTACTATGTGTATAAGAAGGGGCCGACGCAATGCGATACCAAGGGTGGGGAAACCTTCAGCGTGAGCTTGCTTCGGTCTTACATAACGTGAAATATAGCTCTTGCGATTTGTCTCTAGGGAGAGCAACTAATTGAGTAGCGTTCCTTTGGAAGCCTTCGAAGGGTAACTCTTAGGCGCCATCACTTGGCGCCTTCTCAGCCGCCTACACGTCTTGCGTTCTGGGTGCTTCCTTTGGATTCTGTTTTTTATTTTTTTCGCACGTGTTTTTTGTCTTTTAGATTGTTTTTTTGGCTTTTCAGTTTTTCACTGGTCTTTCTTAGCTTTTGGACAAAACAATTTAAATTAGTTTTCACGATAAAACGCATTATTTTTCCTTCCTCGATAGACACGGTTTTTGCTTCGGCGATAGCCACGGCCGCGCCTCTCGGAAACAAAAAAAACATGTTTTCTTCTTCCTCGAGAGGCACTGATTTCCTTTCAGGAGAGGTCGGCCATGCCTCTCAACAATGAAAGAAAACCGTATTTTTCTTTCCTTCCTCGAGAGGCATTGATTTGCTTTCGCAAGAGGCACGACCTTGCCTCTTGGAAACAAAAAAAACGAGAGGCATGTTTTTTCTTTCGTGAGAGGCATGACCGTGCCTTTCGAGGAAGGAAAAGAACACCTTTTTTTGTCTTCCCGGAGAGGCATGATTTTTCTACCGCGAGAGGTACTGATTTGCTTCCGCGAGAGGCTCCGCCGTGCCTCTCGAAAATGAGAAAAAGCACGTTTTTTTTCTTTCCTCGAGAGACACGGTTTTGCTTTCGTAAGAGGCACAAATTTGCTTTTGTCATACGCACGGGCGTGCCTCTTGAAAACGAAAAATATGTGTATTTTTTCTTCCAAGATATGATTTTGCTTTGGCGGAAGGCATGTATTTGCTTTAGTGAAAGGCACAACAGTGCCTCTCAGAGATGGAAAAAAGAAGCGCTTTTTTCCTTCCTCGAGGGGCATGGTTTTTTGGTGAGAAAAAAGTTTGTCAACATCTATTAAATAAGATCTAGTTTTGAAGGTCTCGACGCGAGGAATCCATCGATGGAAACGATTCAAGATTTGGACGCACGGTATAACGAATAAAACATTTTGAATAAACGGATCTAAAAAAAAGAAAACTTTCTGATTGTGACAAGTGACACATGCAGTACGCCACATGTCGGCAATCTGAAAAGATGAGAGTGACCTTCGAAAGATGTACACCTCAATTAGTTTTTTTTCTACGACAGGTACACTTCAATTAATGATTTCGGTCTCTTGGTGTCTTGGTGGGTGTGTATCTTTGAGAGCAGCTAGTTGGGCCAGGCCAGTTACCCCGTGGGCTGAATCCGGGTTTCGTATGACAGAGGAGGCTCGCTAACAAAGCCAGCGAGAGTTTCTCAAAAAAAAAAAAAAAAAAACCCAGCGAGACAGGCTAACGGAACGGTCCCTAAAGGAAGAGGAATAAGAACCCGATCAATTTCCTGAAATCCCGAAGCTTCCGAACTGCCGCCGCTACCCCCAATTGCACCTCCACGCGCAAACATTTTTCCAGTGGAGCTTTCAGTCATGGCCAGTCAGTTGGCCGGCGACGGCGAGGACACCAACGGCAACAGGAGGATGTTTCTGGTAATTTCCGCCACACATCAAAAATTTCTTTGGTATTTTTCACTATATTTTTCTCCGAGAGAAACAAAATATTTTGACCGGATCTAAGTCACGTTGAGATTTCAGATCTCGCTGATTCCTTTTTATTTTTTGAGCTTTCGGATCTCACTGATTCCTTTGTTGCTAACAAAAAAGAAAAGAAAAAGAAAAAACAATCGTCCGTACTCCTATACTAAGACGGACACCGTGTCCGGGAAAGATACCAATAGGCCAGGGAGACCACGTTCGGATTCGTACATCAAACACGTAAAGATCTTTATATATATTGATCGGTATCTGTCAATGCATATGTGTTCGTGCCAGCCTAGCCAGTGCCGTGCATTGCATATACAGACTATCAAGATCCTAGTTATATTTTGGCTCTGTTTCTTGCTGCATGGACATGAAGAGGGTTAATGGTACGGCTCCAAAGAAGTCGGCTAATGATGCGACGAAAATAAAGAAGAGGATGTCACGGAGGATGCCAAAGACGGGGAGTGTGCCACAGAGGAAGCAAAGGAGGAAGCAAAGGGTGGCTACATGCATCGATTAATGCAGAGGCCAGAGACTCGATTTCTCCTTTTCAAAAAAGAGAGGAAGCAAAGGACAACGATGAGTTTGCAGCCTACAAGCGAGCTGTTGTTGGACGTGATTGTGTGGGAGATCTTAATCCGGTTGCCACGTGGAGTCCCTGACGAGGTTTGAGCTGGTTAGCAAGGAATGGTATGCGATCATGTCCGACCCTGTTTTTGTTCGTGCGCACCTCCAGTGCTCCAAACAGCAACAACGTCGCAACCCGTCTTCCTTCCTCGTCACCCCTCAGATTTATCTGGAACCAAATCCTTGGGGTCTTTTCTCCACCAACATCCATTTCTACCTGTGGTCTTTACAACAAGATGACACGAGTAGGAGCAGCAGCAGTGCAACACTCCTTTACGGGAGGTAGTTCCCCACCGGCGAGTTTGCGCTGGTGTCCCAGATGGCACACTGTGATGGGTTGGTGTTGCTCCCCACAGACACCAACACTTACGTCTTCAACCCGGTGACTCGAGATGTTGTTGCGCTCCCCAGGTGCCACCGCAATATGTTGCAGCATTCCATCTGCCTTCCGGTTGGTTTGGGCATTGATGTTTCAGGTGGAACTTATAAGGTTGCACGGTCTTTCTACCGTTCCTGTGATTACAATTCTGTTGCAATGGGGATGGAGGTCTTCACCATTAATGGTAAAGAGGGCAACTGGAGGGAAACGTTGTTGGATCCACCATACCTTATTTTGTGTCCGCAAATTGCCGTACACTGCAAGGGTTACCTATTCTATTTCATAGATAAGAAAAGCCAGCAATGTCCCCCGTAGGTGCTGCTTCGTTTCTGCCTTCAAGATGAAACATCTGGTATCACTCCATTACTTAACAACGTGTACCCTACAATTGAAGATGATGATATTGCTCTCCATGAGCTTGATGGGGAATTATGTGCTACTTTCTTTTGTTGGAAATATGCCCTAGAGGCAATAATAAATTAGTTATTATCATATTTCCTTATTCATGATAATCGTTTATTATCCATACTATAATTGTATTGATCGGAGACTTAGATGCATGTGTGGATACATAGACAAAACCATGTCCCTAGTATGCCTCTAATGGACTAGCTCGTTGATCAAAGATGGTTAAGGTTTCCTAGCCATGGACATGAGATGTCATTTGATAACGGGATCACATCATTAGGAGAATGGTGTGATGGACAAGACCCAAACTACAAACGTAGCATATGATCGTGTCAGTTTATTGCTACTGTTTTCTGCATGTCAAGTATATGTTCCTATGACCATGAGATCATGCAACTCACTGACACCGGGGGAGTGCCTTATGTGTATCAAACGTTGCAACGTAACTGGGTGACTATAAAGGTACTCTGTAGGTATCTCCGAGGGTGTCTGTTGAGCTGGCATGGATCAAGACTGCGATTTGTTACTCCGTGTGATGGAGAGGTATCTTAGGGCCCACTCGGTAATACAACGTCACAACAAGCCTTGCAAGCAATGTGACTAAGTGTTAGTCACGGTATCTCGTATTACGGAACGAGTAAAGAGACTTGCCGGTAACGAGGTTGAACTAGGTATGGAGATACCGATGATCGAATCTCGGGCAAGTAACATACCGAAGAACAAAGGGAACGTTATACGGGATTGACTGAATCCTTGACATAGAGGTTCGACCGATAAAGATCTTCGTAGAATATGCAGGAACCAATATGGTCATCTAGGGACCGCTATTGGTTATTGACCGTAAAGGTGTCTCGGTCATGTCTACATAGTTCTCGAACCCGCAGGGTCTGCACACTTAAGATTTGGTGACGTTTCGGTAGTACAGAGTTATGCATGGTGGTGACCGAAGGTTGTTCAGAGTCCCGGATGAGATCCCGGATGCCACGAGGAGCTCCAGAATAGTCCGGAGGTAAAGATTTATATATAGGAAGTCCGGTTTTGGTCGCCGGAAAAGTTTCGGGCTCATCGGTAGTGTATCGGGAGTGCTGGTAGTGTACCGGGAGACCTCCGGCAGGGGTATTTCGACCCAAGAGGCTTCATGGGCTGTGGGAGAGTGAATATCAGACCTTAGTGGGCTGGTGGAAACTCCCACACAAGGCCCATGTGGCTGGAGAAAAAAAACCAAAAGGAAAAAGGTGGAAAAAGGCAAAAAGGCAAATTAGGGAAGGAGTCCTAATCCTACTAGGAGTGGAGGAGGTGGACTCCTCCCTAGTTGGTTCGGCCGACTCCTATAGGAACCTTGGCCCTTACGCCAGCCTCCTCTCCTCTTCTCCTATATATACCGATGGATTTTAGGGTTTTGCACTATTTTTTGACGACCACGTGCTACCCGTTCCACCGGTGCTCCTCTAGATCAGATTTCCACAGGGCTTAGGCGAAGCCCTGCCGGAATTGCTCCACCACCATCGCCGGAGCGCCGTCACGCTGCCGATGAACTCTTCTCCCTCTCCACTTACTCTTGCTGGATCAAGACGGTGGAGATCGTCATCAAGCTGCACATGTGCTGAACGCGGAGGTGCCGTCCGTTCGACGCTAGATCGGAAGGACCGTGATTAAGATCGCGAGACGGTTCGTGATGAGTTCGCAGGACGGATCATGATGAGTTCACGAAACGGATCGTGATGAGATCGCGGGACGGATCGTGATGAGATCGCGGGACGGCTCGTGATGAGTTCGCGGGACGGATCGTGACTGGATCGCAGGACGGATCGTGATGTGATCGCGGGACGCTCAACGATTTGGATCGCGAAGATGTTCGACTACACCAACCGCGTTTCTTAACACTTCCCGCTTAGCGATCTACAAGGGTATGTAGATCCACTCTCCCTCTCGTAGATGCTCATCACCATGGATAGATCTTGCGTGTGCGTAGGAAATTTTTTGTTTCCCATGCAACGTTCCCCAACAGTGGCATCATGAGCTAGGTATATGTGTAGATGAGATCTCGAGTAGAACACAAAAGGTTTGTGAGCGTTGATGCTTAGATTGCTTCCTCCCTTGGTCGGATTTTGGTTCAGCGGTATTGTGAGATGAAGCGGCCTGGACCAACATTACTCGTACGCTTACGAGAGACCGGTTCCCTCGACCGCAACTTGTTGCATAGATGGCTTGCGGGTGCCAGTTTCTCTCAATTTAGTTGGATCGGATTCGACAAAGGCGGTCCTTGAGAAGGTTGAAAAGCAACTAGTGTATCACCATTGTGATTTTTGCATAGATGAGAATTGTTCTTGCTAGATACCTGTAGTAGCCACGTAAAACATGCAACAACAATTAGAGGACTTCTAACTTGTTTTTGCAGGGTATGTTGTGATATGATATGGTCAATTACATGATGTGATATATGTGATGTATGAGATGATCATGTGATGTATAGATTATCACGACTTGCATGTCGATGAGTACGGCAACCGGCAGGAGCCATAGGATTGTCTTTAATTATTGTATGACCTGCGTGTCAATCATTAAGCGCTATGTAATGCTTTACTTTATCGTTGAACGGTAGCAATAGTAGTAGAAGCATGTTGGGCGCGACAATCCCGATGGCGACACGTTGATGGAGATCAAGATGATGAAGATCATGGTGTCATGCCGGTGACGATGGAGATCATGCCGGTGCTTTCAAGATGGAGATCAAAAGCACAAGTTCATGGCCATATCATGTCACTTATGATTTGCATGTGATGTTAATCCTTTTATGCACCTTGTTTTGCTTAGGACGACGGTAGCATTATAAGGTGATCCCTCACTTAAATTTCAAGATGAATTGTGTTCTCCCCGAGTGTGCACCGTTGCGAAAGTTCGTCGTGTCGAGACACCACATGATGATCGGGTGTGATAGACTCTACGTTCACATACAACGGGTGCAAGCCAGTGTTGCACATGCAGAACACTCGGGTTAAACTTGACGAGGCTAGCATGTATAGACATGGTGTCGGAACACAAGAGACCGAAAGGTCGAACATGAGTCATATAGTAGATATGATCAACATGATGATATTCACCATTGAAACCACCTCACCTCATGTGATGATCGGACTTGAGTTGGTGAATTTGGATCATGTATCACTCGAATGACCGAAGGGATGTCAATTTGAGTGGGAGTTCTTCAGTAATATGATTAATTGAACTCATTATCATGAACATAGTCAGTAGTGTCTTTACAAATTATATTGTAGATTACTTCCTTGCGTTGTAGCTCCCTTGAATTTTTATATGTTCCTAGAGAAATAGAGTTGAAAGATGATGGTAGCAATATTGCGAACTTGGATCCGTGATCTGAGGATTGTCCTAATTGCTGCACAGAAGGCTTATGTCCTTAATGCACCGCTCGGTGCGCCACCCCCTCTAGCGTCGTCTGTAGATGTTGTGAACATCTGATAGGTGTGTTTTGATGACTACTTGATAGTTTAGTGCGTCATGCATTACGGCTTAGAATTGAGGCTCCAAAACGTTTCGAACGTCATGGAACATATGAGATGTTCTAAGAGCTGAAATTAGGATCTCAGGCTCGTGCCCGTGTTGCGAGATATGAGATCTCCAACAAGATTCTTTGCCGGTAATATGAAAGAGAATAGCTCAATCGTTGAGCATGTGCTCAAATTTTCTGGGTGCTACAATCGCTTGAATCGAGTGGGAGTTGATCTTCCAGATAAGATAGTGATTGATATAGTTCTCCAAGTCACTGTCACTAAAGCTACTAGAACTTGGTGATGAACTATAAAATGCCAGGGATAGTAATGATCCCTGAGCTATTCACGATGTTTGACACCGCGAAGGTAGAAATCGAGAAGGAGCTTCAAAGTGTTGATGGTTAGTCAAAACCACTAGTTTCGAGAAGGGCAAGAGCAAGGAGGAAAACTTCATGGATAGCAAGTTAGTTGCAGCTCCAGTGAAGCAACCCAAAGTCTAACCCAAACCCAAGACTAAGTGCTTCGATTATGAGGAGAACGGTCGCTGAAGCGGAACAACCCTAGATACTTGGTAGATAAGAAGGCTGGCAAAGTCGACAAAAGTATATTTGATATACGTGTTATTGATGTATACCTTGCTAGTACTCCTAGTAGCACCTGGGTATTGGATACCGGTTTGTTGCTAAATGTTAGTAACTCGAAGTAAAAGATACGGAATAAACGGATACTAGCTAAAGTGTGAGGTGACGATGTGTGTTGGAAATGTTTCCAAGGTTGATGTGATCAACATCGCACGCTCTCTCTACCTTCGAGAATAGTGACGAACCTAAATAAATGTTATTTGGTGTTTTTGCGTTGAGAATGAACGTGATTAGATCATGTTCATTGCAACACGGTTATTCATTTAAGTTAGAGAATAATGGTTATTCTATTTACATGAATAATACCTTCAATGGTCATGCACCCAGTAAGAATGGTTTGTTGAAACTTGATCGTAGTAATACACATGTTCATAACATTAATGCCAAAAAGATACAAAGTTAATAATGATAGTACCACATACTTGTGGCACTACCGCTAAATGTTAGATTGGCATAAAGCGCATGAAGAAACTCCATGCTGATGGATCTTTTGACTCGTTCGATTTCGAATCGGTTGAGACATGCGAACCATGCCTCTTGGTCAAGATGACTAAGGACCCCGTTTTCTGTTTTGATGAAGCAGGCAAGTGATTTATTGGAAATAATACATGTTGATGTATGCAATCCAATGAGTCTTGTAGCGTGCGGTGGATATCGTTATTTTCTTACCTTCACTGATGATTTGAGTAGATATAATGTATATTTACTTAATGAAACACAAGTCTGAATCATTTGAAAGGTTCAAGCAAATTCAGAGTGAAGTTTAAGATCATCGTGACAAGAAGATAAAAATGTTTGTGATATGATCGTGGAGGTGAATATCTTAGTTACGAGTTTGGCATACAACTTTGGACAATGTGAATATTGTTTCACAACTCATGCCACTTGGAACGTCATAGTGTGATGGTGTGTCCGAACGTCATAGTTGTGCTCTATTGGATATGGTGCATGCTATGCTGTATCTTATCTTTGTTACTATATTTTTGGGTTATGCATTAGAGACAACTACATTCACTTTAAATAGGGCACCATCTAAATCCGTTGAGATGACACCGTGTGAATTATGGTTTGATAGAAACCTAAGCTGTCATTTCTTAACGTTTGGGGCTGCGACGCTTGGGTGATTTTTTTTTCACCTAATGAGCTCGAACCCAAAGCGGACAAATGCATCTTCATAGAATACCCTAAGAACAGTTGGGTGAACCTTCTATCTCAGATCCAAGCATAAAATGTTTGTTGCTAAAACTGGGTCCTTTCTCGAGAAAAAAGTTTCTCTTGAAAGAATTGAGTGGGAGGAAGATAGAACTTGATGAGGTTATTGAACCTCTGTTTCAACCAGAGAGTAGCGCAATGCAGGAAGTTGTTTATGTGAAGCCTACGTTAGTTGAAGAGGAAGTTAATGATGATGATCATGAAGCTTCGGATCAAGTTACTATCGAACCTCGTAGGTCGACAAGGATGTGTACTGCTCCTGAGCGGTACGACAACCCTGTCTTGGAGGTCATGTTGTTGGACAACGATGAAACCTACGAGCTGTGGAGAAGCGATGATGGGCCCGGATTCCGACAAATGGTTAGAGGCCATGAAATCCGAGAAAGGATCCATGTATGAAAACCAAGTATAGACTTTGGTAGACTTGCTCGTTGGACGACAGGTCGTTGAGTACAAATGGATGTTTAAAATGAAGACAGACGCTCATGGTGAATGTCACCATTAGTAAAGCTCGACTTGTTGCAAAGAAGTTTACGACAAGTTCAAGGAGTTGAGTACGATGAGAGTTTCTCACTTGTAGCGATGCTGAAGTCTGTTGGAATTATGTTAGCAGTTGCTGCATTTTTCAATTATGAAATCTAACAGATGGATGTCAAAATATCGTTTCCTTAAACGATCTACTTGAGGAAAAGTTGTATGTGATACAACCAGAAGGTTTTGTTAGTCGTAAGGATGCTAAAAGGTGTGCAAGCTTCAGTGATCCTTCTATGAACTGAAGCAAGCGTCTCGGAGTTGGAATATACACTTTGATGAGGTGATCAAAGTTTTTGAGTCTATACAAAGTTTATGAGAAACTTGTATTTGCAATAAAGTGAGTGGGAGCACTATAGAGTTTCTGATAAGTATATGTGGATGACATATTGTTGATCGGAAATGATGTAGAATTTCTAGAAAACATAAACGGTTGTTTAAAAGAGTTTTTCAAAGGAAGACCTGTATAAAGCTACCTAATTGTTGAGCATCAAGATCTATAGAGATAGATCAAGATGCTTGATGAGACTTTCAATGAGTGCATACCTTGACAAGATTTTGAAAGAGTTCAAAATGGATTAAGTCAGAGAGAAGTGTTCTCGCCTGCTTTGTAAGGTGTGAAGTTGAGTGAGACTCAAAGCTTGACCACGGCAGAAGAAAGAGAAAGGACGAATGTCGTCCCCTATGCCTTAGCCATATGCTCTGTATAGTATGCCATGATGTGTACCGCACATGTGTGTGCCTTGCCATGAGTCCGTCAAGGGGTACAAGAGTGATCCAGGAGTGGATCACTAGACAGCGGTCAAGATTATCCTTAGTAACTAAAAGACTAAAGATATGTTTCTCGATTATGGAGGTGATAAAGAGTTCGTCGTAAAGAGTTACATCGCTGCAAGCTTTAACACCAATCCAGATGACCCGTAGTAGCAATCTGGATACATATAGTGGAGCAGCCATTTGGAATAGTACCAAGTGGAGTGTGGTAGCAGTGTTTACTATTTGGCATAGAGATTTGCAAAGTACACGCGGATCTGAATGTTGCAGAACTGTTGACTATAAGACCTCTCTGACATGCAAAGCATGATCGAGCGCCAGAACTCATTGGGTGTTAGATTCATAACAATGTGTATCACATGGTGATGTGAACTAGATTATTGACTCTAGTGCAAGTGGGAGACTGTTGGAAATATGCCCTAGAGGCAATAATAAATTAGTTATTATCATATTTCCTTGTTCATGATAATCGTTTATTATCCATGCTATAATTGAATTGATCAGAGACTTAGATGCATGTGTGGATACATAGACAAAACCATGTCCCTAGTATGCCTCTAATGGACTAGCTCGTTGATCAAAGATGGTTAAGGTTTCCTAGCCATGGACATGAGATGTCATTTGATAACGGGATCACATCATTAGGAGAATGGTGTGATGGACAAGACCCAAACTACAAACGTAGCATATGATCGTGTCAGTTTATTGCTACTGTTTTCTGCATGTCAAGTATATGTTCCTATGACCATGAGATCATGCAACTCACTGACACCGGAGGAGTGCCTTGTGTGTATCAAACGTCGCAACGTAACTGGGTGACTATAAATGTACTCTACAGGTATCTCCGAGGGTGTCTGTTGAGCTGGCATGGATCAAGACTGGGATTTGTTACTTCGTGTGACGGAGAGGTATCTTAGGGCCCACTCGGTAATACAACGTCACAACAAGCCTTGCAAGCAACGTGACTAAGTGTTAGTCACGGGATCTTGTATTATGGAATGAGTAAAGAGACTTTCCGGTAACGAGGTTGAACTAGGTATGGAGATACCGACGATCGAATCTCGGGCAAGTAACATACCGAAGAACAAAGGGAACGTTATACGGGATTGACTGAATCCTTGACATAGAGGTTCGACCGATAAATATCTTCGTAGAATATGTAGGAACCAATATGGTCATCCAGGGCCCTCTATTGGTTATTGACCGTAGAGGTGTCTCGGTCATGTCTACATAGTTCTCGAACCCGCAGGATCTGCACACTTAAGGTTTGGTGACATTTCGGTAGTATAGAGTTATGCATGGTGGTGAACGAAGGTTGTTCGGAGTCCCGGATGAGATCCCAGACGTCACGAGGAGCTCCGGAATGGTCCGAAGGTAAAGATTCATATATAGGAAGTCCTGTTTGGGTCGCCGGAAAAGTTTCGGGCTCATCGGTAGTGTACCGGGAGTGCCGGTAGTGTACCGGGAGACCTCCGGCAGGGGTATTTCGACCCAAGAGGCTTCATGGGCTGTGGGAGAGTGAATATCAGACCTTAGTGGGCTGGTGGAAACTCCCACACAAGGCCCATGTGGCTGGAGAAGAAAACCCAAAAGGAAAAAGGTGGAAAAAGGCAAAAAGGCAAATTAGGGAAGGAGTCCTAATCCTACTAGGAGTGGAGGAGGTGGACTCCTCCCTAGTTGGTTTGGCCGACTCCTATAGGAGCCTTGGCCCTTGCCCCAGCCTCCTCTCCTCTTCTCCTATATATACCGGTGGATTTTAGGGTTTTGCACTAGTTTTTGACGGCCACGTGCTACACGTTCCACCGGTGCTCCTCTAGATCAGATTTCCACAGTGCTTAGGCGAAGCCCTGCCGGAATTGCTCCACCACCATCACCGCAGTGCCGTCACGCTGCCGGTGAACTCTTCTCCCTCTCCACTTCCTCTTGCTGGATCAACACGGTGGAGATCGTCCTCAAGCTGCACGTGTGCTGAACGCGGAGGTGCCGTCCGTTCGGCGCTAGATCGGAAGGACCGTGATTAAGATCGCGAGACGGTTCGTGATGAGTTCGTAGGACGGATCGTGATGAGTTCACGGAACGGATCGTGATGAGATCGCGGGACGGATCGTGATGATATCGCGGGACGGATCGTGATGAGTTCGCGGGACGGATCGTGTCTGGACCGCGGGACGGATCGTGATGTGATCGCATGATGCTCGACGATTTGGATCGCGAAGATGTTCGACTACACCAACCGCATTTCTTAACGCTTCCCGCTTAGCGATCTACAAAGGTATGTAGATCCACTCTTCCTCTCGTAGATGCTCATCACCATGGATAGATCTTGCGTGTGCGTAGGAAATTTTTTGTTTCTCATGCAACGTTCCCCAACATCTTTAGCAAGTGTGTGCAACGAGTATTGATCTGGATGGCAAGAGATATTGTGAATCCGGAATGGGGTCGTCATTATGTAATCAATGTCTCAGATCATTGTTGTCCAGTGGCCTCACTTAGCGGCACTGGTGGGTTTCTCTTAGGAAGACGTCATTGTCTTATACGTTATTACATAAAATATCATGGTGTAAAAGAAGAGGATATATTTGATATGGATGACCTAAGGTTCCTTGTGCCCAGTGAAGACACCTTGGGCCATGCATGGGAAAATTTATGTGTGTTTGAACTACTTTATTACACTTCAAGCCTTGTTCCTATTACTCCTAAGGCGAGCTTACCAGCCTCATAAGATGTAGGACTGTCTACAAACTCATGCGTACCTTATCCAATGGATCATCAAATGTTTCTATCAGGCAAAGGATGAATAAGATGAATCCTGACAACGATTTTACCGAGTCTGTTTAATGTTGTACGGGGCACTTAAACAAGCTCATGTGCAGATTTTTCCTATTGTTTTCATGCAAACTTTATTCTTATGGTAGTCTTGGGTGTTTATATATCAAAGTCTTCATGTTTCAAATTATGTTTCTCTGTGGGGTGATTGATGATATATGCATACATTACATTATTATTCTTCAATTTTCTGACATACTATTGCCTTTTGAATATCCTTTCGGAAAAGGAGCACATATAAGTAAGATATTGATAAAACCCAAGACTACCATAAGAATACCGTTGCCCATTTGACAGTTGACACTATACCCGGGTTCTGATGTGGCGTGTCGCTGAGAGAGTTACGACCCAATGAAAATATTTTGCATTTCATCTTCATAAGAGTGGCTGAGTTTTGACGTTGGCTCCCCAAGCCTATCATAACCCTCCTCTTTTATCCCGGACTTGGGACCGGCTATGTTGAGACAACATAGTCGGAGTTAATTATATCTTAAACGTTTAATTTAATATGTATAAAGAAATGTCTATTCTCTCGAGCACAATAATTAGTTTTAGTTCTCAATTCCTAAGTTTTAAATCTTGAAGTTTTTGCCACACAAAAGAACTAGGTAGAAAAAGTTGTGCCTTAATTTATACTACAAATAACTTAATTCATTTTCTAATATTTGAAATTTGTAGATGATTTTTTTCAGGTTATCCAATCACAGTTCCAGTTGTTAAGGATGTACCAGCACAATGTTTTGATACTCTCTGTAAGTTTCTCCATCTCCGATTCGATATGTCGTGAACACACATTTTTATCAATCATTCTTCAACATGAATCTTCTTGGATTGACCAAGCAAACATATGTTTTAGTTCAAAAGCTATTTGTAGCTCTGTCGTATAGCTAGCCAGGCATACCATGTTTACACTTTCTGACTTTATGATGACTTTGTCTCTATATTCACTGTGAAGAATTAAGTATAAGAAATACTCCCTCTGTCTCTAGAGTTCATACAAAGTTAAGACATTTATTTTGAGATGGAAGGAGTATCATCTATTGTGTCATCTGCAGTGGAAAAGGCAAATCTTGCCTGATTGTCCGTCTGAGCAATGTTGTGGCAATAGTTTTTGTGTTTCCCCTATTTTTACATGAAAAACCATTTCCGAACTAGCCATGATTCATTTGCTACTAAACACTATTGTTAGCTACTAAATTAGTAAGTTTCCGGGAAAACAAATTCTCATTATGTGGGTCAAAGTGCAAGAAGTCAATTAACAAGAGGTTAGTTCTTTGACAGCTATTTGATTTTGTGTTTAAGCACATTTGATTTTTGCAGAAAGATCACTTTTCAGTGTTAAGTTGCCTTGGATAATGAGCTATTTCAGGCTTGGTGAGTTTAATGATTAGTTTCTCTTCTATTATCTCTTTGTGCTTAGCAACGAATAATAATATTTTTAGATGCATAAAGTTGAAATCTTGATTTCCACGGAGTGGAACTGGACAATTGTTACTGCTAGGTCTGATGGACAGACATAGAGTACATCACATTATACTGTACTATACTTGGAGGCACAGTGAGAGCTCGAAATTATTAATCCATTGCAGAGACACCTGTGTTTACTGTTGATTCACTTCAGATTATTATTATTATTATTCCCATGCAATCAATCATGCATGTGTACAAATTAAGCAGTGATTGTTTCCTCTCTTATTCAAGTCAGGTTCTACATACGACCATTTACCCACTCAATAAATATGGCCGGCCTTCGGCGGTGGCCCTGGCATAGGCACTTCGGGTGGCTCTGGCACATCAGGTTCCGACGGTGGCGTTGGAGCTTTGCTGCATCGGAATGTACACATGCACTTCTTCGTCTTCTTCTTCTTAGATCGTTTGCGAAATATGTTGGCGTCATTGTCTTCGTTGAGCTCATCACCAGCAATTGACTTTTTACCGTAGCAGTACCCACCCTTAAAGTGCTCTTTGTGACAGGCCGCGGTGCAACGCACGTTCTTGCAAACTTCGCCTTTGTACGACTTGCTAGGGGACATGCACACCCGAGCCTCCGCACCTGCGTGCGACATAGAATTAACGTGTGCACCAAAAGCTATATTAGCAATTGCTTCATCGATTTGATCTTAACTTGCATGTGACTGCAATGCGATAAAATCTACAATATGAACTTACAAAAGGCCATGAGGAGAAAGGCCAGCGTGACGGCAGCTAGCATCTGGGCCCCGCTGAACGCCATGGCCAAGTGCTCAAAACAAGTTGTTGGAATGGTGGTGTGAGGAGAAGAACGGGATTGAGTGCTATTTATTGCATCCCTCTTGGCTCTGCATTCAATGCCTTAGAGTATATGGAAATCCAAATATTGGAAACAAACATTTGTGTAATGTCTTAGAAGATATGAAAATCCAAATAATGGATACATGTATTTCTGTAATGTCTTAGAGGATATGGAAATCCAAATATTGGATACAAGCATTTGTGTAATGACTTAGAGGATATGGAATCCAAATATTGGATATAATCACTTGTGTACTGTGTCTATCTTCAATAATTAATCATGTGTATTTGATTCCGGCATCGTCTCAAATTTGTGTACAATATATATCTCCAGCAATTAATCATGTATATCTAAATAAAGGATACCGGCCATACGATTCGTTCGGTCGTACCTAGGAGGCGGCCCACAAAACCCTGTGTGGGCAAACATTAAAACTGCCTGCATGTTTGGGCATATCTACGACGGCCTGCACGCCAAACCACCAACAACTACTCACCTCCATCCCCTGAGTGTGAACTTTAGTTGCCATGTGTAATTATCAATAGTTGCCATGTCTAATTAACTGTAGTTGTTATGTGTGATTAACTTTACTTGTCACGTAGGATTAAATATAGTTGCCGTGTGAAACTAATTTGAGTTGCCACATGTGGTCAAACCATATTTGCCATGTAAGGTCAACCATAAATTCCATGTGCGATTAACTAGTAGTCACATATGCACAACTGTAGTTGCCATCTATCACCGTGCGAGCGTCGTGCGGGCGAAAAGCAAAGTCCGTTCGGGCAAGGAGTGCCCACACGTGTGGTCCTAAATGATAACGCCCACACGATGCTAGGTGCTTACGTGGCTTTTGACCCAAATGGCAATTGCTGCAATATTCGTGCAAATGAATCAAAGGGTGTCGACTGGATTTGGGCCATGTTGATAAGAGCTACACGTGCGGGAGTTATCATGTAGATACATAAAAGCTTGTGCTACCCCGAAAAAGAATCCTTCCGCTGGCTCTGGGTGCAGTTACATTGATGGTAGTGTAAGAGCAAAACAAAAATAATACTTGCCTATTCATGGTTGGTTACATGAACATATTTTTTATGGGAATTCTCGTCGTGGAAAACAAATTATGTTAAGGCCACTCTCTGCAAGGTAAATAAAAAGGATGTGACTAGATCTCAGTTGACTGAGACTTAATGAAATCTTAGTGAAGTGGCAAAACATGTGAAAAAGAAGAAAGAAACGGATTAAAAGAAAACTTTACACGGATTTCCACGTAAGATCCGACTAATATTGCTTCGACTAAGACTTTCTTAAGTCTCAGTTGACTGAGATTTATGAATCCCGGAATAAAAAAGTAACAAAAAAATTGATGAGCACTTTGTGCTTAATCAAATATCTGGGAGGGCCCAAATTAGGGGCAAAAAGGGAAAATTTTCTATTTCTTTACATAGGGAGTACAAACTAAATAAAACATAAGTTCAGATCAAATAAACATCTAGATTCAGTTAAAAGACGATGCCGGGAGTAGTAGCATAGATCACATCTTCAGGTTGTGGGGTACATCTGATCTTGCGGCTTTCATAGGTTTCACAGCTTACGCTGGTCTCAAGGGATGTAGGCCACCACCGCGCCGGTGCGGATGCACCCACGGTGAGCCCCGACCTACACCCCATTCGGGGGTGTCTATGGGTGGCGTGGGCATGGCTTGTTTTCCAGCGAGCCGGATCGGGGCCAAATTGTTCCTTAATGTAACACCCTTTCTCCATCCCGGTGGCCACGCTCCCACAACCACGACAACCACGAGGCAAACGAGGACCGGAGCGACGCCATAGAATTTTCTTAGGTGTGGGGAGAGAGACGTGATCGGGAGCGACATGTTTGGGGAGATGGCGGTGTGTAGACATGTGTTCATGGGTCGTGGGATCTGTGTTTTCCTTTGCCTTTTTCCGAGTGTGGATGGGAGGACCGGTGGGATTGGCAGGAGGGACCGAGGAAGGGTCGCATAAGGAAAATATAGGGTGTTGGCTCGTTGGATCTGTGGGGTCGTACGAGAGAAAACAATCGGTGTCGGTTGTATGGGATCGTCGGGGGGTGCGAGAAGGTGGAACTATCACGACGACAGGCTCCCTTTAACAGTACTAAGGTTATTATTATTCATTGTTATTCTCACACAATCAATTATGCATGTGTACAAGTCAAGCATTCATTAATTGATCTCTTACTAAAATTATTTTCCTCTGAACAGGTGGACAAGACCATTTGATCACTATTTGTTAGCTGGTGGCAGCTTCTTCTTCTTGTGTTCTCCCGAGGGCGGCTCTGACACGTCACGTTCATATGACGGCGGCGGCGGCTTCTTCTTAGGACCTTTGGATGGGGGCTCCGGCACCTCGGGTTCACTCGGCGGTGGCTCTGGCACATCAGGTTCCGACGGTGGTGGTGGGGCTTTGCTGCATGGGAATGTACACATGCATTTCTTCTTCTTCTTCTTCTTAGGTCGTTTGCGAAAGATGTTGGCATCGTTGTCTTCGTTGAGCTCATCACCAGCAATCGACTTTTAACGTAGCAGTACCCACCCTTAAAGCGCTCTTTGTGACAGGCCGCGGTGCAACGCACGTTCTTGCAAACATCGCTTTTGTACGACTTGCTAGGGGACATGCACACCCGAGCCTCCGCACCTGCGTGCGGCATAGAATTAACTAACGTGTGCATCAAAAATTATATTAGCAATTGCTTCATCGATTTGATCTTAACTTGCATGGGACTGCAATGTGATAAAATCTACTATATGAACTTACAAAAGGCCATGAGGAGAAAGGCTAGCATGACGGCAGCGAGCATCTGGCGCCGCTGAACGCCATGGCCAAGTGCTCAAAACAAGTTGTTGGAATAGTGGTGTGAGGAGAAGACCGGTATTGAGTGCTATTTATTGCACCCCTCTTGGCTCTGCATTCAAGGCCTTAGAGTATATGGAAATCTAAATATTGGATACAAACATTTGTGTATTGCATCTATCTTCAATAATTAATCATGTGTATCTAAATAAACACTTCTGCTATCCCGCAATTTTTTTATTGGCTCTGAGTTGCCTACTCATAATTGGTTACACGAAAATATTTTTTGTGAGAGTACTCATCATGCAAAAAAAATTCTATTAAGGCAATCTCTCATGCAAAACCCATACACGGGTGCTTAGGTAAAAAAAGATATGGGTAGATCTCAGTCGACTGAGTCTTAACGAAGTCTCAGTCAAGTGCAAAACATATAAAAAAGAAGAAAATAAATAAAATAAGACTTTACACGGATCTTCACGTAAGATCTAACAATATAGCATGGACTAAGAGTTCACCCAAAAAAAGAAAAAAAATTGTTGAGCGCTTTGTGCTTTAATGACCAGATTCAAAGGACATGGTTGAATGGATGGTTAGGGATAGTGGTACCCCAGCCAATCAAGGTTCAAGTCCTGATACTCGCATTATTTCTAAATTTATTTTAAAATTTGTGGCGATGCACATTTAAAGGGAGGAGGCGTTCCTATCGACGATAAAGCACCTACGGTGACTTTGTAAACCTTAAGATGATATGCCGGCTCAGTCTTTCGAAGGTGTTCATAGGGATAGAATGTATGTATGTACGTTCATAGAGAGATGACGTGTATATATTAGCACTTGCATATGTACGATGTTAAAAAAACATCTTCATTCAGCGGCTGGTCTGGCTAGCATGGAGTCTATCAACGTGTTGTTTGGCTTAGTAAGTATACGAAGTCTAAACAAGGCCCATACATGCGGAAGGGGCGTTTTGGCACACGGGTCCAGGTGCTCATGTTATCTAGTTGATCCAAGTGCACGTGGGGATGTGTGCCATGGTCCATTTAATGACATATACAGCTGCTAGTAAATCTGGAATACGGACCAGACGCTGTACGGACGCATTCATACGGCGGGCAGTTGTACAAACGGAAGCATGGCAGCGTTTTCTGGACTCCGTGACGAATGGAAGATGTACCGTGGTACATGAATGCTAGCACGGGCCCATAAGACTCTCTGGTCAGGAGAAAAAGGGAACGAACCTCTGGAGAGGGAGGGTTGCGTCTCCAATTTTTGGTGATTCCAGAGTTCTTGTGGCGTGGTGGCGGCGATGGAGTTTTCCGTCGATCCGATGACGAGGTAAGAGAAATAACCCTTGTCAGTTCATTCAATCTGTGATAATATTTATTCACCTAATTCAATCCATGTTACCGACATTTGCCGACGAGGGACCTGCCAGATGAAGGAGACAACACGTCTCGCCGCCACGCCCAACGGGGAGGGGCTAGTGTGGCTGCAAGGATCTACCTGCCGGTTGCGGCAGCGAAGGTGAGGCCGGAAGTAAGGAGCTTGTTGCATCGGGGGTGGACCGCGACAGAGTGATTGGACACCAGCAGGCTATGATTCACGGTCGAGAGGATATCGACACCGTCATGTCGTCGCCATCAACGGGGAATATGGATCCTCAAGCACCTGGTTGGACCAAAAGGTAGTACATCATACTTCTACCGTTTGTGCTGGCCCAAGCTTGATGGCAGATTGATTGATGCTAGGATGCTTACGAATTAGATCCAGCTCATGTAGTTGCTGGGTGTATGTGTAGCATGTCGTCAGAAAAGTGAACTTCATGAAATGATGCATCTAGTGGCAGTAATGATGCACCTACTTCTACTTCCCCTAACCCTAATGATGGTTCTACTTCCACTAATGATGGAACAAATCCAAATGTGAAAACTAGTGCACCTAAGGACTGCGATCATGGTATAATCCAGCATTTTGTATGTGGTGGTGGTAGTTCAAACAGCGAAGATAGTTCCAACAGTGGTTGGACTTCCTACTTTAATTCACCTATTGATAGATTTGTGAAAAATCAAAAAACATTTACCAATTTAGATCAAAGAGGTCTAATTGGTTTTATTGCAAAAATAATAGGGTTTATAGGTCTTTGTTAGAAAAAGCGGAAATAGCTCAGTTCGAGAGAGGGTTGAGCTTCATCGGTTAGTGTGCACCAAAGGATGAGGTTTTTTTCCCGTCCTACAAATTGAAACCGTTCTAGCTTGATACTGCGATATCGTCAAATCATCCAACGGAGCATGGAAATCATTTTGGTGGCCTCCATTAGTTTTCTATGGAACCATACCACTATGGTCATCTATATGATTAGACCGTTTTGAATTGTACACAGTAGGTAACTAGGTATTACAAAAAACGTGGTCTAAGTTGCCTGCAGACTTATTGTACTACTATATTTACCCACTACGGGTGTGTTTGACACATTAGTTGCTGCTCTGGAATTTCAGCAATTGAGTTCGGTCGGATAGTAGAAAACAAGGCATTGGTTCGGGCCTCCTAATCCCATTAATCCCGGTTCGCTCACGAATCGGGACCAAAGGAGGCAACCGTCCCGGTTCGTGAGCCCACGGGGCCGGCCGGGCCACGTGGGTCATTGGTCCCGGTTCGTTTGGCCCCTTTGGTCTCGGTTCCAGGCACGAACCGGGACCAATGCGCCTCGCTCCTGGCCCACAACCATTGGTCCCGGTTGGTGGATGGAACCGGGACCAAAGGAACACCTATTGTCCCGGTTCCAGCCAACCGGGACCAATGATCTGCCTATATAAACCCTCACCCGCCGTTAGCAGAGCCGTGGAGTGCTCTGTTTTTTCAGGACAACAGTGTTAGAGCTTTGTGGTGCTCTAGCTCACCTCCTATGCACATGAGGTGTTCGATGAAATGCCCGAGCCACACTTAAGCTTTCTCCTCTCGAAGCTCCTTGTCCAAACTCCATTTTGGTCAAGATTTGTCTAGGTTTGGCGGTCCGTCCTGTCCCGTCCCCGTCCTGAAACCGCCGTCGATCGCCCGCGTGTGGTGAGCCTCTTGATCTTATCTTCTTTCTAAAAGAAAATATACTTACTCGTATGATTTTATTACTTTTATTATTGTTTGTTATTATATAGTGCCATGGTTATGGTATTCGCCCACGTCGGCTCTCGTCCAGTCTATGATTCAGATGTGGTATATTATCTTTTATAACTATTTCACACATCTAATGTCTGTGATAATTAATTATGCCACTAACTTGACGTAGATGTTTTTATCTATAGGAAGTAGTGGAGCCAGAAATGGATACCGACTATGCAATTCTGCTCGACAAGTTAACTAAAGCTAAAAAAGAAATCGATCATTTGAAAGAAAAATTGAAAAGAACTGAACTGAAGACGAGAACTATGTATCTACTTTGGTTTTAATGTGATGATGAACTTCTATTAATTTGGTGACTTCTGTATTCCTGATGTTCTGTAATGGTTTTTGACACACTTAATTATATATAATGCACTCAGATGAACCGACAATGGATGTACGGTAACAACTATTATGATGATGCCTTTGATACAAAATATCAGTGCAATTACATGTGAACAAAATGAAATGCCTTTTGTAACAGATGCGTTTCCGTCCGAAACCCTGATACTTCGAAAGAGATTGTCCGCTTTGTACACGAAGTGCATCCAGCTTTTGCCGTAATCCTCTCAAATTTTTAGCACATGCTACGTGGGTGAAATGATGATACCATGCCAACTTTCAACCATTTCAGAGTTCATTTGTAGTGCTTTTCAATTTCAGGGTCATTTAGCTCAAAAAAAAATCAATAACTGCATGAAAAATAATAAATGAAGTCAGAAAGGGTTGAAAATTGATGATGTGGCTTTAAATGGTGCATTTTAAACACACAAAAAGCCTGGAGTTCAAATAAGTTCAAGAAAATGAAATGCCTTTTGTAACAGATGAGTTTCCATCCGAAACCCTGATACTTCAAAAGAGACTGTCCGTTTTATACACGAAGTGCATCCAGCTTTTACTGTAACCCTCTCAACTTTTTAGCACATGCTATGTGGGTGAATGATGATCCATGCTAACTTTCAACCTTTTCAGAATTCATTTGTAGTGCTTTTCAATTTCAGGGTCATTCAGCTCAAATAATGAACCAATAGCAAAAATAATCAACTAAAAAACTTTTATGAAACCCTAATATCAAAAATAATGAATTAAAAATAATCAATTTAAATATTATTTTATGAACTATAATATTCTTCAATAGCAAGAAGAATCAACTAAAAAGCTTTTATAAAACTCTAATAGCAAAAAAAACTCTAAAAACTTTTATAAACCTCTAGTATTTTGGAAACTAAAATTATATAAAATCTAAAAAATACCAATTTGAATATAATGTTAAAACAAAGTAATATTAGCAAAAAGGATTTTTATAAAGAAAATGTTTGTTAGAAACTTTAATAGGAAACTAAAATAACAAAATCTGTTTTTGATTTAAACAACCATTTAAAATAACCAAAAAATTATCAAATTAAATATAATTTTAAAACAAAGTAATATTAAATAGCAGGAAAAATAGCAAAGAAATAACATAAAAAATAGCGAAAGTGAAAATAGATGCGCTTATAGGGAAATTCAGCCTAAATTGAAAGCGCTAGTTAGGCGCTAATTAGGCACCTAACTACCATTTCGAATTTATGTCGGATTTCCTGTATAAGGGCATCTATTTTCACTACGAGAGGAGCTCAACGTAGCAGCCGCGGCGGGGCTTATAAACAGGTTCGAGCAACCTTTGCTTGGCGAGGTGGGACTAAACTCCGACCACACCGCTGTGCAAGGCCATTGGTCCCGGTTGGTGGCACCAACCGGGACTAATACCAACCTTTCGTCCGGGTTGGTGCCACCAACCGAGACCAAAGGTCCCTGTTTCCCCGCCGGCTGATGAAAAGGGACCATTGGTCCTGGTTGGTGGCGCCAACCGGGACTAATACACCCCTTTAGTCCCGATTGGTGCCACCAACCGGGACCAAAGGTCCCTGTTTCCCGCCCTTTGGGCTGCTGAAAACAGGGCTTTGGTCCCGGTTGGTGGCATCAACCGGGACCAAAGGTGGGCTTTGGTCCCGGTTGGTGCCACGAACCGGGACCAATGCTCCCTGTATATAAGCAAACACTTAACAGTTTTCGACCCATATCGCTCCCCGAAGGCCAGATCCCACCCACGCCGTCAGGCTGCCCGAATCTCGCGTGCTCTCCGTCGGCGTTGCCGTCGGCGGCCGCCGTCCCTGACCTCGCTCCGTGCCGGCCGCCCTGCGCCGACCTCGCCCCGCGCCGGCCGCCCTGCGCCGACCTCGCCCCGCGCCGGCCGGCCCGCCCCGCTCCGGCCACTGCTCAGCCCCGCTCCGGCCACATCCCCCCTCCCCTATACGTGAGCATATATGTATGTGTGTGTATATATGTATGTATGTGTTCATATATATATATGTATGTGTTCTTATATGTGTTCATGCAAGTTAAAAAAAATCATGTTCATGCAAGTTTAAAAAACCGTGTTCAATGTGTGTATATATGTATGTATGTGTGTGTATGTATATATGTATGTGTTCATATATGTGTTCATGCAAGTTAAAAAATCATGTTCATGCAAGTTAAAAAAATCATGTTCAATGTGTGTATATATATGTATGTATGTGTTCATATATGTATGTATGTGTTCATATATGTATGCAAGTTATGTGCATCACATTTTGTTACCGCCGCCGCGTGATGATATGTCCGGTCGGCCTTTTTTTGTTCATATAGAAAACTCCGGTAATTTCGACATGAGCGGGGACGTCGATCAACCCCCTCTCGCCCGACCAACTCTCGAGACGGCCTAAACCGGGACTGAAAAAGCGTTGTCGATCTCCTACCCCCTCTCGCCCTTACCCGCCAAACTCTCGAGGCCACCCAAACCACTAGAAGCAAACTCCGGTAACTTCGATCAACCCCCTCTTGCCCGACCAAACCCTAGAAGCGTTGCCGAGGCCACCCAATCCCTAAAAGCCTTGCCGAGGCCACCCAAACCCTAGAAGCGTCGAGGCCACCCAATCCCTAGAAGCGTTGTCGAGGCCACCCCAAATCGTAGAAGCGTCGAGGCCACTAATATGATCCCTTGTCTATGTTTGCCACTAATTAATATATCCATCTCTCATGTTTGTTATATAATTGTCATGTTGTAATATTTGCAGAAACCATGGATCCAACCATGGATCCAACCATGAACAGAGACTTTGAAGGAGAAGCGTTGTTGGGGGACATAATCCGCGCGACGGTAATTTCTTGTCATTACTCAATTTTGACACAGAAGAGTTAGGACATGATGATGACGGCTCCGGTTACCGAATGCTGGAGGAAGAAGGAGACCATGATGACGGCTTCGGTGACCGAGAGCCGGAGGAAGAAGGAGACCATCATAATGGCTCCGGTGACCGAATGGAGGGAGCTGTTGCAAAGTCGTCCGGCGAGGTATATATTAATTAAGCCTGTGCTGACTAATTGATGCATTAATTGTTTTGGTATGTACATATATTAACTCTTATTTCTTTTTTTATATAGCCCTCCGGATCGTGCCAAACTTCGGTAACGAGACGAGGCCCGAAGAAAAGGTTGGGCAAGGAAGAAAAGTTCACGATCACCTTAATCGTGAACGATGGCCAGCCGACTGAACCGAAGAAGACCAAGGATGCATTTTGTGCTCAGTGTGGATCTATTGTCAGGGACAGCATCCCGATCAGCATCCAGCAATGGAATGAGACGGCTAAGAACGCTAAGAACTACGACCCTCAAGTTTCTTATGTCACCGATAGATAGAGAGAAGATCTTTGGAAGGACCTGAAGGCAAATTTCACCCTACCGCCAGAGGAGGATGAGAGTAATCCAGTTATAGAGCCACTGTTTAGGTCGTGTGCTCTTAAGAAGATGGCAGATCTTTTTAGGAGGTGGAAGAATGAGTTGAAAGCTAAGTTTGTCGACCAAGAGAAGACTCCAGTATTCGTCGGCCGATATGCGGGGATAAAAGATCAATGGGACGCGTTCGTGGCCTACAAGACTTCTGAAAAGAGTAAGAAAATGTTAGCGATAAACAAGAAAAATGCTGAGAAGAAGCAGTATCACCATCGCGCAGGGTCAGGTGGCTACCTCAAAGCCCGACCGTTGTGGGCCAAATGAAAGGATGACCTACGAGCTAAAGGGGTCGAAGGAGAGACAGTGAACTAGCCAGACCATTCAAGGACTTGGTTCTTCGGGGTTGGGGGAACTTTGGACCCTGAAATAAGGAAGAGCGTTTGGACGGACAAGCAACTTGTAATACCCGTCAGGAAGCTTCAGCAAGTTATCAAGGAAGCGCTGGAAGGAAGGTTCATTCCCAACAGAGAGAAGGATGAGCTGACTGAGGCCCTCGGGAATCCTGAGCACCCTTGACGAACACGAGGCACGCCAGGCTCCGTTCCGTGGAAGCATGGGTTTCCTGGCGCTGGCGGTTACAAAAGTCGGGAGAGGAAGAGGAAGCATGAGCCAAGCGTTGTGCAGGAGCTCAATGCAAGAGTACAAAGGCTAGAGGAAGAAGTTATGAGCCAGCAAGCTCCCGACTATCAGCTTGTTCAGGGGCACGAAGCTACCCCGCCATCTCAGCGGATAAGCAGCATGGCTTCCACGGAGCTCCTTCAGCAGCCTGACTTCACGACTCCTAGCTACCCCGTGGATGCTATCGCAGATGGCCAACATTGCGAGCTTATGACGAAATGCGTTAACCTCACCTTCAAGGCGGCTGACGGCTTTGTTGCAACTCCTCGAACTGACGGAACTTTTCACCACGGTCAGATTCCACATGACTATGCTGTTGTGCAACTGGATGAAATAATGGCGGGATTTGAGGAGCTCCAGCTTGACCACCCCACAGGTGAAGGGGAGACTCAGCTGAGATTTTCTCTGAGGAGTACATGTCTATGGCGGAAGGAGCACATCAAGCTTCTGAATTGGACGCCTCCACCTCCTCCTCCTCCTCCTCTAGCGAGTGATGAAGGCACTCATCCTCCTCCTCCTCCTCCTCCGGCGAGGGATCAAGGCACTCTGCCTCCTCGTCCTCCTCCGACGAGGGATCAAGGCACTCCGCCTCCTTCTTTGCCTCGTCCTACGCGTGACGTCGATGATCAAGGCACTTCGCCTCCTCCTCCGCCTCCTCCGGCGCGTTCGAGAAGTCCGCCTCCTCAGCAACGGCGGAAGACAACCGCCGCCGCTCCTCCTCCTTCGGCGTGTCGGAGCACTCCACCTCCTCCTTCGCCTCGTAAGCAACGACGGAAGAGAGACGTCGTTGCTCTGGCTGCTAGCAGTACAACCAGTGGCGGGAGGCCATACGAATACGGTCCTAAGTCTCTCAAGCCATTGGAAAAGTTGCCATACGAGAGGACCGTGTACGAAACCACGAAGATCTCTCAAGACCAAGTGAGGTCCCATTTTGCAAAGAAAGCTCCACCTCCGAAGCAGACCATAGATGCGGTGGCAGCGAAGCGCACTGTCGAGGCCCTGAAGCGACCACCACCGCCTCCGCTGGATACCAATTATGTTCGTGCTACTAAAAAGGCGTATCAAAATGTGGTGCGGACGGGAACTACTTCCAATGATGAGTGGTTAGCAAAATGAAGAAGTGGAAAAAAATTCCCCAGCTCGGCGAACAGGCTAACCAATCGTGCCCCCCGCTGAAGGTGTCTACCGATATCGCCGCTGATCATCCGAGGATGGTGCCCGGTACCAATCTTGCTGATTACATGAGCGATGATGTACTGTTTAAACCGTTGGAGGTGGACGATTTCAAATACCGGTACGGAAAGCCTCTCGTCAAAGATGGAAGTCCTCCTCTAGGAACGATGATGAGACAATTGGATGATTGGTACATGAAAACCTGCAGCGAGTCTGGGATTGATTGTTTGATGATGAGTATTAAAGAGAAACACGACTTCTTTGGCCAGGAGGTGATTAATGTTGAATTTGACGAGCTTTTCTAGTTCTACAATCAAAAGAACATCGACATACAAATCATGACTTGCTACTGTCTGTAAGTATTTCTGTAATTAAGTCTCTATATATAGATCACCTCTTTCATTGCATGTATATATAATTATTCTCATCATTATATTATGCAGATTAAGGATCGTCAAATGCAGAAAAGCAGAAATGTATGACATTGGGTTCATTAACGCAAATATCATACATGAAGTGACGGTTCAAAAGTATCCCGAACAAACCGAGGAGAACTTGCTAGAGTCGATGCTTAAAAATCAAAACAAAGACAAAATACTCTTTCCTTACAACTTCAAGTGAGTGTTACTGTCTTGTGCATATTCGGTTTCTCCCTTATTACTCGAGGGTATAGTAATGTAATTGATAAGCTATGCATGTGTGCGCAACCACCACTTTATTCTACTAGAGATTAAACTTGAGCGGGGAGTAGTAACCGTCTTAGACTCGAGACGAAATAACTCCGAGTTTTATGCGAACCTGGCTGAAATGCTCTAGAGGTAAGTTCAATCGATCATTATCGCACCATATCGGCAACTTTGTTCATTTCCTGATATATATATATCAAGTAATTATTTTCTTTGTCTCGCAGGGTTTGGAAAGATTTCACCAAAATTGCTCTGGGACTGCCTACCGAGCTGCAATTTAGACACCCGAATGTAAGTAATATATACTACCTAGTTCCGCCCATCTCCCATTGATTCTAGATAGTTTCATCAATATATACCATTTAGCATGCTTGCTTATCAGTTTGATTGACCTCTATTTCTCGTATAGTGCTTATTGCAGGAACAAGGGACTAGTTTTTGTGGATACTACGTTTGTGAGTTCATCTACAATGCGACGGATCCTAATAAGCGGGGCTACACTGAAAAAGAATATGAAATGCGTAAGCAAAAATATTCACAATTTTATTTTATAACATCATTTGTGCTGAGTTTCATTCATATACATATATTGACCCTCTTCTTCAATTTAGATGTGGCGGATGCAGGATGAACTCCTACCACAAGATCGCATACGAGTAATTCAAGAGGAATTGACGGGATTCTTTATTGACCACGTCATCAATAAAGCCGGAGAATACCGTATGGAACTTGAAATTAGATGTTAGGGATTGTAACATAGGATAGATATACGAAAACTTGTTGTTTGACCAATCTCTCGGAGAAGGAGAAGGTCGATCACTTTTCTTTGTATATGTTCATGACGATCTTGCGTACTTAATGGTTTCTTTCATTTTCTTACTAACTAGCGTATCGCGAGTTCTCTCTATACGTATAGTACGTAGCGTCGCGACCAAGCATGGAGATAAGAGAGGTCACTTCTCTTTATTAGCTAGCTAACAAAATATATGAACCCCCTAATAACCCTTCAAAACCCTCAAAACCCTCCCTCTTTAAAAAAACCCAGCTTCTGAGCTGCTGACGCGTGGACGCTCTTTGGTCCCGGTTGGTGTTACCAACCAGGACCAAAGGCCCTCCTGCCTGGGCTCGGCGGAGCGGCCATGTGTAGACTCATCTGTCCCGTTCGTAAGCGAACCGGGACTAAAGGTCATGGGCTTTAGTCCCGACCCTTCAGTTCCGGGTCCAGAACCGGGACAGATGGGCCTCTGGAACTGGGATAAATGATTTTTTTTCCACTAGTGGCAGGAGTACGAGTTAGCAGCGTTTGCATAATATGGGAAATTTTGAATGGCAGATGTATGAAACTCTTGAGAGTTGATTTGTGTGCTGTGGACAGAGTATTTTTGGGCTAGTGAATTGCAGACAGTAGGAAGTTTGTTTTGGAGTGGCATCGTATGCTGACATTAATTAAAGGAGTTGGACGGATTGGGCACTGAATTTTGTAGAGTGCCACGAGGACTTAGGTTTGATTGATGTTTTCCCCAGTTGGAATAATTAAAAAAATAATGTGAAATTATAAAAGTGGTCCCCTAAGTTTATGCATGAGGCAGATTGGTATAGGTTGAAAACTGTACCGTGGGATGCGTAAATGTGGGCGTTGAATACCATTGGCAGTGAATGCCTTCCCTAGCAGGAAGGCTGAATGCACATACGCTGATGTTTGATCTGTTACGATATAGAATACTCACCCAAAACAATTGAGTAGTAAGGAGAACAATTCTTGGCTGGCAAAACAATTGGTGAACTATAGTAATTAATATTTCCTTCGTCTCGGTGTATAAGACCCTTCCCAATGCTTCACCTTGTACAGGTGCTAAGGCTGTCACATAAGCAAAAAATCTGATGTGACATAGTATTTAAGAGGAGAGAGATGAGTGTGATGACCCCAGGACGAAATGGTGCCAAACGCGTGAACCTAGACAAAATACTTAAATGAAAGAAAGCCCACCAATGCATGAAGAACTTTAGTACCTAAATCATTAAATATAGTATGCTTAGCTACAACAAGTTAAGCACCTATGCATTGGGGGCTTTGGTTGCTAAACTTTTAAATGTGCTTAGCACCAGTGCATTGAAAATAGCCCAAGTCATCTTACGAAAACCAAATAATCCCAAAACACTAAGGCACGGTGCATTAACTTTCACCTCGTTTTTGAAATCAACCAATGAAAGAAATATGATTAATGACTTGAGACTAACTAGCACGACATGCATTGGTCAATTCATTACATGCAATGGTATTAATTAGCAAATTAACATTAATTTCTCTCGTTTTCCTTTCCGTCTTGGTCACGGTCCACAACCCAAGATGACTTATACATCGAGACGGAGAGAGTAGTTTGTTTTGTTTGTTGGGTCTGACGTGGGTTGTTCATTGTTCTGGTTGGGGGCGTTTGGTATTCGTGCATATGCACATTCGTAACAGGAATGCGCTGA
The DNA here is from genome assembly GCA_022496015.1 of Hordeum marinum. Classification (NCBI taxonomy): domain Eukaryota; kingdom Viridiplantae; phylum Streptophyta; class Magnoliopsida; order Poales; family Poaceae; genus Hordeum; species Hordeum marinum. The sequence goes on along the minus strand of CM039674.1, from coordinate 497,510,237 downwards.
ATTTGTACATTGCTTTACGGAGAGAGAAGATCGCTAAACCCGATTTTTGCGCAGGGTCAGAGTACGTAGCCATCTGCCGAACATACGCTGTTTCCAAGCAGGGTTGGCACTCTGGAACAGACCATACAGGGAGCTCAAAAATTGGGAGAACATTTTGTTGATCCAACGTTGGGTCTGACATTTGGCTCAATAGTAGACGCGTATGATTTAACACCTGTATTCATGCGAGCATGGGTTTAGGAGGAAATATGCATGGCAAGAGCAGACTAAATTCAGAGAAGACCAAGTGCGAGCATGGGTTGTGTAAGAAGTTGAGGAAATTTTGGGTCCGAATATGGAGTGTTCGAGCATATGGGTATGCCATGCAGCCACATGCTGAACATATGGCACATAGTTTGAGCAGGAACTGTATTTCACTTTCGCTGGTTGTGTCACAGACTCTCGTCGTGTCAAGTAGATGATGTGCGTCCTTGGTTTCGCAGATATTTTGTATAAGCTGATCATGAAGAGGTGGACGAGGGAGATGCCCTTAGAAGATAAAAATACATTTAAACATCCATTCCACTAGGATGCATGCATCGAATGCATATGCTAGGCCGGTCACACATGAGCAGCTGAGCTGAACCCTCGAGTTACGACCAAGAACGTTAGCCGTTAGGAACCGTCCACTAGTAGAAAACTGGGCTTTGGTTCAGGCCTGGTCAGCCCATTAGTCCCGGTTCAGTTACGAACCGGGACCCATGGAGGCATACGTCCCGGTACGTGCGCCCAGGGGGCCGGCCGGGCCTCGTGGGGCATTGGTCCCAGTTCGTATGGACCCTTTTGTCCCGGTTCCAGACACGAACCGGGATCAATGAGTCTCGCTCCTGGCCCACATCCATTGGTCCCGGTTCGTGGATGGAATCGGGACTAAAGTGTGGCATTTAGTCCTGGTTCCAGCCACGAACCGGGACCAATGATGTGGCTATATATACCCCTCCCCCGCGAGCAGAGCACTCCACTGCTCTGTTTTTTCCTGTAGTGTGAGGGGAGGGCTTTGTGGTGCTCTAGCTCACCTCCTATGCACATGAGGTGTTCGATGAAATGCCCGAGCCACACCACTTAAGCTTTCTCCTCTCCAAACTCGACCTTCAAGTTTCATTTTCCTCAAGATTTGTCTAGGTTTAGCGGTCCGTCACGTCCCGTCCCCGTCTTCACTGCCGTCGATCGCCCGCGCCGATCTCGTCGCCGACACCACCGTGGCGAGCCTCTTGTTCTTATCTTCTTTCTAAAAGAAAAAAAATTATATTAATTTGGTCACTTATCTATTCATGATGTTCTGTAATGGTTTTTGACATACTTAATTATATATAATGCACGCAGATGAACCGGCAATGGATGTACGGTGACAGACACACCTCTGAGTACATTAAGGGCGTGCATAATTTTCTCGAAGTGGCTGAGGCAAACAAGCAGAATGGTTTTATGTGTTGTCCATGCCCTCTATGTGGGAATACGAAGTCTTACTCTGACCGGAAAATCCTTCACACCCATCTGCTTTATAAGGGTTTCATGCCACACTATAATGTTTGGACCAAGCACGGAGAAATAGGGGTTATGATGGAAGACATCGAAGAAGAAGAGGACGATGACAACTATGTGCCCCCTGAATAAGGTGATGCTGCAACGGGGGAAGCTGAAGATCAAGAAGAACTAGACGATGATGTGCCCGATGATGATCTCCGCCGGGTCATTGTTGATGCAAGGAGACAGTGGGAAAGTGAAAAGGAGAAGCTGAAGTTCGATCGCATGTTAGAGGATCACAGAAAAGGGTTGTACCCCAATTGCGAAGAGGGCAACACAAAGCTCGGTGCCGCACTGGAATTGTTGCAATGGAAGGCAGAGTATGGTATACCTGACAAGGGATTTGGGAAGGTACTGAAAATATTTAAGAAGAGGCTTCCAAAGGATAACGAATTGCCCGATAGTACGTACGCAACAAAGAAGGTCATATGCCCTCTAGGATTGGAGGTGGAGAAGATACATGCGTGCCCTAATGTCTGCATCCTCTACCGCGGTGCGTATGAGGATTTGAACGCATGCCCGGTATGCTGTGCATTGCGGTATAAGATCAGACGAGATGACCCTGGTGATGTTGACGACGAGCCCCCCAGGAAGAGGGTTTCTGCCAAGGTGATGTGGTATGCTCCTATAATACCACGGTTGAAACGTCTATTCAGAAACAAAGAGCATGCTAAGTTGTTGCGATGGCACAATGAAGACCGTAAGAAAGATGGGAATTTGAGACACCCCGCTGACGGGTCACAATGGAGAAAAATCCTGAGAAAGTACGACCGGGCTGAGTTTGGAGCTGACCCAAGGAACGTATGGTTTGGTTTAAGCGCGGATGGCATTAATCCTTTCGGAGAGCAGAGGAGCAATCACAGCACCTGGCCCGTGACTCTATGTATGTATAACCTTCCTCCTTGGATGTGCATGAAGCCGAAGTTCATTATGATGCCAGTTCTCATCCAAGGCCCTAAGCAACCCAGAAACGACATTGATGTGTACCTAAGGCCATTAGTTGAAGAACTTTTACAGCTGTGGAATGGAAACGGTGTACGTGTGTGGGATGAGCACAAACAGGAGGAATTTGACCTACATGCGTTGCTGTTTGTAACCATCAATGATTGGCCTGCTCTCAGTAACCTTTCAGGACAGACAAACAAGGGATACCACGCATGCACGCACTGTTTAGCTGACACAGAAAGTATATACCTGGACAATTGCAGGAAGAATGTGTACCTGGGGCATCGTCGATTTCTTCCGACCAACCATCAATGTCGAAAGAAAGGCAAGCATTTCAAAGGCGAGGCAAATCACCGGAAGAATCCCGCCATGCGTACCGGTGATCACATACTTGCTATGGTCAATGATTTACACGTAATATTTGGAAAGGGTCCCGACGGACTATCTATTCCGAATGACGCTGAGGGACGCGCACCCATGTGGAAGAAGAAATCTATATTTTGGGACCTACCCTACTGGAAACACCTAGAGGTCCGCTCTTCAATCGACGTGATGCACGTGATGAAGAGCCTTTGCGTGAACCTGCTAGGCTTCTTGGGCGTGTATGGGAAGACAAAAGATACACCGGAGGCACGGGAGGACCTGAAATGTTTGCACAAAAAAGACGGCATGCCTCCAAAGCAGTATGAAGGTCCTGCCAGCTACGCTCTTACCAAAGAAGAGAAGGAGATCTTCTTTGAATGCCTGCTCAGTATGAAGGTCCCGTCTGGCTTCTCGTCGAATATAAAGGGAATAATAAATATGGCCGAGAAAAAGTTTCAGAACCTAAAGTCTCATGACTGCCACGTGATTATGACGCAACTGCTTCCGGTTGCATTGAGGGGGCTTCTACCGGAAAACGTTCGATTAGCCATTGTGAAGCTATGTGCATTCCTCAATGCAATCTCTCAGAAGGTGATCGATCCAGAAATCCTACCAAGGCTAAGGAGTGATGTGGCGCAATGTCTTGTCAGTTTCGAGCTAGTGTTCCCACCATCCTTCTTCAATATCATGACGCACGTCCTAGTTCATCTAGTCGACGAGATTGTCATTCTGGGCCCCGTATTTCTACACAATATGTTCCCCTTTGAGAGGTTCATGGGAGTCCTAAAGAAATATGTCCGTAACCGCGCTGGCCAGAAGGAAGCATCTCCATGGGCCATCAAACAGAAGATGTCATTGGGTTCTGTGTTGACCTCATACCTAGCCTTAAGAAGATTGGTCTCCCTCAATCGTGGTATGAGGGGAGACTGACTGGAAAAGGCACGCTTGGAGGGGACTCAATAATATGTAGGGACGGACATTCTTGGTCTCAAGCACACTACACAGTTCTACAGAACTCTACCTTGGTGACCCCGTATGTCGATGAACACAAGAACAGTCTGCGCTCCAAACACCCGGAGTAGTGTGACGACTGGATTACACGTGAACACATCAGGACTTTCGGTAGTTGGTTGGAAACACGTCTCAGAGCTGACAACATTTTTTCTGATGAGCTGCACTCGTTGTCCAGGGGACCATCTTATACTGTATTGACTTAGAAAGGATACGAGATAAATGGGAATACATTTTACACGATCGCCCAAGATCAAAAGAGCACCAACCAAAACAGTGGTGTCCGCTTTGATGCAGCAACCAAGAGGGGAAAGGACACATATTATGGTTACATAGTGGACAAATGGGAACTTGACTACGGACATGATTTTAAGGTCCCTTTGTTTAAGTGCAAATGGGTCAATATGTCAGGAGGCGGGGTATAGGTAGACCCACAGTACGGAATGACAACAGTGGATCTGAACAATCTTGGGTACACAGACGAACCATTCGTCCTAGCCAATGATGTGGCGCAGGTTTTCTATGTGAAGGACATGTCTACCAAACCGAGAAAAAGAAAAGATAAGGAAGCGAATACATCATACGATGAGCCAAAGCGCCACATAGTTCTTTCAGGAAAAAGAGACATCGTGGGATTGGAGGGCAAGACAGACATGTCTGAAGATTATGAAAAGTTTCATGAAATTCCTCCCTTCAAAGTCAAGGGTTATCCAAGCACCCTGTTAAGCGATGAAGAATATCCATGGTTACGGCGCAATAAGCAAAGGACACAAGCGAAGAAAAAGTAAAGACATATGAAGTCAGAAAGAGTTGAAAATTGATGATGTGGCTTTGAATGGTTCATTTTGAACACACAAAAAGTCTGGAGTTCAAATAAGTTTAAAAACCTTTGTAACAGATGAGTTTTTGTCCGAAACCCTCATACTTCGAAAGAGATTGTCCATTTTGTACACGAAGTGCATCCAGTTTTTGCCATAACCCTTTCAACTTTTTAGCACATGCTATGTTGGTCAAATGATGATACCATGCCAAGTTTCAACCTTTTGTGAGTTCATTTGTACTGCTTTCCAATTTCAGGGTCATTTAGCTCAAAATAAATCATGAAATGCATGAAAAATAGCAAATAAAGTTAGAAATGTTTGAAATTTTAGTATGTGACTTTGAATGGTGCATATTGAATGCACAGAAATTTTAGTATCTTCGCGTGTTTCCCTATAGTATTATTAAAACTAAAATTATATAAAATTTATGCAACTAAACTTATCATAGTATTTTCTGTTCAAAACATTAAAAGCAAAAAAGTGGAAACAAAATAAATTAAATAAAGAAAAAAGAAAAAAAATAAACAAAAAAGTAGAAAAAAAGTATTTTCTGTTCAAAACATTAAAAGGAAAAAAAGTGGAAACAAAATAAAATAAAGCAAAAAAATGCCACCTACAGGGCCATCACCGCCTGAATACGACTAGAAACCCAACAAAGGGCCAGGATTCAGGCCCGCAGAAGGCCCAGTAGACCCACGGGCAAAGAGTGACACAATAGGCCCGGAAGCCTGTAGTTGAGAGAAGCTCTAGAGGGTTGGCGCAGCAGCGCTTATAAACCGCTCTCGTGCTCCCTCGACTAGCGAGGTGGGACTAAACATCCCACCGCACCGCGGCGCAAGGCCTTTGGTTCTGGTTGGTAGCACCAACCGGAACGAAAGGGTGGCATTGGTACCGGTTCGTAGCACCAACCGGGACCAATGCCCCCTTTAGTTCCGGTTGGTGGCACCAACCGGAACCAAAGGTCTCTGTTTCCCGCCATTTGGGCTGCTAAAAAGAGACCTTTGGTCCCGGTTAGTGGCACCAACCGGAACGAAAGGGGGCATTGGTCCCGGTTGGTGCTACGAACAGGGACCAATGCTCTGGGTATATAACTGGCACTTAGGAATTTTCAGTCCTCATCTCGCCATTAGCCCCCGACGACGCCGGAGACGACACCGACGCCGTCAGGCTGCCCGACCGCCACGCCGTCGCCGCCCTCTGCCCCGTCGACGCCCTGTGCCCCGACCTCGCCGTCGCCGCCCTCTGCCTCAACCTCGCCGTCGCCGCCCTCTGCCTCGACCTCGCCGTCGCCACCCTCTGCCTCGACCATGCCATCGCCGCCCTCTGCCCCGACCTCGCCGTCGCCGCCCTCTGCCTCGCTGTGAGCCCCTCCCCCATTCCCTCCTCTTCTTCCCCGCCTCTCCGCATTGATGTATGATTTATTTTGTTCATAGAATTTTTTTTGTCAATTGATGTATGCTTTTTTTGTTCATAGAAAGTTTTTTGTTCATAGAAAGTTTTGTGTTCATAGAAAGTTTTTTGTCAATTGATGTATATATATATATGTGCATTTTTAGAAAAAATTTGTGTATGTATGTCCATATATGCAAAATTTACATTTAAGAAAAAAAGAAAATGTATGTATTATGTTCATATGCAAAGAATATGCAAAAGTTAGAATTTTTTGTACCAAGTTAAAAGAGCGTTGTCGTCGAGCCACTAGACAAACGTGACATGAGGGGGTCGAGGGTCGGGAACTAGGGTAGAGGGTCGTGGATCGCCGAGGGGTCGAGAGGTTGCCTTGTGTATCCATCCCCAAACCGTAGAAGCGTCGAGCTAGCTAGGTCTATGTTTGCCACTAATATATTAATTGTCATGTTGTAATATTTGCAGAAACTATGGACGATCCGAATCTTCCGCAAAGAAACTTACAAGAAGAAGCGTTGTTGGGGGACATCATCCGGGAAGGAGGTGATGTCTTATCGTTTCTGAACGACACCGATTGTCTGGAAGAAGAGGGTGAAGAAGGCTCCGATGATCGGACAATGGAGGTGGAAGAACATGATTATGATGGCTCCGGTGAGCGAACGAAGGAAGGAGCAGTTGCAAAGTCCGGCGAGGTATATATATTAATTAAGCCTGTGCTGACTAGCTAATCAATGCATTAATTGTTTTGGTATGTACACATATTAACTCTTTTCTTTCTTCTTTTCTAGCCCTCCGGATCCGGATCGAGCCAAACTTCGGTAACGAGATGAGGCCCGAAGAAAAAGTTGCGCCTGGATGAAAGGTTCACGATCACCAACATCAATAGAGATGGCCAACCGATTGAACCCAGCCGTACCAAGGAAGCATTTTCTGCTCAGTGCGGGGTTCTTGTTAGGGACATGATCCCGATCACCATCCACCAATGGAATAAGCCGAAGAGCGGAGACCCTGAAGTGTCTTTTGTCAACGATAGACAAAAAGATGATCTTTGGACCGTGCTGAAGGCAAATTTTACCCTACCGGCAGAGGAGGATCCGGATAAGCCAGTTATAGAGCCATTGGTCAAGGCTCATGCTCTTAAGAAGATGGCAGATCTATTCAGGAGGTGGAAGAATGAGTTGAAATCAACATTTATCGACAAAGGGAAGACTCCAACATTCACCGACCGATTTGAGAAGATAAGAGATCACTGGCCCGCATTTGTGGCCCACAAGACATCGGAGAAGAGTAGGAAGATGTCAGCGACAAACAAGATAAATGTTGCAAAGAAGAAGCTTCACCATCGCACGGGGTCAGGTGGCTACATCAAAGCCCGGCCGTTGTGGGACAAGGCTGAGAAGGACCTGCTTGCTAAAGGGGTCCAACCAGAGACATTGTACTGGCCAGACCGTGCAAGGACTTGGTTCTTCGGGGCTGGGGGAACCTTGGACCCTGAAACAGGGAAGTGCGTTTGGACGAACGAGCAACTGTCAATACCGGTCAAGAATCTTCGACAGTATATCGCCGCAGCGCAAGAAGGGATGTTCGTTCTCGACAGAGAGAATGACGAGCTCACACAGGCCCTCGGGAATCCTGAGCACCCAGGACGAACACGAGGCATGGCAGGCTCCATTCCATGGAAGGTTGGGTTTCCCGACGCAGAAGGTTACAAATCCCGGGAGAGGAAGCGGAAACAGGAGCAAAGCGATATGCAGAAGCTGAATGAAAGAGTACTAGCGCTAGAGAAACAAGCAGTTGAGAACCAGCGATCTCAACGGGACGAATCTATCGAAGAAGCTACCCCGCCATCTCAGCGGAGAAGCAGCGTGGCTTCCACCGAGCTTGACCAGCCTAACTTCACGGCTCCCAGCTACCCCGTGGATGCTATCAAGGAGGCTCAACCTTGCAACCTTATGACGCAATGGCATCACCGCAAAGTCAAGGCGGCTGTCGGCTCTGTTGCACCTTCCAAACCCGGCGCAACTTTTCACTGCCTTCCGATTCCACAAGGCTATGCTATTGTGATGGTCGATGAGATATAGGAGGGATTTGAGGACCTCGAGCTTGACCACCCTACCGGTAAAGGGGAGACTCTGCTGGAATGTGCTCTGAAGACTACATGTCTATGGCAGAAGGAGCTCATCAAGCTTCCGAACTGGACGCCTCCGCCTCCTCCTCCTCCTCCGGCGAGTCAGGGCACTCCGCCTCCTCCTCCGGCGAGTGATCAGGGCACTCCGCCTGCTCCGGCGCGTGGTGGCACTCCGCCTCCTTCTCCGCCTGCGCCGGCGCGTCCGAGCAGCCCGCCTCCTCCTCCACCTCCTTAGCAAGGGCGGAAGAGAGCCGCCGCCGCTCCGGCTGCTCCGCCTCCTCGTAACACTCCTTCTCCGCCTCGTAAGCAACAAAGGAAGACAGCCGCCGTCGTTCCGGCTGCTTCGGCGTCTAGCAGTATAACCAGTGGCGGGAGGCGATACCAATACGGTCCATCATCTCTCAAGCCTCTTGAGCAGTTACCTTACTAGAAGAGCGACGAGGAAAACGCGAATATCTCTAAAGGCCAAGTGAAGGAGTTTTTTGCAAAGAAAAATCCACCTCCGGAGGAGAAGATAGATCCGGTGAAAGTGAAGCGCACTTTGGATGCCCTGAAGCGACCACCACCGCCTCCGCCGGATGACAACTATGTCCGCACTATTAAAAAGACAGCGCTAGAAGCGCGCCGGTCTGGAACCACTAGAACTGACAAAAGGAGACAAGAACAAATTACAAAAGGGAAAAAATTCCCCAGCTTGGCGAACAGGCGAACCAATCGTGCCCCCCGCTGAAGGTGTCTAGCGATATCGTCCCAAATCTGCCGGTAATGGTGTCCGGTACCAATCCTAGTGATTACCTGCCTGACGATGTACATTTTGATATAATGGAGGCGGACGATCACAAATACCAGCACGGGAAGCCTCTCGTCAGACCTGGTCATTCTCCTCTAACAACGATGATGCGAAGATTCCATGAGTGGTACATGGACACCTGCAAGTCTGGGACGGATACTTTGATGCTGACAGTTAAAGAGGAGCACGACCTCGTTGGAATTGAACTGTTGTGTCTTCCATTTGAGGAGTTATTTCAGCTTTTCAATCAAATGGCCATCGATAAAGTAATCGTCACTTGCTACTGTCTGTAAGTACTACTTCTTTAATTAAGTCTCTATATATAGCTCAGCTCTTTCATTGCATGTACATATAGTTATCCTCGCTATATCATGCAGATTGAAGATCGTCGAATGCAAGAAAAAACAAATCTATAATATTGGGTTCATTAACCTAAATCTCTTTAATGAATGGGAAATTAAACATGATGCCAAACGAGCCGAGGCCAACTTGCTAAATTCGTTGCTTAAACATCAAAACAAAGATAAAATAATCTTTCCTTACAACTTCGAGTGAGTGTTACTGTCTTGTGCATATTCGGTTTTCCTTATTACTCGAGGTTATAGTAATGTAATTGATGAGTTATGCATGCGTGCGCAGCTTTCACTTTATTCTCCTAGAGATTAAGCTTCTGGAGGGACTAGTAACCGTCTTAGACTCAAGACGAAAAGATCGCAAGCAGTATGCGGCGATCACTGAAATGCTCGTGAAGTAAGTTCAATCGATCATTATCGCACCATATCGGCAACTTTATTCATTTCCTGATATCAGGTAATAATTATTTTCTTTGTCTGGCAGGGTTTGGAAACAATTCACCGCAATAGCTCCGGGACTGCCGGGAAAGCTGCAATTTACATACCCGAAAGTAAGTACTACTGGCTAGTTCCGCGCATCTCCCATTGATTCTAGCTAGTTTTCATCAATACCATTTATAATGCTTGATTATCAGTTTGATTGACCTCTATTTCTCGTAAAGTGGTTGTGGCAGGAAGAAGGGACTAATCTTTGTGGATACTACGTTTGCGAGTACATCTACGAAGCGACGACCTCTAAGCATGCCGGCTACTCTAAAGAAGATTTTGAAGTGCGTAAGCAATAATATTCACAATTTTATTTTATTATCATCATTTATGTTGAGTTTCATTCATATATATGTATTGACCTCCTTCTTCAAATTAGCTTTCGGAGCTGCAGGATCAACTCCTACCACAAGATCGCATAAAAGCAATTCAAGAGGAATTGGCGGGATTCTTGCTTGACCACGTCATCGATAAACACGGAGAATACCATGTGGAAGTTGAGTTCAGATGTTAGGGGATTGTAAGAGATCTTATATTGTATATATGTAGCTAGTAGCGTCCGATAGATATACGAAAACTTGTTGTTCGACCAATCTCTCGGAGAAGGAGAGGTCGACCACTTCTCTCTATATACGTTCATGACGATCTTCTGTATTTAATGGTTTCCTTCATTTTCTTACTAGCTAACGTGTCGAGTCCTCTCTATACGTATAGTACGTAGCGTCGACCAAGCACGGAGATAAGAGAGGACACTTCTCTCTATTAGCTAGCTAAAATAATATATGAAACCCCTAAATTAACCCTGCAAAACCCCCTAAACCCCCCACCCCCTTTAAAAAAAAAACCCCAGGCCCTGGACTACTGACGCGTGAATGCCTTTTGGTCCCGGTTCGTGTTACCAACCGGGACTAAAGGTCCTCCGCCCCAGCGCACCACAGCAGCCCACGTGGAGCCCCATTTGTCTCGGTTCGTAGGCGAACCGGGACTAAAGGTATTGGGCTTTAGTACCGACCCTTTAGTCCCGGTTCCGGAACCGGGACAAATGGGCCTCTGGAACCGGAACAAATGGGCCTTTTTCTACCAGTGGTCTGGTCGTTTGTTCACGGAGTCCTGCCAAGTGCATTTATCTCGGGGGTAGTCCGTGGGCCAGTGTCTCTGAAGTTCTCCATTTAATAAACGTATACAACCAGGAATACAACAGCTGCACCGAATCCCAAGGACACTGGTCGGCAGCGATTTCGGGATTACATGAGCTCGGGCGCCAGTTTGCATTTCCCCATACATGATTCTTTTAAGCCTATTCTTAACACAAAAGATAGTAAAGCCATTTTTTAGAAATCCTAGTAAAGTTCGTTTCCTAAAAATCTATTGGTCATCATCACCACGTCCAGAAAGGGGAGCGCTGCATCAGCCGCCAGTATGCCGCCGAGCAGCTGCTGTCATTTTGTTTGTTGTGCTAATTCAGGATTTAACTGAACTATTTTGAGTTTCTCATTTTTTCATAAATATTCTGAGTTTTGATTTTAGAAACCCCAATTTTATAAAATCCGAATTACCAGTCCGGAAGGTAAACACGAACGACCAACCTGAGGCACCACAATTCCGCCAAAACCACCTCCATGAGTTCTTGAACCCTATCCACGTGACCGCCTCAACGCCTCCACCAACATGATGAATGGAGAAAACAGAGGCATGTTGGAGGCCCTTTGACCGATCCCGCCGAGTAACTCACGGGAAGCTTGGATCGAGCAAGATGTCATACTAAAAGCCCAAGTCCTGTCGTGCTTTCCCACCCGTGGCGTCGCCATGATGGCCAAAAGAAGAAGGGGAGGACACGAGAGAGACTTGATCTTATGCGATTGCACGCTTATTAAGGCAGCTAAAGATAGAATTGTCGCCTCCCTTTCACCTCACTATGGAACTCGAGCAGAAGATGACATCAAAGACTACCATGCACTGTGCAAGCAACGGTGTGCAACATCTCGTTTTCCTCCCCTAACCCTAGGAGGCTAGGACAAACTCTCACCTCCAGACTTCACTGGCGAGCCGATGGATTCACCTCCCCGCTTCCTGTCATCCCATGGCCGGTGGGGGGAAGGAGAATCTGGGTGTCTCCACACCGGTTGGTAGTTTAGGTTAGGGTCGCAGGTGCGACGCTTGGGCGGATGGCGTCGCTACTTCTTTGAGTTTATCTTTCGCCCTCCGATCCTTCTCGGGATCGTCTGTCTGGATGTAGTCGATGGAGCTCCAACGTAGATATTTGACGTCTCCTTGGGGCAGTGTGTTTAAGGTTTCTCGTCATGTGACAAGGTTTGGCGTCAGGTGCTTCAGATCTATGCAAGGGGTTGAACGGCGATGACTCCAGCTCTAGGGCGCGCTGATCATTAACGACACATGCATGAAGTCTTCTTGGCTATCATTGACAAGTTCAAGCCGGCTCCGGTTGAGGAGCGGTGACAACGATGCGTCGGTGGCTTGTTCTAGTGGTAGTAGTGGTTGTTTGATGTTTTTAAAATCTTGATGTAATTTTTATTATCTTTGAGATGCTTTTATACTTTTGATAAATTTTGATAATAATACATCTAAATGATTTTTTAAAGCAACGGTGGGCAGCACACCAACGACATCTTGCCAGGTGCCATCAAGGCAAGCCCAGGCAAGCGCTCCTGAACCAAAACTACTAAGAGCATCTCCAGTCGTACCCCTGGTACGCCCTCCCAGGCACCTTTTTTTAGCACCGGCGGTAAAAAAAACTAGCCGTGCCCCCAAGACGTCGTTTTGTGCCGGATTTGGGAAAGCTAGCCCCGGCGACCCCAGGCCAAATCCAGCCCCTCGGGGGGGGGGGGGGCACTTGGAGGCGTCCGGCGCTATTTTTTGCATGCACAAACCCCAGTTGTCAGCCTCTCTCCTTTTTTTTCTGCTAGGCCCACCCATGTGCGTGCAAAAAGGAATCTTTTCTCTCTCTTTCTCTCTCTGCATGTGTCGGCTGGGTAAGGGACGCCTGGAAACTTTTCCCCCGCCAATGCAAAAATTACGTCGGGGCAACCCCAGGAGGTCGAAAAAATGCCTCCCAAGGGGCACAACGGCTGAAGATGCTCCAAATACAGGAGAGGCCCCTAGGAATGAGATGAGGGGAGCCGGGAGAACAACGACCACCCTGCTGGATCACTTCACTTCCCAAGGCACCGTGTTGTTCTTGTCGGTCGATTGTTGCTTGGTGTATTTTGAGTTGTACAAGATCATATTGGGTCGTTGTGAACGGTAGTACTACCCCATTTCTTTGCCCGTCCGTTGGAAATATCTTTGGGCAGATGGAGCTCAGTTGCCCTGACAAATTTTGACTCTCTGGAGTAGGAAATGCCATCTGCATCTTTTTTATAGGAAAATGCTAGCTGCATCAACCAGTCGCGAGCTCGATGGGTAAGGCTTTCACTTAGTATGCAGAATTAACCTAGGACTATCACCTGTTGGGCCGGGTCCCCCCCCCCCCCCCCCCAAAAAAAGGAATTTGTTGGGCCAGGTGGACGAGAAACACCTGGCATTGCTTCTTCATTTCAGAATTATTAATCCATGATAGAGACACTCAAGTTTGATGATAATTCACTTCAGATTATTATTATTATTATTATCATTATCATCTTGCAATCAATTATGCATGAGTAAAATCAAGCGTTGATTAATTCCTCTCTTATTTCTTCACACAGGCGGACTGGACTATTTGCTCACTCACTAAGTTGGTCGGCAGCCGGTGTCGGCTTCTTCTTCTTGCATTCTACCGAGGGCAGCTACTGCACCTTAGACTCATACAATGGTGGCTCTCGCACGCCGGGTGGTGGCTCTGGCACGTCGGGCTCTTGAGGTGGCGGGGCTTTAATGTCACATTTGAATGTACATATGCACCTTTTTTCCTTCTTCTTTGGTTTGAGAAGGCCGTTGTCACCGTTTTCTTCGTTGAGCACGTCGCCAACGATTGACTTTTTAATGGCGCAATAGCCCCCATCGAAATGCTCTTTGTGACAGGCTTTGATGCATCGCACGATCTTTTTGCAAGGGCCTTTGTACCACTTGCTAGGGGACATGCATACCCGAGCCTCCGCACCTGCATGTGACGTAGAATTAATGTGTGCACTAACAAATTATATTAGCAATTGTTTCGTCAATTGATCATAATTGCATGGGATTGCGATGTGATAAAATCTGCTAGATAAACTTACAGAAGGCCATGAGGAGAAAGCCCAGGGTGAAGGCAGCAAGCACCTGGGCACCGGTGAACGCCATGGCAATGTGCTCAAAAGTTGTTGGATTGGTAGTGCGAGGAGAAGAACGGAGATTGAGTGCTATTTATGGCACTCATCTTGGCTGAGCATTCAATGTTTTGAAGGATATGGAAATCCAAATAGGGGATACAGTCATTTGTATATAGTATCTATCTCTTGTAATTAGTCATGTGTATCTAAACAGAACCTTCTGCTGGGTGCAATAATATTGATTGCAGTGTACGAGTAATACACAAACAGTACGTGCCTACTCTTGATTGGTTTACACTGAATCATTTTCTAGTGGCAAATATTATTTTACATGGCTACGCACTATAATCATCTAGACGAAAATTAAGTTCCCACAGGGGACCTCAATATATTTTGACCAAAACTGGCATTCTCCCTGTGATTTTATTCATCTAAAATGTTTTAGAGTATCCCCTTCAAGTTTATGTGGTGTTGTGGACACGCGCGATCAGGGCCTCCCTGTCCTAGGCGATTTCAGCCGTAGGATTTGCGCTGAAAACGATCTTAGCCGTCATTTGAGGCTGTGGATTAGGCTTTTATTTTACCCCGAGCTGTGTTTCTCCCGTGAATGCCAGTGAGCCCTGCTTGATATGGGCCCCATACAGGGAACTTTCTTAGGACCAGTTAAATTTCAGATAACAAGTTGTGAAAATAAGCTTCAGATGAACTCTTTTGAAAATAAGCTCCAGATAACAAGCTAGCCAATTCTTTTCGATGCTTATTTTTTCACCTTATCTGTGGTATGATCAGTGAAAAGTCTGTAATGTCCTTAGACTATCTTGTTGGATTAAATGATAAGTCTGTAATGTCCTTAGACTAGCTTGTTGGATTAAATGATACTGTATCACATTATTTGTTATCATTTTGCTGCCCATATGAACATAAGGAAGTTCATTGTCCGTCACATGTGTGACGGTAGAGTTTTGCCGCGATTCGGAGGCGACCTAGGCCTCCCACACCCGTTGCAGTTCTGTAGCCTCCGTCGTCTCCCCTGCTGCCGCCCATCATCTCCGTGGCCGCCACCCGTCATACGGTCGGCGTGGTCTCGAGCCCCTTTCAAGCCCCCACCAACCCACCCCAAGTGTCCCGCTGTGTTTCAGTGTACCACCTGGCTCCTGCCCTCGATCTCTTTCCCGTTGTGTGATCTCTTGTGTTGGTGCGAGGTAGAGAAGATGGAGAGGGTAGAGAGACAACTAAAGAAGTTGAATATGTCGGATAAGGAGAACAAGGGGATAAAGATTGGTTGGAGTTGATCTGGCTCCTGCCTTCGAAACCCCCTGCAAGCAAGGACGTCTGGATTGTTTCACAACATTAGGCTCTACAAGCTTCTCATCTTAAGAGTGGAACGAGCAGATTGTACTAACTTTGACACTGCATTTGTGAAACATGTTAATTAATTACAGACTGAACCACATTTATGTCCTTCAAACTTCAGGCTTTTACGCATGTGCAGATTCGTTTGACGACGGGTTACTGAAACTACTAGTTTCTGTAACAGAGGCGCCTTTCTTAATCCGCCGTGTCCCTGCCAGAGTAGAGACTTTGAAAAGTTCCAGTATAATGTGAAGGACGAGCACAGAATGAGCAAAGGAGATAGAATAATAAAATGGGGAAACCACAGCAAAAATAACATGACATGATTTATAACCAATGTTTTAAATAGCGGGCTATGTCAAATAACGACGGACCTCCAAATAATCTATATCAGACTCTAGTCGGCTATTTAAAACTATATTTATGACCTGCAGATTTTGTGGGTATTGTTCATCACCAAGGAAGAAATATCCCGACACCATTCTGTACATTGCTTCTGTCAAGTAAATTTTCAGCTCACAGATGTACACCTAGTCGCCTCCATTAACAAGGTAGAAAGTAGCCACTGCAATTCAACAAGGGCAGCACTGGGCGAGGGCGCACCGGCCCAAATTTGGGCCGGTCAACGCGCGACCCTACGATGCAACAGCTGTTAGCCATCAGATCTGTTAGTCTCTTCGTCAATCTCTTGCATCGTCTTTCTCCAAAAAATTGCAGCGTCACGAGCGCCATTGACCCCAACCGTAATCTCCTGTGAGGCGACTAAGCTCGAAGCAGCACAACACACCCCGTGCTCCCCGGAGCCGCCGCTCGCCAGATCTGCTCGTCGGCGCGCTCGCCATCACACTCGTCGGAGCAGCTCACCGGTGCGTTCCTTGGTTCCAAATCTTGCTCACGTGTCGTGATAGCAAAATTTGTTGTTGGTTGTAGCAAAATGCGACACCGATGATAGCAAAATGCGGTGCCGGTTGTAGCAAATTTCGATGCCGGTTGAAGCATGTAGCAAATTACGCCTTTAGCCATGGACGCAACTTCGTCGGCCATGTCCGTTGCAGCTCCGCTCGCCATGGAGCAGTTGAGACAGAGAGAGGGGATGCAGCTTGCCATGTCGTCGGTTGGAGCAAAATGAAACACTGATTGTAGCAAAAATCGCGACGCCATATGCGATGTAGCAAAATGCGACACCGGTGGTCGCAAAATGAGGTGCTGGTTGTAGCAAATTTAGATACCGATTGAAGCACGTAGCAAAATACCATCCAGACAGGTCTGGAGCAGCGCGAGCAGGTGGCCGCTCGCCGGAGCAGCACAGGCAGATAGATGATGGACATCATCGAATCTCCCTGCCGGTTCCAGCAAACTTGGTTGCCGGTTGCAACATCCCGTTAGCCCTGTCACAACTCTAATTTGTGGCTTGCTCAGGGGGCGCGTCGTTGATGCCAGCGAGCTCATACTGCGGGAGATGGGATGGGATTGGACGGAGGGGGAAGGAAGATGACGAGGATATGTACCTAGGGTGGGGTCTTAGGCAAGGCCCAAATACCCAACCTAAGGACACCACATGGGAGGACTTGAAGATCAAGCATGAACTTCCGAGTGGATCCCTGGATACGTTCAAAGTCACTCGACAGTAATCCACTCGGAGACTCCCGCTATCACTCGGCAGTCGCGTGTCACTCGGAAGACCTCGCTTTCACTCGACGCCAGAAGACCAGGAGCCATCATCAAGAACCCAACGGGCAAACGCTGGTTCAATGGTCATTACTAGCTTTTATTACGTACGTTACCTGTAACGGCAGACTTTAAACCCCATGACCAGGCCCTTAGATGCGGGATAATTATGAGGGGCAGCGAACTCTATATAAGCCAACCCTCCCCTCCTGCACAAGGGTTCGCAACCATTGTAATCTCTGTTGGGGAACGTTGCATGGAAAACAAAAAAAATTCTACGCACACGCAGATCTATCCATGATGATGAGCATCTACGAGAGAGAGAGAGAGAGAGAATGGATCTACGTACCTTTGTAGATTGCTAAGCGGGAAGCGTTAAGAAACGCGGTTGGTGTAGTCGAACGTCTTCGCGATCCAAATCGCCGAACGTCCCGCGATCTCATCACGATTCGTCCCGCGATCCAATCACGATCCGTCCCGCGAACTCATCACGATCCGTCCCGCGAACTCATCACGATCCGTCTCGCGAAGTCATTACGATCCGTCTCGCGAACTCATCACGATCTGTCTCGCGATCTTGATCACGGTCCTTCCGATCTAGCACCGAACGGACGGCACCTCCGCGTTCAGCACACGTACAGCTTGATGACGATCTCCGCCGTCTTGACCCAACAAGAGGGAGCGGAGAGGAAGAAGAGTTCTCCGGCAGCGTGACGGCGCTCCGGCGATGGTGGTGGAGCAATTCCGGCAGGGCTTCGCCTAAGCGTTGTAGAAAACCGATCTAGAGGAGAAACTATGCATCGGAGGAACGGGTAGCACGTGGCTGAAAAACTAGTGCAAAACCCCTAAAACCACCGGTATATATAGGAGGAGAGGAGGAGAGGAGGCATCCTTGGCTTCCTAAGCTAAGGGCGTCGGCCGAACCTACTAGGAGAGGAGGAATCCTCCTTCAATCCTAGTAGGACTAGGATTGCTCCTTTTTTTTCCTTTTTCCGCCTTTTTCTTATTGGGTTTTCTTCTCCAGCCACATGGGCCTTGTGTGGGAGTTTCCACCAGCCCACTAAGGGCTGATACTCACTCTCCCACAGCCCATGAAGCCTCTTGGGTCGAAATACCCCTCCCGGAGGCCTCCTGGTACACTACCGGCACTCCCAGCACACTACCGATGAGTCCGAAACTTTTCCGTTGACCAAAACAGGACTTCCTATATATCAATCTTTACCTCTGGACCATTCCGGAGCTCCTTGTGACGTCCGGGATCTCATCCGGGACTCCGAACAACCTTCGGTCACCAACATACATAACTCTATACTACCGAAACTTCACCGAACCTTAAGTGTGCAGACCCCGCGGGTTCGAGAACTATGTAGACATGACCGAGACACCTCCATGGTCAATAACCAATAGCGGGACCAAGATACCCATATTGGTTCCTACATATTCTACAAAGATCTTTATCGGTCGAACCTCTATGTCAAGGATTCAGTTAATCTTGTATGATGTTCCCTTTGTTCTTCGGTATGTTTACTTGCCCGAGATTCGATCATCGGTATCTCCATACCTAGTTCAACCTCGTTACCGGCAAGTCTCTTTACTCGTTCCGTCATACAAGATCCCATGACTAACACTTAAGTCACATTGCTAGCAAGGCTTGTTGTGATGTTGTATTACCGAGTGGGCCCTGAGATATCTCTCAGTCACACGGAGTAACAAATCCCAGTCTTGATCCATGCCAACCCAACAGACACCCTCGGAGATACCTATAGAGTACCTTTATAGTCACCCAGTTACGTTGGGACATTTGATACACACAAGGCACTCCTCCGGTGTCAGTGAGTTGCAAGATCTCATGGTCATAGGAACATATACTTGACATGCAGAAAACAGTAGCATTAAACTGACACGATCATATGCTACGTTTGTAGTTTGGGTCTTGTCCATCCCATCATTCTTCTAATGATGTGATCCCATTATCAAATGACATCTCATGTCCATGGCTAGGAAACCTTAACCATCTTTGATCAACGAGCTAGTCTATTAGAGGCATACTAGGGACATGGTTTTGTCTATGTATCCACACATGTATCTAAGTCTCCGATCAATACAATTATAGCATGGACAATAAATGATTATCATGAACAAGGAAATATGATAATAACTAATTTATTATTGCCTCTAGGGCATATTTTTAACAGTCTCCCACTTGCACTAGAGTCAATAATTTAGTTCACATCACCATGTGATTCCCATTGTTATGAATCTAACACCCAATGAGTTCTGGGGCTCGATCATGCTTTGCATGTGAGAAAGGTCTTATAGTCAATGGTTCTGCGACATTCAGTTCCGTGTGTACTTTGCAAATCTTTATGTTAAAATATAAATACTGCTACCATACTCCACTTGGACCTATTCCAAATGGCTGCTCCACTATATGTATCCGGATTGCTACTAAGAGTCATCCGGATTGGTGTTAAAGCTTGCATCGACATAACTCTTTACGGTGAACTCTTTGTCACCTCCATAATCGAGAAACATCTCCTTAGTCTTTTAGTTACTAAGGGTAATCTTGACCGTTGTCCAGTGCTCCATTCCAGGATCACTTTAGAACCTTTCGGCCATACTTTTGGCAAGGCTGACATCGGATCTTGTGCACAGCATTGCATACATGATAGAGTCTATGGTTGAAGCATAGGGGATGACACTGATCTTTTCTCTATCTTCTGCAGTCACTGGGCATTGAGTCTTACTCAACTTCACACCTTACAAATCAGGCGAGAACTCTTTCTCTGACCGATCCATTTTGAACTCTTTCAAAATCTTGTCAAGGTATGTACTCATTAAAAGTCTCATCAAGTATCTTGATTTATCTCTATAGATCTTGATGCTCAACAATTAGGTAGCTTTATCCAGGTCTTGCTTTGAAAAACTCTTTTCAAACAACCGTTCATGCTTTCCAGAAATTCTATATCATTTCTGATCAACAATATGTCAACCACATATGCTTACCAGAAACTCTATAGTGCTCTCACTCACTTTATTGTAAATACAAGTTTCTCATAAACTTTGTATAGACTCAAAAACTTTGATCACCTCATCAAATTATATATTCCAACTACGAGATGCTTGCTTCAGTCCATAGAAGGATCACTGAAGCTTGCACACCTTTTAGCATCCTTAGGACTGACAAAACCTTCTGGTTGCATCTCATACAACCTTTCCTTAAGGAAGGAAACGATGTTTTGGTATCCATCTGCCAGATTTCATAATTGAAAAATGCAGCAACTGCTAACATAATTCCAACAGACTTTAGCATCGCTACGAGTGAGAAAGTCTCATCGCAGTCAACTCCTTGAACTTGCCGAAACTTCTTTGCGACAAGTCGAGCTTTATAAATGGTGACACTCACCATCAGTGTCTGTCTTCATCTTAAAGGTCCATTTGTACTCGACGACCTGCCATCAAACGAGGAAGTCTACCAAAGTCCATACTTGGTTTTTATACATGGATCCTTTCTCGGATTTTATGGCCTCTAACCGTTTGTCGGAATCCGGGCCCATCATCGCCTCTCCACAGCCCGTAGGTTCATCGTTGTCCAACAACATGACTTCCAAGACAGGGTTGTCGTACCGCTCAGGAGTAGTACACATCCTTGTCGACCTACGAGGTTCGATAGTAACTTGATTCGAAGCTTCATGATCATCATCATTTACTTCCTCTTCAACTAACGTAGGTTCTACAGAAACATCTTTCTATGATGCGCTACTCTCTGGTTGAAACAAAGGTTCAACAACCTCATCAAGTTCTATCTTCCTCCCACTCAATTCTTTCGAGAGAAACTTTTCCTCGAGAAAGGACCCGTCTTAGCAACAAACACTTTCCACTTGGATCTGAGATAGAAGGTATACCCAACTGTTCTTAGGGTATTCTATGAAGATGCATTGTCCGCTTTGGGTTCTAGCTCATTAGGTGAAAACAATTTTTCCACACAAGCGTCGCAGCCCCAAACATTAAGAAATGACAACTTAAGTTTCTATCAAACCATAATTCACACGGTGTCATCTTAACGGATTTAGATGGTGCCCTATATAAAGTGAATGTAGTTGTCTCTAATGCATAACCGTAAAATTATAGTAGCAAAACGATAAGAGACATCATAGGACGCACCATATCCAATAGAGCATGACTATGACGTTCGGACACACCATCACGCTATAGTGTTTCCAGGTGGCGTGTGTTGTGAAAAAACTTTCACATTGTCTAAAGTTGTATGCCAAAATCGTAACTCAGATATTCACCTCCACAATCATATCGTAGACATTTCTTCTTGTCACAATGATCTTTAAACTTCACTCTGAATTTTCTTGAACCTTTCAAACGATTCAGACTTGTGTTTCATTAAGTAAATAAACACTATATCTACTCAAATCATCAGTGAAGGTAAGAAAATAACGATATCGACCGCACACTACAAGACTCATTGGATTGCATACATCAACATGTATCATTTCCAATAAATCACTTGCCCGCTCCATCCATCTGGAAATGAGGTCCTTAGTCATCTTGCCCAAGACGCATGGTTCGCATGTCTCAACCGATTCGAAATCGAATGAGTCCAAAGATCCATCGGCATAGAGTTTCTTCATGCGCTTTATACCAATATGACATTTAGCGGCAGTGCCACAAGTATGTGGTACTATCATTATTAACTTTGTATCTTTTGGCATCAATGTTATGAACATGTGTATTACTACGATTAAGATTCAACAAACCATTCTCACTGGGTGCATGACCATTGAAGGTATTATTCATGTAAACAGAATAACCATTATTCTCCAACTTAAATGAATAACCGTGTTGCAATAAACAAGATCTAATCACGTTCATGCTCAACGCAAAACACCAAATAACATTTATTTAGGTTTGTCACTAATCCCGAAGGTAGAGAGAGCGTGCGATCTTGATCACATCAACCTTGGAAACATTTCCAACACACATCGTCACCTCACCCTTAGCTAGTGCTCCATTTGTAGCTTTTATTTCGAGTTGCTAACGTTTAGCAATCGAACCGGTATCCAATACCCAGGGTGCTACTAGGAGTACTCACAAGGTACACATCATTAAAACGTATATCAAATATACTTCTGTCGACGTTGCCAGCCTTTCTTATCTACCAAGTAACTAGGGTTGTTCTGCTTCAGCGACCGCTCTCCTCATTATCGAAGCACTTAGTCTCGGGTTTGGGTTCAACTTTGGGTTGCTTCACTAGAGCAGCAACTCACTTGCTATCCATGAATTTTCCCTCCTTGCTCTTGCCCTTCTCGAAACTAGTGGTTTGACTAACCATCAACCCTTGACGCTCCTTCTTGATTTCTACCTTCGCGGTGTCAAACACCGCGAACAGCTCAGGGATCATTATTTCTATCCCTGGCATTTTATAGTTCATCATCAAGTTCTAGTAGCTTAGTAACAGTGACTTGGAGAACTATATCAATCACTATCTTATCTGTGTTGGAAATATGCCCTAGAGGCAATAATAGATTAGTTATTATCATATTTCCTTGTTCGTGATAATCGTTTATTATCCATGCTATAATTGTATTGATCGGAAACTCAGATACATGTGTGGATACATAGACAACACCATGTCCCTAGTATGCCTCTAGTAGACTAGCTCGTTGATCAAAGGATGGTTAAGGTTTCCTAGCCATGGACATGAGATGTCATTTGATAACGGGATCACATCATTAGGAGAATGATGTGATGGATAAGACCCAAACTACAAACATAGCATATGATCGTTTCAGTTTATTGCTACTGTTTTCTGCATGTCAAGTATATGTTCCTATGACCATGAGATCATGCAACTCACGGATATCGGAGGAGTGCCTTGTGTGTATCAAACGTCGCAACGTAACTGGGTGACTATAAAGGTGCTCTACAGGTATCTCCGATGGTGTTTGTTGAGTTGGCATGGATCGAGACTGGGATTTGTTACTCCGTGTAACGGAGAGGTATCTCGGGGCCCACTCGGTAATGCAACATCACAATAAGCCTTGCAAGCAATGTGACTAATTGTTAGTTGCGGGATCTTGTATTACGGAACGAGTAAAGAGACTTGCCGGTAACGAGGTTGAACTAGGTATGGAGATACCGACGATCGAATCTCGGGCAAGTAACATACCGAAGAACAAAGGGAACGATATACGGGATTAACTGAATCCTTGACATAGAGGTTCGACCGATAAAGATCTTCGTAGAATATGTAGGAACCAATGTGGACGTCCAGGTCCCGCCATTGGTTATTGACCGTAGAGGTGTCTCGGTCATGTCTACATAGTTCTCGAACCCGCAGGGTCTGCACACTTAAGGTTCGGTGACGTTTCGGTAGTGTAGAGTTATGTATGGTGGTGACCGAAGGTTGTTCGGAGTCCCGGATGAGATCCCGGACGTCACGAGGAGCTCCGGAATGGTCCGGAGGTAAAGATTCATATATAGGAAGTCCCAGTTTGGTTTCCGGAAAAGTTTCGGGCTCATCGGTAGTGTACCGGGAGTATCGGTATTGTACCGGGAGTGCCGGTAGTGTACCGGAGGACCTCCGGGAGGGGTACTTCGACCCCAAGAGGTCCATGGGCTGTGGGAGAATAATAACCAGCCCTTATTGGGCTGGGAAAACAGCCACAAAGGCCCATGGCGCAGGAGAGAAAGTCCTAAAGCAAAAAGTGGAAAATCAGCCAATAGGAGGCAATCCTACTCCAACTAGGATTGGAGGTGAAGTAGGATTTCTTCCCACCTCCTATTTCGGCCGACCCAAAGGCCTTGGCTGCCTCTCCTCTCCTCTCCTCCTATATATACTAGTGGATTGGGTGGTTTTTGGACAGAATTTCCGGCCACGTGCTACCCGTTTCACCGGTGCACAGTTTCTCCTCTAGATCGGTTTTCCGCAGCGCTTAGGCGAAGCCCTGCCGGAATCACTCCACCACCATCACCGGAGCGCCGTCATGCTGCCGGTGAACTCTCTCTCCTCTCCACCTCCTCTTGCTGGATCAAGATGGTGGAGATCGTCATCAAGCTGCACGTGTGCTGAACGCGGAGGTGCCGTCCGTTCGGCGCTAGATCGGAAGGACCGTGATCGAGATCGCGAGACGGTTCGTGATGAGATCGCGGAACGGATCGTGATGAGTTCGTAGGACAGATCGTGATCAAGATCGTGAGACGGATCGTGATGAGATCGCGGGACGGATCGTGATGAGTTCACGGGACGGATCGTGATTGGATCGCGGGACGGATCGTGATGAGATCGCGGGACGCTCGGCGATTTGGATCGCGAAGATGTTCGACTACACCAACCGCGTTTCTTAACGCTTCCCGCTTAGCGATCTACAAGGGTACGTAGATCCACTCTCCCTCTCGTAGATGCTCATCACCATGGATAGGTTTGCGTGTGCGTAGGAAAATTTTTGTTTCCCATGCGACGTTCCCCAACAGTGGCATCATGAGCTAGGTTGATGGTTCGATGAGATCTCGAGTAGAACACAAAAGGTTTGTGGGCGTTGATGCTTAGATTGCTTCCTCCCTTGGTCGTATTTTGGTTCAGCGGGATTGTGAGATGAAGCGGCCCTGACCAACATTACTCGTACGCTTACGAGAGACCGGTTCCCTCGACGCAACTTGTTGCCTAGATGGCTTGCGGGTGACAGTTTCTCTCACTTTAGTTGGATCGGATTCGACAAAGGCGGTCCTTGAGAAGGTTGAAAAGCAAACTAGTGTATCACCGTTGTGGTTTATGCGTAGGTGAGAATCGTTCTTGCTAGATACCCATAGCAGCCACGTAAAATATGCAACAACAATTAGAGGACGTCTAACTTGTTTTTGCAGGGTATGTTGTGATGTGATATGGCCAATTACATGATGAGATATATGTGATGTATGAGATGATCATGTGATGTATAGATTATCACGACTTGCATGTCGATGAGTACGGCAACCGGCAGGAGCCATAGGGTTGTCTTTAATTATTGTATGACCTGCGTGTCAATCATTAAGCGCTATGTAATGCTTTACTTTATCGCTACGGTAGCAATAGTAGTAGAAGCATGCAGGGCGTGACAACCCCAATGGCAACACATTGATGGAGATCAAGATGATGGAGATCATGGTGTTGTGCCGGTGACGATGGAGATCATGCCGGTGTTTCGAAGATGGAGATCTTAAACACAAGTTCATGGCCATATCATGTCACTTATGAATTGCATGAGATGTTAATCCTTTTATGCACCTTGTTTTGCTTAGTACGGCGGTAGCATTATAAGGTGATCCCTCACTTGAATTTCAAGATGAACTGTGTTCTCCCCGAGTGTGCACCGTTGCGAAAGTTCGTCGTGTTGAGACACCACGTGATGATCGGGTGTGATAGACTCTACGTTCACATACAACGGGTGCAAGCCAGATTTGCACGCGCAGAACACTCGGGTTAAACTTGACGAGCCTAGCATGTACAGACATGGCCTCGGAACACGAGAGACCGAAAGGTCGAACATGAGTCATATAGTAGATATGATCAACATAATGATGTTCACCATTGCAGCCACCTCAACTCACGTGATGATCGGACTTGAGTTGGTGAATTTGGATCATGTATCACTCGAATGATCGGAGGGATGTCAATTTGAGTGGGAGTTCTTAAGTAATATGATTAATTGAACTCATTATCATGAACATAGTCAAAGTGTCTTTGCAAATTATGTTGTAGATTACTAGCTCGCGCTGTAGCTCCCTTGTATTTTTATATGTTCCTAGAGAAATAGAATTGAAAGATGTTGGTAGCAAAATTGCGGACTGGGTCCGTGATCTGAGGATTGTCCTCACTACTGCACAGAAGGCTTATGTCCTTAATGCACCGCTCGGTGCGCCACCCCCTCTAGCGTCGTCTATAGATGTTGTGAACATCTAACAGGCACGTTTCGATGACTACTTGATAGTTTAGTGCGTCATGCATTACGGCTTAGAATTGAGGCTCCAAAACGTTTTGAACGTCACGGAACATATGAGATGTTCTAGGAGCAGAGATTGTGATCTCAGGCTCGTGCCTTTGTTGCGAGATATGAGATCTCCAACAAGATTCTTTGCTTGTAAGATGAAGGAGAATAGCTCAATCGTTGAGCATGTACTCAGATTGTCTGGGTACTACAATCGCTTGAATCAAGTGGGAGTTGATCTTCCAGATAAGATAGTGATTGATATAGTTCTCCAAGTCACTGTCACTAAAGCTACTAGAACTTAGTGATGAACTATAATACACCAGGGATAGAAGTATTGATCCCTGAGCTGTTCGCGATGTTTGACACCGCGAAGGTAGAAATCAAGAAGGAGCGTCAAGTGTTGATGGTTAATCAAACCACTAGTTTCGAAAAGGGCAAGAGCAAGGAGGGAAACTTCATGGATAGCAAGTCAATTGCTGCTCGAGTGAAGCAACCCAAAGTTGAACTCAAACCCGAGACTAAGTGCTTCTATTATGAGGTGAGAGGTCGCTGAAGCGGAACAACCCTAGATACTTGGTAGATAAGAAGGCTGGCAACATCGACAGAAGTATATTTGATATACGAGTTATTGATGTGTACCTTGCTAGTACTCCTAGTAGCACCTGGGTATTGGATACCGGTTCGGTTGCTAAATGTTAGTAACTCGAAATAAAAGCTACGGAATAAACGGAGAACTAGCTAAGGGTGAGGTGACGATGTGTGTTGGAAATGTTTCCAAGGTTGATGTGATCAACATCGCACGCTCTCTCTACCTTCAGGATTAGTAACGAACCTAAATAAATGTTATTTGGTGTTTTGCGTTGAGCATGAACATGATTAGATCATGTTTGTTGCAATACGATTATTCATTTAAGTCAGAGAATAATAGTTATTCTGGTTACATGAATAATACCTTCAATGGTCATGCACCAAGTGAGAATGGTTTGTTGAAATCTTGATCGTAGTAGTACACATGTTCATAACATTGATGTCAAAAGATACAAAGTTAATAATGATAGTACCACATACTTGTGGCACTGCCGCTAAATGTCATATTGGTATAAAGCGCATGTAGAAACTCCATGCTGATGGATATTTGGACTCATTGATTTCGAATCGGTTGAGACATGCGAACCATGCCTCTTGGGCAAGATGACTAAAGGACCCCGTTGGATGGAGCAGGCAAGTGATTCATTGGAAATGATACATGTTGATGTATGCAATCTAGTGAGTCTTGTAGCGTGCAGTGGATATCGTTATTTTCTTACCTTCACTGATGATTTGAGTAGATATAGTGTATATTTACTTAATGAAACACAAGTCTGAATCGTTTGAAAGGTTCAAGCAAATTCAGAGTGAAGTTTAAAGATCATCGTGACAAGAAGATAAAAATGACCGCGATATGATCGTGGAGGTGAATATCTGAGTTACGAGTTTGGCATACAACTTAAGACAACGTGAAATTTGTTTCACAACTAACGCCACCTGGAACACCATGCTGTGATGGTGTGTCCGAACATCATAGTCATGCTCTATTGATATAGTGCATACTGTGATGTCTCTTATCATTTTACTACTATAATTTTTGGGGTTATGCATTAGAGACAACTACATTCACTTTAAATAGGGCATCATCTAAATCCGTTGAGATGACACCGTGTGAATTATGGTTTGATAGAAACCTAAGCTGTCATTTCTTAATGTTTGGGGCTGCGATGCTTGTGTGGAAAATGTTTTCACATAATAAGCTAGAACCCAAAGCGGACAAATGTATCTTCATAGAATACCCTAAGAACAGATGGGTATGCCTTCTATCTCAGATCCGAGTGCAAAGTGTTTGTTGCTAGAACTGGGTCCTTTCTCGAGAAAAAGTTTCTCTCAAAAGAATTGAGTGGGAGGAAGATAGAACTTGATGAGGTTGTTAAACCTTTGTTCAACCAGAGAGTAGCGCAGCGCAGAAAGATGTTTCTGTGAAGCCTACGTTAGTTGAAGAGGAAGTTAATGATGATGATCATGAAGCTTCAGGATCAAGTTACTATCAAACTCCGTAGGTCGACAAGGATGTGTACTGCTCCTGAGCGGTACGACAACTCTGTCTTGGAGGTCATGTTGTTGGACAACGATGAACCTACGAGCTATGGATAAGCGATGATGGGCCCGGATTCCGACAAATGGTTGGAGGCCATGAAATCCGAGATAGGATCCATGTATTAAAACCAAGTGTAGACTTTGGTAGACTTGCTCGTTGGACGGCAGGTCGTTGAGTACAAATGGATCTTTAAAATGAAGACAGACACTGATGGTGAATGTCACTATTTGTAAAGCTCGACTTGTTGCAAAGATGTTTGTGACAAGTTCAAGGAGTTGAGTACGATGAGACTTTCTCACTCGTAGCGATGCTAAAAGTTTGTTGGAATTGTGTTAGCAGTTGCTGTGTTTTCAATTATGAAATCTGGCAGATGGATGTCAAAACATCGTTTCCTTAATGGTTTACTTGAGGAAAGGTTGTATGTGATACAACCAGAAGGTTTTGTCAGGCCTAAGGATGCTAAAAGGTGTGCAAGCTTCGGTGATCCTTCCATGGACTGAAGCAAGCATCTCGGAGTTGGAATATACGCTTTGATGAGGTGATCAAAGTTTTGATGTTTATACAAAGTTTATGAGAAACTTGTATTTGCAATAAAGTGAGTGGGAGCACTATAGAATTTCTGATCAGTATATGTGGATGACATATTGTTGTTCAGAAATAATGTAGAGTTTCTGGAAAGCATAAAACGGTTATTTGGAAAGTGATTTTCAAAGGAAGACCTGGATAAAGCTACCTAATTGTTGAGCATCAAAATCTATAGAGATAGATCAAGATGCTTGATGAGACTTTCAATGAGTGCATACCTTCACAAGATTTTGAAAGAGTTCAAAATGGATCAGCCAGAGAAATAGTTCTCGTCTGATTTGTAAGGTGTGAAGTTGAGTGAGACTCAAAGCTCGACAACGGCAGAAGAAAGAGAAAGGACGAACGTCGTCCCCTATGCCTTAGCCATAGGCTCTATATTATGCCATGCTGTGTACCGCACCTATGTGTGCCTTGCCATGAGTTTGTCAAGGGGTACAAGAGTGGTCCAGGAGTGGATCACTGGACAGCGGTCGGAATTATCCTTAGTAACCAGAGGACTAAGGAAATGTTTCTTGATTATGGAGGTGATAAAGAGTTCGTCGTAAATAGTTACGTCGATGCAAGCTTTAACACCTATCCGGATGACTAGTAGTAGCAATCTGGATACGTATAGTGGAGCAGCCATTTGGAAATAGTACCAAGTGGAGTGTGGTAGCAGTGTTTACGGTTTGACATAGAGATTTGCAAAGTACACACGGATCTGAATATCGCAGACCCGTTGACTATAAGACCTCTCTCACATGCAAAGCATGATCGAGCCCCAAAACTCATTGGGTGTTAGATTCATAACAATGCGAATCACATGGTGATGTGAACTAGATTATTGACTCTAGTGCAAGTGGGAGACTGTTGGAAATATGCCCTAGAGGCAATAATAGATTAGTTATTATCATATTTCCTTGTTCGTGATAATCGTTTATTATCCATGCTATAATTGTATTGATCGGAAACTCAGATACATGTGTGGATACATAGACAACACCATGTCCCTAGTATGCCTCTAGTAGACTAGCTCGTTGATCAAAGGATGGTTAAGGTTTCCTAGCCATGGACATGAGATGTCATTTGATAACGGGATCACATCATTAGGAGAATGATGTGATGGATAAGACCCAAACTACAAACATAGCATATGATCGTTTCAGTTTATTGCTACTGTTTTCTGCATGTCAAGTATATGTTCCTATGACCATGAGATCATGCAACTCACGGATATCGGAGGAGTGCCTTGTGTGTATCAAACGTCGCAACGTAACTGGGTGACTATAAAGGTGCTCTACAGGTATCTCCGATGGTGTTTGTTGAGTTGGCATGGATCGAGACTGGGATTTGTTACTCCGTGTAACGGAGAGGTATCTCGGGGCCCACTCGGTAATGCAACATCACAATAAGCCTTGCAAGCAATGTGACTAATTGTTAGTTGCGGGATCTTGTATTACGGAACGAGTAAAGAGACTTGCCGGTAACGAGGTTGAACTAGGTATGGAGATACCGACGATCGAATCTCGGGCAAGTAACATACCGAAGAACAAAGGGAACGATATACGGGATTAACTGAATCCTTGACATAGAGGTTCGACCGATAAAGATCTTCGTAGAATATGTAGGAACCAATGTGGACGTCCAGGTCCCGCCATTGGTTATTGACCGTAGAGGTGTCTCGGTCATGTCTACATAGTTCTCGAACCCGCAGGGTCTGCACACTTAAGGTTCGGTGACGTTTCGGTAGTGTAGAGTTATGTATGGTGGTGACCGAAGGTTGTTCGGAGTCCCGGATGAGATCCCGGACGTCACGAGGAGCTCCGGAATGGTCCGGAGGTAAAGATTCATATATAGGAAGTCCCAGTTTGGTTTCCGGAAAAGTTTCGGGCTCATCGGTAGTGTACCGGGAGTATCGGTATTGTACCGGGAGTGCCGGTAGTGTACCGGAGGACCTCCGGGAGGGGTACTTCGACCCCAAGAGGTCCATGGGCTGTGGGAGAATAATAACCAGCCCTTATTGGGCTGGGAAAACAGCCACAAAGGCCCATGGCGCAGGAGAGAAAGTCCTAAAGCAAAAAGTGGAAAATCAGCCAATAGGAGGCAATCCTACTCCAACTAGGATTGGAGGTGAAGTAGGATTTCTTCCCACCTCCTATTTCGGCCGACCCAAAGGCCTTGGCTGCCTCTCCTCTCCTCTCCTCCTATATATACTAGTGGATTGGGTGGTTTTTGGACAGAATTTCCGGCCACGTGCTACCCGTTTCACCGGTGCACAGTTTCTCCTCTAGATCGGTTTTCCGCAGCGCTTAGGCGAAGCCCTGCCGGAATCACTCCACCACCATCACCGGAGCGCCGTCATGCTGCCGGTGAACTCTCTCTCCTCTCCACCTCCTCTTGCTGGATCAAGATGGTGGAGATCGTCATCAAGCTGCACGTGTGCTGAACGCGGAGGTGCCGTCCGTTCGGCGCTAGATCGGAAGGACCGTGATCGAGATCGCGAGACGGTTCGTGATGAGATCGCGGAACGGATCGTGATGAGTTCGTAGGACAGATCGTGATCAAGATCGTGAGACGGATCGTGATGAGATCGCGGGACGGATCGTGATGAGTTCACGGGACGGATCGTGATTGGATCGCGGGACGGATCGTGATGAGATCGCGGGACGCTCGGCGATTTGGATCGCGAAGATGTTCGACTACACCAACCGCGTTTCTTAACGCTTCCCGCTTAGCGATCTACAAGGGTACGTAGATCCACTCTCCCTCTCGTAGATGCTCATCACCATGGATAGGTTTGCGTGTGCGTAGGAAAATTTTTGTTTCCCATGCGACGTTCCCCAACAATCTGGAAGATCAACTCCCACTCGATTCAAGCGATAGTAGCACCTAGACAATCTGAGCACATGCTCAACGATTGAGCTATTCTCCTTCATCTTGCAGGCAAAGAATCCTGTTGGAGATCTCATATCTCGCAACACGGGCACGAGCCTGAGATCCTAATTTCAGCTCTTAGAACATCTCATATGTTCCGTGATGTTCAAAACATTTCGGAGCCTCAATTCTAAGCCGTAATGCATGACGCACTAAATTATCAAGTAGTCATCAGAACGTGCCTGTCAGATGTTCACAACATCTACAAACGACGCTAGAGGGGTTGGCGTACCGAGCGGTGCATTAAGGACCTAAGCCTTCTGTGTAGCAATGAGGACAATCCTCAAATCACGGAGCGAGTCCGCAATATTGCTACCATCATCTTTCAACTCTATTTCTCTAGGAACATATAAAAATTCAAGGGAGCTACAGCGTGAGCTAGTAATCTACAACATAATTTTGCAAAGACACTACTGACTATGTTCATGATAATGAGTTCAATTAATCATATTACTTAAGAACTCCCACTCAAATTGACATCCCTCCGGTCATCCGAGTGATACATGATCCAAATTCACCAACTCAAGTCCGATCATCACGTGAGTTGAGGTGGTTACAATGGTGAACATCATCATGTTGATCATATCTACTATATGACTCATGTTCGACCTTTCGGTCTCTTGTGTTCTGAGGCCATGTCTGTACATGCTAGGCTCGTCAAGTTTAACCCGAGTGTTCTGCATGTGCAACACTGGCTTGCACCCGTTGTATGTGAACGTAGAGTCTATCACACCCGATCATCACATGGTGTCTCGACACGACAAACTTTCGCAACGGTGCATACTCGGGGAGAACACAATTTATATTGAAATTAAGTGAGGGATCACCTTATAATGCTACCGTCATCCTAAGCAAAACAAGGCGCATAAAAGGATTAACGTCACATGCAAATCATAAGTGAAATGATATGGCCATGAACTTGTGCTTTTGATCTCCATCATGAAAGCACCGGCATGATCTCCATCGTCACCGGCATGACACCATGATCTCCATCATCTTGATCTCCATCAACATGTTGCCATCGGGGTTGTCGCGCCCACCATGCTTCTACTACTATTGCTACTGTTTAGCAATAAACTGAAGCATTACATAGCGCTTAATGCTTGACACGCAGGTCATACAATAACTAAAAACAACCCTATGGCTCCTGCCGGTTGCCGTACTCATTGACATGCAAGTCGTGATATTCTATACAACACATGATCATCTCATACATCACATATCACACCATGTAATTGGCCATATCACATCACAACATACCCTGCAAAAACAAGTTAGACGTCCTCTAATTGTTGTTGCATGTTTTACGTGGCTGCTACGGGTATCTAGCAAGAACAATTCTCACCTAGGCATAAACTACAACGGTGATACACTAGTTTCTTTTCAACCTTCTCAAGGACCGCCTTTGTCGAACCCGATCCAACTAAAGTGAGAGAAACTGTTACCCGCATGCCATCTATGCAACAAGTTGCGGTCGAGGGAACCGGTCTCTCGTAAGCGTACGAGTAATGTTGGTCCGGGCCGCTTCATCTCACAATACCGCTAAACCAAAACACGACCAAGGAAGGAAGCAATATAAGCATCAACGCCAACAAACTCTTCGTGTTCTACTCAAGATCTCATCTACACATAGACCTAGCTCATGATGCCACTGTTGGGGAACGTTGCATGGGAAACAAAAAATTTCCTACGCACACGCAGATCTATCCATGGTGATGAGCATCTACGAGAGGGAGAGTGGATCTACGTACCCATGTAGATCGCTAAGCGGGAAGCGTTAAGAAACGCGGTTGGTGTAGTCGAACGTCTTTGCGATCCAAATCGCCGAGCGTCCCGCGATCTCATCACGATCCGTCATGCGATCCAATCACGATCCGTCCCGCAAACTCATCATGATCCGTCCTGCGAACTCATCACGACCCGTCCCGCGAACTCATCACGATCCGTCCCGCGAACTCATCATGATCCGTCTTGCGAACTCATCACGATCCATCTCGCGAACTCATCACGATATGTATCGCGATCTTGATCACGGTCCTTCCAATCTAGCGCCGAACAGACGGCACCTCCGCGTTCAGCACAAGTACAACTTGATGACGATCTCCGCTTTCTTGATCCACCAAGAGGGAGCGGAGAGGAAGAAGAGTTCTCCGGCAGCATGACGGCGCTCTTGCGGTGGTGGTGGAGCAATTCCGACAGGGCTTCGCCTAAGCGCTGCAGAAAACCGATCTAGAGGAGAAACTTTGCACCGGAGGAACGGGTAGCACGTCGATGAAAAACTAGTGCAAAAACCCTAAAACCAACAGTATATATAGGGGGAGAGGAGGAGAGGAGGCAGCCTTGGCTTCCCAAGCTAAGGGTGTCGGACGAACCTACTAGGAGAGGAGGAATCCTCCTTCAATCCTAGTAGGACTAGGATTGCTCCTTTTTTTTCCTTTTTCCGCCTTTTTCTTATTGGGTTTTCTTCTCCAGCCACATGGGCCTTGTGTGGGAGTTTCCACCAGCCCACTAAGGGCTGATACTCACTCTCCCACAGCCCATGAAGCCTCTTGGGTCGAAATACCCCTCCCGGAGGCCTCCTGGTACACTACCGGCACTCCCAGCACACTACCGATGAGCCCGAAACTTTTCCGTTGACCAAAACAGGACTTCCTATATATCAATCTTTACCTCTGGACCATTCCGGAGCTCCTTGTGACGTCCGGGATCTCATCCGGGACTCCGAACAACCTTCGGTCACCAACATACATAACTCTATACTACCGAAACTTCACCGAACCTTAAGTGTGCAGACCCCGCGGGTTCGAGAACTATGTAGACATGACCGAGACACCTCCACGGTCAATAACCAATAGCGGGACCAAGATACCCATATTGGTTCCTACATATTCTACAAAGATCTTTATCGGTCGAACCTCTATGTCAAGGATTCAGTTAATCTTGTATGATGTTCCCTTTGTTCTTCGGTATGTTTACTTGCCCGAGATTCGATCGTCGGTATCTCCATACCTAGTTCAACCTCGTTACCGGCAAGTCTCTTTACTCGTTCCGTCATACAAGATCCCATGACTAACACTTAAGTCACATTGCTAGCAAGGCTTGTTGTGATGTTGTATTACCGAGTGGGCCCTGAGATATCTCTCAGTCACACGGAGTAACAAATCCCAGTCTTGATCCATGCCAACCCAACAGACACCCTCGGAGATACCTATAGAGTACCTTTATAGTCACCCAGTTACGTTGGGACATTTGATACACACAAGGCACTCCTCCGGTGTCAGTGAGTTGCAAGATCTCATGGTCATAGGAACATATACTTGACATGCAGAAAACAGTAGCATTAAACTGACACGATCATATGCTACGTTTGTAGTTTGGGTCTTGTCCATCCCATCATTCTTCTAATGATGTGATCCCATTATCAAATGACATCTCATGTCCATGGCTAGGAAACCTTAACCATCTTTGATCAACGAGCTAGTCTATTAGAGGCATACTAGGGACATGGTTTTGTCTATGTATCCACACATGCATCTAAGTCTCCGATCAATACAATTATAGCATGGACAATAAATGATTATCATGAACAAGGAAATATGATAATAACTAATTTATTATTGCCTCTAGGGCATGTTTCCAACAATCTCAACATTCCACACGACATAAAGCTTCCGAGCACTGAGACGTAGGGATGTTACCTCAACGAGAGGGGCCTAAACTCATACATCCATGTGTACACCCTCGCCGTAGCTAGGACTCTGCCCTCTCCCTTCATACCCCTACCATCTACTGTCAGGCTTGTTCCCACGACAGTTGGTGCCCACCGTGGGGCAGGCGTCTAAGCGACTTCCGGCGAGGTTGTGATTTTCATCGTTCGACATGTCTTCCGACGGTGTTTTTGCTCTGGGCCACGAGATCCGTTTCGGAGTGCTCACCTTCATCGCCGACGATTCGGCATGGCTCTAGGAGGCGCCTCTCAATGTCGAGGCACTCCCGGTCCGCGGGGCCGCGCACTTCCGCGCGAGTCCTTGCGGCGTGTTGGTGCGTGAGCCGTCGACTCCTTACGCGTTGGCCCCTCTCGCTGTTCGCAGTCGCAAGTGGTCCGCCCGCCCACAACTTCAGCATTGGGTTGAACATGCAGCGGCGTGCCAAACTTCTCCGCAAATTGCAGCGCTCGAGCCCGCCGAGTCCCTTCACGGCGTGTTCGAGTCGGATTCCGAACCGTCCGACGTGCCTTCCGAGTGTGAAAGTTGCGATCCTGCAGCGGAGGTATTGATGGCGGGCTCTCATCAGAGTTCACCGCCTGGCATCGGCCATGGCAAGTGCGATGCTGGAGGTTCGTTGAAAGAGCAGCCGCGTCGCGACGAGGAGGTTCTTCATACTCCCATCGTCGGCGCGACCGCCGAGGCCCAAGCTTTGGAGGTCGCGCATTCGTCTAGAAGAGCTCTAGGCAGAGATTGACGAGCGTGCTCGCTAGCGCCCGCCACGCCCCAGTCGACATCATCGACAACTGTTTCCGGCTGGATCTCACGACGACGTTAAGGTATACCGAACTCCTGTGTTAAATGTTGTTGTTGCTGCTAGGATAGCGGATTCCATTCAGCCGTCCCGGTCAGAGGCTGGTAGAGGGTTGTTGCAGATTAGAGCGCTGTTGGATGCAGCGCAGTGTCAGAATTCAGTAGTTTCTCAGTCCCGTAATAGGATATACAACAATTCAACCAAGGCGGAGACCGTTCAGTCGACACACAGCCCTGGATCGCCCTTGCGTCGTCGAGGCGGCGGTTTTCATGAAGGGCAAGACAGAGATCAGCATCAGCGCGAAGGCCACCGTCGAGTGCCCACTCCTCTATAGAGTTGTCTATACGCGCCCCGGCGCCAGGACGATTGGTGCTCCTTCGGTGATGAGCGTGACGCGGACTTTGACGCCCGTGCCTATCTTGTTCAGAAGCAGATCGACAAGAGCAGAGCCTACAGAGAAGGACTCGATAGAGATGTTCCGAGTGGAAGCTCAGCTGTGGTGTCTGGTCCCGAGTGTTTTAGCAGAGCTATACATTTTGCAGAGATTCCCCCCAACTTCAGAATGGCGGCGGGGATCGGAAAGTTTTCGGGTGAAACAAAGCCAGAGACTTGGTTAGATGATTACCGAGTGGCTGTGCAGATTGGCAGCGAAAATGACAATGCTGCAATGAAGCACCTTCCCCTCATGTTGGATGGTTCAGCTCGAGCATGATTGAATCGTTTGGCTCCTTCCAGCATATATTGTTGGGAAGATCTTGCTCGAGTGTTTGTCCAGACCTTTCAGGGCACCTGCAAGCGCCCGGCAGGTCTGGTCGACTTACAGCACTGCGTCCAGAAGCCCAATGTAACCTTAAGGGATTATATTTAGCGATGGTCCACCCTACATCATACGGTGGAGAATGTGTCGGAACACCAGGCTGTTTTTGCTTTCAAGGCCGGTGTGAGATACAGGGAGCTATACCTGAAGTTCGGGCGCACTGGTGATATTTCACTCGGCAAGATGATGGAAATTGCCACCCGGTACGCCAATGGCGAGGAACAAGACCGCCTCCATAGTGGCAAAGGAAGAGCTTTCGCCAACGAGTCTGGTGGCGGCAACAATCGGAAACAGAAGCGGAAGGCTGAAGACCCGGCTCCGGCAGAGGCAGCGGTGCTGGCGACTTAGTCGAAGAACAAGGGCAAAGCCAAGGCTCAGTATGCCCCCAAGAAGTGGAAAGGTCAGTTAGGAACTGATATCATGGATCAGCCGTGTGTGATTCACACGAGGAAAGACGCAGAAGGCAACCTGATTTTGCCCAAGCACACCACTCGATAGTGTCGAACCCTTATGCAGCAATTCAAGGGAGACCAGTCGAGTGAGAAATCTCCTGAAAAGGGAGATGAAGATGAGGAAAAGGAAACATTCCCGGATGTCACTACTACACTGGTGATCTTTGCTGATGTCGAGAGCAAGAGTCGTCTGAAAGTCAGCAATAGAGAAATCAACATGGCTGTGCCAGACACCCCCACCTACCTCAAATGGTCCCAATATGCTATCACATTCGACCAGATAGACCATCCTGCTCGTGTGGCCACTCCCGGTCGGCAGGCTCTGGTAGTTGATCCGCTGGTGCAAGGGACTCGACTCAGAAAGGTCCTCATGGACGGTGGCAGCGGCCTGAACATTCTTTATGCGGATACCCTGAAAGGTATGGGAATTCTGATGTCCCGTCTGAGCGAGAGCAACATGCAGTTTCACGGGGTCATCCCAAGAAAGAAAGCCAAGTCACTCAGCCAAACAACATTTAATGTGACATTCGGAGATGACAAAAATTTCCGAAAAGGAAAGTTGACATTTGAAGTTGTGGATTTCAAGAGTGCTTACCACGCCATCTTAGGTCGACCCACTTATGCACGTTTCATGTCCCGACCATGTTACGTGTATCTCAAGTTGAAAATGCCACACCCTAAGGGCATGATCACATTCACTGGCAATCGACATCGGGCTGAAGAGTGCCTCCAGCAAGGCTCCAAGATCGCCGATCAACAGATGGCCATGGTCGAGCTCAAGGAGTACAAGAAAACCGCTGACCCTGCTGATTTGCTCCGTGCAAAGAAGCCGGCTTCCGAGTCGGCATTTCAGTCGGCAGGGGAGGTGAAGAAGGTGCACATCCACCTGATGGATCCAACTGCTGCCCCGAAGAATATCTCAACAACACTCGATAGTAAATAGGAAGCTGAGCTCATCCAGTTCCTCCATGAGAACTGGGATATCTTTGCATGGAAGCCTTCTGACATGCCGGGGATTCCCAGGGAGATGGCTGAGCATAGTCTGCGAGTGGATCCGAAAGCCAAGCCCATCAGGTAGCATTTGCATCAATCAGCGGCGGAGGAGCGCAAGGAAATCGGAGAAGAAGTGGCCCGTCTCTTGCAAGCCAAGTTCATTCGGGAGATTTACCACTACGAGTGGCTCTCGAATGTTTTGATGGTGCCAAAGAAAGATAAGTCGTTGCGCATGTGCATGGACTTCAAACATCTTAATAAGGTGTGCCCAAAAGACCATTTTCCGCTCCCTGCATAGATCAAATTGTTGACTCGACAGCGGGGTGCGAGCGTTTATCGTTTTTGGACGCTTATTCTGGGTACCATCAGATCCGTCTGTATGGCCTGGATGAAATAAAGACAACCTTCGTCACCCCATTCGGGTGCTTTTGCTACATCACCATGCCTTTTGGTCTTAAGAATGCCGGTGCTACTTTTATGCACATGATTCACAAATGTTTACTCGACCAGATCCCTTGGAATGTCGAGGCGTACATGGACAATATACTGGTCAAGTCCCGCAGAGGTTCCGACCTGCTGGCTGACTTGGCCGAGAAATTCGCCAATCTGAGGCGATTCGACATAAAGATGAATCCGGCCAAATGTACCTTCGGTGTCCCTGGCGGCAAGTTGTTCGGCTTTCTCGTTTCCGAGCGAGGAATTGATGTCAATCCCAAGAAGATCAGCGCCATTACCCGTATGAAGACTCCCGTGCGAGTGCACGACGTTCAGAAGCTCACAGGTTGCTTGGTAGCATTGAGTCGATTCATTTGTCGTCTTGGTGAGAAGGATCTGCCCTTGTATCAGTTGATGAAGAAGTCTGACACGTTTGATTGGACTCCCGAAGCTGAAGCAGCGTTTGTTGAGCTCAAAGCCCTGCTCTCCACCCAGCCGGTGCTTGCCGCTCCTGCCAGCAAAGAGCCCTTGCTCCTGTACATCGCGGCCACAAATAAGGTCGTCAGTATAGTGCTGACTATCGAGCAAGAAGAGGAGGGTAAAACATAAAGTCCAGTGGCCAGTTTATTATGTCTCGGAAGTATTGTCCCCCTCAAAGCAAATATATCCACACTATGAGAAGCTGGTGTATGGTATTTACCTGTCAGCAAAGAAGGTGGCGCATTATTTCCAGGACCATTCGATTTCAGTCGTCAGTGATGCTCCTTTGTCCAAGATTTTCAATAATTGCGACACATCAGGTCGAGTGGCTAAATGGGCAATTGAGGTTGGACACTTTGACATCAGGTTCGAGGCCAAGAAAGCAATCAAGTCCCAAGCATTGGCAGATTTCATGGCCGAGTGGACTGAACATCAACAACCCATCCAAGTTCACTCGGCGCATTGGACAATATTCTTCGACGGCTCCAAAATGTTGAATGGGTCTGGTGCTGGTGTTGTCTTGATATCCCCTAGAGGCAACAAGCTTAGCTATGTCTTGCAGATTCACTTTGATTCCTCCAACAATGAGGCAGAGTATGAAGCACTTTTGTATGGGTTGCGCATGGCTATCTCACTCGGCGTCAAGCGTCTGATGGTTTATGGCGACTCAGATTTGGTGGTGAATCAAGTGATGAAAGAGTGGGATGTTAGAAACCCTGTTATGACTGGATACTGCAATGCAGTCCGGAAGTTGGAGAAGAAATTTGAAGGCGTGGAACTTCATCATGTTCCCCGACTGAAAAATCAAGCGGCCGATGAGTTGTCCAAGATTGGTTCCACTCGACGGCCTGTCCCCAGCGGTGTGTTTCTAGATCACTTGCACACTCCTTCGGTTCAAGAGGATCCCTTCACCGAAGAACCCCCACAAGCTTTGAGCTCCTCTAACTCGACTAAAGTCGATGTTCCTGCTATGATTCACCTGGTCACGGAGATTCTGGTTATCATTCCCGACTGGACTATGCCATACATTGCCTATATCGTAAGACAAGAGCTCTCTGAAGATGAAGCAGAGGCTCGACAGATTGTGCGTAGGTCCAAGGCTTTCACTGTGATGGGAGATCAGCTATTCAGAGAGAGTGTGACTAGTGTCACCCAGCGCTGCATTTCCCCCAAGGAAGGTCGGATGATTCTAGACGAAATTCACTTGGGAACTTGCGGCCACCATGCGTCTTCGAGGGCGATCGTCGCAAAAGCATATTGAGCTGGTTTTTACTGGCCACGAGCTAATGAGATGGCTAAGGACATCGTTGATCACTGCGAGGGCTGCCAGTTCTATGCAAATCCGTCGCACAAGCCGGCGTCTGCTCTGAAGACAATTCTTCTCTCCTGGCCGTTTGCGGTTTGGGGACTCGACATGGTCGGTCCCTTCTGACCCGAAAAAGGAGGATTCACCCACCTGTTGGTAGCAGTCGACAAATTCACCAAGTGGATTGAAGCCAAGCCCATCAAGAAGCTGAATTCCCATATGGCGGTCACATTCATGAGGGATATCATTATCCGATACGACATTCCGCACAGCATCATCACGGACAATGGCACTAATTTTGACTCGGAAGAATTCAGGAGATTCTGTAACTCCCAAGGCACCTGAGTGGATTATGCTTCTGTTGCACATCCTCAAACCAATGGGAAAGTTGAGCGGGAATGGTCTCATTCTGCAAGGTCTGAAGCCGTGTCTCATGCGCGATTTGGATCATGCCGCCGGTGCGTGGATAACTGAGTTGCCGTCTGTTTTGTGGGGATTGAGGACAACGCCTAATCGGTCGACCGGACGAACTCCTTTCTTCCTTGTCTATGGCGCTGAAGCCATGTTGCCGAGTGACTTGGCCCACAATTCTCCTCGAGTGGAGCTATATTCTGAGGCTAAAGCTGAACAGGCCAGACATGATGGGGTATATCTTCTGAGGAGGAGCAAGAGATGGCTCTGATCTGGACCACTGCCTATCAGCAAGACCTGCGACGCTTCCATGCAAGGAATGTCAAGAGTCGAGCGTTCCATGAGGGAGATTTGGTGCTCCAGGTGAATCAACACCGACCTCACAAGCTTGCTCCTGCATGGGAAGGCCCTTTTGTCGTCACTAACACTAGTAGAATGTCGATCAGTAGTCCCGGTCGGGATGTTCCTTTAGTACCGGTTCCCCAACCGGTACTAACGGGTCGGGACTAAAGGTCCAGACCTTTAGTAGCGGCTGGCCCACGGACCGCTACTAAAGGCCCACCACGTGGCTGCCTGCGTGGGCTGGTGGTGGAGGACCTTTAGTACCAGTTGGTGATACCAACTGGTACTAAAGGCCCATCACGTGGCTGCCTGCGTGGGCTGGTGGTGGAGGACCTTTAGTACCAGTTGGTGATACCAACAGGTACTAAGTGTTACCAACCGGGTCTTTTTCAAATTTTTTTATTTTTTATTTCTGATTTTCAAATCTCTGAATTATCTGACAATTTAATCTCTAATCACCCCTCTTCACCGCTTTTGAATTATTTGACAATTTAATCTCTAATCACCCTCACTCCAAATCATCTAACTTCCCAGCCGATCACCCATCCTCTCACTGCTCTAACCCGAGCACACTTAACTTTCGAGTTCTATCACCCTTTGTTTCCAAGTCTGCACTTGTTGTTTTCTTGACAATAGTAAGCTATCAATCCTATTAACCCTTAGGTCTTGATGTCACATTATTTAATTTTTTGAATTTCCAAACAATTATTAAAATAATAAAAATTGAATTTATATGAAAATAAAATAAGTAATATTATTATTTTATTCATTTTTGCCATATATTCAATTCATATGGCATAATTAATATCTTTAAATCTGTAAATCGAAATTCAACAAATAATATATCCATTATTATCAGAAAAATGTGAGGAATCCAAATATGACATCATTTATTTATTTTTAAATAAAATTATTTTTAAATTATTTTTTGATTTTGAAGGAAAAAATCTTCTTTTTGAAATAACTTTTTTACTTTTAGGATTTCGAGAATTTGAGAAAACTTCACCAGGTAAACCCCGATGAAATCGAGTCCCAATTTTTCTCTAGTTTTTCTGATATATTAAACTAACCCCGGTGATCCTCTAACATGCGTTTCAACTTCAACCTCTCCTTATCATTTTCACAGTTTCTCTTTGCATCAGTAATGACCCGACCCAAATCATCAACGGGCTCATCTGATGCCTCTTCTTCAGCTTCCCCCATTGATGCCTCTTCTTCAGCTTCCCCCATGGTTGTATCGGCGAAAGGATAGTTGTCATCATCCTCTTCTTCTACATTGTCTTCCATTATAACCCCTCTTTCTCCATGCTTGGTCCAACAGCTATAGCCGGACATGAAACCGGACTTCAGCAGGTGGTAGTGAAGGGTTTTTGAGGTAGAGTAATTCCTATCATTCTTACAGTCATGACAAGGACAACACATTAAACCATTCTACTTGTTTGCCTCAGCCACGCGAATAAAATCATGCAGGCCATTAAGAAACCCTGGACTTAGTCGGTCATCGTACATCCATTGCCGGCTCATGTTCACTACACAACATCGAAGTGACCAAATTAATACAACTTCATCATCACATTACAACCAAAATTAGAGCTAGTAGTGACCAAATGTTATTACTGCAAATAATAGATACTTATAGTTCATACACACATCTCATCAAACAACATACAACTATCTCAACTTATTATGGACCAAGCACGAAGAAAGAGAGGTTATTTTGGAAGACAACGAAGAAGAAGAGGATGACGACAAATACCCTCCCCCTGAATACGGTGATGCTGCAATGGGGGACTCTGAAGTTCAAGAAATTGAAATGTCTTTTGTAACAGATGAGTTTATGTCCGAACCCTGATTCTTCGAAAGAGACTGTCCGTTTTGTACGCGAAGTGCATCCAGCTTTTGCCGTAACCCTCTCAACTTTTTAGCACATGCTATGTGGGTGAAATGATGATACCATGCCAACTTTCAACCTTTTCAGAGTTCATTTGTAGTGCTTTTCAATTTCAGA
This sequence comes from Hordeum marinum, assembly GCA_022496015.1. Classification (NCBI taxonomy): domain Eukaryota; kingdom Viridiplantae; phylum Streptophyta; class Magnoliopsida; order Poales; family Poaceae; genus Hordeum; species Hordeum marinum. The sequence continues at coordinate 497,466,736 of CM039674.1, read as the reverse complement.
GTCATTTAGCTCAAAAAAACCAATAACTGCATGAAACATAACAAATGAAGTCAGAAAGGGTTGAAAATTTATGATGTGGCTTTGAATGGTGCATTTTGAACACAAAAAAAGCTTGGAGTTCAAATAAGTTCAAGAAAATGAAATGCCTTTTGCTACAGATGAGTTTATTTCCGAAACCGTGATACTTCGAAAGAGACTGTCCGTTTTGTACACAAAGTGCATCCAGCTTTTGCCGTAACCCTCTCAACTTTTTAGCACATACTATGTGGGTGAAATAATGATACCATGCCAACTTTCAACCTTTTCAGAGTTCATTTGTAGTGCTTTTCAATTTCAGGGTCATTTAGCTCAAAAAAATCAATAACTGCATGAAAAAATAACAAATGAAGTGAGAAAGGGTTGAAAATTGATGATGTGGCTTTGAATGGTGCATTTTGAACACAAAAAATCATGGAGTTCAAATAAGTTCAAGAAAATAAAATGCCTTTTGTAACAGATGAGTTTCCGTCCGAAACCATGATACTTCGAAAGAGATTGTCCGTTTTGTACATGAAGTGCATCCAGCAAAAAGAATGAACTAAAAACAATCAATTTAATATTATTTAATGAACTATAATATTCTTCAATAGCAAAAAGAATCAACTAAAAAGATTTTATAAAACTCTAATAGCAAAAAGAAACTCTAAAAGCTTTTATAAACCTCTAGTATTTTTGAAACTAAAATTATATAAAACCTAAAAATTACCGTATACGTAGGAAGTCTTTAGTACCGGTTGGTGACACCAGTCGGTACTAAAGGTTGCCCTTTTGTACCGGTTGGTGTCACCAGCCGGTACTAAAGGTGTACGTGGGGCCCAAGTCTGACAAAAAGCCTGCCATGCCCCTTTAGTACCGGCTCGTGACACGAACCGGTACTAAAGATTGCTCACGAGCCGTTACTAAATGTTTCCCTGCTCCTAGCCGTTGGAGCCAGCACGAACCGGGACTAATACCGTCTTTAGTACCGGCTCGTAACCAGACCGGGACTAATGCTTGGGACGAAAGGTCTATTTTCTACTAGTGTAAGGTGCTAGACAATGGAGCCTATCACCTGTATAATCTCATGAAACAGATAGATGAGCCATGAGCCTGGAACGCAGATCTGCTCCGGTGTTTTTAGACTTGGGACAAGAGTTTTCTGATGTAATAAGAATACTTCGTCAATGCAATTCACGTTTCTGCGATATATACTTCGTCGATTCCAACCGTGCAGTTACATTCTTGGGGATACTCCGAGTGATGAGCAATCTTCACACTCGGGGGCTTAGCGACGAAACATGTTTTGTCTAAGTTAAAAACCCTGTCGGGTGGATAGCAGTCCATTCACTCGACGGCCTATTTGCGAATCCGTCTTTGCTTAGGTTGAAAAAAAAATATATACTCCGAGTGATGAGCAATCCTCATACTCGGGGGCTTAGGTGCGAAACACGTTTCGCCTAAGTTAAGAACCTCGTCGAGTGGATAGTAATCTATTCACTCGACAACTTAGCTGTGAATCGACATTCGCCTAAGTTCAAAAATATTCCGAGTGATGAGAAATCCTCATACTCGGGGGCTTAGCTGCGAAACACGTTTCGCCTAAGTTAAAAACCTAGTCGAGTGGATGGTAATCCATTCACTCGACAGCTTAGCTGCGAATCGACATTCGCCTAAGTTCGAAAATACTCCGAGTGATGAGCAATCCTCACACTCAGGGGCTTAGCTGCGAAACACGTTTCGCCTAAGTTAAAAACCTCGTCGAGTGGATGGTAATCTATTCACTCGGCAACTTAGCTGCGAATCGACATTCGCGTAAGTTCAAAAATACTCTGAGCGATGAGTAGTCCTCACACTCAGAGGCTTAGCTGCGAAAGCATTTCGCCTAAGTTAAAAACAAAATCAGTCGAACAAATGATTGAAAGCCAAAGCACGAGTAAAATCCGAAAGGTAAAACCGCGGATAAACGTCTTGTGCAGAAGCAAATGTGCTCAAGCCCAAGGCCTGAATGAAGTTTTAGGGGATATAGTTCCACTCGGCATACCGAGGCAAATTTAACTGTTTTTTTCCAAAGACCAATGTTTTTTAAGCAGGGGATGGACTGGCGGGCTCGACGAAAGTGTCCAGGTCGATGCTGTCAGCGATTCTGGTAGCTGCCTCAATGAAGGTTTCCATGAAGCCCTCGAACTGGAGTTTCTTCGTGTTTACCACCTGGAGCTCCTTAAGCTTCTCCTCCCGCACGTCCCTACAGTGGATCCTGACGAGTGACAACGCCATGTCGGCCCCGCAGCGAGCAGCAGATTTTTTCCAAGCTTGCACTCGACTGGGAAGTTCGTTCAGGCGAGCCATCATGGAGTTGAGGTCGAGCTGAAGAGTGTCCTCAGGCCATAGCTCCTTATCGATTCTTTCCATGGCAGACTTCAGTCGAGTGATGTAGGCCTGGGCACCCTGGAGCCGAAAGTTGAGCCACAGCATGTTCATCGCCACCGCATCAACAACTGGTGACTTGATAGGGTCAAGCATGGGGTCTATCTCTTCTATTTCCTTTTCAAAGTCCTGGCAGAATTCTGTTGAAGAAGGGGAAATAGGAAGAGAATCGGTGAACTACGACCTTCAAATTTTTTGCAAATGTCAGTCGACATGAAATACTCACCGTCGAGCAGAAGATACATCTTCCTCGAGAATTCACCCAGATGCTTCTCCAGGCCATTACCCTCTTGGTTAGTTGCTCGGCCTACTTGACAAGGTTCGCACGCTCCTGCTCCTGCTTGGTGTTCTCATCCTCCAGCTTCTTGGCGGCCTCCAGCTTCCGATCTGTAGCTTCAGTCTTGTCCTTGGCCACTCGTTGAGCATTAGCAAGCGCCTTGTCCTTCTCATCGAGTGCCTTCTTCATGGAATCTAAAGAAACAACATTGTTGAGTCGTGCTTGGAGTCGACGGTTTTCATTGCGTACGTCTATTCGAGTGATAGCACTCGGTTCAAAACATGAAGAGTGAAGAGGAGAATGCAGAAAATCAGCAGTAATTACCTCCCAAAGTCTTCATCTCAGCACGCGCTCGCTCCAGAGCGTTGTTGGCCACCGCCAGATCCACCTGCAACCGGTTCCTTTCATCCTCCACGTCTTTGTACTCCGCCCCAAGCTCACAAGCCCTCTGGAATCAACACAAGACAGGAATTCAATCGACGGGTGACGCTTGGAACAGTCGACTGGGTATCGAACGCCGGGGAATGACCATCTTAGAAGAATTCAAGCAGAAAGTCCATTCGACATGTCGAGTGTCTCTTACGCTCCGCGCGCCATAAAGAAATTCAAAAGCTTTCTCTATTAAGACCCCTGCCGATGCAAGCACTCGACAGCGGTCTCGGGGACTACACCCAGTGGGTGCGCTAAGAGCGCCCCCACTGAGACGGTTAACTCTCGATCCGTTGAGTAACTCGTCAGAAAAAATATACACTCGACAAGGTCATCCTTATAATGACACTTGACCCGTCAAATGACGCACCTCCCTACTCTATGAAGTGCGGTCTATCCTTATGCAGTGTCATATCATGGTTTGCCAATAATATCCATGAAACTTGCAAGGTAGCTACAGAGTGGTGTGATTCAAGGCAAAGTGTATCCTGTATACAATAGACTCTAAGACCCCTGCCGATGCAAGCACTCGACAGCGGTCTCGAGGACTACACCCAGTGCGTGCGCTAAGAGCGCCCCCACTGAGACGGTTAACTCTCGATCCGTCGAGCAACTCGTCAGAAAATACACTCGACATGTCGAGTGACCCTAGTACCAAGCGTACTATCAATCCCAGTCCTACTCGACTACGATCCAGTCTATTCGAGTGGAGAAAGTTCAAACATACTACAACAACCACCCACTGGGTGTACAACAGCCAAGAGAAGACAGGAATTCAATCGACAATGGACTTACAATCGAACTTACTCGGACATTGGTATGGAGGGCTGCACTGACGTCAAAAGCTAGTTTGCTGGCTTCGAACGCCTCCTTGGTTCTCAGCATGAGCTGCTCCGCCTGAATCATGCCTTCCTTCGCAGCTCCGGTCTGATCTTCTAGGATGCGATGCAGAGAGAAGGCCGTCACGGGTGGGGTCGGCATGATTGCTGGGGCAGCTGAAGTAGTCTGAGGGGGTCCAGTTGGAGTCGATGTCACAACGGTCGAGACGACTGGAGGAGCATGCGACAGAGGTACTACGGGTACAGCCCTGGGTTGTGTCAAGCCACCTCTCCCCTGGAAAGACTCTACAGTCGAGCGCTGAAGCGCTAGCGCCGATGATGCCCTCCGGGTACGAGCGCACGAAGTGTCGAGTTGCTCCTCGTCGCCCTCCACCTGAATGACCTCTGCAAGGACAACAGACAATGTTAACATCTACATGTGTCGAGTCCCATCCGGACGAACCAACAACTTTCTTACCTCTATGAGAAGTGGCAGCATCAGCAGTGTCAACATCCATCGCTTCCTCTCCATCCTGATGAGGCGAGGTCACAGATGTAGCAGCTCTGACGGATTGAGTGACATTCGGTCAGATACAACTCCAGACTTCAGTCGACAGAAAAAAATTCGGAAATAAACACTTACGTGGAGACGACAGGTACGACCACCCTAATGTGAGGCAGAGCTTTGTGAGGCTTGGTGACGGCTTGCTTGGGTTGCTTGGCCAGTCTTTCACTCGACTCAACGGTCGAAGGGCGGCTCCGTTTTGGGTTCTTCTCACTAGGGCCCGGAGCCCTGTCCTCAACAGCTATCAGATCCTGGCAGGCCTTGGTGCGACCTTCGCGCCGGGGAGGCGACTCGGCCTCTTCCTCTTCGTCGGAGTCCTCGTATTCGTCCTTGGTGTCGGAAGAACCGTCACCGTCCACACTGCCACCCTCGCTCACCACGCCATCTTCCACATGGTTCCCGTTGGGAACGGGCGAGTGCATGTTCGTCCACACCTGCATGATTCAAGGGAGTAAGTCAGTTTATAAGTCAAAGTATCACTCGACAGTACAACATCAGTCGACACCTCACAACTCACCAGATTCTTCGGCGGGTTTTCGGCCAAGTAAGGTCGGATCCTCTTGGCTCCCACAGGATTGTAGCAAGCTCTAGTGATGCTACGAAGCCACTGCTCGACTGTTTTTTATGGAACCTCCTCTGGATGCGTCCTGGTCGTGTCCTCTAGGCCTGCATAGTGCCACATGGTGTAGTCTCTGGCTTGGAGCGGCTGAATGCATCGACCGATGAACGTCTCTAGCAAATCCATTCCTGTCACTCCGCCCTGGATCAGTTGCACCACCGCTTCAACTAAGATACTCACTTGGACATGCTCCTCTTCGGTCACCCTCAGATATTTGGGAATAGCGGGGCGGTCGGGAGTAAAGGGGGGAAGTCTAGTCGACATATTGGGCGATGCTACGTCTTTGCAGTAGAACCAAGTCGACTGCCAGCCTCTGACGGACTCAGGAAAAGTCATGGCAGGGAAGGAACCACTGATTCTTTTCTGAACCCCTAAGCCTCCACACAATTGGAGCACATGAGTCTTTCCATCGACAAGGAGAGCTTTCTTCATGGTCTGGGATCTGACCGTGAAGAGGTCCTTGAACAACCCCCAATGGGGAGAGCAGCCCAGCAAACATTTGCACAAAGTGATGAATGCAGACAGATAGGCGATGCTATTTGGCGAGAGGTGGTGCAGTTGGGCACCGAAAAAGTTCAGAAATCCCCTAAAGAACAGGTGGGGAGGCATGGAAAAACCTCTTTCGACATGGGAGAGAAGAAGAATCCGCTCTCCGTCACGTGGCTCCGGCTCGCGCTCCCCCCCCCCCCGGCAACCTCCAAGTGCCATCCTCCACGAGCCCGTCGGAGACGAGGCCCTCCATGTCCTCGCGAGTGACTACAGAGGGGAGAAAATCCCCCTGCATCCAACCCGCCAGCGCGGTGAACCGACCGGTCGAGGGCTTCTTGCCCTTAAGCTTTGTCGCCCCCTTCTTCGCCCACTCCAGCTTCTCCGTCGTGTTCTTCATCATCGATGTGGCGGATCTTGTTGAGGAATATCGTAGTGGGGCGTTGGGAGCAGAGGAGGCGGAGGAAAAGAAAGAAAGAACTGGCGGAGGTACTGTGCGATCGCAACGCGCAAAGCTTTATACACTTCCGAGTGTCTCACCGACCAGTGGACCCGCGTGGTTACCACGCACGCCAACCGCTGACGACGCCCGGTACATGGCGATATGACCGACACGAAAATCGAGGTGTCGTGCCTCCACTTGCCCTGATCGTGGCGTCATCATCGCGCGCACGCGCGCGCTTCCCAAATTTTTGTATCCCAGAAAATCCGGGTCTATCAGACCGACCCGTCGCCTCCCAAGATACTGTCAGTTCACTGGAAGCAAAACAAATGCTAAACATCCACTCGGGCACTTTCAATGCTGAATGGATCCGGGCGAGCGGAGAAGAATTCAATCGATGCAAGTTTCGTTGAAGCCCCGAATATCATTCGGAAGATTTTGCATGTCAATCCTGAATGAACGCTAATGCTCAGAGTTCAATCGACACAAGTTCCATGGAAATCCCAAATATCATTCGGAGGATTTGAAGCACTAACTCAAGGTCTACGTTGATACCTCCTTCCACCACTCAAACCCCGATCCAGTCAGGGGCTAATGACGAGGATATGTACCTAGCATAGGGTCCTAGGCAAGGCCCACATACCCTACCTAAGGACACCACATGGGAGGACTTGAAGATCAATCATGAACTTCCGAGTGGATCCCTGGAGACGTTCAAAGTCACTCGACAGTAATCCACTCGGAGACTCCCGCTATCACTCGGTAGTCGCGTGTCACTCAGAAGACCTTGCTTCCACTCGACGCCAGAAGACCAGGAGCCATCATCAAGAGCCCAACGGGCAAACGCTAGTTCAATGGTCATTAGTAGCTTTTATTACGTACGTTACCTGTAACAGCAGACTTTAAACCCCACGACCAGGCCCTTAGATTCAGAATAATTATGAGAGACAGCGAACTCTATATAACCCGCCCCTCCCCTCCTGCACAAGGGTTCGCAACCATTGTAATCTCAACATTCCACCCGACATAAAGCTTCCGAGCACTGAGACGTAGGGCTGTTACCTCCACGAGAGGGGTCTGAACTCATACATCTGTGTGTACACCCTCGTCGTAGCTAGGACTTTGCCCTCTCCTTCGTACCCCTACCATCTACTGTCAGGCTCGTTCCCACGACAGAAAAAGAAGCAGAGAAAAAAAGAAAAAAAGTGAAAAGAGAAGGAAATCCACCGAGCGTGTGCGTGTCAAAGTCTCTCGCGCGTGAAAAAGGGAAGCGATCGGCCGAGCGCTTCGGCCGATGCTCCGGCCCCAAACATTTATCGTTCAACAAGGGCCCAATTATCCAACATGCATGTAAATACACAGCCTAACACAACCCAGCAGTAGTAGCATCCCCCTCCCCCTCCCCTCACGTCGCTCCCACGAGTGACCGAGGGGATAACCCCAGCCGCCGGTGCACGTCCCCCTCCTTCCCATCACCGCCGCCTCTCCGCGCCGCCGGGCAAAGCCCGGTCGGTGCTGGTGGCTGCGGGGCCCCTTCTCTCCTCGCTTGTGGGGCCTTCGCACGGGCTGTAGCTCCCAGGCGGCAGCACAGCACGGATCCGGGGCGCGGCGGCGTGCAGCTGAGCTCGGTGGCAGTGTTGCAGAGCTGCAGGATGGGCATGGAGGGCCGGCCACTGGTGGTGCAGGGCAGATGCGTGGCCAGGGTGGTGGCGGCGGCTCCGGCTGGCTCTGCCTCGCGGGCGGCGCGGGCTGCGGCAGCTCGGTTCGAGGCGGTCCTGGCGGCCGATGGGTGGCTCAGGAGATGGTGCCTGGTGGCAGGGCGCTCGGGCGTCATGGCGGTGGTGCGGGTCAGGGTGCTGGCTCTGCTGGAGGCTTTCTTCGGCGCGGGATGCTGTTGCTCCGGCGGCCCTCGCCGCAGACAGGTGGCTGCCTATTCTCGCATGGATCTGGACGGAGGCCGTGATAGGGCGTCAGGGGCGACGCAGGGGAGGCTGTTGGAGGGACGGGTAGATCGACTACCCGTCACTGGCGCAGAGGGCACCGGTCCGGACGAGCTCCGCTCCCCCTCCCCTCTTCCAGGCCTTGTCTTCATAGCTGCAGATCGATGTTCGGGGTTGTACGACCACTAGAGGCTCCGTTGCTGCTTGGGTTCCGCTGGTCAGCTCAAAGCCCGCACCTTTGATGGTCTCCCAGGCGGCGGCCCTGGTACGAGGAGCTGCTAGCTCGTGGGCGGAGCTCGTGGCTCGGGTGCTGACAGGCTCGTTGTCATGGCCGCATGGGCGGCATGGGGCGGGTCTTCGACAATCTTTGATGGTGGTGCGACCGGTGCTCTCCTGTCGTGTCGTACCATGGGCAATGACGGAGGGTAGTGACCGAGGTGAAAACCTCGTCTGGTCCGAACCAGACCTATGGCGGCGGCGTCCATGCGTCGCTCCCTTCTTGAAGGCTCCATCGCGGTTGCCCTGCGTCTTCACGATACTCTAGGTGAAAACCTCAATTCAGTGGATCGGGCGGTGGCGGCTCTCCGGTGTCGTTTCTTTCTTGGAAGCACCGCTTTTGGAGTTCTTGGGTCGTCGAGTTTCGGCTTCATCTCCGCGATGGAGTGCTCCTTAGTACCTTAGCGATGCTCTTATGTCTATTAGTTGTTTGCTTTGGTGTTTTGGAGTAGTGTTGCTGATCGTCAGCCCCTTATATCTGGCTTGTGTATGTGTGTGGTGTCGGGTTGTTTGTATCGTGTATGTCGATCATTGCTTTATATATAAAATGGGGTGAAAGACATTTTCAGTAAAACAACCAAGCACTATACTGTTTGATCAGGATTAATGTTTACGTTTTGTTCATGTATACTACAGAGACTGGTCCAGCTAGCAATAAAAGGGAAAAGTTGCTGTAAACTTCAGTCCTGTCAATTTAAATCCAACTGAACTTACTAGCAAACTGTCAAGCTTCAAGTACTGAGTGCACCTAAGTTGGAGTTCCAGGCGTAGCATTAACACGAACTATTGCATTCCTGCATCGAGAAAAAATGTATACTGCAGTAAGCAAATAGTATAGATCAGAAAAAAGTTAAAATTCTAATTCCCTCTCACAGCCCTGGGTGTGGGTGTGGTAGTCAGAAAACACATAGTACCGCCACAACGTACCTTGACATCAAAGCCACCTGCATTTTCTGCTCGAAGCTGCGGCCAGGTTGCCCCCTGCTCACCGCGACACCCATGCCACCCAGTGCCACAGGTACGTACCACCACGTAAGAGCAAGTACAATAAAATAAGAGAAGAGAAGAGACAGAAAGAAGCGGGCTACAAACTAACAGTCTGCTGTAACACGTGTTCCAACACACTTTATGAGAGAGGATGATGAGCCTTATATCAATAAAATAGTACTTATTTACATCTATCTATTGTACTTATCGACTATAAGATTGGCTATAGATAACATGTCAACATCATATAGCCAACAGCTGGCTATATTATTACTATTGCTCTAAACAACGAGGCTACACGCCGCTTCCCACGTCATGAAGTTGATGACGGTGCCACCGCTCATCATGCTCAAGCCGCCCAAATCCCGAGCTGTAGCCGCCCGCCATCAGCCTCAATCTCTAGCTTCAGACGCTCTCTCCCACGGCAATCACCAACTGTACTCACAATCGCTAGTGCAGCCGCTCATGGAAATTCCAGAACCGCCCGCCGCACAGGACGCCCTCGATTATAGGGTGGTCTTGCTCGTAACAATGTAGGGGGAAAAGAAACGTTGATGTATAAAAGAAATAAGAAATTACATCAATAGTGATGGGACCACAAGGGCCGCTATTCATAGGGAAATTTGGACTGAGCCGCACCAGGTGCAATGGAGCAGATTTACATATTCTTCACCCTGGTGCTTTAATAGCACTTTTAGTACGCGCTAACCATGACTAGTTTATATCAACACGTCTAGACTTTATGAATTTGTCTCTTGGTTAGCATGTAGGATTGATAGGATCCATGAGTGAAATTAGTTACTCGTACAATAGTACTCCCTCTATTTCTAAATATAAGGTGTTTTGATAGCTCAATTAGAGAGTACTATTTTATGGAATGGTTTGGATAATGCATTTTTAAAGAATCATAGTAAGGAGACCAATCAGCAACACATGAACTATGAAGTCAGGAAACTCAAAAACGGGGTGTTAATTATCTCTTCATTGCAGAATACAGTACACTACCAGAATCAGGGTCGTTGCCGGCCGGCTGGACTATGCCGACGGCCCTCGTCGGCATACGTCAACCTACGCCGACCACCAGAGCCTCACCGTCGGCGTACAGAACACCGTCGGCGTAGATGACCTATGCCGACGGCCCCCGTCGGCGTACAACGGCCGTCGGCATAGGTGAACCTATGCCTACGGTGGCCGTCGGCGTAGATACCCCGTCGGCGTATCAGCGGGCCCGGCCGCTCAATGGGTAACTCCCGTTTGACACCGTCAAAGATATGCCGACGGCCCTGATGGAAACCGACGGCCCTGACATCATCGATTCGCGGTAGGTGCCACGTCACCGATCCGAGGAGGTGCGGATCCGGGGGCGCATCTACGCCGACAGTTATGCCGTCGGCATAGGTAAAATCTAATTTTTTTTATTGCACCTACGCCGACGGTTACACCGTCGGCATAGCTTCGACGTGCCACGTCATTGATCTGCCGCAAGTACCACGTCACCGATCCGAGGAGGTGCGGATCCGGGGGCGTATCTACGCCGACGGTTATGCCGTCGGCATAGGTGCATTTTTAAAAAAAATCCCTATATTAAAATTTATTTTAAATAGGAAGTCTATAGACCATGTCCATGTTATATATAGTGTACACACTATTTTTTCAATGTATCGCCTATTTAGGAGTGTGTATAGGCACCCTAGATGCGTCCCCGGAATGTGTCCTCCTCAGGGATATTGCTGCCGTCATCACACGGAGTGTGGAAACCAGGTGAAAATGTCCCTCGGTCAAACCCCGTCCGGTGAAAGTCAAAAGGGTATATCCGTTCGATCAACAGTGTCAGGGTTAGATGGGACGGGGGACCTGGGGGTGGGTTGGGCCCGGACGTTGATCCGAAGTAAACCTATGGGCTGGCCTATCACAGCCAGGTGGAAATGACCCTCGATCAAACCCCGTCCGGTGGAAGTCAAAGGGGTAGATCCGTCCGGTCAAGAGTGTTAGGGTTAGACGGGACGGGGGACATGGAGGGCGGCTATGCCGCCAGGTCTTGCCCTGGGCCCTCTTAATTATGTTCGGAAAACGTGGCATCGGGTCGACACTAAGGGAATCTTGCGGTGGGTTGGGCCCAGACCTTGTGCTAAGGTGTTGCTATGGGCTGGCCTATCACAGGCAGGTGAAAATGTCCCTCGGTCAAATCCCGTCCGATGAAAGTCAAAAAGGTAGATCCACTCGGTGAACAGTGCGAGGGTTAGACGGGACGAGGGACCTGGGGGTGGCAATGCCGCCACGTCTTGCGCTGGGCCCTCTTATGGTGTGAAACTATGGCATCGAGTCAATACCGAGGGAATATTGCAGTGGGTTGGGCCCGGACTTTGATCCGAAGTAAACCTATGGGCTGGCCCATCACAACCAGGTGGAAATGTCCCTCGGTCAACCCCCGTCTGGTGGAAGTCAAAGGGGTAGATCCGTCCGGTCAAGAGTGTCAGGGTTAGACGGGACGGGGGACCTGGAGGGGGCTATGCCGCCAGGTCTTGCCCTTGGCCCTCTTCCGTTTGGAAAACGTGGCATCGGGTCAAGACCGAGGGAATCTTGCGGTGGGTTGGGCCCGGAGCTTGTGCTAAGATGTTGCTATGGGCTGGCCTATCACAGCCAAGTGGAAATGACCCTCGGTCAAACCCCGTCTGGTGGAAGTCAAAGGGGTAGATCCATCCGGTCAAGAGTGTTAGGGTTAGACGGTACGGGGGACATGGAGGGCGTCTATGCCGCCAGGTCTTGCCCTGGGCCCTCTTAATTACGTTCGGAAAACGTGGCATCGGGTCGACACTAAGGGAATCTTGCGGTGGGTTGGGCCCAGACCTTGTGCTAAGGTGGTGCTATGGGCTGGCCTATCATAGGCAGGTGAAAATGTCCCTCGGTCAAACCCTGTCCGGTGAAAGTCAAAGGGGTAGATCCGCTCGGTGAACAGTGCCAGGGTTAGATGGGACAAGGGACCTGGGGGTGGCAATGCCGCCAGGTCTTGCGCTGGTCCCTCTTACGGTGTGAAACTATGGCATCGAGTCAATACCGAGGGAATCTTGCTAAAGGAATACTGGTCGGGGTTGTACTATCTGGATCTAGTTAGGCACCCGGATCTTAGTGTTTTGGCTAAGACCTGGGAGCACTGGGAAGCGGCCCCCCACGTGGAGTATGTGACCCATGCTAAGGCCGTGATCACTAATTTTTGGGTGAGTTCTCTTCACAAGCACACATCCATTCTAGTTTCATGAATGATTTAACTCATGGCTTCTTCCATTCTGGTTTCATGAATGATTGTAGAAATACTATCGAGTTCTTCTGGAGCACAAGGCCACTGTCGACGAGATCGTGCTGCGCCAGGCGAAGAAGAAGGCCTGCCAGATGCAGTACGGGGTGCGGTTGGTGGCCATCACGCAATACTATCACGACTATCTTGGTATGAAGATGGCCAAGGAAGGAGTAAAGGCGCGGTACATTAACTTGGAGAGGGACGAGTACTTTTCAGTAAATATTAACGATTTTTCATTTCGATGTTTGTGGTAAATTTCATCGTTTCGTGTTACACATGCCATTATGCTTCCTATTATGTAGGTGTGTCCAAATTGGTGTTATGGAAAAGATGAGTCCTGGGCGGCATTGGTGGACCTGTGGTGTGGTTAGGATGAAGCCTGGGCGGCTACTACAGCAAAAACAAGGCTAACCGAGGGAAGGAGGGAGTACATGCTCAGGGAAACCGAACCACTTTCTCTACAAGACACTTCAGGTATGACTAACCTCATTAAACAATCTTCTTCTATTTACCGTCACTTTTTTATGTATGACTAACATCTGTTTGTTGGTGCAGGAGGAGAAACTCAAGCGGCCGCTCTCACACATGGAGGCGTGGGAGATCGCCCATACTCGGAGGAAGCCCAAGCCTGGGGAAGGCAAGTACTACGGCAACACCGCGGAGAAGAAGAAGAACTACTCCGCGGCGTATCTGAATCTACATCCTGACACATCTGACCTCATCAAGGCGCCTTTGGACGACAGGGCGGTGGTTGGCATGGGGCCAAAGGCTCATGGTCGACAGCCGGTTCTGGATGCTGTGGTCACTCCTTCTATCTCCTACACATAGCTCCGAGCTACCGACCCAAGCCTGAGACAGCGCACGCCCACGACCACTGTGCAGTCACAGTCCCTCCTAGCCGAGCGGCACTCCGTAAGTATTTTTCCCTCTTATCTTCATTGCTCACTTTATTTTCCGCATTAAGATGTTTAATGAGTTTCATCACATCATATTGTAGGCCTACATGGAGTACACACGACAGGAGATCATGGCGTGGATCGCGAGAGTTGCAGCCGTCCAGGACCACAACACTCGCATGATGACGGTTAGTTTATCCCCTTTCATTTCATTTCCATATTGACACTTTCATTTCTTCTGACATTGGTGTTTTCTTTGTCAATTAACATGCAGCTCGTGTTTGAGAGCATGAGGAACGACATGATTCCTGAAATGGAACCAGCACCACCAGTTGTAGAACCACAACCAGCGCTGCTTACATTTGAGGAATTTCTAGCACAACAACCGGGGACAACGGTGGTTAGTTCATCCCCAAACTATTCAACCACCGCTTACTGTTTATTCAACACAATATCATTCACTCAACGTGTCTTTTCAAACATCTAGGGAACCGGTGGATCATCCGTTGGTGGTGGTGTCGGTGTTCACATCAATCTCGAGTCACGGAGCCCGGTCACTCCAATCCACCGAGGCGGTAGCGCTGCCGCTAGCAGTGAAGACCTGGGCTTTGGCGGACTTGGCGTTGGAGGTGGACGTACTAGCGCTCCTTAGATGACGTCCGTCTTTTTACGCTATTTATATTTCTGATATGCTTATGTTGTTGGTTGTGAGGATGTGATGATGGTGGTGTTGGTTCTAAGGATATGATGGTGGTGTTGGTTGTGAGAACATATATATTTATGATGCTCTTGATGGTGCTGCTGTGCATTTATATTTCATTGTATATACCCTGCTATTTTGAATTGAAATGAATTTGTATGAAAAAGGAAAAAGAAAAAAAAACAGCACAAAACTACGCCGACGGCTAAGCCGTCGGCATAGAGGGCGTTCGAGTTACCAGTGGCTGCCACGTGGTAAGCTATGCCGACGGCTAGGCCGTCGGCGTAGCTTTTTAGCCTATGCCGACGGCAGGCCGTCGGCGTAGGCACGCCCCAGGAACCACCAGCGGCCACCACATGTCAGGGTATGCCGACGGCTATGCCGTCGGCGTAGTTGCCGTCGGCATAGGTATGCCACCAGGGACCATCGCCGACTGCCACGTGGCAGTCTATGTCGATGGCCCGGCCGTCGGCATAGTGCGACACGTGGCCGCCCCTGTATGAGGCATTTTTGACGGCAGCGTTGCCGAACGCCGTTTGCCATGGATCTATGCCGACGGCCCGAGCCGTCGGTATCGATGTACGGACACCGTCGGCATAGAATCTATGCCGATGGCTTTTCTATGCCGACGGCAACCTGGGGTACGCCGACATATATGGTGCCGACGGTGCTACGCCGACGGGGGCCGTCGGCATAGGTCTATGCTAACGGGAATCCTGATAGTGCTACTCCTTCGTCCCACAATATAAAACGACTAAACATAGATCAGCTTATAATAGCTTATTCCGAAACAAAGTGCTTCATATAGGACCTTCTGGGGCAAAATCAAGAACACGGTGACCAATTAGTTCCGTCAACCCTGAGATCTGCCGGGTATGGAATTTCTTCTAAAGCATTCGTTTCCAAATTGAATACAAACGCCCAATGATGCAGCTTGCGCCCTCCGGTATAGTTCCGATTATGAGGAACACAGTAGTAGATGTGGTTTCTCTTGATCAATGGGAACTCTTTAGCCGAGAGTGCAAATGTATCGCCACGTCCCACGAAGAGCGAATGTTCCCCTAAATTAGTGACTCTGTCCCGGAGAGGGAGTAGCCCACCATCCGGTGCCCACTCTGGCTTGTAGACTTCGCCACTTCGGCAAATGAAGGGTGGCTGCGTCCTAGACGCAGCACGACATGCAGAAGCTCGTCATTCCAGGTCACGAGAAACCCTCCGCGGCACGCGTGGAAACGGTCACATATGCAGAGGTTGTTCATCCGAGTACGCATAGTAAAGATCCGGGGAGACGCCATTGTTCCAACATCGTAAACGTAGAGGTCGTGACTTCCCACCATGGAACGCAACACTGTCGATCCCGGAGGTTGGTCCCTCGTGCAGGGCGCTCCAGGCGGCGGCGTTTTGAGGCCGCCAGAAGAACGTCTTGTACGCCCTTGTGTTACCGTAAGGTTGGCAAGCGATCGTCATCCAACCCGACGGCCAAGGGGAAAGCGGGTAGCCGGAGAGGAATACATTCGTAACTGAACTGCGGGATCTGGGCGTTGGACAGAGGCTCCCACAGCACAACGAGTGTTGGAGACTTTGCGTGGTCGGTGAGGACGAGCCAACCATGAGAGGCGCCGCGGCAGTACGGGAGGCCGGCAGGAGCAATGCCGACCCCAATTCGCTCAACACGACGGAGAGGAAAGCAAGAGTAATCGTCATCATCCAATCGGCTCCACCGCGTGCGATGGGCGATGATCCACGCGGACGATAGGCCGTGGGAGGACGTGTGTTCGATCTCCAGTAGGTGCATACCTGGTGGATGCAGGTGTGGTCGGTGTCGGTGGACAGGCAACCAGAGACTTGCTCCAGCAAGTCGGATACAACAGAGGACCACCAGCCACCACCGGTCATCGTCTCTGTTTTCGGAATCGCCATCGTTTTTCTTTCTCGACAAGGAGCCGGGGACCGGCGACGGCGAACCCTAGAAATTCTTTGTGCGAGAGCGCCGGGGTCAGGGTTTTGTTTCTTACGGGGGATTTTTTTTCTCAATGTACTTGTATTCAAGTCACAAGGTAATACGAAGTCCTTCATCTCATCCGTTCAAACACACATATAAATAACTAGAATAACAAAGAACAACCTAAAACAACCAGTAAAATACGAAGTTCTCCAAAGCTTTATGTCCTATAAACCTTACGAGAAGACCCCTGAACACAAGGATCTGCAACCAGATATAAGCAGGTCATCATCTTCAATCACGGTATAATCGCCATCATGCCGCTCCTGCTTTTCTCCGCTTCCGTGCCGAAAAGAGGACACATATGCATCCAACACACCTGCACCAGCCTTCGCCATTTGTGGCTTCAGGTACCGATGTATGTGCCCCTTGTAGATGGAAGAGAACTAGGATCCGGTTTCGACGCCGCGGTCGGGCCAACTTCCCGGGCAAAGTAAGATATCTCTCCAGCAACAACACAAAGAAAGAGGAAGAAACACAGCTGGAAATCATACCGACGCCGAGGAAGAGGAAGCTCTGTCTCCACACAACCACTACCATCTGAGGACCAACCTGCCCCGTGTCGGTCGACCTCCAGACATCATAGCCCACGATCTCGACGAGATCCGGGGATCCGCCACCCCGTTGACTTCTAGACGAAGGCAAGAGCCCCGCCTAACCACGAACGAAGCCCAAGGAGTCTTATTCAGACATGATGCCGCCACGATGGCCTTGGCAGCGACTCCCTCAACCCTAACCCTAACCCTATTGAGAACCCACCCGACACATAGATCCGAGGTTCCCCCTCCCTCCCACCGCCAAAGCCGCTCGCGGAGGGAGAGGAACCAGCAGCGACGCCGATAGCTCGCAAACTGAACCCGCTAACGCCTCCTTTCCGCCTCGCTACGATCCAATCATTCCGAAGTTAGTTCTCTCGACACATGGGGGGCATTTTCTCTGTAATATCAATGAACCACCGTGTCCTTTTGATATTCCCCTTTGATTTTAAGTCATAAGCTGCGGGAAGCAACACTTCCCCAACTTTTTCCCATTGTGAATAGGAATGGGTTGAAAATAAGTTGAGCTACCTTGTACAAATCGAGTTTTTTTGAGCTTCTAGCTCATTTCTGCAATAAGTTGCTAGAAGCCCCAAAAGAATTGGCCTAGTGTATGGATGTGGTGTCAACGATCTTTCTCCGGAACGCACGGTCAATGTTCCCCCGAAGCCTCAAAACACCCCTGCCTGGAGCGTCCTGTACGAGCGACCTCGTCAGGATCGACAGTGTTGTGTTCCATGGTCGGCAAAACCCACAAAATATATAAAAATAAAATAAAATAATACTAAAAAATGTTGATCATGTATTTGAGAAATAAAAAATGTGTTCGGCTGAATACGAAAAAAATTAGAACGTGTACAAAATAAAGTAGACACCAAATCATATATTTGAAGAAATATTACATAAGTATTTAACAAATGTAAACATGTATATAAATATTTTCATGATATATATGAAATATAAATTGTGTGAGAAAAATATTTATTACCATTCAAAAATGTCTAGATCGTATATAGAAACTTTTGATTATGTATAAAAATTATTGAAAACATGTATTGATTAAAAATGCACACCGTGTATTAGAAAATATTCAATGTGTATCAAAATAAGGTTTTTCGTGTACACTAGAAATGTACATTAAATACTAAAATAGGTAGACACGTGTTAAAAATAAGAGAAAGCTAACGAAAATCGATAAAAAACAAAAGAAACCAAAATAAAGAGGAAGAATATAGAGAAAGAAAAAAACAAGGCAGAACAAAAAAAAACTAAAGAAAACCAATGCACAAGAGTAGAAATAGTGAATACCGGGAAGAAAACAAAGAATATCGAAGGAAAAGAAAAAGGAAACTAAAACAATTGAAGCGGTGAAGAAAAACATGGAAAAACTAATAAAGGGGTAAATAGAAATAAAAAGAAAAAAAGAAATGAAAAACCCAAAATGAAAGAATAATCAAAGAAAACCGTAAAGAAAACACAAAAAAAGAAAGAAAAACAGTAAAAACCAGACCACTCCAGCCATTGTACAGGAAAACCCCCATTTAGAACCGGATCTCAACGGACCGAACGCAACGACCAAAGCGAACGAGCAAGACGAGGATAACAAAAACACACTAAAGTGCCGAGCCAAATGCGCGGGCGCCACCGGGAGGGGACCTGCCATATCACTAAAAGAGAGATATAGCTCCCGCAGTGTCGAGCCACCTCGGAAGGAGCCATCTTTAGCACGGAACTACATTGGGGGCAGCACGATCCATTTGGGATGACTTGCGCCCACTCCCGTGCCCCTCTTCACCTTCTTTTTCTTCGGCAAAATCTGTAGATTATTAAGATAGGGATGTGAATAACTGTCGAACGTTAGCTCAGGAGGGATTCCTCGAGTAAATGATCGTCCCACGAAAAAGGTTGGGATGACTTGCATCCACTCCCGTGCCCCTCTTTACCTTCCTTTTCTTTGGCAAACTATATGTAGATTATTAATATAAGGATGTGAATAACTGTCGAACGTTAGCTCAGGAGGGATTCCTCGAGTAAATGATCGTCCCACGGAAAAGGGGAAAGAGCGAACGCTTTCGCTCGTTGCCACTAACGGGAAACCCTACTTGATACATTTTTTTGTCAAATTATCGATGCATCACACGTACGTGTGGCTGAACAAGCGATTTTTGGGCTGTCCCATCTGTATGTACATGTACAGTTTTCACGTTTTGGTTTGGTGAAACTTCTAGAAGGTTCCCATTCTGTTTTATAAGGTTCCAAAACCGGCTTTGTTATATCTTTTTCAATTCTTTTGCTTTTCTTTTTTGTTGCTTTCCACATTTTTTAAATTTTTGTGAAATGTTCAAATTTCTTCCAAAAAATCCGTGTTTTATTAAAATTTTGAAATTTTTAAACAAAATTTCAAATAATTCAAAACATTTTCAAATATTAAAGAAATTGCATTTAAATAATTTGTCTGTGTTTTGAATATTGCTTGGGGATTTTTTTTACTGTTTTATAAAAATGTTCACATATTCAAAAAATGGTCCCATTTTCCAATTTTGATAGGGAGTTTCAAAAATATGTTTCCGTTTTCAAAACAATTCATATATTCAAAAAATGTGCACCTTTTGGAAAAATGTTCGTGCTTTGATTTTTTTTGAGAGTTTCGGAAAATATTTCTGCTTTCAATTATATTATTTTTGTATTTTCCAAAATTGTTTGGTGTTTTCAAAAACAAAAGGGATTTATTAATACTGTTTGTGTTGTCAAAATTTGCAAAAGGACACTTTTTTAGAAAAAGGTAGTTGAATTTTTAAGTTGAAGAAAATGATGGGATATACCGCTGCCAGTTAGCCGTGTGACATTTCTCGCTGATGAGTATTCTTGAAACACTCATAAGGTCAAATTGGCATGGAATATACATTGAAGCTGCCGTAACAGTGGAGTAAGATTCGGCTTATGAGCTATGTAGTGTCGGTGTCGTATGTGGCCCTGTTGTGTGAGTTGGCGGGTGTTATCGAAGCTAAACAGAATGGTGAACAACGACAAAGATGGAATGAGCATTGTAATTCTCTTCTCAAATTCTCCATGAATCCTCACCTTTTTCTTCCTCAAGCTTCACCATTTGCTTCCCTACCTATCCAGTTGTGTTATCCTGACCCTTTCCGACTGGGTCGTCACAAGCTAGTATCAGAGATACCATAATGCCTAGAAATTTTAGCCCCATTCCAATCTAAACCCTCTTATCAAACCTTTAGCATCCACCACAATGGGTGTGCACTTACTCATGAGAGACTACTTGAAATCCCTAGCGGGACTGTATCTATTGTGAGAGAGTGCAACGACGCATTCCAAACCTCCTATACAAATGTGCTAACCATTGTCAGCCATGGACGAGAGCTTCGGTCAACCCAAAAGACACTCCTGAAGTCAATCTCCACACACTTCAATGAGAAGACTGTGAACTACGAGGAGGAGGGAGGTGGTGGATAACAAGGAGGTTACCGCTGGAAGATGGAGTTTTTGGCGAGCTCCAACTGGAGGTGAGGAAGATGAGTAGGATCACTGTTCATACGTTCACTAGTAGAATCACTCAAAGAAGCAGCGACACATAAATATAACATAGGTATGTGTAGTGACCAATCAAACATTCACAACAAATCACAGTGCATGTTGGGATCATGTTATATACATAGTACGTCCATAAATCCACTAGACCAACTACCATGGCATGCATCTGATGGCTAATACTCTACCCAAGGTGACTGAAACCCTTGTGAATTCATCTCAACTATTAAGTCATAAAACAGAGGATTGCAATAGACATGATGACATACAATTGACAATAATATTTATTAACCTCCTAGGGTAAACCGGTACAATGAGTCAAGTATCTTTTTATTATTATGTTGACAAATTTGTCTAACCTATTTCTTATTGTCACCAAAAGTGCTTCACAAAAAATGATATACTCCATCTATTGCACCACTCATCTTTATTGAACTTTCATCTAAACTGCCCAATGAACAGACTAATAAATCTGAGAGCATATACATGCAATATAATATGATCATAAAGTGAATGTTCATGTCATTGCAAGAAAGTCCACCACAAGGATCACTTTATATGGTTCACAGTGGATGATTTGTTACATGCTTCCTTTCAATCATACTGATTAGTTGATGGGACCTGAGTTTGTGTAAAAACGAAATCATGAAAATATTTTTTAAATCCAATGAAGAAATAGCATGCTAGACAAATTAGTTGATAGGACCTGAGTATTAGCAAGACATTATATACCGATTTATTTAGCGGGACATAGCTCAAAATTATGTAGTGTGCCATTTGCAACGTTATAGTGCTATTTTTTTCATTAGGTGAAAGCGCCCATAAATCCATGTGACAGGGTCCAAAATTAAAGAGGGTTTTCTTATTATTGATGTTGGGAATAAGCCGTGACAAAGCACGACCGACATCAGTGTGTCAGGTCGGGTCCGTGGCGGTGTAGACCGGCATGTGGCGGTGTAGACCGGCATGAGCGTGCGTAGACCGGCATGAGCGTGCCAGGTCGGCTCCATCGGGCTGAGTCACGGCCATACGCGCGTGTGTGCGTATGTATTTCAAGAGTGTGTGCGTGCTCGTGGCCATCGTAGTTAGTGCATGCGTTAGAAACCGAAAGTCCTGGGCATGGCTCACGGTCAGTTCGGAGGGCGCCTGCAGTGTGCATTTTTTTCTGAACATAGTACAAACGCAAGCGCTCATATATATTTGCATATGCTTATCCCTAAGAACACACACATGTATAGCCTATCCCTATGAGCATCTTCGAAAGACTGAACCGACATGTCATCTTTAGATTTACGAAGTTACCGTAGGCGTCTCGTCGGCGATCCTGAAATAAAATCAGAAATAAATGCAAGTATAAAGATTTGAACCCTAGTGGGATGGGGATACCACGCTTCCTCTAACCATCCAACCACAGGTTGGTTTGCCCCTGCAATGCGCAGTTGAGCGAACCGCTCATGTACTTGAGCAGGCCGGGTCTCCACGAACTCGTGTGTGTGTGCGCGCGCGTGCCTCAGGAAGCAGTTGCTAGGTGCCGTGGGTATAAACGGTCATGTAATCACTTCGTCCTGGTTGAGCCGAGTGGAATACAGAGACAGAAAAAGGCCCCGGCATTCGTCGTCGGGACAGGTCCGTCACCGGGCAAAATTCGTCTCCTCTTGTTCTTGTGATTGTTCGTCGATGACTCGATCTTCGGTTCCAACAATTGCTTTGGCAATTAAAGTTATTTTCATGCGATGAGTCATGCATGTTTAGTTCCTTACAAATTGAACATTTTCATGGAGACAAGGAAATTATCCTTTCAGTCAGTATAGTTCATCCCACCATAGATTTTTCTCGCCTGCATGACGTTTGGTGGTGGCGGCAGCTCGGGTACTTCTGCCGGCGGTGGAGGAGTGCAGTTTCCAGTACATTTGCAATATTTAAACCAGACTCCATTGATCTGGTCGCCGACAACCCCTCTGCCTGAGCAATAGCCGCGCGTGAAGTGCTCTTGGTGGCAAGTTTGCGCGCATTTCCTGCTGCTTTTGCATGCGCCATGGAAGAGATTGCTCCGGGCACTGCATTGCTGAACACGACCCGCCTTCGCACCTGCACCACAGAATTAAATTTCCGTTTTCAGCAGAAGAATGGATTGATCTACTAGCTAGCTAGCATGCTGACTGTTGAGCGTGTGATGATATCGGAACATACCGTAGGACATGATGAGCAAGACCAGGGAAAAAGCAACAAACAACTGAGCTCTGTTAAACTCCATAACCCAGACGATTAGGCTTCGCTTTGCTTTGCTTGTGATGGGATGTAACTGATGTGAACCGATTTGCCTGCTATTTATAGAGAGGTTCCTTCGAGCTTGCATTGAGTGTCCGAGATGGATCCTTGTGGGAATCCAAATGTTGGATATATGGGCATTAGTACTATCTTGTATACTGTATCCAGAAATGCATTAATAAATACATTCTGTAAATGCAATGTGAGGCGTGAGAATCCAAATATTTGATGTACATGGTTAATAGTATAGTCATTAACCGGTTATATGGACATGACACTCATTTGTAGTCAACGTAATAGACAAGATGTATGATAACTACTTCCTCCATTGCACAATGTAGTGCGTCCACATTTTTCAAGATCAAAGTTTGACCATATATTTAATCAACGAGACCGATTGCGCCGGGGACAAAAGTTATACCATTGAATTCATATTTTCGATACGAATTCAACATTACAATTTTTGTCCCCGCCACAATCGGTCTCGTTGGTTAAATTTATGATCAAACTTAAATCACGAAAAACGAGGACACACTATATTATGGAATGGAGGGTGTAGTTACTAAGAAGTAGTACTTTATTACAAGAAATACTATAGTGTATCCAGAAGTGTGTATTTAGTATTTAGTACTACTGCATTAATTAATACAAACTTACAAGAAATACAATATGAGGTGTGGGAATGCAAATGGTTGAATATATTATGCGGGCACCAGTACTGCCTCCTGTAGTGTATCCAGAAGTTCACTAACACTGACATACTATAAATATAGTATGAGATGTGGTAACGCAAATGCTGAATGGGCAGACATCGATACTATCTAGTGCGGCGTTTCTAGAAGTGCATTCTATACCGCATGGTGCTTGCAGTGGCGGACGACCTAGAGCTTGACCAAAGGGGTGCCAACGTTATCATTCACAATAAATTATCAGTGTATCATTCTTACTCTACAATACATAGAGGATTAGACTACCTAGTACTAGATAAAATTGTTTTCTATTTTTGGAGGGGTGCTAGGGCATCCATGGCACCCCCACTAGATCCTCCACTGGATGCTTGGGTATGCATGGATAACTTTAATGAGACTCTATGGTAACTAGATGATACCCTACTCGTTGTTGCGGGATATTAGTATGTAATTTACTATAAAGATTCTTGAGGTTTACTCATTGAGAAGATAAGGGGTACGAAATTATATGCATTTTAGGCCATGCAAACCACAGTTGCAAAATATATAAGAAATACCTATCGTAGTAAAACATTATTTTGTACTTTTTCAATCCTGCAAATTACAAGAAGCTTGTCAGACCAAGGAAACAATTGTAGTAACGCAATAATTCTGCAAAGTTTCATTGTAATATTTCATGGAAAATTCTGGCTAACTTTAAAATTTCAAATATGAATAATGTAATCAGTTTAAGCAACATTTGTATATTATGAATATATAGATGTGGACCTAGACGAGGAAAATCACTTTATTTTGAAATCGTCCGAAGTTTATTCTACTTAAAATTAACCAAATTCCATACATCGAAATCCATTTACTATGCTAAGTTGTGGCAGAGAAACATCGCTCCCAGTCTTATAACATAATTATATCTACAAGAATCTTCCAAACCACTGAAAAGAAATTACTTGCAAGAAAGACCACTTGAACGTACCATAAAAAATACACCATGTTTGGCAGCTCTGTATGCTCCCTCAATCTTTGTTTTCAACGGTTTGACACCCTTAAGAGATATAGTGTAGCTGATACAAAAGAGAGATGACCATAGTACAACGTAAGATAAAACATAACAATAGAGTGCAGTAATAAGACACTTGGTAGTGTGTCAGGAGTGATTCAGTAAAGGGAACAAACTATTAAAATCTGCACAGAGGACATGGGAATCAGGAATTGCACAGAATCTGAACGGTGTCGGTTATCATTCAAT
This sequence comes from Hordeum marinum, assembly GCA_022496015.1. Taxonomy (NCBI): domain Eukaryota; kingdom Viridiplantae; phylum Streptophyta; class Magnoliopsida; order Poales; family Poaceae; genus Hordeum; species Hordeum marinum. Next base: position 497,442,274 of record CM039674.1, on the reverse strand, counting down.
CAAAATCTCTGATGGATAGTGGTTCAAGATGAAGCAGAAATTCCATCAATCAATAATCAAAATGACCATGAGACTCAGTAAAATAAATAAAAAGGATCAAGAATTCATAAATTAAGATAAGCCATGAATTTGGGATCACATTTACCTCCCTGGCAGGAATGTCGAGGTAAAGGAGGACTGCAGTGTGATGTTATTGGATACCAAAATTTAAGCCTTTAATTGCTAGACAAATATCATGAAGATATTATATATAATACCTACCATGAAGAGAAACAAAGCATAATCCAGTCGGTGCTAGATAGATAGCCGAGAATCTTTTTTTTGTGTGTGTGGAGAGATGGCTGAGAATCTGTAAGATAAAATACGGATCATAAACTAATTTAACTTTCTATTCCAAAATTGCAAATTATGAACCACTGCATAAGCCGATGGACATGTTATTACTAACTGTAGGAAACTTTTCAAAGACTGGTCGATGATTTAAATCAATAGATATCATTCGATAGAACCGAAGATTTTAGGAGACTCCATGAACCTTACTAACCTTTGTTGAGTTGCAGATTCCTGAGGCAGTTCTCAGCAGCAACAAAGAGGGTAGTTAATGGATTATAATATATGGTGATGATCATTTTTTCTCAGCCTTATAACCCAATGATGTAACTGGACTAAAGAAGACAATTAAGCCAATGTGTATGTAAATTCATGTAACATGTTCAATTGGTGCCTCGCCATTGCACCTCATTCGATTGTTGTCTTGCTCTTACTTTGCCTTCTGGCAGCTGCTCACTGCCATCTTTATCCATCCATGACCGCCCCCCAAGGATAATGCAAGGAGATCTGCTGTGAGAAAAAACAAATCGGTTATGTTCGTGTGAGGGTTGTAAAAAAAATCCCACCCTTCAATCTCCTCCCCGCTACACTGAGAAGTGAGCCGACCGATAGATCAAACATGAATAGTAACAAGAATCGGTCACCTCGAATCCTTCCGACCTACTTCTTTTATGCACCTTGAACCTCCAGGCCGCCGACCCTAAGTAGGGGAACAGCTACATCAATTTCTCATGCAATGGCAGGCAGAGGAGTGAGATTGGAGGGAGAAGGTGTAGAGGGAGAGGGGGTTCATTAGGTGGAACCGTGGAAGAGTAACTGCCGCGAAGAAGATGCGGAGTTGACATGGCGAAGAATCGCCAATTATATATTCCATGGGGTAATAAGAGCGAGGTAATTATGGTGATGAATGCTTCGTGCGTATGTGGATGTTGTTCCATGGGCATGGGTAGAGAGCGCGTCGATTGTTTTTTATTTCGAAATGACAGTTGTCCTGCATTCATTAAAAAGAAAAGAGTTTCCCAGTTAATTAGGAAAAAACAAGCGAAAACCAGATTGCCCATTTAATTATGGAGAACCGGGCGAAAACCATCACAACCGCTAAGCGGCACACATAAAAAAGCCCACACGCACCACTCCAAAGAGGCCTCGGCGAAACTGGACGCAGGCGTCATCGTCATTACTCCTTCTCTAGAGGCGTCATCGTCATCCCTAAACTCTAAGCAAACGACTCCCACTTTATCATAGACGATCGTCAACTCAACCCACATTATAGCAGACATGTGAAGCTGCATGAAATTGTTGCCGCGACGGGCGGAAGAGAGAGCAGCAACGATAAGACTCACACTGGGGAAGATGAACCGAACGACCTATTCGTTAATTAGATGGGCTAATACCAGGGCCAAAATCATAGAGACTGACGTTAGCTACATGGGCTAGAAACAACGACCAAACCTATATATGTGCAACATAAGAAATTAGGTAAACTTTTACTGCCGACGGACCGGCCGAGTCTCGCACGACACGTTGGATCAAGGGCAATCAAACGCTCCTGGCTCGTCGAAACCGCTTCGTGCGTGACGTGTTAGGCTGGTGGGTTCGAGCCACGTATTCCCTCTTTCCTTTTTCTACTCAACTGCATAGCCTTATCCTTTCATCATCTTCATTGTCTAGCTGCTTCAACAAGCATCAAATTTTGCTACAACCGACATCTCATTGTGCTACAACCGTTCACTAAAAAGTTGCATCCCCGTTCGTCAGAGTTGTAATCCGAGTTCGTTGGAGTTGTAGCCATGATTGTCCAGCATTTTTTGGCTACAACCAGTGTCGATTTTTGCTACAACCATCCACTAAAAAAGTTGCATCCACATTCGTCAAAGTTGCAACCCGAGTTCGTCGGAGTTGTAGCCACGGTGATCCAGCGATTTTTTTGCTATAACCGGTGTCGATTTTTGCTACAACCATCTATTAAAAAAGTTGCATCCACATCCGTCAGAGTTGCAACCTGAGTTTGCCGGAGTTATAGCCACGGTCATCCAGCGATTTTTTTCTAACAACTGGTGTCGATTTTTGCTACAACCGTCCACTAAAAAAGTTGCATCCACATTCGTCAGAATTGCAACCCGACTTCATTGGAGTTGTAGTCACGGTCATCCAACAATTTTTCTGTTACAACCGATGTCGATTTTTGCTATAATTGGTGTCGCTTATTGCTACAACGGCGACCACGAACGAGTTCAGAGCCGCGGCCGTGGGGGAGACGTTGGGCTACTGCCGGTGAGTTGGCCAGTGCTGAAGTAGAAGCATGCACAGGATACAGGAGGGAGGAGGACGTGCAGGGGCGCGGGACATGGACACATAGAAGATGAAGGGGGGGCGAAGTGGAGACGCCGCGACAAGGAACTCCGAACCGCAGCAATAGCGGCGACCTGTTAGAGGACGAGCAGTGGGGTGGCCTGCAAGCGGTGGCTGATCGGGACGACGAGGGCGGGCAACCAAGGAGCTCCCGCGGTGCCGATGGCCGGCAGATGCGGGCAGGGCGAGCGCATCCGCCATGTGCGTGAGCTTCTGCTTTTTTTTGTTCCGTTGGAAACCAGTCGCGGAACGAGCTGCTAATTAATCTGACGGTTACACACATCTAAATCAAACGGCTCTGGGCTGACCGGCGGAATCTCTGGCCGGCGGACCGGCATAGAGTAGCGCCTAAGAAACTATGGCCTGGTACAAACATTAAAGTCTAAAGGTTGGCTCTTCGGCTGTTTGTTGCAAACATTCAATGGAACGGGTTGCTGATGTGGCACATGTAGGTGGGTTGTTTGCATGTCACTAGTACAAAACAAGGCTTTCGTCCTAACCGGATCGAAGCATTAGTTCCGGTTCGAACAGCTAGGATGCCGGACGGGGCTCGGCAGGCATCAGTCCCGGTTCGAATGAGATCTGATCTATCTTTAGTTCTGGTTGAAGACTCCAACCGAGACCGGGACTAAAATTCTATCTTTAGTCCCCGGTTAGTCTCCAATCGGGACTAAAGGGTAACCGAAACTAAAGTGCTATGAAAAAGTAAAACGGCTATAATTTTTGCATACGATGTAAAAAAAACTTAATATATCAAAATGTTCAGCACGAGAAATTGGTTTAATTAGTAAAGGTCTTTTTCCATTTTTTTTGTTTTTTGCTTTATTTATTTTCTTTTGTTTGTACTTACTGCGAAATATTTAGGGTTTTTTGAACCGAATTTGTGTAAATCACTAGTTTGTGAATAATTTTACTATGAAAATAGATTTTTACTGATTCTTTTTCTTCCTGTTTAATATCAGTGTGTTTTGACATTATATTTAATTTGGTAATTTTTAAGTTATTTTAAATAGTTTTAATAAAACAGATTCTGTTTAGCTCTTTTAGTTTTATAGCTCAATTTTTTTAATAAATGCATGAAAAATAGCGAATAAAGTGGGAAAGGGTTGAAAATTGATGATGTGGCTTTTCATGATGCATGTTGAACGCACAAAAATTCTGGAGTTAAAATAAGTTTAAAAAATGAAATGCCTTTGTAACAGATGGATTTTCGTCCAAAACTCAAATACTTCGAAAGAGATTGTTCAGTTTGTACACAAAGTGCATCTAGTTTTTGCCATAACGATCTCAACTTTTTAGCACATGCTATCTGGTTGAAATGATGATATAATGCCAAGTTTTAACATTTTCAGGGTTTATTTGTAATGTTTTTCAATTTCGGGGTCATTTAGCTAAAAAAATCAATTAATGCATGAAAAATAACAAATGAAGTGGAAAATGGTTGAAAATTGATGATGTGGCTTTGAATGGTGCATGTTGAATGCACAAAAAGTTTGGAGTTAAAATAAGTTTCTAAAAATAAAATGTCTTTGTTACATATGAGTTTTCGTCTGAAACCTGATACTTCGAAAGGGATTGTAGAGTTTGTACACAAACTGTATTCAGTTTTTATCATAACTCTCTCAACTTTTTAGCACATGTTATGTGGATGAAATGATGATATCATACTAAGTTTCAGCATTTTCAGAGTTTATTTGTAGTGATTTTCAATTTTAAAGTCATTTAACTCAATTTTTTTAGTAAATGCATGAAAAATAGCGAATGAAGTGGGAAAGGGTTAAAAATTGATGATGTGACTTTGAATGGTGTATGTTGAACGCACAAAAGGTCTGAAGTTGAAATATGTTAAAAAAGTGTTATAAAAAAGTAAAACGACTATAACTTTTACGTACGATGTGTTTTTTTTTAATATATCAAAATGTTCAGGACGAGAAACCAGTTTCGATGGCAACCGCCATAGGCTCCACGAAAGGAAAATAAGTTATCCTCAAATTTAAGTCTTTTTGAATTTTTGGTCAAATTACTTATTCAATAAATATTACTGTTACCAAATAATTACTGTTTTTAGAATAATAGTTTCAAACTCAAATGCTGAAACGTGTGACATCATGCTCAAGGGCTTAATAAGATTGATATAATACATATAACATAAATTAATTGAAGAAGTAGTTTATTTTTTAAAATATTTTTAATTCTTTTAGATTTTTGAAATTCGAAATGAATAAAAATGAAGATTTTTATTTTTTGATGTCATATTTGATTCCTCACATTATTCTGATAATAATGGATATATTATTTGCTAAATATCGATTTACAAATTTAAAGATATTAATTATGTCATATTAAATGAATAAATGGCAAAAAATGAATAAAATATGATTATTACTTATTTCATTTTCATTGTAATTCAATATTATTTTTACTTACTTTATTTTGAACTTTTTATTAAGTTGATTTTTTTGGTTTTGGTTTGGTTTTCGAGATTTTTAAGTTTGTTGAACTTTTTTCTTTTTTTGAATTTTTTTGGAGTTTTAAATTAATCATTGATGTTTGTTAATCATTTTTTTATTTTAATAAATATTTTGAATTTAAAAAATTAAATCATTTGACATTAAGTCCTAAGGGTTAATTAATATGATTGATAGCTTATTATTGTCAAGAAAACAATAAGTGCAGACTTGGAAACTAAGGGAAATAGAACTCGAAAGTTAAGCGTGCTAGGACTAAAAGCGGAGTTCTTTAGTCCCGATTATTTTGGTCCGGTTGCAGAACCGGGACTAAAGGTCCTCAGGAACTGGGACTGATGCCCTGTTTTCTACTAGTGTGTGAACAAAAATAAAAGGTGACACGTGTGGCGTATATGTGATGAGGTGGATAGATTGTGTGTCAAGATAATTGAAATAGTGGGGATGAACTTTTTAAATATGTAGGATGATCACTTCAGTCGGTCGATGCGGCTGGAATGGCAGATGTGAGCCTTTATGGAGGTTGTGGAGGAGGTTTCATTCCAAGACTTGGAATGGGCTACTTCTGCTTATACATGGGATAACCAATAATCTGGTGAAACCAATGTGAAAGCTAGGGTCGTTCATATTATAGAAATATGGGTATGGTAGTGGATATATCCATATTTGAATACAATTTCATGAGCTAATTTGTGCCATTCTAACCCCAATATGCGGACACGGTGATTTGGTGCTCGAGCTCAGATACTCTCAAAACTGTCGACGTCCGTTCCTGGCTCGGGATGTGAACTATTCCCTCTGATACATTTGACAAGAAATATTATAAAAGAAGCGTACGCGGCTATACAGTACGAAACAATGCCTAGCCTGGGGCCTGGATCGTATGGTGGGAATGGACAGCGTGCGTGTGCGTTCTGGTTGGACCAAGACGTTGTCTTTTAACCCGAGCCATGGATCAAAAAAAGCATGCGCGAACGGTAATATATGTCGAAGCCGTTTGCCATGCATAGTTGTCCGTTGACATGCATAACCTGAACAACAGCGAACGTCCGCCCCACCCCGAGAAGGTTGGGTCATTCTGGAAGCCTCATTCCAATTTCGGTCACCCCAAACCTAAGCTTCCTCCCTGGGGAACAGTAGATCTGGCGAGGGTTATGGAAATGGAAGATGGTGGGCTCGTGTTCTTGCTCGATGCCGTCGAAAGGTTAGGACGTGTTTGGTAGGCTGTATTAGGTCGGGCCAGCCCGCGCGGGAAGAATTTGCGTCGTTTGGTTACTCACATGGATAGGTTGTCTTGCTTAGCACGGATATTAAAGCACATCTGAGCCTGCATCCACATGAACGCTCAAATCGGTCGTTTTTATGGAGCCAGGCCCGAGCGGTGCAACCCTAAACATGTGGGCATGGACGGTTGGACGCGTGGAAGCCGTCTCGAGAAGTTGCATTGTTTTCCCAAGCGTCGTCATAAATTACCCTCACCTCCCTTCCTCACCGCTCTCATGTGGCAGCCACCACCGGAGCGACAACAGCAGAATCTACGACGGCTGCGACCACTGCAGCGAATTCACACCTCCACCGGAGTGCATCGGTAATGGCGGCAAGTTTGTTTGACCTCTCTAGAGTAACTCCGTCGAGGACGGGCTAGATTTAATTAACCACGTGATAGGAGAGTGAGAGAGGAGATTGAACACATCTTCTGTTCATGCCTAATCGAGGGTGGGGGGATTGAACACATCTTCGCTACATGCCTAATCGGTCGAGTACATCGGGGCTGGGGATTGGGGTACAACCTACTTGTCTAGCAGCGGCGACCCTGGAGTCGCTTGGAGCGGCGGTGGGGCGGACCATTCTCTCTCCTCTCCCACATAATAAATCCAACAATTTATTCCCCCTTGACTAATTTGAAACACCCATATCTTTTCAACCATATGTTTGTTTATGGAATTTTGTTTATATTTGAACTTCTTGCGCCAAAACCTTTAAAATGAGATCAATCTTTGATAGTTTTCAACCATGTTTAAATTTGAACGTATGTTTCACATTGATGCATTAAAATTTCACTTTCTATGTTTACTATTTCACAACTCCAAATGTACTTTTCAATTTTTACTGCCTTATTTCACAAAAATAACATCAATTTCAATTGTACATTTCCAAATAATCTATTTTACTCTTTTAAAATAAATTGTTTCACATTTTCAAATAAATAATTTCACACTGATACACTACGTACAAATTCACTTTCTGTGGTTGCTATTTCACAAACCAGAACCTACATTTCACTTATCAATGGCTTATTTCACAAACATGTCTCTTTGAATTGTACATTTCTCATGATAACCTATTTTACTCCTTTGAAATGAAAACAATCATATTTTCAGATAATCAGTTTCACATTGATATATTACAGTTTCACTTTTTGTGGTTACTATTTCACAATTTAGAACCTACATTTCCCTGTTCACTAACTTATTTAGAAAAACTTTCATTTCAGTTGCACATTTCTTAACTAACATATTTAGATTTTTTTGAAATAAACTATTTCACATGTTCAAATAATCAGTTTCACATTTATACATTACAATTTTATTTTTTATGGTTACTATTTCACAATTCAGATCCTACATTTCACTTTTCACTGACGTGTTTCACAAAAAACATGTATTTCAATTGCACATTTGTGAAATAACATGTTTCACTCTTTTGAAATAAACTGTTACACTTTTCCAAAAAAAATCAGTTTTATAAGTTGCCATTTCTGTTTCATATTAGGGTTAATATCGGTTTCGAGTGATATAGATTGGTTTCACTTTTTTCAAGTGAAATAGGTTATTTTTCACATACAAAAAATGAAATGTTTATATTTAAATGTGTTTGAAATGCATCCAAGATTGATCTAGCTCTAAAGGTTTTGCCATCAGGAGTTCAGATATATAAATTATTTCAAAAATAAGCTTTTCACTTAAAAGATATGGATGTTTTTAATTGATCAAGATGAAATAAAGTCCATGGATTTGTTTCCAAGGGAGAGAGAAGAAACAAATGAACGTTTAAAAAAAATGAATCTTTTTTTTTGAGGGAAAGCCTTCATGGCGCACTTTATTGATTTTTAAACAAAGTTACATCGTTTATTACATACGAAACAATAAAGCTAGGAGGATTATCAATCCAAAAAACACAAGAGTTTATACGAACTGCATGTCTAGCTAAATTGTGCGCCACCAAATTTGCTTCCCGGTTGCAATGATGCAATGAAGTTGGACCAATGCTTTGAGCAATTTGAAAGCACTCTGCAAGTATCGCTGAGTAAGGACTGAAAACTGAAGCAATTCCATTAAACGCATTAACTAACTCGAGCGAGTCCAATTCCATAATGACAGGCGTACATCCAACTCTTTCCATGAACTTGAGCCCTTCCTGTAGGGCCGTTGCTTCAGCCGTAGCCACATCTAGCAGGTGATTTAGGGGTGTACATGAGCCAGCAATTGCTTCTCCCAGATCATTACGAATAACAACTCATGCACCTCCCGTTCCATCACTGAAAAAAGACGCGTCCACATTCAGTTTGTACGTGTTCTTCGGTGGCTTGCTCCATAGTATTTCCTATGTGACAGCTTTAGGACCAACAACACCAAAGTTGCTTGCCAGTGCCTGTATTCTGAACGCTGATCTTGTCGGCGGTGCAACGTAAGCATCCTTGACAAACTCCCTCCGTTGCCTCCAGATATACCAGGATCCAACAACTAGTTCTTTGAGCCCAACATGACCAAGTACAAGAGATTTGTTGTTTGGTCGCCGCAAGATCTCTTCCAACACAATCCATCCAAACCTATCAATGCCTGTAGCTTCCTCAATTATGTCCAGAATGCCCAAAGCTCGCCATACCTGCTTTGCTCGATAGCACGTAAATATCAGATGCTTGATGTCCCCCGGACCATGTGTGCAGACCGGGCATTGGCCAGTGGTCGGGATATGCCTGTTTGCCAGTACAGCCAACCCCGGAAGTATCCCATGCAAGGCCTTCCACGCGAATATTTTTACTTTGCTCGGAACCCTCAGTTTCCAAAGAATCTCCCAGACCGGATTCCGACTTGATGTCCCTTGTCCATCCGCTCGCGTCAACCTGTGACGATGAGAATGGTCCCACTCGATATAGTACGCAGATCGGACGGAGAACGAATAAGATTTTGTATAATTCCATGCCACAAAGTCTTCCTCTTGATGTTCGCTTAAGGGAATCCGTAGAATTCTGTCCACATCTACTGGGTAAAAAATATCCCGAATTAACCACTCATCCCATTTGCCAGTCGTGGGATCAATGAGCTCATTAACTGTTTGCAATAATATTTATCCCTTGGGAGTCTGTATCATGCGATTTATACTTTCCGGGATCCAGTGATCCTCCCAGATGTTAATCATCTCCCCTGAACCCACTCTCCAAATATGTCCTCTGCGAAAAATACATAGACCTGCCACTATGCTTTGCCAGGTGAAATATGAATGTTTGTCCTTTGTCTGGCAAAACGTAGTACTCCAGGTCCTGTTAGACTTATAAAAGCAGTATGATGGATATTTAGGTGGGATCCACTAGATGTATTTGGTCCGGTATAATTTTTGTATAGCAAAAAAAGTAAGAATGATAGAGTGGCAGCTACACAGTTCTTGATGCACATATGAATGGCAGATGTGTTACCCGCAGACCTGGCCAAACGGGCCGGCCCGACACGGCACGGTCGTAAACGGGCCTGGCACGGCACGACCCTCCTAGGCATGTTTAGTAAATGGGCCGTGTCGTGCCAGCCCGTGGGCTGCGCCTTCAGGCCCAGACACGGCCTGATTACTAAACGGGTCGGCCCGTTGACCCGTTTAGCACACTAGGTGAAAAAAATAGCCTATTAGGCTCATTTTAAGACCTATTACGCTATATTTAAGTATATATATATTAAAAAATCTGAAAATACATAAAAAAATAAACGGACCGTGTCGTGTCGGTCCGCGTGTCCAGTCTCTAGGCCCAGACATGGCCTGAGGCATGCCGCGTGTCGAGCCCGACCCGTTTACGGTCGTGCCGTGCCCAGCCCATGACGGACCGTGCCGGCCTGTTTAGCCCGGCTGGTTTGGCGCTCAAAATGACTTTCTGGTAGTCGTCCCACGTTGTGGCTGTTGGTGATGACGACGTGCAGTTGTACATCGAGGGGGCAGGCCGCGCACTGGCTACAAGCATATCGCCAAGCCCATCGTGTGCTCGGTTGGGAGGAATCGTGTGCCGCGATCCGGAAAGAATTTGGTGCAGACGAGTTCCTGCTGGACATGCATCGACTTATGCGATTCCTCCAGACAGGTTCGGTCGCCGAGTACACAGCCACGTTCGAGGTGCATATGTACCACCTGCTCGCCCTCGATGCCACACTGAGTCCGCGGGTCTTCGTCATGCATTTCTCCTCGGCTTGCGTCACGGCCTCCGCACAGCGGTGCGCTGCAAGCTCCCACAAGCATCACGCGCGCCTCGGTTCTCGCAAGGATACACGAGGAAGCCAACGATGTGCGCCGGCGCTCTCGCGATCCTCGTGTGTTGTGACGACCTGAGGGGATCGATCGGATCGCACTATGGAAGAAGGATGACATCGAGAGAAAGTAGGCGAGAGTTTGCCTTGCAGAGGAACAAGGTCGGGGAGGTTCAAAGTACAAGTGTGTTGACAATCAAGAATGATTTCATATTTTTTTTGGTGTTGCTAAATGTGCATACAGCACATGGGCACATGGCTCCGCCACGCCACGAGCTGGATCAATCTCGTGCATAGTTTATTTTAACATAGTACGTACAGACCAAATGTTCATATCTACGTACGTATATTTATCTCTATAAATACACATATGCATATCCATATCCTTATGAGCATCTTGGAGAGACTAAGACAACATATCATCTTGAGATTTACAAAGTCACCGTAGGAGCCTCGTCGTCGACATCTGTCTCCTTTCACTGAATGCGTATCGCCGGAAATTCTAAAATAAATTTAGAAATAAATACGAGCATCAGGACTTAAACCTGGTGGGCTGGAGATACCACAAACTCTCTAACCATTCAAATACAGGTTGATTCACACCTCGTGCATCGTCGGATGTGCTTCCATGTGGGCACAGGTTCAAAGTACAAGTGAGATTCAGAAACAGTTTTGCTAAGTCTCAGTCGATTGAGACTTAGTTATGTTTCAGTCGATGATATATGCCTTTGATCTTGCATGAAGATTTGTATAAATTATTTATTTTCAAAATTTCCTTTCTTCTTCTTATATTATGTCATTTGACTGAGACTTAGTTAAATCTCAGCCGACTAAGATCTAGCCACACTCATTTAGAAAATGTCCACACAAACAAAGCATGCACTCGCTCCCACAGGAGCTGTTATTTTTTTAACTCAGGCACGCTTGCCCTGTGGCCTTGTTACTTGGTGCTGGTGGGCCCCATCCTTTCTAGCACTTTATGTTCGATAATATAAGAATATATTTTACATTAACGTAGTGTCAAAAATGTTCTTACATTACGTGATGGATGGAGTAGTTCGTAGTATCAATGGGTACATATATGACACACCAAAGCAGGGCCAGTAGTGATGCAAAATGTGTGGCCTGCGCAGGGCCCACAATTTTGGGGGCCCCAAATTTTGTATATCGGTTTTGTATTATTTTTTTGAAAAAAATCCAACACGCTGGAGCTAGGTATCAGTTGAGGCCATCGAACACATGAGCGCTGGTGCTCGATCGATATTTCTCAAAAAAAAAACACTCAACCGATAATATGAAAACGCTACCGTCGATCTAAAAAAACGGCATCATTATATAAGTCCATCGGGATCTTCTCATCTCTCGATCTGAATATCGCAACAGCAGCCGCGTCAACTTCGCCATAGGAAACATGATCGTCTCTTCGACTTCGCCTCATTGGATCGATCAGATTCAGGCTCCTGCCGTTGTTGCCTTCATAGCTTTCTCTCTCAAATTTCAGAGTTGCCGCCTCCTCGGATCGATCCGTGACCAACTCTAGCCTCTGGGTGCTTAGCGAGTCCTCCTTTCCAATTAACTTCGGTTCATACACCTAATTTCGAATTTACTAGTTAACTTTTGACAGGGATCGTACTTCGTTAGAGATTGATTTTCACCTCCTCTGTGAAAGATCACAGCGTAGCAGTTCAACTAGACATTACCCAAAATTAGTTGAGTTAGATGGTTTATCTAATATCCAAACATTAACGCATGATCTCCAATTGATATATGCTACTTTATAACTTTAATTTTATGTTATTCATCTTTTTTATCTTGTGTTTTAATAATATAGATTTGAGTCATCATGAAAAATATTTGTCTGGTTCATATAATTGCTCGTTAGCTCATTTTTTAGTTTCGCACAGGTCCACGGATTTTGCCGGCCCAGCCCTGTGACACACTAATGTACCCGAGAAGGCTCAAGCAGGGGTGTACCAGCGTTTTACCCGGGGAGTCGTCTGCACCAAATTCCTCTCGATGTTCAAATGTTTTTGTTCTAACTTTCTGTATGTTCATCTATGCACCAATGTTACATACCGTGGATCTGAACTTTACGAATTTTGTCCTTGTGGTGGTGGTGGTGGTTGGCAACGATTGGACTGTACTGTAGGCCGTGGAGGATCGTTGGTGTGGGAGCGAGGGTAGCTGGCTGCGCATCTGCGGCTCGTCTCTCTTAGATAGGCGGGCATGGTTGGCCTCTTGGACGCCAGAGCGGCGTCTCCAGGTGGCGGGCTTGGCGGTGCTTTCGCTGCGGGTCTCATCGGGCAGGTGTTGGTGTGCTGTCTTGGCCGTGCGGCGGCAAGGTAGCCCGCATGGGAGGCGTGCACGGCCAGACTATGGACAAGGTCTCGTCTTTCTCGGTTCTTGACGTTGTCCTCCTCACTACTCGTCTGCTTTATCTCTTCGCCGACACCAATTAGGTGCGCGACTCGTCTGCTTTATCTCTTCGCCGACCCCAATGGGGTGCGCTTGACGTGTGGTTTGTGGTCGCTGGGTGCATGGCGGCCGATACCTGACGAAAGCTCAGCCCAACTACGTCGGTGCCGGTGCCGGTGACTCCCTACGATGTCGGTTTCCTTTTTGGAGGTGTAACTATAGGTTGCCCCTCCCCCGTGCTCGGGACGAAAACCCTTTGTCCTTTGTTGGACCGTGCGGCGAAGACGCTTTTACGGCGTTTCCTTCATGAATGCTTCGTTTTTTGAGCAAGACCCTTCCTTTTGGTGGTCGTGGTGTGGGGATGGACAACAACTTCTTCTCATAGTGTTGATGGTCCTATGGCCTTGAAGGCGGCGCTCTTTAGGTGTGCATGTTCCGACTGTGGGGTGGTGCTCTGAGCCCTCATTGCTAGAACTCGGTGGCAATTTTCATTCAGGCTCAAGGGATTGCTAGAACTCGGTGGCAATTTTCATTCAGGCTCAAGGGAGGTGAGCGCAGCCATCACCCGTTGTTGCGGTGCCCTTTTTCTCTGAGAATGGAAAGCAAGGGGCTCCTCCAGGCGATCGAGCTAGATGGCGTTGTCTTTCTGCGTTTAGATGTTGGCGATGGCATGGCCTCCCGTTTCGGCATGTCCCCTTTCCATGGTGGCTTTATTCTTGGCTCCGGTTGCTTGATCACGAAGCTGAACTCAGAAGACCCCCAGCGGTTCTCCTCTTCCATTCAATGTTGGCTTGTAGTTATCTGGAGAGCGTGGCTGGTCGTCGGCACCTTATATCATGACGTGTGTTTTCTTTCTTTCTCTGTTGTGTGCGTTGCCAAACTATGGCCTTTTTTCTAAAAACTTTGAAGCATTTTGTTACTGCATGTTTTGTCCTGCAATACACGGTGACAATTAGTCTTGGTTTATTGTCAGTTTATCATATATGCATGGAAAAAGATTTCATCCTGCTGGAACCATGTTTTTTCTAGCAGCCAAGCAATAGGAAAAGTGTCTTGACAAAACTTTTACTTAGCAACAAAGAGCAAGTGGCAGCTCCAGAGATCTAAGTATAGATACATGTTTTTCCTTGTTCAGGTTGTTATTTCTCCGTGAGGAAACGATAGTTTGACAAGGAATGACGTAGGAATTCACAACATCGACGAATCGCATTGTAAAACAGGTAACGCAGTTCTAGCTATGCGTTTTTCATGCCTCATTTTTGTTGGAATAAATCCAAGGCTCGTAATAGAGCATCCAAGGATCAAGCAATCATACGAGACACGACATCGAGATTTGTTAACGAGGTTCACCGATATGGCTACATCTTTAGGGCATGACTACGGGCGCTCCTTTTCGTAGCATTGTCACAGTACCGCACGCCAGTCAATTTGGGCGCCGGCACACGCCACCAGTTCCCTCTGCGTGTTTGTGCTATTATGTTGACATAGGTTACATCGTGCGTCTATCCCCACTATATATGAGAGGTCAAAAATATAAGTGTCATATTAGGACACGACTTCATATCATGTCTAAACACAATACAACTCAGGGTCCAACTGTGACCTACCTTGTACACAGTATTCGACACAACTCTAACAAACTTCACATTGGTGAATATTCTTCACCATCTTGGATTCTTCCATGCGTCAAACTTCGATGTACATTGGACTTGAGTTTATTCCATGAGCACCACTACTGCTACTTCAAGACTTCATGTGACTCCATCTGCAATTTGTAGTCCCTTCTTTCCTTGACCACAATCAACACTCGAGCTAAATTAAGTTTCACATTACTCTAGTTTGTGCTCCCAACTTCCACAGTATCCGTCCAACGCCATCACACACCGATCACTGGCCTACGTGAAAGTGAACAACTCACATATTGGATGGCACACATAAGAGTTTCCAGAACTCAACATCACCGCTCTTTCTTGACCGCCTGTCGAAAACTTGAAGGGATTTCACCATTGCTTGTAGTCATCCCGAGTCAAATTCGCAGTCATCTCACTAAATGTATGACCACCAGAGCCTTGGCCCGTCTCCATGTCCCGTGCATAACGCACACCTCGCCGCTATTACCATGTCGAGTCTCTACTGCCCCGGCCGAGTCTCAAGGGCCGCGATCGCACACCATTCAACTCTCACTACAGAGTACCATTGATCATCATCAACCGATGACGAGTATCAAATTTCCATCAGACCACTAGGCTCTAGTCTAAACTATGCGTGACTCGCTTTTTCCCCGCTAAATAGGCTTCGACTCTCTGTTGCCTTAGGCAATGGTCCCTCAATCAGCACCGAGTGAAGTCTTTCGTTAGACTTCAGCTCCACCTTCAACATGACTCTATGATAGATGATCAATCGACCCTGCGCCACGTCGACTTCAAGCTCTCATGTGCATACCGTCTTGAATCAACCCCACGGCATAGCCTTCTCGAAGCCACACAAGCCGGGCTTGTGCCATGTGTTTCCACGCCTAGAAGTCGGTCACCGTGAGTATCACGCTCCTATGTGGTCATCGTCGATTCCATCATCGTCTTTCGTACTAATCGACTTGCTCAATCCGTCAGACTGCTAGTCCAACCTAACCGAAGTTGTTCCACTGCAATCATGCTTTATGCTGCGTCGTATCCATCGCACACGTCTCCATGCATTGCTTAACGAACGCTCCATGTATGCACGATCCCGCCACGATGCAATCCAGGCTCCACCGAACCTTATGCACGTGTCACCAATCTGTCAACCTTTTGATAGAACCTCGTGTACAATTAGCAACATATCCAAACAAAATTTTGCTCCCTGGTATAACTCCGTAGGTGCACCAAGCATGTGAACATCAGCTCCCAATGCAAATTTCTTCGTCACGTTGCTGTCCATGTCACGCACCATACATTGCAGATTGCCCTTTTTTTTCTTTATCAAACAAATCTCCTGATCGCTACAGCCTGTACAGCAATTTCAGCGCTCGTGCAAAGCCCGAGTGGCGCCTCCTGCAGTGCCACACATGGGCCAGCCTGTCTCGCGCATACACCCGGCTTTTGCCCCGGCTGGTGCCCTAGTGCTCTGCCCGCCGGATGTGCCGCTGCCGCCGCTGTTCGTGCTACTTGCTCCGATCGCTTCTTTCCAAACACGAGGTATGCTGGCCTTCGCGAATCCCTCCTCTTCGAACAAATCGATCGATCCCCGGCTTCGTGTTCTCCTTCCTCTGGATCGAAGAATCCGCAACTCCAAATCGAAACTTGTTCATGATATCATTTGTTAAAATAAATTCAAGACACTACATCGATCATCGATATGGCTACATTTTTTGGGTCTGACTATGGATGCTCCTTACCGTGACACCATCACAATACGTATCGCACTTCGACCGTTCGGACGTCGGCGCACCGCCGGCTCCCTATGCGTGTTTGTGCTATTATGTTAGCATATGTTTTATCGTTTGTCTACTCTCATAGCGTATGAGAAGTCAAGTATACAAGTTTTCTATTAGAACACGACTTCATATCCTAGCTAAACACGATACCACTCAGTGTCCAACTGTATCCTATCTTGTACATAATATTCGACACAACTGTAACAATTTTATTGAAACCTAGTTCTGAAGCTATTCGATATCATATCTGTAGATCCGTGATTAGTTGTGCATCAACATCATTAGTTCACGAAGATGCACAACAACCCAGGAGTATTGTATTATATATTTGTATTAAAAAAGTATTTTGGAAAGATGAAGAGTGAAAGCGATTATTTTAACAAATCGGGATTGAATGTGCAAGAGTCATCATTATTGTATTGAGACAACGGCGAAGTTTAAGTTCAGATTTCATGCTTTGTATAGATTAAAAAAAGGTACTTCATTGATATTGGAGACTTATTTTCTTCCCATATACACATCTGCGTCATTTCTTGTGATTCGTCTCCTAAACACTTGATTTTTCTTCTTCTTTCGCCAGTGTGGACACAACAAGTATGAAGGACCTGAAGAAGATATAAGAACATTAATCCAGCCAAGATAGTGTATTAGTGTGTTTCAGTGCATGTAAACAGTTAATTGTGGCGGTTGATGCTGGTAACTTCAAAGCTGCAACTTCTACTTGTGGATGTGCGTGATAAGCAAAATGATGTTCCTTGCTTAGAAAATTCATATACATACCCCCTTTTCTTCGGGAGTTTAATATTGATGATGGCGGCAACCGAAGTACAAAGGGGATATAGGGCCGGTTCTTTTGCTGGCTTTTAAAATAAGCTTAAATAAATTGCCCCCTACCCAGCTTATTCTAGAAGTCCAACCAAAATTATTTTTTAGAAACGCACTAATTAAGATTTAACTAGTAGGCTTCTAAAAATATATTTTAAGTTGGGCTTCTAGAATAAGCTGGGTAGGGGGTAGTGTCAGTGTTAAAACCGGCGGATCTCGGGTAGGGGTTTCCGAACTGTGAGACTAGAATCGACGATAACAGGAGACGAAGGGGACACGGATTTACCCAGGTTCGGGCCCTCCTATGAAGGTAATACCCTATGTCCTGCTTGGTTGTATTGATGATGGGGGTTACAGAGTTGATCTACCTCGAAATCGAATAGCTAACCCTACATGAGTCGTCCCCCTATACCCCTAAACCCTCTGGCTTATATAGACGCTGAGGGTGTTCTGGGTTTACACATGGTCGATTACATGCCGAAGAGATAAACATGCCTAACTCCGACTAATAAGTTGTAGAATACATCAAGGCTTCTAGAAAATTCCATCTGGCATAGGTGGTCTTTGATCGTCTGATGCTCCTGATGTCTACTACACAACCTTCTTCTCGTAGACTTGTGTTGCGTCTCCAAGCGCGGAGTTTTGTAGGACAATGGCAATTTTCCCTCAAGTGGATGACCTAAGGTTTATCAATCTGTGGGAGACGTCGGATGAAGATGGTCTCTCTCGAGCAACCCTGCAACCAAATAACAAAGAGTCTCTTGTGTCCTCAACACACCCAATACAATGGCAAATTGTATAGGTGCACTAGTTCGGTGAAGAAATGGTGATTCAAGTGCAATATGGATGGTAGATATAGGTTTTTGTAATCTGAAAATATAAAAACAGCAAGGTAACAAATAGTAAACAGCAAGCAAAATGTTGTATAAATGATTGGAAACAAGGCCTATGGTCCATACTTTCAGTAGTGCAATTTCTCTCAACATTATTGACATAGTTGAATCATATGTAAACACCTCACGTGCAACAAAGAGTGCACTCCAAAGTCACAAGTAGCGAAGAACTAATGAAGAAATTACTGTAGGGTACGAAACCACCTCAAAGTTATCCTTTGCGATCAATCTTATGAGCTATCCCTATAAGTGTCACGAACAGCCCTAGAGTTCGTACTAAAATAACACCTTAAGACACACATCAACCAAAACCCTAATGTCACCTAGATACTCCAATATCACCACAACTACCCATGGGTGTGATTATACGATATGCATCACATAATTTCAGATTCATCATGTTCAATCCAACACAAAGAACTTCAAAGACTGCCCCAAAGTTTCTACCAGAAAGTCAAGATAAAAACATGTGCCAACCCCTATGCATAGATTCCCAAGGTCACAGAACCCGCAAGTTGACCACCAAAACATACATCAAGTGAATCAATAGAACATCCCATTGTCACCACGGATATCCCATCGCAAGACATACATCAAGTGTTCTCAAATCCCTAAAGACTCAATCCGATAAGAAAACTTCAAAGGGAAAACTCAATTCATCACAAGAAGATAGAGAGGGGGGAATATCCATATGATTCAATCTATATCAATAAAGCTCACGGTACATCAAGATCGTGACATCTCAAGAACATGAGAGAGAGATCAAACACATAGCTACTGGTACATACCCTCAGCCCCGTGGGTGAACTACTCCCTCCTCATCATGGAGACCGTTGGGATAATGAAGATGGCCTCCGGTGATGGTTTCCCCCTCCGGCCTGGTGCCGGAACGGGCTCCCGATTGGTTTTTCGTGGCTCTAGAGGCTTGCGGCGGCGAAACTCCCGATCTAGGTCTATTTTCGGAGGTTTCTATATTTATAGGAATTTATGGCGGTGGAAACAAGTCAGGATGGGCCACGAGGGAGTCACAAGCCTGAGGGGCGCGCCCTAGGGGGGCCTGTGTCTTGTGACTACCTTGTGGATCTTCTGGCCCAACTACGATGCTCCGTGGGTCTCTTCTGGTCCATAAAAAATCATTGTAAATTTTTTTTCTTTTGTTCTCCGTTTGATATTCCTTTTCTATAAAACTCAAAAACAAGGAAAAAACAGAAACTGGCAGTGGGCTCTAGGTTAATAGGTTAGTCCCAAAAATAATATAAAGTTATGGTAAAATGATTGTAAAACATCCAAGAATGATAATATAACAACATGGAACAAGCAAAAATTATAGATACGTTGGAGACGTATCAGCATCCCCAAGCGTAATTCCTGCTCGCCCTCGAGTAGGTAAATGATAAAAACAGAATTTTTGATGTAGAATGTTGCCTAACATGTTCATCATATACTTTTCTTCTTTGTATAGCATGGACATTTAGACTTGTAAATGATTCAAAGCAATAGTCTAGTTTTAACAGAATGACTTGAATACTCAAGCATGTTAACAAGCAACCATGCCTTTCAAAATATCAACACTAAAGAAAGTTATCCCTAGCCCATCATGCTCAATCATTGATCCATTCAATGAAACACACTGAAATATTAGCTATGCCCAACGCTCAAGTAGGATCATAGTGCCCCTAGTTGGTGCTTATAAGAGAAGTTGGAGACTCAAAGCAAAGATAAAAATTTCACAAAGTAAATAGATAGGCCCTTCGCAGAGGTAAGTAGGGATTTGTAGAGGTGCCCGAGCTCAAGGTTTAAATTGAGAGAGAGAAAATATTTTGACTGGCATGCTTTTTTGGTCAACGAAAACGACAAAGTAGCTCACAATACTTTCCATGCTAGATACATTATAGGTGGTTCCCAAACAGAATGGTAAAGTTTTTACTCCCCCTTCACCGATCAATTACATTCCACGGCAAGCCGAATCCACGGGTACCGTCCATACAAACAACAATCCTGGGAGAGTTTTGTTTCATTATTTTTTTGTTCTGAGTTTTGAGCATGGTACTGGGCATCCCGAATACCAACCACTTTCTCGTGAATGATAGTGAATCAACACATATCATGAGAATAAGACACCTAGCATGGAAAAATATTGGATACTTCCCACCGTTTCATGAGCGGTATGGGCACACAAAAGAGAAAAATTATTTTGAAAATTCAGAGATGGCACATACAAATTTGCTTGGAACGGCATGGAAATACCGCATATAGGTAGGTATGGTGGACTCATAAGGAAAAATTTGGTTTAAGGATTTTGGATGCACAAGTAGTATTTCTACTTAGTACAAATGAAGGCTAGCAAATAGATTGGGAAGCAACCAAATCAAGGAACAAAAAATCACGTAAGTGAGCATTGGATCATAACTAACATCGAATAATGCACCACAAGTAGGATGTAACTTCATTTCATAACTATTGACTTTCGTGCATGCATAGGGAATCACAAACCTTAACACCAATATTCTTACTAAGCATAACTACTCACTAACATGACTCACATATTACTATCATCATGTTTCAAAACTATTACAAAGAATCAAGTTTAATTTGTCCCATGATCTTCATGAAAGTTTTTATTATATACTCCTTGGATATCTATCACTTTGGGACTAGTTTCATGTATTGCCATTGTTTTTTCGACAAGCTCAAACAATTTTAAGTAAATCACATGATCAAATGACAAGCTACTCTCAAAGGATATGAGTAGTCAAACAATTAAGGAGCTATGTGAGGACTCTCTCTCCCTCAATAAATATTTTCTGATCTTAAGTACTTTATTCAAACATCAAGCAAAAGAAAAATAGCACTCCAAGAATAGCACACATCATGTGAACGAATAAAAATTTAGGCTCAACATAGACTAACCGATAATTGTTGATGAAGAGAAGTGGGATGTGTAGCATCCCCAAGCTTAGATGCTTGAGAGTTCTTTAGATATTTACTTGGTGTGCCTTGGTCATCCCCAAGCTTGAGCTTTTTTATCTTGTTCAATCCTCTCATATCCCGGTTTCACCCATTCTCAAAAACTTCATCCACACAAAACTCAAAAAGAATTCATGAGATAGGTTAGTACACATAATAATAAATCAGCTCTTTATGTACTGCCAAGACAAGATGCATAATAATTTTCAAACATTAGGTACTGTATACTATCATTTCCACAATTTATATCTACCAATATAGGCTATGGAAACTATAGTATAAGTAGATAACAAAACTATGGCAGCAATCTGTCTAAACAGAACGGTCTGTAGCAATTTATGAAAACAGTTTAATTCTGTAATCAAACAATTATGAAAAATTAGGAAATGCTATAAAATTTATATGACATCACTGTTTAATAATTTCAGAAACTTTCCATGTTCCAGTAAAATATGAAAATTCAAACACTACAGCGGAAGTTTCTGTTTTTACACAGCACACATCAAACATGCAATTCAAGCATCCTAAAGGCAATTCTTGGAACTTTTTATTGAAAAATGAGATTATAAATAACACCTAACAGAGGACAACAAAATAAAATGACGCTCCAAGCAAAACTCATATTATGTGACGAATAAAAATATAGCTCGAAGTAAGATATACCGATAGTGTTGAAGATGAAAGAGGGGACACCTTCCGGGGCATCCCCAAGCTTAGACGCTTGAGTCTTCCTTTAATATTAACTTGGCGGGGCCTTGGGAATCCCCAAGTTTAGGTTCTTTTCACTCCTTATTCTCTTCATATCTTTGTCTCACACAAAACTTGAAAACTTCAATCACACAAAACTTAACGAAACTTTGTGAGAAGGGTTAGTGCAATAAAGATAGATCATTCACATAGGTACTGTCAAGACAAGATTCATAATTTTTATCACATAATACCTATTGTATTCCATCATTCCCACAATTTATATTATTCGATATAAGCTATAGGAACACTTGAAACACGCAAACTATGCATGCAAAACAGAATCTGTAAAAAACAGAACAGTCTGTAAAGATCTGAATGATCACCATACTTCCCTGAATCTACAAATTTTGAAAAATTATGAAAACTCATGGAATTTGCATATAAAGTTTGTGTTAATATTTCAGAATTTTGTGAAGCTCCAGTAAAATCATATAATTAATATACGGGACGCAAAGGCTTTACATGGCACTTTATTGAAATAAAAGACATAAAACATGATTAATAAAGTAGCTTAATCATGTGAACACACAAAAACAGAAAGTAAAAGTGTTGGGTTGTCTCCCAACAAGCGCTTTTCTTTAATGCCTTTTAGCTAGGCATGATGATTTCAATGATGCTCGTATAGGAATGATAATTGAAACATGCAAAAGAGCATCATGAATCTCATGACAAGAACATTTAAGTCTAACCCACTTCCTATGCATAGGGATTTTGTGAGCAAACAATTTATGGGAGCAAGAATCATCTAGCATAGGAAGGCAAAACATGCATAACTTCAAAACTTTGAACACATAGAGAGGAAACTTGATATTATTGCAATTCCTACAAGTATATGTTCCTCCCTCATACTAATTTTCAGTAGCATCATGAAGGAATTCAACAATATAACCAGCACATAAAGCATTATTTTCATGATGCACAAGCATAGAAATTTTATCACTCTCCACATAATCAAACTTCTTTTCATTCATGGTAGTGGGAGCAAACTCAACAAAATAACTATCATGTGACACTTGATTGACATAACCACATTGAATATTAAAATCATGATAATAGGTTTCATGGTTGTCATTACTCTTTATAGCATACATGTCATCACAATAATCATCACATGTAGGAGGCATTCTATCATCATAATAGTTTTTCTCATCAAAATTTGGGGGACAAGAAATATCATCTTCATCAAACGTAGCATCCCCAAGCTTGTGGCTTTGCATATCATTAGCATCATGAATATTCAGAGAATTCATACTAACAATATAACTGTCATGCTCATCATTCAAAGATTTAGTGCCAAACATTTTAATAACTTCTTCTTCTAACACTTGAGCATAATTTTCCTTTCCATCATTTTCACGAAAGACATTAAAAAGATGAAGCATATGATGCAACCTCAATTCCATTTTTTTGAAGTTTTATTTTATAAAACCAAACTAGTGAAAAACAAGAAACTAAAAGATTCAATTGCAAGATATAAAGATATACCTTCAAGCACTCACCTCCCCGGCAACGGCGCCAGAAAAGAGCTTGATGTCTACTACAGAACCTTCTTCTTGTAGACTCGTGTTGGGCCTCCAAGTGCAGAGTTTTGTAGGACGATGGCAATTTTCTCTGAAGTGGACGACCTAAGGTTTATCAATCCATGGGAGGCATAGGATGAAGATGGTCTCTCTCGAACAACCCTGCAACCAAATAACAAAGAGTCTCTTGTGTCCCCAACACACCCAATACAATGGCAAATTGTATAGGTGCACTAGTTCGGCGAAGAGATGGTGATACAAGTGCAATATGGATGGTAGATATAGGTTTTTGTAATATGAAAATATAAAAACAGAAAGGTAACAAATAGTAAACAACACTCAAAACGTTGTATAAATGCTTGGAAACAAGGCCTAGGGTCCATACTTTCACTAGTGCAATTTCTCTCAACATTATTGACATAGTTGAATCATATGTAAACACCTCTCGTGCAACAAAGAGTTCACTTAAAAATCACAAGTAGCAGAGAACTAACGAAGAAATTATTGTAGGGTACGAAACCACCTCAAAGTTATCATTTCTGATCAATCTTATGAGCTATCCCTATAAGTGTCACGAACAGCCCTAGAGTTCATACTAAAATAACACCTTAGGACACACATCAACCAAAACCCTAATGTCACCTACATACTCCAATATCACCACAAGTACCCATGGGCGTGATTATGCGATATGCATCACATAATTTCAGATTGATCATGTTCAATCCAACACAAAGAACTTCAAAGAGTGCCCCAAAGTTTCTACCGGAAAGTCAAGACAAAAACGTGTGCCAACCCCTATGCATAGATTTCCAAGGTCAGGGAACCCGCAAGTTAATCACCAAAACATACATCAAGTGGATCAATAGAACATCCCATTGTCACCACAGATATCCCATCGCAAGACATACATCAAGTGTTCTCAAATCCCTAAAGACTCAATCCGATAGGAAAACTTCAAAGGGAAAACTCAATTCATCACAAGAAGATAGAGAGGGGAAAACTCCATATGATTCAATCTATATCAATAAAGCTCACGGTACATCAAGATCGTGCCATCTCAAGAACACGAGAGAGAGAGAGAGAGAGAGATCAAACACATACATACTGGTACATACCCTTAGCCCCGAGGGTGAACTACTCCCTCCTCGTCATGGAGACTGCCGGGATGATGAAGATGGCCTCCAGTGATAGTTTCCCCCTCCGGCAGGGTGCTGGAACGGGCCCCCGGTTGGTTTTTCGTGGCTCTAGAGGCTTGCGGCCGCGGAACTCCCGATCTAGGTTTATTTTCGGAGGTTTATATATTTATAGAAATTTATGGCGATGGAAACAAGTCAGGATGGGCCACGAGGGAGTCACAAGCCCGAGGGGTGCGCCCTAGGGGGCCGCGCCCTTGTGGCTTGTGACTGCCTCGTGGATCTTCTGGCCCAACTTCGATGCTCCGTGGGTCTCTTATGGTCCATGAAAAATCACCGTAAATTTATATTCCTTTTGGACTCCGTTTGATATTCCTTTTCTGTAAAATTCAAAAACAAGGAAAACTCAGAAACTGGCACTAGGCTCTAGGTTAATAGGTTAGTCCCAAAAATAATATAACAACATGGAACAAGTAAAAAAAATAGATATGTTGGACTACCTCAGTAGCCCCCAGACTAGCCTTCAAGGCTGATATATGTATATCCGGTCAATCTCCTCATGTCTTCACCTTTGGCTTGCGAGGCGAGTCCTTCATCCCTCCTTGTCCGTCAACCGACCAGTCTTCGGTAAGACCCCAGGCGTCGTGAGCGCATGGTCATTATAATAACTACGTGTGTTCCTTGATTTTCACGCGTCGTGGGGAGGCGAGTGGTTAGTGATTTTTACAATCTTACCCCTCCGTAACAGGGGCACCAACCCATTTAATCAAAAAAATCGTGGCTCGGACCACATTCTCTTCCTCTTCATCGAAAGAAACTCCTAGCGGAAGCTCCATGCAAAACATGGCTAATGTCCCTAGCTCTTCCGCACGTCCCTACGGCTCACGCCCAGGGGACTGGACTAGCTGTTCCGTTACACTCCTGTGGCTCCGTAATCTGGAGAACCAGGGTTATCTTCCTTCATCAGATCTGGCGGCGACCCGCGCAGGTCTGCTCTCTTACGGCCATGAAGTTTCCGACAAGCGTTTCCCCAATCCTAACAAGGGGGGGCGTATGCTTCATCCCCTTCCTTCTCCGGGCCTTGGGTTTCCGATCCATCCATTCCTGAGGGCGTTGCTGGAGTTCTACGGGATCCAACTCCACCACCTTATTCCAGGGTCCATTTTACACATCTCGGGCTTCGTCGCTCTCTATGAGATGTTCTTGGGGTGCGAAGCACATTTTGATTTGTGGAGGAAATATTTATATCTCATCCCCCGAACTCAGGACAAGACAATTTTGGAGGTCGGTGGAGCCGAAGTGTGCCGCATAGCGGGGACGGGGTATCCGACAGGCACACCGAAGAAATCCGAAGAATGGACCTCGGAATGGTTTTATATTGAAGATGTACCCCTGTTCGAGCCAACTCAGACAGGTCTTCCCTAATACTCCGACATCCTCCCAAAGAAGAGGTACAACTTGCGGCCAAGGTGCTTGTCCCAGGAGGAAAGCGTCGAAGTGCGGCGCCTAGCCACGCAAGTGCGGATGCTCGTCCACCACCAACTGACCATGATCGATGTCATGGCCGCCGCCATCTCCCGGTGTGTGCAGCCCCTCCAATAGAGGGTACACCCCTTATGGCAATACAATGGGACAAGCGACACCACGTGCTCCCGAAAGCAAGGTCCCGTCAATCCTACGGCGTTGGCCGCTGCACTTGCCGACTTGTACTAAGGAGAGCAAGAATACTTTGTTCGGTGGTCAACCAAGGAAGGATATTCGGCCCACAATCCTATCGAATGGGTAAGCCTATATCTTTCAAACATGAAAATAGTTCGGGGTTTCCGTTCGTACTTTATTTGACCGAAGCCTGGCATGAACAGGAATGGAGGAGTTTCATCGAGATAGTCAATTGTCCGGCTCCTCAGCCCGAGAACCATTCACGCGACAACGATCTGGGTTTCAACAAGGACCCGGATCTTCTTCTTGACTTCGAAAACGGAGTCTATTTCCAGGACAGCATCGTCCAAACCCCGGTGGCTATCATAGTTGATTACCCCGGGTCATTCTTCATCCCTGCTGCGGGCAAGAAAAAAAACTCCTCCCGCAAGAGGCTAGCTACCAAGAGCGCCCCGGACGTGCCGGTCCCGACTTCCAAACGCCGCCGATCCGCGCGCCATACACCAGCAACCAAAGCTACGGTCGAGTCGGTTATGGGGACGAATACACCTGCCCGCTCATCCCGAAGGTACATTGTTCGGTTTTCCGCTTATTGTTGCGATCAATAGAGTCCTGCAGCAGTTTGTTTCATTGAAAATATTTAGGCGAAACACCCAATCCTCTCCTACTGAAGGGGTTACCCAGGTGTCTGGAAACGCCCGAAGTTCCCGAGCCACGAACCATGCGGCTTCTGCTACAGAAGCCCCCATGGCCAATCCGGCGCCCACCGATTCTGGTGATGGTGTATCCGTCACCAAATCGGAGGTGGAGAGTGCCATGCATCATCAGCAACGATGGGAAGCCATGCGACACCCAATTTTCTCCGAACATGAGTTCGGTGCCCTATGCTCGGCGGATGCACACCTTGGTGCCGCCCGAGCTGGGTTCTGCGAAGCTATGAAGTTGATAACAACCAGCATACAGGTCAGTGATCGGTTTTTATAGAATCCGAACATTTGTGTAAGCCTAGTATCCCCCGAGCCTTAATTTGTTTTGAAACAAACGAATTAAGGATCTCCACACTGTTTAACTACTGACACATGCCTCAAAGCAATAGTCTGAGCAATTGGCCAAGGAGCTTGAGGAGAGCCGCACACGGAAGTACAATTCGTGAAGGACAAACTGGCACAAGTAAAGAGCTTCACGTAGGAGGCCCATGGTGAGTGTGCATTTACTGCTAATCTTAATGTATCATTGTGCTTGACACACGAATTTCGTGTAGCAGCTGATTCAATAGGGCACATGGAAAGGCAGTTGGAAGAAGCCCGAGACTCTCAGAGGTATGCCGAGTCCCAGCACCAGGCTGGCTGCCTTGTTGTGCAAAAGCAGGCCGAAGAAATTAAGATTTTAAAGATTCAATTGGCCCAAGATCAACAAGAAAACCGTAAGCTTCAGAGAGGCGTGTTCGGTAAGAACAATTCTATTATCAGCAAATATTTCTGATGTAGGGAATAATGGTAAGCACGGTGTTGCCTTATGTACAGGCCTCCTGTCCAAGCATCCTGAAGAGGAGATCGAATCATACCAGGGGGACCTGCTAAAGGAGCTGACCTCTCTCCACGGGCGTGTGCAGGAAGTAATGAAAGGAATGGTGAAGGCACTATGGCCTGCTAAACAACCACGTAAAGGGCTAGCCGCACTCGTCGATCAATCTATGGGGGCTTTAAATAGGTTTGAGCTGTGGAAGACTTCGGCTTGCCGTGAGGGAGCACGGGAAGCATGGGCAATGATCAAGACCCATTTCACCTAACTTAACCTCGAGATTATGGCGCGGGTTGGTCCCGTGGGATCGGATGGAAAAGAAGTGTCACTCCACCTGGTGTACGACCAGGTGATGCCTGTCACCCGCCTTTCGCAAGTGGACTGCCCCCTTAACACCATAATCGATAATCTCGATCAGTAGCCGCACGTGTAATTTATATGTACGTTTGTATAAACAATATGTGTTACAAACTTTGTCTTAACCAGCCATCGGCTTCTCACCCCCCTCCCCCCCGTGCGAAGAGCTCGGGAGTGTTCCTCCTTATTTGTCCCTGCAAAAGAGTGATCTGTATTTGGGGAACTAGGCAATCCGGCCATGTGGTGCGAACAAACAAAAAGCACACAGAAAGATATGTTATATTACTACTTAGCGTAAGAAACATCTTCCAAGGAAAATAATACCACTATCGATACCTTTCATCGGGGCTCTACGAAGATCGTAGATAGAAGTCCGCATACTTTCAGTATGCGGCTAATTGTTCTTTGGGAGGAAAAGACCCAAACAACGGTGATAATGACCGGAGCCATATAAGGTGTTTCCGTCATAGCAGACCAATTGTCTACGTAAGATAGCTAGCTTTCGGCTTCACCCGTCCGAGGTACTTGTCCGGATGACCCGGTCGTAACAATCGCAGATGTGCTCCCTTTACTCTCTAGCCGAACTATCGGGAACACAGAGAGTAATCACAGGAGCGAGGCAACCCATCTTGGCAAAGTCTTAGTTCGAATTGATGCATATGATGGCTAGAACATGACAAAAAAAACATGTGCACCCGGTAAGTGTGAGCGAATACATGTAATAAAAAAATTGGCTACTAAAGGAAGCCCCCACGTGCTGTGTTCGGATTTAACACTTTATGGTGTATGCCAATAATCTTCAGTACAAGATTGGTTCAGCCAAACATAGGGTAAGAAAAGAAATTGGCCCTGTAAAACAACAAAATGGGAAGGGAAGAAGAAAAAAATGGCAAAAATAACAAGGGGAAAAAGGAAAAAATGTGGGGGAGTTCAGACGACACTGGTTCATCCGTAGAAGCGTCGAAGATGAGCTGTGTTCCATGGGTCTGGTTGAAGGCGGTTATCGGATGGACTACGCAGATGATAGGCACCTCCCGCGAGTACTTCGTCGATGATGAAAGGACCATCCCATTTGGGGGTGAGTTTATGCTTCTGTTTCTCCGGGAGCCGTAGGACGAGTTCGCGTATGTTATATGCTTTTGCCTTGACCTCCCTACTTTGGTAACATCGAGCTTTCTGTTTGTAAAGAGTGGAATGAGCTAGAGCTCTCCCTCCAAGGCGTCTACGTCGTCCTGCCGATCCGACTCGGCCTCCTTTTCCTCGTACATGTGCACTCTTGGTGCGTCGTGGATAATATCGTAAGGGAGGACTGCCTCTGCCCCATAGACCATAAAGAACGGTGTGTAACCCGTTGATCTGTTCGGGGTGGTACGCAGGCCCGGGTGGTACGCAGGCCCCAAAGAACGGAGTCCAGTTCCTCCACCCAATGACAGTCAGACTTGTGAAGAGCTCGGACCAAACGTGGCTTGATGACGCTCATAATGAGACCGCTTGCTCGCTCGACCTCTCCATTGGTCTGCAGATGATAGACCGACGCATAATCAAGCTTTATGCCCATTTTCGCGCACCAGTCCTTGACCTCTTCGGCCGTGAAGTTGGATCCATTATCTATCATTATACTATGCGGGACACCATAACAGTGTACTACGCTAGATATAAAGTCGATCACTAGTCCGGATTTAGCCGACTTGACGGGCTTTGCTTCTATCCATTTGGTGAACTTGTCAACCAAGACCAGTAGGTATTTATTTTTCTTGGTTCCCCCTTTAAGGGGTCCGACCATGTCCAGCCCCCAGAACGCGAAAGGCCAGGTGATCGGAATAGTTCGAAGAGCTGTTGGGGGCATGTGACTTTCATTTGCGAAAAGTTGACACCCTACGCAATGTTGAACAAGTGACTAGGCGTCCGTCTCAGCTGTAGGCCAAAAGAAACCAAGTCGGAAGGCCTTGCTGACAAGGGATCTTGCCGCGGCGTGATGCCCGCCCATGCCTGCGTGGATTTCGGCGAGGAGCTCCCATCCTTCTTCCTCGGATATACACCTCTGTAATATTTCGGTTGTGCTTTTCTTGTATAACTCACCCGCGTGTATTTTGTAGACCTTGGATCGCCGAACTATGCTTCGTGCCTCGGTTTGATCGTTGGGGAGTTCCCTATGAAGAAGGTAAGCGAGGAAGGGCTCTGTCCATGGCGCAATTACTACCATTACCTCATGAGCCGAGGGCATTTCATTCATCGCGGAGCCGTTGATAATGCCATCGTCTATGGGGGGAACAACTTCGTCCACCGTATTCGGACCGGCGCCATTGTCGTCGTCCTGCCACACTATGGAGGGCTTAAAGAGCTGCTCTAGGAAGGTGTTTCTCGGGACGGGATCATGCTTGGCTCCCATACGGGCCAGTATGGTGGCGGCTTGGTTATTGTCGCGAGCGACATGGTGGAATTCTAACCCCTCGAACCGAGCAGATATCTTGAGGACGGAGTTTCTGTTGGAAATATGCCCTAGAGGCAATAATAAAATGGTTATTATTGTATTTCCTTGTTCGTGATAATTTTCTATTGTTCATGCTATAATTGTGTTAACCGGAAACCATAATACATGTGTGAATACATAGAACACAACATGTCCCTAGTGAGCCTCTAGTTAACTATCTCGTTGATCAATAGATGGTCACAGTTTCATGACCATGGACATTGGATGTTGTTGATAACGGCATCACATAATTAGGAGAATGATGTGATGGACAAGACCCAATCCTAAGCATAGCACTAGATCGTGTAGTTCGTTTGCTAAAGCTTTTCAATGTCAAGTATTGTTTCCTTAGACCATGAGATTGTGCAACTCCCGGATACTATAGGAATGCTTTGGGTGTGCCAAACGTCACAACGTAACTGGGTGGCTATAAAGGTGCACTACGGGTATCTCCGAAAGTGTCTGTTGGGTTGGCACGAATCGAGACTGGGATTTGTCACTCCGTGTGACGAAGAGGTATCTCTGGGCCCACTCGGTAAGACATCATCATAATGAGCTCAATGTGACTAAGGAGTTAGCCACGGGATGATGTATTATGGAACGAGTAAAGAGACTTGATGGTAATGAGATTGAACAAGGTATAGAGATACCGACGATCGACTCTCGGGCAAGTATCATACCGATAGACAAAGGGAATTGTATACGAGATTGATTGAATCCCCAACATCGTGGTTCATCCGATGAGATCATCGTGGAGCATGTGGGATCCAACATGGGTATCCCGATCCCGCTGTTGGTTATTGGCCGGAGAAGTGTCTCGGTCATGTCCACGTGTCTCCCGAACCCGTAGGGTCTACACACTTAAGGTTCGAGGACGCTAGGGTTATAGGGAAACGGTATACGTGATTACTGAAAGTTGTTCGGAGTCCCATATGAGATCCCGGATGTCATGAGGAGCTCCGAAATGGTCCGGAGGTAAAGATTGATATATAGGAAGTCCAGTTTTGGTCACCGGAAAGTTTCCGGGCTCATCCGTATTGTACCGGGAGTGCCGGGAGGGTGCCGGAGGACCCCGGGAGGGGTGTGACGACCATAGGACTTTGTGGGCCCTTAGAGGAGGTGTGGCAGCCCTTATTGGGCTGGCCAAGACCTTCTAGAAAGGCCCATGCGACTGGAGGAGTAGAGATAAGGGCAAAGGAGTTTGAAAAGGAGGAGATCCACCTCCCTCGTGGGAGGTGGACTCTCCCTTTGATTCGGCCGAAGCTCTCCTCCTTGGAGTAGAGTCCAAGCCAGCCCTCCCTCTCCCTCCTCCTATATATACTTAAGGTTTTGGCCTTTTGAGGATAGTTCTGAACTCTCTCCCTCTCTCACGGCAAAGCCCTACCTCTCTTCCTCCTCCTCCGCAGCGCTTAGGCGAAGCCCTGCCGG
This sequence comes from Hordeum marinum, assembly GCA_022496015.1. Classification (NCBI taxonomy): domain Eukaryota; kingdom Viridiplantae; phylum Streptophyta; class Magnoliopsida; order Poales; family Poaceae; genus Hordeum; species Hordeum marinum. Next base: position 497,410,270 of record CM039674.1, on the reverse strand, counting down.
AATACCTTGCTACTCCACCACCACCACGCCGTCGTGCTGCTGTTGGAGCCCTTCCCCAACCTCTCCTTCCTCCATGCAGGATCAAGGCATAGGAGACTTCACCGGGCTGCACGTGTGTTGAACGCGGAGGCGCCGTTGTTTGGCGCTTAGATCGGAATCAACCGCGTTCTTGTAACGCTTCCGCTTAGCGATCTTCAAAGGTATGAAGATGCAATCTCTCCCCACTCGTTGCTGGTTTCTCCATAGATAGATCTTGGTGACACGTAAGGAAAATTTTGATTTACTACTACGTCTCCCAACAGTGGCATCATGAGCTAGGTCTATCATAGAATCTATGCACGAGTAGAACACAAAGCAGTTGTGGGCGTCGATTTTGTTAATTTCCTTACCACTACTACGCTTTACATGTACGCCTACGTGAGACTGGTTCCACTGCCTGACATGCACTTGTTGCATAAGGTGGCTAGTGGGTGTCTGTCTCTCCCACCTTAGTCGGATTGGATTCGATGAAAAGGGTCCTTATGAAGGGTAAATAGCAATTGGCATATCACTTTGTGGTTTTGACGTAGGTAAGAAACGTTCTTGCTAGTAACCTACAGCAGCCACGTAAAAACTTGCAACTACAAATTAGAGGACGTCTAACTTGTTTTTGCAGCATATGCCTTGTGATGTGATATGGCCAAAGGATGTAATGTGATGCATTATGATGTATGAGATTGATCATGTTCTTGTAATAGGATTCACGACTTGCATGTCAATGAGTATGACAACCGGCAGGAGCCATAGGAGTTGTCTTATTTTATTGTATGACCTGCGTGTCAATCATAAATGCCATGTAATTACTTTACTTTATTGCTAAACGTTAGCCATAGTAGTAGATGTAATAGTTGGCGAGACAACTTCATGAAGACACAGTGATGGAGATCATGGTGTCGTGCCGGTGACAGTGGTGATCATGGTGCCCCGAAGATGGAGATCAAAGGAGCAAGATGATAATGGCCATATCATGTAACTATGTTGATTGCATGTGATGTTTATCATGTTTACATCTTATTTGCATAGAACGACGGTAGTAAATAAGATTATCTCTCACTAAAATTTCAAGAAAAGTGTTCACCCTAACCGTGCACAGTTGCTAAGGATCGTTGTTCCGAAGCACCACGTGATGATCGGGTGTGATAGGTTCTAACATTCGCATACAACGGGTGTAAGCCAGATTTACACGCGCGAAACACTTAGGTTGACTTGACAAGCCTAGCATGTACAGACATAGCCTCGGAACACGGAAGACCGAAAGGTCAAACATGAGTCGTATGGAAGATACGATCAACATGGAGATGTTCACCATGGATGACTAGTCCGTCTCACGTGATGATCGGACACGGGCTTGTTGACATGGATCATGTGTCACTTGGATAACTAGAGAGATGTCTATCTAAGTGGGAGTTCATTAAATAATTTGATTATGTGAACTTAATTATCAAGAACTTAGTCTAAAATTATCTTTACAATCTATATTGTAGATCCAATGGCCAATGCGAATTTCACCCTCAATTTCAACGCGTTCCTAGAGAAAACCAAGCTGAAAGATGATGGAAGCAACTATGCGGACTGGGTCCGTGGCTTGAGGATCATCCTCATAGCTTCCAAGAAATTGTATGTCCTTCATGCACCACTAGGTGACCCACCCCTTCTCCCAGCAGAGCAAGACGTTGCGAACGCTTGGCATTCTCGCTGCGATGATTACTCCATTGTTTAGTGCGGCATGCTTTACAGTTTAGAACTGGGGCTCCAAAAGCGTTTTGAGCAACACGGAGCATATGAGATGTTCCAAGGGCTGAAACTGGTTTTCCAAGCTCATGCCCGGGTCGAGAGATATGACGTCCCGACAAGTTCTTCAGCTGTAAGATGGAGGAGAATAGTTCTGTCAGTGAGCACATCCTCAAGATGTCTGGGCTACACAACCGCTTGACTCAGCTGGGAGTTAATCTCCCGGATGACTCGGTCATTGACAGAATCCTCCAGTCGCTTCCACCTAGCTACAAGAGCTTTGTGATGAACTACAACATGCAAGCGATGGAGAAGTCCATTCCTGAGTTGTACTCGATGCTAAAATCAGCAGAGGTCGAGATCAGAAAGGAGCATCAAGTGTTGATGGTAAATAAGACCACTAGTTTCAAGAAAGGCAAGGGTAAGAAGAAATTCAAGAAGGACGGCAAAGCTATTGCCGCGCCCGGTAAGCAAGTTGCCGGAAAGAAGAAGAACAAGCATGGACCCAAGCCTGAGACTGAGTGCTTTTACTGCAAGGGTACCGGTCACTAGAAGCGGAACTACCCCAAGTACTTAGCGGATAAGAAGGACGACAACATTAAAGTTATATGTGATATACTTGTTATTGATGTGTACCTAACCAGCGCTCGTAGTAGCTCCTGGGTATTCGATACCGGTGAAGTTGCTCACATTTGTAACTCCAAGCAGGAGCTATGAAATAAGCAGAGGCTGGCAAAGGACGAGGTGACGATGCGCGTCGGGAATGGTTCCAAGGTCGATGTGATCACCGTCGGCACGCTACCTCTACATCTACCTTCGGGATTAGTGTTAAAACTTAATAATTGTTATTTAGTACCAGCTTTGAGCATGAACATTGTATCTAGATCTCGCTTGATGCGAGATGGCTACTCATTTAAATCTGAGAATAATGGTTGTTCTATTTATATGAGAGAAATGTTTCATGGTCATGCCCCGCTGGTCAATGGTTTATTTTTGATGAATCTCGAACGTGATGTTACACATGTCCATAGTGTGAGTACCAAAAAGTGTAAGGTTGATAACGATAGTCCCACTTACATGTGGCACTGCCGCCTTGGTCATATTGGTGTCAAACGTATGAAGAAGCTCCATACTGATGGACTTTTGGAGTCTCTTGATTTCGAATCATTTGACATGTGCGAACCATGCCTCATGGGCAAGATGACTAAGACTCCGTTCTCCGGAACAATGGAGCAAGCAACTGACTTGTTGGAAATAATACATATCGATGTATGCGGTCCAATGAGTGTCGAGGCTCGTGGTGGCTACCGTTATGTTCTCACCCTCACTGATTACTTGAGTAGATATGGGTATGTCTACTTAATGAAACATAAGTCTGAAAGTTTTGAAAGGTTCAAGGAAATTCAGAGTGAGGTAGAGAATCAACGTGATAGGAAAATAAAGTGCCTACGATCTGATCGTGGCGGAGTATATTTAAGTCACGAGTTTGGCACGCACCTAAGGAAATGTGGAATTGTTTCACAACTCACGCCGCCTGGCACACCTCAGCGAAATGGTGTATCTGAACGTCGTAATCACACTCTATTAGATATGGTACGATCTATGATGTCTCTTACCAACTTACCGCTATCATTTTGGGGATATGCATTAGAGACTGCCGCATTCACTTTAAATAGGGCACCGTCAAAATCCGTTAAGATGACACCGTATGAATTATGGTTTGGAAAGAAACCTAAGTTGTCATTTCTAAAAGTTTGGGGATGCGATGCTTATGTGAAGAAACTTCAACCTGAGAAGCTCGATCCCAAAGCGGAAAAGTGCGTCTTCATAGGATATCCCAAAGAGACTATTGGGTATACCTTCTACCTACAATCCGAGGGCAAAGTCTTTGTTGCCAAGAATGGATCCTTTCTCGAGAAAGAGTTTCTCTCGAAAGAAGTAAGTGGGAGGAAAATAGAACTTGATGAGGTAATTGTACCTCCACTCGAACCGGAGAGTAGCGCAGCACACGAAGTTGTTTCTGTGGAGCCTACACCAGCTGGAGAGGAAGTTAATGATGATGATCATGAAACTTCAGATGAAGTTACTATTGAACGTCGAAGGTCCACTAGGACATGTTCCGCACCAGAGTGGTATGGCAACCCTGTCCTGGAGATCATGTTGTTAGACAACGGTGAACCTTCGAACTATGAAGAAGCGATGGCGGGCCTGGATTCCAACAAATGGCTCGAAGCCATGAAATCCGAGATAGGATCCATGTATGAGAACAAAGTATGGACTTTGGTGGACTTGCCTGATGATAAGCGAGCCATTGAAAATAAATGGATCTTTAAGAAGAAGACTGACGCGGATGGTAATGTGACCATCTATAAGGCTCGGCTTGTAGCTAAGGCTTATCGACAAGTTCAAGGAGTTGACTACGATGAGACTTTCTCACCCATAGTGATGCTGAAGTCTGTCCGAATCATGTTAGCAATTGCCGCATTTTATGATTATCAGATTTGGCAAATGGACGTCAAAACGGCATTCCTTAATGGCTTCCTCAAGGAAGAACTGTATATGATGCAGCCGGAAGGTTTTGTCGATCCTAAAGATGCTAATAAGGTATGCAAGCTCCAACGCTCCATCTATGGGCTGGTGCAAGCATCTCGGAGTTGGAACATTCGCTTTAATGAAATGATTAAAGCGTTTGGGTTTGTACAGGTTTATGGAGGACCCTGTATTTACAAGAAAGTGAGTGGGAGCTCTGTAGCATTTCTCGTATATATGTGGATGACATACTGATAATGGGAAATGATATAGAACTCTTGGAAAGTGTAAAGGCCTACCTGAATAAGTGTTTTTCAATGAAGGACCTTGGAGAAGCTGCATACATATTAGGTATTAAGATCTATAGAGATAGATCGAGACGCCTCATAGGTCTTTCACAAAGCACATACCTTGAAAAGATATTGAAGAAGTTCAATATGGATCAGTCCAAGAAGGGGTGCTTGCCTATGTTACAAGGTGTAAGATTGAGTACGACTCAATGCCCGACCACAGCAAAGGATAGAGAAGAGATGAGTGTCATCCCCTATGCTTCAGCCATAGGCTCTATTATGTATGCCATGCTGCGTACCAGACCTGACGTGAACCTTGCCATAAGTTTGGTAGGAAGGTACCAAAGTGATCCCGGAGCGGAACACTAGACAGCGGTCAAGAACATCCTGAAGTACCTGAAAAGGACAAAGGACATGTTTCTCGTATATGGAGGTGCCGAAGAGCTCGTTGTAAAGGGTTACGTCGATGCTAGCTTGGACACAGATCCGGACGACTCCAAGTCGCAAACCGGATACGTGTATATTTTGAACGGAGGGGCAGTCAGCTGGTGCAGCAGCAAGCAAAGCGTCGTGGCGGCATCTACATGTGAAGCGGAGTACATAGCTGCTTCGGAAGCAGCAAAGGAAGGAGTCTGGATGAAGGAGTTCATCACCGACCTAGGAGTAATTCCATGTGTGTCGGGCCCGATGACTCTATTCTGTGACAACACTGGAGCTATTGCCCTTGCAAAGGACCCCAGGTTTCACAAGAAGACAAGACACATCAAGTGCCGCTTCAACTCCATCCGTGATTACATTCAGGAGGGAGATATAGATATTTGTAAAGTGCATACGGATCTGAATGTCGCAGATCCGTTGACTTAACCTCTCTCATGAGCAAAACATGATCAACACCAGAATGGTATGGGTGTACGATTCATCACAATGTAACTAGATTATTGACTCTAGTGAAAGTGGGAGACTATTGGAAATATGCCCTAGAGGCAATAATAAAATGGTTATTATTGTATTTCCTTGTTCATGATAATTGTCTACTGTTCATGCTATAATTGTGTTAACCGGAAACCATAATACGTGTGTGAATACATAGACCACAACATGTCCCTAGTGAGCCTCTAGTTGACTAGCTCGTTGATCAATAGATGGTCACGGTTTCATGACCATGGACATTGGATGTCGTTATTAATGGGATCACATCATTAGGAGAATGATGTGATGGACAAGACCCAATCCTAAGCATAGCACTAGATCGTGTAGTTCGTTTGCTAAAGCTTTTCAATGTCAAGTATCGTTTCCTTAGACCATGCGATTGTGCAACTCCCGGATACCGTAGGAATGCTTTGGGTGTGCCAAACGTCACAACGTAACTGGGTGGCTATAAAGGTGCACTACGGGCATCTCCAAAAGTGTATGTTGGGTTGGCACGAATCGAGACTGGGATTTGTCACTCCGTGTGACGGAGAGGTATCTCTGAGCCCACTCGGTAAGACATCATCATAATGAGCTCAATGTGACTAAGGAGTTAGCCACGGGATGATGTATTATGGAACGAGTAAAGAGACTTGACGGTAACGAGATTGAACAAGGTATAGAGATACCGACGATCAAATCTCGGGCAAGTATCATACCAATAGACAAAGGGAATTGTATACGGGATTGATTGAATCCCCGACATCGTGGTTCATCCAATGAGATCATCGCAGAGCATGTGGGAGCCAACATGGGTATCCAGATCCCGCTGTTGGTTATTGGCCGGAGAAGTGTCTCGGTCATGTCCACGTGTCTCCCGAACCCGTAGGGTCTACACACTTAAGGTTCGATGACGCTAGGGTTATAGGGAAACGGTATATGTGATTACCGAAAGTTGTTCAGAGTCCTGGATGAGATCTCGGACGTCACGAGGAGCTCCGGAATGGTCTGGAGGTAAAGATTGATATATAGGAAGTCCAGTTTTGGTCACCGGAAAGTTTTCGGGCTCATCGGTATTGTACCGGGAGTGCCGGGAGGGTGCCGAAGGACCCCAGGAGGGGTGTGACGACCATAGGACTTTGTGGTCCCTTAGAGGAGGTGTGCCAGCCTTTATTGGGCTGGCCAAGACCTTCTAGAAAGGCCCATGCAGCTGGAAGAGTAGAGATAAGGGCAAAGGAGTTTGAAAAGGAGGAGATCCACCTCCCTTGTGGGAGGTGGACTCTCCCTTTGATTCGGCTGAAGCTCTCCTCCTTGGAGGAGATTCCAAGCCAGCCCTCCCTCTCCCTCCTCCTATATATACTTGAGGTTTTGGCTTTTTGAGGACAGTTCTGAACTCTCTCTCTCTCACAGCAAAGCCCTACCTCTCTTCATCCTCTTTCGCAGCGCTTAGGCGAATCCCTGCCAGAATACCTTGCTACTCCACCACCACCACGCCGTCGTGCTGTTGTTGGAGCCCTTCCCCAACCTCTCCTTCCTCCTTGCTGGATCAAGGTGTAGGAGACGTCACCGGGCTGCACGTGTGTTGAACGCGGACGTGCCGTTGTTCGGCGCTTAGATCGGAATCCACCGCGATCTGAATCGCTGCGAGTAGGACTCTATCAACCATGTTCTTGTAACGCTTCCGCTTAGCGATCTTCAAAGGTATGAAGATGCAATCTCTCCCCACTCATTGCTGGCTTCTCCATAGATAGATCTTGGTGACACGTAGGAAATTTTTTATTTACTACTACGTCTCCCAACAGTTTCTATATGATGCCATCTTCCGATTCTTAGCGTCGAACTCGCCGTTAATTTGGGATATGGCCAAGTTTGAGTCTCCCTGTACCTCTAGCCATCGTATGCCCATTGATACCGCCATCCGAAGACCATGAAGGAGAGCTTCATATTCGGTTGCATTGTTGGAGTTAGCATATATGAATTGCAACGCGTATCGCACGTTTCGCCTGTGGGGGATGTGAGGATAACTCCATCCCCCAGTCCGGCCAAGGTCTTGGATCCATCAAAGTACATTGTCCAATGAGAGTATGCATTGTATTCCTTGGGGAGCTCGGCCGCTGTCCATTCAGCCAGGAAGTCCGCCAATACCTGAAATTTGATGGCATGGCATGGCTTGTAGTTTATTTCAAAGGGAAGGAGCTTAATGGTCCATTTGGCTATGCGGCCGGTGGCGTCCCTGTTGTTGATTATATCATTCAGGGGGACCTCTGATGCCACTGTTACCGCACACTCCTGGAAGTAGTGTCTGAGTTTCCTCCACACCATGAATACTGTATAGGCTATTTTTTGGTAATGAGGGTATCTGGACTTGCACTGCGTTAGCACTTCTGACACATAATATATCGGTTTCTGAGTCCGGAATTTATGTCCCTCCTCATCTCGTTCAACGACGAGCACCACGTTAACGACTTTGTTGGTGACCGTGAGTATGGGATTGGTTGCCAGTAGTGTTTTGATTTCTTCCAACGCAGTCGCTGCCTCATCGGTCCATTCGAACTTGTTGGTCCACTTCAGTTGCTCATAGAGCGGCAAAGCCTTTTCTCCATGGCGGGAGATAAAGCGGCTTAACGCCGCTACGCACCCAGCTAGACTCTAGACATGCTTCAGCTCTGTGGGAATTGCAAGTTCTGACAGAGCACATATTTTAGCTGGATTTGCCTCTATTCCTCTATGGGAGACGATGAATCCAAGCAGCTTACCAGAGGGGACTCCGAATACACATTTTTCCGGATTGAGCCGTATAATTCACGTAGACTAGCGAAGGTTTGTCATAAGTTGTCGATCAACTGACCGACGTGTTTGGTTTTGATTATCACATCATCCGCGTATGCCTCGACAGTCTTACCGACCTATGTCGCGAGATAGGTTTGGATCATGCACTGGTATGTGGCCCCAGCGTTTTTTAGCCCGGAAGGCATCATGTTGAAGCGAAATGGCCCATAGGGGGTGATGAATGCAGTAGCCGCTTGATCGGATTCCTTCATTTTAATTTGATGATATACGGAGTAAGCATCGAGGAAACATAACAAATCGTGTCCGGCTGTGGTGTCAATGATCTGGTCTATGCGTGGTAAGGGGAAAGGGTCCTTGGGGCAGGCTTTGTTGAGGTGTTCGAAGTCGATGCATAGCCGCCAGGACTTGTCTTTCTTAGGTACCATCACCAGGTTTGCTAGCCACTCAGGGTGTTTAATATCCCGAATAAATCTGGCCTCAAGCAGTTTAGCTAATTCCTCACCCATGGCTTGCCATTTGGGCTCGGAGAAGCGATGCAAAGTCAGTTTCACGGGCTTAAAGCCTGGTATAATGTTTAAGCTGTGTTCGGCGAGCCGACATGCGATTCCAGGAATATCAGAAGGTTGCTAGGCGAAAATGTCCCAATTCTCATGGAGGAAATTCCTCAATGCTTCGTCCATGAGGGGATCGAGCTGGACTCCGATGGACGTTGTCTTATTAGGGTCCAATGGATGTACCTGAAAGTTAACGATTTCCTCTGCGGGTTTAAAGGATGTGGACTTGGGCCATTTGCTAAGGATCACATTGTCCTTATTAACTGTCGACCGAGGCGGTCAACTCTCCGATAGCGAAAGTTTCCGCTAATGCCTCGAGGGCGAGCGCTGCCGTTTTGTTTTCGGCCCCAAGGGCTATGTTCTAGTCACTGACGGTTGTCATCACTTCGTTTGGTCTTGGCATTTTGAGTTTCATGTACCCGTAATGGGATATAGCCTGGAACTTTGTAAAGGCGTCACATCCCAATAGGGCGTGATAGCCACTTGGGAAGGGGACGATGTGGAAGAGAAGTTCTTCGGATCGGTAGTTTTCCGGCATGCCGAACACCACGTCTAGGATGATACATTCCGAACAACGTGCCTCTTTCCCTAGGATAATTCCCGAGAAGGTTGTGTTGCTATGTTCAATGTGGGATCGATCGAACTACATTTTTTCCAGGGTGGACTCGTATATAAGGTTAAGACCACTGTCGTCATCCATTAGCACTTTATGTAGCCTGTATCCATCAATGATGGGGTTCAAGACTAGTGCGGCCGGTGAGTGACCGGGAAGAATGGGCGGCTGGCCAATGTCCCCGAAAGTAATCGGTATGTCTGCCCATGGGCTAGTGGCTACCACATGGTAGACTTGCTCGATCTCCCTAAGAGCTCTTTTACGCCTGTTCCTCGAGGGGAAGGTCTCATAGACCGTCAGGACTTTGGCATTAAATATGGGCGGCAAAGGAGAGCGCCTACTCGATGGAGATGTTTCGAGGATGGCCTCGCCGCTTTTTGCGACTTGCCTGACAACCCAGCAAGCTTGAAGGTTGTGAGTTGGGTTCGTGTTTAACACCACGGAATGTATGGGGCAAGGTTTATCCAAAAGTATGTCGAGGACAGTGTCGGTCCCTGAAAAGGGCTTGTTTCTTTTTTCGGCGGGTTCGTACCTAGCTGGTCGATTTGGAGGTATCATCTTTTTCCAAGCTCCTTAGGTGTTCGGGGAAAATTGGTTCCGAGAACAACTGTTCTATTGCCAGACGCTCTCCATGGCACATTACTTTTGTACCAATTCGGATAACTCCGAAAAGTCACTTATGTGTCGACGGGCCAGGGCATTGAGAATCCTTTCATCATGGCAATTGCGAATGAAAATTGCCGTTATATCTTGGTCACTAAGACCTTTTACTCTTCTCCTTGCGAGTAGGAGTCTAGCCCAAAAGTGGTGGACTAATTCTCCTTGTAGTTTCTTAATATCCCGAAAGTCTGAAGACACGGGCTTTGGTGCGATACTTGGATGGTCGTCTTGGGCGGTGAGTGGGAAAAAATTTGATTCCATGCCGCAACGAGTGTTTGGAACTACAGTTTCCAAATCGTGCGAAGGATTCCAGACCGGTGACGGTCCGGCTTTAGGATGATTCCCCGCCTCTGGTTCACCGACTGAGTCTTGGTGATCAAGGACTGAAGTATATACGGTTTTCAATTCCGGCTGTCGGGCAGAATACGCAGCCGAACACTTGATGGCAGCGACAAGGTGGGTGATCAGGGGGACATGAATCTCCCTGTCATCGGGTCTGATCCTGAGCCAATCATAGATCGGAACCTGGTCATCCGATATACGCATAGCTTCGATCCGATCGAACAACTCGTTTAAGAACGAGGAGATGGTAGGGTGCGTGTCGCTGATACAAGTGGATTCATCAAGTGGCGTGACGGTTCCAGAGTTACGCCAAAGCGGATCTGTGTTCCGTCCCACCATGGGGCCTGATGTCTTGGGTGTCGAAGCGTTCGGACTTACAAGTTTTTATTCGAAGGTTGAGGGTTCCATTAGCACAAGCGTTCCCTGTGAATCAGCCATGAACTCTAAGGTTCCGAACTTGATACTCTGATTGGGGGGAAAGCTTCCGGTCTGGCCATGAAGGCTGACCGGGGTAGCATGCGACAAGATGTCATTGCCGGTGAGACTCTGATCGGGGGCGAGAGTCCCCTCGATGCAGATCTCGCTACTTGTGACGAGGTGAGCCATCGATTCCTTCCGCGCTCACAAGGAACTCTCAATGAAAGCACCAATGTCGGTGTCAAAACCGGCAGATCTCGGGTAGGGGGTCCCGAACTATGAGACTAGAATCGACTGTAACAGGAGACGAAGGGGACACGGATTTACCTAGGTCCGATCCCTCCTATGAAGGTAATACCCTACATCATGCTTGGTTCTATTGATGATGGGGGGTTACAGAGTTGATCTACATCAAGATCGAATAGCTAACCCTAGATGAGTCGTCCCCCTATACCCCTAAACCCTTCGGATTATATAGACGCCAAGGGTATTCTGGGTTTACACATGGTCGGTTACATGCCGAAGAGATACACATGCCTAACTATAGCTAATAACTTGTAGAATACGTCAGGGCTTCTCGAAACTTCCATCTGGCGTAGGTGGTCTTTGATCGTCCGATGCTTCCTTTGAGGCCCACATAGTCCGGCCCATAAACAACAGGTCGGCTATCCGAGGACCCCCTAATTCAGGACTCCCTCAGGCAGCTTATTCTAGAAGCCCAAAAAGCTACCAAAAGAACCGGCCTATAGTGGCGGCTGAAGTACAGAGGGGATATAGAGGCGGCGATGGGGAGATTTTTGTGTAGGGTTGGGTAGGGCGACGTAGAGGACCTGCATTTATCATGGCCAGGGCCGGTGGCCGTTAACTCCTCCTGATAATGGAGACGGCTCAGCCTAGGACTGAAGAAATGTTGAGCCATGCGACCTCCAACTGGTCTGCATCTGCTTTCACATTCATTGGGGGCTCAGAGGTCATCTGTTTTATTACTTTACATGGAATATACAGACAAAAAATACAGCCACAAGCACGGATCCACATTCTAGGGTATGACTATGATTTCAGGAGCATCTGAGCCCAGGCTCATAAACGAATATTCGCCAATATGTCAATTATCCAACATAAAAACCTAATAGGTTGTCAAATTTTACTTTAAATTTTTTTAAACTTAGATATTAATTACTAGGTATTTTTGTAGTATGTATTCATGTCTATGATCGCCGTATTAAATGCTGCATATTTTTTTATTTTGTGTCAAGTAGATCTTCACTTATTTTGTTTTACTAATATGTTGCTATTATTAGTATCCTTCATTAATCGAGTAAACATCTGATACCCGTATCTGAGTAACATCCAATCCGCATTCAATCCAATAATATCTTTATTGGCATTCATATTTGTTTTGGAAATAAAAATGGAAGCGGTAAGAGAACTTATTTGATCCGTATTTGATCCATTTCCACCCCTACTAGTTGGGGTCGCCACCCGGGGCAAACCTGACAAATCTTTGAACTTGCTTCGATACCAAATGTTGGGTTTCTCCCACGGGCCGGTCCAATAAATATATCACAAAAACACACGAATCAAAAACTTTGTAAAAGGGCACCCCTGATACCCTCTAGTTTGTCTTTGTTTCTTCTGAATTTTCGGGTACAACTTACAATGTGTATGCGCTTGTATATATAGCATGAACACCAACATATAGGCTGACCTAGTCATACTAGGACTCGAGTAACCAATACAAGTAAGGGGCAGTCGCCCCCCCCCCTCCCACATGGAGTATGGCACACCTTTACTAATACTAGGACTCGAACACTAGCGATTCGTAACACTCAATTAATGACACACCACATTGGTGTGCACACTTATCCTTGATACTACTTGATCGGATTACTCCAACATCCTCGTGGATGCTGATTGAAGGAACATCACCAATGAGAGTTTGCGGAGGTGGGTGCAGGAACTGAAGCATGTCGTGTACCAAGACAGCGATATCCTTGACCTTTATCAACGCAAGTTCATGGAGCAAGGTCCACCCGAGGATATGGAGTGTCTTGCCCTGCACTTCCTCATGCAATCAAAGTTTATGCGTGTCTTAACCCCTTGCTCTTCTACATGTGGAATCTCCTCCACGCACATGCCATCGGTACCCGGATCAAGGTGCTCAACCTACTCCCGGTATACACAAGAGCGCTTGTCAAGATGCCATTTCAATTTCATCAAGCTAGAAAACTACTCTCGGAATACACAAGAGCGCTTGTCGAGATGCTCGTAGACGATGAAGCTAGCACGAGAGATAACAACATGGTGTTCACCATCGTTGTTGTTGGCAGTATTAGCAAGACGAACGTCAATAAGAAGGTTTTCATTGACGAAGCAATCCAAGGCAAGTTTACCAAGAACATATGGTTAAGTATCACATAGGAGTGCAACGAGGTTTACTTATTGAAGATGGCAATCACTTCAACTGAGCGAAACATGCCAAGACTTGAGAGTGGGTATGAGAGGAAGCATCACTTGTGCATACTCTTCCTAGTTCCACCAAATACAAGAAGTTCTTTCTGGTGTTGGATGACATGTGGGGAAATATCAAACGGAACAATCTGCTAAAAGATCCCTTTAGCGACGACACCACTGGTAGTCGAGTCCTTATCAATACAAGACATGATGTCGTTGTTTGAACCACGAAAGTCATGGAGTCATATGAAAAGCGGCGGAGATATGTAGAAGTAAGGGGGCAGTCGCCCCCCCCCTGTTTTGGAAAATCTCGAAAGATATTATTATGTGACGTCTATAATAGAAAACTTAGAGCCCATTGCCCCCTCAAACAATCATATTTTACATCTTGCCCCTAGAGATCCTTGGCTAGCTCCCCTACCGTGTACCACCATGTTGAAAAATTATATTTTCTCGATGATCTACCATATTTGCGAATAGAATGATGCCACTAGTCCGTGCCAATGTGATATTTTATTCATTAACTATATATTTCAACTCCTTTCAGGTACTACTCACAACAAAAAAAATTATGATTTTTGGATTGAGATTATAAAGGCTATTGGATTAATAATTCCAGAAATATGTGATCGTTTGCCACTTGTTGTAAAAGTGATTTGACGACTCCTATGCTAGAGGGAGAAAGAACAATGTGAATGGCAAGAGGTTCAAAATGATGCTATATGGTTAGCATCCCAAATGTCATACGAGATAAATTATGCAATGTGTCTTAGCTAAGTGGACTTTCCCTCTTGTTTGAGGCCATGATTTTTGCACTTCTCCGTATTCCTAAAAAGCGAATGTTAGTATCATATGAAATTCTTGGCTGTGGACCGATACAGGGATTGTTGATGGAAACTCCGATGGATTAGAAAAAGCAGGACATGTGTACTTTACGAAACTGGTGAGGACGTCCCTACTACGGTTACCACCAAATCCCATGTAACTACACAATCTCATATTCTAGAGATACAAGGACTAATCATTAGAGCTCGCACATGCCACACGTCAACTCAAATAGCAGATACTTTTATTTCTAGGAACGTTTCCAAATGCATATGATATTATGATGTTGCCCAAGTTGAATATATTTCTAGTACTCTGGAGCGAACATCCTATCATGGATAAGCAAAACACATGCTGGAGTATGATCAAGCATGGAGATTGCAAAAGTGTGGTGCAACTTTTATAGTCCGCTTGTAGAGAGAGGACCAACTTAAGGTTCGATTCGACTCCCCCTCCTTGGGCTGGCCAAATCCCCCTTTGTCACTCCTTAAATACCCACCTTAGGATATTGTGTTTAGGGTTTGTATTTCTTTGATTGAGTTAACTGTTTGCTAGTCTTTTCTGTTGAAACGAGAGTGCGCGAGACCTCCTGTTCTAAGCGTAATTCATTGATGACAAAGAAAATGGGTGTAATCGAGGGCCCAATTTGCATTACTTACTATTCATATCGTGATTTGTCTTTTTCGTTTCTAAAAATGTATTTTGAATTCTGGTATAAAAATTTATGAAGTGGTACATATGTATTGTACTTACACGATCATGAAATTTTGTATTTTTTCAATGCTTGTAAAACAACTTATGGTGATTAGGTGCCTAATTATTTTCTCATGTGGGGCATTTGATCGAGCAACGAGCAAGTAGTGGACAGCAGAGGCAAGTCCTCTCTCTTGACAAAGGATGGCACAAATTTTCTTTTAGAAGGATCTTGTAGGGTGAATCTTTGGAACTCTTGAACACCCTTAAAAGTACATGTGAGGAAGTTGTCAAGCATGGGGGGAAAGATCAACCCATGTGGATGCTTTCTGCTGGCAGGAAGTTTACGATGAAATCCCTTTATTTAAGTCTGATTTTGGCTTCCCGTAGAAATTTCTGTGGAAGATCAAAGTCCTAGCAAAAAAATAACGTTTTCTTGTGTCTCGTGAATAAGAAAATCATTTTAACTAGGGATCATATTTTGAAGATGGAAATGGGGTAAAAGTTGTGTTTTTGGTGGGCAAGAGGAAAGTATTGATCATCTGTTCTTCTCCTGTTCGATGGTGAAATTGATCTGGAGTCTGCTACGTTGTGCTTTTGATCTTACTTCTATTCCTGCACTTTAAATGACTGTTCTGGCAAATGGATCAGAACCTTTCCGAAATGTGGAAAAAAAATTGTTAGTTGGCGTTTCCGGCTGTGTTCTAGACTTCTAGTCCATCTAGAGAAGTCGGAATGATGTAACTTTTAACCGTAAGAAATTTTGTGACCCTATGAATATTACAAAACACCATGTATAATTGTATCATTGAATAGTCCGTGTTGCAGAAAATACCCAGGGGGAAAAATGTTGATGCTGGGCGCAAGGCTAGGTGGCAAATGAAGTTGAGACCTGGTGTGCCTAGACTAGCTGGCTGAATCTGGCGTTCTTGCTTCTCGCGGGCTGAAGATTTCCCTTTTGTGGTGTGGCGCTTCCCGCTACTGGGTGGTAGGAGTAGTTGTTTGATGGGAAATGCATGTGTGGATTGCTTCCACCCCCTGGGCTGTCATTATTTCGTTTGATGCTCCTTTTGTTTCGTGCTTTGCTAGTAGTTTTAGTTGAATGTTGCTTGTGACTAAGACCACTTGGTTGCATTATATGAAATCGGAGAGGGAGGCCTCTGTTTTGCTCCAAAAAAACGATCATACAAATTACAGTTACTAGTGACTGCAGATTCATGATGTAGGAGTACTTCACATCGATCAACTGAAAAAACATCTCTTTCCAATGGTTGTCCCTGCTCTTGGACTTCCTTACTCGATGCAAATGGCAAAGTGAAAGTTGCCCCAGTGTTTGTATTCAGCACTCGAGCTCTCCCATGCCAGCCACATCTAGTCACACAAGTGGTTCGTCTAGCGGCTCAATATGTGTCCGTAAGAAGCAACTTGGAAGATGCTGATTTCATCAAGTACACATTCCTCAAATTCTTCAACCAAAAAATCTTCTCGTGGTTTCGTTCGTCTGGTCCTTGAGAACAGGGATCTTCTGCTGGAGGGTGAAATTGTGAGGACACCAGTTCTCTGAACTTATGTGAAGAACTTGACACTTGAATATGAATATGCGAGGGAGTATGCCGGGTGAGAGATGGATGGCTACGTTGAGCTCCAGTAAATGAATATCAACTCTCTAGAAGACTCCACTGTTTACTATCAATTGTCAGCACAGTTTAACTTTTGTAATCTAGCGAAAATTCCTAGTGCTGAGTGGTGACCATGGTACATGGGTGTCACTATCTGTACCCACCAGTCTCATCGTGACCTGGGTCACGTGTTGTATCTCTGTTTATCGGCGACGTATCTGTAGTTCTGTACCGACGTACTCCCTCTGTATAAAAAATATAAGACTATTTTGACAATACTGTCAAAAAAACGTCTCCTACACTACGAGAATACCCCTGTAAAGCAACACATATTCTACAACGTCTTGACTATATGTTGCAAAATTTATAATAGATACGCATATAAAGCATTGTAGCATATGCGTTGCAGACATGTTACAACCGGCCACAAATACAAGTAGACCCCAATGCACTAGTCCAGTCCAAGTAGTTATCTGAAGTATAGAAAATGAGGTCAGCCCATCCCATGCTTTTGTTTATGACGCCAAGGAGTAGGTCACGTTCGTTAAAAAAGAAACTGAACCAGGTCACGCATCACATCTCATCGCCGTCGCCACCACCACCGCCTCCTCTGTTCTCCTACGGCGTTGCCGCAGCCACCGCCTCCTCTGTTCTCCTACGCCGCCACCGTATCCTTGCATGCACCAGGTCTCCTCGCCGCCGCCACGGCCACCGCCTCCCCTATTCTCTTGCGTCGCCATCGGCTTCTCGCATGCATCACGTACCCTCGCCGCCGGCGGCCGCCTCCCCATCATCCTGGCTCATGCGCCACCATCTGCTCCTTCCTCGTCCCTGTCAGTCCCACAAGCACGCACGCAAGGCTTAGCCCCTCGCCGACGCGGGCATCAGCCTTCCCATGACAAACAACGTGTCCACGAGCTCCACCACCTTGAGATCTCCTTCCTCACAGAAGAAATCTGTCGGGTTCGTCCCGAATTCGTGGTCACGGTCTCATGGATGTCAGCTTATGTACCTTTTTTGGCAGGCGAGCCAAGAAGTTGGTTAAGCTTATGATTTGTGCCTTTTGTTTTTCGTCTATTGGGTATATGTCTTAAAAAGATCAGACCCGTACATGATTGTCATGGTATGCAGTAGTTGTAATATCTTGGATAAGATGGACATGTTATGTTAGAGATCAAGGTTGTCATTGTCGGAAAATATGTTGTGGCTATTGAGGTTTCAAATAGGTAATACACAAATACAACTCATAAGTTTCATTGCCGTGGATGGTCACTCGAATCAGCATACCTTGTTTTTTTATCTCGACACCAAGTGTGTTGTTCAGTGCAATGCTCCCCTGGCCAAATTTAATATTGAGAATGTTATTTCCTGTGCAGTCCAAAGAAAAAAAGGTGACAGCCCATTGTATCCATCAAATTTTGTTCACATGCTACTAGCTGGACTCCAAGCATTGCAGGTACTCCCGTGTGATGTTCATAGTACGTTGGGTAGAATCTCAGTGCACATTCTGAGCTACCGTTGCTTATACAATTAATGTTCACACCGTCTTCTTAATGTTCTTGTGATACATGATTCATGTATGTTACTACAGTACTTTCCAATTCAATAAAAGGACCATCATTTATGTTCCTCTGAATAAAGATAATATTTGTACATGGTTTCTTGGTTCAGTTTTCATATCATGAACAACTTCTTTTGAAGGAACAAGTTCCATTTTCTGTCTATGAATAAGTGTCGTCGTACACCACGACACTTATTTCAGAATGGAGGGAGTACATAACTCATTGATTTACAGGAAATATTTAGTGTTGGTCTAACTCTCCTCTCACCCGATTATATATTATTACAAAGCTTGCTTATAGCTGCAAACCTCAGTTGACGAGAAGGCTGCATGTCGCCCTATCTTTTTTCCATGCTACTGCAATGTTTTAGATATATTGATGCTGGCATGTGATTAAGCAATGTTATGTATTGGATATAGAGCTACTCTGTTGCCAACGGGGAGATGGAAGGCGATAGCGGAGGGAGACAGAGACGGCGGCTCTGCCGCCAGCGGAAACCTCACCTCCCCCGGATCCTACGCCGCCAGTGACGGGGCGACCATTGCGAATGGATCTGCCGAGGACATCTCTCCCCATCAGCTGCGAGAAGATCCGGATCGTCGGCAAGGCCCGGATCTAGACCACGGTCGTTCAAGATGGGAGGTACGTTTTTCTACCGTAGGATCTACGTCGGAATGGAGAACCGGAGTGCTTCAATCTCATTCACCATCGAGCTGGACTACGGTGTTAGATCTTGATGACGATATTCTTGCCGGACGATATCTTGAATCGGACGAAACCTTGGAAGAAGGTACGAGTTTAACTATTGATCTATACATTGTTCGCATTATTCGGTCGATGCACGATGTGCCGGAATGGGAGAGGAGGAGTGAGGTCATCAATCCGTCGATGGCTAGGGAGGATGGACCAGTCCTGGCGATGAATGCCATGGATCGCGCAGTCTCTCGTTTGTCGGCTACGGGCAGCCGATTTTGGGCTTTGGCTGGCAACGACTCCGATGAATCCGAGGACGATGAACCGGTGATTGGGGTGGAACCGGCCTCGCCGGAGGTCCCGTTTCATGTCGGTGGAAGTTACTGAACATATACCGAAGAACACATTCAGCAAAGACAAAGGCATTATGTCTCCACGACGACATGATCACCGTTCAGGGCAACTCTCTATTCGACCATGGGTCGGGCCACTTCCCAAGGTTGATTTACCTGCTCTTACGCTGGGTGATTTCATTAGCTCTTGGAAAGTGGTGGATCGAGGCCGTAGAAAGAAGAGACCGGCGGTGACTTGCCGGCCGGCACCGGAGGTCGCTAGAGCCAGGAAGTCCGAGTTGAGACTAGCTCGGTTAAATTCTCTGCTATAGGCTGTTGGGCCGAACGCAGAGGAATATGGGCCGGAGACTTCGCAAACTGGGCATGTGGCCCAGGAAGTGATCCAACCAAGCTTGAGTGCATGCAAGCCCAAAACAGTGACTTCTCAGCCGGCAATATCTCCTGCGGTATCGATCGTGGTCGATCGAGGAGTCCTCACCGCTAGGGTTCGTTCCAAGCCGACGCCGAGTTCCCTAACATTGGTCCTGGTAGGGCAGCGATCATAACACCAGCGGCAGCAACACCAATTGCTGGTTAGACGAGCCGGTGTGGGGCCGGCATGTCCGGACGGGGGAACGGCCCTTCGCTTCCGCGTAAACCCCACCAATCGGGAGGGGCACCGCCGCCGCCTGGGCGCGTGGCTAGAGCTAACCAGGGCGGCCGCGATGACCTGGCTAATGGTCGGGGAAGGCTCGACGGAGCTGACCGGTGACTGCCTCCTCGGGGTAATTGGGGCGATGGCGGCATTGACATCTACGGCGAGGGACAGCACCGCGGATCGTCGTCGCACGGAGGTGGCCGTAGTAATGGCTGGTACCCGGATGGCGGAGCGGTACGAGAGTTTCATGGACCACCGGGTGGCTTCGTGGAAGGAGCTTCTGGGCCGAACCAACGGAAACAGTGGAACCACCATAGGTACAATAGAGGAGGAAGAGGGGGCGGCAGGAGACCCCTACCTCCTAGGCACCAGCCCGAGGCGCCGCAGGCGGAGGTGCCTGCGCCGGCGACTGTGGTGCCGAGTGCTATCATGGCACAGCCGGCTCTTCCAAAGGTGGCCATGGAGGCTGTGAAGGCTCTTGCCGCGGTCAAGGTTCAGGCAACGAAACCATCAGCTGCGCACACACGTGTTGTTAATGCAGAAAGAGGTTCTGATAAATCAGACGGAGAAAAATCCACTAAATGGGCGCGTAAGAAAGAGAAGCTTACCTGTTTTTGTTATGGGGAACCGGGTCACTTTGTGGCAGATTGCATGATGGAACTCTGCGAATATTGCTTAAAACCAAAACACCTGTCTGCGCAGTGTCCTTTACTTATTGGACCAAAGCCGGTGGTCACCATTTATGGGGTTTGCTTCTCAGAGCTGATATTTTTTCGAGTCGCCTGAGACTGAGCAGATTGAGCACATCGACGATGCTTCCTTCCCGGGCATAGTCAAGGTTACTAATGGCGTGATGACTGAGGCTCAGGTTGAACAGATGATGAGAGAATCGGCCCCAGGGAAGTATGACTGGCATGTCGTTCGAGTCGAGGGGCAAACTTTTAAGCTGGAGTTTCCATCCAAGGAGGATCAAGCTCGTATTCTCAAGTTTGGTATGTGTAGGGTACCGAAAACTAGCATTATCATGGAGTTTGATGAATGGAAACAACAAGAACCGTAGGGTACGCCCCTGATCCAGGTGTGGGTCAGGTTCTCTGGTGCTCCACCAAAGGCTCTCAATAATTTTCTTGTCACGTGGAGTCTAGGATCTCTCATAGGCAAAACCGAGAAGGTTGATATGCCCTTTACTCGTGCCAACGGAGTGGCGTCCCTGCTGGTCAGCATAGCTAATCTTGAGTACGTTCCAGATGTACTTGGCTGGACCTATATGGGCGTCACTTATGACCTGGAAGTGAAGCTGGAGGATACTCCAGTTGGACCGCTGGAGGATGGCCCAAAAGACATGGACACCACTGAAGGGGATGGCTTCTCTGGAGGGAAGGACTTTGGACATCACGATAAACCAGAGGAGGCTTTTAAAGGTCTGAAAGAGCAATCACACAAGAATGCTAACATCGCACAGGATGGTAACAACGTGGTGCCATCAAACTCACTCAGGTTTGGATCCTTTGAGGCGATGTCGGCGCCTGCTCGTCTTCACAAATCTATTAGAAGATAGTTGGACATTATGGACGCTGGTCGGGATTCGCACACACCTCTAGTGGCGGCTGCAGGGTGCTGCAGCGCTGTGGTCACGGCGGGTGACAGTGGCAAGAAGCCCTTCGACCCGACGAATGGGGCCTCATCCCGGGGTATGACACCGGCCGGGGTTGCCATCCAAGAGATAAACACTTCCCAACTAAATTCAAAAATGTTGAATACTGTTGCAAATAGTGTGACTCGTTTGAATATGGAGCAGGGTATGAATGGGTCGATCAGGGTGGATCATGACAGGGGTGAGCTCAAGCCTGAGTCATCCGAACCGCTGGCGACTACGTTACCTATTGCGCCGATGGAGGGCGATAGCGGAGGGGCGACGGAAGAGCCGAGGGCCATTCCGGTCCGGCTGGAGGAGCCGAGGTCCATGGAGGACCGGCTGGCCTAGCGAACCGGCAGGATGCGCCTGTACCAGCTGCACCGGCTCCGGCGTCTCTTGGGCATGTTGCCAAGGTACTTTCTACACCGTCAGCGGTTGGATCGAGGGAGTGTTTAAGGCAGGAACATTCGTCTCCGGTGGCGGATGATTCTAACGTATTACACGAACATACGCAGGACGAGGTAATTGCCTTTGGTGGTATAGAGGATCCTCGGTCCGAGGGTCGACGGATGAGCAACCGTCTTCAACAACAGCCAGATGTCGACGACCTGCAGCTTGGGCGAGCCATGCGGGCAGCTAAGCTCCGTGATATTGAGGTCACGACAGGTATGTCGGTTAATACCACTAACTCTATATTGCATTTCTCTGAGATAGACATTATGCATAATGCCCAGGAGTTAGGAGTTACACTACGAAGTAATGAGAAAGAGATTGCAAAATCGATTAATGACTTGCTTGACCTTGAGGCGGAATGAGCTATGGAAGTGATTAGACACATAGCGTCGGTTAAACCGCTAACTGATTCAGAATTTGAGGATTTAGGAATCTTTAATAATTTGTGTTAGGACCTAGTAGAATCTCCCACGCGGTCTCAGGATCATGATACTTCTAATAACCCAGATCCTATGGTACAGGAACAAGAAACACTCACTGAGCTTGGAGGTATGGACCAAGTTGATGAGTGTCAGAAACCTAAAAGAAATTGGAACCGGAAAATATACCCGGCATCGGCGGTGCGCCGAAGTATGAGAAATAGGACGGCTAAAAAAATTTATGATGATAGATGAGAGGAATATTCTGGAATAGTAGAGGTCTGACAGACTTGGCTAAACGAAGGTTCTTAGCAGACACGTCTATTCAGCATAATCTGGATTTTATAGCCCTTTCTGAAACGGGTAGAGATAATTTTACTTCACAGTTCTTGAGCACCCTCACAGGAGGGGTTGACTTTGACTGGCATTGCCTGCCCCCAAGAGGAAGGTCTGGTGGGATTTTACTTGGGGTAAAATGTGAAACCTTGGAGGTTAGGAACGTGTTCCTCAGGGAATTTGCCGTCAAATTTTGGGTAAGGTCAAAGGTTGATGGGTTCTAGTGGGCCCTAGTTGCAGTGTATGGCGCTGCACAACCGGAGTTGAAGTCAGACTTTCTGGCAGACCTGGTTCGAATATGTGGAGAGGAGACTCTAGCAATCCTGGTCGGGGGGGGGATTTCAACATAATTAGAAGACGTTATGAAAATAATAATGATAATTTCGATGGTAGATGGTCTTTTATGTTCAATGCCATCATCGAAAGCCTTGACTTGAGGGAAATAGATCTCTCAGGTCGAAAATTCACGTGGGCTAACACACTTCCAACCCCAACCTTCAAGAAGTTAGACAGAGTTCTCGCAAGTGTGGAGTGGGAGGAGAAATTTCCCCTCGTTACGGTTAGAGCCCTCACAAGGGGAATTTTGGATCATACGCCCCTCCTAGTGGACTCAGGGGAGCCTACTCATGTGGGGAATAAAACACAGTTCTCTTTCGAGTTGGCGTGGTTCGAGAGAGAAGGTTTCATGGATCTGGTGGCCCGTGAATGAGCAAAAGATTCGGGAGGACAATCAAATGTTGATAGGTGGCAAAATAAGATTAGATACCTAAGGCAATTCCTTCGAGGATGTGCCAAACACTTGAGTAGTGTTTATAAAATTGAAAAGGAAAATCTTATTCAACTCATTGATGGATTGGAACTCAAATCGGAGTCCTCTATTTTAGACACAACAGAACTTGAAATTAAGGTGGCGGCCGAAAGGCGTCTTAAGGAGTTGTTGTGTGAGGAAGAATTAAAATGGGCACTGATAGCCAAAGTGCGAAAAGTTGTCCAAGGGGACAATAACACAAAGTTTTTCCACATGATTGCAAATGGCAAACACCGGAAGAAAAAAATATTTCAATTAGAGGAAGATGAAGGAACCATAGTGGGCCACGAAAATCTCAAGCTATACATCACGAATTATTACAAACAATTGTTTGGGGCGCCTAACAAAAGTTTCATACCCTTAGATGAATCTAGGATAGAAGATGTTCCCCAACTGGAGGCAGACGAGAATGAGATCTTGATCGCTCCTTTTACCGAGAAAGAGGTATTTCAGGCTGTCTCACAAATGAAAAATAGTAAAGCCCCAGGGCCAGACGGGTTTCCGGCGGAGTTTTACAAGAGATGTTGGCACATTATTAAGGATGACTTGATGCCAATGTTTAATGACCTGTTTTCCGGTCAGCTACAACTTTTCCACCTAAATTTTGGAACAATTACTCTTCTGCCGAAGAAGACGGAGGCAGTGCGGATTGAGCAGTTCCGCCCAATATGTATCCTCAATGTAAGTTTCAATTTTTTTACAAAAGTAGGAACAATAGGCTGACACAGATTGCGCATAACGTCGTGCAACATACTCAAACAGCCTTCATGCCGGACCGAAACATCCTAGAAGGGGTGGTGGTCCTTCATGAAACATTGCATGAGATTCACACCAAAAAACTTGATGGAGTAATCTTTAAGGTGGACTTTGAGAAAGCTTACGATAAGGTTAAATGGCCATTCGTACAACAAGCATTGCGTATGAAAGGATTCGATGATTCCTGGAGAAGTCAGGTCGAGTCTTTTATGCAAAAAGGGAGTGTCGGAATAAAAGTGAATGATGACATAGGTCACTATTTCTAGACGCACAAGGGTCTACGTCAAGGGGACCCGATGTCACCTATTTTGTTCAATATAGTGGTAGATATGTTGGCAATTTTAATAGGGAAAGCTAAAGCGAATGGCCAGATTAGTGGTTTAGTCCCACATCTGGTGGATGGTGGGATATCTATTCTACAATACGCAGATGATACCATCATTTTTATGGAGCATGACCTAGATAAAGCAAAGAACATGAAGTTTTTGCTATGCTTATTCGAACAATTGTCGGGGCTAAAAATCAACTTCCATAAAAGTGAACTCTTCTGCTTTGGACATGCCAAAGATGAACAAGAGGCTTACAGACAACTGTTTGGATGTGAGTTGGGCTCCATGCCGTTCTCATATCTGGGAATTCCGATTCACCATCGTAAGCTTTCTAATGCGGAATGAAAATGTATTGAAGACCGATTTGAAAAGAAACTCAGCTGCCGGAAGGGTAAGCTCATGCCATATGGAGGTCGGCTAATTCTCATTAACTCGGTGCTTACAAGTATGCCAATGTTTCTTTTATCGTTCTTTGAGATTCCGGTAGGGGTAAGAAAAAGACTTGATTTTTACCGGTCGCGTTTCTTCTGGCAGAGTGACGATGCAACACGTAAATACAGGCTAGCAAAATGGGATATTATTTGTCGCCCGAAAGACCAAGGAGGTCTTGGGATTGAAAATTTAGAGGTGAAAAACAAATGCTTACTAAGCAAATGGCTATGTAAGCTATTCAATGAGACCGACGCCACATGGGCGTAGATTCTGCGAAGTAAGTACCTGCAGCACAAGACGGTAGCACAGGTTACCGCCAGACCTACAGATTCACCTTTCTGGAGAGGATTGATGAAGGTGAAATCAGCGTTCTTCCATAGGACAAAATTTATTGTGGGTAATGGTAATACTACGAGATTCTGGGAGGATACATGGCTCGGGGGGACGCCATTAGCCATGCAATACTCGGCTCTATATAATATTGTTCAACCTAGAGAGGCTTATGTTGCAACGATACTACAATCGATCCCTCTAAATATACAATTCAGAAGAAATCTTATAGGCGACAGGTGGGCTGATTGGCTACATCTAGTAAGAAGGCTGATGGATGTTCATCTTGCTCACGAACTAGATCGGTTACACTGGACACTAACGAATAAGGGAAAGTTTTCTGTTAAGTCCATGTATCTGGATATGATAAATGCGGTAGCTATCCCTACAACCGGTAATATCTGGAGGGTTAAAGTTTCTTTAAAAATCAAAGTGTTTATGTGGTTTGTCCAGGAACAAGTTATACTTACAAAGGACAACCTAGCAAAGCGAAACTGGACTGGATCCCGAAGGTGTAGCTTGTGTACTCATGATGAATCCATCAAACACCTTTTCTTAGATTGCCCAATGGCTAAGATTTTGTGGCGGTCGATTCATATCGCCTTTAATATAGCTCCGCCAACTAGCATACCCACGTTATTTGGACGTGGCTTAATGGAGTGGATACAGAAACTGCGAAACACATTCGTGTCGGCGTATGTGCTTTACTTTGGGCGATATGGAACTGCAGGAATGATCTGGTATTTAACAAAAAAACAAACATCTATTTTTTGCAGGTCATCTTCAGAGCCACATCGTTAATCCGTATGTGGTCGCTACTCACTCCGACGGAGGCCAGGGAGCGTTTGGTTACTGGGTCTATCCGATGGGAGATGGTAGCTCGGGGTATCTTCAACCGGTTTGGATGGCGGTCATGTAATAGGATAGGAGAGTAGTTTCCTACACACTTCTACCGCCGGTTGTAGTCATTACCTCTGTTTTCTTTCTTTACGTGGCTCCTTCGTCAGCATTTGTAATACCTGGATTTGAGACTATTTTGGGCTTAAACTTTAATAAAGTGGCCGCATGCATCGTAAGATGCAGAGGCCGGGGGACAACCTCCTTTTCGGAAAAAAATGTATTGGATACGATCAGGTTTACTATAACTTCAAACCACAACTTTTGTTTCTCTAACATCTGTTTGTTGATTGTGTTTTCTTGAATTAAACTATGCATTCAAGGCTACTGTATAGTATATATATTGTGTGGCACAAAAAATACATGTCTGTCTGTTTAAATGTACAATTTGATAAGTGTACATATCTTGAATGAACTGTGCGAAGGCAGTGTGTTTTGGATTCTTTGGAGACGAGGGTGGGCTATACCCTTGTTTTATCCTGCTATCTCTAAGTGGGTATCTTTACGGGAGCTTTGCGGAGAGTGAGAGGATCCGATATCAAAATGTCTTCTCAAAAAATTAGCACCATTCTTCATTGGTTCTCAGCTCGCTATGGTGACTCATAATCTGGACTCAGCAAATAAGCATTAGGTGTTTTTCGATCCTTTGGTGATATAAGGGTGGCATACCCTTATTTTATCCTGCTATCTCTTAGCGGGCTTCCTTATGGGAGCATTACGAAGAGGTGAGAGAATCCAATATCAAAATGTCTTTTCAGAATAAAATACTGGTTCTCTGCTCGCTATGATGATAATACTCCTATGTACCTGGATTTTAAAAGAATAAAATATTATTGGTAAACAAGTGCCGAACTTGGGTCAGTTTATTATTTAGGTATTTTCTGTGTTATTCTTGTACCTGTTTTCCTTATAGAAGTATGTGAATGTTTGATTGAAATGATAATCTACAGGCTGCATTGCTCTGTTTTGGTTCCTATCTATTATCATCAAATTTAATTTTGAGCATAAATTTGGGTTCAGTTTTTGGAATATATTGCCCCCAGATTGTTTAGGTGACATATGGGTCTAAGTCTTCTAGATAGGGAAAATTTGCACCACTGTTTCTTTGTTGGGTGAAGAACCAAACCAATAACCAGTACTGCAACTATTTCAGTTTTGGCCTCAATTTGTTTTGTTTGACTGCAGAGATCCTTCCCCTGCCCACCTGAAGATTGCCCCTTCAGCTATATAAGAAAAGATCACTTGAATCGCATATGCTTACGCATGAGGGGAAGTTGTTTACATGCCCTCTAGAAGGTTGCAGCAAGAGGTTCAACATCAAGGCAAATATTCAAAGACATATTAAGGACATGCATGAGGATGAACATGAATGCAAAATGGATGACACTAAAAGCAACCAGCAGGTTATTTGCTAGGAGGAGGGCTGTAAAAAGTCTTTCAAGTATCCTTCATGGCTACAGAAACACGAGGAAATGCATGGTATGACCTCAGTGAGAAGAATTTGTGTACCAAAGCGCATTCTTTATTATTTTTTACCGGAGTTCATTCTTATGGGATTTCTTGATCTGGTAAATTGGACATTAAAAGGTATTCACAATTTTCTAGTAAATTGGATAAATGACCGATGCATATATTTGTAACTTTTCAAGGGTTTGATCAGGCTAATTCAACACAAACACTGTTTATTTCCTTTATAATGGTATGAACTTCAATATGCATAGTGCAATGACCTTACAATCCTTTTTTATATAATGTTTGAAGAAAATTCTGCCTGCTATGTTGCGAAGGCTGAGAGGATGATCCTTGCATTGTCGAAAAGCTTGTGGATTTATTTTGTACGACAATAGGAAATTAAATCGCAAATCAAATATTTGCAAGCTATAAGCTTTGCAATTCTTTCATTGTAACAACTACAGTAATATTTGTACGTGACTAATATCTTGCCTCTATCATTACTTGCATTATGTCAATGCATTGTGTGTTAACACTTCCTTTTTGATTTGTTTGTAGATTCATTCAAACGATAAATGGATGATTATATGGGTGTGTGGAAAGTATACTTCAATGATGATGATGAAGTTCGTGTTGATGATGATGATGATGGACACTTCCAGGTTTAGTTAAGTTGTAGGGCTGATATTCCTCGATGAATTTTAGTTAAGTTGTAGGGATGTTGATGGATCCATTCAGTTTACTTTTTGATGTCCAGAAAATATTTATATTATGCATCACATGTTGATGACGTTTCTCGTGTAATATCCATTATTGTAATCAAACAGTTTTATCTCATATATTTTTTTCCCGTGAGTCTATCCTCTTATTTTTTCTTCACTTGAAATCATAATTATCACCATTACGTGGAGCATTATTTAATTGCTGACAGTATATATAAAAAATAATATTATTCATATTTTATATGTACCAACAAT
This sequence comes from Hordeum marinum, assembly GCA_022496015.1. NCBI lineage: Eukaryota > Viridiplantae > Streptophyta > Magnoliopsida > Poales > Poaceae > Hordeum > Hordeum marinum. The sequence continues at coordinate 497,381,735 of CM039674.1, read as the reverse complement.
TGAAGGGTTGCAAATTCTTCATTGCTAAGCAATGGGATTTTGATTCGTGTACATCAATCACCAACGTATAGAAGTGTTGCACCGGTATGTTTTATGTGTTGCATTCTTGCAACGGTCCCTTTTACCAACGGTGGTATAAGCGTTGCGTTACGCGCGAGCAACACTGGATAAGGCTACGCATCCTAAACTGTTGGTAAAGACACTAACAACGCATATATGAACATTTAGATATGGAAAAAAAGTTGCTATAAAGGTTTGTCCTGTTGTAGTGAGTATCTATCATGTCAATGGTAATTTTGGGCGTGTGGCGAGCAGATTTGGATGTCTTCCTTGTCCACTTCTGACAGTGGGCTGAAGCATTCCCTCGGCTGTGTAGGTTCTGCGAAGACTTTGATCTTGTCTTCAGAGGTACGCGGCTACTTACAGAGTAAAACCATCAGTTGCTTGTGTTTCTTGTTAATGGGATGATGGTCAGCCGCGTCATTCTTCACCAGTGGTTACTTCAGCGATGGTGGAGCATGACATCTGATGGCCACAATGGCAAACACAAAAGTCACCGTGGATGTTCAGTTGGAAGAGCCGTTCAGTTTTTAGGCCTCCTTTAGTTCATAGGAATTGTGTAGGAATTGTAAAGGATAAGAACTTTGTATGAAAAATTCCTTTAAAGCCTTTTGGTTTGTAGGAATGAATTTTTATTCTTGTGGAGGATAGGATTCAATCCTTCACATTTCAAAGGAAAAAACATTATCCTAGACTCAATGAAAAAATTCTTATCATATGCATCAAATGACATATCTTTCTTTATAGGAATTGAGATGCATGTCATCTCACTTCCTATGATTTTTCTAATATTATTTCTATCCTATGAATCAAAGGAGGCCTAACTCATCTTTATATATTTTCCTACATCTTAATATAGGCACGCTTCCCACGGTGTATTTTTCGAAAGTATCAAGTTAACTTTCAAAAGAAGTTAAACGAATGATTCTAGTTACATTCTTGGTATTGCAACTAACATGCCAACTATGTTCATTTGAACTATGTGGAGAGTCAAAATCAAGCAAACTAGCATTGGCTAATTCGGCTCTTTTTTGACCGAGCTATTAAAGGTATTCATAACTACCTTATTTCTTTTCAAGGGAGTGTCGAGTCAAGCTCAAGTGGCACACGAGTCTTTAAGGCAAATACCAAATCTTCATTAATTAAGCCATTACTACAATAAATGTATTAAAGGTGAATGTGTATGTAGTCGTTCGCACATAGTCGTTAATACAGAAATCAATTTACAAATTAAGCCGTTACTACAATAAATTATCCGAACAGTTAATTATGTGTGTAATTAATTAGATTCATTAAAAACTGATCATTAATGTAATTAATTAATTGGGTAGATAGTTAATTAGCCCTGCAAATAATTTAAAGTAGACATTTTTCCAATTACATGGGCAATTAATTAATTTGGCAGACAGTTAATCATGCCAAATAAATCTGAAACCGCTCGCAGGCAAGGACGGCCAGCAGGCTCTCGTTGACGTCCACGACTGCCAACAAGCTCTCACCGATATGGGCGACTAGCGCTCGCCAATGTGGACAACAGCCATCCAGCATTCGCTACATGGGTCATACCAATCATTCGCGACATGGGCGACCAAACGTTCGCCAAGATGGATGGCGACCATGCTCTGCTGGACATCCACATGCTAATGGTTGTCGAAACGTTCGCGGTGTGGTCGATGGTCACAGGTTCGAGGACGGTCAAGCATTGAAATTCAAGGGCTTGATATGATTATATGATAGGATATATTTTTTTTGAAAAGGAAGATGACCCTCGGCCTCTGCATCTGGAAGATGCATGCAGCCACTTTATTAACTATTCATAGAGATCTTACAAAGCAATACATTAACATGTCTGAAGTCGCCCTCTTGGCAACATCTGTCGCTACTGCTATCCAATGATGAAGGAGGGCAGAAAGTGTGAGTCACATACCCCGACCTCTTACCTCGCCTAACATCTAAAGCCGGAGGCCCCGACCGAGCCACATACCGGGTCAGAGGTACAATCCGGTCCGACGCACCCTCATAGGTCATCGCCACTGCCTTCCATCAATCCATCTTCAGAACAGTTATTGACGCATCGACCTTGCAAGGCCTGCCGTCGACGCCCCCATGGCACCAGACAGCGCCTCCTCCCTACGCGCGCTCATCATCACACGTCCGTCGCCGAGACTTTGCTGCGCCTCGCCGCCGAGACTCCATGACGTCGATGTGTCACAAGGAACGCCGCTCCACCGTAGATGTCGACCACTGATCCCTCGAGCCCGTGTGTACCTCCATGAACGACGCCCCCAAGGAGGAAACGACACCAGAGTGTCGCCGTCATTCGATCTACTGATCTAGGGTTTCCCCCGGAGGTAGCAAAGAGTGGCCTTGAACTTTTCCTCGGCGATGCCTTCAGGAACGGAACGACGTAGACAGCGCCGCCATCGCCGGCCTTGGCAGTAGCCGAAGGCAAGCTTTCACCCAGATCTGTTCGAAGAGTCCATCTATCATGCACGGGCCACCTCATCCTGCAACATCCCCGGGAACGGGATCCCAAGATCCGCCGCGACCGGCGACGCCACAAGGACCCACCACCTGTCCATCATCCCTGGCGAAGGGGATGGCGCCCCCACCTTGTTCAGATCCAGTAGCACGCCAACACCTCCTGCTGCCCCATGAAGGAGGACAGTCAACGCGCGCGCCGCCGCCGGACGACGCCTGAGGCCGACCACCAAACCGATTTGGGGTGGGGAACCCCAGATCCGCCGCTGTCAGCCCCCGCAGGGCCGCCGGGATCCCATCGGGCCGCCGTCCGAGCACGCCAGCTCCGCCTCCATGTCGTACGCTCAGGGACGACATCGCATCTCAGCCAGAGGGTCCCCTCGTGAGGAAGGGAGGGAGGCGCGCCGTCCGCCGTCCGCCGGGCGAGCTTCGCTCGCCAGCCTCCTCCCGCGGCGGCGGGGAAAGAGGGGAGGAGGGAGGCTGAGAAAATGACTGTGCGCGATATGAAAAATGAAATCATGGCCACCAAGATTGTTTGGTAAAACCGACCACAACTCCCTTAGGCAAGTCTACTAAAATTAAAGAGGTTTTTCTTATTATTGCTTCGGCACTTCAAATTATTTTCATATGAATGATGCATGTCTAGTTCCTTACAAATTGAACATTTCCATGGAGACACAAATACAATCCTTTCAGTCAGTGGTTCATGGCTCCATAAACTTTTCTCGCCTACATGACTTTTTGTGGTGGTGGCCGTTCGGACGGCGGCGGCTCCGGCACTTCCAGCGGCGGTGGAGGAATATGGTGGCCGCATTTTACGGTACATTCACAGTGAAGTTTTGTAACGACCCCTCTGCGTGAGCAGTAGCCGCCGGTGAAGTGCTCGATGTGGCACACCTCCACGCATTTCCTGTTCTTGCATGTGCCATGATAAATATGGCTTGGGGAATGGCATATCCGGGGACGGGGATGAATCGCCACCACACCTGCACAACAGAATTAGATTTTCGTTTTCATCACAAGAATTGATGGATCTTTCCAAGTAGCAAGGATGCGCGTCTGGTGGCGATGGTATTTGAACTTACTGTGGGACATGATGAGCAAGCCCAGGATTAAGGCAGCAAACAACTGTGCTCTTTTGAACCCCATCCCCATGGCAACACACGAACACGATTAGGCTTCGCTTCGCTTTGCTTTGCTTGTGATGGGATACGATGGGGTCGATGTGAACTGATCCGCCTGTTATTTATATTTATAGTGGTTCCTTCGAGCTTGCATTGAATTTCTGAGATGGATATCGATGTGGGAATCCAAATGTTGGATTTACAAGCATAATTAGTACTGCTATATCGTGTATAAATACAAGTGCATCCAGTAGTGCATTCGTACACACATACTATAAATGTGTGATATGCAAATGTTGGATACGGGCATTTCTATCTCGTGCTTGACTGCGGAGGTGTAGATCTTATTTTACAACGGTATGCAAATCAGCAGAGTATTACTATTATCCTGGTCTATCGAAGTTTCCGTCTTTTTTTTTACTGCAACTAGCAGGTGCTATATATGCATTTCGCAAAAAAAAAACTAGCAGCTGTTATGCTTTTACAATTATTATTTTTGCGATGGGTGTTATGCTTTTACATTGACTATACATGATTACACAAGAGGTAATGTGGGCAGCCGAGTCCAGAAGTTGATCACAGGGGCAGCGGTGGATCTAGGATTTCCAACATGGGTATGCAGTGTAAAGAAGAAAAATTGCACAACGATTAAGTCACAAATAAGTTCATATTAATAATAATGAAACATGAAACTATAAATCATTCTTTGTTGCGACCGTATCTCCAATAATTTCGTTGCGTTGCAAGAGCAAGGAGAACCATAATATAACTCTAGGATTTCCTTTTTGGAAGAGATAAATGAAGGCGTCTTCCTTTACTTGCATGAAAAAATTACGCTTAAGAAAAATAACCAAGCAATCATTTAAATATTATTCTCCCATTTTGGTTCTTGACCTATTTTTCACATAATTCAGGGAAGAAAAGACACTCTCAACATTAGCAATGGCCACTGGCCGGGTGAATCAACACAGATGCAATCTCTACTCAAATTTGGCTGAATGCTACAATAGACCGTTCAAGACAAAATTAAGCAGGATAATCCTCTACTCTAACAAACATGAGAGGATCATCATGGACGAGGGATCCATCACCTAGGCCCTACAGGCCGTCGCCCCCCGTTGCGGGCGACTGAGGGGCCCAAACCCCAGCCGTCGGTATAACCCTCCTTACACCCCCTCCCATCAGTTGTCGTCGGGTAAAGCATGTGCTTGCCATGGCGGCGGCAGAGGTATTGCTCCCTCTCGCGGATCATAGGGCGGTGCAGGGCGTCCTGGCTCGAGGGTAGGGATTGCACCCGCCGGGTATGGGTATGGGTGGAGCCACCCCATACCGTTACCCGCCCCCCTAAGCTTACCCATCACCCTTACCCATACCCGTCAACGGGTACGATTTTTTCCCATACCCGTTACCCTACAGGGTAGATGGATACTCGCGGGTAAAATTACCCATGTTTGCAGAACATCAATTTGAACAACTTATAGTCATAAACAGCAACATATAATCATAGTTCACAAAAATATATTATAATAATAACATATACTTATAAAAAAATCATATAGTTATAGACAACAACACATAATCATACATTTTCACTTCACAAATTCTTGACATAGTGTAGAATGTCTCATATAATTTTGAGTTCACATAGATTTTATATGGGTACATGGGTATGTGGGTGTGGGAAAATATATGGTACACCAGAGCTTGTGGTGCTACCGGGCGCACAAAACTCATATTGTGCTTTTAAAATGTTTAAAATATTCTGGAAAAAATTAGCACACTCACAGAACATAAATATAGGTTGTCACAAAATATCAAGTCAAAATTCAAAATATATATAACTTGAGAAACAAAAATGACTAATTCAACACTGGATAATACAGAGCATAACTCGGGCTTTAGAATTGGCCCATTATCACACTGATGTTAAATTTGTCATTTTTTTATCTCCAAAAATATTACAAATTTTTATATGAAATTTTGTGACATCATACGTTAATGTTATGTTAACATGCTAGATTTTTTCAGAATTTTTAAAACATTTTATGACATCCGGTGCACCGGTAGCACCACAAGTGCGGGTGCACCGGATATATTCCCATGTGGGTATGGGTTATATGATCCCATACCCGTACCCGATCTACCCGATGGGTTTCACATTTTCCTATTTATATACCCATGGATAATTTTTTATCACACACACTTACCCTAATAGGATTTTTACTCGCAGGGTACGTGGGTAATGGTTATCCATTGCCGTCCCTACTCGAGGGTGTGATCCCCTCTGGATCGCGGCGGCACCGATCTGGACAACGGCAGTGTGACAACCGACCGACCTCCCAACAGTGACCATGACGGCAGGGCTAGCGCTACCCTTCCTGATATGGGGCGGAGAGCCCTGAATCAGGGGCAGCAGCCCGTGGGATGGCCTCCCTGTCCGGTGGTGCGGCGGGTCGAGTTGGCTGCTAGAGATCGGGTTGGGTGGTCGGCTATTCACTGGCGGGTTGGTGTCGCGACTTGTTGCCCCGGTAGCCAACGGCGCTGAGCTGCTTCTTCCTCCAACCCATGATGTGTGCACTTCGTCTTACGAGACATGGCCACGCTGCTAGCTGGTCACCGGGTTGGGACGAAGCGGGAGGTGGGGATCCGGATTGGGATAATTCCCTGGTCGACTCCCGCCCTCCGCGACGTCGGCGACACTAGAGGGTGCCATTTCCTTTCCTAGAGACGTCGTTCGGGTTCGCACTACCTTTTCTTACCTATGGTCTCTCGGGTGAAAATCCTAGGGCGGTGACGACACTCATGACGTCGTGTGCTTCTTGAAGGCATCGTTGTGAGAGTTGTGTGGCGGTGCGCACCGCTTGGGTGTGTGGGCAGTTGCAGATGGTGTGCTCCTCTTCCTCCAGGCATCACCTGTTCCGGGGGAAATCCTAGATCTGGGTCTCCAGGATCGGATGATGACGAAGACTTTGGTGATCGTTCTCCCTCCTGGGGGCATCGTTTTGGAGTAGAGATTCACTGGAGGGGCCAACACGTGGACCGGTGTTACATGGGCTGCATTGAAGATGGTGTATCTCGACGGCATGGAGCAGTGGAGTTTTACAGTAGGACACGGTTTCATGGACGCACGCATGCTCGTGGTGTTATCTAGTATTATCGTCACATCAACTACAAATGTGATTGGCAAGATCTATGCAGTGCGTCCTCCTGAAAACGGGATGTCGAAAGATGGCGGCGGCTTATCCTTGAGCTTGTGCATGTTGTGCACGTTATGGGACGCCTAGACCGGCTAGTCTTAAGATCACTGGATTATATTGTGTCTGTTATGATGACATGACACGTTTGTATACTTGTAGGTGTAGCGATTTTGTTCGTTTAGAAGGTGGTTTTGCGTTAATCCTTATATTCATTTTGTTAGGTTCCGTGAATCTTAACCTATTTTTTATTAATAAAGGATGGAATGTTACTACGTGTACGTTATCGAAATTACCTCTAAAGTTGTAAATTATTACCCACCAATGCCACTTATAAATGATAAAAAAACGTTTCACACAGAGAAATCTCGGCATGGGCCGTCCATGTAGGAACCTCCTATATTGCGCCCTGCGTGATAGAAAATGACACATATCGCCTGTTTGGGGTGGCCCATGTACGGGCAAACTGTTTTTTAAATTTCAGATTTTATTATGGGTTTTTATTTTCCATCATTGTTTTTTTCCATTTTAAATAATTTTAGAATTCGTAAAATGCTTCAAAAAATAATAATAACTGAATTATAAAATAAAAAAGTTAATAATTTATAAAATTTTGTAAATTCAGAAAATGTTTGTGATTTTTTAAAAATGTTCGCATATTGAGAAAATGTTCGCAAGTTTTAAATCAAAGGTTCAGAAAATCTAAATGTTTTTTTAGTTTATCTAAAAGTTAGTGTACTTAAAAATGTTAATGAAATTGAATAAATACTGCCAATTAAAAAAATATTCATAATCGAAAAATGTTCAAAAATTAAAAAATAGTTTACTGATTCATAACATATTCCTTGATTCAAAAAGATCTTGCATTTCAAAAATATTCGTCAATTTTGAAAATTGTTTGACCAAAAAAATATTCTTCGATTCTAGAAATGTTTGCTGACTCAAGAAAAATGTTTTAAAAACTGTTCACTCTTTTAAAGAAAATGTTTGCAAATAGTATAAGATGAACATGAATTCAGAAAATCGTAATGATTTTAGAAAATGTTGTTGAATTTTAGAAATATTCACATGATTTTAAAATATTCATGATTTCCTGAAATTGAGAGTGATAGTATATCTCGATGTTTACCAGTAAAATATGGTCATTACCATTGGAAATTATGAATTATTTTTTCTTGTTGCATCGCATGGGCCGTTTTGCTACTCATTAATAGAAATAGATGTGTGCATCATTTTGTGTATTTATCATGCAGAAGCCCGGAGTAATACTCCTTTTTCGAAAAACTTTGACAGAAGTTTAGAGAAATCAAGAATAATAGAAGCAGATAGAACACTAAGTCACAACTATTAACTAACCACAATCAGACGACGAACGGAACTGTGCAAGCCATCGTTGACGGCATTGCCTACTTCGTGCAGTCATGGATGGCGGATGAGCCTTGTGCGCGGTGTCTCTGTGCCGCTGAATATGAAGGACATGGGGAGGCAACAGGATGAGTATCGACGACCGGCGGCCTACACTAATTGGCAGCGAGCAGCGACGGACAAAGGCGCCCTAACGCGAGATGCGGGCATGCGGCCATGGCGAGACCGCTCGCGAGCGTCAACAAGACTACAAGAGGAGCTTCGCGCAGGGGCGTGCATGGGAATGGGCTGACCCATTCGGTGGCGTCATTGCGAGCTGCTATTATAATAGCAAAAAAAAAGGATGCTTAGTCTTTTTTAGGGTAAAAGGATGCTTAGTCGAACTTGCAACCAAATATATAGACAATAAGTCTTCCTCACCAGTTGAGCTGGTGATTCTAAATGATTATAAGGGCGGACAAGTATTTAAGAACTAAGCACGGGGCAGATAAAAAACATCAAAATAATTCAACTGTCGAACATCTTTTTAATATAAGATAAACCATTTTTAAATACACATTGAACATTTTTGTTATATATGCTGATGTTTTTCAAAATACACGTTGAACATTTTTGTGATATACCCTGAAGTTTTTAAGTACTTGCTGAACATTTTCTAAATATATGGTGAACATTTTTTCAATGTACGATGAACACTTTTGTAATGTATGGTGAACTTATCCACAATTTACGGTGAAAAAAATTCTTGATATAAGATGAACATTTTTTTAATAGGAGATGAACTATTTATATAACAGAAAAAAGAGAAGAAGGAATAAAAAATATAAGAAAAAAACGAAAAGGAAAAAAACGAAAGGAAAAAGGAGCCGGAACAAAATCATTGAAAACCGGACAAGACATTGAAAAACCGGAAGCAAAAAACCGCTGAAAAGAACAAAACAAAAAACCTACAGGAAACTGCGAAGGAAGCTGCAGTGGACGAAAAAATACGAACCCGTACATGGGCACGCCCAACCGGAAGCTCGCCTCAGCGAAAGCACAACCTTTTGGGACTTTACATGAATCCTGTACATTGGGCTCATCTAAGCTCGAGCTCAGAATAGGACTTTCCGGGAATCACATCCTAGTCACCTCGAATTAATCGGCCAGCGGCAAGGCCACAATTTCATGGCCCAATAGCAGTGTAGCACACCATAGCACGGTCCCAACCTAGTTAGCATTGTTGGCCCAGGTAGGAGCCAAATCTTTCTCTGCCACATTTTCCACCCGGTGAAGCTAGCTTAATGCAATGATATGCAATGCATACCCAACATTTTTTGCACAAATTTTCTAATATGTATGCTCCTATATGCACTTATATGGTGTATGGCAGTCCATTTGCATACAACGCAGGGGGAAAACGAGTAAGGGAATGATTTGACTGGTACTTGGGCCAACAATGCTTATTGGGATGCTACAATGCTACAGTGTGCTACATAACTACAGGGTTGTGTCTTAACTGGTTTCCTAGTGCGGATTTTTGGGTGACGAGCACGAGGCGGCAAAATCGACAAATTTGACCTAAAGACGTAACTAATTCACAAAGTGAACTGGAGGTGAAAGTTTTTCACTCACGTAACCCTTTTGTATGGCGCCCGATAGCCGGGCGCCGCACCATACTTTGTAGCGCCTGACATAAAGGCGCTACACATTTGGCAAGCGTGGCACCCTGGGGCTCACTTCTGGTTGTGTGGCGCCTATCTGAAAGGAGTCACACTACATTGTGTGGTGCCTAGCCGAAAGAAACCACACTACCTTATATTAAAATCGTTGTAACTTTTAATCCGTGCATTCAAGGAAAACATGTCTTATATGAAAGTTGTGTATTTTTCCGTGTTCTACGCAATGGTTGCATTTTCATCTATGTTAGGATCAATTTTCTTGATGAAAACTTTTGTGCAAAAGTGTATGATACTAAAACTGGTCGAATTTGTTAAGGCTTACAAGCTCATTGACCAATAGCTCTTATGCATGCCTCCTACATGAGTTTTCACTACATGATGTGAAATTAACAAGTGTCAATATCGCAGAACATGGCCTTAGATACTTTAGTGTCTCAAAACATAGCGATGTCGATATTTAGTGGGTATCAAAATAACATGAATTTAAAGTAGACATAAAATTTTCCAATTTTCATAATTATATCATATTCATATGATGCCAGATTATTTACTATGGATTCTACAAAATGCAACTTTCTGTAACAGAATTTCATTTATAACATGTTAGTCACTTAGATGCAAGACATAAACATGTTAAAGATTATTAACATGACAAGCATAGGCATGGTGTGAACATGCAAATTATGTACTGCAAAACTCATGTAGGATACAAATGCATAAGATATATAGGTCAATGGCTATCATCATGCCGAGTTTGTAAGCCTTAACAAATTCGGCTAGTTATATTATGATGCATTTTTGCACAAGAGTTTTTATCAAGAAAATTGATCCTAACATAGATGAAAATGCCATCATTGCGTAGAACACGAAAAAATACACAACTTTCATATAAGATATGTTTCATCTCATCGAATGCACGGATTACAATGTACAACAATTTTAATAAGATAGTGTGTCTTCTTTTAGCTAGGCGCCATACAATGTAGCGTGATTCCTTTCAGCTAGGCGCCACACAACCTAAAATGGACCCCTGGATGCCACGCTGCCCAAAGGTGTAACGCCCGCATTTCAGACGCTACAAAATATAGTGTGGTGCCCGGCTGTCGGGGGCACACAAAAAGATCATATGAGTGAAAAACTTTTATCGTACAGTTCATTTTGTAAATTAGTTATGCCTTTAGGTAATTCTGCCGCACCAGGTAGTCCGGTATCCTCGTCGTCCGCATGGGCGTTGGGATTCCTCCATGCCTGTCCATTGTCAGCCCTTGTCTCCTGTAGGTGCTGTGTGATACACGGTGAATTCGTAGGGAGGCGTACTAGTTTGGCACTTGTGTTCTCGTTTGGTCAATTTTTTTGACCGGTCCATGTACTATTGCAAAGCAATGTGGGGCCAGATTCCATTCAGAGTTTGCTACTGACGTGACTAGTAGAAGTTGTGGCTTTGTAGTAAAAAATCGTTTCGGTATCCAATCTATCCTGACGTGAATTGGGCTGCGAGTAATTGTTAACTTGGAGTTTGTGATTATGGCATGTGATCAATGATTAGTGAAGAAAGTTAGGGTAGTAATCGAGCAAAAGTCTTGATTTGTGTGGGAAAAGAAGTAGGAGTACATCGTGCTACTGATTGACTAGATCTAGCTTTGTTTGGTGCCGTCATGCAATTAAATTATTGGACAGTGAATGATTAATGGCATAGTGAGTAAAAATTATAGTACTGTACATACGCCCAATGCAATGAAGCGGATGTTGTCGACAATTAACAGGCTCACTTAAATTTGATCGCTAATAATTTCCTCTTCCTATCATCGACGGGTCAAAGGGCTTATCGAAGGGCTTGTCAGGGCCATCAACGACCTTGACATCCGGGATCACACGAAAGTCTAGCATGGGAGAACCAAGAGGCTCCCCCGAGCCCATGGCATGCTTCCCAGTTGCCAGACCGAAGGAGAAGATGTGTTGGGAAACGTTGCATGGAAAACAAAAAAATTTCTACGCACACGCAGATCTATCCATGGTGATGAGCATCTACGATAAGGAGAGTGGATCTACGTACCCTTATAGATCGCTAAGCGGGAAGCGTTAAGAAACACGGTTGGTGAAGTCGAACGTCTTCGCGATCCAAATCGCCTAGCGTCTCGCGATCCAATCACGATCCGTCCCGCGATCTAATCACGATCCGTCCCACGAACTTGATCACGATCCGTCCCACGAACTTGATCACGATCCGTCCCACGAGCTTGATCACGATCCTTCCGATCTAGCGCCGAACGGACGACACCTCCGCGTTCAGCACACGTACAGCTTGATGACGATCTCCGCCGTCTTGATCCAGCAAGAAGGAGCGGAGAGGAACAAGAGTTCTCCGGCAGCGTGATGGCGCTCCGGCGATGGTGGTGGAGCTATTCCGGCAGGGCTTCGCCTAAGCACTGCAGAAATCTGATCTAGAGGAGAAACTATGCACTGGACGAACGGGTGGCACGTGGCTGGAAAAAAAACTCGTGCAAAACCCTAAAACCCACCAGTATATATAGGAGGAGAGGAGGAGAGCCTTGGCACAAGGGCCAAGGCTCCTATGGTTTGGCCGAACCCACTAAGAGAGGAGGACTCCTCCTCCAATCCTAGTAGGACTAGGATTGCTCCTATTTTGCCTTTTTTCCACCTTTTCCTATTGGGTTTTCTTCTCCAGCCACATGGGCCTTGTGTGGAAGTTTCCACCAGCCCACTAAGGGCTGATATTCACTCTCCCACAGCCCATGAAGCCTCTTGGGTCGAAATAACCCTCCCGGAGGCCTCCCGGTACACTACTGGCACTCCCGATACACTACCGGCACTCCCGGTACACTACCGATGAGCTCGAAACTTTTCCGGCGACCAAAACAGGACTTCCTATATATAAATCCTTACCTCCGGACCATTCCAGAGCTCCTTGTGACGTCCGAGATCTCATTCGGGACTCCGAACAACTTTCGGTCACCACCATACATAACTCTATACTACCGAAACGTCACCAAACCTTAAGTGTGCAGACCCTGCGGGTTCGAGAACTATGTAGACATGACCGAGACACCTCTACGGTCAATAACCAATAGCGGGACCTGGATGCCCATATTGGTTCCTACATATTCTACGAAGTTTATTATCGGTCGAACCTCTATGTCAAGGATTCAGTTAATCTCGTATGATGTTCCCTTTGCTCTTCGGTATGTTACTTGCCCGAGATTCGATAGTCGGTATCTCCATACCTAGTTCAACCTCGTTACCGGCAAGTCTCTTCACTCGTTCTGTAATACAAGATCACGTGACTAACACTTAGTCACATTGCTTGCAAGGCTTATTATGATGTTGTATTACCGAGTGGGCCCTGAGATACCTCTCCGTCACACGGAGTAACAAATCCCAGTCTTGATCCATGCCAACTCAACAGACACCCTCGGAGATACCTGTAGAGCACCTTTATAGTCACCCAGTTACGTTGCGACGTTTGATACACACAAGTCACTCCTCCGATGTCCGTGAGTTGCATGATCTCATGGTCATAGGAACATATACTTGACATGCGGAAAACAGTAGCAATAAACTAACACGATCATATGCTATGTTTGTAGTTTGGGTCTTGTCCATCACATCATTATCCTAATGATGTGATCCCGTTATCAAATGACATCACATGTCAATGGCTAGGAAATCTTGACCATCTTTGATCAACGAGCTAGTTCACTAGAGGCATACTAGGGATAGAGTGTTGTTTATTTACCCACACATGTAATGTGTTTCCAATCAATACAATTATAGCATGGATAATAAACGATTATCATGAACAAGGAAATATAATAATAAACACTTTATTTATTGCCTCTAGGGCATATTTCCAACAGTCTCCCACTTGCACTAGAGTCAATAATCTAGTTCACATCACTATATGATTTACATTGTAATGAATCGAACACCCATGCAGTTCTGTTGTTGATCATGTTTAGCCCTTGGAAGAGGTTTAGTCAACGGGTCTGTAACATTCAGATCCGTGTGCACTTTGCAAATATTTATGTCCTCCTCGATGTAATCGCAGATGGAGTTGAATCGTCGCTTTATGTGTCTGGTCCTCTTGTGAAACCTTGGTTCCTTGGCCAGAGCAATGGCACCAGTGTTGTCACAGAACAGGTTCATTGGATTCAGTGCACTGGGCACTACTCCAAGATCTGTCACGAACTGCTTCATCGAGACACCTTCCTTCGCCGCCTCCGAGGCTGCGATGTGCTCTGCTTCGCATGTAGAATCAGCTACCATGCTTTGCTTGGAACTGCGCCAGCTTACCGCTCCCACGTTGAGAATAAATACGTATCCGGTTTGCGATTTAGAGTCATCCGGATCAGTGTCAAAGCTTGCATCTTGATGACGATCTCCACCATCTCGATCCAGCAAGAGGAGGTGGAGAGGAGAGAGAGTTCACCGGCAGCGTGACGGCACTCCGGTGATGGTGGTGGAGCAATTCTGGCAGGGCTTCGCCTAAGCACTGCAGAAACCGATCTAGAGGAGAAACTATGCACCGGTGGAACGGGTAGCACGTGGCCGGAAATTTTGTCCAAAAACCACCCAATCCACTACTATATAAAGGAGGAAGAGAGAGGAGGGCTGGCGCAAGGAGAAACTCCAATAGGAGTCAGCCAAACTAGAGGGGGAGGAGTCCTACTCCTCCTCCACTCCTAGTAGGAGTAGGACTCTTCCTTTTTAGCCTTTTTTCCACCTTTTCCTTTAGGACTTTTGCCTCCTGCGCCATGGGCCTTGGTGTGGCTGTTTCTCCAGCCCACTAAGGGCTGGTTATCACTCTCCACAGCCCATGGACCCTCTGGGGTCGAAACACCCCTCCCGGAGGTCTCCCGGTACACTACCGGCACTCCCGGTACTACCGATGAGCCCGAAACTTTTCCGGTGACCAAACTGGGACTTCCTATATATGAATCTTTACCTCCGGACCATTCCAGAGCTCCTCGTGATGTCCAGCATCTCATCCGGGACTCCAAACAACCTTCGGTCACCACCATACATAACTCTACACTACCGAAACATCACCGAACCTTAAGTGTGCAGACCCTGCGGGTTCGAGAACTATGTAGACATGACCGAGACACCTCTACGGTCAATAACCAATGGCGGGACCTGGACGTCCACATCGGTTCCTACATATTATACGAAGATCTTTATCGGTCGAACCTCTATGTCAAGGATTCAATTAATCCCGTATAACGTTCCCTTTGTTCTTCGGTATGTTACTTCCCCGAGATTCGATCGTCGGTATCTCCATACCTAGTTCAACCTCGTTACCGGCAAGTCTCTTTACTCGTTCCGTAATACAAGATCCCGCAACTAACAATTAGTCACATTTCTTGCAAGGCTCATTGTGATGTTGTATTACCGAGTGGGCCCTGAGATACCTCTCCGTCACACGGAGTAACAAATCCCAGTCTCGATCCATGCCAACTCAACAAACACCATCGTAGATACCTGTAGAGCACCTTTATAGTCACCCAGTAATGTTGCGACGTTTGATACCCACAAGGCACTCCTCCGATATCCGTGAGTTGCATGATCTCATGGTCATAGGAACATATACTTGACATGCGGAAAACAGAAGCAATAAACTGACACGATCATATGCTACGTTTGTAGTTTGGGTCTTATCCATCACATCATTTTCCTAATGATGTGATCCCGTTATCAAATGACATCTCATGTCCATGGCTAGGAAACCTTAACCATCCTTTGATCAACGAGCTAGTCCATTAGAGGCATACTAGGGACATGGTTTTGTCTATGTATCCACACATGCATTTAAGTCTCCGATCAACACAATTATAGCATGTATAATAAACGATTATCATGAACAAGGAAATATGATAATAACTAATTTATTATTGCCTCTAGGGCATATTTCCAACACTTAATGCCTAATATGAAAGCAGCTTCTCCTAGGTCCTTCATTGAAAAACTCTTGTTCAAATATTCCTTCACGCTTTCCAGCATTTCTATATTGTTTCCAATCAGCAATATGTCATCCACATATAATATTAGAAACGCTATAGAGCTCCCACTCACTTTATTTTAAATACAAGCTTGTCCATAAACTTGTATAAACTCAAACGCTTTGATCACCTCATCAAAACGCTTATTCCAACTCCGAGATGCTTGCACCAGCCCATAAATGGATCGCTGGAGTTTGCAAACTTTGTCAGCATTCTCTGGATCGACAAAACCTTTGGGTTGCATCATATACAACTCTTCCTCAAGGAAACCGTTGAGGAACGCCGTTTTGACATCCATCTTCCAAATTTCATAGTCGAAATAAGCAGCTATTGCCAACATGATTCTGACAGACTTAAGCATCGTTACGGGTGAGAAAGTCTCATCATAGTCAACTCCTTGAACTTGTTAAAAACCCTTTGCCACAAGTCGAGCTTCATAGACGGTGACATTACCGTCCGCGTCAGTCTTCTTCTTAAAGATCCATTTGTTCTGAATGGCCTTTCGCCCTTCAGGTAATACTTCCAAAGTCCATACTTTGTTTTCATACATGGTTCCCATCTCGGATTTCATGGCCTCTAACCATTTCTCGGAATCCGGGCCCATCACTGCTCCTTCATAGCTCGTAGGTTCATTGTTGTCCAACAACATGACCTCCAAGACAGGGTTGTCGTACCACTCAGGAGTAGAACGCGGCCTTGTCGACCTACGAGGTTCAATAGTAGCTTGATCCCAAGCTTCATGATCATCATCATTAACTTCCACTTCTACCATCGTAGGTTCCACAAAAACATCTTTCTGCGCTGCGCTACTCTCTCGTTGAAGTAAAGGTTCAATAACCCCATCAAGTTCTATTTTCGTCCCACTCAATTCCTACGAGAGAAACTCTTTCTCAAGAAATATTCCATTTTCAGCGACAAATACTTTGCCTTCGGATCTGAGATAGAAGGTATACCCAACTGTCTCTTTTGGGTATCCTATGAAGATGCATTTCTCCGCTTTGGGTTCCAGCTTTTCAGGCTAAAGGTTTTTGACATAAGCATCACATCCCCAAACTTTAAGAAATGACAATTTTGGCTTCTTGCCAAACCACCGTTCATATGGCATTGTCTCGACGGATTTCGATGGTACCCTATTTAAAGTGAATGCAGTTGTCTCTCATGCATAACCCCAAAGCGATAGTGGCAAATCGGCAAGAGACATCATAGAACGCACCATATCTAATAAGGTTCGATTACGACGTTTGGACACACCATTACTCTGTGATGTTCCAGGCGGTGTCAACTGTGAAATAATTCCACACTATCTTAAGTGACTGCCAAACTCATAACTCAGATATTCACCTCCTCGATCAGATCGTAGGAATTTAATCTTCTTGTTACGATGATTCTCAACTTCACTCTGAAATTGCTTGAACTTTTCAAACGTTTTAGACTTGTGTTTCATTAAGTAAATATACCCATATCTACTTAAGTCATCAGTGAAGGTGAGAAAATAACGATATCCACTGCGCGCCTCAATGTTCATTGGAATGCACACATCAGTATGTATGATTTCCAACAAATCACACGCCCGTTCCATTGTTCCAGAGAACAACGTTTTAGTCATCTTTCCCATGAGGCATTGTTCACATGTGTCAAGTGATTCAAAATCAAGTGACTCCAAAAGTCCATCAGCATGGATCTTCCTCATGCGTTTTACACCAATATGACCCAAATCGCAGTTCCACAAGAAAAGTGGTATTATCATTATCAACTCTACATCTTTTGGCATCAATGTTATGAACATGTGTGTCATCACTATCAAGATTCAATATGAATAAACCCCTAACATTGGGTGCATGACCATAAAAGATATTACTCATATAAATAGAACAACCTTTATTCTCTGATTTAAATGAGTAACCGTCTCGCAATAAACAAGATCCAAGTATAATGTGCATGCTTAACGCAGGCACCAAATAACAATTATTTAGGTTCATCACTAATCCTGATGGTAATCGAAGAGAGAGCGTGCCGACGGCGATCACATCAACCTTGGAACCATTTCCCATGTGCATCGTCACTTCGTCCATTGCCAGCCTTCGTTTATTCCGTAGTTCCTCCTTTGAGTTGCAAATGTGAGCAACCGAACCGGTATTAAATACCCAGGTACTACTACGAGAGCTAGTAAGGTACACATCAATAACATGTATATCATATATACCTTGTTTGTCGTTGGCCGCCTTCTTGTGAGCCAGGTACTTGGGGCAGTTCCGCTTCCAGTAACCAGTTCCCTTGCAATGAAAGCACTCAATTTCTGGCTTGGGTCCATGCTTGGGCTTCTTTACAGGAGTAGCAACTGCTTTGCCATCCTTCTTGGTTTTACCCTTCTTGCCCTTGCCCTTGAGCTTGCCATTTTTCTTGAAACTAGTGGTTTTATTGACCATCAACACTTGATGTTCTTTCTGGATTTCAGACTCAGCAACTTTTAGCATCGCAAACAGCTCGGCGACTGACTTGTTCATCCCGTGCATGTTATAGTTCATCACAAAGCTCTTGTAACTAGGTGGCAGTAATTGAAGAATTCTGTCAGTGATCGCCTCTGGCGGAAGGGCAATTCCCAACTCCGCTAGACGAGTTGAATACCCAGACATTCTGAGTATATGTTCACTGATAGACCCGTTCTCCTCCATCTTGCAAGCATAGAACTTATCGGAGGTTTCATACCTCTCAATCCGGGCATTCTTCTGAAAGATAAACTTCAACTCCTGGAACATCTCATATGCTCCATGACGTTCAAAATGTCTTCGAAGTCCCGGTTCTAAGCCATACAATATTGCACACTGAACTATTGAGTAATCTCCAGTACGTGCCTCCCAAGCGTTCTTAACGTCTTTGGGAGATCATGTCTTCTGGTTGGTCACCAAGCGGTGCATCAAGGACATATGATTTCTGGGAAGCCGTGAGGATAATCCTCAGATTACGGGCTCACTCAATAAAGTTACTTCCATCATCTTTCAACTTAGCTTTCTCTAGGAATGCATTAAAATTCAGGGGTGCTACTGCGCGAGCCATTGATCTACAACATAAATATGCAAAGTTTACTTAGACTATTGTTCAAGATAATGAGTTTAGTTAATCAAATTACTAAAGCTCCCACTCAAATTGACATCCCTCAGGTCATCTGAGTGTCACATGATCCAAATCCACCAACTCAAGTGGCTTCAATGGTGAACATCATTATGTTGATCATATCTACTATATGACTCATGTTCGACATTTCGGTCTCTTGTGTTTCGAGGCCATGTATGTACATTCTAGGCTCGTCAAGTTTAACCCGAGTGTTCTGCACGTGCAACACTGGCTTGCACCCGTTGTATGTGAACGTAGAGTCTATCACACCCGATCATCACGTGGTGTCTCAACACGACGAACTTTCGCAACGGTGCACACTCGGGGAGAACACAATTTATCTTGAAATTAAGTGAGGGATCACCTTATAATGCTACCGCCACCTAAGCAAAACAAGGTGCATTAAAGGATTAACATCACATGCAAATCATAAGTGACATGATATGGCCATGAACTTGTGCTTTTGATCTCCATCTTGAAAGCACCGGCATGATCTCCATCGTCACCGGCAAGACACCATGAACATCTTGATCTCCATCAACGTGTCGCCACCGGGGTTGTCGCGCCCAACATGCTTCTACTACTATTGCTACCGTTTAGCGAGAAAGTAAAGCATTACATAGCGCTTAATGATTGACACGCAGGTCATACAATAATTAAAGACAACCCTATGGCTCTTGCTGGTTGTCGTACTCATCGACATGCAAGTCATGATAATCGATACATCACATGATCATCTCATACATCACATATATCACATCATGCAATTGGCCATATCACATCACAACATACCCTCCAAAAACAAGTTAGACGTCCTCTAATTGTTGTTGCATGTTTTACGTGGCAGCTACGGGTATCTAGCAAGAACAATTCTCATCTACGCAAAAACCACAATGGTGATACACTAGTTGCATTTCAACCATCTCAAGGACCGCCTTTGTCGATTCCGATCCAACTAAAGTGAGAGAAACTGGCACCTGCAAGCCATCTAAGCAACAAGTTGCGGTCGAGGGAACCGGTCTCTCGTAAGCGTACGAGTAATGCTGGTCTGGGCTGCTTCATCTCACAATACCGCTGAACCAAAATCCGACCAAGGGAGGAAGCAATCTAAGCATCAACGCCCACAAACCTTTTGTGTTCTACTCGAGATCTCATCTACACATAGACCTTGCTCATGATGCCATCGTAGGGGAACGTTGTAGGGGAACGCGACAGAAAACAAAAAATTTCGGTATAGCGAGCACGCCCAGGACCACTATGGAGAATGCATACAAGGTTTGATCTGATCTGTACCGACTCGTAGCGCAGCGGAAGAAGAGTCGGTGGAGATCGTTGGTGCAGATCCCCGCAGCTAGGATTTACAACCTCCCAACCGCGAGGATGTACTCCCTCGTCGGACAGCCCTTCGGGAGGCGGTCGGACAGTCCCCCGGACGATGTCGCGGACAGCCCTTCGGGAGGACCCTCGAAACTCGAACGGAGACTCGGACGGCCCTTCGGGAGGACTCTCGAAACTCGACCCGAGACTCGGACAGCCCCTCGGGCAAAAGATCGAAACTACGAACTCTCTACGGGGTTGCACACATACGGTGTCATCTATCCGGCAGGGCTTCGCCGTCCAGAACTAGTTCCTGCCGGAACCCAGACAGCCTTTCGGCTCTACGAAAAACTCTTTTCGTGGGAGGGAGAGAGAGAGCTTGCAAAGCAAAACATGTGTATGAGAGCAAAGGATGAGTGTGGAGAGTGCATCTCCACCTCTATTTATAGGAAAACCCAAGGGGTAGGGTGGCACTTGAAATACCCAAAATGCCCATGAGGTGAGCACACCACAAGGGCATAAAGGGAAAGCCTCCAAATAGTGTTGCCTGCATCACCATGCCTGCATCATCCCCTAATAGTATTTCCACTATTCACAATAGTGTTTCCACTATTTACAATAGTGTTTCCACTATACATATATAGTGTTTCCACTATTTACAATAGTGTTTCCACTATACATATATAGTGTTTCCACTATTTATATATATAGTGTTTCTACTATTCAAAATAGTGTTTTCACTATTCACGAAGACATTTTTCTGCGTCCGTTAAATCCCAAATTATTTCTGTGTGCCTAGAATAATTCCAGTACCCACTAAAACAATTTTGGACGCGTTCCGAAACAATTCCGGAACAATGTTTTTCTTCAGCGAAAAGCTACCATAGCGGTTCCGGCGGCTCCGGAACACTTCCGGTTTTTTCCTCCGAAAAATCCCAGAAGTCCCCAGAATCATTCTGGTACCCTCCAAGAATTTCCAGACGTGTGCCGAAACCATTTTGACTTAATGGTATACTCCGAAACAACTTTTCGGTTTTACCGGAACTATTCCAATGTTCTCTCTCCGGAACTCTTCCGTTGTCTCCGAAACTTTTTCGGTGATTTTCTCTCAGACTCCCTGTCTAGTATTCAGCAGATAGATGACCCTTAAGCGTGTGACCCTGTAGGTTCGGTGAAGTATATACATGACCCGGAACACCTTCCGATCAATGATCAGCATCGGAGCCGTGGACACCCATATCGATCCCTATACCCACACGAATAAATATTCGAGTGAACCTCCAGTTGCCGTGAGCTATTCCTGTTGCTTCGCGATATGTTACAATTACCCGAGGTGAGAAACATCGGCATCCTCGTGGATCAACACTTGTCCACAATGCCAGTTACCTCGTTGCCGGTATTGTTCTCTTTTCTCGTTCCCATGTTTTGGCATCCCCGTGATCAAATCACAAAGTGTCTGGCCAGACGATGATGGATACCGTAACACTGAGAGGGCCCAGAGATATCTCTCCATCACCGAAGGAGCAAATCCCAATCTTGAGCTATCAAGTTACTTGACATACTTTTCCATGAACCCGTAAGCCGCCGTAATAGCCACCCATTTACGGATGACGTTTAACAAACCCCAAAGTTCATGAAGCAAGCATGAAGAAACTCGATACTCGCATGGTCTAAGGAATTATGCAAACATTAACTTCTCTGTGTTATTAACCATAAACTTATGACGAATGTATCTCATAGCATAACATCAATTCGGATCGATTCAACACAAGTGTTCTACCAACATCGCGCCCTCAAAATTGCCGGCATGGCCATGCCCATGATCAGGAAAACAGGATCATCATGCAATACTTGAGCCAGTCTTAGAGGCAAGACTAGGAATACAATTTACCATTTATTATACCACACGTGCACATGAGTTTCCCTCCAAGCCTCGTTTTATTTGCAGACTCGAGAATCATTGCAGTTATAGCATGGATCATAAACATTCATTACAAACTTGGAGATACAAAAGTAACTGATATTACTGCCTCTAGGGCATATCTCCTACAGACTCCCACTTGCACTAGAGTCATAATCTAGTTACATGGCTTCCCTAACACCAATGGCAATCCGGTGTTGCTCATGCTTTGCTCGTGGTAGAGGCTTCGTCATTGGGTCTGACACATTCAGAACCGTGTGAACTTTGCGTACTTTCACTAAACCTTCTTCGACATGATGTCGAATGAGTTTAAATTTGCGTTGAATATGCATTGTCTTATGGTGCGAACATGGCTCCCTTGCCTGAGCCACGGCGCCACTATTGTCACAATAGATCTCCACCGGGTCCAGAGCACTTGGAACCACACCAAGGTCTTCAAGGAATTGCTTGATACCGACAGCTTTCTTGGAGGCTTTTGAAGCAGCCACATATTCCGCCTCCGTTGTAGAATCCGCCACAGTCTTTTGTTTGGAACTTTTCCAATCAACTGCACCGCCGTTCAATAAGAAAACATAGCCCGATTGAGATTTGAAGTCATCTGGGTCAGTCATGAGGCCTGCATCAGTGTAACAACTTACAATGAGCTCTTCATCAGCTCCGTACACAAGGAGTAAATCCTTGGTCCTCCTGAGGTACTTAAGAATACCCTTAACTGCGGCCCAGTGTTCCAATCCTGGATCACCTTGGTACCGGCTGCTAACACTTAGCGCATAGGAAACATCTGGTCTTGTACATAGCATGGCATACATAATAGAACCAACTGCCGAAGCATATGGAATATCATTCATTTGTACTCGCTCATCGAGGGTCCGAGGACACTGATTCTTGCAAAGCACTGTGCCAGGTGACATGGGGAGTAGGCCTTTCTTGGAGTTCTCCATGTTGAACCTTTTCAACACCTTGTCAATGTACGTGCTTTGGCTTAGCGCTATCAGGCGTCTTGATCTATCTCTATAGATCCTGATGCCCAATACATATGCCGCTTCGCCTAAGTCTTTCATTGAAAAACTCTTCTTCAATGAGTCTTTTATTTCGCTAAGAAATTTCACATCATTTCCAATCAACAATATGTCATCCACATACAAGATTAGAAATGCTTTTGCGCTCCCACTAAACTTCTTGTAAACACAAGATTCTTCATCGTTCCTGATGAAGCCAAACTCTTTGACCACTTCATCAAAACGAATGTTCCAGCTCCTTGATGCTTGCTTCAGACCATAAATGGCTTTCTGAAGCTTGCATACCTTTCTAGAATTCTTAGGATCGACAAAACCTTCTGGCTGTATCATGTATACATCCTGTTCAAGGTTTCCATTTAGGAAAGCCGTTTTGACATCCATCTGCCATATTTCATAATCGAAATAAGCAGCAATTGCTAGTAATATCCGAACAGACCTGAGCATGGCTACGGGCGAGAAAGTCTAGTCGTAGTCAACTCCTAGAACTTGCGTGAACCCTTTCGCGACAAGTCTAGCTTTGTGGATAGTAATGTTACCATCCGCGTCCGTCTTTCTTTTGAAAATCCATTTACAACCAATGGGTTTTACGCCATCTGGAAGTTCTTCCAAGTTCCAAACTTGGTTTTCGTACATGGATTCCATCTCGGATCTCATGGCCTTGTGCCATTCCCTTGAGCTAGGCCCCGCCATCGCTTCCTTGTAGTGCGCAGGTTCATCGTCTTCAAGAATGAAGATTTCGTTATGAAACCATTCAGGTGGCTGGATAGCCCTACCTGATCTGCGCGGTTCAGTTACAACATTGTCTGAAGTTTCCGCATCACATGCGACAACTTCCGGCTCGGTTGTAGGGATAATTTGCGGAATTACTTCCGGTTCCTTAGCCATATCAACGGTTGCCGAAGATTCACTAATCTCATTAAGCTGTACTGTCCTCCTACTCAATTCTTTAGCGAGAAACTCTTTCTCGAGAAAATGTGCAACCTTTGTGACAAACACTTTGCCCTCGGTTTGGTGGTAGAAGGAATATCCAATGGTGTTATTTGGATAACCTACAAAGTAACATTTGTCTGATCTAGGTTCTAGCTTGGTTGGCTGTAAACGTTTTACGTATGCCTCACAACCCCAAACCTTGAGATGTGACACACTAGGTATCTTCCCATACCACATCTCATGTGGTGTCGTCTCAACAGACTTAGACGGTGCTCTGTTTAATGTATAAGCAGCAGTTTCTAGTGCGTGACCCCAAAAAGATATCGGTAGATCTATAAGAGACATCATCGACCTTACCATGTCTAACAGGGTTCGGTTACGTCGTTCCGACACTCCGTTTCGCTGTGGAGTTCCGGGAGGCGTAAGCTGTGAAACGATTCCACGATCACTCAGATGTTGGCCAAACTCGTGACTAAGATATTCGCCTCCGCGATCAGACCGCAGAAACTTAATCTTTTTGTTACGATGATTTTCTACCTCATTCTGAAATTCTTTGAACTTTTCAAAGGTTTCCGACTTATGCTTCATCAAGTAGATATAGCCATACCGACTCAAATCATCAGTAAAAGTCACGAAGTAAAAATACCCACCCCGTGCGGCCGTGTTCATTGGACCACATACATCACTATGTATTATTTCCAATAATTCACCCGCCCGTTCAGGATGACCCGTGAACGGCGTCTTGGTCATTTTTCCCATCAAGCAAGCTTCACATGTGTCAAATAATTCAAAATCAAGGGACGGTAAACTCCATCTTTATGGAGTCTTTGCATGCGTTTCTTTCCGATGTGGCCAAGCCGACAGTGCCACAAGTAAGTGGCGGTGGTATCAGCCTTCTTAAGGCGTTTAGCATTCACGTTAAAGACATCATTTCCACATTCAAGATTTAGTATGAAAAGGCCCCCAACAATGGGTGCAAATCCATAAAACATATCCTTACAATAAAGTGAACAAGCATTGTTCTCAGTCTTGTAGGAGTACCCGTCGTGCACTAAACATGATCCAGAGATAATGTTTCTACACAACAACGGAACAAAATAACAGTTACTAAGTTCCAAAATAAATCCTGAAGGGAGACGTAGAGGCATAATGCCGACGGCTTGAGCGGCGATCCCAGCGCCATTCCCGACACGCATCACGACTTCATTCTTTGCCAGCTTGCGCACCTTCTGAAGCCCCTGTATCGAGTTGCAAATGTGAGCAACCGATCCGGTATCAAATACCCAAGACTTAGAATTTTCGCTAGCAAGCAAAACGTCAATGACATTAACTTGTATAACAATTATACCTTTTCCGGTTTTCCCGGATTTCTTATCTTCCAGATACTTCTTGCAGTTTCTCTTCCAGTGTCCTGTGCCCTTGCAGTAGAAGCACTCAGTTTCATTCTTGGCTCCGCCCTTAGATTTGCGTTGGAAGCCGGTCTTACCGGCGCCCTTGCCTTTCTTTGGCTTGCCTTTCTTTTTGAAACTGACAGTTTTATTCACAAGCAACACTTGCTTGCGATTTTTCTGCAGTCCTCCTTCAACAGTTTTCAGCATGGCAAGCACCTCATTAGGTGTTTTGTCCATCCCATTCATGTTGTAGTTCATGACAAAACCTCCGTAAGAAGGGGGGAGTGAACAGAGCAACATGTCCATTACATGCTCTTCTGGAAGTGGAAATTCCAGGGTTTTAAGCCTTTCAGCGTAGCCAATCATATTGACTACGTGCTCGCCAACTGAACTGCCCTCAGCCATCTTGGTCTCCGACATCATCTTCATGATATCAAAACGTTCAGACCTTGCATTAAACTTGTAAAGAGCATCCAGATCCTTGATCATATCAAAGGAGTTATGGAATTCAAAACGTTTTTGAAGCTCTGAACTCATGCAAGACAGCATGAGGCACTGCACTAAGTTGTAATCATCATCCTTAGTGGCCCAGACATTCTGTATGTCTACCGCGGCTGTTGCTGCCGGCTTTGGTGGAAGAGCTCCATCAAGCACGTACACTTTCTTAGCGCTCCTGAGGACAATCCTCAGGGTACGGACCCAGTCCGCATAGTTGTTCCATTCGCAGCTAACTTCTCTTTCTCTAACATCGGGCCTAAGTTGAACGCGCTATTGCGAACCATTTGATCTACAACGGAAAACACAAGTTCATTTTAGACATTGTTCATAATGATTTTTGGCACTAGTGAATAAACAATTTTATTCTAAAGTGCGCTCCCACTCAAATCAATATCTCTCATAATTGATTGTGAGTGATGCAAGATCCAACTTTCAATTTAGCGTCAAGGATGTAACCATCTCAAGTGACGAGAATTTCAATTGGTAGGCCAACTTGCCAATCACATCTCTATGTGACTCTTGTTCATCTTTCGATGCGTGTGTTCTGAGCTCATGACTTTCATGCCTGAACGTCAAGACAACCAAGTGATCTCGCTGCGAGGTCTCAACTCACCCGCCTCACACTTCTCTAATCGTTCGTATCCATGTAACCATGTGATACCCCGAAGAGATAGGTGCCGTGACGGTGCTACACTTGGGAGAACACTATCTACTTGATATTTTTGTGAGAGATCACCCTAATAAAAAGCGACTACCGCGCAATCAAGAAGGGTGCATCAAGAGGGATAAACATCTCACGCAATTCATAATAGCATGATATGATATAGCCCCTTCTGATGGAGAAGTCAAGTATTTCTTCGTCTTCGGCATTCGCGTCGGTGTTCACCTTTGCGAAGATTGCCACCACCTTGTCGATGCACCAAATAATATTGCTATCTCTATAGCTAATAAAATAAGTGCATTACATAAGGTTGACACGCAGGTCATTAAAGTGCAATCATATGGCTCCAGCCATCATGCCGAATCATGACACGCAGGTCATGTTAATTACATCATATAGCCATCTCATACATAATCAAATTGAATATGAGCATTGCTATACCACATCACATGCAAACCATCCTGCAAAACCAAGTTAGACGCCTCTAATCGGTTTATGCAAAATTTTATTTTACGTGGCTTCTAAGGTTTTGACTTAAACCGCAGCTACCAACGTTTATCATCAAGTATGATACTTCAAGTTGCTAGATTAACTTTCCAGGGTGTATGAAACACGAGATAGTAAAATCTCGAGCCCCATACTAAACTTCGTCATACGCGTGACCCCCGTGCAGATCATATATGCATTGCCCTTCGTCTGCGAAACATCCATCTTTCTTTAACTATGGTGGAACCCAAAGACACTGAAGCACTTCGTTGATCTGTCAATCAGCATACTCAGGAGCAGCATGAAAGGATTGCGGATTGCCAGAACTTTGTAAGATTCCACCATTCCGTCAAGATCAGGAGTACGCAAATTCACGGGAAGCAACAAGAACATCGGGTAACAGATTTCATCTGCTACCCGCACAAATAATTTTCAGCAATAGATCTCATCTACTACAAAATTATACTATGCAATACTCATACATCTCATGTATTCTAGATCATACCATGCATCTACTCATAGCCTGGCTCTGATGCCACTGTAGGGGAACGCGACAGAAAACAAAAATTTTCGGTATAGCGAGCACGCCCAGGACCACTATGGAGAATGCATACAAGGTTTGATCTGATCTGTACCGACTCGTAGCGCAGCGGAAGAAGAGTCAGTGGAGATCGTTGGTGCAGATCCCCGCAGCTAGGATTTACAACCTCCCAACCGCGAGGATGTACTCCCTCGTCGGACAGCCCTTCGGGAGGCGGTCGGACAGTCCCCCGGACGATGTCGCGGACAGCCCTTCGGGAGGACCCTCGAAACTCGAACGGAGACTCGGACGACCCTTCGGGAGGACTCTCGAAACTCGACCCGAGACTCGGACAGCCCCTCGGGCAAAAGATCGAAACTACGAACTCTCTACGGGGTTGCACACATACGGTGTCATCTATCCGGCAGGGCTTCGCCGTCCAGAACTAGTTCCTGCCGGAACCCAGACAGCCTTTCGGCTCTACGAAAAACTCTTTTCGTGGGAGGGAGAGAGAGAGCTTGCAAAGCAAAACATGTGTATGAGAGCAAAGGATGAGTGTGGAGAGTGCATCTCCACCTCTATTTATAGGAAAACCCAAGGGGTAGGGTGGCACTTGAAATACCCAAAATGCCCATGAGGTGAGCACACCACAAGGGCATAAAGGGAAAGCCTCCAAATAGTGTTGCCTGCATCACCATGCCTGCATCATCCCCTAATAGTATTTCCACTATTCACAATAGTGTTTCCACTATTTACAATAGTGTTTCCACTATACATATATAGTGTTTCCACTATTTACAATAGTGTTTCCACTATACATATATAGTGTTTCCACTATTTATATATATATTGTTTCTACTATTCAAAATAGTGTTTTCACTATTCACGAAGACATTTTTCTGCGTCCGTTAAATCCCAAATTATTTCTGTGTGCCTAGAATAATTCCAGTACCCACTAAAACAATTTTGGATGCGTTCCGAAACAATTCCGGAACAATGTTTTTCTTCAGCGAAAAGCTACCATAGCGGTTCCGGCGGCTCCGGAACACTTCCGGTTTTTTCCTCCGAAAAATCCCAGAAGTCCCCAGAATCATTCTGGTACCCTCCAAGAATTTCCAGACGTGTGCCGAAACCATTTTGACTTAATGGTATACTCCGAAACAACTTTTCGGTTTTACCGGAACTATTCCAATGTTCTCTCTCCGGAACTCTTCCGTTGTCTCCGAAACTTTTTCGGTGATTTTCTCTCAGACTCCCTGTCTAGTATTCAGCAGATAGATGACCCTTAAGCGTGTGACCCTATAGGTTCGGTGAAGTATAGACATGACCCGGAACACCTTCCGATCAATGATCAGCATCGGAGCCGTGGACACCCATATCGATCCCTATACCCACACGAATAAATATTCGAGTGAACCTCCAGTTGCCGTGAGCTATTCCTGTTGCTTCGCGATATGTTACAATTACCCGAGGTGAGAAACATCGGCATCCTCGTGGATCAACACTTGTCCATAATGCCAGTTACCTCGTTGCCGGTATTGTTCTCTTTTCTCGTTCCCATGTTTTGGCATCCCCGTGATCAAATCACAAAGTGTCTGGCCAGACGATGATGGATACCGTAACACCGAGAGGGCCCAGAGATATCTCTCCATCACCGAAGGAGCAAATCCCAATCTTGAGCTATCAAGTTACTTGACATACTTTTCCATGAACCCATAAGCCGCCGTAATAGCCACCCATTTACGGATGACGTTTAACAAACCCCAAAGTTCATGAAGCAAGCATGAAGAAACTCGATACTCGCATGGTCTAAGGAATTATGCAAACATTAACTTCTCTGTGTTATTAACCATAAACTTATGACGAATGTATCTCATAGCATAACATCAATTCGGATCGATTCAACACAAGTGTTCTACCAACATCGCGCCCTCAAAATTGCCGGCATGGCCATGCCCATGATCAGGAAAACAGGATCATCATGCAATACTTGAGCCAGTCTTAGAGGCAAGACTAGGAATACAATTTACCATTTATTATACCACACGTGCACATGAGTTTCCCTCCAAGCCTCGTTTTATTTGCAGACTCGAGAATCATTGCAGTTATAGCATGGATCGTAAACATTCATTACAAACTTGGAGATACAAAAGTAACTGATATTACTGCCTCTAGGGCATATCTCCTACAAACGTTGCATGGGAAACAAAAAATTTCCTACGCACATGCAGATCTATCCATGGTGATGAGCATCTACGAGAGGGAGAGTGGATCTACGTACCCTTATAGATCGCTAAGCGGGAAGCGTTAAGAAACGCGGTTGGTGTAGTCGAACGTCTTCGCGATCCAAATCGCCTAGCATCCCGCGATCCAATCACAATCCGTCCCGCGATCTAATCACGATCCATCCCACGAACTTGATCACAATCCGTCCCACAAATTTGATCACAATCCTTACGATCTAGCACCGAATGGACGGCACCTCCGCATTCAGCACACGTACAGCTTGATGACGATCTCCACCGTCTTGATCCAGCAAGAAGGAGCAGAGAGGAAGAAGAGTTCTCCGGTAGCGTGACGGCGCTCCGGTGATGGTGGTGGAGCTATTCCGGCAGGGCTTCACCTAAGCACTGCAGAAATCCGATCTAGAGGAGAAACTATGCACTGGAGGAACGGGTAGCACGTGGCTGGAAAAAAAACTCGTGCAAAACCCTAAAACCCACCAGTATATATAGGAGGAGAGGAGGAGAGCCTTGGTGCAAGGGCCAAGGCTCCTATGGTTCGGCCGAACCCACTAGGAGAGGAGGACTCCTCCTCCAATCCTTGTAGGACTAGGATTGCTCCTTTTTTGCCTTTTTTCCACCTTTTCCTATTGGGTTTTCTTCTCCAGCCACATGGGCCTTGTGTGGGAGTTTCCACCAGCCCACTAAGGGCTGATATTCACTCTCCCACAGCCCATGAAGCCTCTTGGGTCGAAATACCCCTCCCGGAGGCCTCCCGGTACACTACCGGCACTCCCGGTACACTACCGATGAGCCCGAAACTTTTCCGGCGACCAAAACAGGACTTCCTATATATAAATCCTTACCTCCGGACCATTCCAGAGCTCCCCGTGATGCCCGAGATCTCATCCGGGACTTCGAACAACTTTCGGTCACCACCATACATAACTCTATACTACCGAAACGTCACCAAACCTTAAGTGTGCAGATCCTGCGGGTTCGAGAACTATGTAGACATGACCGAGACACCTCTACGGTCAATAACCAATAGAGGGACCTGGATGCCCATATTGGTTCCTACATATTCTATGAAGATCTTTATCGGTCGAACCTCTATGTCAAGGATTCGGTTAATCTCGTATGGTGTTCCCTTTGCTCTTCGGTATGTTACTTGCCCGAGATTCGATCGTCTGTATCTCCATACCTAGTTCAACCTCGTTACCGGCAAGTCTCTTTACTCGTTCCGTAATACAAGATCCCATGAGTAACACTTAGTCACATTGCTTGCAAGGCTGATTGTGATGTTGTATTACCGAGTGGGCCCTGAGATACCTCTCCGTCACACGGAGTAACAAATCCCAGTCTTGATCCATGCCAACTCAACAGACACCGTCGAAGATACCTATAGAGCACCTTTATAGTCACCCAGTTACGTTGCGACGTTTGATACACACAAGGCACTCCTCCGATGTCCGTGAGTTGCATGATCTCATGGTCATAGGAACATATACTTGACATGCAGAAAACAATAGCAATAAACTAACACGATCATATGCTACGTTTGTAGTTTGGGTCTTGTCCATCACATCATTCTCCTAATGATGTGATCCCATTATCAAATGACATCACATGTCAATGGCTAGGAAACCTTGACTATCTTTGATCAACGAGCTAGTTCACCAGAGGCATACTAGGGACAGAGTGTTGTTTATTTACCCACACATGTAATGTGTTTCTAATCAATACAATTATAACATGGATAATAAACTATTATCATGAACAAGGAAATAAAATAATAGATACTTTATTTATTGCCTCTAGGGCATATTTCCAACAGGATGTAGTTCTGTATGGGTGTGTTGAGGAACTCAGCGTCCCTTGGGTGGTCCTAAGAATGAAACACAAGTGTTGTTAGTTGCGATTAGGAGTAGGCAATGGTGGAAAGGATGAAAAGGAAGAGGGTTGTGAGCTAACCGAGACATGGCCGGCGTAGTGTTCTGCCTCCAGAACTATGGAGCAAGTGTTATCATGCCATAAGGCGCCACTACGGTCTCTCAGCTTGGACACTTGGATCCATCGACCTCTCCACTTCCTCAGGTGGTTGTACACTTGGGTGGCGGACACCTCCTTCCCACAGAACTCGAACACCTGCTTCGCAACGGTGTTCAAGTGCACCCCCTTGAAGCTCTTGTCAGTCCTAACTCCACTAGAGATGAGCTCACACATCTTGTTCAGCACGAACATGGACATGAACAGCTGCCACTTCATGTTGTCCGACCTACAATCCTTCTTTGCCTTTGCTGTTGCAGCGGCAGCAGCGGAAGTTTGCTGAACTATCACTACTGGCACATAGACAGAATCAGACGCGAACACCTCTGAATCAAGTCGCGCATAGGCTGCGAGTCCTGGACAAACGATGGAGGAAACTGGTTGTCCGACAGAACAAGGGTCTGACTAAGATCTTGCGTTTGCGTGGTCATGTCCTACAATCGTATCACGAATTGACAGTAAGCATAGCACACAACATACAGGGCAATCCATGAAAGCAGGAGCGTACATGTACATGGTTCATCACTATCATACTAAGCACATGCTTCATCACTATCATACTAAGCATACCGGATAATCTATGAGCAGGAACATACATCTACAACATACAACATGCTACAAATGGATCACCAATTGCTACAAATCATATATATAAGCACGAATAAACACAAGCAGAAGGTTGAACTTCAAACTCTACTACTAATCTAGCCTACCACATGCTTGAACATCAATCTAACCCTACCACAAATTGCAACCGCAGCATAGCAATCAACCATATGAGCTCACAGATCAGAGCAATAATCAACCATGCATCTACATCAAACCCTAGCTGTAGCTCAGATCTAGCTAGAAGGAATAGAGAGAAAGGGGGATTGAACTCACAGAGGCCATGGATGCAGCTCGAGGACGAGGGGGGAACGGTTGTAGAAGATCACCGTCGGTCGGCGAAGGACCGCCGACGCCGTGGACCGCCGACCGATGAAGGTGCGTTGCTTACCTGCTCATCGATGCCGATGCGTGTCGGCGGGAAAGATCGAAAGGGGGGACAATGGTCGTGGGAGTTGGGGCGATGAGGGAGGGATCCAAATAGGGGTGGACTCGGCAGGAGGTGAACAGAAATCCTCTTGACGATTTTTCGGCGACGCGGGCGAGCTCACGCCATCTCCGTGGTCACATGAGGAGAGAAGCGTGTCGCCCTCCCCTGCGTCATCCAATCCAAGTTCGCAAGCTACTGTCGATTCGGGGGTTTCCCCTGGGCCTGGCCTGGAGCTACTTTAAGGTTCGTGCCATGCGGGCCGCACAGTAAACGCAGGCAATCAAATGGGCCACTTCCTTCCCATGCGGGCCAGGCTAGGCCTAATGTAGGGAACCAAACGCGTCCTAAAGCAGATCATCAAACTGTCTGTAATCGTTTGGACTGTACAGTTCTCCGTGGGTTGGTCTGGACACCTTTTTCTTGCAAACTGCAAGCATACTGGCAGGGAGGGGGGTTGCGGGAGTCCGGACAACATCCACATAGGACTCCGACACACCCGGCCCATCCAAAATCTCTCCTGGACCCCAAGCTTTCATCCTTCATCTTTCTTCGCATCTATTTTCTCTCATGGACATCGCCACTTCACCACCCCCGTCGTCCTGCCACACCCTTTCCGGAACTGTACGACTCTGTCACCACCCTCGCTATACCCCGCCTCCATGCCGCTTCTCCTACGCCACCAGTCCACACCTTTCTTCCATCCCACACATGTATTAGCCGCCCCTATGGTAGTCACTATGCTTGACAATTGTTCGATGGAATGACTGTGCTAAAAAAATTCCTTCTTCTTTCAAGCAATGGATTTGGATATGAAGCACATATACGAGCACTATGTTTAGTCGTCGGGCAAGGAGGACTACACGTATTAGACGACGATGATACAGGCGGTCCTTGCAAACATGGAGCGTGCGAAAGGGCATGCTCTCAATTTCAAGGAATCGATCAAGGATTATCAAGTGCTCAATCGCAACAGGGCCCATTTGACGTTGTTGGATGACTACTTTGCCCCCGATGCTCTATTCGTTGATAATTTCGTCGTCGCTTTCATATGCGTAAAAAATTCTTTGTTCGTCTCTACCATGGTGTTCGATACTTTAATGACTACTTCATCTTCAAGAAGGATGTCACATGAAGGATTAGGTTTTCTGATTTCCAGAAGTGCACGGTCGCATTGCGGATGCTTGCATATGACACATACACTGATTCATGGGTCGATTACATATGGATGTCTAAGGTCTCATGCGGACACACCATGGTCAGATTTGCTACTGTCGTGGCCTCAGTGTTCGGACCTTGGTACCTAAGAGAGAACTATCACAGAAACTAAGATGATCTTGGTAATGTCTGAAGCAAGAGGGTGGCTAGGTTTGCTCGTATCTCTTGACTGCATGCACTGTAATAGAAGAACTTACCAAAAGTTTTACAAGGGCAATATCTGGGTCATGTTAAGAAACTTACCATCATTTTTTAAGCAGTTACATCACATGATCTTTGGATTGGACACGCTTTCTTTGTCATGTCCGTGTCTCACAATGACATCAATGTGCCGCAGTGATCACCATTGTTTTCTAGGATGGCTGAAGGGAAAACTCCCTCTTGTAACTATACTGTCAATGGGCATGAATAATACATGAGCTACTACGTGATTGATGGTATCTATCTTCTAAGGGTACCTTTTTCAAGAGCATCTCTGAACAAGTTGGTCAGAGAAAGTCCCAATTTACCGAAATACAAGAAGCAACTAGAGAAAATGTTGAGAAGGCATTTGAAATTATGCATACCTGTTTTCCAATTATTTGTGGACCTGCTAAACAATAGAATCTTGAGAGCTTGTGGTAGGTGATGACATATTATGTGATCATGCACAACATGATCCTAGAGGATGAGGGCAAGGTGTTGGGGAACGTTGCATGGGGAACAAAAAATTCCTACGCACACACAAGATCTATCCATGGAGATGAGCATCTACGAAAGGAGAGATCGGATCCACATATCCTTGTAGATCCCTAAGTAGAAAGCGTTAAGAAACACGGTTGATGTAGTTGAACGTCTTCACGACCCAAATCACAATCCATCCCGATATAGTGTCGAATGGATGGCACCTCCGCGTTCAGCACACGTACAGCTCGATGACGTCTTCGCCTTCTCGATCCAGCGAGCGAGGTCGGAGTAGTAAATGAGTTCTCCGGCAACACGATAGAGTGGTGGCGGTGGGGGTGGTGCTATCCCCGCAGGGCTACGCCTAGCACTACCGAAACCGCGAACGGAGGAGAAAACGATCTAGGGAGAGAGAGAGGGGCGCCAAGGGCTTTGTGTGTCCTCTTGGGGTGCCCCCTTCCCTCTATATATAGGTGGAGGGGCATGGAAATAAGCCCCTCAAAGCCCTAAGGCGCAGCCAAGGGTGGGAGTTGGACTCCTAGTCCAATTCCCTCCCTTTCCCTAAAGAGGTGGACTTTCCACCTCTCCCAAGCCACACGGGCCTTCAAGGACTGTGCGCCTGGCCCAATAAGGCCCGGACGCCTCCCCTTAGCTCATGCAAACCTTTGGGATTTGGTGGAACCCTTGGTGGACTATCAGACTCCTCAGAAGTTTTTGAAACCTTCTAGAAGCTTCCCGATACAACACTGGAAAAACCCGAAACTTTTCAGGTAGCCAAAATATGACTTCCCATATATAAATATTTACCTCCAGACTATTCCCGAACTCCCCATGACATCTGGGATCTCATCCAGGACTCCGAACAACCTTCGATCACCAACATACATAACTCAATAATACCAAATCGTCACCGAACGTTAAGTGTGCAGACCCTACGGGTTCGAGAACTATGTAGACATAACTGAGACAACTCTACGGTGAATAACCAATAGTGAGACCTAGATGCCCATATTGGTTCCTACATATTCTACGAAGATCTTTATCGGTCGAACCACGATGTCAAGGATTTAAATAATCCCATATGGAGTTCCCTTTGTCCATCGGTATGTTACTTGCCCGAGATTCGATCGTCAGAATCTCCATACCTAGTTCAATCTCATTACCGGCAAGTCTCTTTACTCGTTTCGTAACACAAGATCCCGTGACTAACTCTTTAGTCTCATTGCTTGCAAGTTTATTGTGATGTTGTGTTACCGAGTGGGCCCAGAGATACCTCTCCATCATACGGAGTGACAAAACCCAGTCTCGATCCACGCCAACCCAACAGACACCCTTGGAGATACCTATAGAGCACCTTTATAGTCACCTAGTTATGTTGTGACGTTTGATACACACAAGGCATTCCTACGGTGTCAGGAGGTTGCGTGATCTCTTGGTTGTAGGAATAGATACTTGACATGGATAAAGCAGTAGCAATAAACTAACATGATCATATGCTATGCTTACGGTCGGGTCTTGTCCATCACATCATTCTCCTAATGATGTGACCCCGTTATCAACTGACAACTCATGTCTATGGTTAGGAAACCTTAACCATCTCTAATCAACGAGCTAGTCTAGTAGAGGCTCACTAGGGACACGGTTTGTCTATGTATCCACACATATATCTGCGTTTCCAATCAATATAGTTATAACATGGATAATAAACGATTATAATGAATAAGGATATATGATAATCACTAATTTATTATTGCCTCTAGGGCATATTTCCAACACAAGGATGCCATCACAGCTCTTGAATTTGAGAACATGGGTGAGTCTATCAATTTCAGAGCAGAATCCAACCACATTTGGTGAGTTTGTCCAAATGCATCAACAAATTCGCATCGAGCAACTCATGAACAACTGAAGAAAAATATGATTGAGCATCTGTGGATGGTTAAAGGGGACAACTGGTACATATGTACTCTAGTCCATGCAGATGTTTTGTATAATGTATGAAATATACATATATGATAAGGGTATATACAATCTATTGCAATAAGATGTTAATGGCAACACACGACTCGAAGCAAGGGGTAAACAGTTGATCTCTTACCGGCACCTGACATGCACAGTAGAAGAATGGATACAGGTAACGTTAATGGTTGTTTAAGCTATTTGGCACAATAAATTTAGTTGAGTGATATATAGAGAAAAGAATTTGCCTAAATTCATCTAGCTTAGTTTTATTTGGTGTCATTCACCGCCTGAACCATATGATCTACTTGCGTCACAATTCGTGCTTTTTGCAACTGAGAAGCCCTTTCTTGTTTTTCTCTCGCGGCCCATTTTTCTGTTGTGTTTTACCTAGCCTTTTTTACAGTCCATCTTAGCCTATTGGCTTTGTATAGGAGATTAGCCGCATCAACGAGGGGAGAAACTAGTGAATGGGCACCCTTTGAAATCCACCCAAGGGATACGCTGGGAGCGCACCACTTGGCACACTCTACATGCTTTCTTCAGATTTTGTTTTTATTTTATTTTATTTTTGCACGCGTTTCGGCTTTTCAGATTGTTTTTTCCGGGTTTTTTACTTTTGGGTTTTCCACTGGTCTTTCTTAACTTTTGAACAAAAATAATTGTGTGAAAAAACGTGCTTTATTTTTTCCTTGAGAGGCACGTCGTTGCTTTCGCAAGAGGCATGGCCGTTTTCTTTGCATCGATTGTGATCCGCAATACTATCGGAGTAAAAGAAGGGATCTAAGGAAGAATGTAGGCTAAACTTTTTAAGTTTTTATTAGTAACAAGTAAATATTTTGTTTGGAGGTAAGAAACTTGCGATATTGAGGGGATAAATACCAACTAATCAAGAGACATGAGACAATCCACAAAGCAATTGATCATGATCTAATTTGTAAGCCCACTTGGATATTGAGCATTTACCCATAAGAATAGGATTATTTTCAATGAGTAGTGGTAGGTGCAATTTTGGAAAACAGAATCTGATAAACCTTTTCTTGTCTAGAGTCATTGAGTCATTATATACCTTAATTCTATTAAGGATCTTCCATGGTCTTATTTCTGTCACTTTTACTCGAGCCGGATGATGATAAGTTCTCATGTTCGGTTCCTTTGGGGATGTATCCTAAAGAGTACACATATCCCAATAACAAAGAAACTAGACTTAAATGATCCTGAATTAAGAGCTAAATTAATTGAAGGGATGGGGACATAGTTATTACGGGGAAACCCGCATGGCCCAACGATGCCTCTCGAAAAAAAGTGTTCTCTTTTTATTTCCTTTGACGAGAGGCATGGATTTACTTCAACGAGAGGCACGGGCGTGCCTCTTGAAAACGAAAAAAAATGTTTTCCTTTTTTTTCTTCCGCGAGCAGCACGGCTGCGCCTCTCGAAAACGGACAAAAACATGTTTTTGTCCTTCCACGGGAGGCTCGGGTTTGCTTTCGCAAGAGACACGGATTTACTTCCACAAGAGGCATGGCAGTGTCACTTGGAAACAAAAAAAATTATGCGATTTCTTTTTTTCCTTCCGCAAGAGGCACGGTCATGCCTCTTTCGAAAGTGGAAAAAAAATACATGCTCCCAGTTCAATTTTTTCATTTGGTGTTTTGTCCGCTTTTTTGTGAAAAAAATCGTCAAAATCTCTCAGCATGCGATCTAATTTTAAACATCTCGACGCGAGTAATCCAACGATGAAGACGGTTCGAAATTTGAACGCCCGGTTTAATAGATAAAATGTTTTGAATAAATAGATATACCAAAAATAACTTGCAAATTGTGACAAGTGATGTACATACAACACGCCACTTATTGCAACTTGAGGAGGTAAAAATAACCTTTGTAAGAGATACACCTTAACTAGTGATTTGGATCGACAGGGCATTCCGTCTCCTCGTTGTTTGTTTCTAGACTACTGAGAGAGTGAGAAGAGAAAGGAGTGGTTTTTCTTTTGATAGAACGTCGGCTTTATAGATTAATGAACAACATTACGCAAAGTTTGTCGGATATAATCCGAAACGGAATGGAAAACACAAAGACTAGAAGAGGTCATATATGATTTAGCTAGTACATGAGCAGGAATATTCAAATGCCAACGAACATGCTTAAAGGACACCAACGAGAAACCTTCAGACATAGACTTGATTTCAGCCACCACCACCCCAACTGCAGAACGGTCACTCATAGACGAATTGATCCTTTCCACAAGTGAGAAACAGTCAGAGGCGAAGGTAACTTCTGAAACTTGTTAAACCTGTGCCAAAAGAACAACATGTCGAAGGGCCATGGCATCAGCCATTTCAGGTTCCAAGCTGCCTTCAATAGGCTCACTTCTGGCCACCACGAATCGACCTCTGTCATTCCTGCCAACGACCCCAATGCCGGACCTATTCAGCGTCGAGAAAATTGCAGCATCTGAGTAGAGCATGATGGTACCCAAAGGTGACAGAGACCAGTTGAAGGTGGATGCATTGGTTTCACACCTATGTTCAGATACTGGAAGGAAAAGATGTTGCAAGAAAAGGGCGAGATAAGCCTTGATCTTCTTGGCAGTATGTCGTGGATGGGAGCCTCTAGATTATTTCTGATAAAATTTCGAGCCTCCCAAATATGCCAAACAGTCGCAACCAGGATAGTACGCACCCGATCAGAAGAGAAAGGAGCAATTGGAAGAAGTCAGTTGTTTGTTATCGTTTCATGGCCATTGTTTAATTTGGTGGGTTTTTTCTCTTTCTTATTTGTTTCTTATATTGAGAGTCAGAGTGTTGTTTTTTCTCCTGTATCACCTGAACCTTTTGCAGTTACAAGAGAGAGCAGGAATAGTTGGAGTTAGTCACCAAAGAAGAGAGTGGTGCTACTCAGTTGTTTTGTTTCCTTTGCTTTTTTATTTTGTTTATTTTGTTCTTCGCATTTTTCATATTTCCTACATTATTTTTCTTATTTTCTCTTTTTCGTAATTAAAAAATCATGTTGTTTTTATCTTTTTTTCATAACTAGCAAAAGGCCCATGCATTGCAATGGAAGAAAAAACTCATAATATCCAATGGCCATGGCCACATTTTGCTTCATCACTGAGATACACTAGCACTCTCAATTTCGTGAAATCGTGAACAATTTTTGAAATCACTAAAATAAATAAAGTCATGCACATATTTGAAATCGTCCACATTTTTTAATTCATGAACACTTTTACAGATATTCAATTTTTTTATAAAATCAAGTACATTTTTTCAATTTATAAACATTTTATACAATTTGTAAAAACAATTAAAAATCAACATTTTCATAACAATTTTATTGAATTGGCAATCATTTCTAGAATAAACGACCTTTTGTGGAAATTTGTGGAACAATTTTGAACATTTTATACTATTTTGAAACATTTTAAAAAAATGTAAATTATTATAAATAATTACTTTGAATTGGCTAACATTTCTACGAGAACAATTTTTAAAATTTTGTGGAACAATTTTTGAAATTCACAAACATTTTTTTGATTTAACGAACATTTTTTGAAATGCATGATGATTTTTCGATTCAGCAACATTTTATGAACGAATAAACTATTTAGTAAGTCACAAACAGTTTTTTAATTTTTAGGATATTTTCCATTCATGAACATTTTTTGAATTCCCGAAATTTATTCAATGTCATTAACATTTTTTAATACATGAACATTTCAAAAAATCATGAACATTGTTTTATTTCCAAACATTTCTTTTCAAAATTTTGAGCATTTTTGAATAAGAAACCATTTTATTAAATAATCGTTAATATATTTTTTAATCGACAAACTTTTTATTATTTATGAAACATTTTATTTCGAAATTCTAATTATGTTAATTTTCCGTATTTTTCAAAGTCCCAAATTATGTAAAGTGGAAAAAAGAAAAAAAGAAAAAATGGAAAACGATATTTCAAAATAGACCGCCCGAACATTGGCCGGCCCAAACGGGGTTGTTGTGTCTTTTCCCAGCTCGCAGACGCAGTATAGGAAGTCCCTACTAAATTGGCTGTCCCAGGTTGAGGATTCCCCTGTGTGAAATATATTTTTATCATTTATAGATGGCATTGGTGGTAATATTTTGCGATTTTGGGAAGGATTTCTATGACATACCCGCAAAAAGGAATAGCCCCTCTATTATTTGGTATAGATTATTTATCCCTCAAAAAATGCTATAGATTCTTTGTCGTCCTATATATAGAAGTGTGTCACAGGAACGTCTGGTGGTCGAGCCCCGTAGTAGGTTCCTAGACACACGCATTCGTTTAATGGAGGTAAGCGGCAAATGAATTCCGTTTCGATGCGAAGAGAAAGCATGCACATGGGGTGGCACTCTTGGCCGGCGCCGCTTTAATGCCGGCTCTGATGAGTGATCGCATTCGCTCTGGGCCAGTATGAAGGTGACACTGATGCTCTAATGAGAAAGGGTGCGAAAGAGGAGTTTTGGGTGGGCAAGTCGTCGGGTGCGCTCATGATAGCGGTCCGTCTCCCATAAACCCTTAAGTTTTCTTCCGGTTTGCGAAAAAAAGACGTCCGGACCGGCTCGTTGGCAGATATAGATGGATGTATGCACGCGGTTTGATGGTCCGCATTGAAGATGTCCTTAGAGCATCTACAGTTGGACCCCTTATATCCATCTCCTACGCTCGGGCAGGCCGCCCGGTCACGAAAAATCGACCCAGACGGACTC
This sequence comes from Hordeum marinum, assembly GCA_022496015.1. Classification (NCBI taxonomy): domain Eukaryota; kingdom Viridiplantae; phylum Streptophyta; class Magnoliopsida; order Poales; family Poaceae; genus Hordeum; species Hordeum marinum. Next base: position 497,340,098 of record CM039674.1, on the reverse strand, counting down.
CCTAAATGGGCCTCAAACGTCCGGGATGACTGGCTCCCTTCATTTCCAGCCCAAATATGGGACGGGTATAGGGAAGCCTTGGTGCGCCCGGGCACACCTGCCACGTTGGCCTGACGACGTGGCCCAACGCGGACTCGCCCGGAAACCCGACGGTCCGACGGCCGCTTCAATCGGTGCCGCGGTGTGAATGGTGCGTGGCGCCACTCCGGTTCTCCGCCCTTATCCATAGTCGGCTATTTAAGCCGGTCGGCGCCCCAAGCCCTAAACACATCCGCTTCCTCCCTCTCTCCGTCGCCACCCGAGCTGGCAGCCTCCTCTCGCACTTCCCTCTCCGAGCAGGATGGTCAGCCGGCTCATCACCACCTATGCGCAGATGACCCCGAAGTTGTGCCAGGAAATCGGGAGGAGTACCATGCTCGCCACGTCTCCCGCATCGCTGCCGGTCTCCCTTCGGACTCGAAGGCAATGGAAGAGGAGGAGCCGGAGAAGGAGGCTCCCGGCTTGACCATGGCGGAGAAGGACGCGAAGTTCGTCATCACCCAATCAGACGAGATAGCGGAGCAGCAGGCCATCATGGATTTCATCCGAGATGAGGTCGAGGTGGAGGCCAACCGCCGGCTCATCTGGCAGAGACAGAAGGAGGCCGATGCCCTCTTCAACGAGCTGGAGGCCAAGATCGAGGCCGAAGAAGCCACAACGGAGGGGCCCGCAGCGCCGGAGGGGATGGACCTGCCGTTGTCGCACATCTATCCGTCGAAAGGGATGAAGATCGTCGACATCTTCGACGAAGAGTAGATAGTTGTTCACGTAGTAAGTACGTTTTATTTAATTTATGCTTTTATATGGATTTGAGGAAGAAATATAAGATGTCCGAATGCATCGAGCTTTATTTAAGACGTGACCGGTTGGTGTCCACGTACGCTTCCGGGCCGGGCAATTGAAAAGTCGAATTTGTAAAGTCCGGTTATAAATGCTCTTATTATAAACTTTATATAAAAGGACCGCTCCCTAGGGTTTTTTTTTGGATGTTAGACGAATTCACGGAACAAGCTCGAGATGCTCTACAACGGCGGGTTGGACATTACTGCCGAAATACAGTGTTTGTACGCAGACAAGCACTTGATCGACTTCCGGATATATTTTTCAGAACATCTACGACTCTACATCTGAAAGTGACAAGCTGGCATACAGAAATTTACATATCTCATCACGAGTTGAGCCATGACTGACTAGTCCGCAAGGTCAAGAACAGGCAAGCAACTCAAGGTAGTATGCCAACATGTCTACGACAGCCAAACATCACAATTAGAGTACTCGCTACCCAAGTTATTTGGCCAGTAACCGGGCCGGGGCCGGGGTATGTACAAGAAGCAGCCTCACTTGAGTTGAGAGCATGAGCTGAGCTTAGCCCATGATCAGCGCGCGAGCAGAACGTGGGCGGCGTACGTGGGCGGCGGCGAAGGGGAGGCGAAGGGGAGGCTGCGGAGGACGATGAACCGCACGCGGCGCGGCAGGATGCGCAGCGGCGCCGTGGACAGCAGCCGCTCCAGGGCGCGCGCCACCGCCGCCGTGTACTCCTCCAGCAGCTCCGCCATGACCGCCACCAGGATCATGTCGATCCGGTATCGATCTTCCACCCTTTGCTCTGCTTTGTTGCGTCTGGTGTGACAGCGGTGATCGTGTATGGGTTCTGCGGAGCGTTGCGGCTGCTTGGTTATTGTGTCGCAGTTTCCAGAAGCGGGGCGGGGGATAGTTTTGCTCGGCCTGTTCTTTTTCGATAGGATTAGCGTCGGGTCGATCTTATCCGATGCAACCGCTGTGGGGGTGGGGCGCTGGCGGCTGATCTTTTGGTGAGCCTACAGCTGGGGCGCCGAGTCACTGGCAATGCCAAATGACTCTTTTGGCCAGCGCGCTCGGTACGCAACAAAAATCTTTTCCCCTGATTGGGAGCTCTTATTAGTAATAAATCTTTGACAACGGGTTCTTGTCCCCTTCTTGTTGGCTGGGCAGCTGGGTTAGCATCTCCAACGGTCACCCAAAAAACACCCCGCAAAATCTACATTTTTAGCGAGCGCAATAAAACTTAGTACTCCGGCGGCCACAAAAACTTAGTACTCCGGCGGCCACACTAAAACCACAGGACGCGACATAAGTGATTCTGCGCGTGGAGCGAAACGACATCGCGCGTCGCTTATTTCGTGTGCCCACTCCCGCACGCGGAACCACTCGAGCGCTCATACCTTTCCACCTCTTTCGCCGACCGCGCCGTCGCCAGTGCACTCGCCCGATGGACGACCGCGGCGACATCCCCTTACCCCTTCCTACGTCCGTGACCCCGTCGTCGTCGCCGCCAACCCTCGCGCGGGGATTTTTGGCTTCGCCTCCACCGGTGCTCCTCTAAGCATCGGACTCGTGCGCGGGCTCTTCATGTCGCCGAGGACGACCTCGACGTGTGGTGTCGCGCCGGCGCCGACCGTGAAAGCACGTGACCCCCTCATGAAGCTCTCAAATGCGGCGGCGGCAAAGGCAGGGAAGGTGGCCGGGAAGAAGAAGAAGAAGAAGAAGAAGAAGGCGGGCGGCTCCTCTAGGCGATCGAGGAAGAAGCTTGCTGGGTGCGTGGCTGACGCGCGGGCGAGTGAAGCGCCGGCGACCGATGCGCACAAGGTGTATGATGAAATGAACATGGTATGACTTTGTCAAAAAAAATTCCTTTGTTGTTTTTTCACATGAATGGATACATATGGATAGATTATATTTGGTTTGTTGTATATACTTTGTAGTTTCAATGATGAGACCTATATATCAACTATGGGTGTTGGCTCCAACAATTCTCATTGGTCTCAAACCAATGATGAATTTGAAGGAGACGAAGATGGTGAGGGTATCTTCGATGCACCGAAAGGAAGAGCGGACAACTACACCACGGACGAAGACAGATTGATATGCCATACGTGGTTGCAAGTGTCTAGGGATGCCATCTTTGGAGGGGATCAAAGTAGAGATGCCTATTGGATCCAGATGAAGGAGCACTTTGATTTACACAACAAGAGTGAAATTGAGCACACGAAAAGATCTCTTCGTCCCGGTGGTCGACAATCAACTAAGATTGTGAAAGATGGGCGGTCGCACTTAAGGCGGTTGACATGCTAAACCCAAGTGGAACTAATGATAGCGATAGGGAAGTGTCATTTCTTTAATGTTTATGTTTCTTTCATGTCCATGCTCTTTCTTCGGTGTTTCAAGTTCTAACTTGTTTTTCCATGTCCATGTTTTTTGTGTAGCTCACTATCGCACAAAACTTATTTCAAGAAGAGGGGAAGAAGAACAAGAAGGGGGAGCTCAAGAAAGGGAGACCATTTACCTTGCCCCGTTGCTATGAAGAGTTGAAGGATGATGAGAAATGGAAGCCATGTGAAGGTGTCGATGAGGAGACCCACAAACGCAAGCGGTCTGTTGATTTGGATGATGATAAGGAGGAGGCATCAACCGATGACGGCAAGAGAAGCCCTACACCAAACTCGGTTGCCTACTCGAAGCCACAAGAAGACCAAGTGGAGACAAAAAAAGAAAGACAAGAGAAGAAGAAGAGAAAAGGAGATGATGAATTAAAAAATGTCATGGAAGCTATTGTGAATGCAAGAAAGGAAGCGGACGATGATAGGAAGATGGCAAGGAACCAAGATGCGGTGGCCGAGGAGAGGAGGGTGGCGGCCGAGGAGAGGAAGGTAGCATTGGAGGAGAAGAAATTGGCCATGGAGGAGTGCACTAGATTGTTAGAATGGGAGAAGAACTTGTTCGTCATGGACACATCTACCCTCGATGAGAAGCAAAAGGTGTACATCAATCTTGCCCGTGAAGAAGTCTTGGTCTAGAAAAGAGCCATGGCCATGGGACGCATGGGAGGAATGGGAGCAACCACGGGAGGTATGGGATCTCCCATGGGAGGCATGGGAGCTACCATGGGAGGGATGGGTGGCATTGGAGCTACCATGGGAGGGATTGGTGGCATGGGAGCTATAATGGGAGGGATGGGTGGCATGGGAGCTACCATGGGGGCTACCATGGGAGGCATGTGTTGCTTCGGAGCCACCATGGGTGGCATGGGAGGCATGAGTGGCTTCGGAGGTACCGTGGGAAGCATGAGTTTTGTGTCACTCATGGGAGGCATGAGAGCACCTCCGGGTGACATGGGTGGACGCATGGCTTCCGGTGTGCCTCACATACCTTCGGCATCTCCGAAATAAAATGATGATGAGGACGAAGATGAGACTTCGGATGAGGAAGAAGAATCAAAGGAGGAGGAGGACGAAGACGAGGATGCGACATGATTGATCACGTGCCATTTGTTTGTGTGAACTTGTTCCCTATATGTTAAACTTTGTTTGTGATCTTGAACTTGGTTGGATAATGATATGATGGGATGATGTGAAATGCTTTTGAATTTCCTATGTTTTTGTGTTTCATTTTTGATCAAATATCCATCAGATTGTCTTTGAAATAATGCATATTGCAAGCGCTGGCTGCTCGCGCGCACTGCAGTTTAGTGCGTCTGCTGGAGCGCCGCGCGCGCTATGTTATGCGGCGGCGGCTCGAGCCAGTGCTCGGCCGCGCGCTAAAAATTGCTTTTCGCGTGTTGCAAAACCGTTTTTAGCGCGCCGCGTGAATTGCGCCTGTTGGAGATGCTCTTAGCTGCTAGGTCGTCCGTGTTCTGCTTTAGCATGCGGTGTTCACGGAAAAGTTGTTTGGTTTGTGACTAAATTTCTTAAATATTGTCATATTTAAGCTTAAACAAGTTTGATCAACTCAGGTGGATATTTGGTTCAAGCCCCACCCTTGACAAGTTACACCAGGGTCCCGCATCACATACACTTAAAAAGTGTGGCAAGATTCGTCAACTTGTGGCGCTCATTATAAAGTACTAACCTTAGGCAAGCGAGACGACATTGTGTGGCAAAATATGAAATTGCTAGGTGTAGAACCAAACAGCCCCGGAGTTTTCTCTTCTAAAATAACCAAAAAGGGTTAGTTCTGGGTTGATCATATAAAAAATTAGTAGGGCAGAAGTGGGTGTGCGGTACCTTATAAGCAGTAGTACCGCTTACACTATGTCGTAGTACAGTTGTTGCGGTATTGCCGCACTCCGCTAGCCTGTCCTATCTTCATAGGCTCCTGAGTTGCAATCCCTGCGGTGATTGTCGGTGTCAAAACCGGCGGATCTCGGGTAGGGGTCCCGAGCTGTGAGACTAGGATCGATGGTAACAGGGGACGATGGAGACGATGTTTACCCAGGTTCGGGCCCTCCTATGGAGGTAAAACACTACATCCTGCTTGATTATATTGATGATATGAAGGTTACAGAGTTGATCTACCTCGAGACCGAATAGCTAAACCCTAGATGAGTTGTTCTCTGTCCTACAACCTAAAACCCTTCGGCTTATATAGATGTCGAGGGTACCTAGGGTTTACACATGGTCGGTTACACATTGAAAGGAAACACATGCCTATCCACTATTCTTGGAGGTCACGCCACGATTCTCGGAGCTTCCTGTTGGAAATATGCCCTAGAGGCAATAAATAAAGTGTTTAATATTATATTTCCTTGTTGATCATAATCGTTTATTATCCATGCTATAATTGTATTGATTGGAAACACATTACATGTGTGGGTAAATAGACAACACTTTGTCCCTAGTATGCCTCTAGTGAACTAGCTCGTTGGTCAAAGATGATCAAGGTTTCCTAGCCATTCACATGTGATGTCATTTGATAACGGGATCACATCATTAGGAGAATGATGTGATGGACAAGACCCAAACTACAAACGTAGCATATGATCGTGTCAGTTTATTGCTACTGTTTTCTGCATGTCAAGTATATGTTTCTATGACCATGAGATCATGCAACTCACGGATACCGGAAGAGTATCTTGTGTGTATCAAACGTCGCAACGTAACTGGGTGACTATAAAGGTGCTCTACAGGTATCTCCGAGGGTGTCTGTTGGGTTGGCACGGATCAAGACTGGGATTTGTTACTCGTGTGACGGAGAGGTATCTCAGGGCCCACTCGGTAATACAACATCACAATAATCCTAGCAAGCAATGTGACTAAGTGTTAGTCATGGGATCTTGTATTACGGAACGAGTAAAGGCTTGCCGGTAACGAGGTTGAACTAGGTATGGAGATACCTACTATCGAATCTCGAGCAAGTAACATACCGAAGAACAAAGGGAACATCATACGGGATTAACTGAATCCTTGACATGGAGGTTCGACCGATAAAGATCATCATATAATATGTAGGAACCAACATGTGCATCCAGGTCCCGCTATTGTTTATTGACCGTAGAGGTGTCTCGATCATGTCTACATAGTTCTCAAACCCACAGGGTCTGCACACTTAAGGTTTGGTGACGTTTCGATAGTACAGAGTTATGCATGGTGGTGACCGGAGATTTTTCGGAGTCCCGTATGAGATCCCGGACATCACGAGGAGCTCCAGAATGGTCCGGAGGTAAAGATTGATATATAGGAAGTCCTATTTTGGTCGCCGAAAAAGTTTCGGGCTCATCGGTAGTGTACCGGGAGTGCCGGTAGTGTACCGGGAGACCATCGGGAGGGGTATTTCGACCCAAGAGGCTACATGGGCTGTGGGAGAGTGAATACCAGCCCTTAGTGGTCTGGTGTAAGTCCCACACAAGGCCCATGCGTCTGGGAAGAAAAGCCCAAAGAGAAAAAGGTGGAAAAAGGCAAAAAGGCAAAAATAAGGAGGAATCCTAGTCCTACTAGGATTGGAGCAGGAATCCTCCTCTCCTCTTGGTTCGGCCGAAGCCTAGGTGGCTTGGCCCTTGGGCCAAGCCTCCTCCTCTCTTTCTCTTATATATACTAGAGGTTTTAGGGTTTTTGCACTAGTTTTTCAGCCACGTGCTACCAGTTCCTCTAGTGCATAGTTTCTCCTCTAGATCGGTTTTCTGCAGTGCTTAAGCGAAGCCCTACCGGATTGCTCCACCACCATCGCTGTGGAACTGTCAAGCTGCTGGAGAACTCGTCTACCTCTCCGCTCCCTCTTGCTGGATTAAGAAGGTTGAGATCATCATCAAGTTGTACGTGTGTTGAACGCGGAGGTGTCGTCCGTTCGGTGCTTGATCGGGACGGATCGTGATTGGATCGCGAGACGCTCGGCGATTTGGATCGCGAAGACGTTCGACTACACCAACCGCGTTTCTTAACGCTTCTCGATTAGCGATCTACAAGGGTATGTAGATACACTCTCCCTCTCGTAGATGCTCATCACCATGGATAGGTCTTGCGTGAGCGTAGGAAATTTTTTGTTTCCCATGCGACATTCCCCAACAGTGGTATCAGAGCTAGGTCTATGTGTAGATGAGATCTCGAGTAGAACACAAATAGTTTGTGGGCGTTCATGCTTAGATTGCTTCCCCCTTGGTCGTGTTTTGGTTCAGCGGTATTGTGGGATGAAGCGGCCCCGACCAACATTACTCATACGCTTACGAGAGACCGGTTCCCTCAACTGCAACTTGTTGCATAGATGGCTGGCGGGTGCCAGTTTCTCCTACTTTAGTTGGATCGGATTCGACAAAGGCGGTCCTTGAGAAGGTTGAAAAGCAACTAATGTATCACCATTGTGGTTTATGCGTAGGTGAGAATTGTTCTTGCTAGATACATGTAGCAGCCACGTAAAACATGCAACAACAATTAGAGGACGTCTAACTTGTTTTTGCAGGGTATGATGTGATATGATATGACCAATTACATGATATGATATATGTGATGTATGAGATGATCATGTGTTGTATAGAATATCACGACTTGCATGTCGATGAGTACGACAACTGGAAGGAGCCATAGGGTTGTCTTTAATTATTGTATGACCTGCGTGTCAATCATTAAGCACTATGTAATGCTTTACTTTATCGCTAAACGGTAGCAATAGTAGTACAAGCATGATGGGCGTGACAACCCCGATGGCGACGCGTTGATGGAGATCAAGATGATGAAGATCATGGTGTCGTGCCGGTGACGATGGAGATCATGCCGGTGCTTTCAAGATGGAGATCAAAAGCACAAGTTCATGGCCATATCATGTCACTTATGATTTGCATGTGATGTTAATCCTTTTATGCACCTTGTTTTGGTTAGGACGACGGTAGCATTATAAGGTGATCCCTCACTTAAATTTCAAGATGAATTGTGTGCTCCCCGAGTGTGCACCGTTGTGAAAGTTTGTCGTGTCGAGACACCACAGGATGATTGGGTGTGATAGACTCTACGTTCACATACAACGGGTGCAAGCCAGTGTTGCACATGCAAAACACTCGGGTTAAACTTGACGAGCCTAGCATGTACAGACATGGCCTCGGAACACAAGAGACCGAAAGGTCGAACATGAGTCATATAGTAGATATGATTAACATGATGATGTTCACCATTGAAACCACCTCAACTCACGTGATGATCGGACTTGAGTTGGTGAATTTGGATCATGTGACACTCAGATGACCTGAGGGATGTCAATTTGAGTGGGAGTTTTAGTAATTTGATTAACTAAACTCATTATCTTGAACAATAGTCTAAGTAACCTTTGCATATTTATGTTGTAGATCAATGGCTCGCGTAGTAGCACCCCTGAATTTTAATGCGTTCCTAGAGAAAGCTAAGTTGAAAGATGATGGAAGTAACTTTGTTGACTGGGCCTGTAATCTGAGGATTATCCTCACGGCTTCCCAGAAATCATATGCCCTTGATGCACTGCTTGGTGACCAACCAGAAGACATGTCTTCCGAAGACGTTAAGAACGCTTGGGAGGCACGTTCTGGAGATTACTCAATAGTTCAGTGTGCAATATTGTATGGATTAGAACCGGGACTTCAAAGACATTTTGAATTTCATGGAGCATATGAGATGTTCCTGGAGTTGAAGTTTATCTTTCAGAAGAATGCCCGGATCGAGAGGTATGAGACCTCCGATAAGTTCTATGCTTGCAAAATGGAGGAGAACGGGTCTATCAGTGAGCATATACTCAGAATGTCTGGGTATTCAAATCGTCTAGCAGAGTTGGGAATTGCCCTTCCGCCAGAGGCAATCACTGACAGATTTCTTCAATCACTGCCACCTAGTTACAAGAGCTTTGTGATGAACTATAACATGCACGGGATGAACAAGTCAGTCGCCGAGCTGTTTGCGATGCTAAAAGTCGCTGAGTCTGAAATTCAGAAAGAACATCAAGTGTTGATGGTCAATAAAACCACTAGTTTCAAGAAGAATGGCAAGGGCAAGGGTAACAAGGGTAAAACCAAGAAGGATGGCAAAGCAGTTGCTACTCCTGTAAAGAAGCCCAAGCCCAAGCATGGACCCAAGCCAGAAACTGAGTGCTTTCATTGCAAGGGAACTAGTCACTGGAAGCGGAACTGCCCCAAGTACCTGGCTGACAAGAAGGCGGCCAACGACAAACAAGGTATATATGTTATACATGTTATTGATGTGTACCTGACTAGCTCTCGTTGTTGTGCCTGGGTATTTGATACCGGTTCGGTTGCTCACATTTGCAACTCAAAACAGGAACTACGGAATAGACGAAGGCTGGCAAAGGATGAAGTGACGATGCGCGTGGGAAATGGTTTCAAGGTTGATGTGATCGCCGTCGGCACGCTCTCTCTTCGATTACCATCGGGATTAGTGATGAACCTGAATAATTGTTATTTAGTGCATGTGTTAAGCATGAACATTATATCTGGATCTTGTTTATTGCGAGATGGTTAATCATTTAAATCAGAGAATAAAGGTTGTTCTATTTATATGAGTAATATCTTTTATGGTCATGCACCCAATGTGAGGGGTTTATTCATATTGAATCTTGATAGTGATGATACACATGTTCATAACATTTATGCCAAAAGATGTAGAGTTGATAATGATAGTACCACTTTCTTGTGGCACTGCCGTTTAGGTCATATTGGTGTAAAACGCATGAGGAAGCTCCATGCTGATGGAATTTTGGAGTCACTTGATTTTGAATCACTTGACACATGTGAACCATGCCTCATGGGGAAGATGACTAAAACGCTGTTTTCTGGAACAATGGAACGGGCAAGTGACTTATTGGAAATCATACATACTGATGTGTGCGGTCCAATAAATTTACAGCGCTTGGTGGATATCGTTATTTTCTCACCTTCACTAATGACTTAAGTAGATATGGGTATATTTACTTAATGAAACACAAGTCTGAAATGTTTGAAAAGTTCAAGCAATTTCAGAGTGAAGTTGAGAATCATCGTAACAAGAAGATTAAATTCCTGCGATCTGATCGAGGAGGTGAATATCTGAGTTATGAGTTTGGCAGTCACTTAAGATAGTGTGGAATTATTTCATAGTTGACACCGCCTGGAACACCACAGAGTAATGGTGTGTCTGAACATCGTAATCGAACCTTATTAGATATGGTATAGCTGCTTATTTCGACTATGAAATTTGGAAGATGGATGTCAAAATGGCGTTCCTCAACGGTTTCCTTGAGGAAGAGTTGTATATGATGCAACCCAAAGGTTTTGTCGATCCAGAGAATGCTGACAAAGTTTGCAAACTCCAGCGATCCATTTATGGGCTGGTGCAAGCATCTCGGAGTTGGAATAAGCGTTTTGATGAGGTGATCAAAGCGTTTGAGTTTATACAAGTTTATGGACAAGCTTGTATTTACAAGAAAGTGAGTGGGAGCTCTATAGCGTTTCTAATATTATATGTGGATGACATATTGCTGATTGGAAAAAATATAGAAATGCTGGAAAGCGTGAAGGAATATTTGAACAAGAGTTTTTCAATGAAGGACCTAGGAGAAGCTGTTTTCATATTAGGCATTAAGATCTATAGAGATAGATCGAGACACTTAATAGCACTTTTACAGAGCACATACCTTGATAAAGTTTTGAAGAAGTTCAAAATGGATCAGTCCAAGAAGGGGTTCTTGCCTGTGTTACAAGGTGTGAAGTTGAGTAAGACTCAATGCCCAGTGACTACAGAAGACAGAGAAAAGATGAGTGTCATCCCCTATGCTTCAGCCACAAGACCCGATGTCAGCCTTGCCATAAGTATGGCCAGAAGGTTTCAAAGTGATCCTAGAATGGAGCATTGGGCAATGATCAAGAATATCCTTAAGTACCTGAAAAGGACTAAGGAAATATTTCTCGTTTATGGAGGTGATGAAGAGCTTGTCGTAAAGGGTTACGTTGATGCAATCTTTGACACTGATCCGGATGACTCTAAGTCGCAAACCGGATACGTATTTATTCTTAACGGGGGAGCGGTAAGTTGGTGCAGTTCCAAGCAAAGCGTGGTAGCCGATTCTACGTGCGAAGCAGAGTACATCGCAGCCTCGGAGGCAGCGAAGGAAGGTGTCTGGATGAAGCAGTTCATGACAGATCTTGGAGTAGCCCCAGTGCACTGAATCCAATGAACCTGTTTTGTACCAACACTGGTGCCATTGCTCTGGCCAAGGAACCAAGGTTTCACAAGAGGACCAGACACATAAAGCGACACTTCAACTCCATCTGCGATTACATCGAGGAAAAGAACATAAATATTTGCAAAGTGCACACGGATCTAAATGTTACAAGCCCGTTGACTAAACCTCTTCCAAGGGCTAAACATGATCAACACCAGAACTGCATGGGTGTTCGATTCATTACAATGTAAATCACATAGTGATGTGAACTAGATTATTGACTCTAGTGCAAGTGGGAGACTGTTGGAAATATGCCCTAGAGGCAATAAATAAAGTGTTTATTATTATATTTCCTTGTTCATGGTAATCGTTTATTATCCATGCTATAATTGTATTGATTGGAAACACATTACATGTGTGGGTAAATAGATAACATGCACTTTGTCCCTAGTATGCCTCTAGTGAACTAGCTCGTTGGTCAAAGATGGTCAAGGTTTCCTAGCCATTGACATGTGATGTCATTTGATAATGGGATCACATCATTAGGAGAATGATGTGATGGACAAGACCCAAACCACAAACGTAGCATATGATCGTGTCAGTTTATTGCTACTGTTTTCTGCATGTCAAGTATATGTTTCTATGACCATGATATCATGCAACTCACGGACACCGGAAGAGTGACTTGTGTGTATCAAACGTCGCAACGTAACTGGGTAACTATAAAGTTGCTCTACAGGTATCTCCGAGGGTGTCTTTTGGGTTGGCATGGATCATGATTGGGATTTGTTACTCCGTGTGACGGAGAGGTATCTCAGGGCCCACTCGGTAATACAACATCACAATAAGCCTTGCAAGCAATGTGACTAAGTGTTAGTCACGGGATCTTTTATTATAGAATGAGTAAAGAGACTTGCCGGTAACAAGGTTGAACTAGGTATGGAGATACCAACGATCGAATCTCGGGCAAGTAACATACCGAAGAACAAAGGGAACATCATACGGGATTAACTGAATCCTTGACATAGAGGTTCGACCGATAAAGATCTACGTAGAATATGTAGGAACCAATATGGGCATCCAGGTCCCACTATTGGTTATTGACCGTAGAGGTGTCTCGGTCATGTCTACATAGTTCTCGAACCCGTGGGGTCAGCACACTTAGGGTTTGGTGACGTTTCGATAGTATAGAGTTATGCATGGTGGTGACCGAAGGTTGTTTGGAGTCCCGGATGAGATCCCGGACATCACGAGGAGATCCAGAATGGTCCGGAGGTAAATATTGATATATAGGAAGTCCTATTTTGGTCCCTGGAAAAGTTTCGGGCTCATGGATAGTGTACCGGGAGACCATCGGGATGGGTATTTCGACCCAAGAGGCTACATGGGCTGTGGGAGAGTGAATACCAGCCCTTAGTGGGCTGGTGGAAGTCTCATACAAGGCCTATGCGGCTAGGAAGAAAAGCCCAAAGAGAAAAAGGTGGAAAAAGGCAAAAAGGCAAAAATAAGGAGGAATCCTAGTCCTACTAGGATTGGAGGAGGAATCCTCCTCTCCTCTTGGTTCGGCCGAAGCCTAGGTGGCTTGGCCCTTGGGCCAAGCCTCCTCCTCTATTCCTCTTATATATACTAGAGGTTTTAGGATTTTTGCACTAGTTTTGCAGCCACGTGCAACCCGTTCCTCTAGTGCATAGTTTCTCCTCTAGATCAGTTTTCTGAAGTGCTTAGGCGAAGCCCTGCCGGAATTGCTCCACCACCATCACCGCGGCGCCGCCGTGCTTACGGAGAACTCGTCTACCTCTCCGCTCCCTCTTGCTGGATCAAGAAGGCAGAGATCGTCATCAAGCTGTACGTGTGCTGAACGCGGAGGTGCCATCCGTTCGGTGATTGGATCGCGGGACGCTCGGGGATTTGGATTGCAAAGACGTTCGACTACACCAACCGCATTTCTTAATGCTTCTCGCTTAGCGATCTACAAGGGTATGTATATCCACTCTCCCTCTCATAGATGCTCATCACCATGGATAGGTCTTGCGTGAGTGTAGGAATATTTTTGGTTCTCATGCGACGTTCCCCAACACTTCCTTCGTGGAGACTGGGCCTTCGATCAATCCAATGCTCGGGCAATGGCCCATATTGTCCGGCCCATGAGAAATAGGTCGAACACCCGAGGACCCCTTAAACCAGGACTCCCTTAGTAGCCCCCCGACTAGCCTCCAACGCGAAGGGTCTTAGCTGCAACTTCGCTTCATCAGAGTCTTCGGCTTGCGAGGCGAGTTCTTCTCCCCAATCAGTGATCGGCCGAGTTTATTTCGGCCTCCGATGACATGTAGTTTTCCCGATTAGTGGATCTCCCGAACACCATGGATAGCTTAGCCCTAAAGGCCAAGCGTTAAGGAGCAAATAGTGTTTCCTGACGACCTTTCTAACGAAATGTCACGGCCCACCACGACCACTGAGCTAGTTGCAAAAACTCGATTCACGGTTCGAGGCCGGGTTTTTTCATCGGCACGATCCATTAACGCATAAATCGTGCCACATTTCACAGGGGATATGATTGATCATACGCATATAATGGCATGCATGTCTTGGGAAGCGGAGGGATTCACGGCGTAGTAAAGGGAGGCTAACCAGCAACAAGCCCCATAAAAGGGAAAGAAAACCCCCAAGGCCTAGCCGCGCTTCCCATTCGCATCCTTTGCTTCCCCAATCTCCTGAGCCTCGAGAGCCCAGATCCAGTACTTCGACAACTCCCCCTCCGAGCTCGGCCATGGCTGGTTCGGGCTCCAACGGCAAGTGCGAGGCTTCAACGGTCACCGACCAAGATATCCCGGACCTAAAACAGGTCGGCTACCTCTCCGCCAGGGTCTACCACCACGCCACCAAGCCTAATCAGGTGGTTCCCACTCCCAATCCCGATGAGAGGGTGGTGTTCGCCGCCCGCTTTATCTGGGGACTAAGCTTCCCGCTCCACCCTTCATCAGGGCCTCATGTTCTTCTACAGGCTCGACTTCCATGACCTCCTGCCAAACTCCTTCATGCACATATTGACTTTCATCATCGTCCGTGAGGCCTTCCTGCGGGTCGAACTGCACTTCGGACTATGGCTCAAGGTGTTCAACATCACGACGAATTGTGTCACAGGCGAACACGTAGACTGTTGTGGGGTAGTCATTAGCAAACTCCCCCCTCCCCGTCGGATGGTCGTCCGGTACCTTCATCGACACTGATACGTCTCCAACATATCTATAGTTTTTGATGATAGCATGCTATTATATTATCTGTTTTGGATGTTTTATATGCATTAATATGCTATTTTATATTATTTTTGGGACTAACCTATTAATCTAGAGCCTAGCGCCGGTTTTTGTTTTCCCCTTGTTTTTGAGTTTTGTAGATATGGAATATTAAACGGAGTCCAAACGGAATAAAAACTTCAGAAGGAATTTTTTTGGAAGGAAACAAATCAACCAGGCTTGGAGTGCACGCCGGGACTTGTGCCAGCAGGTCACAAGCCTGCTAGGCGCGGGCCCCCCTGGCCGCACCTAGCAGGCTTGTCGTCTCCCGACAGGTCTCCTAACCCTAATATTTGGCCTATAAATTCCCAAATACTCCCCCAACATCAAAAAGAGCCACACAAATACTTTTCCATCGCCACAAGCCTCCGTTCCCAAGAGATCCAATCTTGGAGCCTTTTCCGGTAATCTACCGGAGGGGGTTTCGATTACAGAGGGCATCTACATCAACTCCATTGCCCCTCAGATAATGCGTGAGTAGTCCACCACAGACCGACGGGTCCATATCTAGAAGCTACATGGCTTCCTCTCTCTCTTTGATCTTCAATACCATGTTCTTCATGATCTTCATGGAGATCTATTAGATGTAATCCTCTTTTGTGGTGTGTTTGTCAAGATCCGAAATATTGTGAGTTTATGTTCAAATTATCCATGAATCTTATTTGAATCTCCTTTCAATTCTTATTTGCATTATTTTATATCCTTGTATGTCTCTTTGAGTTATTGGTTTGGTTTGGCCAACTAGATTGGTAATTCTTGCAATGGGACAAGTGCTTGGTTTTGGGTTCAATCTTGCGGTGTCCTCACCCAGTGACATAGTAGGGGTAGCGAGGCACATATTGTATTGTTGCCATCAAGGGTAACAAGATGGGGTTTTCATCATATTGCTTGAGTTTATCCCTCTACATCATGTCATCTTTCTTAATGCGTTACTCGGTTCTTCATGAACTTAATACTCTAGATGCGTTACTCGGTTCTTCATGAACTTCATGAGTAATAGTAGTATATGTAGAATCGTTTCGGTCTACTTGATATGGATGTGATGCCTATATGCATGATCATTGTCTTGGATACCTACATGATTATGCACTTTTCTATCAATTGCTTGACAGTAATTTGTTTACCCACCATGATATTTTCCTTCGAGAGAGAAGCCTCTAGTGAAACCTATGGCCCCCGGGTCTACTTTTCATAATATACATTCAGATCTATAAACCAAAATATACTTTGCTACAATTTATTTACCTTTTACTTTCCGTTCTCGTTTAAATCTATCTCTATCGGATCTAATCCTTGCAAATAATCGTGAAGGGATTGACAACCCCTTTATAGCGTTGGGTGCAAGAGTTTGATTGTTTGTGTAGGTGCATCCATTGATGACTTGCTTGTTCCTCCTACTGGATTGATACCTTGGTTGTCAACAACTAAGGGAAATACTTATCTACTTCTCTGCATCACCCTTTCCTCTTCAAGGGAAAACCAACACAAGCTCTAGAAGTAGCAAGAAGGATTTCTGGCGCTGTTGCCGGGAAGGATACATAGCAAGTCAAGACAAGAACTTTCCCGTCAACTTGCCAATTCTAGCAGCATTGCTGCGATAGATCTACATCAAGCCTACCAAGTACCATCACAAACTCATCTCTTGCATTTATATTATTTGTCATTTGCCTCTCGTTTTCCTCTCCCTCACTTCTAAAACGATTTTCAGAAAATACCA
Source organism: Hordeum marinum (assembly GCA_022496015.1). NCBI lineage: Eukaryota > Viridiplantae > Streptophyta > Magnoliopsida > Poales > Poaceae > Hordeum > Hordeum marinum. The sequence continues at coordinate 497,323,631 of CM039674.1, read as the reverse complement.
AAAAGATTTGTCGTTTTATTCGCCCTCTCTTTTTCGTTTGCCTTTTTCTCGGCAGATCTCTTGTTTGCCATGTTTGCTTGTGTTGCCATGTGCCTTATATTTTCTTGCATCTTCAGTTGCTAAATATTTATTGATATGGATCCTCATCCACTTGCTAATATTTTCAAAATACCAAATTATGATGAACCAATTGCTAGTGAGTAGAGTGCACTTGATTATCTCTATCAAGTTTTGTTTGAAAATCATGAATCTGGAAATTTTGATGAAGTGTTGAAGAAGAAATTTATAAGGTGATTCATGATAGTTAATTGAATGAAAAGAATGATTGACATGTTGTTAGTATGAATTCTCTGAATATCCATGATGCTAATGATATGCAAAACCACAAGCTTGGGGATGCTATGCTTGATGAATATGATATTCTTTGTTCCCAAAGATTTGATGATGACACGTATGCTATAATTGATGATGGAAATAATGCTTTATTTGATACTTATATTGTGAAATTACTTCATGATGCTACTGAAAATTATTATGTTGAAAGAACATATGCTTGTAGGAATTGCAATAATATTAAGTTTCCTCTCTATGTATTCAAAAATTTGAAGCTATGCTTGTTTTGCCTCCCTGTGCTAGTTGATTCTTGTTCCCATAAATTGTTTGCTAACAAAATCCCTATGCATAGGAAGTGGGTTAGACTTAAATGTGCTTGTCATGATATTCATGATGCTTTCTTGCATATTTCAATTAGTACTTTTTATGTGAGCATCATTGAAATCATTATGCCTAGCTAGGGGCGTTAAACAATAGCGCTTGTTGGGAGGCAACCAAATTTTATTTTTGTGTTCTGTTTTTTGCTTTTGTTTTTTAGTGTTTCCCACATTATTACTTATGTGGTAATTGTTTTTTAGTGTTTTAACTAGTGTTTGAGCCAAGTAAAACCTTTGGGGTGATCTATGGTGGTTGTTGATTTGATCTTGCTGAAAAACAGAAACTTTTGCGCTCAGTCCAAAAGTTTTTCAGAGCATTGACTGAGTCTGAAATTTTTACAAAAGATTTACGTATAAATTTTCCAGTTTTTCCTAATGGTTCAGAATTTTTTGAGTTACATAAGTATACGAATTTTCCAGATTGCTACAAACTTTTCTGTTTTTGACAAATTCTATTTTCTTTGAGTTGTTTGCCTATTTTGATGAATCTTTGGGTTGTATCATGGGGTATGAACCATGGAGAAGTTAGAATACAGTAGGTATAACACCAATATAAATAAATAATTAGTTCACAACAGTACCTAAAGTGGTGATTTATTTTCTTATACTAACGGATCTCACGAGTTTTCTGTTAAGTTTTGTGTTGTGAAGTTTTCAAGTTTTGGGTAAAGATTCGATGGACTATGAAATAAGGAGTGGCAAAAGCCTAAGATTGGGGATGATCAAGGCACCCCAAGTCATATTAAAGGATTCCAAAGAGCCTAAGCTAGGGGATGCCCCGGAAGGCATCCCCTCTTTTGTCTTCAATACATCAGTAAATTTACTTGAGGCTATATTTTTATTCACCACATGATATGTGTTTTGCTTGGAGCGTCTTCTATGATATGAGTATTTGCTTGTTAGTTTGCCACAATCATCCTTGCTGCACCCATTTTTTAAAGGACACGCTGAATCATGAATTTTTTAGAATGCTCTATGTGCTTCACTTATATCTTTTGAGTTAGGCAATTTTGCTCTATGTGCTTCACTTATATCTTTTAGAGCACGGTGGTGTTTGCGTTTTATAGAAATAATTGAGCTATCGTACCTCACTGATATTATTTTTAGAGTCTCTAAACAACATGGTAATTGGTCTAGGTTATGAATTTAGTCCTAATATGATAGGCATCCAAGAGGGATATAATAAAAACTTCCATATTAAGTGCATTGAGTATTTATGAGAAGTTTGATTCCTTGCATAAAGTTTTGAGATATAAAGATGGTAATGTTAAGAGTCATGTTGGGAAGTAATTGTGATTTGGTAGAAATACTTGTGTAAAGGTTTGTGATTCCCATAGCATGCACGTATGGTGAACCATTATGTAAGGAAGTCAGAGCATGACTTGTTTATAGATTGTCGACTTTTGTGTGAGGGTCGGGAGCACGCGATGGTTAACTCCTACCAACCTCTCTCCTAGGAGCATGCGTTTAATACTTTGCTTCAATGACTAATAGAATTTTGCAATAAGTATGTGAGTTCTTTATGAATAATGTTGAGTCTATGGATTATACACAGTCTCACCCTTCCACCTTTGCTAGCCTGTCTAGTACCGCGCAACTTTCGTCGGTACAACAAACACCTTCCTCAAAACAGCCAGCATATACCATCCTCAAAACAGCCACCATACCTAGCTATTATGGTATTTCCATAGCCATTCCGAGATATATTTCCATGCAACTTCCACCGTTTCCTTTTATGACATGCACCATCACTTCCATATTGCATATAGAGTCATATTTTGCCATAGGTATCGAGTTGTAATTTTCTTTTGAGTTGTAAGTAAATATAAGTGTGATGATTATCATTACTAGAGCATGTCCCATGTGAGGAAAGGATGATGGAAGCTATGATTCCCTCACAAGTGGGGATGAGATTCCGGACTTTATGAAAAAAAGAGGCCAGCGAAGCCCAAATATAATAAATAAAAATAAAAGAGGCCTTAGATGCCCACCAATAAAAAATGAGAGAAAAGAGAGAAGGGACATTGCTACTACCTTTTTCCACACTTGTGCTTTAAAGTAGCACCATGATCTTCATGATAGAGAGTCTCCTATTTTGTCACTTTCATATAACTAGTGGAATTTTTCTTCATGATGCACGTCCACTTAGTTCCTCTTTGAGCTTTCATACACTTATATCTCTAGTGCATCCGTTGCATGGCAATACCTAATCACTCACATTGATATCTATTAATGGGCATCTCCATAGCCCGTTGATACGCCTAGTTGATGTGAGACTATCTTCTCCCTTTCCTTGACAACCTCCACCATATTCCATTCCACCTATAGTGCTATATCCATGGCTCACGCCCATGTATTGCATGAGAGTTGAAAAAGTTTGAGAAAATAAAGGTGTGAAAACAATTGCTAGACTTTTCATCGGGGTTGTGCATGATATAAATACTTTGTGTGGGGAAGATGGAGCATAGCCAGACCATATGATATTGTAGGGATAACTTTCTTTTGCCATTATATTTTGAAGAGATACAATTGCTTTGCTAGTATGCTTGAAACGTTATTGTTTTTATATCAATATTAAGCTTTTCTTTTGAGTCTTACGGACCTGAATATTCATGCCACAATAAAGAATATTACATGGATAAATATGTTAGGTAGCACTCCACATTAAAAAAATTGTTTTTATCATTTACCTACTCGAGGACGAGCAGGAATTATGCTTGGGGATGCTGATACGTCTCCAATGTATCTATAATTTTTGATGATTGCATGCTATTATATTATTTGTTTTGGATGTTTTATATGCATTAATATGCTATTTTATATTATTTTTGGGACTAACCTATTAATCTAGAGCCTAGTGCGAGTTTCTGTTTTTCCTCGTTTTGAGTTTTATAGATATGGAATATTAAACGGAGTCCAAATGGAATAAAACCTTCAGAAGGAATTTTTCTGGAAGGAAACAAATAAACCAGGCTTGGAGTGCACGCTGGGACTTGTGCGAGGAGGTCACAAGCCTGCTAGGCGCGAGGCCCCCTTGGTCATGCCTAGTAGGCTTGTCGTCTCCCGGTAGGTCTCCTAACCCTAATATTTGGCCTATAAATTCCCAAATATTGCCCCCAACATCAGAAAGAGCCACGCAAATACTTTTCCGCCGCCAGAAGCCTCCGTTCCCGAGAAATCCAATCTTGGAGCCTTTTCCGGTAGTCTGCCGGAGGGGGTTTCGATCACGGAGGGCATCTACATCAACTCCATTGCCCCTCCGATGATGCTTGAGTAGTCCACCATAGACCTACGGGTCCATAGCTAGTAGCTAGATGGCTTCTTTTATCTCTTTCATCTTCAATACCATGTTCTTCATGATCTTCATGGAGATCTATCCGATGTAACCCTCTTTTGTGGTGTGTTTGTCAAGATCCGATAAATTGTGAGTTTACATTCAGATTATCCATGAATCTTATTTGAATCGCCTCTGAATTCTTAATTGCATGATTTCATATCCTTGTAAGCCTCTTTGAGTTATTGGTTTGGTTTGGCCAGCTAGATTGGTAATTCTTCCAATGGGACAAGTGCTTGGTTTTGGGTTCAATCTTGCGGTGTCCTCACCCAGTGACATAGTAGGGGTAGCGAGGCACATATTGTATTGTTTCCATCAAGGGTAACAAGATGGGGTTTTCATCACATTGCTTGAGTTAATCCCTCTACATCATGTCATCTTTCTTAATGCATTACTCTATTCTTCATGAACTTAATACTCTGGATGCAGGCAGGAGTCGGTCGATGTGTGGAGTAATAGTAGAGATGCAGAATCGTTTCGGTCTACTTGATACGGATGTGATGCCTATATGCATGATCATTGCCTTGGATCACTACATGATTATTCACTTTTCTATCAATTGCTTGACACTAATTTGCTTACCCACCATGATATTTTCCTTCGAGAGAGAAGCCCCTAGTGAAACCTATAGCCCTCGGGTCCACTTTTCATAATATACTTTCAGATCTTACCAAAAATACCAAAAATACTTTGCTGCAATTTATTTACCTTTTACTTTCTGTTCTCGTTTACATCTATCTCTATCGGATCTAATCCTTGCAAATAATCGTGAAGGGATTGACAACCCCTTTATAGCGTTGGGTGTAAGAGTTTGATTGTTTGTGTAGGTGCATCATTTGGTGACTTGCTTGTTCCTCCTATTGGATTGATACCTTGGTTCTCAACAACTGAGGGAAATACTTATCTACTTTGCTGCATCACCCTTTCCTCTTCAAGGGAAAACCAACGAAAGCTCAAGAGGTAGCAGACACCACCAAGACTTGGCAAAAAGAGTGGTTTTATATGACCGAGCCAAGGGAAGAAGGTCAGGCTGCTCTGGTCGAGTTCAAATCTGCCCCCCCCCCTACAAGATTGACCTCATGGCTCCGAAAGGGACTCAACTGGGGGTCAGATGAGGACGTGGATAACCAGTAGAAGCGCATCACCTCAATGATCAAAGGCAAGATCGAGCTGGCCAACATGGTCCAGATCATGCTTCGACGATGCATCCTCCCCTGTCAGCGCTCGGACTCTCCCATGTGGGCTTATCGGCTTGATGATGAGCCTATTGTTTGCCAGCTCTTCCGCACCACTCTAGATAAGCTGTGGAAGGTGTTGTTCAAAGCTCAGGAGAGCTGGCCAGTCAAGGAGGAGGACAGGGGCCTACATGGCGATAACCCTCCTTCCTAGGTATAACATAGTTTTAATTGATCGGCTCCGCCTTCTCAAAGAAAATCTAAACCTTTTCGATCATCTTTGCAGAAATGGTTGAGCAAAGCCACGGGCATCAACTGCCCAGCACCGTAGCCCGAGGACCCTAGGCCCGAGCTGTAGTCGGAGATGCTCGTCGTGGTGCCTTACAAGGCGCCAGATAAGAAGGAGAAGAAGGAGAAGAAAAGCAGAGGAGGTCTCCGCATCAAGGACCAGCCGAACGCTGCGTCTGAGGAAACCCATGCCTCCTCTAATCAAGAGGAAGAGCACGAGGATGAGGGGAAAGGCGATTCCCCCTCGCAAGAAAGAGGGCGGCGTCACCGGACGCCATAGAGGACGTACCTCCTCCTGCCCCCGAAGAAGGCGCGTCGGTCGCAGTTGATTCTGTCTGACGACAGTTCGGACTCAGATACCGAGTCCGAAAACTTTGAGAAGGTTCCTCAGAGGAACCTAAGGGTCAAGCCCCCAGCTCGAAGGTAAGAATCAAAAGACTCCCTGAGCTATTTATGACAAGTTTTAAATGTTATTAACATGTGAGTGCCCTTTGATCTGCAGTCTACCACGCGTTCTCCCCACCGATAAGGTCTCTGACGGGGAGACCCCACCACAGAGAGTGGGACCATTTCACATCCCACACCTCCAGGTGCTGCGAAGGATGCCGCAGATGTGTCATCCCACCAGGCTCCTTTGGAGCCGAACACCAGAGGTGGGGTGATGTCGTCATGGCCGAGGTTAATGCCTCGGCCACCAAAGACCGGGAGGAGGAACCCCTCCCGGATACTGAGGAGACCGGACAAAGGGTCGTTCAGTCCCTTCCAAGGTCATCTCCGGAGCGCACCACACCTCCGGAGCCACCGGTTCAATCCCCGGTTGGAGATCGGTCTAACCGATCACCGCCAGCGCCACCAACCATTGGGTGGCCGGTTATGGAGGAGGCTCTATCAAGTGCCTCCATCACCGAGGATCACCACACCCTTATGGGTGCGGTTTTGTAAAGCATTCAGTCCGCTGATAGCGGACTGAAGGATGACCTGAACGGTCTCCTAACATGCTTCCAGGTGTGCCACGTAATGTTCTATTTCTAGAATATTAATTTATTACATTTGTGCTATCGTTATATATATATATATATATAGCAGCCCCCGAGCCCTAGGTGAGTTAATAAAAAACTCACCTCGGGGTCATTCGTAAATTAGTGTCCGAACATTGTACGAGAACATATTTGTTCGGAATGTTCTAAAAGCCCTTAAAACCGAACATGGGGTCATGTTTATGATCGTTCGGAGGTTTGAGCCCATGTAATATGATAGGGGTTTGTTACTTGTAGTCTTTGTCATCGGCGGTGGCTGCTAATGCCGCCGAGCTAGACGAGCTAAATCGGAAGCTCAAGAGCTCCGAAGATGAGCTTGACGCTCTGAACAAGAGATTCGACGAGATGCAAGGTAAGTCGGATTTTAATATCCGAATTAGTCATCACTAGTGATTGATACGTCCATTTTGCATCATGCTTTTATGTTGAAATTTATTCCATTATGGGCTGTTATTACACATTGTGGTACAATACTTATGTCATTTCTCTCTTAGTTTACAAGGTTTACATGAAGAGCGAGAATGCCGATAGCTGGAATTCTGGACTGGAAAAGTAGCAAATCTGAGATACTATTCTGCACAACTACAAAAGTATTGAAAATTTATGGAGAATTATTTTGGAATATATAAAAAATATTGGGCGAAACAGATGCCAGAGGGGGGGCACCAGGAGGTGGCAAGCCTGCCAGGCGTGGCCCCCCCTGGTCGCGCCTAGCAGGCTTGTGACACACTGGCAGGCCCCCAACGCCCATCTTCTACTATATGGAGGGTTTTGACCTGGAAAAAAACCAGAGCAGATTTTTCGGGATGAAGCACCTCCGTCTCGAGGCGAAACATGGACAGAACCAATCTAGAGCTCCGACAGGACTGTTATGCCGGGGAAACTTCCCTCTCGGAGGGGGAAATCGAAGCCATCATCATCACCAACGATCCTCTCATCGAGAGGGGGTCAATATCCATCAACATCTTCACCAGCACCATCTCCTCTCCAAACCCTAGTTCATCTCTCATATTCGATCTTTATCTCAAACCGCCTGTGGGTTGCTAGTAGTGTTGATTACTCCTTGTAGTTGATGCTAGTTCGTTTACTTGGTGGAAGATAATATGTTCAAATCCTTTATGATAACTAATACTCCTCTAATTATGAACATGAACATGTTTTGTGAGTAGTTACGTTTGTTCCTGAGGACATGGGATAAGTCTTGTTATAAGTAATCACGTGAATTTGGTATTCGTTCGATATTTTGATGAGATGTATGTTGTCTCTCCTCTAGTGGTGTTATGTGAACATCGATTACATAACACTTCACCTTTATTTGGGCCTAGGGGAAGGCATTGGGAAGTAATAATTAGATGATGGGTTGCTAGAGTGACAAAAGCTTAAACCCTAGTTTATGTGTTGCTTCTTAAGGGGTTGATTTGGATCCACACGTTTCATGCTATGGTTAGATTTATCTTAATTCTTCTTTCGTAGTTGCGGATACTTGCTATAGGGGTTAATCATAAGTGGGAGGTTTTTCCAAGTAAGGGCAGCACCTAAGCACCGGTCCACCCACATATCAAATTATCAAAGTAACGAGCGCGAATCAAATGATCATGATGAAAACTACCTTGATAGAAATTCCCATGTGTCCTCGGGAGCGCTTTGCTTTATATAAGAGTTTTCCCAGGCCTGTACTTTGCTACAAAAAGGATTGGTCTACCTTGATGCACATTTGCTACACTTGTTACTTGTTACTCGTTACGAATTATCTTATCACAAAACTATCTGTTACCGATAATTTCAATGCTTGCAGAGAATACCTTACTGGAAACCGCTTGTCATTTCCTTCTGCTCCTCGTTGGGTTCGACACTCTTACTTATCAAAAGGACTACGATAGATCCCCTATACTTGTGGGCCATCAGTGATGCGTACTGTCGATGCAGTATGATTATATGTTTGACGCTTACACAGCCTCGGCGAAGGAAATTGAGAAACTCAAGGCTGAGCTACAAAAGGCGAAACAAGGGGGCGCAGATGAGAAGGCGGCGGCCGAACAAGCGGCTATTGCGCTTACCGATTTAAAAGCCACAAGTGCCTAGCATGAGGCTCAGGTGGAGGAAATCCAGCAGGAGGTCAAGGATGCTGGCCTGAAGTGCGAGGACCTTGAGCTGAAAGGCAAGGAATAGGCCACCAAACTATCCACTCTGAAATCTGATCTCCAAAAGGAGCGGGTGGAATTGGCAGTTCTTTGAAGAGCAAGTCTGCCTAGTTAAGGCTATCACGGATGGTAAGTCATATTTACTACAGTGTGTCTTCGGTGATAGCAGGTTCACATTGCTCACCCAAGTGTGACGTTCCTCAGGCGCCTACTCGGACCACCAGAAGAGCATAGTGGATGTGAACCAGTTCTATGCTTCGCGGGGGGAAGGAGATGAAGCTCGGCTATTTTGGGCGCAATTTGAAGCCTCCGAGCACTCTCGTCTCCTTCGAGCAATTGAAGCAACTGATGGAGCTACCCCGGATGGCGGAGCCGGCCATGAAGGATCTCTGTATCCGGCTATGGCCCAACAAGCCATTGCCGACCAGCTACTTCGGCCTAGTGCAGAAGCTGAATGACGCCACGCGTCGGATCGACACACTAAGGTGTTCCTCCTGTATCGAGGGAGCTCAGATGGCCTTTGCAAGGTACAAGGTGCACTGACTGGGGTTTGATCCGACGAACATAGCCACCGCCCAGACGCCTCCTAGAGCATAGGTGCCCTAAGCGATACTTCTCCGTAGTGATGGAGGGTGCTCGGCCAATAGAGGCTCAGTGTTCAAAAGAAAACTTTTATGAGTAGATGTGTTGTAATATGTCCGAAGAACTTTTAACACTTTTATGGCTATGATGCATGGTCTATCATGTCTTTTATGTTTTGCATTTGTTATAACTCGTGTGTGGCCATTCGAACTGAAAGTTGCAAGTCGTCGGCTTCAGCCTCCATGTAGATACTATGCGGGGTGTCTCTACCTATGCACTGTGACACTTAGCCGAGATATCGGTACCCGAAGGCGCTAGTGTGAGGTGGACCAGGCAATCAGACGATAATGCTTTATTGCTTTCACTTAGTCGTATGAGTGTGAAAAAGGAATGAGGGGGCTGATGACTAGCCCCCAGTGGTTTGTGATGTTCGGATGAACCGTGGCTAAGGCCGATATCACATGGTTTGTATGAATACGAAACCCAATGTATGGCATGGAATAACCTCCAACGAGGTTTTTTGTATAACACTGAAGCTCGGATTCGCAGACCGGTTCTTGCATACTATGAAAGTCATTTTTCGGCTTTCTCCCCAGAGGTGCTTGACCAGGCTAGCTGGAAACACAATCGCGGTGGTTCTCCCTTTGCCCTTTTAGCCGAACAAGCGGAACGTAAAGGGGCAAGCACAGGAGTCGGGCAACCCAACTATTGGCCCAAGACATAGTTCAGAACCAATGCATATAAAGCGAATTCGGACATGCCGAACACATGATCGATTGTGCTTAGGGCGATTTTTTTGAATTCGAGCCCCTGGTCTGTTAGCCAGTTGCATCGTAATATGTACCAAACAGTTTTGTAAGAAGAGGGGGAAGATAGAGTATGTGCCCAAAAAAGACAGCGAAGCGACCATGTATAATGGTTTTATATTTTGCTCAACAACTCTTATTGCTCAAATTGCAGAAGCAACTGTTTACAGGTATTTGAAAATGAAATCTAAATTTTACAGGAGGGGCTGTACCAGGGTCTTCGATGGGTGACCTGACGTCCTTGATGTGCCCTGTTGCTTGTCTGCTCCTGTGCCTCCTAGGGGGTTGCATACCTCTATGGGTGTTGTTGTTCGGCGAGCGAGCCTTAGCAAAAAATCTTTAGAAGTCACCAAAGTGTGGATGAGCTTTATGCTTGTAGCAGGTCCTTGATGGTACTTGTAGTATATCTGAAGACATTTAATGGTAGTAGTTTGGTCCACCCAGACACTTACCCTTTGAGAGTTTCCCCCACCGCCGCCCATGGAATCTTGAGCGCGAAGTTGTGCCATCTCGGCACGTGCTTTCTTGGCCTTAGGGTTGTGCCATGGGGAGAGAGTCCCTATTTACGGGGAGAAGGAGGTTCTGGGAGTTTGGGCTGAAACCGAGCCCGCTTCCCAACCTTACGTGCCTTTATGGCAGATGTCGGGGTTTGCCGATCATCATTGTAATGGAATTCAACTGCCAGGGCCAACGCATGTTCCTCAGTTCGAAGGGAGCGATCTGTGTTGCCATTGACAGTAATGACCCCCATAGGTTTGGGCATCTTAAGCTTGAGGTATGCGTAGTGTGGGGCGGTGTTAAAGCGAGTGAACGTTGTACAACCTACCAGGGCGTGATAGCTGCTGCGGAAAGGTACAATGTCAAAGATCAAGTCTTTGCTTTAGAAGTTATCGGGCGAGCCGAACACTACTTCAAGGCTTACATAGCCCGTGCACCGGGCTTCGACGCCTGGGATCACTCCTTTAAAGGTAGTGTTGCTGGGTTTGATCCTTGACGGATCTATACCCATCTTTTTCACCGTGTCTGAGTAAATCGGATTAAGGCTACTTCCTCCATCCATTAGGATTTTAGTGAGGTGATACCCATCTATAATGGGGTCTAGGAGGAGGGCGATCGAACCTCCATGACGGATACTGGTTGGGTGGTCGCGTCGATCGAAGGTGATCGGATATGCCTACCATGGGTTATACTTAGGGGCTACATTCTATGGCGTAGACCTATCGAAGGGCGCGCTTCCTCTCCTTTTTGGGTATATGAGTGGCATATATCATATTCACGGTTTTTACCTCTGGAGGGAACTGCTTATGTCCTCCACATCGGACCGCGGGGTTCATCTTCGTCCTCGCTGCTTCGTCCCTTACCTTGATCCTCGGCTGCGAGTTTGCTGGCCTGTTTGAATACCCAAAAGTTGCGGTTGGTGTGGTTGGCAGGCTTCTCTTGAGTGCCATGGATCTGTCAAGGCCTCTCCATGATCTTGTCCAGCGGGGTTGGTCCGTCGCGATTACCTTTAGGAGGCTTCTTTCACTGGCCAGGTCGGGAATTGCGGAAGCTGGTGCTAATGGCCGTGTCGTCGGTATCGCTATTGTTGTGCCAACGCTTATTCTTGTTGTGCTTTGGTTCCCTGTTTCCGTCCCGAACTTCAGAGGTTCTGGGGTCTTCGGGGTTGTGGCTCCGTCTTGCTAAGCCAGTTATCCTCGCCCGCGCAAAAGCGAGTCATGAGTACTGTAAGGGCGGACATTGTCCAGGGTTTATCCTGGCGGAGCTGGCGAGCCAGCCATTCATCCCGAATATTGTGCCTGAAGGAGACTATTTCCTCAACATCCGGGTAGTCAACGATCTGGTTTTTCTTGGTCAGGAAACGATTCCAGAATTGCCGAGCGGACTCTCCTGACTTCTAGAGGACGTTGCTCAGGTCGAAGGAATCCAGCGGCCGAACATAAGTTCCCTGGAAGTTAGATCGGAATGCATCCTCTAGATCCTCCCAGCACTCGATGGAATTTTCGGGGAGGTTGTTTAACCAGCGCCGAGCTAGCCCCTTAAGCTTTAGGGGTAGATACTTGATGGCGTGGAGGTCATCTCCTCGCGCCATGTGGATGTGGAGGAGAAAATCCTCGATCCATACGATGGGGTCAGTTGTCCCATCGTATTGCTCTATTTTTACGGGTTTAAACCCCTCTCGGAACTGATGTTGCATCACCTCGTCCGTGAAGCACATTGGGTGGGCAGGGCCTATGACCTGAGCTATGTCGCATCGGTAATCGGCGTCTGTTCTGGCCCGGTTTCTTTCTCGACCTCTATTGTTGCAGTCGAGCCAAGGCCGGTACCCCTCCCGTCTATCGAGTGAGTACCCTCTGGATCCGTAGATGGATCTTGTATGACCTACCCTATAGTCCAGGTTGTGTCGTAGGCGAACATGTCATCAGGCTCTATTGGCTCTTGTCCCCATCTTTAGGGTATCGTCAGCCTATAACCGGTGTCATCAGCCATCGTGTCTCGTCCTCGAGGAGGGCGGTCTGGCTTGTCATATGGGGTATGTTTGGGAGACGGCGTATCAGTGAGTTCGTCATCGAATTGTGGCAGCAGTCTTTGGTGTGGATAGCTTTTAGGTTGGTCCAATAGACTGGTACCATATCCTTCCTCAGCTGATATGACCCTCGTCCATCGATCGTTGAGGTTGTCCTGTTCAGCTTTAAACTGTTGTTCGTTTGTTGGGAGACGTAGTAGTAAATCAAAAAAATTCCTATGTGTTCACCAAAATCTATCTATGGAGAAACCAGAAATGAGTAAGGGGAGAGTGCATATTCATACCTTTGAAGATCGCTAAGTGGAAGCGTTACAAGAACGCGGTTGGTGGAGTCATACTCGTAGCGATTCAGATCGCGGTGGACTCCGATCTTGGCGCCGAACAACGGCGCCTCCGCGTTCAACACACGTGCAGCCCGGTGACATCTCCTATGCCTTGATCCAGCAAGGAGGGAGGAGAGGTTGAGGGAGATCTCCGGCAGCACGATGCCGTGGTGACGGTGGAGCTGCGTGGTCTCCGGCAGGGCTTCGCCAAGCACTACGGAGAACGAGGAGAGCGAGGAGTAGGGCTGCACCGAGAGGAGATGAACTTGTGTGTTGCAGCCCTCCAAAACCCCACATGTATGTAGGGGGAAGGAGGAGGAGGCACCCCATCTAGGTTTCCCACCCTAGAGGGTGCGATAGCCCTAGATGGGAGGGCCGGCGGCCAAGGTGGGAGGAGGGGCGGCGCCCTAGGGTGGGCCTTGGGCCCATCCACGCCTATGGTTTGCCCCTTCCACCCCTTGCTGCGCCTTCGGCTGGGGTGGTAGGCGCACCAGCCCACCTAGGGGCTGGTTCCCTCCCACTCTTGGCCAATGAAATTTTCCGGGGCCCGGGGCCCCTCCCAGTGGACCCCCGGAACCCTTCCGGTGGTCCCGATACACTACCGGTGACGCCCGAAACACTTCCGGTGACAGAAACCTCACTTCATATATATGTGAATCTTTACCTCCGGACCATTCCGGAGCTCCTCGTGACGTCCGGGATCTAACTCGGGACTCCAAACAACCTTCAGTAACCACGTACACTATTTCCCTATAACCCTAGTGTCATCGAACCTTAAGTGTGTAGACCCTACGGGTTCAGGAGACACATAGACATGACCGAGACACCTCTCCGGTCAATAACCAATAGCGGGATCTGGATACCCATGTTGGCTCCCACATGCTCCACAATGATCTCATCGGATGAACCACGATATCGGGGATTCAATCAATCCCGTATACAACTCTCTTTGTCTACCGGTATGATACTTGCCCGAGATTCGATCGTCGGTATCCCTATACCTTGTTCAATCTCGTTACCGGCAAGTCTCTTTACTCGTTTTGTAACACATCATCCCGTGGCTAACTCCTTAGTCACATTGAGCTCATTATGATGATGTCTTACCGAGTGGGCCCAGAGATACCTCTCCGTCACATGGAGTGACAAATCCCAGTCTCGATTCGTGCCAACCCTATAGACACTTTCGGAGATACCCGTAGTGCACCTTTATAGCCACCCAATTACGTTGTGACATTTGGCACACCCAAAGCATTCCTACGGTATCCGGGAGTTGCACAATCTCATGGTCTAAGGAAATGATACTTGACATTAGAAAAGCTTTAGCAGACGAACTACACAATCTTGTACTATGCTTAGGATTGGGTCTTGTCCATCACATCATTCTCCTAATGATGTGATCCCGTTATGAATGACATCCAATGTCCATGGTAATGAAACCGTGACCATCTATTGATCAACGAGCTAGCCAACTAGAGGCTCACTAGGGACATGTTGTGGTCTATGTATTCACACATGTATTATGGTTTCTAGTTAACACAATTATAGCATGAACAATAGACAATTATCATGAACAAGGAAATACACTAATAACCATTTTATTATTGCCTCTAAGGCATATTTCCAACAGTCTCCCACTTGCACTAGAGTCACTAATCTTGTTACATTGTGATGAATCGAACACCCATAGCATTCTTGTGTTGATCATGTTTCGCTCGTGAGAGAGGTTAAGTCAACGGATCTGCGACATTCAAATCCGTATGTACTTTACAAATATCTATATCTCCCTCCTGAATGTAATCACGAATGGAGTTGAAGCGGCGCTTGATGTGTCTTGTCTTCTTGTGAAACCTGGGCTCCTTCGCAAGGGCAATAGCTCTAGTGTTGTCACAGAATAGAGTCATTGGACCCGACGCATTGGGAATTACTCCTAGGTCGGTGATGAACTCCTTCATCCAGACTGCTTCCTTTGCTGCTTCCAAAGCAGCTATGTACTCTGCTTCACTTGCAGATGCCGCCACGACGCTTTGCTTATTGCTGCACCAGCTGACTGCCCCTCTGTTCAAAATATACATGTATTTGGTTTGCGACTTGGAGTCGTCCGGATCTGTGTCGAAGCTAGCATCGACGTAACCCTTTACGACGAGCTCTTCGGCACCTCCATATACAAGAAACATGTCCTTTGTCCTTTTCAGGTACTTCAGGATATTCTTGACCGCTGTCTAGTGTTCCGCTCCGAGATCACTTTGGTACCTCCCTACCAAACTTATGGCAAGGTTCACATCAGGTCTGGTACACAGCATGGCATACATAATAGAGCCTATGGCTAAAGCATAGGGGATGACACTCATCTCTTCTCTATCCTTTGACATGGTCGGGCATTGACTCTTACTCAATCTCACACCCTGTAACACAGGCAAGAACCCCTTCTCAGACTGATCCATAATGAACTTCTTCAATATCTTTTCAAGGTATGTGCTTTGTGAAAGACCTATCAGGCGTCTCGATCTATCTCTATAGATCTTAATGCCTAATATGTAAGCAGCTTCTCCAAGGTCCTTTATTGAAAAACATTTATTCAAGTAGGCCTTTATACTTTCCAAAAGTTCTATATCATTTCCCATTATCAGTATGTCATCCACATATAATATGATAAATGCTACAGAGCTCCCACTCACTTCCTTGTAAATACAGGGTTCTCCATAAACCTGTATAAATCAAAACGCTTTAATCACCTCATTAAAGAGAATGTTCCAACACCGAGATGCTCGCACCAGCCCATAGATGGAGCGCTGGAGCTTGCATACTTTGTTAGCATCTTTAGGATCGACAAAACCTTCCGGCTGCATCATATACAAATCTTCCTTAAGGAAGCCATTAAGGAATGCTGTTTTGACGTCCATTTGCCAAATCTCATAATCATAAAATGCGGCAATTGCTAACATGATTCGAACAGACTTTAGCTTCGCTACGGGTGACAAAGTCTCATCATAGTGAACTCCTTGAACTTGTCGATAACCCTTAGCGACAAGCCGAGCCTTATATACGGTCACATTACCATCCGCGTCAGTCTTCTTCTTAAAGATCCATTTATTTTCAATGGCTCGCTTATCATCAGGCAAGTCCACCAAAGTCCATACTTTGTTCTCATACATGGATCCTATCTCGGATTTCATGGCTTCGAGCCATTTGTTGGAATCCGGGCCCGCCATCGCTTCTTCATAGTTCGAAGGTTCACCATTGTCCAACAACATGATCTCCAAGACAGGGTTGTCGTACCACTCTGGTGCGGAACATGTCCTAGTGGACCTTCGACGTTCAATAGTAACTTGATCTGAAGTTTCATGATCATCATCATTAACTTCCTCACCAGCCGGTGTAGGCTCCACAGAAACAACTTCCTGTGATGCGCTACTTTCCGGTTCGAGTGGTGGTACAATTACCTCATCAAGTTCTATTTTCCTCCCACTCACTTCTTTCGAGAGAAACTCTTTCTCGAGAAAGGATCCATTCTTGGCAACAAATACTTTGCCTTTGGATCTGAGGTAGAAGGTATGCCCAATAGTCTCTTTGGGATATCCTATGAAGACACACTTTTCCGCTTTGGGTTCGAGCTTGTCAAGTTGAAGTTTTTTCACATAAGCATCGCATCCCCAAACTTTTAGAAACGATAGCTTAGGTTTCTTTCCAAACCATAATTCATACGATGTCGTCTCAACGGATTTTGATGGTGCCCTATTTAAAGTGAATGCGGCAGTCTCTAATGCATATCCTCAAAATGATAGCGGTAATTCGGTAAGAGACATCATTGATCGCACCATATCCAATAGAGTGCGATTACGACGTTTAGACACACCATTTCGCTGAGGTGTGCCAGGCGGCGCGACTTGTGAAACAATTCCACATTTCCTTAGTTGCATGCCAAACTCGTGACTTAAATATTCTCCGCCACGATCAGATTGTAGGCACTTTATTTTCTTGTCACGTTGACTCTCTACCTCACTCTGAAATTCCTTGAACCTTTCAAAGGTTTCAGACTTGTGTTTCATAAAGTAGACATACGCACATCTGTTGAAGTCATTAGTGAGGGTGAGAACATAATGGTAGCCACCACGAGCCTCGATGCTCATTGGACCGCATACACCGGTATGTATTATCTCCAACAAATCAGTTGCTCGCTCCATTGTTCCGGAGAATGGAGTCTTGGTCATCTTGCCCATGAGGCATGGTTCGCACGTGTCAAATGATTCGAAATCAAGAGACTCCAAAAGTCCATCAGCATGGAGCTTCTTCATGCGTTTGACACCAATATGACCAAGGCGGCAGTGCCACATGTAAGTGGGACTATCGTTATCAACCTTACACTTTTTGGCACTCACACTATGAACATGTGTAACATCATGTTCGATATTCATCAAAAATAAACCATTGACCAACGGAGCATGACCATAAAACATTTCTCTCATATAAATAGAACAACCATTATTCTCAGATTTAAATGAGTAGCCATCTCACATCAAGCGACATCCAGATACAATGTTCATGCTCAAAGCTGGTATTAAATAACAATTATTGAGGTTTAAAACTAATCCCGAAGGTAGATGTAGAGGTAGCGTGTCGACGGCGATCACATCGACCTTAGAACCATTCCCGACGTGCATCGTCACCTTGTCCTTTGCCAGCCTCCACTTATTTCCCAGCTCCTACTTGGAGTTACAAATGTGAGCAATTGCACCGATATCAAATACCCACGTGCTACTACGAGCCCTGGTTAGGTACACATACATAACAAGTATATCACATATATCTTTAACGTTGCCGGCCTTCTTATCCGCTAAGTACTTGGGCAGTTCCGCTTCTAGTGACCGGTACCCTTGCAATAAAAGCACTCAGTCTCAGGCTTGGGTCCATTCTTGTTCTTCTTCTCGGCAACTTGCTTACCGGGTGCGGCAACAACTTTGTCGTCCTTCTTGAAGTTCTTTTTACCCTTGCCTTTCTTGAAACTAGTGGTCTTATTGACCATCAACACTTGATGCTCCTTTTTGATCTCGACCTCCGCTGATTTCAGCATCGAGTACAACTCAAGAATGGACTTCTCCATCCCCTGCATGTTGTGGTTCATCACAAATCTCTTGTAGCTAGGTGGAAGCGACTAGAGGATTCTTTCAATGACCGAGTCATCTGGGAGATTAACTCCCAGCTGAGTCAAGTGGTTGTGCAACCCAAACATTTTGAGTATGTGCTCACTGACAGAAATATTCTCCTCCATCTTACAGCTGAAGAACTTGTTGGAGACTTCATATCTCTCGACCCGGGCATGAGCTTGGAAAACCAGTTTTAGCTCTTGGAACATCTCATATGCTCCGTGTTGCTCAAAACGCTTTTGGAGCCCCGGTTCTAAACTATAAAGCATGTCGCACTGAACAAGGGAGTAATCATCGCAGCATGACTGCCAAGCGTTCGTAACATCTTGGTCCGCTGGGAAAATGGGTGGGTCACCTAGCAGTGCATCAAGGACATACAATCTTTTGGAAGCTATGAGGATGGTCCTCAAGCCACGGACCCAGTCCGCATAGTTGCTTCCATCATCTTTCAAGTTGGTTTTCTCTAGGAACGCGTTGAAGTTGAGGGTGACATTAGCGTTGGCCATTGGATCTACAATATAGATTGTAAAGACAATTTTAGACAAAGTTCATGATAATTAAGTTCACATAATCAAATTATTTAATGAACACCCACTTAGATAGACATCTCTCTAGTCATCCAAGTGACACATGATCCATGTCAACTAGCCCATGTCCGACCATCACGTGAGACGGACTAGTCATCCATGTTGATCGCATCTACTATACGACTCATGTTCGACCTTTCGGTCTTCTGTGTTCCGAGGCCATGTCTGTACATGCTAGGCTCGTCAAGTCAACATAAGTGTTTCACGTGTGTAAATCTGGCTTACACTCGTTGTATGGGAACGTTAGAACCTATCACACCCGATCATCACGTGGTGCTTCGGAACAACGATCCTTAGCAACGGTACACAGTTAGGCTGAACACCTTTTTTGAAATTTTATTAAGAGATCATCTTATTTACTACCGTCGTTCTAAGCAAATAAGACGTAAACATGATAAAAATCACATGCAATCAATATAGTGACATGATATGACCAATATCATCTTGCTCCTTTGATCTCCATCTTCGGGGCACCATGATCATCACTGTCACCGGCATGACACCATGATCTCCATCATCATGATCTCCATCATCATGTCTTCATGAAGTTGTCTCGCCAACTATTACTTCTACTACTATGGCTAACATTTAGCAATAAAGTAAAGTAATTACATGGCGTTTATGATTGACACGCAGGTCATACAATAAAATAAGACAACTCCTATGGCTTCTGCCGGTTGTCATACTCATCGACATGCAAGTCGTGAATCCTGTTATAAGAACATGACCAATCTCATACATCAAATGCATCACATCACATCCTTTTGGTCATATCACATCACAAGGCATATGCTGCCAAAACAAGTTAGACATCCTCTAATTTGTAGTTGCAAATTTTTACGTGGCTGCTATAGGTTTCTAGCAAGAACATTTCTTACCTACGCCAAAATCACAACGTGATATGACAATCGCTATTTACCCTTCATAAGGACCCTTTTCATCGAATCCAATCCGACTAAGGTGGGAGAGACAAACACCCCCTAGCCACCTTATGCAACTGTTGGGGAACGTTGCATGGGAAACAAAAAATTTCCTACGCACACGCAAGATCTATCCATGGTGATGAGCATCTACGAAAGGGAGAGTGGATCTACATACCCTTGTAGATCGCTAAGCGGGAAGCGCTAAGAAACGCGGTTGGTGTAGTCGAACGTCTTCGCGATCCAAATCGCTGAGCGTCCCGCGATCTCATCATGATCCGTCCCGTGATCCAATCACGATCTGTCCCGCGAACTCATCATGATCCGTCCCGCGATCTCATCACGATCTGCTCCGCGAACTCATCACAATCTGTCCCGCGATCTCATCATGATATGTCCTGCGATCTCGTCACGATCCGTCTCGCAATCTTGATCACGGTCCTTCTGATCTAGCACCGAATGGACGGCACCTCCGCGTTCAGCACACGTACAGCTTGATGACGATCTCCGCCTTCTTGATCCAGCAAGAGGGAGAGGATAATTAGAAGAGTTCTTAGGCAGCGTGACGGCGCTGCGGCAATGGTGGTGGAGCTATTCCGGCCGGGCTTCGCCTAAGCACTGCAGAAAACCGATCTAGAGGAGAAACTATGTCCTAGAGGAACGGGTAGCACGTGGCTGAAAATTTTGTGCCAAAACCCTAAAATCCTCTAGTATATATAGGAGGAGAGGACGAGGAGGCTTGGCTGCCAAAAAGCCAGCCCTTGGATCGGCCAAAGTGGGGAGGAGAGGAGGACTCCTCCTCCAATCCTAGTAGGACTAGGATTCCTCCTTTTTTTGGCCTTTTTCCACCTTTTTCCCTTTGGGCTTTTTCTCCCAGACGCATGGGCCTTGTGTGGGACTTCCACCAGCCCACAAAAGTCTGGTACTTACTCTCCCACAGCCCATGAAGCCTCTTGGGTCGAAATACCCCTCCCGGTGGTCTCCCGATACACTACCGGCACTCCCGGTACATTACCGATTAGCCCGAAACTTTTCCGGCGACCAAAATGGGACTTCCTATATATCAATATTTACCTCCGGACCATTCCAGACCTCCTTGTGACGTCTGGGATCCCATTCGGGACTCCGAACAACCTTCGGTCACCACCATACATAACTCTATACTACCAAAACGTCACCGAACCTTAAGTGTGCAGACCCTGCGGGTTCGAGAACTATGTAGACATGACCGAGACACCTCTATGGTCAATAACCAATAGAGGGACCTGGAAGCCCATATTGATTCCTACATATTCTACGAAGATCTTTATCGGTCGAACCTCTATGTCAACGATTCAGTTAATCCCGTATGATGTTCCCTTTGTTCTTCGGTATGTTACTTGCCCGAGATTCGATCGTCGGTATCTCCATACCTAGTTCAACCTCATTACCGGCAAGTCTCTTTACTCATTCCGTAATACAAGATCCCGTGACTAACACTTAGTCACATTGCATGCAAGGCTTGTTGTGATGTTGTATTACCGAGTGGGCCCTGAGATACCTCTCCGTTGCACGGAGTAACAAATCCCAGTCTTGATCCATGCCAACCCAACAGACACCCTCGGAGATACCTGTAGAGTACCTTTATAGTCACCCAGTTACGTTGCGACGTTTGATACACACAAGGCACTCCTCCGGTGTCAGTGAATTGCATGATCTCATGGTCATAGGAACAGATACTTGACATGCAGAAAACAGTAGCATTAAACTGACACGATCATATGCTACGTTTGTAGTTTGGGTCTTGTCCATCCCATCATTCTCCTAATGATGTGATCCTGTTATCAAATGACATCTCATGTCAATGGCTAGGAAACCTTAACCATCTTTGATCAACGAGCTAGTCTATTAGAGGCATACTAGGGACATGGTTTTGTCTATGTCCACACATGCATCTAAGTCTCCGATCAATACAATTATAGCATGGATAATAAACAATTATCATGAACAAGGAAATATGATAATAACTAATTTATTATTGCCTCTAGGACATATTTCCAACAGTCTCCCACTTGCACTAGAGTCAATAATCTAGTTCACATCACCATGTGATTTGCATTGTTATGAATCTAACACCCAATGAGTTCTGGGGCTCGATCATGCTTTGTATGTGAGAGAGGTCTTATAGTCAACGGGACTGCGACATTCAGATCCGTGTGTACTTTGCAAATTTCTATGTCAAACCGTAAACACTGCTACCACACTCCACTTGGTACTATTCCAAATTGCTGCTCCACTATACGTATCCAGATTGCTACTACAAGTCATCCGGATTGGTGTTAAAGCTTGCATCGACGTGACTCTTTACGACGAACTCTTTATCACCTCCATAATCGAGAAACATCTCCTTAGTCTTTTAGTTACTAAGGATAATCTTGACCGCTGTCCAGTGCTCCATTCCAAGATCACTTTGAAACCTTCCGGCCATAATTATGGCAAGGCTGACATCGGGTCTTATGCACAGCATTGCATACATGATAGAGCCTATGGCTGAAGCATAGGGGATGACACTCATCTTTCCTCTATCTTCTGCAGTCACTCGGCATTGAGTCTTACTCAACTTTATACCTTACAAATCAGGCGAGAACTCTTTCTCCGACTGATCCATTTTGAACTCTTTCAAAATCTTGTCAAGGAATGTACTCATTGAAAGTCTCATCAAGTATCTTGATCTATCTCTATAGATCTTGATGCTCAACAATTAGGTAGCTTTATCCAGGTCTTCCTTTTAAAAACTCTTTTCAAACAACCCTTTATGCTTTCCAGAAATTCTATATCATTTCCGATCAACAATATGTCAACCACATATGCTTATCAGAAACTCTACAGTGCTCCCACTCACTTTATTGTAAATACAAGTTTCTCGTAAACTTTGTATAGACTCAAAAACTTTAATCACCTCATCAAAGAGTATATTCCAACTCCGAGATGCTTGCTTCAGTTCATAGAACGATCACTGAAGCTTGCACACCTTTTAGCATCCTTAGGACTGACAAAACCTTTTGGTTGTATCACATACAACCTTTCCTCAAGAAAGGAAACGGTGTTTTGGCATCCATCTGCCAAATTTCATAATTGAAAAATGCAGCAACTGCTAACATAATTCGAACAGACTTGCGCATTGCTACGAGAGAAAGTCTCATCGCAGTCAACTCCTTGAACTTGCTGGAAACTTCTTTGCGACAAGTCGAGCTTTATAAATGGTGACATTCACCATCAGCATCTGTCTTCATTTTAAATATCCATTTGTACTCAACGACCTGCCGTCCAACAAGCAAGTCTACCAAAGTCTATACTTGGTTTTCATATATGGATCCTTTCACGGATTTCATGGCCTCTAACAATTTGTCGGCTTTCGGGCCCATCATTGCTTCTCCATAGTTCGTAGGTTCATCGTTGTCCAACAACATGACCTCCAAGACAGGGTTGCCGTACCACTCAGTAGCAGTACACGTCCTTGTCGACCTACGAAGTTCGATAGTAACTTGATCCGAAGCTTCATGATCATCATCATTAACTTCCTCTTCAACTGACGTAGGCTTCACAGAAACATCTTTCTGCGCTGCGCCACTTTCTGGTTGAAGTAAAGGTTCAATAACCTCATCAAGTTCTATTTTCCTTGTAGGTCGATAGTAACTTGATCATCATCATTAACTTCCTCTTCAACTGACGTAGGCTTCACAGAAACATCTTTCTGCGCTGCGCTACTTTCTGGTTGAAGCAGAGGTTCAAATAACCTCATCAAGTTCTATCCTCCTCCCACTCAATTCTTTCAAGAGAAACCCTTTCTCGAGAATGGACCCAGTTTTAGCAACAAACATTTTATGCTTGGATCTGAGATAGAAGGTTCACCCAACTGTTCTTAGGGTATTCTATGAAGATGCATTTGTCCGCTTTGGGTTCGAGCTCATTAGACGAAAACATTTTCCACACAAGCGTCGCAGCCCCAAACATTATGAAATGATAGCTTAAGTTACTATAAAACCATAGTTCACACGGTGTCATCTCAACGGATTTAGATGGTGCCCTATTTAAAGTGAATGTTGTTGTCTCTAATGCATAACCCCAAAATTATAGTAACAAAATGATAATAGACATCATAGCATGCACCATATCCAATAGAGCACGACTATGACATTCGGACACACCATCACACTATGGTGTTTCAGGTGGCGTGAGTCGTGAAACAACTTTCACATTGTCTAAAGTTGTATGCCAAACTCGTAACTCAGATATTCACCTCCACGATCATATCGCAAACATATTTATCTTCCTGTCACGATGATCTTAAACTTCACTTTGAATTTGCTTGAACCTTTCAAACGATTCAGACTTGTGTTTCATTAAGTAATTATACACTATATCTACTCAAATCATCAGTGAAGGTAAGAAAATGATGATATCCACCGCACGCTACAAGACTCATTGGATTGCATACATCAACATGTATCATTTCCAATAAATCACTTGCCCGCTTCATCAAAACAGAAAATGGGGTCCTTAGTCATCTTTGACCAAGAGGCATGGTTCGCATGTCTCAACCGATTCGAAATCGAATGAGTCCAAAGATCCATCAGCATGGAGTTTCTTCATGCGTTTTATACCAGTATGACATTTAGCGGCAGTGCCACAAGTATGTGGTACTATCATTATTAACTTTGCATCTTTTTGGCATCAATGTTATGAACATGTGTATTACTACGATCAAGATTCAACAAACCATTCTCACTGGGTGCATGACCATTGAAGGTATTATTCATGTAAACAGAATAACCATTATTACTTAAATGAATAACCGTGTTGCAATAAACACGATCTAATCACGTTCATGCTCAATGCAAAACACCAAATAACACTTATTTAGGTTTGTTACTAATCCCGAAGGTAGAGCGAGCGTGCGATGTCGATCACATCAACCTTGGAAATACTTCCAATACACATCGTCACCTCACCCTTAGCTAGTTCTCCATTTATTCCGTAGATTTTATTTCGAGTTACTAACATTTAGCAACCGAACCGGTATCCAATACCCAGGTGCCACTAGGAGTACTAGCAAGGTACACATCAATAACACGTATATCAAATATACTTCTGTTGACGTTGCCAGCCTTCTTATCTACCAAGTATCTAGGGTTGATCTGCTTCAGCGACCGCTCTCCTCATAACCGAAGCACTTAGTCTCGGGTTTGAGTTCAACTTTGGGTTGCTTCACTAGAGTAGCAACTGACTTGCCATCCATGAAGTTTCCTCCTTGCTCTTCTCGAAACTAGTGGTTTTACTAACCATCAACGCTTGACGCTCCTTCTTGATTTCTACCTTCGCGGTGTCAAACATCGCGAACAGCTCAGGGATCATTATTTCTATCCCTGGCATTTTATAGTTCATCACCAAGTTCTAGTAGCTTAGTGACAGTGACTTGGAGAACTATATCAATCACTATCTTATCTGGAATATCAACTCCCACTCGATTCAAGCGATTATAGCACCCAGACAATCTGAGCACATGCTCAATGATTGAGCTATTCTCCTTCATCTTGCAGGCAAAGAATCTTGTTGGAGATCTCATATCTCCCAACATGGGCACGAGCCTAAGATCCTAATTTCAGCTCTTAGAACATCTCATATGTGTTGTGACGTTCAAAATGTTTCGGAGCCTCAATTCTAAGCCGTAATGCATGACACACTAAACTATAAAGTAGTCATCAGAACGTGCCTGTCAGATGTTCACAACATCTACAAACGACGCTAGAGGGGTTGGCACACCGAGCGGTGCATTAAGGACATAAGCCTTCTATGCAGCAATGTGGACAATCCTCAGATCATGGACCCAGTCCGCAATATTGCTACCAACATCTTTCAACTCTATTTCTCTAGGAACATATAAAATTCAAGGAAGCTACAGCGTGAGCTAGTAATCTACAACATAATTTTGCAAAGACACTACTGACTATGTTCATGATAATGAGTTCAATTAATCATATTACT
This sequence comes from Hordeum marinum, assembly GCA_022496015.1. Taxonomy (NCBI): domain Eukaryota; kingdom Viridiplantae; phylum Streptophyta; class Magnoliopsida; order Poales; family Poaceae; genus Hordeum; species Hordeum marinum. Next base: position 497,298,039 of record CM039674.1, on the reverse strand, counting down.
TAAGAACTCCCACTCAAACTGCCATCCCTCCGGTCATCCGAGTGATACATGATCCAAATTCACCAACTCAAGTCCGATCATCACGTGAGTTGAGGTGGTTACAATGGTGAACATCATCATGTTGATCATATCTACTATATGACTCATGTCCGACCTTTTGGTCTCTTCTGTTCCGAGGCCATGTCTGTACATGCTAGGCTCGTCAAGTTTAACCCGAGTGTTCTGCATGTGCAACACTGGCTTGCACCCGTTGTATGTGAATGTAGAGTCTATTACACCCGATCATCACGTGGTGTCTCCACACGACGAACTTTCGCAACGGTGCACACTCAGGGAGAACACAATTTTATCTTGAAATTTAAGTGAGGGATCACCTTATAATGCTACCGTCGTACTAAGCAAAACAAGGTGCATAAAAGGATTAACATCACAAGCAATTCATAAGTGACATGATATGGCCATGAACTTGTGCTTTAGATCCCCATCTTGAAAGCATCGACATGATCTCCATCGTCACCGGCACGACACCATGATCTCCATCATCTTGATCTCCATCAACGTGTCACCATCAGGGTTGTCACGCCCTGCATGCTTCTACTACTATTGATACCGTTTAGCGATAAAGTAAAGCATTAGATAGCGCTTAATGATTGACACGCAGGTCATACAATAATTAAAGACAACCCTATGGCTCCTATCGGTTGCCGTACTCATCGACATGCAAGTCGTGAAATTCTATACATCACATGATCATCTCATACATCACATATATCACATCATGTAATTGGCCATATCACATCACAACATACCCTGCAAAAACAAGTTAGACGTCCTCTAATTGTTGTGCATGTTTTACGTGGCTACTACGGGTATCTAGCAAGAACAATTCTCATCTATGCGAAAACCACAATGGTGATACACTATTTGCTTTTCAACCTTCTCAAGGACCGCCTTTGTCGAATCCGATCCAACTAAAGTGAGAGAAACTGGCACCCGCAAGCCATCTATGCAACAAGTTGCGGTCGAGGGAACCGGTCTCTCGTAAGCGTAAGAGTAATGTTGGTCCGGGCTGCTTCATCTCACAATACCGCTGAACCAAAATCCGACCAAGGGAGGAAGCAATCTAAGCATCAACGCCCACAAACTCTTTGTGTTCTACTCGAGATCTCATCTACACATAGACCTAGCTCATGATGCCACTGTTGGGGAACGTTGCATGGGAAACAAAAAATTTCCTACGCACACGCAAGATCTATCCATGGTGATGAGCATCTACGAGAGGGAGAGTGGATCTACATACCCTTGTAGATCGCTAAGTGGGAAGCGTTAAGAAACGCGGTTGGTGTAGTCGAACGCCTTCGCGATCCAAATCGCCGAGCGTCCCGTGATCTCATCATGATCCGTCCCGCGATCCAATCACGATCCGTCCCGTGAACTCATCACGATCCGTCCCACGATCTCATCACGATCCGCTCCGCGAACTCATCACGATCTTTCCCGCGATCTCATCATGATCCGTCCTGCGATCTCGTCACGATCCGTCTCGCAATCTTGATCACGGTCCTTCCGATCTAGCACTGAACGGACGGCACCTCCGCGTTCAGCACACGTACATCTTGATGAGAATCTCCGCCTTCTTGATCTATTAAGAGGGAGCGGAGAGGTATAAGAGTTCTCCGGCAGCGTGACGGCGCTGCGGCGATGGTGGTGGAGCTATTCCGACAGGGCTTCGCCTAAGCACTGCAGAAAACCGATCTAGAGGAGAAACTATGCACTAGAGGAATGGGTAGCACGTGGCTGAAAATTCTTTGCCAAAACCCTAAAATCCTCTAGTATATATAGGAGGAGAGGAGGAGGAGGTTTGGCTGCCAAAAATCCAGCCCTTGGGTCGCCCAAAGTGGGGAGGAGAGGAGGACTCCTCCTCCAATCCTAGTAGGACTGGGATTCCTCCTTTTTTTGGCCTTTTTCCACCTTTTTCCCTTTGGGCTTTTTCTCCCAGCCGCATGGGCCTTGTGTGGGACTTCCACCAGCCCACAAAAGGCTGGAATTTACTCTCCCACAGCCCATGAAGCCTCTTGGGTCGAAATACCCCTCCCGGTGGTCTCCCGATACACTACCGGCACTCCCGGTACATTACCGATTAGCCCGAAACTTTTCCGGCGACCAAAATGGGACTTCCTATATATCAATATTTACCTCCGGACCATTCCAGACCTCCTTGTGACGTCTGGGATCCCATCTGGGACTCCGAACAACCTTCGGTCACCACCATACATAACTCTATACTACCAAAACGTCACCGAACCTTAAGTGTGCAGACCCTGCGGGTTCGAGAACTATGTAGACATGACCGAGACACCTCTATGGTCAATAACCAATAGAGGGACCTGGAAGCCCATATTGGTTCCTACATATTCTACGAAGATCTTTATCGGTCGAACCTCTATGTCAACGATTCAGTTAATCCTGTATGATGTTCCCTTTGTTCTTCGGTATGTTACTTGCCCGAGATTCGATCGTTGGTATCTCCATACCTAGTTCAACCTCGTTACCGGCAAGTCTCTTTACTCATTCCGTAATACAAGATCCCGTGACTAACACTTAGTCACATTGCTTGCAAGGCTTGTTGTGATGTTGTATTACCAAGTGGGCCCTGAGATACCTCTGTGTTACACGGAGTAACAAATCCCGGTCTTGATCCATGCCAACCCAACAGACACCCTCGGAGATACCTGTAGAGTACCTTTATAGTCACCCAGTTACGTTGCGACGTTTGATACACACAAGGCACTCCTCCGGTGTCAGTGAGTTGCATGATCTCATGGTCATAGGAACAGATACTTGACATGCAGAAAACAGTAGCATTAAACTGACACGATCATATGCTACGTTTGTAGTTTGGGTCTTGTCCATCCCATCATTCTCCTAATGATGTGATCCCGTTATCAAATGACATCTCATGTCAATGGCTAGGAAACCTTAACCATCTTTGATCAACGAGCTAGTCTATTAGAGGCATACTAGGGACATGGTTTTGTCTATGTATCCACATATGCATCTAAGTCTTCGATCAATACAATTATAGCATGGATAATAAAAAAATATCATGAACAAGGAAAAATGATAATAACTAATTTCTTATTGCCTCTAGGGCATATTTCCAACAACAACAAGTGCATGTCAGGCAGTGGAACCGGTCTCACGTAAGCGTACGTGTAAAGTTGGTCCGGGCCGCTTCATCCCACAATACCGCCGAATCAAGATAAGACTAGTAGTGGTAAGCAAATTAACAAGATCGACGCCCACAACAACTTGTGTTCTACTCGTGCATAGATTCTACGCATAGACCTAGCTCATGATGCCACTGTTGGGAGACGTAGTAGTAAATCAAAAAATTCCTACGTGTTCACCAAGATCTATGTATGGAGAAACCAGCAACGAGTAAGGGGAGAGTGCATCTTCATACCTTTGAAGATCGCTAAGCGGAAGCATTACAAGAACGCGGTTGGTGGAGTCGTACTCGTAACGATTCAGATCGCGGTGGACTCCGATCTTAGCGCCGAACAATGGCGCCTCCGCGTTCAACACACGTGCAGCCCGGTGATGTCTCATATGCCTTGATCCAGTAAGGAGGGAGGAGAGGTTGAGGGAGATCTCCGGCAGCACGACGGCGTGGTGACGGTGGAGCTGCGTGGTCTCCGATAGGGCTTCGCCAAGCACTACGAAGAACGAGGAGAGGGAGGAGTCGGGCTGCGCCGAGAGGAGAGGAACTCGTGTGTTGCAGCCCTCCCAAACCCCACATATATGTAGGGGGAAGGAGGAGGAGGCACCCCATCTAGGGTTCCCACCCTAGAGGGTGTGGCAGCCTTAGATGGGAGGGCAGGCGGCCAAGGTGGGAGGAGGGGCGGCGCCCTAGGGTGGGCCTTGGGCCCATCCACGCCTAGGGTTTGCCCCTTCCACCCCTTGTTGTGCCTTGGGCTGGGGTGGGAGGCACACCAGCCCACCTAGGGGCTGGTTCCCTCCCACTCTTGGCCCATGAAACCTTCCGGGGCCCATGGCCCCTCCTGGTGGACTTGGGAACCCTTCCGGTGGTCCCGGTACACTATCGGTGACTCCCGAAACACTTCCGATGACCGAAACCTCACTTCCTCTATATGAATCTTTACCTCTGGACCATTCCGGAGCTCCTCGTGATGTCCGAGATCTCATCCGGGACTCCTAACAACCTTCAGTAACCACGTACACTATTTCCCTATAACCCTAGCATCATCGAACCTTAACAATGTAGACCCTACGGGTTCGGGAGACACGTAGACATGAACGAGACACCTCTCCGGTCAATAACCAACAGCGGGATCTGGATACCCATGTTGGCTCCCACATGCTCCACGATGATCTCATCGGATGAACCACGATGTCAGGGATTCAATCAATCCCGTATACAATTCTCCTTGTCTATTGGTATGATACTTGCCCGAGATTCGATCGTTGGTATCCCTATACCTTGTTCAATCTCGTTACCGGCAAGTCTCTTTACTCGTTCCGTAACACATCATCCCGTGGCTAACTCCTTAGTCACATTGGGCTCATTATGATGATGTCTTACCGAGTGGGCCCAGAGATACCTCTCCATCACATGGAGTGACAAATCCCAGTCTCAATTCGTGCCAACCCAACAGACACTTTTGGAGTTACCCTTAGTGCACCTTTATAGCCACCTAGTTACGTTGTGATGTTTGGCACATCCAAAGCATTCCTACGGTATCTGGGAGTTGCACAATCTCATGGTCTAAGGAAATGATACTTGACATTAGAAAAGCTTTAGCAGATAAACTACACGATCTTGTGCTATGCTTAGGATTGGGTCTTGTCCATCGCATCATTCTCCTAATGATTTGATCCCATTATCAATGACATCCAATGTCCATGGTCATGAAACTGTGACCATCTATTGATCAACGAGCTAGCCAACTAGAGGCTCACAAGGGACATGTTGTGGTCTATGTATTCACACATGTATTACGGTTTCCGGTTAACACAATTATAGCATGAACAATAGACAATTGTCATGAACAAGGAAATACAATAATAACCATTTTATTATTGCCTCTAGGGCATATTTCCAACATCTTTGACCTTCAGGTTGCAGGCGGTGGCTATAAGCTGTTGCCTGAACTGTTCCTGATCTCCAAGGTTATCGTGGATGGCGAAGTCGTCAGCTTCCGGGATGTACTCCTCCTTGATAGGGTGGAGGTAATTGTCGTCCTCGGAATCATCGGGGTTGTGCTGATCTTCCGGCCTCTCCTAACCGTCTAGTGGGTGTTCGGAGAGATCAGGGTCATCGAGGTCTTCCGGGGTATCTCCGTCCCCGGTGCCGGTGATAGCTTTTCTTCTCTTTTTTCCTTTTGATCGTTTATGCGGCTTCCAGCGCCTTGACGGTGCTTCACCCGATTTGTCGCCATTGTTTTTAGGTGTGTGCTCTCTGTTAGCGGCTGGAGTGTCCACCATGTAGACATCGTACGTGGAGGTGGCGGCCCACCGCCCGGCTTTAACGGGGGTGGGAGCGCCATCTTCCTCATCCATGTATTCTGCCTCCTCAAAAGCGTAGTCCAACATGTCGGTTAAATCCTCGACAATGGCTATCAAGTGGGTGGTGGGTGGGATGAAAAATTCATCCTGACCCACCTTAAGGCCGATCTGAGCATGGACATGGGTTGGGTCGTCGGTAATTTTCAACAACAAGATCCGATCTACGGCCTCGTTGAGTGTTGAGAGCTCGATCGTGTCAAACTGCTTAGAGCTCTCGGAGTTAATCTCTGATGCATCCGTGCAAGGGGAGTGTTCGGTAAGAACAAGTATCCGGGCATCTGGCTCTATGGCCGGGCCTGGACTAAACATCAGGTCATCGTCGGGGGGATCCTGTGGGCGGGAAAGGAAGAGGAGTCTTCGGGCATGGCAGGCGAGACTACGAGCCCGGTTAGCGAAAGATCGCCCCGAGAATCTACGGAGAACTCTAGGTTCCCGAATCTGACCTCTTGATCAGGGGAGAAACTCCCAACCCGGACAAGATGGCCGATCGGGTCAGCGTGCAGCACTATGCTGTCGAATGCAAAGATCTGTCCAGGGACAAAAGTATCCATGCTGCGGACTTCTTTGTTGAGAGGGTCCCAACACAAGCCATCGATTCCTTTGGCGATCACAGCGGAACTCTCAATGAAAGCACCAATGTCGGTGTCAAAACCGGAGGATCTCGGGTAGGAGGTCCCGAGCTGTGAGACTAGGATTGATAGTAACAGGAGATGAAGGTGGCGATGTTTACCTAGGTCCGGGCCCTCCTATGGAGGTAAAACCCTACGTCCTTCTTGATTATATTGATCATATGAAGATTACAGAGTTGATCTACCTCGAGATCGAATAGCTAAACCCTAGATGAGGTGTTCCCTATCCTACAACCTAAAACCCTCCGGCTTATAAAGATGCCGAGGGTACCTAGGGTTTACACATGGTCGGTTACACATTGAAAGGAAACACATGCCTATCCACTATTCTTGGAGGGCACACCACGATTCCCGAAGCTTCCTTCATGGAGACAGGGCCTTCAATGAATCCAATGATCGGTAAATGGCCCATATAGTCTGACCCATGAGAAACAGGTCCGCCACCCGGGGACCCCTTAAACCAGGACTCCCTCAGTAGCCCCCGGACAAGCCTCCAACGCCAAGGGTGTAAGTTCCAGCTTCGCTTGATCAGAGTCTTCGTCTTGCGAGGCAAGTTCTTCTCCCCAATCAGTGATCGGCCGTGTTTAATTTGGCCTTCGATGACATGTAGTTTTCCCGATCAGTGGATCGCCCAAACACCATGAATATCTTAGCCCTAAAGGCCAAGCATTAAGGAGCAAATGGTGTTTCCTAACAAACTTTCTAACGAAAGGTCACGGCCCACCACGACCACTAAGCTAGTTGCAAAAACTCAATTCGCGATTCGAGGCTGGGTTTTTTTCATCGGCACGATCCATTAATGCATAAATCGTGCCCCGTTTCATAGGGGATATGATTAATCATGCGCGTATAACGACACACGTGTCTTGGGAAGCTGAGGAATTCACGGCACAGTAAAGGGAGGCTAACCGGCGACAAGCCCCATAAAAGGGAAAGAAAACCCCAAGGCCTAGCCGCGCTTCCCATTCGCATCCTCTGCTTCCCCAATCTCTTGAGCCTCCAAAGCCCAGATCCAGAGCTTCGTTGATGATATGAAGGTTACAGAGTTGATCTACCTCGAGACCGAATAGCTAAACCCTAGATGAGTTGTTCTCTGTCGTACAACCTAAAACCCTCTGGCTTATATAGATGCCGAGGGTACCTAGGGTTTACACATGGTCGGTTACGCATTGAAAGGAAACACATGCCTATCCACTATTCTTGGAGGGCACGCCACGATTCCCGAAGCTTCCTTCGTGGAGACGGGGCCTTCGATCAATCCAATGCTTGGTAAATGGCCCATATAATCCGGCCCCTGAGAAACAGGTCAGCCACCCTAGGACCCCTTAAACCAGGACTCCCTTGGTGATCCCCATTCTTTCATGTTGTTTAATTTGGTGGTTGATGTGTTCTCTAAAATGTTATCCAAAGTTGTTAGACACGACTTAATTCATGGGCTTCTGCCCCAAACTGTCCCTCGAGGTGTAGTGAGCCTACAATATGTTGATGACACCATCCTCTTATTACGAGACTCTCTTGAGTATGCAAGGGGTCTGAAATGGATTCTGACTTGCTTTGAAAAGCTTTCTTCCTTGCAAAAGAAATTTCACAAGAGTGATCTACATGCCATTCATGTTTCGGAAGACGTGTGTAAAGAATTTGATCAGGTCTTTTGCTACCAATTTGGGGATTTCCCATTTAAATATCTTGGAGTTCCTCTCCATTTCAAACAACTTAGGAGGGAAGATATCCAACCAATTATTGATAGAATCATCAAATATTGTCGGTTGGTTGGGTACAAATTTATCTTATAGGTGTGAACTTATTTTGCTTACTACTTGCGTTGCTAGCATCCCTACTTACCTCATGTCTATTATGAAGTTTTCTAAGTGGGTCATTGAGGCCCTTACTTCCAAGATGGCTCACTTCTTTTGGGGGAATGTGGGGGAGACCCACAAATACAGTTAGCTAATTTGGGGCTTATATCCAGGAAGAAAGATTTTGGAGGGCTAGGAGTCCCTAACTTAAGGGACTTCCATATGGCCTTGCTTGCCTCTTGCGTCAAGAGGTTCTATGATGGTACGGATAATGATTGGAAGAAGATTATCTCCTATAAATATTCCATTAACAAACACAATATTTTTTTCTCTAAGTCCAACTTGGTCTGTCCCTTCTGGAAAAGTGTTTGTTGTTCTTTTGCTACTGCTAAGTTTTTCTACAAGTGGATCTCAGGTGATGGTAGGAATACTGCCTTCTTCCATATGGCCTTGCTTGACTCTTGGGGCAAGAGGTTCTATGATATTAGGGATAATGATTGGGAGAAGATTATCTGCTATAAATATGCCATTAACAAACCCAATATTTTTTGCTATAAGTCCAACTTGGTCTCTCCCTTTTGGAAAAGTGTTTGCTAGGCTTTTGCTGTTGCAAAGGTTTTCTACAAGTGGATCCATGGTGATGGTAGGAATATTGCCTCGTGATGGTAGGGTGGGGGACTGCTCTCTGAAAACTAGTTTTTGGGAGCTATTTGATATTTGCCAACCACAGGATGCCACTTTGGCACAGGTCTGGGGTGGAGAGAACCATTGCCTCTCCTTCAGGAGATGTGTAGATGGGGAAACCATGTCTAAATGGTCTACTCTGGTGAATCTGGTTAAACAACATACTCTCACTTCTATTCCCGATTTCCCAGTTTGGGCTCTTGAATCTTCTGGTAAATACACAATCAATCTTTTTTTACAAAATGATTAACTTGGGGGGGGGGATCACATATGATGTGAGAGCTCTCATTTGGAAAATTAAATTTCCCCAGATATCCATGTCTTCCTCTGGTTGATGACTAATAATAAAAGTCTCACCAGAGACAATTTGGCCAAGAAAACGCATGTGGATGACCCATCTTGTGTATTTTGTAATGAACTAGAATCCATTCAGCACTTATTCTTTGATTGCTTGGTTCCTAATGAGACATGGTCTACTATTACTGATATTTTGGGTGTTTCTGCGCCTACTTCTTTCAAATCTTTAGTTTTCTTTTGGAAACACGGGAAAACTATGGGGGTTGTTAATGTGATCAATTTTGCTGCCTTGTGGAGCTTATGGCTTTTGCGTAATGATTTTGTCTTCCAGGGTCGAAAATGGCAAAATCTGAGATGTGTGTTGGATTTTGTGGGGGCAAAAATCAACCAGTGGAAGATCTTGTCAACACACGTCCAGGGTGCTCTTCTTCTCTGGTGCTTAAGACTCTTGGATCATTGAAGAGAAGAGTTTCTTAGGATTGCTTGGAGACCTTGATGTCACTAGGGGGTATTGTTGTGTGTTGGCTCCGAGATTGTTTCATAGATGTTCCCCCCCCCCACCCCACCCCCCGTGTGCCTATTGTGGTGTAGGTTTTGTAATAGGGATATTTTTAGAACCCTTTCACTAGCACTTTGTGTTTGTGGATGCTACTCTTTGATTGCTACCGAGAACTGATTAACAGTCTGGTTATGTTTGGTTGTGGCCTTGGCTTAATAAAGTTGAGGCTAGGGGCAATCCCTCTCTTTTCAAAAAAGAGTGATGATGAGACGCGCCAACATGGCGTGGGACCCAGTGTCGATGACTAGAAGATTCGGGAGAGGGCGTGTGCCATGGGCTTTGGTGGAAAAAAACAGGAATTTTATTTTCGCACGAAAAACCACTCAATTTTTTGTGTGAAAAAACAATGAAACGTCACTATAACAATTGGGTCCCACCCGCCAGGGCACATTACAAAGAGGAAATTGGGACGCAAAATATTGCGGAGCGGAGGATCGATCACACGTCATGTTCGTTTCTTGTCGTACAGGCTAGCCGCAACACCAACTCTCACTTTCGGTTCAACTAGGATTTCTACCCTTAATAGCCTATAAACGAGCACGCACATAAGGCTTCAATAGGTTGCAGTCACTGTGGCCCATTTGCAGAAATTATTTTATTTTCCTTTCTTAGAATTCTGTAAAAATATCTAAATTAAAAATAATATACATACAAATGCTCATATAATTGTAAAATTGTTCTTATTTTAAAGATTTTTAATTTTATCCTATAATTACTCAGATATTATTTAAAAATAGTTATATAACTAAAATAATATTGTTGAATTATAATAAATTTCTTGAATTATAAAAATGCAATTAATGTATTCAAGAAATATTCATGTATTTTTAGGCTATATTCATGCATTCACAAAAAATATTCATGTATTCATTTTACGAGAATTATTATTACTTTAAAATGTTCATGTAATTTTAAAAATATTTGTATAACCAAAATAATAAATATGAATGTTAATAGTACTCCCTCCATTTTTGTTTAAAGGGCGCAGCTCAAAAATCTCTGGGACCAAGGTGCCTAGCAATTGGACGAAAATCGTGGCCGTGGGACGTGAAATTAGCATCGGGAGTTACGGTTCTGCGCCTAACTAATCGCGTTAAAAACGCTTAGTAACCCCCACGCCCAATCAGCGAGCCATCTCCTCGGATGCACTGGTGGAGCCAATTCCAGCCGCGATTTCCTCTCTTTCTTCTTCTTCCCGCACTCGTTCCTTTCTCCCCGCTCAGTTTCCATCAAAAACGCGAGTGAAAATTTCATCTCCGATCGAAAACTCGCGCCGATCTTCCCCGCTGCCAAATTGTAAACGAAATTTTCACCGATCAATAGTTCCCACCGATCTTCCCGCCGGTGCTCTCTTTATATATGTGTGCAGACGGAGGCACACGAACAGACATCGGTCTGCATCTCTCCTCCATCTCACTCCAATGGCGCCGCCACAGCCAGGGGGATCAGATCGCCGGCCTCCTCCTCTTGGCCTCCGTGGGCTTTCGCGCGTGGCTTTCCAACCTAGATCGCCGCCACCAGGAGCAGTTCCTCCTCCTCCTCCTCTTGGTCTCACTAGACGCGCGTCGATGCCAGCTTTCTCCATTGGCACCGCTCGCTCGGAGCCGCATCCTCCTCCAACGACATTGCCTCGACGGCGCGTCGGCCTCGCACGCCCATCTCGTCCTCCGGCACCTAACGAGGTCGGTTCCTCGAACTGGAGTGTCTCCATTGGCGGAGCCGTGGCAGGTAGCGGAGAGATGGTAAGATCTTCGTTCGTGGGGTTTAGCCTCGTCAATGGTGGCGGCGGGATCTCATTCGGCAGTGGCGGCAGTGAGTCCATGGGCTTCACTTTCAGTTTCGGCGCCGGTGGCATACGGATCAGAGATGGATCCTCCCGTGCTGCCACCATAGAAGGTAAACCCTAAACCCTAGTTGTAGATCATGTACTCATAGTTTTTTGTAGTTTTAGATGATCATGTACCCTAAAATCTTGTCTGCTGTCACGTGTGCATGATCAAAGGAACTGGGCTCGGCCTTGCTGGACAGAATGGGCAGGAGATGACCAACGAAGACACTCCAACAATTGGCTACCGAGGGGTTGGATACAACCCAAATTTTGCCCATGCCGACGAATACCCTCCTAGTCAAGAGCATGTTCAAATCCAAAAAGAACCTATCGATTTGAGTAAGCACCTTTTGATCATATTTGTGTGTTTCAGTAATATTCAATATTTTTCGCATCTAATTATTCTGTCCAATGCATTTAGATGTTATGTCGAACAAGGAGACAAGAACGCACTACCGTACAGATGATAAGCGACACATATATTCTGAGATCCTTGCCCGTAATGGTGGGGGTAATAGGTTGAAGCATGGAGTTTCTAAAGCTGTTGCACTAGCTTGTGAATGTCCAAGGAGAATAGTGCAAAGGGTATGGCAGCAGGCTAAAAATGGTGGAGGCATTACAGGGGTAAAAAACAATCGGAAGCTCAAATCAGGAAGGAAAAAGATAAATTTAAACATAGATGCATTGGAGGCCATCCCACCTGGAGAGAGAACAACATTAGAACAAGTTGTTGAACATCTAAACTTGTCAACTACCACTGTTTGGAGGAGGTGAGAGTTCTACTACTGAATTGTTGTCAAATTTCTACATGTCAACATTCCTTTATTTTATGGATTTCTGAATGATAGGTTGAAGATGAAGGAAATTCGACGAATAACAAGTGAATTGAAGCCCACCTTGACTGATGCAAACCAAAGGGCTCGTCTGGAGTATGCTCTTATGCATCTTGAACCATGTAGCATAACATCCCTAGGTGGTATTAATCCCACATTTAGGGCTGATATGGATGTGGTTCATATAGATGAGAAATGGTTTTATCGCACGCGGAAGACCCAGAACATGTGTTTGAGTCATAGAGAGGAGGCACCACACCGGGAATGTAAAAATAAAAGCCACATTCAGAAAATTATGTTCTTGTCCGCAATGGCTAGACCAAGGTATGATGCTCAAGGTAATTGTGTGTTTGATGGCAAGATAGGGGTTTGGGCTTACACAGAGTGGGTGCAAGCTAAAAAGAGAAGTCAGAATAGGTTGGTACTTGTTCTTGTTACTACTTTGTGCTAAAAAAAATTGTGCACATTATTCACTACTTTGTGCTATGTTTGAGTATATTTGTTTCTATATCCATAGGTTGAGGAGGGCATGGGAGCTGAATCCTGCAGATACAGTGGACAGGGAGAAAAGTCGGGAGTACTTAGTGAAATACGTACTGCCGGCTATAAAGGAGAAGTGGCCTGAGAGCGATAGATGGAATACCATCTACGTACAGCAGGACAATGCTAAGACTCATATAAAACCAGATGATACACTTTTTTGCAGGAAGCTGCTAGGGGTGGTTGGGATATTAGGATGATATACCAACCACCTAATTCTCCTGACACAAACATATTAGATCTTGGTTGGTTTGCCTCAATCAAGCAATGTTCCATAGAAAGATGCCCAAGACCCTACCCGAGATTGTCCAAAAGGTATTGCACTGATTAGATCTTGGTTGGTATTCTTTTTATGTTCTATGTGATATATACCTATTTGTGTATGAACTGTTTTGAGTTTTTCATGTCATGTGTCATAGGTTAATCAATCCCTAGCTGAGTACCCCCCATGAAAGGCTCAATAGGATCTGGTTGAGTCATCAAGCGTGCATGAGAGAGATCATCAAGCACAAGGGGTCTATCCACTATGCTGTTCCTCACTTGAAGAAAAAAGCACTAGAGAGACAAGGTCTTCTCCCGGTTCGTTTGACGATTGACAGAGAATATGTCGAGCAGGCAATTCAGTACTTGAACTCAACATGAGTTGTAACATTAGCATTGTCTCACAGAGATCATCAAGAACATGAGTTGTAACATTAGCATAATTCACAACCAAGATCAAGGTTCACAGATTTTTTTTATTTCAATCCATAATTCAAGCCTAGTTCATCTCGGTGTCCGGCACAAATGCATTGTCATCTTCGGCAACGGTTGAGGTGTTGCGACCGCAACGAGAGCACACACCATCTTCACCAATTTCCACAGTCGTTGCGCAGTCCTTGCATCAGTAATCATCACAAAGAAGTGGATTTCCGCACAGCTCACAAGGTACCACGTCCATTGGCACCGGCAGAGAGCAAGCAAGACAGCAAAAAATCGATGCCTCACCACGCACACCACAGTTGCGGCACATTGCAGGGAAGATGCATCCATCACATGAAGACGTAGCCCTGCGTCGCAGCGCGAGGTTAGTGCTGCGGATGTACCTTGCCCTAGCCGAAATCCTTGATTCACCAGCTCCGACATTGGTTGCACGATCAACCATCTGGAAAAGATCTTGGATGGTTGCATAAACCCTCTCGAATTCATCCTCGAGTTCTATCACCTGGCCATGTGTTACCTCCACCTCGTCATCCTCGCGTTCTTTGACAACCTCCACCTCGCCCTGCACCTCTTCAACCTCGCCGAGCTTCTCCATGTTGCCTTCCTGCTCGCTGGCTCAAGAAAGAGGAAGCAATGTCTGCACTTTTATACACAAGAGGAAGAGGAGGCGGTGGGAAAAGGAGAGCAACAGCTTCTGCATGCAACACGGAGGGAGTACAGACGACGGCATGCAACTAAAGTAATCTGCGTTCACACCTCTACAAGCCACAACTTGTTCCCACTTGCATGCAGACTCCGGAAGGGAAGAGGAAAGAGAGAAATTAAGACTCTAATTAATGTATTGCACCTTTGCATGCTTCGATTGTGAAAACGACTGAATTTGGAGCTGCGCCCTTTAAACAAAAATGGAGGGAGTATTCAGGAAGTAAAAAACTATTGTGAAAAATGGACCGCGGTAACTACAGCCCATTTAAGCCCTATGTGGATGCTTGCATATAGGTCATTAAACTTAGCACCCTATGCATATATGCAAACGTGGTTAGCACCGTAGATGCATGTCGAAGTCAAGTTTTGTCACCGGTTCAATATACTCCCTCCATCCGGTGAAAAGTGTGCGTTTGGTTTTAAAATTTGTCCATAAAAGAGTGTGCTTCTATCTTCCCAATGCACTTTAAAGTAGGAAAACATGCTTCTCTCTCATCACACGGTAATCAAGACCAATATCATTCTACATATGGTCTTCTTAATTTCTACATGCACTTAGCTCATTGAAGGTTGGGTAATTAAAGAGGAAAGAGATGATGGCTTGCACCTTTTCAATGCATTTTTTTATTTCACTTCATAATTTGTCTTATAATTTCTATATGTACACTTTTCACCAGATGGATGGAGTATGCCGCAAGTTTTAGCATCAAACTGACTTTCTCGTCAAGTTCATATCTTTGATGCAATTGACTCTTTTCTTTAGTAATAAATCTTCCTCACTTGATTTTAACTGTTCGGTCTGATAACTAATCGACTGGGCCCAAAGTTCATGCTCTTGTGACTCTTGCATCTGGGACAAGAACCACCTGATGTGGAAACAGCAGCAGCGTCAGAATATCTACCGTAACTAGATCATTAAAATAATGACTTAAAACGTTTTATATTTGTTTATGAGAGGAAGTAGTTTGCATGGCGTGCACATTAATTAGATGAATGGATTGGGACCTCGCAAAAAAGATAAGAATGGATTGAGTAGGTTAATGCATGGCTGCTCGGGCTATGTGTGCCTATCTGGGACAATATGATTAGTTGAGTGGTGTATATAAAAGAAAACATGTGATCGCATAATGCCATAACATACTACCATAATTTATTTTATTTTGATAGTATACAAGTAGTTGGTCGTTGGTAGCAACAAAATCAGTTGTTATATGTACGACCAGCCTCTCCTCACATTCGCAGGCATAGAAACACATGTTTAGGCTTCAGCACCATGAGTTCATCAGGAATTTGCAAGCACCTCAAATATGCTTACAAGTTGGTCGTAGACAACTTCCTAGCCATGACGACCATATCAATGGCCGCAGCCGCTGTGGTTGTGGCGGGAAGGCTCGAGCCCGATGAGATCATGGGTCTTACGCCCGCGCACCTCTTCTTGTCCGTCTTCCTCCCCGTCTCTGCGGTCACCATGTATCTAATATCGCGGCGGCGACGGAAGGTGTACCTCGTCGACTACGCCTGCTTCCATGGCACTCACCATTACCGCATCCCATTTGCCTCCTTCGTGGAGCACGCACGCGAGATACCCACTTTCAACGAGGGGAGCATCCGCTTCATGTCCCGGCTTCTCAAGAGCTCGGGCCTCGGGGAGGAGACATGCGGGCCGACGCCGGCGCGCTACATCCCGCCGCACAAGCACTGCACATTGGACGCCGCCCGCGAGGAGGCCGAGCTCGTCGTCTTCTCGGCCGTCGACGAACTGTTCTCCAAGACGAACGTCTCTCCTAACGACGTCGACATACTCGTCGTCAACTGCAGCGCCTTCAACCCCACGCCGTCCTTCGCCGACATGGTCGTGAACAAGTACAAGCTGCGAGGCGACATCCGCGGCGTGCACCTATCTGGGATGGGGTGCAGCGCCGGGCTGATATCGGTGGAGCTTGCGAGGAGCCTCCTGCAGGCGGCGCCCCGAGGCGCACGAGCGTTGGTCGTATCTACGGAGACCCTCTCGCCTCTCCTCTACGCCGGGAACGAGCGGCCCATGCTGCTGCCGTACTGCCTGTTCCGCATGGGCGGAGCGGCCGCGCTGCTGTCCACGTCCGCCGCCGATGCCCGGTTCCGGCTCACGTCCACCGTGCGTACGACCACCGCGGCGGATGATAAGTCATACCGGTCCATATATCAGGAGGAGGATGGCAAAGGGAACAAGGGTGCTGGTCTCTCCATGGACCTTATCGCCGTCGCCGGCCGCGCCCTCAAAGCCAACATCACCGCCATCGCACTCATCGTCCTCCCAATCTCCGAGCAGCTTCTGTTTGCAATGTCCTTCGTGGCACAAAAGCTTTCCAGCGGGCGTGTGAAGTTGTATGTCCCCAACTTCCTCACGGCCTTTGAGCATTTCTGCATACACGCCGGTGGGTCTGCGGTTGTCGACGAGGTCCAGCGTAGCCTCGGCCTGTCGGACAAGCACGTCGAGCCGTCGCGGATGACGCTGCACCGCTTCGGAAACGTATCCAGCAGCTCGGTTTGGTATGAGCTAGCCTATATCGAGG
This sequence comes from Hordeum marinum, assembly GCA_022496015.1. Taxonomy (NCBI): domain Eukaryota; kingdom Viridiplantae; phylum Streptophyta; class Magnoliopsida; order Poales; family Poaceae; genus Hordeum; species Hordeum marinum. Next base: position 497,281,325 of record CM039674.1, on the reverse strand, counting down.
CCAAGGGCCGTATGCGTGAGGGTGATCGCGTGTGGATGATCGGGTTTGGCTCTGGCTTCAAATGCAACAGTGCGGTGTGGGAGTGCATCGTCCCAGCCCCTAATAGCAATGGACCATGGGCTGGGTGCATCCACCGCTATCCAGTGCAGATTAAGTCCCCAAAAGCAAGGCCACACAATAAGTAGTAGTGGAGACGGACACTGCAAATCGGATACCCTCGATGTGCTTGCGTGTGTGTGATTGAATTCATGCTCTAACCAATTCATTCAAAAGTCCAAACTGGTAAAAAAAGATGGATAATATATTTTAGAAAAATGGTGACTTGTCAGGGTTGTTATTTTTTTCATTTTGGGGATTTACATGTAAATTCGGGTGAATGCCTTTCTCCAGAAGTAGTGGATACACTTGAAACAGTCACTCAAAAGATAAAGCCATTGTTTGCTCATAATAAAGCTACTATTTGGAAGAAAAAAAAAAGAAGTCTATTTAGTTTGTCAACAAATCGAGGTGTGCGGTTTCATCCTCCAACTTGAAAATCATACATGTCGTACCTTAAAATTTTCAAAACCAGACAAGTTTGGTCCTCTGACTCGTTCAAAACGGTTCGCCAAGTGGTTTTTACCGTAAAAGAGCTCTGATGAATCATTCTCTCGTATCGAGATGAGGCGACTAAATTTGGTAAAATATTCCGAAAAAATCATTGATGTAGTGCGTGATATAATAGCACGCATTTCCATTCAAATGAAATATGGTCATTTTTCCTTGTTACTTTTTTCTTCAAGCCCGGAATATTCTTATTTTTGGAGAGAGTTTTTGCATGCAGTACACTCATGAGTTACTTTCAGCCAGATGATTAGGATTTAGGGTGCCTCCATTCGACACAATATGGAAGACCATCAATACCACGTACTATCAAGCATGGTCCGCGGAAATTTTGCAGGAGCACATGCATAGCATTAGCATTAGCATGCACCACCACTCCTGAGCTCCTCTCAACTAATTCTTTAATGGCTTAACTCGACAAAGTGACGGAATCATCAGACCTTGTGCAACATAAGGTGTGAGTGCTTAAAAAAAACAAGCTGATTTTCTCAATCATTGATGCTTATTTGTAAAGGACAGACGGATAATTAGGCACCCCTCATATATAGATAAGCAGTGGTGTTTGAGAAGAACTCGGTTTATTTTACTAAGCATCTTGCATTATACAAGGCCTCAATATGTTTGGGTTTTTTACTTTGTAGTGCACTGTATTTTTTAGAGGAGAGTTGGAGCTTCATGGCACGAGAGCAGTTATATCTTCTCAAAGGGTCCTTTCATATTTTTGTTCTATCATCATCATACTGGTATCATGACAATCTGAACGAGAGACTGCTCGGTCCCGTACCATGCATGTGAAAAAACATGGTATACTATTGAAAATCATGTGCTCGGTACTCATGTACAAACATTTTGTAGCACAGTGTCTCATGGTTGAGAAGATAGTCGGCATGCAACTATTGAGAATTTAGAGGCTAATTGGTTTGATGCCAACACTTGGCATTGCCAATACTTGGCAATATCAAAAGGTGCCAAAGATTGACAACTTCTTATGAGGCTGGCAAGTAAAATTGGTAACCAAACAAGCACTAGCCCATATTTGACATTTGCCAAATGTTGGCATGCCAATATTCCATGACGATATTTCTTCCATGAAGCTGCCCTTAGGTTTCTTTCTGAATGTAACAAAAGGCTGAAAGTTTATCAAGGTCTGAGGAGGGGTTCTCTGTTGGCTAGGGGACTGAAACTTTCTATTTTCTTCTCGGTAGACTAAAACCAATACAAAACTGAAGCAAAATGAAAGGGCGTCTGGCCAAGACACGCCCATCTTGATGCAGTCGACGGCGGCGGCTTTTGCCCAGTGCCAGCCATCCATGGACGATATGATCGTGATCAGGTAGATGCAAGATTATCGTGAATTATGTAGCCAAGATAAGGGATTTGAAAGTTGGTATACCTATGCCAAGTAGTGGGATACCCACCCATTTACTTGAAAGCAACGTTCCAGTAGCAAGATGCAAAGGAAAAAATATGGAATCACTAAAAGGAGAAAAGGGAGCCTGGCTACATCCAGCACATGAAGATTGTTACTATTGTTACTATCATAGTCAAAAACGTCTTATATTTTGATATGGAGGGAATAGTATTTTATTTTAGAACAAGATTGCTATATCTCAAATGTTGTTTTGACCCGCAAGCATCCATCATCCGATACCGAATAACACCTCCAGAAACTTTCCTTCTACATAGCAGTACATTTGAACGAACAACCAGCAGCAAGCGTAGCTGCAGGATAAAATTTCGCAGAGATCGCATCAGAAAAAGAAGGAACTACTACTTTGAATCACATGACGCTACAGAACTCTTATTACTCTGCTTCGAAGCACAGTATACCTCATTCGCAGAATATAAGTCATGGGTGGAACTACATACACATTACATTGCGGTGAGAGTTGACACCACCAACCTTGGAGGCATTATTTACTTACTACAGTCTCCCATTCTGCATAGATCCACGCTACTATATATATTACCATCATTCGTTTCTTGATGTATTTGGAGGTGGTTTTCGGCTTAGACAAGCTGGACTACTGCGGCGATTCTCAGGGCTCCACCCTGGAGAAGATCAGCAAGTTCATCGAACAATATGGCCGTGCGCCAACCCCACCCTTTTGGAGCCTTGGGCAGGAGGGTGCCAGCCTGCTTCAGGCTTCCAAATATCATCACCTCTCTCTTCGATGGACAGATGAGCTAACGCCAAAAGACAGGTAGCAAATTATACCATGTACAGTATCAGTGGAAAATTTTGGAGGAAAGAAAAAACTGAGGTAGATACCTGATACCGAGCAGTGACCTTTTCCCGGGGGTCTATATACATATGGGCCTAAGGAAGAGGTACGTCAGCTAACCATATTGTCTTGGGACGAATGAATTGATCAATTAAGTTACTCACCTTCCTCAAGGGGTCTAACAATTCAGCTTTGCGTCTGTGGAGAAAAAGCCCTGCATTGTCGATTTGTAAAATGCTAACATGCTTTTCGGCAAACAACAAAGCTGACTAGCAAACATTACAGAATCAGATACAAAATATGTTACCAAGGGTGCGCCGCCCATGAGGATCCTCATCATTGAATGCCTGGACACTTACCTGCAAACCATCATGTTTATTACCAAACTTGATTTAGGCTGTCAGAAGCATGGATAGGTAGAAGAGCAGAAAGTAATAAACCTTCCATAGCGAGCCAGCATAAAATACTTCAGCTGAGTGTTTCACTTGACCATCTGCAAGCCTATGCACATCTTCAAATTCAACCCTGTGTTTAGGTATAGACTGGTCAGAGCTTAATATAAACATGATATTAGTGTGCACACCAAGCTCCAAGTTAATGAGATCTGTAGGGAATAAAGAAATTGACATCAGAAGTTTTGAGCATGTCTTGGTTGGCTAGATTAATAAGAAATTAGAAGTTGTTTCTTCCGCCTGCCTTTGGTGAAGGCATTAATATCCAACAGGAACACTCAGATTGCTTGAAACAGATGATTTGGCAATCAAGTAAACACCATAAAGAACAAGTCGAGTTATTTTTTTCAGGAACTATGTCCAAAGAGGTGGTGTGTTTTGTAAGAGCAAAGGCAGAATAAATAGGGATCTTACCCAAAGCGGAAAGGAGGGAAATGACTAAGCGGAGTTCTCATGTCCAACGATATAGCTGTGTTATCTGCACTTTCCCAACTAAGTTCATGCTCTTTTGACTCCTGCATCTGGGGAGAAGAACCACCTGGTGTAGAAACAGTAGCAGCACCAGAGTATCTAGTTTGCATGCCTGCCTCAAAAATACTTTCTGCCTGATGATGAGAGGCATTACTTTCTTGGCTAAGATTAACCAGTGCAGTCAGACCATCTCCTGGAATATCTCCATTGTGGTCAACTCTAGGTTCTGATTCATCATTGGCAAATGATTGCTGACCATTCCTTGAACCAAGCCCATAGGGAACACGAGAGAAGACATAACGCGTAGGAGCCCAAGCAGTGCCAGGCACATTTGAGTTTCCTCTCCCAATGCCAGCAAGTCCATCAACTGCTCCTCTTACATTGACACGCACAGGACTAAACATACCATTCCCATCGCCTTGGGCATCTGCAAGGTAGATACTACCTGCAGTTCCTGAAGCACTTGTTCTATCATGCTCCTGCCTGTAGTGGCTGTGTGTGCTCACATATGCTTGTTTACAAGCACAAGAATTACTTGTAAGGCAACAGCTTCTGCAAGTATCAGCAACTATTGCTTGCACTCTGTGGCACAGGAGCATCTGCATTAACAAATCACCAAGGTTTCAGAGATGGTCTTAGTGGGAACAAAGTATATAGAAGGGGGAGAAGTAGACTAAAACCTGTAGCCAAAGACCATCGTTTACAGCTTTGCAAGGAAATTCAAACTCTTCAAGTTGCTTTCGAACACTTAACAGTGCATCAAATGACATATTGCAATAGAGAAGAGAACCCCTTTCGAATATATTCAGGAAAGTATTATATTCATCAGTAGACAAAGAAGAACTTCCCCTACTGCATCTAACCTGTCTTCGACCAACAACCCTACCACCCCAAAGAGGTGCAGTGGGTCTTCCCCACTCACATGGAACTAATCCATTACTTGAAGAAGTTCTCGAGAAGTAATTCTTTGTTTGATCACTAGAAAGCCACATATTTTCGTTAAATTGATAAGAGGTGCTTTCTGCAGATGGTCCTCCTGTAGAAATATCATTCTCCATCCTCTTGGAAGCTTCAGCATTCTGAATGATCAGAAGAAACAGTACAATCTTAGTGTAATTATCATGTTTCTGGTAAAGTGGTTTGTTTAATGAAAGAAGGGAGTGCATAGCATGTTGAAAACAAGCCAACACGATCTTCTTACTTGTGGTATGGAGTGCGGTGTGCTATCCTGCGGAATTACAACATTTGGAACATCAATAATATTATTGGCAGCTTTACTCGCCATGTTATCATGCAACTTCAACTTCTGCAGTTCAGATTCCATTAGCTGCTTCTCACCAGTTTCATTCATCAGACTCTTTCCCTTTCCCATGGAACAATCAACAGTTGATGAGCTTGCCACAAGGTGCAAATTTTCGTTTCCGCTAACTTCTACATCAGAAACAGTGACCTTTGCCAGTAGAGCAAATAATGCTAGTTCAAACCTTCAAGTTGCAAGACAACCAGTTATCATAATTGGGCTTCAAATTCTAATGCCATCAGCAGACAACACATACATACCGTTTCTCCTCATTAGGTACCCACAGTTCATCAGATGTAAGGAGAGCATGCAAAGTTTGTGAAGAAAGTTTTGGAAGCACCTTCAGCAAAAACAAACATTGAAAATCAATTATCAAAATTACGTACGAAGAACAGGCATGGAAACTCTTAAGCTTAAAAGGCAATGTAGCTTGTATGACATATTCAAGATTGAAATTCACACAGGTCCAACCATATGTGTCATAATTCAGCATTCACGTCACATTCACATCAAAGTAATAGCTAAATAAAATCAACCAGTTCAACATTCAAAAGCTTTCTATCCATTTCTGGCACACCAGAGTTGCATTTGTACTGCAATATGTATTCTTTCTTTGGCGAAGGAAAATGGTAATGAAAGCCACAACAATGTAGGGGGGCAGATTCAACATTCACTACCAAACCAGTGAGCAAGGCTTAATTTCTATTCACCACAGCATAGTCTTAGTCTTTACATTAAAAAAAAATAATACCAATACTGCTGAAAATGTAAGCATGGATAATAAATTCCAAATTGTTAAGTAGCTGAGCTTTTTGGACACTATCTAACACAGATGCAATAACACTATACCAAAATTAAAGTCACAACAAACAACTCCCTCTGTTCAGAAATGCAGGTCGACCTAGGGTTCATGCAGTCAGTTTTTAATACCTTTGACCACTAATCTGTGGAAAAATACATAAATTGACTTATATGCAAAAAAAACATTGGGTTTGTCGTGGATTTTTTTTTATTCTTTTATAATACTTGTTGATAAAGAGCATACTAAAAGCTGGCAGTTACCAAGTTTCCTACTTGAGCAAAAAAATTGACAAGTGTAGCTTTTGAACCAGCAAGATACCCATGAATGCTCCTTGGTCCTTACCTCTCGTAGTTCCAGTGTAGCACTTTGACAAAGATAACCCCAGCAAGCATTTCTGACACGCTCTCCATGACTACCATAGTCTTGGCTTTCCGCAAACAACTAAAAACCATAGGAGAGAAATAACGTCATAGATAAAGACAGGGAAAGTAGTATCATTGACAAAGGACACCATGTACATATAGGTCCCAAAGATAAGCTGATGGACTAACCTGATATTGTAAAAAGTTTGATGTCCAAAGCTCAGAAATAATAAAATCTGTACAGATTGTACACAAGCCCTGCAATAGTCAATTGTCAGTAAAAGACAATAGAAAACAGTTGAGGACAATAAGAACTCTCTCAAATAGAAGAAACCTGAAGATCCAGGAATGATGCAGCTGCTAGTACACGAAACGCATTGTTATCATTAAGCTTGGGGGGTTGCCCATAAAGATATGCCAGCGCAATTGCAATTGCCTCTGAATCAATATTAGAATCATCTATATGCAAGACAACTGTAGGTGCTCCAGCTTCTCTCCATGGGCCATGCAACATATTCCTGGCAGTTATTTTACACAGAGCCTGCTTATCAGTTTCAGAAACTGGCACAGTATTAATCTGGACAAAATTGACTGTTAGTCGTAAGAAAAGATAATAATCTAGTGAAATGAAGAGGTTTAGTTGCATAAGAAGGTTCCTTTCTATGTTGAAGGTTTACATAGGAAGGAGATATAGGCACTGAAAGGTACTTTGTATTGAGGAGTTCTATCAGACTTTGTTGATTACTTCCGCTGGTGCAAAATGCAGGGACCCACACATTCCCTGGTTTAAGTTTGACCAACCATTGAAATAATGAAATGTGATGTGACATAGAAGGGGCATCACTCGAAAATGCTTTTGATTATGAATCCAAAGTGATGCTTGTGTAGCATGACCAACATTTGATTTTATTAGCATAGTCGTTGGTCAAATGTCAACCTTAGGATGTGTGGGTGTCTTAATTTTGCGACAGACCACTAACTAGCCATCAGGCTTCCATTTAGCTTTGTACTATATGATAAAGGTTTTTGAAAGAGGGCTAACTTGATTCATTTGGAAATGCAAAGGTGAAATCTAACTTCCTTTTTGGGGGAAAACAAAAAAAAAACTGCACTATCTTGCTGCAATCAGCAACAGAATTGAACTAACTTGCTCCAATCAACAACGGAATCGGTGCTAAATGCGCAATTCCTCTCAATTCATTCCATTAAACATTTTCAACAGGGGTCATAGAACGAGAATTTTCCACTTGGAAGTATCCCCACCGTGCAGTCCAACAGAAATGTATTCCTACTCTATGAAACAATCTTAGAAACTCAACCTCGGCAACAGCGCAAACTCCGATGGGAACCGGCCCGGGGTCCCCGCATCTGCACTCGAGAAGGAGGCTGACCTGAAGTAGGTGCTGCGGGAGATGATGAGGCGGTGGAGGCGGTAGGTGGCGCCCATGGCCTCAACGACGACATCGGAGAAGGCGCCGGAGCCGAAGCCCTCGGCCTGCACGTGGTCGCAGAGCGCCGCGAGGTTGCAGTCGACGGGGCGGAGCTCCGCCGCCGCGACCGCCAGCTCGTACGGCCGCGGCGCCCCCGCCGGCGGGGCCAGGGGCGCCGCCCCCTCCGCCGGCACGGGCGGCAGCGGGTGCGGCTGCTGCGCCGCCGCCATGGGGGCCGAGGGGCTAGGGTTTTAGTCGGAGGCGTGTCGGTGCGATGGGGGCGGGGAATGGGGTGGGGGAGAGAGACGGGGTCGATCGGGAGGAGGAAGAAAGCGTGCTCGGGAGGCTTGGTAGTAACTGTTTTTTTTCTTTTCCTTTACCGTCGATGTAGATTATGTGTTTTCATTTCGAATATGCTATTGGCCCCGCGGCAATTCTTTTTGTTTTTTATTACAATACAAACGCAGACCCTCATATATAAATATATTTTTCTAGTCCAGGAGTTGAAAGATTATTCTGCCTCAAGGGACCTAAACATCTGAACTACGCTTAGTTTGCATTGGCAAAAAGATGGATGAGGCAATATATTTGAATTGATCAAACACGATGGATCTTTTTCTTTTTTGCGAATGTCAACACCATCTTTACAATGGAAAACATTAATTATTGGACGCCGATAACCACCACACGTGTGACGGGTCTCGTGACCATATGCATGAACAGGTGACGAGACTGATGATGTCAGCAAAAATCTTTTGTCATTTTCAGTTTTTAAAATGTTTCATCTTTTAAATAAAAAATCTAATGAAAAACCATTTTCACCATTAAATCCATCGCGACGAGATCTTCGACACTAGATCTCATATCGATATGTTTCGACGACTTTTTTTTGGTTACTTTAAAAATGCATGGTCAATGGCTCAAATTTGCCATGAACCATAAACTTAATTTGCCATGATACATGCACTACAATTTGTCATGGTTCATACAAAAAATAATGTCCATGTTCAAAAAGCTAGAATTACCATGGTCAAAATACTAAAATTGTCATGATCTATAAACTCAATTTGCTGAATTACTAAAAATTGCATCAAATTTGCCGTGATTAATAGCTAAAAATTGACATGGTCAAATAATAAAAATTGTCGTGAAAAGTAGTTGAAATATAATAGTAGCTTTAAATCTGGAAGAAAAAACTAGATGAAATATGTTGTGGCAACTTTATTATAAACACTATGATAACTTCAGTGTAAACATTATGACAACTTTTGACCCCAAAAAAATATCGTCGAAACATGTCAATATGGGATATACTTTAGAAGATTTTGTCAAAATAGATTTAATGATGAAAATATTTTTTATTTTATTTTTATTTAAGAGAAAAAACAATTTTAAGTCCAAAAAATCAAACAAAAATCCGTTGATATCATATGTTTTATGTTGCAAGATGGATGGTTATGGAGGCGCGTGGACTATGTTGTTGTTGGGGAACGTCGCATGGGAAATAAAAAAATTCCTACGCACACGCAGATCTATCCATGGTGATGAGCATCTACGAGAGGGAGAGTGGATCCACACACCCTTGTAGATCGCTAAGCGGGAAGCGTTAAGAAACGCGGTTGGTGTAGTCGAACGTCTTCGCGATCCAAATCGCCGAACGTCCCGCGATCTCATCACGATCTGTCCCGTGAACACATCATGATCCGTCCCGCGAACTCATCACGATCCGTTTCGCGATCTTGATCACGATCCTTCCGATCTAGCGCCGAACGGACGGCACCTCCGCGTTCAGCACACGTACAGCTTGATGACCATCTCCACCGTCTTGATCCAGCAAGAGGGAGTGGAGAGGAAGAAGAGTTCTCCGGCAGCCTGGCAGCGCTCCGACGATGGTGGTGGAGCAATTCCGGCAGGGCTTCGCCTAAGCACTGCAGAAATCCAATCTAGAGGAGAAACTACGCACTAGAGATTAGGGTTGCACGTGGCTGAAAAAAACTATGCAAAACCCTAGAAATACACTAGTATATATAGGAGGATGGGAGAGGAGGTTGCACCCAAGGGAAGGGCCTCCCTTGGCTTCGGCCGAACTGGTGGAGGGGGAGTCCTCCTCCAATTGGGAGTCCACCTCTCACACGAGAGGTGGAACTTGGGGAGGACTCCACCCCAATTCGGTTTGGGCCTCTCTCCCCTACGCCTAGGCCACCTTGGCCGACCCCCCAGCCCACTAGGGGTTGGTGGGACGCCACTTTGGCCCATGGGGTGGGTTGGCCCCACTGGTGGACCCCCGGGACCCATTCGTCACTCCCGGTACACTACCGAAAGTGCTCGAAATCTTTCCGGAGTCCAAACACCACCTTCCTATATATCAATCTTCTTTTCCGGACCATTCCGGAACTCCTCGTGACGTCCGAAATCTCATCCGGGACTCCGAACAACCTTCGGTCACCACCATACATAACTCTATACTACCGAAACGTCACCAAACCTTAAGTGTGCAGACCCTGTGGGTTCGAGAACTATGTAGACATGACCGAGACACCTCTACGGTCAATAACCAATGGCGGGACCTGGATGTCCACATTGGTTCCTACATATTCTACGAAGATCTTTATCAGTCGAACCTCTATGTCAAGGATTCAGTTAATCCCGTATGATGTTCCCTTTGTTCTTCGGTATGTTACTTGCCCGAGATTCGATCGTCGGTATCTCCATACCTAGTTCAACCTCGTTACCGGCAAGTCTCTTTACTCGTTCCGTAATATAAGATCCCGTTACTAACACTTAGTCACATTGCTTGCAAGGCTTATTGTGATGTTGTATTACCGAGTGGGTCCTGAGATACCTCTCCGTCACACGGAGTAACAAATACCAGTCTTGATCCATGCCAACTCAACAGACACCCTCGGAGATACCTGTATAGCACCTTTATAGTCACCCAGTTACGTTGCGACGTTTGATACACACAAGGTACTCCTCCGATGTCATTGAGTTGCATGATCTCATGGTCCCATATTTGCGAGCAATTTATAGGACCCATGACCCAACTCCTCAGGCTAAACTAAGTGGTATGGATGATATAGACACCATCAATGTCTCTCTTTACCGATATTACTTGGTCGATTATGGAGGTGTTTGGCTTGACTTAACTGTGCCTTATAAGCAAAAAAGAACTTATTTATGGACTCTTGGCTTTGGGGACTGGATGTTGTTGTATGACGATAAACAAAAGGCAAAGCCAAAAGCTTATAAATAGTTACCTTCTAACTTATGAACCAAGGTGCAAACCAAAGGTACACTCACTCACCCCCCCTAATGGTATGACAGTTAAGTTCACTCTCACCCCCACCACCCCACAAGGCGCCCCCCTTGTGGAGATGACCAAAACCGAGATCAATCGCCCACCTTGTTCAAACTATCTTTACTGTTGAATTGTGAGAATCAACGAATAGTTGGACTGACAACATAATTTTATTTTGATAGTTTCGTTGATTTGAGTCTGGTTCCTAAAGGCTTTCTTGGTATTTATTGTTGGATAGAGTGCTAGCTTGAGTTTGTATCAGATGTAGAGATGACCAAAGAAATAATGACTTAAAAACATGACAACAAAGGAGATTATAAAAATCGACCACAATTCACTTAAGCAACGACTTAAATGGAAGAGGGTTTTGTTTCTTTTTATTATTATTCGGTGATTCATCTTACAAACTGAACATTCCTACTGAAATGCAAAAATCAACCACTCAATTAATTGTACATGCCCATGGAGACTTTTCTTGCGGGCATGCCTTTTGCTTCTGATGTCTCTTTGGATGGCGCCAACTCTAGCACGTTATATTGTGGTGGCGGTGCATGCACGCACTCTCTGAGGCACACACACACACACGTGACTATCAGTCTCAATGTCGAAGCACACTAGTAGAAAACAGACCTTTTGTCCGCCTCATTAGTCGTGGTTGGCTTTTGAACCAGCACTAATGTGATCATTAGTGTCGGTTCATGACGGGAATCATTAGTGTCGGTTCGTTATGGACCTTTAGTCCCTGTTCGTGCCACAAACCGGCACTAAAGGTGTGGTGGCAGGCTGGCGTCAGCCTGAGGCCCCACGTGAACCTTTAGTCCCGGTTGGTGGCTCCAACCGCGACTATAGGCAAACCTTTAGTCGCGGTTGGAGCCACCAACCGGGACTAAAGGTTTCCCTATATTGAAACCCTTTGGCGCCAGCCCGAGCAGAGTCCTCTGTTCTTCCCATTTCCTCTCCTCTCTGTTCTTCCTCTCTTCCTCGAGCTCATCCTCCATTTTTGCCAAAATTTGTCAAGATTTAGAGGCATCCCATCCATCCAAGTGTTCACAAAGGTTAGCAACTTTGTCCTTTCATCTCTCGTTGCTAGATTAACTCTTGCAATTCTCTATAAGTATAGTATTTTGAGGGTTTTAGTTTGTATGTGGTAGTTTATTTGATTTATGCAACCCTTTCTGACTCCAGACTTTTTGTGCGTTCGGTATGAACCATTTGAAGGGAGGCCATCAATTTTCAACCCTTTCTGACTTCATTTGCTATTTTTCATGCATTTACTGATTTTTTTGAGCTAAATGACCCTGAAATTGATAAGCACTACAAATGAACTCTGAAAAGGTAGAAAGTTGGCATGGTATCATCATTTCACCCACATAGCATGTGCTAAAAAGTTGAGACGGTTACGGCAAAAATTGGATGCACTTTGTGTACAAAATGGACAATCTCTTTCGAAGTATCGGGGTTTCAGACGAAAACCCGCCTGTTACAAAGGCATTTCATTTTTTAACTTATTTCAACTCCATACTTTTTGTGCGTTCAGTATGCACCATTCGAAGGGAGGCCATCAATTTTCAACCCTTTCTAACTTCATTTGCTATTTTTCATGCATTTACTGATTTTTTTCAGCTAAATGACCCTGAAATTGATAAGCACTACAAATGAACTCTGAAAAAGGTAAAAGTTGGCATGGTATCATCATTTCACCCACATAGCATGTGCTAAAAAGTTGAGAGGACGGCAAAACTGGATGCACTTTGTGTACAAAATGGACAATATCTTTCGAAGTATCAGGGTTTAAGACGAAAACTCGCCTGTTACAAAGGCATTTCAGTTTTTTTAACTTATTTCAACTCCAGACTTTTTGTGCGTTTAGTATGCACCATTCGAATGGAGGCCATCAAATTTCAACCCTTTCTGACTTCATTTGCTATTTTTCATGCATTTACTGTTTTTTTAGCTAAATGACCCTGAAATTGATAAGCACTACAAATGAACTCTGAAAAGGTAGAAAGTTGGCATGGTATCATCATTTCACCCACATAGCATGTGCTAAAAAGTTGAGAGGTTACGGCAAAAACTGGATGCACTTCGTGTCAAAATGGACAATCTCTTTCGAAGTATCAGGGTTTCAGACGAAAACTCGGCTGTTACAAATGCATTTCATTTTTTTAACTTATTTCAAGTCTAGACTTTTTGTGTGTTTAGTATGCACCATTTGAAGGGAGGCCATCAATTTTCAACCCTTTCTGACTTTATTTGCTATTTTTCATGCATTTACTGATTTTTTTTGAGCCAAATGACCCTGAAATTGATAAGCACAACAAATGAACTCTGAAAAGGTTGAAAGTTGTCATGGCATCATCATTTCAGCCACATAGCATGTGTTAAAAAGTTGAGAGGGTTACGACAAAAACTGGATGCACTTCGTGTACAAAATGGACAATCTCTTTCGAACTATCAGGGTTTAAGACGAAAACTCGCCTGTTACAAAGGCATTTCATTTTTTAAACTTATTTCAACTCCAGACTTTTTGTGCGTTCAGTATGCACCATTTGAAGGAAGGCCATCAATTTTCAACCCTTTCTGACTTCATTTGCTATTTTTCATGCATTTACTGATTTTTTTGAGCTAAATGACCCTGAAATTGATAAGCACTACAAATGAACTGTGAAAAGGTATAAAGTTGGCATGGTATCATAATTTCACCCACATAGCATGTGCTAAAAAGTTGAGAGGGTTACGACAAATACTGGATGCACTTCGTGTACAAAATGGACAATCTCTTTCGAAGTATCAGGGTTTAAGACGAAAACTCGTCTGTTACAAAGACATTTCATTTTTTTTAACTTGTTTCAACTCCAGACTTTTTGTGCGTTTAGTATGCACTATTCGAAGGGAGGCCATCATTTTTCAACCCTTTCTGACTTCATTTGCTATTTTTCATGCATTTACTGATTTTTTTTGAGTTAAATGACCCTGAAATTGATAAGCACTACAAATGAACTCTGAAAAGGTAGAAAGTTGGCATGGTATCATCATTTCACAGACATAGCATGTGCTAAAAAGTTGAGAGGATTACGGCAAAAGCTGGATGCACTTCGTGTACAAAATGGACAATCTCTTTCGAAGTATCAAGGTTTCACACGAAAACTCGTCTGTTACAACGGTGTTTCATTTTTCAAATAACCTAAGAATTACCAAATTGGATATAATGATAAAACACGATAATATTAAAACAGTAGAGAAAAGAATCAATGGAAAATCTACTTTTAAAGTAAAGTTATTCACAAACTAGTGATTCACACAAATTTCAAATAATTCAAATTTAAACTATTCAAATTTGAAAACTACTGCCACTAACAGAAAGTTTATAATTTTTTGACCTAACGCAAAAATATTCACTCATTAACTCTCAATAAAGCACAAAAAAAACTCAGAAACAAAAAAACTAAATAAAGCAAAAAATGAAAAAATGAAAAAATGAAAAAATGAAAAATAAATTAAAAAAATCCCGCCTACTGGGCCGCCACGACCTGCATAGGACTAGAAACCCAACCTGGGCCAGGTTGCAGGCCCGCAAGGCCCAGTAGGCTTACTGGGAATCGTAGCAAAGGTAGGCACAAAAGGCCTGCATTGGAGAGGAGCTCAATGAGTGACCGCGGCGGGGCTTATAAACTGGTCGAGGCGCCACTAGACTAGCGAGGTGGGACTAAACTTCCACTGCAGTGCGTCGTGTCAGGAACACATCTTTAGTCGCGGTTAGTGGCTCCAACCGCGACTAAAGACACCCTTTAGTCACGGTTGGAGCCACCAACCGCGACTATAGGGTTTCGCTTCCCGCCGCCCGCGCCCGCTGAAATTCACCTTTAGTCGCGGTTGGTGGCTCCAACCGTGACTAAAGACCCCCCCCTTTAGTCGCGGTTGGAGCCACCAACCGCGACTAAAGGCCTCCTTATATATACAACACTTCAAAAAAATTCAGTTACTCTGCATTCTTCTCCTCTTCGTGACATCGCCGTCGTCGCCGTCCCGCCTCCCCGACGCCGCCCGCGTCGTCGCCGTCTTGCCGCGCCGTCGCCGTCTTGCCTCCTCGCGCCGATCTCCGATGCCGCCCGCGCCCGTTCCTCCCCGAGCCCGGCCTAACGCCGCCCACGCCCGCTCCTCCGGCCCCGAGCTCCTCACCATCGCCGCCCCCGACTCGCCTCGCCTCATCGTCGCCCCGTCGCCCCGCTGTGAGCTCCCCCCCTCTCCCCCTCTCCCTCGCCTCTATTCCGCCATGGCGGCCGCCGGCCCCTCCCTGGCCCTCCCCCCTCCCCCCCATTTTTGATGAACACACACATAGTGTTGATAATTAGATGATTAATTAGATGTATAGATGATTAGATGATTAGATGCAAGAATTTTGACATTTTTAGAAGAATATTGATAGTTTTGACATTTGAGGAATTAATTAGTATAATGTATGTATAGAAATATTGAGGAATTTTGACATTTTGATACAATGTAGAAATTTAGGGTTTAGGGTTTATACAATGTAGAAATTTTGACATTTTGACATTTTGACATTTAGGGTTTAGGAATTTGACATTTGATCCAATATATGTATAGCAATTAGTATATGTATCTATAATGTATAGAAAACATTTGAGGAATTTTGACAAAGCATAGAAAAAAGTTTGTCATGTATTTGCAAAATCAAGTTAAACAGAATTACAAAAATCACAATGAAGCATTTATTTTTTAAAAATTTGCATAGAATTTCTTCTTGGAGTCAATGATGCCTGGACCCCATTGTTGTCTTCGACTCGTTCGCGACGACGTCCTGCTTTAGAGGGGCAACGTTCGGGATTGGGCCCCGTCGGGCTGGCACTGGGAGGTGCTACCTTCAGGGGCGTGTAGCTTGGTGAGGAACCCGGGTCCCGTCGTCGACTCGGATCTTCTTTGGTGGTGTTCGCGTGGGCCACTGTCGGTGCGGAGGCAGCCGGCCCCGCCGGAGGTGGTACGCCGCCGTGTCAGGGAGGAGGACGAGCACGTCCGTCGGTACATGGATGCGTTGGACTTCAGGTTCTGTAATACCTGGCAGGTTCTTCAGGGATCTCACCCGAGCTATGATCCTATCATAGTTCCTTCTCTTTGGGTGTCCACCGCATGCCGCGCGAGACGTCAACTGGATCTGTAGTAGTGATATTATATAATTAATAATATTTTAGATGTATTATCTAGTGATAATATTCGAGATGTATTCTAGATTATATTCGATAATATTCGAGACGATTTATTCAAGATTATATTTGATGATGCATATTTTGTACTATGATTCACTTTTCCTTATTGATTGCATGCATTCTAATTTGAATACTAAATTGTTTTATCTTTCTTATGGGTTAGTTAAAAAAAGCTATGGACAATACCGACAGAGAAGGAGAAGAGGCTCTGTTCAACATCATACGCTCCACGAGCCCAGAGCATGAACATGAAGAGGATGACGGCTCGCAATATCTAAACAATTCCGGTAAGGGTTGTATGTTTGATGAAGATGAGAGAATAGATGATTTCGACAACGATGTTGACAAAGAAAATGTTCTTCAACTAACAAAGACCGGCGAGGTATATTTATTAGATAAGCCATCCGGTGATCATTACATTTCTTAATTGAGTTGTATATGTATTAACGAATCAATCTTTCTTCTTTTAGGCCTCCGGATCGAGCAAATCTTCTACAAGCAACAGGGTAGTTCGAGGCCCGGCCGAAAAGTTGGACCCTGGCGTAAACTTCAGCATCGATTCCATCAATACATCAACTGGCGAACCGCTTGAACCTAAGAAAAATGCAACGAAGTTCAAGAATCAATGCAGAGTTATTGTCAGGGACCAAATCCCGATCTCCACACAACAATGGAAAAAGCCAGCAAAGGGAAATCGAGAAGCAGTTACTTTTGTCGATGAAAGAGCAAAAGATGTGCTTTGGACCGAACTGATGTCACATTTCACACTACCAGATAATTTGACAGATGCAGATCTGAATAAAGTCAGAAACTATGCTCTTAAAGAGATGGCGATCACATTCAACACCTTCAAGAAAAATGCATGGGCTGCGTACGTCAAAGTAAACAAGACAACTCCAAAATTCGAGGGAGCACTAGTGAAGGCAAAAGATCACTGGGACGATTTCGTGAAGTTCAAGGAATCGGAACTATCTAAGGAACGGTCGATAAAGAACAAGATTAATGCTGCGAAAAAGCAGTGGCACCATACTCTGGGGCCAGTGTTGGGGAACGTTGCATGGGAAACAAAAAATTTCCTACGCACACGCAAACCTATCCATGGTGATGAGCATCTACGAGAGGAAGAGTGGATCTACGTACCCTTGTAGATCGCTAAGCGAGAAGCGTTAAGAAACGCGGTTGGTGTAGTCAAACGTCTTTGCAATCCAAATCGCCAAGCGTCCCGCGATCTAATCACGAACAGTCCCGCGATCTCGTCACGATCCGTCCCGCGATCCAATCACGAACGTCCCGTGCCCTTGATCACGATCCTTCCGATCTAGTACCGAACGGACGACACCTCCGCGTTCAGCACAGGTGCAGCTTGATGACGATCTCCACCGTCTTGATCCAGCAAGAGGAGGTGGAGAGGAGGAAGAGTTCACCGGCAGCGTGACGGCCCTCCGGCGATGGTGGTGGAGTAATTCCAGCAGGGCTTCGCCTAAGCACTGCGGAAAAACGATCTAGAGAAGCACCGGTGGAACGGGTAGCATGAGGCCGTAAATTCTGTGCAAAACCCTTCTATTCCACCAGTATATATAGGAGGAGAGGAGGATGAGGGCTGGCGCAGGGCTGAGCCCTTCTTGGAGTCGGCCGAAGCCAAGGGGGAGGAGTCCTACTCCTCCTCCACTCCTAGTAGGAGTAGGACTCTCCCTTTTTGCCTTTTTCCCACTCTTTTTCCTTTGGGACTCTTCCCCCAGCCGCATGGGCCTGTTGGGGCTATTCCACCAGACCACTAAGGGCTGGTTAATACTCTCCCACAGCCCATGAAGCCTCTTGGGTCGAAATACCCCTCCCGGAGGTCTCCCGGTACACTACCGATGAGCCCGAAACTTTTCCGGCGACCAAACTGGGACTTCCTATATATGAATATTTACCTCCGGACCATTCCGGAGCTCCTCATGACGTCCAGGATCTCATCCGGGACACCGAACAAACTTCGGTCACCACCATACATAACTCTACACTACGGAAACGTCACCAAACCTTAAGTGTGCAGACCCTGCGGGTTCGAGAACTATGTAGACATGACCGAGACACCTCTACGGTCAATAACCAATGGCGGGACCTGGATGTCCACATTGGTTCCTACATATTCTATGAAGATCTTTATCGGTCGAACCTCTATGTCAAGGATTCAGTTAATCCCGTATGATGTTCCCTTTGTTCTTCGGTATGTTACTTGCCTGAGATTTGATCGTCGGTATCTCCATACCTAGTTCAATCTCGTTACCGGCAAGTCTCTTTACTCATTCCGTAATACAAGATCCCTCAACTAACAATTAGTCACATTGCTTGCAAGGCTCATTGTGATGTTGTATTACCGAGTGGGCCCTGAGATACCTCTCCGTCACACGGAGTAACAAATCCCAGTCTCGATCCATGCCAACTCAACAGACACCCTCAGAGACACCTGTAGAGCACCTTTATAGTCACCGAGTTATGTTGCGACGTTTGATACACACAAGGTACTCCTCCGATATCTGTGAGTTGCATGATCTCATGGTCATAGGAACATATACTTGACATGAAGAAAACAGTAGCAATAAACTGACACGATCATAAGCTACGTTTGTAGTTTGGGTCTTGTCCATCACATCATTCTCCTAATGATACGATCTCGTTATCAAATGACATCTCATGTCCATGGCTAGGAAACCTTAACCATCTTTCAATCAACGAGCTAGTTCACTAGAGGTACACTAGGGACATTGTGTTTGTCTATGTATCCACACATGTATCCATGTTTCCAATTAATACAATTATAGCATGGATAATAAAAGATTATCATGAACAAGGAAATACAATAATAAACATTTTATTTATTGCCTCTAGGGCATATTTCCAACAGTCTCCCACTAGCACTAGAGTTCATAATCTAGTTCGCATCACTATGTGATTTACATTGTAATGAATCGAACACCCATGCAGTTCTGGTGTTGATCATTTTTGGCCCTTGGAAGAGGTTTAGTCAACGGGTTTGCAACATTCAGATCCGTGTGCACTTTGCAAATATTTATGTCTTTCTCCAAGATGTAATCGCGGATGGAGTTGAAGCGTCACTTTATGTGTCTGGTCCTCTTGTGAAACCTTGGTTCCTTGGCCAGAGCAATGGCACTAGTGTTGTCACAGAACAGTTTCATTGGATTCAGTGCACTGGGCACTACGCCAAGATCTGTCATGAACTACTTCATCCAGACACCTTCCTTCGCCGCCTCTGAGGCTGCGATGTATTCCGCTTCGCACGTAGAATCAGCTACCACGCTTTGCTTGGAACTGCACCAGCTTACCGCTCCCCCATTAAGAATAAATATGTATCCGGTCTGCGACTTAGAGTCGTCCGGATCAGTGTCAAAGCTTGCATCGATGTAACCCTTTACGACGAGCGCTTCATCACCTCCATAAACGAGAAACATTTCCTTAGTTCTTTTCAGGTACTTAAGGATATTCTTGACCGCTTGCCAGTGCTCCATTCCAGGATCACTTTGAAACCTTCCGGCCATACTTATGGCAAGGCTGACATTGGGTCTTGTGCACAACATTGCATACATGATAGAGCCTATGGCTGAAGCATAGGGGATGACACTCATCTTTTCTCTATCTTCTGCAGTTATCGGGCATTGAGTCTTACTCAACTTCACACCTTGTAATACAGGCAAGAACCCCTTCTTGGACTGTTCCATTTTGAACTTCTTCAAAACTTTATCAAGGTATGTGCTCTGTGAAAGTGCTATTAAGCGTCTCGATCTATCTCTATAGATCTTAATGCCTAATATGAAAGCAGCTTCTCCTAGGTCCTTCATTGAAAAACTCTTGTTCAAATATTCCTTCACGCTTTCCAGCATTTCTATATTGTTTCCAATCAGCAATATGTCATCCACATATAATACTATAAACGCTATAGAGCTCCCACTCACTTTCTTGTAAATACAAGCTTCTCCGTAAACTTGTATAAACTCAAACGCTTTGATCACCTCATCAAAGCACTTATTCCAACTCCGAGATGCTTGCACCAGTCCATAAATGGATCGCTGGAGTTTGCAAACTTTGGCAGCATTCTCTGGATCGACAAAACCTTCGGGTTGCATCACATACAACTCTTCCTCAAGGAAACCATTGAGGAACGCTGTTTTTACATCCGTCTGCCAAATTTCATAGTCGAAATAGGCAGCTATTGCTAACATGATTCTGACAGACTTAATCATCGCTACGGGTGAGAAAGTCTCACCGTAGTCAACTCCTTGAACTTGTGAAAAACCCTTTGCCACAAGTCGAGCTTTATAGACGGTGACATTACCATCCGCGTCTGTCTTCTTCTTAAAGATCCATTTGTTCTGAATGGCCTTTCGCCCTTCAGGTAGTACTTCCAAAGTCCATACTTTGTTTTCATACATGGATCCCATCTCGGATTTCATGGCCTCTAACCATTTCATGGAATCCGGTCCCATCACTGCTCCTCCATAGCTCGTAGGTTCATTGTTGTCCAACAACATGACCTCCAAGACAGGGTTGCCGTACCACTCAGGGGTAGTATGCGGCCTTGTCGACCTATGAGGTTCAATAGCTGCTTGATCTGAAGCTTCATGATCATCATCATTAACTTCCT
The DNA here is from genome assembly GCA_022496015.1 of Hordeum marinum. Classification (NCBI taxonomy): domain Eukaryota; kingdom Viridiplantae; phylum Streptophyta; class Magnoliopsida; order Poales; family Poaceae; genus Hordeum; species Hordeum marinum. The sequence goes on along the minus strand of CM039674.1, from coordinate 497,260,515 downwards.
CTTCTACCGTCGTAGGTTCCACACAAACATCTTTCTGCGCTGCGCTACTTTCTGGTTGAAGTAAAGGTTCAATAACCTCATCAAGCTCTATTTTCCTCCCACTCAATTCTTTCGAGAGAAACTCTTTCTCAAGAAATGTTCCATTTTTAGCGACAAACACTTTGCCTTCGGATCTGAGATAGAAGATATACCCGACTGTCTCTTTCGGGTATCCTATGAAGACGTATTTCTCTGCTTTGGGTTCCAGCTTTTCAGGCTGAAGCTTTTTGACATAAGCATCACATTCCCAAACTTTAAGAAATGTCAACTTTGGCTTCTTGCCAAACCACAGTTCATATGGCGTAGTCTTAACGGATTTTGATGGTGCCCTATTTAAAGTGAATGCAGTTGTCTCTAATGCATAACCCCAAAACGATAGTGGAAAATCAGCAAGAGACATCATAGAACGCACCATATCTAATAAGGTTCGATTACGACGTTCGGACGCACCATTACGCTGTGGTGTTCCGGGCGGTGTCAACTGTGAAACAATTCCACACTGTCTTAAGTGACTGCCAAACTCATAACTCAGATATTCACTTCCTCGATCGGATCGCGGGAACTTAATCTTCTTGTTACGATGATACTCAACTTCACTCTGAAATTGCTTGAACTTTTCAAACGTTTCAGACTTGTGTTTCATTAAGTAAATATACCCATATCTACTTAAGTCATCAGTGAAGGTGAGAAAATAATGATATCCACCACGCGCTGTAACATTCATTGGACCGCACACGTCAGTATGTATGATTTCCAATAAGTCACTTGCCCGTTCCATTGTTCCAGAGAATGGCGTTTTAGTCATCTTGCCCATGAGGCATGGTTCACATGTGTCAAGTGATTCAAAATCAAGTGACTCCAAAAGTCCATCAGCATGGAGCTTCCTCATGCGTTTTACACCAATATGACCTAAACGGCAGTGCCACGAGAAAGTGGTACTATCATTATCAACTCTACATCTTTTGGCATCAATGTTATGGACATTTGTGTCATCACTATCAAGATTCAATATGAATAATCCCCTAACATTGGGTGCATGACCATAAAAGATATTACTCATATAAATAGAACAACCTTTATTCTCTGATTTAAATGAGTAACCGTCTCGCAATAAACAAGATCCAGATATAAGGCTCATGCTTAACGCAGGCACTAAATAACAATTATTCAGGTTCATCACTAATCTCGATGGTAATCGAAGAGAGAGCGTGCCGACGGCGATCACATCAACCTTGGAGCCATTTCCCACGCGCATCGTCACTTCATCCTTTGCCAGCCTTCGTTTATTCCGTAGTTCCTGCTTTGAGTTGCAAATGTGAGCAACCGAACCGGTATCAAATACCCAGGCACTACTATGAGAGCCAGTAAGGTACACATCAATAACATGTATATCATATATACCTTGTTTGTCGTTGGCCGCCTTCTTGTCACCCAGGTACTTGGGGCAGTTCCGCTTCCAGTGACCAGTTCCTTGGCAATGAAAGCACTCAGTTTCTGGCTTGGGTCCATGCTTGGGCTTCTTTGCAGGAGTAGCAACTGCTTTGCCATCCTTCTTGGTTTTACCCTTCTTGCCCTTGCCCTTGACTTTGCCATTTTTCTTGAAACTAGTGGTTTTATTGACCATCAACACTTGATGTTCTTTCTGGATTTCAGACTCAGCGACTTTTAGCATCGCAAATAGCTCGGCGACTGACTTGTTCATCCCGTGCATGTTATAGTTCATCACAAAGCTCTTGTAACTAGGTGGCAGTGATTGAAGAACTCTTTCAATGATCGCCTCCGGCGGAAGGGCAATTTCCAACTCCGCTAGATGAGTTGAATACCCAGACATTCTGAGTATATGTTCACTGATAGACCCGTTCTCCTCCATCTTGCAAGCATAGAACTTATCGGAGGTTTCATACCTCTCGATCAGGGCGTTCTTCTGAAAGATAAACTTCAACTCCTGGAACATCTCATATGCTCCATGACGTTCAAAACGTCTTTGAAGTCCCGGTTCTAAGCCATACAATATTGCACACTGAACTATTGAGTAATCTCCAGTACGTGCCTCCCAAGCGTTCTTAACGTCTTCGGAGGTCATGTCTTCTGGTTGGTCACCAAGCGGTGCATCAAGGACATATGATTTCTAGGAAGCCGTGAGGATAATCCTCAGATTACGGGCCCAGTCAACAAAGTTACTTCCATCATCTTTCAGTTTAGCTTTCTCTAGGAATGCATTAAAATTCAGGGGTGCTACTGCGCGAGCCTTTGATCTACAAAATAAATATGCAAAGTTCATTTAGACTATTGTTCAAGATAATGAGTTTAGTTAATCAAATTACTAAAGCTCCCACTCAAATTGACATCCCTCCGGTCATCTGAGTGTCACATGATCCAAATCCACCAACTCAAGTCCGATCATCACGTGAGTTGAGGTGGCTTCAATGGTGAACATCATTATGTTGATCATATCTACTATATGACTCATGTTCGACCTTTCGGTCTCTTGTGTTCCGAGGCCATGTCTATACATGCTAGGCTCGTCAAGTTTAACCCGAGTGTTCTGCGCGTGCAACACTGGCTTGCACCCATTGTATGTGAACGTAGAGTCTATCACACCTGATCATCACGTGGTGTCTCAACACGGCGAACTTTCGTAACGGTGCACACTCGGGGAGAACACAATTTTATCTTGAAATTAAGTGAGGGATCACCTTATAATGATACCGTCGTACTAAGCATAGCAAGGTGCATAAAAGGAGTAACATCACATGCAATTCATAAGTGACATGATATGGCCATGAACTTGTGCTTTAGATCTCCATCTTGAAAGCACCGGCATGATCTTCATCGTCACCGGCACGACACCATGATCTCCATCATCTTGATCTCCATCAACGTGTCACCATCGAGGTTGTCACGCCCTGCATGCTTCTACTACTATTGCTACCGTTTAGCGATAAAGTAAAGCATTACATAGCGCTTAATGATTGACACGCGGGTCATAGAATAATTAAAGACAACCCTATGGCTCCTGCCGGTTGCCGTACTCATCGACATGCAAGTCGTGAAATTCTATACATCACATGATTATCTCATACATCACATATATCACATCATGTAATTGGCCATATCACATCACAACATACCCTGCAAAAACAAGTTAGACGTCCTCTAATTGTTGTTGCATGTTTTACGTGGCTGCTACGGGTTTCTAGCAAGAATGATTCTCACCTACGCATAAACCACAACGGTGATACATAATTTGCTTTTCAACCTTCTCAAGGACCGCTTTGTCGAATCCGATCCAACTAAAGTGAGAGAAACTGCCACCCGCAAGCCATCTAGGCAACAAGTTGCATCGAGGGAACCGGTCTCTCGTAAGCGTACGAGTAATGTTGGTCCGGGCCACTTCATCTCACAATACCGCTGAACCAAAATCCGACCAAGGAAGGAAGCAATCTAATCATCAACGCCCACAAACCTTTTGTGTTCAACTCGAGATCTCATCGAACCATCAACCTAGCTCATGATGCCACTATTGGGGAACGTTGCATGGGAAACAAAAAATTTCCTACGCACACGCAAAACCTATCCATGGTGATGAGCATCTACGAGAGGGAGAGTGGATCTACGTACCCTTGTAGATCGCTAAGCGGGAAGCGTTAAGAAACACGGTTGGTGTAGTCGAACGTCTTCGCGATCCAAATCGCCGAGCGTCCCGCGATCTAATCACGAACAGTCCCGTGATCTCGTCACGATCCGTCCCGTGATCCAATCACGAATGTCCCGTGGCCTTGATCATGATCCTTCCGATCTAGTACCGAACGGACGGCACCTCCGCGTTCAGCACAGGTGCAGCTTGATGACGATCTCCAATGTCTTGATCCAGCAAGAGGAGGTGGAGAGGAGGAAGAGTTCACCGGTAGTGTGACGGTGCTCCGGCGATGGTGGTGGAGTGATTCCGGCAGGGCTTCGCCTAAGCACTGCGAAAAAATGATCTAGAGAAGCACCGGTGGAACGGGTAGCACCAGGCCGTAAATTCTATGCAAAACCCTTCTATTCCACTAGTATATATAGGAGGAGAGGAGGAGGAGGGATGGCACAGGGCTGAGCCCTTCTTGGAGTCGGCCGAAGCCAAGGGGGAGGAGTCCTACTCCTCCTCCACTCCTAGTAGGAGTAGGACTCTCCCTTTTTGCCTTTTTCCCACTCTTTTTCCTTTGGGACTCTTCCCCCAGCCGCATGGGTCTGTTGTGGCTATCCCACCAGCCTGCTAAGGGCTGGTTAATACTCTCCCACAGCCCATGAAGCCTCTTGGGTCGAAATACCCCTCCCGGAGGTCTCCCGGTACACTACCGATGAGCCCGAAACTTTTCCGGCGACCAAACTGGGACTTCCTATATATGAATATTTACCTCTTGACCATTCCGGAGCTCCTCATGACGTCCGGGATCTCATCTGGGACACTGAACAAACTTCGGTCACCACGATACATAACTCTACACTACCGAAACCTCACCAAACCTTAAGTGTGCAGACCCTGCGGGTTCGAAAACTATGTAGACATGACCGAGACACCTCTACGGTCAATAACCAATGGCGGGACCTGGATGTCCACATTGGTTCCTACATATTCTACGAAGATCTTTATTGGTCGAACCTCTATGTCAAGGATTCAGTTAATCCCGTATGATGTTCCCTTTGTTCTTCGGTATTCTACTTGCCCGAGATTCGATCGTCGATATCTCCATTCCTAGTTCAATCTCGTTACCGACAAGTCTCTTTACTCGTTCCGTAATACAAGATCCCGCAACTAAAAATTAGTCACATTGCTTGCAAGGCTCATTGTGATGTTGTATTACCGAGTGGGCCCTGAGATACCTCTCCGTCACATGGAGTAACAAATCCCAGTCTCGATCCATGCCAACTCAACAGACACCCTCGGAGACACCTGTAGAGCACCTTTATAGTCACCCAGTTACGTTGCGACGTTTGATACACACAAGGTACTCCTCTGATATCTGTGAGTTGCATGATCTCATGGTCATAGGAACATATACTTGACATGAAGAAAACAGTAGCAATAAACTGACACGATCATAAGCTACGTTTGTAGTTTGGGTCTTGTCCATCACATCATTCTCCTAATGATGTGATCCCGTTATCAAATGACATCTCATGTCCATGGCTAGGAAACCTTAACCATCTTTCAATCAACGAGCTAGTTCACTAGAGGTACACTAGGGACATTGTGTTTGTCTATGTATCCACACATGTATCCATGTTTCCAATTAATACAATTATAGCATGGATAATAAATGATTATCATGAACAAGGAAATACAATAATAAACATTTTATTTATTGCCTCTAGGGCATATTTCCAATAGCCAGGTGGCTACCAGACGGCCCTGCCTAAGGGGGATCAATCCAAAAAAGATATGATTAGTGCAGGGTTCACTCGAGTTACAATGACTTGGCCCTCGAGGTGCAGGACATGGTTTTATGCGCATGGGGGGAAGTTGGACCCAAAGACAAGGGCTATTATGGTGAAGGCAAGTCTTAAAAAAGTGACTGACTAAATTCTGATGAAAATCGAAGAAGCTAAAACGGGGGTGTTCACGCCTAACAGAGAGGACGACGAGCTTACGCGCGCCCTGAAGAATCATGAACACCCAGGAAGAACACGAGGCAAAGGCGTTGTTCCGTGGTTTGAGGGGTTTGCGGGTTGGAACAACGACTACATAAGTCGTGCGAGAAAGAAGATGCAGGAGGAGAAGAAGGAGGAGGAGGAAGCACTCCGCCTTGAAGGCCTCGAATCAAAGCACCTGGAGTTGGAATCCAGAGTCAGGCGGCAGCAGGAGTAGATCGGCTCACTCAGCCAGGAAAGGGCGTCTCAGCGGCAGCATGAGCAGATCGATCCAGCATTGGATACCACCATCCCATCTATGACGAGAAGCAGTGTGGGTTCCGCTCTGGCCGATATCGATGACGATGCACTGCTAGCCAGGTACCCTGTGGATGATATCAAATACAGGACTAATTGTGAGCTACACATGAAAGTGAAGAACTTATCCATGAAGGTGGCGGACGGCTATGCTTTAGCAAATCCCCCATAAGCAACCTGCTATTGCAATTCCATTCCAGCTGGCTATGCTCGTGTCGGGGTTGATGAAGTGATGTCAGCATATCACGAGCTACAACTTGACATTCCTGGAGGTGACGAGGAGAGAACACTGGGAGAGGCCATACATCGTATCATTCTATGGAAAAAGGATTGCATCGTCTTTCCAAGGCCACCGACTCCTCCTCCTCCAAGTCCGCCGCCACGTCAGTCGACTCCGACTCCTCCTCCAAGTCCGGCACCACGTCAGCCGACTCCTCCTCCAAGTCCGGCACGACGTCAGCTAACTCCTCCTCCTCCAAGTCCGGCACCGCGTCAGCCGACTCCTCCTCCAGGTCTGGGACGGCGTCAGCGTGCTCCGTCGACTCAGCGTGCTCTGTCACCTAAGCAACAACGGAAGAGAAAGGCCGCAGCTACGACGACTAGCGGTACAACAGGCAAGAAATACAAATATGGTCCAAGCCTCAAGCCTCTTCCGAAGTTGCCTTACCACCTGACCGACGAGGAACTCGACAGCGCAGTGGATGCCAATTTGAAGGCCCATTCTGGACCGAAACCGTCCCAGACGCCAAAGGAGAAAGTACCTGAGCATGTCTCATAACACTTCATTGATATGGCTCGACCGGCTCAGAAGGACAACGACTATGTGCGGTCTATCAAGAAGTCATATCTTGTAGGACAAAAGGAGTCGAGCTCGAGCTCGAGCCAAGGAGTTGGCAAAAAAAGCGGGAAAACTATCCCCCAGCTGGGAGAATAGGCAGTGCAATCGACCCCCCCCCCCCCCGCTCATTGTACAAACATCTGTGAGTACTGCCGGTCGGCCAGAAGTAACCGAAGAACATATTAGGTTGGCTAAAGAGGCCGGTGTCACTGTTGAACAACTCCTAGGCCTTAAGAAAATGCCCGTGCTTAAAGAGTCAGAAGTAAAATATCAATATGCCCGCGGCAAACCTCTGGTCAAGCCTGAAGATGTCAAGCTTCTACCAACGAGAATGTATGATTTACATATGTGGTACATGCAAATAACAGCAAATACCAATGAAGAGTCCCTCATGGTGAGAGTCCAAGAGAGGCATTACTTCCATAAAAACGATGTGTAGATTCATTATGTAGAGTTGTTTCAGTTATTCAATCAAGACGCACTCGACAAATCTTTAGTCAGTTGTTATTGTTTGTAAGTGATTTCTTTCTATAATTTAAGTCTCTAGCTAGCTGTACTCTCATTCATTACCTAGAATTATCCTCACTATGTTCGTTTTTATGGTATTATGCAGAATGAAGATGTATGAAATGAAACAAGCTGGACGCTATGGCATTGGGTTCATTGACCCAAATACTATTAATCAAAAGATATGTGAAACTTCATATTTGAGAAAAGACACAGAGAAAAAATGCTAGAATTTTGATGCATCTAAACACCCAACCAGAAATACTGAGTGTTACTATATATATATAGTTATATAGTTATATATATCTTATACTACAAATTCTATTTTTTGCTTACTAGACGTTAATAAGTGTTGTTGATGAGTTATGTAGTTATTATTGATCTTGTTAATCATTGAAGTTGACAAGGGAAAAGTTGAAGTACTCGACTCGCTACTCGCTATTAAAGAATCCATCCGAATACGCAATCGTGAGGGGGCTGCTTGACAGGTAATTTTAATCATTATCGCACTATGTCGGCCTCTTTAATTACTTTATTTTCTGATATCAACTAGTTAATGACTCATTTATTCATTTTCTTTGCCGGCGTGCAGGGCTTGGGCCAAGTTCATCAAACAGATCCCAGGTAACTGGGCACAACAACTGAAATGAGTGCGACCAAAGGTAATTAAGTACTACTAGCTAGCTAGCTACGTCCGTGCATCTCTTTAATTCTAGTTTCAATATCATTATCATGCTTGATTAATTATTACCTGATTGAATTTTATTCTCGTAAAATGCGTGAGGTAGGAGCGGGGAACTAGTTTATGTGCATACTACGTTTGCGAGAACATTCGCATGATCACGTCTGAAAGGAACAGAAACTCAAGAAATTTTTGGACACATTTGTCAGAGCACTATCCATAATTTTTTTATCATGATCTAGCTAATATATACACACACAACTAATATAGTCATCTTGATCTTCATCTTGTAGCTGACGGAGATGCGGGTCCAGCTCATACCAGAGGCTCGGGTACGAGCAATTCAAGAGAAATTAGCTGAATTTCTGATCGACCAGGTCATAGATCCCAAAGGAGAATACCATTACAAGATCTATAGGAATTAGCTGGATTTCTACGGGACCTGCATATATACGTAATTATCCTCAAATTGTAGTAGAAATTATATATATATATATATATATATATATATATATATATATCGAATTTCGAATTGCTAGTACGACGACCATTCACATATATATATATATATATATATATATATATATGACCGCGGTTCTACGAGAAATTTATTTATATTTATATATATGCGCATGCACAACGTGTGTACAGTATGTACGTAGTAGTGTAATATATGTTTGAAATGAAAATTAATTAAATACAAAACACAAAATTAAAAGGAAAATTAAACCATAATTAATTTATAAACCCCTAAAGAATTAAAAGGAAAAATAAAACAAAACTAAAAAACTAAATATTTTTAGTCACGGTTGGTGTTATCAACCGGGACTAAAGGTCCCCCAGCCCACGACGCCGTCGGATGCCACGTGGAGGGCCTTTGGTGCTGGACCATATTGAACCGGCACTAAAGGGGTAGGCTTTAGTCCCCACCCTTTAGTGCCATTCCCAACATTAAAGGCCCTTACGACCCGCGACTATAGGCCTATTCTGCACTAGTGACAGAAGCCATCGTAGAAGTTCTCGCGTATGCACGCCTTCGTGCAGTCCTCCTTGTCAGTGCATATGTGTTTGTAAGTCTTGCTCATGGAGTGACAAAACTGATGGTAAGCCTCAGCACCTGCATACAAAATTTAACACCCAAATTTTTATTACTATGTGTAATTGCATGATACCACCATGGTCAATGGGCCTAATGCATACGCTGGTAGAAAATTAATACTAATGTGTAAGCATGAGCCTATGATGTGTATAGATTGGAGCTAGCAAGATGAGCTTACGATAGTATTTGAACTTACTGTGGGGCATGAGGAGCAAAACCAGAGCGAAGGCAGCAAGCAGCAGTTGTACTCTGTTGAACGCCATAGCCAAAACGATTAAGCTTTTCTTTGTTGGTGCTTTGATGGGATTGATGGTAACCGATGTGCTTGTTCTTTATATAGATGTCCGTTTGATCTTGCATTGAATGTCCAAAATGGATCGATGTGGGAATACAAATGTCAGATATATAACATGTATTTCTATCTCTTGTATAAATGCAAGTGCTTTAATACTACAAATACATGATATAAAAGTGCCGGATTTACATGTATTTCTATCTCATGTATAAATGCAAGTGCTTTAATGCTAGAAATACTTGCATTTCTGTCTCGTGTTTCTCCGCAGATGTGTTGTATCTCTATATATGAAACATTTTGAAACGAAGTAATGAAATGGATTGGTAGTACAGAAAAGGGTGAGATGTGGCTATTCCATGTAGGAAAAAGATCCTAAGGGAATGATTTAGCATAAGGCATAAATCATATAGCAAATAAATTTTCTAAGGGAATAATTGAGCATAAAGCACAAATCATATAGCAATGAAATTTTCTAAGGGAATATTGAGCATAAGGCAGAAATCATATTGCAAACACAGTTGTAGATGGTCATATATATAATTAGGGATAAGTGTATTTTTCGTCCTTGAACTCTCTCAAAAGTATAAAAATTGTCCCCCAACTCCAAAACTGGTAAACCTTAATCCTTCAATTTCTAAAGCCGGATTACTTTAGTCAGTCCTCTGACTCAACAAAAGTACTTTTTGTGCTGACTTGGCATGGTTTTGACTTATCTTGTCCTCATGACCATGTTCTTATTTTCCATTTTTAACTCAGCTCGAACACCAGACAAACATGAGAAGGAGGTAGGCGTGGAGCTAGCGACAGCGCACGTACAGGGAGCAGGCGGCCGGCGAGGGCTAGGATCGCCAGTGATGCACGCAGAGACACACAGGCACGTAGAACGCACAGTCACAGAGCACGGATGCACATGTAGAACACAGACGCAGCGACAGGCCACCGACGGCGAGACATGGAAGATCCACCATCACTCTTCGACGTCGAACTCCTTCTCCTCCTCGACGCCCTCATTGCTGTTGCATCTCGTCGTCAGAGATAACGATGACCTTCCTGCCATGATCCGTGAAGATGGCCCGCTCCGCCTCCACAAGTTCGGGGTGATGCCAGCGGAGCTCCGCCATGTACGCCTCATCGGCGACATCCGTCGCGAGGCGCTCCCTAGCGATCACCGCATTCACCACACCCTGCGCCATCCAGCGAGAAAGATAAAACCCAACAAAAGTAATGTAAAAAACAAAATAAAAACATATAGGTTAACATTAATTCAAATTAAATCCTTCAAATATATGAAAAGTCAATTTAAGCTTTTCTTAACCTAATAAAGCAAAAAAAATGTCGTTGCTTTTCAGAAAATGATTTTTAAACATTCTGAAAATCGGAATGTTACAGTGTTTATTGTTGGGTTTCGTGCATGAATTTGCTGGGCTAGTTTCCTACTAATTCGTGAAGCTCGGGAGCCAAATCCATGTCAATCTAATAGAGATTACCAAAATACTGATGGCATAAAAAAATCATGAGAATATAGTAGATTTGGTAAAACCAACCATAATTCACTTAGGCAGGGTTTCAAATTGAAGAGTTTTTTCTTTCTTGTCATTTCTTTCGGTACTTCAATTCGAAATATTTTCATGCGATCAATTATTCATGCTTAGTTCCGTACAAACTGAATATCGTTACAGAGTCACCAGATTAGCCACTGAATCAATTGCCCATGCCCATGCAGACTTTTCTTGCGAACATGACTTGCCTGCGATGGTCCTTCGGAGGGCGCCAACTTCGGCTCGCAGATGCATTTGGGGCCTACACAATATCCGCTATCGATGTTAGAATAATCTCTCCGTCGGGCATTAGGGCCATTTTCAGTCTTTTTAATTCTGTACGCATGCACTGATGTGATGTCCACATGCAGCATGCATCGTAGCAGGGACGTGCTCACGGCACAATCCCGTTTTCCCTTTGCCGTTTTTTCTTCTGAACCCGATCAGCATGGCACGTCCGTGGGAAGAAGGTCGTGGGATGGCACGACCAATCCGGATCACGACGGGCTGGTCGGGGTTTGTTAGCTACTCTTTCGGTTGTAACAAGAATAAGGAAAAGGAAGGAAAAACTGAAAACGCTGCGCAATCAGTTGCAGCACAAAATCTTGCCTATCTCTCTCGTTCGTTCTCTCCAGCTTGTAAAACTTCTCTCGATCGGCAAATCGACAACGACAATTGGCATCAGACTCCGGTGGTGTTCGATCCTTCGGTGGCCGGCGGTGTTTGATCCGCGGTGGATACGTCGGACGACGAGTCGGAGAAGAAGAAGGCAGCGGTGGCGACAGGGCAGTCGCCCTCGTCCAGAGCGCCCCTCACGCGCCTCACGGCTAGCGGCAGCAGGGAGATCCGCGTGGTCGGGCGAGTTGTGCGGGAGAGCGAGACCTCTTCATCAACAATGGTCCTCACCCGTACAAACTACATGGAGTGGGCACTTTTGATGCAGGTTAAGCTGCATGTCGCTGGCATCTGGTCCGCGGTGACTGACGGCGCCATGGAGGAGCGCGGCGATCAGCGGGCGCTCCAGATTATACTCATGGGTGTGTCGCCGGAGATGCTCCGGGTGCTGGCTGCCAAGGAGTCGGCGAAAACTGCCTGGGAGACGATCAAAACGCTCCGCATGGGCAGCGAGCGCACACGCGAAGCCAAGGCGCAAGTACGCCGGCGGGAGTTCGAGGATCTCCGGTTCAAGGACAGGGAGGCCGTCGAAGATTTCGCGCTGCGTCTCATCGGTGTTGTCGCCGACCTCGAGCTGTACGGTGACCCGGTGACGGAGCCCAATGTCGTGCAAAAATTCCTTCACGTCGTGCCGAGGAAATACCAGCAGATGGCGATGGCGATCGAGTCCCTCATCGATCTAAAAACAATGACGACTGAGGAGCTCGCTGGTCGTTTCTCTGCTTGTGAGGACCGCTACGACCTTTACGACGCCACACAGTCCACCGGGCGCCTTTTGCTCACCCAAGAGGAGTGGCTTGCGCGAGAGAGGCAGAGCGGCGGCGGTGGCTCATCGGCCGGGGCCGGCAACGACAAGAACAAGTCACCCGCCAAGCCCAAGTTTCAGGGCGGAGCAAAGGGTGTGCCGAGGAACGCGGCCGGCGGCGGCTGTGATGGTTCCGCCGGCAAGAAAAAGAAAGGAAAGTGTCACCTTTGTGGTATACCAGGGCACTGGAAGAAAGACCGTCGTACCTGGCTTCGTGAACAAGAGCAGAAGGCAAAGCAAGAGCAAGCCAACCTTGTGTGGGAAGGTGATGAGCATGATCAAGGCTTATTCATGGCTATGGTCACGAACGTGATCTCCACTGAGATCGTCGCACCCCAACCCGTTTTCCTGAATGAAGAAAAGGTCATCCCCGTATCATTACCTGATGGTGTGTGGTTTTTTGACACTGGTGCTAGTAGTCACATGACTGGTGAAAAGCACGTGTTTGCAACCCTTGACGACAGCGTGCACGGCACAGTCAAGTTTGGGGATGGCTCCATGGTGGCCATCCGAGGTAGGGGCTCCTTCGTCTTCCGTTGTCAGAACGGCGACCAGAGGGCACTGACAAACGCCTTTTTCATTCCCTCCCTTCGAAGCAACATCATATCAGTGGGCCAGTTAGATGAGGGGGTTGTGCAATCGCCATTGAGGACGGCGTCATGACGATTCGCGACCCAGCACGCCGCGTACTTGCCCGTGTCAAGCTCTCGGTGAGCAGGTTATACACTGGAGTCCTTGTTGGAAATATGCCCTAAAGGAAATAATAAAATGATTATTATTATATTTTCTTGTTCATGATAATTGTTTATTATCCACACTATAATTGTATTAAGTGGAAACACATTGCATGTGTGGATACATAGACAACACTTTGTCCCTAGTGTGCCTCTAGTAGACTAGCTCGTTGATCAAAGATGGTCAAGGTTTCCTAGCCATTGACATGAGATGTCATTTGATAACGGGATCACATCATTAGGAGAATGATGTGACGGACAAGACCCAAACTATAAACGTAACATTTGATCGTGTCAGTTTATTGCTACAGTTTTCTGCATATCAAGTATCTATTCCTATGACCATGAGATCATGCAACTCACTGACAACGGAGGAGTACCTTGTGTGTATCAAACGTCACAACGTAACTGGGTGACTATAAAGGTGCTCTACAGGTATCTGCGAGGGTGTTTTGTTGAGTTGGTATGGATCAATACTAGGATTTGTTACTCCGTGTGACGGAGAGGTATCTCAGGGCCCACTCGGTAATACAACATCACAACAAGCCCTGCAAGCAATGTGACTAAGTGTTAGCCACGGGATCTTGTATTAAGGAACGAGTAAAGAAACTTGCCGGTAACGAGGTTGAACTAGGTATATAGATACCAATGATCGAATCTCGGACAAGTAACATACCGAAGAACAAAGGGAACAACATACTGGATTGTCTGAATCCTTGTCATAGAGGTTCGATCGATAAAAATCTTCGTAGAACATGTAGGAATCAATATGGGCATCCAGATCTCGCTATTGTTTATTGACCGTAGAGGTGTCTCGGTCATATCTACATGGTTCTCGAACCCGGAGGGTCTGCACACTTAAGGTTCGGTGAGGTTTCGGTATAGATGAGTTATGTGTGTTGGTGACCGAAGGTTGTTCGGAGCCCCGGATGAGATCCCGGATGTCATGAGGATCTCCATAATGGTCCGGAGGTGAAGATTGATATATAGGAAGTTGGTGTTTGAGTTTTGGAAAAGTTCTGTGACCTGCGAGTGGTGTGACGGAGTGTTGGAAGTGTTCCGGGGTGTCCACCAGGTGGGCCCATCCACTCCGAAGGGCCCCATGGGCTGTGAGAGGGTGCAGACTAGCCCTTGGTGGGCTGGCCACACCTCTCACCTCAAGGCCCATGCGGCTAGAGGCTAGGGTTGGGCCAAAAGGGTGGGCTAGCCACCAAACTTGGTGGGCAAGCCACCCTGGCCGCCGCCCCACCTCCTTGGCCGCCACACCAAACCCTAGGGGAAACCCTAGGGCGGCTGACCCCTCCTCTCCCCCTATATATATGTGAGGGGAGGGAGGGCTGCAGATATACAAGTCATGGTGCAGCCCTTCCTCCCTCCCCGATTACCTCTCCTCTAGTAGATTGATTCGGCGCCGCTTAGCGAAGCTCTGCCGGATCAGCTCCACCACCACCACCACGCCGTCGTGCTGCCGGCAAACCCATCTACTTCTTCGCTCCCTCTTGCTGGATCAAGAAGGCAGATATCATCATCGAGCTGCACGTGTGCTGAATGCGGAGGTGCCGTCCGTTCGGCACTTGATCGGGAGTTTGTGGGACGGCTTGCAATTTGGATCGCGGAGACGTACGACTACTTCAACTGCGTTTTTTAATGCTTCCACTTAGCGATCTACAAGGGTATGTGGATCCAATCTCTCCTCTCATAGATGCTCATCTCCTAGATTGATCTTGGTGAAGCGTAGGAATTTTTTTTGTTTCCCATGCAACGTTCCCCAACAGTGGCATCATGAGCTAGGTCTATGCATAGATGAGATCTTGAGTAGAACACAAAGGAGTTTGTGGGCGTTGATATTCAGATTGCTTCCTCTCTTAGTCTTTTCTTGATTCAGCGGTATTGTGGGATGAAGCGGCTTGGATCGACTTTACTCGTACGTTTACGAGAGACCGTGTTCCATCGACTAACATGTGACTTTGTTGCATAAAGATGGCTGGCGAGTGTCTGTCTCTCCCACTTTAGTTGGATCAGATTTGATTAAGGCGGTCCTTGTAGAAGGTTGAAAAGCAATCTTCATATCAGCGTTGTGGTTTTGCGTAGGTAAGAATCGTTCTTCCTAGATACCCATAGCAGCCACGTAAAACATGCAACAACAATTAGAGGATGTCTAACTTGTTTTTGCAAGGTATGTTGTGATGTGATATGGACAATTACACGATGAGATATATGTGATGTATGAGATGATCATGTTTTGTATAAAATATCACGACTTGCATTTCGATGAGTACAACAACCAACAGGAACCATAGGGTTGTCTTTGATTATTGTATGACCTGCATGACAATCTTTAAGCGCTATGTAATGCTTTACTTTATCACTAAGCGGTAGCAATAATAGTATGAGCATGGTGGGCGCGACAACCCCAATGGCGACACAATGATGGAGATCATGGTGTTATGCCAGTGATGATGGAGATCATGTCAGTGCTTTGGAGATGGAGATCAAAAGCACAAGTTCATGGCCATATCATGTCACTTATGATTTGCATGTGATGTTAATCCTTTTATGCACATAGTTTTGCCTAGAACGACGGTAGCATTATAAGGTGATCCCTCACTTAAATTTCAAGATGAATCGTGTTCTCCCTGAGTGTGCACCGTTGCGAAAGTTCGTTGTGTCAAGACACCACGTGATGATCGGGTGTGATAGACTCTACGTTCGCATACAACGGGTGCAAACCAGTGTTGCACACGCAGAACACTCGAGTTAAACTTAACTAAACTCATTATATTGAACAATAGTCTTAGTAACCTTTGCTTATTTATGTTGTAGATCAATGGCTCGCGCAGTACCACCCCTGAATTTTAATGCGTTCCTAGAAAAAGCTAAGTTGAAAGATGATGGAAGTAACTTGGTGGACTAGGCCCGTAATCTGAGGATTATCCTCACGACTTCCCAGAAGGCTTATGTCCTTGATGCACCGCTTGATGACCCACCCATTCCCATGTCATCTGAAGACGTTAAGAACGCTTGGGAGGCATGTTCTGGAGATTACTCAATAGTTCAATGTGCAACGTTGTATGACTTAGAACCGAGACTTCAAAGACATTTTGAACGTCATGGAGCATATGAGATGTTCCAAGAGTTGGAGTTTATCTTTAAGAAGAATGCCCGGATCGAGAGGTATGAGACCTCCGATAAGTTCTATGCTTGCAAGATGGAGGAGAACGGGTCTATCAGTAAACATATACTCAGAATGTCTGGGTATTTGACCCGTCTGGCGGAGTTAGGGATGCCCCTTCCGCCGGAGACGATTACTGATAGAGTTCTTCAATCATTGCCACCTAGCTACAAGAGCTTCGTGATGAACTATAACACGCACGGAATGAACAAGTCAGTCGCCAAGCTGTTTGCGATGCTGAAAGTCGCTGAGTCTGAAATCCAGAAAGAACGTCAAGTGTTGATGGTCAATAAAACCACTAGTTTCAAGAAGAATGGCAAGGGCAAGAAGGGTAACTCCAAGAAGGGTGGCAAAGTAGTTGCTCCTCCCGTGAAGAAACCCAAGGCCGGTCCCAAGCCAGAAACTGAGTGCTTTCATTGCAAGGGAACTGGTCAGTGGAAGCAGAACTGCCCCAAGTGTCTGGCTGACAAGAAGGCGGTCAACAACAAACAAGGTATATATGATATACATGTTATTGATGTGTACCTTACTAGCTCTTGTTGTAGTGCTTGGGTATTTGATACCGGTTCGGTTGCTCACATTTGCAACTCAAAGCAGGACCTACAGAGTAGACGGAGGCTGGTTAAGGACGAAGTGACGATGCACGTGGGAAATGGTTCCAAGGTTGATGTGATCGCCGTCGGCACGCTCTCTCTTCGATTACCATCGGGATTAGTGATGAACCTGAATAATTGTTATTTAGTACCTGTGTTAAGCATGAACATTATATCTGGATCTTATTTATTGCGAGATGGTTACTCATTTAAATCAGAGAATAATGGTTGTTCTTTATATGAGTGATATCTTTTATGGTCATGCACCCAATGGAGGGGTTTATTCATATTGAATCTTGATAGTGATGATACACATGTTCATAACATTGATGCCAAAAGATGTAGAGTTGATAATGATAATACCACTTTTCTTGTGGAACTGCGATTTGGGTCATATTGGTGTAAAACGCACGAGGAAGATCCATGCTGATGGACTTTTGGAGTCACTTGATTTTGAATCACTTGACACATGTGAACCATGCCTCATGGGAAAGATGACTAAAACGCTGTTCTCTGGAACAATGGAACGGGCGAGTGATTTGTTGGAAATCATACATACTGATGTGTATGGTGCAATGAACATTGAGGCGCGCAGTGGATATCGTTATTTTCTCACCTTCACTGATGACTTAAGTAGATATGGGTATATTTACTTAATGAAACACAAGTCTGAAACGTTTGAAAAGTTCAAGCAATTTCAGAGTGAAGTTGAGAATCATCATAACAAGAAGATTAAATTCCTACGATCTGATCGAGGAGGTGAATATTTGAGTTATGAGTTTGGCAGTCACTTAAGATAGTGTGGAATTATTTCATAGTTGACACCGCCTGGAACACCACAGAGTAATGGTGTGTCTGAACATCGTAATCGAACCTTATTAGATATGGTGCGTTCTATGATCTCTCTTGCCGATTTGCCACTATCGCTTTGGGGTTATGCATGAGAGACAACTGCATTCACTTTAAATAGGGTACCATCAAAATCCGTTGAGACGACGCCATATGAACGGTGGTTTGGCAAGAAGCCAAAATCGTCATTTCTTAAAGTTTGGGGATGTGATGCTTATGTCAAAAACCTTCAGCCTGAAAAGCTGGAACCCAAAGCGGAGAAATGCATCTTCATAGGATACCCAAAAGAGACAGTTGGGTATACCTTCTATCTCAGATCCGAAGGCAAAATATTTGTCGCTAAAAACGGAATATTTCTTGAGAAAGAGTTTCTCTCAAAGGAATGGAGTGGGACGAAAATAGAACTTGATGAGGTTATTGAACCTTTACTTCAACGAGAGAGTAGCGCGGCGCAGAAAGATGTTTCTGTGGAGCCAACAATGGTTGAAGAGGGAGTTAATGATGATGATCATGAAACTTCGGATCAAGTTACTATTGAACCTTGTAGGTCCACAAGGGCGTGTACTGCTCCTGAGTGGTATGACAACCCTGTCTTGGAGGTCATGTTGTTGGATAACAATGAACCTACGAGCTATGAAGGAGCGATGATGGGCCCGGATTCCAAGAAATGGTTAGAGGCCATGAAATCCGAGATGGGATCCATGTATGAAAACAAATTATGGACTTTGGAAGTATTCTGAAGGGCGAAAGGCCATTCAGAACAAATGGATCTTTAAGAAGAAGTAGGACGCGGACAGTAATGTCACCGTCTATAAAGCTCGACTTGTGGCAAAGGGTTTTTTACAAGTTCAAGGAGTTGCCTACGATGAGACCTTCTCACCCGTAGCGATGCTTAAGTCCATTAGAATCATGTTAGCAATAGCTGCATATTTCAATTATGAAATTTGGCAGATGGATGTCAAAACAGCGTTACTTAACGGTTTCCTTGAGGAAGAGTTGTATATGATGCAACCGGAAGGTTTTGTCGATCCAGAGAATGTTGACAAAGTTTGCAAAATCCATCGATCCATTTATGGACTGGTGCAAGCATCTTGGAGTTGGAATAAGTGCTTTGATGAGGTGATCAAAGTTTTTGGGTTTATACAAGTTTATGGAGAAGCTTGTATTTACATGAAAGTGAGTGGGAGCTCTATAGCGTTTCTAATATTATATGTGGATGACATATTGCTGATTGGAAACAATATGGAAATGCTGGAAAGCGTGAATGGATATTTGAACAAGAGTTTTTAATGAAGGACCTAGGAGAAGCTGCTTTCATATTAGGCATTAAGATCTATAGAGATAGATCGAGACGCTTGATAGCACTTTCACAAAGCACATACCTTAATAAAGTTTTGACGAAGTTCAAAATGGATCAGTCCAAGAAGGGGTTCTTGCCTGTGTTACAAGGTGGGAAGTTGAGTAAGACTCAATGCCCAGTGACTGCAGAAGATAGAGAGAAGATGAGTGTCATCCCCTATGCTTTAGCCATAGGCTCTATCATGTATGCGATGCTGTGCACAAGAACCAATGTCAGCCTTGCCATAAGTATGGCCAGAAGGTTTCAAAGTGATCCTAGAATGGAACACTGGACGATGGTCAAGAATATCCTTAAGTACTTGAAAAGGACTAAGGAAATTTTTCTCGTTTATGGAGGTGATCAAGAGCTCGTCGTAAAGGGTTACATCGATGCAAGCTTTGAGACTGATCCAGATGACTCTATGTCGCAAACCGGATACGTATTTATTCTCAATGAGGGAGTGGTAAGCTGGTGCAGTTCCAAGCAGAGCGTGGTAGCCGATTCTACATGCGAAGCGGAGTACATCGCATCCTCGGAGGCAGCAAAGGAAGGTATCTGGATGAAAGAGTTCATGACAGATCTTGGAGTAGTGCCCAATGCACTGAATCCAGTGGATCTATTTTGTGATAACACTGGTGCCATTGCTCTGGCCAAGGAACCAAGGTTTCACAAGAGGACCAGACACATAAAGCGACGCTTAAATTCCATCCGCGAGTACTACAAGGAGGAGGACATAAATATTTGCAAAGTGCACACGGATCTGAATGTTGCAAACCCGTTGACTAAACCTCTTCGAAGGGCTAAACATGATCAACACCAGAACTGTATGGGTGTTCGATTCATTACAATGTAAATTACATAGTGATGTGAGCTAGATTATTGACTCTAGTGCAAGTGGGAGACTGTTGGAAATATGCCCTAGAGGCAATAATAAAATGGTTATTATATTTACTTGTTCATGATAATTGTTTATTATCCATGCTATAATTGTATTAACTAGAAATACATTGCATGTGTGGATACATAGACAACACTTTGTCCCTAGTGTGCCTCTAGTAGACTAGCTCGTTGATCAAAGATGGTCAAGGTTTCCTAGCCATTGACATGAGATGTCATTTTATAAAGGGATCACATCATTAGGAGAATGATGTGACGGACAAGACCCAAACTATAAACGTAGCATTTGATCGTGTCAGTTTATTGCTACAGTTTTCTGCATGTCAAGTATTTATTCCTATGACCATGAGATCATGCAACTCACTGACACCGGAGGAGTACCTTGTGTGTATCAAACGTCACAACGTAACTAGGTGACTATAAAGGTGCTCTATAGGTATCTCCGAGGTGTTTTGTTGAGTTGGCATGGATCAATACTGGGATTTGTTACTCCGTGTGACGGAGAGGTATCTTAGGGCCCACTCGGTAATACAACATCACAACAAGCCTTGCAAGAAATGTGACTAAGTGTTAGCCATGGGATCTTGTATTACGGAACGAGTAAAGAGACTTGTCAGTAACGAGGTTGAACTAGGTATATATATACCGAGGATCAAATCTCGAGCAAGTAACATACCGAAGAACAAAGGGAACAACATACGAGATTGTCTGAATCCTTGACATGGAGGTTCGTCCGATAAAGATCTTCGTAGAACATGTAGGAACCAATATGGGCATCCAGGTCCCGCTATTATTTATTGACCGTAGAGGTGTCTCGGTCATATCTACATGGTTCTCGAACCTGTAGGGTCTTCACACTTAAGGTTTAGTGACATTTCGGTATAGATGAGTTATGTGTGTTGGTGACCGAAGGTTGTTTGGAGTCCCGGATGAGATCCCGGACGTCACGAGGAGCTCCGGAATGGTCTCGAGGTGAAGATTGATATATATAGGAAGTTGGTGTTTGAGTTCCGGAAAAGTTCCGTGACCTGCGAGTGGTGTGACGGAGTGCCGAAAGTGTTCTGGGGTGTCCACCTAGTGGGACATCCACTCCGAAGTTCCCATGGGCTGTGAGAGGGTGAGGACCAGCCCCTGGTGGTCTGGCTGCACCTCCCACCTCAAGGACCATGCGTCTAGAGGATAGGGTTGGGCCAAAAGGGTGGGCTAGCCACCAAACTTGGTGGCCAAGCCACCCTGGCCGCCGCCCCACCTCCTTGGCCGCCGCACCAAACCCTAGGGAAACCCTAGGGCGGCTGGTGTTGGAAATATGCCCTAGAGGCAATAATAAATTGGTTATTATCATATTTCCTTGTTCATGATAATCGTTTATTATCCATGCTATAATTGTATTGATCGGAAACTTAGATACATGTGTGGATATATAGACAACACCATGTCCCTAGTATGCCTCTAATAGACTAGCTCGTTGATCAAAGATGGCTATGGTTTCCTAGTCATGGACATGAGATGTCATTTGATTACGGGATCACATCATTAGGAGTGATGTGATGGACAAGACCCAAACTACAAACGTAGCATCTGATCATGTCGCTTTATTGCTACTGTTTTCTACATGTCAAGTATCTATTCCTATGACCATGAGATCATGCAACTCACTGACACCGGAGGAGTACCTTGTGTGTATCAAACGTCACAACGTAACTGGGTGACTATAAAGGCGCTCTAGAGGTATCTCCGAGGGTGTCTGTTGGGTTGGCATGGATCAAGACTGAGATTTGTTACTCCGTGTGACGGAGAGGTATCTCAGGGCCCACTCGGTAATACAACATCACAATAAGCCTTGCAAGCAATGTGACTAAGTGTTAGCCACGGGATCTTGTATTACAGAAACAAGTAAAGAAACTTGCCTTTAACGAGGTTGAACTAGGTATGGAGATACCCACGATCGAATCTCGGGCAAGTATCATATCGAAGAACAAAGGGAACGTCATACGGGATTAACTGAATCCTTGACATAGAGGTTCGACTGATAAAGATCTTCATAGAATATGTAGGAATCAATATGGGCATCCAGGTCCTGCTATTGGTTATTGACCGTAGAGGTGTCTCGGTCATGTCTACATAGTTCTTGAACCCGCAGGGTCTGCACACTTAAGGTTTGGTGACGTTTCGGTAGTATAGAGTTATGCATGATGCTGACTGAAGGTTGTTTGGAGTGCCATATGAGATACTGTACATCACGAGGAGCTCCGGAATGTTCCGGAGGTAAATATTGATATATAGGAAGTCCTGTTTTGGTCGCCGGAAAAGTTCCGGGCTCATCGGTAGTGTACCGGGAGTGCCGGTAGTGTACCGGGGGGGACCATCGGGAGGGGTATTTCGACCCAAGAGGCTACATGGGCTATGGGAGAAGGAATACCAGCCCTTAGTGGGTTGGCCTAAGTCCCAAAAGAGACCCATGCGGCTGGAGTGGAAGGAGAAGGAAAAAGGCCAAGGTGGAAAGAGTTTCCAAGTGGTAAATAAGGAAGGAGTCCTAATCCTACTAGGATTGGAGGAGGAGGACTCCTCTCTTCCTTGCGCTAAAGGCAAAAGGGCTGGCCCTTGTGCGCCAGCCTCCTCCCTCTCTCCTTGTATATATACTAGAGGTTTTGAGGATTTTGAGACATAGAATAACAGCCACGTGCTGCCCTCTTCTCTAGATCATAGTTTCTCCTCTAGATTGGTTTCAGTGGTGCTTAGGCGAAGCCTTGCTGGAATAGCTCCACCACCATCGCCGCAATGCCATTGCTCTGCCGGAGAACTCGTCTACCTCTCTGCTCCCTCTTGCTGGATCAAGAAGGCGGAGATCGTCAGCGAGCTGTATGTGTGCTGAACGCGAAGGTGCCATCCGTTCAACGCTAGATCGGAAGGACCGTGATCAAGATCGCGAGATGATTTGTGATTGGATCGTGGGACTGATCGTGATGAGATATCGGTACGGATCGTGATGAGATCATGGGACGCTCGGCGATTTGGATTGCGAAGACGTTCGACTACAACAACCGCGTTTCTTAATGTTTCTCGCTTAGCAATCTACAAGGGTATGTAGATCCACTCTCCCTCTCGTAGATGCTCATCACCATGGATAGATCTTGCGTGTGCATAGGAAATTTGTTGTTTCCCATGCAACTTTCCCCAACAGTGGCATCATGAGCTAGGTATATGTGTAGATGAGATCACAAGTAGAACACAAAGGAGTTTGTGGGCGTTGATGCTTAGATTGCTTCCTCCCTTGGTCGTGTTTTGGTTCGGCGGTATTGTGGGATGAAGCGGATCGGACCAACCTTACTCGTACGCTTACGAGAGACCGGTTCCATCGTCTGGCATGTAACTTCGTTGCACAAAGATGGCTTGCAGGTGCCTGTTTCTCCTACTTTAGTTGGATCGTATTCGACAAAGGCGTTCCTTGAGAAGGTTGAAAAGCAATTTATTTATCACCATTATGGTTTTTGTGTAGGTGAGAATTGTTTTTTCTAGATACCCATAGCAGCCATGTGAAACTTGCAGCAACAATTAGAGGACGCCTAACTTGTTTTTGTAGGGTATGTTGTGATGTGATATGGCCAATTACATGATGAGATATATATGATGTATAAGATGATCATGTATTGTATAGAATATCACGACTTGCATGTCGATGAGTACAGCAACCGGCAGGAGCCATAGGGTTGTCTTTAATTATTTTCGCCGTTTTGCTTTACTTTATCGCTATGAGTTATCAATAGTCATGGAAGCAACAGTCGGTGCGACAACCCTGATGGAGACACATTGATGGAGATCAAGATGATGGAGATCATGGTGTCTTGCCGGTGACGGTGGAGATCATGCCGGTGCTTTCAAGATGGAGATCAAAAGCACAAGTTCATGGCCATATCATGTCACTTATGATTTGCATGTGATGTTAACCCTTTTATGCACCTTGTTTTTCTTAGGACGACGGTACCATTATAAGGTGAGCCCTCACTTAAATTTCAAGATAAATTGCGCTTTCCCCGAGTGTGCACCGTTGCGAAAGTTCGTCGTGTCGAGACACCACGTGATGATCGGGTGTGATAGACTCTACATTCACATACAACGGGTGCAAGCCGGTGTTGCACATGTAGAACACTCGGGTTAAACTTGACGAGCCTAGCATGTACAGACATGGCCTCGGAACACAAGAGACCGAAAGGTCGAACATGAGTCATATAGTAGATATGATCAACATGATGATGTTCACCATTGAAACCACCTCAACTCACGTGATGATCGGACCTGTGTTGGTGAATTTGGATCATGTATCACTCGAATGACCGGAGGGATGTCAATTTGAGTGGGAGTAGTTAAGTAATATGATTAATTGAACTCATTATCATGAACATAGTCTGTAGTGTCTTTGCAAATTATGTTGTAGATTACTAGCTCACGCTGCAGCTCCCTTGAATTTTTATATGTTCCTAGAGAAATAGAGTTGAAAGATGATGGCAGCAATACTACGGACTGGCTCCGTGATCTGAGGATTGTCCTCGTTGCTGCACAGAAGGCTTATGTCCTTACTGCACCGCTCGGTGCACCAACCCCTCTAGCGTCATCTGTAGATGCTGTGAACATCTGACAGACACGTTCCGATGTCTACTTGATAGTTTAGTGCGTCATGCATTATGGCTTAGAATTGAGGCTCCAAAACATTTTGAACGTCACGAAACATATGAGATGTTCTAAGAGCTGAAATTGGAATCTCAGGCTCCTGCCCGTGTTGTGAGATATGAGATCTCCAACAAGATTATTTGTCTGCAAGATGAAGGAGAATAGCTCAATCATTGAGCATGTGCTCAGATTGTTTGGGTGCTACAATCGCTTGAATCGAGTGGGAGTAGATCTTCCAGATAAGATAGTGCTTGATATAGTTCTCCAAGTCACTATCACTAAGCTACTAGAACTTGGTGATGAACTATAATTATGCTAGAGATGGAAATGATGATCCCTGAGCTGTTCGCGATGTTTGACACCGTGAAGGTAGAAATCAAGAAGGAGCATCAAGTGTTGATGGTTAGTAAAACCACTAGTTTCGACAAGGGCAAAGAGGGAAACTTCATGGATGGAAAGTCAGTTGCTGGTCCAACGAAGCAATCCAAAGTTGAACCCAAACCCGAGACTAAGTGCTTCTATTATGAGGAGAGCGGTCGCTGAAGCGGAACAACCTTAGATACTTGGTAGATAAGAAGGCCGACAACGTCGACAGAAGTATATTTGATATATGTGTTATTGATGTGTACCTTGCTAGTACTCCTAGTAGCACTTGCGTATCGGATACCGGTTCGGTTGCTAAATATTAGTACTTGAAATAAAAGCTACAGAATAAACGGAGACTAGCTAAGTGTGAGGTGACGATGTGTGTTGGAAATGTTTCCAAGGTTGATGTGATCAACATCACATGCTCTCTCTACCTTAGGGATTAGTGACAAACCTAAATAAATATTATTTGGTGTTCGCATTAAGCATGAACATGATTGGATCGTGTTTATTTCAACACGTTTATTCATTTAAGTTAGAGAATAATGGTTATTCTGTTTACATGAACAATACCTTCAATGGTCATGCACCCAGTGAAAATGGTTTGTTGAATCTTGATCGTAGCATTTCCTGTTGGTATACAAGTGCATCGTTCACGGAGTTAAGGTCACAAGACATAAGTTCATAAACAACAATGTCACACAACCAATAAGATACTGTAAAATAAAATGTATCAAAGATGTAGATTTTGGGTCCAGTACATACGGTGCAATCTCTTTTGGGGCTCTCTTCCTCATTTAACAAATGTCTGGAACTTTGGATTAAGAATTGGTGGAATACCAGGCAATCCGAAACTCTCTTAACTGATATTCAAGAGAAAAGGATTCTAGAAAGATTCATAGAATTAGAAGAACTTTCTCTCTTGGACGAGATGATAAAAGGGAAACTAAAGACTCATGTACAAAAACCTCCTATAAGGTGACAACTCCGGCATCTGAACTGTTGACATTGTCCGCATCGTCAACTTCTTCATTTGAAGAGATATTCATTTTTTTCATGCAACATTGTACCCGCCCCACATGCAATTTGCCATGCTAGAATGGATAAACTATAAACCAACGGATTATAGACCTTTTTCCTTCAATATTTGCGACAATCGAGTTGCATTCTTCTTGACATTTTGATTCCTAGACTTATCATACTCTGTCAACTTGCTTGAAGTACGATAAGAAAGATGAAAGGATCAACAAATATACAAGCTCAACATGTAATCACATACAACCTGAAGTAGAATAACACATAAGTAGATTGACTGTTTAAATTTAAGATGACCTCCTTCTTAACCATGAATCAAGGTATAATCATAATTTCAAATGACTAGAAAAACTAAAGTAAATTAGTGCATTTCAAGCCGGTCTCTTAAAGTGTAGGCCCTTATGTGGACCATTATCACTTGTATGGACAAATATTTGAACATCCAAACCTTAGTTTGATTCAAACTACATTACAAACATGGGTATATCCGTAGATAGCATAATTTCGTTCACTGCATTGTTCACTTCGAATTTAAACTAGTTCGATGAAAGGTCGATCACTTCCGCCTGGGACACCCTCCTCTCGAACATCCTAACCTCCTAGGCATCATGAAACCCCTTCTGGTAGCTCACGCAGTCGGCGTGCCTCGGTGATGATCTCCGGATGCATCCGTGAGAGGTTGTCCATGTACTCTTCGTCAGCGCGCACCGCCTCGAGCTGCTCGAACGCCTCCCGGTTCTCCCGTACCTCGCGGCAAGAGACCACTCGATGGTCGATTTCCACGGGCGTCGGGACGTTGCGTGTACCAATGGGAAAGTTGAGCTTCGTTTTGTAGCCGTACAACACCACCGCCTTGATGTCGTACGCACTCGCCGATTGGTGTGAGCCAGCCGGTGGGCGCACGGTGGTGACTCGTGAGATGGCGGCACCCATGGAATCAGGACAGAAGGAGGAGAGATCTGGCATGTGAGGAAGACAACGCTAACATGTGGGCCTCACGTGCGACTTAACGATCAAACAAAGGGTTCACTTACATGCCGGCCCAGCATGTCAGAAAACGCGTTAAAATTTAAGAAACCGGCAATTTGTGTTTTGTGAAACAGCCAACCACTCATTTGGTAGGTATGAGTCACAATTTTTTAGTGTTTTGGAACCTTTCGAAAAGTGATGGTTTTATGCTATTTACTCCTGGTTTTAGAGTTGATGAAGAACCAAATCAAGACTCTCCAAAGTACACTTTTCTCTTTATTTAACGGTGTCGATCTATATTAATCTATACACTCCAACTTGCATTGCCTCCTCTTCCTTTGTTTTTCCCTCCCCGTGATCTATATTTTTGACATTAAATCCATATATCATCTTCGCAGGGAGAGAAAAATCAAATAGGCTTACCATTTTGTTAGAGATCTTAAAGAATTGACGGAACAAGAGGAGTGTAGGAAAAGAAATTTACGTCATGGGAAAGAAGCAAGAAATAATTAGACTGTTATTCAAGTTCACTTTGCCAACATAAACTCCATGATAGTTGCATAACCAGTAAAACTAAACTTGATTCACGCGAAACCCAAATGTTGTGAAGCAGTACATAACCTCATTGCTAAATGCATGACCCGTTACAATCCCATTTGCATTTCGCTCCATAACTATGTGATGACCAACTTCAATACAATTATGATGAGCTCCCATCACATGCTTAATTATATATAAGCAGCTTCGAGTAGGAATGCCGCAAGATTAAAGGCCTCTTCGTTTGTGCCATGATTGAGTTGTGGGAGCTATCATGTTCTGTGTCTGAGATGTGGGGGGAAACTGAAAGCACTAGTGCATCACAAGTTATATGCAACGTCTGAGCACAAAAGAAGCAAAACAAGTGAAAGAGCGGAAAAATTATATGGCCCAACTATCAGCAATAGCCAGTAGTTCCCATCATCGTTTGAGTGCAATGGGGCATGTTTGCTGAAAATGTGGGAGGGAGCCCTCGCCAAAGTCTGTGCCGGACAAGTACGTCTTGTCCCCGGAGGACTGCCCTTGCAACCAAGAGCTACGGAACGACCTCTCAGTCGCTCTTCGGCCCCGTCATCGACCTCCAAGGAGCTCTTGGAGATGGGCGCCCAAAGGTTATTGGCGAGATCGTGGAGGCCGGCAAGGAGCCAAGAGTTTGGCTTCCAGACATGATAATCCAAACCTGATCTCGTCCCCCTTCCAAGCCCGATCTCCAACTCGGGACCTAGACCGGTGAGCATGTACATGAGAACTTTGTGACATGGGCGGCTTACCCCCGACGGGTGAGGATATCCTTGGTCATTTTTTAGACCAAAAATGTCCTCAGTCATTGACCCAAGGAAGGCGATCATGATCATCTTGTCATGCTAGTATCAACAGAGGAAAGCCAAGGATTGGCGTTGACTCTTTTTGTTGTGGGCCGCCAAGTTGGCGGATCAGTCCATAGATGACATGTTCTAAAATGTTGTGATTCAATCAAGTTTAATCATGTATCACATTCAAACTGGCATTGTCTTATCATGATCTAGCTTCAAAGTGGAAATGCTAGACCCGAAGTTCTTCTATAGGAACTTGTGTATGTGATTGATGATGAAGCACATGAACCATCCATGCATGTGCTTCCCCGCCTCTCACTGTCAGAATCGCCCTCCCGAAGTCCTGATCATGGCTCCTACACCCTCAATGCATCATGGCTGCCTCTTTAGCGTTGCATCGATGCCAGCGATTTCCTTGAGCGTCACAAGTCCTATGAAATATGCAACTTGTATTTCCAGGAGGCCAAAGGCCAGTATATATACATGTACAGGTGTGGAATATATGTAGGAAACCCCTTATATAATGGGGTAAATACGAAAAGGTTACATGGCTATATATGTAATACTCTAACACCCCCCCCCCCTCAAACTCATGGTGGATTAACAACACTGAGTTTGGAGAGATAGAAGCCATGTTGCGCTCGAGACTGGGCCTTTGTCAAAAAATCCACCAACTGTAACTCAGAAGGCACATACTAAAGAGCAATAACCTAATCTTGCACACCAGCGCGCACATCCACACCAATATGCTTGGTGAGCTCATGCTTCACAGGATCGCACGCAATGCTAATAGCACCTGTACTGTCGGATAAAAGCAGAGTAGGTGTAGTGAGAGAAACACCAAAATCCTGAAGTAACCACCGTAACCAAGTCACCTATGCCATCAAAAGAGCCATAGCTCATAACTCAGCCTCTGCACTCGAACAGGAAACCGCACTCTGTTTCTTCGTCTTCCAAGCAATGAGAGAACTACCAAGAAAAACATAGTAAGCAGAAAGTGAACGGTGATTGGAGGGGTCGCTAGCCCACGTAGCATCCGAATAGGTCTGAAGCTATAAAGAACTGGAGCTAGGAAAGAATAGACAGTGAGAGATCGTGCCCCGAAGATACCGGAGAACACGAAGGAGGTCACTATAGTGAACTGAAGTGGGAGCAGAGACATACTGACTCAGAATATGAACCGGATAAGAGATATCCGGACAAGTGACAGCTAGATAGACAAGACACCCAACAAGATGACGATAACACATCGGATCAGGCAAGGGGTCACCATCAGTATCACGAAGGTGAACATTGAGCTTCATGGGAGTCTCAACAGTGCGCTCATCAGTAAGAGCAGCACTAGCAAGAAGATCCTGCATATACTTTTCCCGAGATATAAAAAATCCATCAGAGGTAGAAGAGACTTCAATCCCAAGAAAGTAGCGAAGAGGTCCAAGATCAGACATAAGAAACTGTTCACTAAAACGGGCCTTTACATAGGCAATATACTCGGGGTCGTCACCAGTGATGATCATGTCATCAACATAGAGAAGAAGAAGAGTCCGTCCACGAGGTGAAAGGTGGACAAACAACCAGGCGCGGGGGCTTGCTTAAGTCCATAGAGAGAGCGACGAAGAGGACATACCTGTTGGAAATATGCCCTAGAGGCAATAATAAATTAGTTATTATCATATTTCCTTGTTCATGATAATCGTTTATTATCCATGCTATAATTGTATTGATCGGAGACTTAAATGCATGTGTGGATACATAGACAAAACCATGTCCCTAGTATGCCTCTAATGGACTCTCTCGTTGATCAAAGGATGGTTAAGGTTTCCTAGCCATGGACATGAGATGTCATTTGATAACGGGATCACATCATTAGGAGAATGATGTGATGGATAAGACCCAAACTACAAACATAGCATATGATCGTGTCAGTTTATTGCTACTGTTTTCTGCATGTCAAGTATATGTTCCTATGACCATGAGATCATGCAACTCACGGATATCGGAGGAGTGCCTTGTGTGTATCAAACGTCGCAACGTAACTGGGTGACTATAAAGGTGCTCTACAGGTATCTCCGATGGTGTTTGTTGAGTTGGCATGGATCGAGACTGGGATTTGTTACTCCGTGTGACGGAGAGGTATCTCAGGGCCCACTCGGTAATACAACATCACAACAAGCCTTGCAAGCAATGTGGCTAAGTTTTAGTCATGGGATCTTGTATTACGGAACGAGTAAAGAGACTTGCCAGTAACGAGGTTGAATTAGGTATGGAGATACTGACGATTGAATCTCGGGCAAGTAACATACCGAAGAACAAAGGGAACGTTATACGGGATTAACTGAATCCTTGACATAGAGGTTCGACCGATAAAGATCTTCGTAGAATATGTAGGAACCAATGTGGATGTCCAGGTCCCGCCATTGGTTATTGACCGTAGAGGTGTCTCGGTCATGTCTACATAGTTCTCGAACCCGCAGGGTCTGCACACTTAAGGTTCGGTGACGTTTCGGTAGTGTAGAGTTATGTATGGTGGTGACCGAAGGTTGTTCGGAGTCCCGGATGAGATCCTGGATGTCACGAGGAGCTCCGAAATGGTCCGGAGGTAAAGATTCATATATAGGATGTCCCAGTTTGGTCGCCGAAAAAGTTTCGGGCTCATCGGTAGTGTACCGGGAGTATCGGTAGTGTACCGGGAGTGCCGGTAGTGTACCGGGGGACCTCCGGGAGGGGTATTTCGACCCCAAGAGGTCCATGGGTTATGGGAGAATAATAACCAGCCCTTAGTGCGCTGGGAAAACAGCCACAAAGGCCCATGGCGCAGGAGAGAAAGTCCTACAGCAAAAAGTGGAAAATCAGCCAATAGGAGGCAATCCTACTCCAACTAGGATTGGAGGTGAAGTAGGATTGCTCCCACCTCCTATTTCGGCCGACCCAAAGGCCTTGGCTGCCTCTCCTCTCCTCTCCTCCTATATATACTAGTGGATTGGGTGGTTTTTGGACAGAACTTCCGGCCACGTGCTACCCGTTACACCGGTGCACAGTTTCTCCTCTAGATCGGTTTTCCGCAGCGCTTAGGTGAAGCCCTGCCGGAATCACTCCACCACCATCACCGGAGCGCCGTCACGCTACCGGTGAACTCTCTCTCCTCTCCACCTCCTCTCGCTGGATCGAGACGGTGGAGATCGTCATCAAGCTGCACGTGTGCTGAACGCGGAGGTGCCGTCCATTCGGCGCTAGATCGGAAGGACCGTGATCGAGATCGCGAGACGGTTCGTGATGAGATCGCGGAACGGATCGTGATGAGTTCGCGGGACAGATCGTGATCAAGATCGTGAGACGGATCGTGATGAGATCGCGGGATGGATCATGATGAGTTCGCGGGACGGATCGTGATGAGATCGCGGGACGCTCGGCGATTTGGATCGCGAAGATGTTCGACTACACCAACCGCGTTTCTTAACGCTTCCCGCTTAGCGATCTACAAGGGTATGTAGATCCACTCTCCCTCTCGTAGATGCTCATCACCATGGATAGGTTTGCGTGTGCGTAGGAAAATTTTTGTTTCCCATGCGACATTCCCCAACAGTGGTATCAGAGCTAGGTTGATGGTTCGATGAGATCTCGAGTAGAACACAAAAGGTTTGTGGGCGTTGATGCTTAGATTGCTTCCTCCCTTGGTCGGATTTTGGTTCAGCGGGATTGTGAGATGAAGCGGCCCGGACCAACATTACTCGTACGCTTACGAGAGACCGGTTCCCTCGATGCAACTTGTTGCTTAGTGGCTTGCGGGTGACAGTTTCTCTCACTTTAGTTGGATCGGATCCGACAAAGGCGGTCCTTGAGAAGGCTGAAAAGCAATCTATGTATCACCGTTGTGGTTTATGCGTAGGTGAGAATCGTTCTTGCTAGATACCCGTAGCAGCCACGTAAAACTTGCAACAATTAGAGGACGTCTAACTTGTTTTTGCAGGGTATGTTGTGATATGATATGGCCAATTACATGATGTGATATATGTGATGTATGAGATGATCATGTGATGTATAGATTATCACGACTTGCATGTCGATGAGTACGACAACCGGCAAGAGCCATAGGGTTGTCTTTAATTATTGTATGACCTGCGTGTCAATCGTTAAGCGCTATGTAATGCTTTACTTTATCACTACGGTAGCAATAGTAGTAGAAGCATGCAGGGCGTGACAACCCCGATGGCGACACGTTGATGGAGATCAAGATGATGGAGATCATGGTGTCATGCCGGTGACAATGGAGATCATGCCGGTGCTTTCTAGATGGAGATCAAAAGCACAAGTTCATGGCCATATCATGTCACTTATGATTTGCATGTGATGTTAATCCTTTTTATGCACCTTGTTTTGCTTAGGACGACGGTAGCATTATAAGGTGATCCCTCACTTAATTTCAAGATAAATTGTGTTCTCCCCGAGTGTGCACCGTTGCGAAAGTTCGCCGTGTTGAGACACCACGTGATGATCGGGTGTGATAGACTCTACGTTCACATACAACGGGTGCAAGCCAGATTTGCACGTGCAGAACACTCGGGTTAAACTTGACGAGCCTAGCATGTATAGACATGGCCTCGGAACACAAGAGACCGAAAGGTCGAACATGAGTCATATAGTAGATATGATCAACATGATGATGTTCACCTTTGCAGCCACCTCAACTCACGTGATGATCGGACTTGAGTTGGTGAATTTGGATCATGTATCACTCGAATGATTGGAGGGATGTCAACTTGAGTGGGAGTTCTTAAGTAATATGATTAATTGAACTCATTATCATGGACATAGTCAAAGTGTCTTTGCAAATTATGTTCTAGATTACTAGCTCGCGCTGTAGCTCCCTTAAATTTATATATGTTCCTAGAGAAATAGAGTTGAAAGATGTTGGTAGCAATATTGCGGACTGGGTCCGTGATCTGAGGATTGTCCTCATTGCTGCACAGAAGGCTTATGTCCTTAATGCACCGCTCGGTGCGCCACCCCCTCTAGCATCGTCTATAGATGTTGTGAACATCTGACAGGCACGTTTCGATGACTACTTGATAGTTTAGTGCGTCATGCATTACGGCTTAGAATTGAGGCTCGGAAACGTTTTGAACGCCACGGAACATATGAGATGTTCTAGGAGCAGAGATTGTGATCTCAGGCTCGTGCCTGTGTTGCGAGATATGAGATCTCCAACAAGATTCTTTGCCTGTAAGATGAAGGAGAATAGCTCAATCGTTGAGCATGTACTCAGATTGTCTGGGTACTACAATCGCTTGAATCAAGTGGGAGTTGATCTTCCAGATAAGATAGTGATTGATGTAGTTCTCCAAGTCACTGTCACTGAGCTACTAGAACTTGGTGATGAACTATAAAATGCCAGGGAAATAAATGTTGATCCCTGAGCTGTTCGCGATGTTTGACACCGCGAAGGTAGAAATCAAGAAGGAGCGTCAAGTGTTGATGGTTAATCAAACCACTAGTTCCGAGAAGGGCAAGAGCAAGGAGGGAAACTTCATGGATAGCAAGTCAGTTGCTGCTCCAGTGAAGCAACCCAAAGTTGAACTCAAACCCGAGACTAAGTGCTTCTGTTATGAGGCGAGCGGTCGCTGAAGCGGAACAACCCTAGATAATTGGTAGATAAGAAGGCTGGCAACATCGACACAAGTATATTTGATATACGAGTTATTGATGCGTACCTTGCTAGTACTCTTAGTAGCACCTGGGTATTGGATACCGGTTCGGTTGCTAAATGTTAGTAACTCGAAATAAAAGCTACGGAATAAACGGAGAACTAGCTAAGGGTGAGGTGACGATATGTGTTGGAAGTGTTTCCAAGGTTGATGTGATCAACATCGCACGCTCTCTCTACCTTCAGGATTAGTGACGAACCTAAATAAATGTTATTTGGTGTTTTGCGTTGAGCATGAACATGATTAGATCATGTTTATTGCAATACGGTTATTCATTTAAGTTAGAGAATAATGGTTATTCTGTTTACATGAATAATACCTTCAATGGTCATGCACCCAGTGAGAATGGTTTGTTGAAATCTTGATCGTAGTATTACACATGTTCATAACGTTGATGTCAAAAGACACAAAGTTAATAATGATAGTACCACATACTTGTGGCACTGCCGCTAAATGTCATATTGGTATAAAGCGCATGTAGAAACTCCATGCTGATGGATATTTGGACTCATTCGATTTCGAATCGGTTGAGACATGCGAACCATGCCTCTTGGGCAAGATGACTAAAGGACCCCGTTGGATGGAGCGGGCAAGTGATTCATTGAAAATGATACATGTTGATGTATGCAATCTAGTGAGTCTTGTAGCGTGCAGTGGATATCGTTATTTTCTTACCTTCACTGATGATTTGAGTAGATATAGTGTATATTTACTTAATGAAACACAAGTCTGAATCGTTTGAAAGGTTCAAGCAAATTCAGAGTGAAGTTTAAGATCATTGTGACAAGAAGATAAAAATAACTGCGATATGATCGTGGAGGTGAATATCTGAGTTACGAGTTTGGCATACAACTTAAGACAATGTGAAATTTGTTTCACAACTAACGCCACCTAGAACACCATAGTGTGATGGTGTGTCCGAACATCATAGTCATGCTCTATTGATATGGTGCATACTGTGATGTCTCTTATCGTTTTACTACTATAATTTTTGGGGTTATGCATTAGAGACAACTACATTCACTTTAAATAGGGCATCATCTAAATCCGTTGAGATGACACCGTGTGAATTATGGTTTGATAGAAACCTAAGCTGTCATTTCTTAATATTTGGGGCTGTGACACTTGTGTGGAAAATGTTTTCACCTAATGAGGTCGAACCCAAGGCGGACAAATGCATCTTCATAGAATACCCTAAGATCAGTTGGGTAAACCTTCAATCTCAGATCCTAGTGCAAAGTGTTTGTTGTTTAAACGGATCCTTTCTCGAGGAAATGTTTCTCGCGAAAGAATTGAGTGGGAGGAAGATAGAACTTGATGAGGTTGTTAAACCTTTGTTCAACCAGAGAGTAGCGCAGCGCAGAAAGATGTTTCTGTGAAGCCTACGTTAGTTGAAGAGGAAGTTAATGATGATGATCATGAAGCTTCAGGATCAAGTTACTATCAAACTTCGTAGGTCGACAAGGATGTGTACTGCTCCTAAGTGGTACGACAACTCGGTCTTGGAGATCATGTTGTTGGACAACGATGAACCTACGAGCTATGGAGAAGCGATGATGGGCCCGGATTCCGACAAATGGTTGGAGGCCATGAAATCCGAGATAGGATCCATGTATGAAAACCAAGTGTAGACTTTGGTAGACTTGCTCGTTGGACGGCAGGTCGTTGAGTACAAATGGATCTTTAAAATGAAGACAGACATTGATGGTGAATGTCACTATTTGTAAAGCTTGACTTGTTGCAAAGATGTTTGTGACAAGTTCAAGGAGTTGACTACGATGAGACTTTCTCACTCGTAGTGGTGCTAAAGTCTGTTGGAATTATGTTAGCAGTTGCTGTGTTTTCAATTATGAAATCTGGCAGATGGATGTCAAAACATCGTTTCCTTAACGGTTTACTTGAGGAAAGGTTGTATGTGATACAACCAGAAGGTTTTGTCAGGCCTAAGGATGCTAAAAGGTGTGCAAGCTTCGGTGATCCTTCCATGGACTGAAGCAAGCATCACGGAGTTGGAATATACGCTTTGATGAGGTGATCAAAGTTTTGATGTTTATACAAAGTTTACGAGAAACTTGTATTTGCAATAAAGTGAGTGGGAGCACTATAGAATTTCTGATAAGTATATGTGGATGACATATTGTTGTTCAGAAACAATGTAGAGTTTCTGGAAAGCATAAAACGGTTATTTGGAAAGTGATTTTCAAAGGAAGACCTGGATAAAGCTACCAAATTGTTGAGCATCAAGATCTATAGAGATAGATCAAGATGACTTGATGAGACTTTCAATGAGTACATACCTTGACAAAGATTTTGAAAGAGTTCAAAATGGATCAGTCAGAGAAAGAGTTCTCGCCTGATTTGTAAGGTGTGAAGTTGAGTGAGACTCAAAGCTCGACCATGGCAGAAGAGAAAGGACGAACGTCGTCCCCTATGCCTTAGCCATAGGCTCTGTATAGTATGCCATGCTATGTACCGCACCTGTGTGTGCCTTGCCATGAGTCTGTCAAGGGGTACAAGTGGTCCAGGAGTGGATCACTAGACAGCGGTCGGAATTATCCTTAGTAACCAGAGGACTAAGGAAATGTTTCTTGATTATGGAGGTGACAAAGAGTTCATCGTAAAGAGTTACGTCGATGCAAGCTTTAACACCTATCCGGATGACTAGTAGTAGCAATCTGGATACGTATAGTGGAGCAACCATTTGGAAATAGTACCAAGTGGAGTGTGGTAGCAGTGTTTACGGTTTGACATAGAGATTTGCAAAGTACACACGGATCTGAATATCGCAGACCCGTTGACTATAAGACCTCTCTCACATGCAAAGCATGATCGAGCCCCAGAACTCATTGGGTGTTAGATTCATAACAATGCGAATCACATGGTGATGTGAACTAGATTATTGACTCTAGTGCAAGTGGGAGACTGTTGGAAATATGCCCTAGAGGCAATAATAAATTAGTTATTATCATATTTCCTTGTTCATGATAATCGTTTATTATCCATGCTATAATTGTATTGATCGGAGACTTAAATGCATGTGTGGATACATAGACAAAACCATGTCCCTAGTATGCCTCTAATGGACTAGCTCGTTGATCAAAGGATGGTTAAGGTTTCCTAGCCATGGACATGAGATGTCATTTGATAACGGGATCACATCAGTAGGAGAATGATGTGATGGATAAGACCCAAACTACAAACATAGCATATGATCGTGTCAGTTTATTGCTACTGTTTTCTGCATGTCAAGTATATGTTCCTATGACCATGAGATCATGCAACTCACGGATATCGGAGGAGTGCCTTGTGTGTATCAAACGTCGCAACGTAACTGGGTGACTATAAAGGTGCTCTACAGGTATCTCCGATGGTGTTTGTTGAGTTGGCATGGATCGAGACTGGGATTTGTTACTCCGTGTGACGGAGAGGTATCTCAGGGCCCACTCGGTAATACAACATCACAACAAGCCTTGCAAGCAATGTGGCTAAGTGTTAGTCATGGGATCTTGTATTACGAAACGAGTAAAGAGACTTGCCAGTAACGAGGTTGAATTAGGTATGGAGATACTGACGATCGAATCTCGGGCAAGTAACATACCGAAGAACAAAGGGAACGTTATACGGGATTAACTGAATCCTTGACATAGAGGTTCGACCAATAAAGATCTTCATAGAATATGTAGGAACCAATGTGGACGTCCAGGTCCTGCCATTGGTTATTGACCGTAGAGGTGTCTCGGTCATGTCTACATAGTTCTCGAACCCGCAGGGTCTGCACACTTAAGGTTCGGTGACGTTTCGGTAGTGTAGAGTTATGTATGGTGGTGACCGAAGGTTGTTCGGAGTCCCGGATGAGATCCTGGACGTCACGAGGAGCTCCGGAATGGTCCGGAGGTAAAGATTCATATATAGGATGTCCCAGTTTGGTCGCCGAAAAAGTTTCGGGCTCATCGGTAGTGTACCGGGAGTATCGGTAGTGTACCGGGAGTGCCGGTAGTGTACCGGGGGACCTCCGGGAGGGGTATTTCGACCCCAAGAGGTCCATGGGTTATGGGAGAATAATAACCAGCCCTTAGTGCGCTGGGAAAACAGCCACAAAGGCCCATGGCGCAGGA
Source organism: Hordeum marinum (assembly GCA_022496015.1). Classification (NCBI taxonomy): domain Eukaryota; kingdom Viridiplantae; phylum Streptophyta; class Magnoliopsida; order Poales; family Poaceae; genus Hordeum; species Hordeum marinum. Next base: position 497,222,324 of record CM039674.1, on the reverse strand, counting down.
GAGAAAGTCCTACAGCAAAAAGTGGAAAATCAGCCAATAGGAGGCAATCCTACTCCAACTAGGATTGGAGGTGAAGTAGGATTGCTCCCACCTCCTATTTCGGCCGACCCAAAGGCCTTGGCTGCCTCTCCTCTCCTCTCCTCCTATATATACTAGTGGATTGGGTGGTTTTTGGACAGAATTTCCGGCCACGTGCTACCCGTTACACCGGTGCACAGTTTCTCCTCTAGATCGGTTTTCCGCAGCGCTTAGGCGAAGCCCTGCCGGAATCACTCCACCACCATCACCGGAGCGCCGTCACGCTACCGGTGAACTCTCTCTCCTCTCCACCTCCTCTCTCTGGATCGAGACGGTGGAGATCGTCATCAAGCTGCACGTGTGCTGAACGCGGAGGTGTCGTCCATTCGGCGCTAGATCGGAAGGACCGTGATCGAGATCGCGAGACGGTTCGTGATGAGATCGCGGAACGAATCGTGATGAGTTCGCGGGACAGATCGTGATCAAGATCGTGAGACGGATCGTGATGAGATCGCGGGATGGATCATGATGAGTTCGCGGGACGGATCGTGATGAGATCGCGGGACGCTCGGCGATTTGGATCGCGAAGATGTTCGACTACACCAACCGCGTTTCTTAACGCTTCCCGCTTAGCGATCTACAAGGGTATGTAGATCCACTCTCCCTCTCGTAGATGCTCATCACCATGGATAGGTTTGCGTGTGCGTAGGAAAATTTTTGTTTCCCATGCGACGTTCCCCAACAATACCATGCCATCAAGAACAGAATACCCATGTGGTGGTTGCATGTAGACCTCCTCACGCAGCTCACTATTAAGAAAGGCATTCTTAACATCAAGCTGGGATACAGACCAGTGACGTGTAGAGGCCACTGCAAGGAGTGTACGAAAAGTGGTCATATGGGCCACAAGAGCAAAAGTCTCATCGTAATCACGACCATGCTCCTGCTGAAAGCCACAATCCACAAGACAAGCTTTCTAACGCTCAAGAGAACCATCGGAGCGAGTCTTAACCTTGTAGACCCACTTACAAGTGATGGGACGAACACATGAAGGAAGAGAAACAAGATCCCATGTACCGGTGCGTTCAAGGGCAGCAATCTCCTCTGCCATCGCAAACTGCCATTCAGTATGAACAACAGCCTGGCGATAAGAAGTCGGCTCAAGAACAGTGCACCAGCGGTGGAAAAACCATAGCGATCAACAGGTGGAAGCAGACGAGAACGTAAGCCATAGGTAGGATGAGACGAGGAGGAGGGCACATCAGTAGATGCATCCATATTACGTGATCGACGAGTATAATACTGAGGAAAAGATGGAAGAAGACAAGGAGGAATCATCGAGGTAGAATCAGGGGGTGGAGACAAAGAAGGCACCGGGGATGAAGGTGCAGAATCCAGTGACATGCGAGATGAGGAAACCGTGGGAGATGGTGGCAGCAAATCATCAGCAATAGATGGAGAAGCAAAGTTAGCAGGACTGATAGATAAAGGCTCGGTGAGGGTGATAGATGTGTCAGGAAAGATGAGGAAAGAATATCATCCACTGAAAAAGTAGAGGAAGATGAACGCGGATAGAAGGGACGAGACTCATCGAAAGTCATATCTCGAGAAATGCGCATCCGACGACCCATAGGATCCCAACAACGATAGCCCTTATGTTCATCACTATAGCCTAAGAAGACACACTCAACAGACTGAGCAGTCAGTTTGGTGCATTCGCGAGGGGCATGAAGAACATAGAAAACACAACCAAACAACCGAAGCATCGAATAATCAGGAGAACGATCAAAAAGACGCTCGAACGGAACACCACCCTGTAGAGCAGCGGATGGCTGGAGATTGATGAGATAGTGGGAGGTGGAGACGGCCTCGGCCCAAAAGTGAGGGGCAGAGAGGCAACGATCATCAATTCATGAGCCATCTCAAGAAGGTGACGATGCTTGCGTTCAGCCACGCCATCCTGAGCATGAGCACCAGGGCAAGAGAACTGAGGAAGAGTTCCTTGCTCAGCAAGAACACCATGCAACATCTTGGAAATATACTCGCTAGCGGAGTCAGCATGAAACACACGAATAGGCGAAGAGAACTGAGTGTGAACCATGCCAGCAAACCACTTATATATAGAGATAACTTCATTGCGAGAAGTCATAAAGTATAGCCAAGTGTAACGAGAGAAATCATCTATAAAAATAATATAGTATCGATGACCGCCTTTCAAAGCGAAGGGAGCCGGACCCCATACATCAGAGTGGACTAAATCAAAAGGACGTTGGGACACTGACTCACTAGTAGGATACGGTAACTGAATCTATTTACCAAGTCGATAACCCTGACACTCTAAAGAGTCATCTCCTGAGAAAGACCCCAGAAGGCCTCGACGAACTAAAGACGACAAATGAGAACCACAAAGATGACCAAGTCGATGATGCCACTGCTGGAAGGAGCCAGTAGCTGAAGCGACAGAAGGGGATGGACTGGCGATGGTGGTGGCAGCGGAAGGAACATGAAGCAAGTCAAGCTCCCAAAGACCCTGAGAGTCACGGCGGCGAGGGCCAGCCCCAACCAAAGTGTGCGTTCGACGATCCTGGATAGAACAAGAGTCAACGTCAAGGATGACACGACAACCAGAATCAGTAAGTTGACCAGCAGAAAACAGATTCGTGGTAATTCGAGGAACATGAGCAACATTAGGAACAATATAAGAAGCTATGGTAAGATTGCCTCGACTAGCAATAGAAAGAGGAGTACCATCAGCAGTGAGTACATGAACAGGAAAATCAAACGATTTAAGAGAGGAAAAAGGGGAAGAATGAGAAGACATATGAAAAGAAGCTTTGGAGTCCAGAACCCACGAGGATGTACGTGACTGTGTAGAGGGTGGTTGCTCAGTGCGGGAAGCATCAGTCACAGAAACTAGAGTACCCATCAAAGGAGAACCTGAAGTGGCAAGCAGACGCTTAAGTCACAAAATATCCTGGTCAGTTAAAGCGGTGGCTGAAGATGTCGAAGTAGAAGAAGAAGTCCCTGAAGCTGATGATCGTGCCTTACACAGGTGTTTCTTCTTCTGGAAGCACTGAGACTCAACATGACCATCCGTATTGCAGTAGCCGCAGTGAGGACGAGAGCGACCCTGACCGCCCGTAGGAGTAGGCAAGAGTGGCGGAGCACTGGGGCGGGAAGGAGTCGGTGGAGCATGCGGCTGAGCAGGAAACCAGGCAGCGAGCACAGAAGGAACCTCAAGTAAACCAACGCCACGTGGGCGAGTCTCCTCAGCACGAATCTCAGAAAGCGCCTCCATGAGGGAGATATGACCACGAGCAAATAACTGAGCACGCCGGGGCTCAAACTCCTTACGGAGCTGAGACAAGAACTCGTAGACACGATGAAACTCCAAATCAGCCCGCACAGCCTGGTAGCACTGGCAATTATAACAACTAGCAGTGCAGAGAGAATCAAGCTGACGCCAGATAGCAGAACTCTGTCATAGAAATCATCAATGGTAGAGTCACCCTACTGAAGAGCATGTTCCTAGCGAACCAAAGACAAGTATAAGGCATCACCAGAGGGCTGGTAGCGCTGACGGAGACAGGTCCACATCTCAAATACAGTAGGAAGTCCCAGAAACTCAGAGGCAAACTGAGGTAGAACACTAGTAGTGAGAACAGCTGCAGCGCGAGCATCATCATCGAGCCACTAGGTGTAAGCAGACAGAGCCTCGTGATAAGTAGAAAGAGCCTCCTCATAAGTCGAAACCCGCTCATCGTAAGCACTGACAGCAGCCTTGTCAGTAAGCTTAGTTTTATCCTTCGTAGCCCGAGTAGCATCCGCTGGAAGAACCGATGGCATCGGTGGAGTAGGAGCCACGAGGAAGCGGACACGGTGGACTGGGGACCTCGCCAGAAAGAACGCCCCAAAGACGAAGACCACACATATGGATGCGCATGAAGCCAACAAACTCAGTGTAGTTGGTACCATGAAAGATCAGCGGACAACGAGGAACAGCAACATAGCCTCACGACAAAGACATTTTTTTGTTATTTTCCTTTTTCCTTTTTTCCTTTTTTTCCTTTTTTGTGGTCAATGATCGGCAGAACAAAAAACACCAATGAGAGCAAGAGCACCACTAGCAGGCAGGAACAGCAGCCGGTAGCACGATCCGTCCTGAACAGTGGATGGCGGCTGGATCTGCAGGTGTGGATCGGGCAGGGGTGCACGAGACGGTGGCAAGAATTAGGGAAGAGAAGACCCAAAGTAGCTAGCCGGACAAAGAGGAGCAGTGGCGGCCGATTCCGTCAGTTTCAATCGAGAGCGGAGGCGGAGGAGCAGTCTGGATCCTGGTGCGGCTTCGATCGAGAGCGGGGCCAACTGATGCGAGCGAGGGCAGGCCCGCGGCTTCGATTGAGATGGGAGCGGGGCCGACATGAGCGATCGAGAGCGGGAGCGGTGGGTTGACCCGACGGTAGTGGACCCAGCGGCAGTTGACGCGGAAGCGAACGGAGGCAGGGCAAAGACTGGATCGGGAGATGAAACGGACCTGAGCGAGGGCCAGTGGAGACGAGCGACGGCCACGGACGAGAGTGGCGGCGGGGAGCGGATCAAAGGCACGAGTTGCGACGTGTAAAAAACTGACCTATCTCTAATACCATGTTAGGAAATATGCAACTTGTATTTTCAAGAGACCAAAGGCCAGTATATATACATGTACATGTGTGGAATATATGTAGGAAACCCTTATACAATGGGGTAAATACGAAAAGGTTACATGGCTATATATGTAATACTCTAACAACAAGCACCAACTTTAGGATCTTGTAGGCTTGTAGCCTTTCATGTCCTGCTTGTCCATGTGTCCGCACTATACCATGGACATGTAGGCCTCGGGAGCACAATTTTTGTGACGAAGTACACTGTTAGGAATAAGCAACGTATATTCCAATGAGGCCATAGGCCGATATATATATATATATATATATATATATATATATATATATATATATATATATACATGTACAGGTACGGAACATATGTAGGAAACCCCTTATACAACGGGATAAATACAAAGGGGTACATGACTTATAATATAACTCTAACACCCCCCTCAAACTCATGGTGGATGAACAACACTGAGTTTGGAGAGATAAAAGCCATGTTGGGCTCTAGTCTGGGCCTTCGTCAGGAAGTCCGCCAACTGTAACTCGGAAGGCACATACTGAAGAGCAATAACCTGATCCTGCACACCCCCGCGCACATAGAAAGCATCAACCCCAATATGCTTGGTGAGCTCATGCTTCACAGGATCGCGCGCTATGCTAATAGCACCTGTACTATCAGATAAGAGCAGAGTCGGTGTAGTAACGGAAACACCGAAATCCTGAAGTAACCATCGTAACCAAGTCACCTCTGCCGTCAAAAGAGCCATCGCTCGTAACTCAGCCTCTGCACTCGAACGGGAAACGGCAATCTGTTTCTTCGTCTTCCAGGCAATGAGAGAACCACCAAGAAAAACACAGTAAGCAGAAAGTGAACGGCGATCTGAAGGATCACTAGCCCACGTAGCATACGAATAGGCCTGAAGCTGTAAACAACTGGAGCGAGGAAAGAATAGACGGTGCGAGATCGTGCCCCGAAGATATCGAAGAACACGAAGGAGATGACTGTAGTGAACCGATGTAGGAGCGGAGACAAACTGACTCAAAATATGAACCGGATAAGAAATATCCGGACGAGTGACAGCTAGATAAACAAGGCTGCCAACAAGATGACGATAACGCGTCGGGTCAGGCAGGGGATCACCATCAGTAGCACGGAGGTGAACATTGAGCTCCATAGGAGTCTCAACAATGCGCTCGTCAGTAATAGCAACACGAGCAAGAAGATCCTAGATATACTTTTCCAGGGATATAAAAAAGCCATTAGAAGTAGAAGAGACTTCAATCCCAAGAAAGTAACGAAGAGGTCCAAGATCAGACATAAGAAACTGGTCACTAAGACGGGCCTTTACAAAGGCAATATACTTGGGGTCATCTCCTGTGATGATCATGTCATCAACATAGAGAAGAAGAAGAGTTCGACCACGAGAAGAAAGGTGAATAAACAAGGTTGGATCATGAGCACTTGCTGAAAAACCAATGACAGTCACCACAGAGGCAAAGCTCTCAAACCAGGCTCGGGGGGCTTGCTTAAGGCCGTAGAGAGAGCGACGAAGACGACATACCATGCCATCTGGAACAGAGTAGCCAGGTGGTGGCTGCATATACACCTCCTCACGTAGCTCACCATTAATAAAGGCATTCTTAACATCCAGTTGAGATATAGACTAGTGGCGGGCAGAGGCCACAGCAAGAAGGGTACGAACAGTGGTCATGTGGGCGACAGGCGCAAAAGTCTTGTCATAATCACGACCATGCTCTTGCTGAAAACCACGAGCCACAAGACGAGCTTTGTGATGCTCAAGAGAACCATCGGAGCGAGTCTTAACCTTGTACACCCACTTATAAGTGATGGGACGGACTCCGGGAGGAAGAGAAACAAGATCCCATGTACCAGTGCGTTCAAGAGCAGCAATCTCCTCTGCCATCACAAACTGCCATTCAGGATGAACAATAGCCTGACGATAAGAAGTCGGCTCAAGAATAGCAGCACCAGCAGTGGGAAATCCAAAGCGATCAATAGGCAGACGAGGACGAGAACGCAAGCCATAAGTAGGCTGAGATGAGGACGATACATCCCCAGAGGCATCCATAGGACGTGAACGACGAGTGTAACACTGAGGAAAAGGTGGAACAATGGCAGGAGGCATCGCCAAGGTAGAATCGGAGGATGGCGGCGAAGAAGTCACCGGAGAGGAGGGTGTAGAATCCAGTGACATGCTAGACGAGGAGACCGGGCAAGATGGTGGCGGCAAATCAACGAGAGGTGGAGAAGCAGAGGGAGCAGAACTACTAGGCAAAAGCTCGATGGGGGTGATAGGTGAGTCAGGAAAAGTGAGGAAAGAGATATCCTCTACTGAAAAGTGCGAGGAGGATGAGTGTGGGTAGAAGGGACGAGACTCATCAAAAGTCACATCTCGAGAGATCCGCATCCGACGACCAATAGGATCCCAACAGCGATAGCCCTTATGCTCATCACTGTAACCTAAGAAGACACACTCAACAGACTGAGCGGTCAGTTTGGTGCGTTCCCGAGGGGAAAGAAGAACATAGCAAACACAACCAAACAAGCGAAGCGGCGAATAATCGGGGGAACGATCAAAAAGACACTCGAAAGGAACACCATCCTGGAGAGCAGTAGAAGGCTGGAGATTGATGAGATAGGTGGAGGTGGAAATGGCCTCAGCCCAAAAATGAGGCAGGAGAGAGGCAGCAATCATCAATGCACGAGCCATCTCAAGAAGATGACGATGCTTTCGCTCAGCTACACCATTCTGAGCATGAGCACCAGGACAAGAGAATTGAGAAAGGGTCCCTTGCTCAGCAAGAACACCGCGCACCATCTTAGAGATATACTCACCAGCGGAGTCAGCACGAAACACACGAATGGGAGAAGAGAATTGAGTATGAACCATGGCAGCAAAATGCTTATAAATAGACAACACCTCACTACGAGAAGTCATGAAGTAAAGCCATGTATAACGAGAGAAATCATCTATGAAAATAATATAGTATTTATGACCACCTTTCGAATCAAAGGGAGTCGGACCCCATACATCAGAATGCACTAAATCGAAAGGACGTTTAGACACTGACTCACTATGTGAATATGCTAACTGAATCTGCTTGCCAAGAGGACAACCCTGACACTCTAAAGCAACATCTCCTGAGACAGGCCCCAGAAGACCTCGACGAACTAAAGATGACAACCGAGAACCACACAGATGACCAAGGCGTTGATGCCACTGCTGGAAGGAACCAGTAGCGGAGGCAACTGAAGCGGAGGAACTGGCGATAGTGGTGGCAGCGGAAGGAACATGAAGCCAGTCCAACTCCCAAAGACCCAGAGAATCATGGCGGCGAGGGCCAACTCCAACCAGAGTGTGCGTGCGACGATCCTAGACAGAACAAGAGTCAGTGTCAAGGATGATGCGACAACCAGAATCAGTAAAGATTCATGGTAAGGCGAGGAACATGAGCCACATCAGGAACAGAATAAGAAGGAGTGGTAAGATTGCCTCTACTAACGACCGAAAGAGGAGTACCATCAGCAGTGAGAACCTGAACAGGAGAATCAAGCGAGCGTAGAGAGGACAGAGTGGAAGAATGAGAAGACATATGAAAAGAAGCTCCAGAGTCCAGAACCCATGGGGATGTACCTGACTGTGTAGAGGGTGGTGGCACAGTGCGGGAAGCATCAGTCACAGAACCAGCAGTACCCGGCGAGGAAGAACCTGAAGCCGCGAGCAGACGCTTACGTCTCAGAATATCCTGCTCAGTCAAAGCGATGGCTGAAGCTGTCGAGGTAGATGAAGAAGTCTCTGAAGATGATGACCGTGCCTTGCACAGATGTTTCCTCTTGGTGTAGCAGTGAGACTCAACATGACCATCATTGTTACAGTAGCCACAATGTGGACGGGGGCGACCTGAGCCTCCAGAGGGAGTGGGCAAAAGCGGCGGAGCACTCGAGCGGGAAGGGATCGGTGAAGCAAGTGGCGCAGAAGGAATCCGAGTAGCAAGCACAAAAGGAACCTCCAGTAAACCAGCACCACGTAAGCGAGTCTCCTCAGCACGAATCTCAAAAAGCGCCTCCATGAGAGAAATACGGCCACGAGCAAACAACTGAGCACGCTGGGGCTCAAACTCCTTCCGGAGCCGAGACAGGAATTCGTAGACACGATGAAACTCCAAATTAGCCTGGACAGCCTGGCAACAGGAGCAGGTACGACAACCAGCACTGCGGAGAGAATCAAGCTGGCGCCAGATAGCAGAACTCTGTGCATAAAAGTCATCAACTATAGAGTCACCCTGCTGAAGAGCATGCTCCCGACGGACCACAGAGAGGTATAAGGCGTCACCACAGGGCTCATAACGCTGATGAAGACGGGTCCACATCTCAAAGACAGTAGGAAGACCCAGAAACTCAGAAGCAAACTGAGGCAGAACACTGGCAGTAAGAACAGCTGCAGCACGAGCATCATCATCAAGCCACTGAGTGTAAACAGACAAAGAACCATGATACACCTGAAGAGCCTCCTCATAAGTAACAACCTGCTCCTCATAAGTACGCATAGCGGCCTCATCAGCAACCTTAGCCGCATCCTTCGCAGCCTGATTAGCATTCGCAGGAAGAACCGGAGGGATCGGCGGAATGGGAGCCACAGGAGGAACTAGGCGTGGCGGACAGCAGACCTCGCCAGAAAGAACACCCCAGAGACGGATGCCACGCATGTGAATACGCATGAAGCCAATGAACTCGGTGTAGTTAGAACCATCGAAGATCAGCGGACAGCGAGGGACAACAACATAGCCCGATGCAGAAGACATTTTTTTTGTTTTTTTTGGAACAGCAAGATCAGATCAGATCGGTAGCGAGCGGATCGATCCGGACCAGATCGGGGGCTGGCGGAGTCAGGTGCGGAGCGACGGCCTCGAGCGGCAGAGGGAACACGAACCGGGCGGAGCGGATCGATCCGGACGAGCGTAGGCAACCAAGATGACGAGGCTAACCGGCCTCGAGCGGCAGAACCAGGCGAGCGGGAGCGGATCGATCCGGAGCAGTCGCTGGAACCGGCCGGACGAGCCACTTTAATCGGGCCGGGGAGGAGGAGCGTCGATCTGGAGGAGCGGGAGCGGATTGGGAGTCGGCGATGCTGGCAGGAACTAGCCAGGCGGGCCGATGCAATCGAGCAGGGGCGGAGCGGCTTCGATCTGGAGGAGCGGGAATCGATCCGGCTGCTGGCGACGAGGGAAACCGCGGAGTATCACGGCAGGAGGCAGCAGCGGGATCCACCACGGGACCGAGGAGGACTCGGAAGCAGCCGGACTGCGGGGAGATTGGATCGGGAGGAGCACGAGTTGCGCGTGCGAAAAAAAACCTAGGTTCTAATACCATGTTAGGAATAAGCAACGTATATTCCAATGAGGCCATAGGCCGATATATATATACATGTACAGGTACGAAACATATGCAAGAAACCCTTTATACAACGGGATAAATACAAAGGGGTACATAACTTATAATATAACTCTAACATACACAACTTCATTGCTAAATGCATGAACTAAGTTCACATTTGCATTTCGATCCACAACTATGTAATGACCAACTACGGCAATTATGATGAGCTCCCCTTGCAGGCTTAATAAATAAGCAACTTGGAATACGAATGCAACAAATTAGAGGCATGCCCGTTTGTATCAGGTATGCAAAATTAGATGAACGGAGCAAACTTATATGTGAGAACTATCATGTTATCGTGTTTTAGATGTGGGAGGAAACTGAACACACTAGTATGTCATAAGTTACATGCAATGTGCAAGCATAGAAGAAGCCAAACAGATGCAAGAGCGAGGTAAACATATGGCTCAACTACTTGTAGACTCTAATTATCATTTTTGGTAAGCATCTTTTGAGTGCCATGGGCATCTTCGCTGATAAATATGGGAGGAGACCCAACATCTCGGTGTATGGCAGATTCAGATACGAAAACACATTTCATACTCCATTTTAAATCAAAGTAAATCATTTTCTATTACTTCTGCCTATTGGATGGCAATTGTAAACCAGTGGCTACTTGGATTACTCTATGCTATATTAGATCCAATCAAGGTATTTTCTTTACTGTGAGGATGATTAAGATTAATTGAGAAAATGGTATTAGTTGTTCAGCAGTTTTTCTTGTAAGAACAATTCATCTCTATGTTTCGTGTTTCAAACACTTGGTTTCATCCACTTGAGTGGTCATAATTCTATATGCCGTAGGTTACGGGGGTGTTTGGTTTCCAGCCACACTTTGTCAAGCCAAAATTTGGCAGCTATAGTTTTGTTGGCATGTGTTTGATTTTTGCCACAGTTTGGTTTGCCATACATTATTACCCCTGTGGTCCATTTATCATAGAGTCATTTTTTTGTCAACTTTTGCCAAAGTTTGGCGTTCGTTTTTTCAACCACACTTTGTGGCTTGCCACACTTTGATGGCTTGCCACACTTTGGCTTGGCAAAATTAGTCGTCAAACAAACGGACCCTACATCTTCATGAGCAATAGCTCTTGTTATTGGACCAGCTATTGGAGGATTTCTTGCACAAGATTCGAATATTTTGATAAGGGTGTTGGTTTGATGCGGCATTTTAGCATTTTTGTTTTTGTGGAATGAGCAAACTTTATGAGCGTGGAATAAATAGAAAAGGATTGCAACACATGGAGCTTAAGTTCAGAATTCTGATGGATCCGATGCTTTAGTGTTGGTATATGATCACATCCGACAATAAAACCGTTGAAAATTGTAATATCCTTACATAGATGTAGCACAAAGGTTCGTTCGAAATGGAAAATAGCAGGGTTTGAAGATTTGACTATTCTGAGAAGGGCTTCCGTTTCATGCAGAAAATCATTTTTATGGATTGAACGGACTTTGTGAAGGTACAAAAAAAAGGAATGCAACACAAGGACCTCCATTTTATGATCGTACCCGACATTAAGACCATTGGAAATTGTAATATCCTTACATACCTGAAGCACAAAGGTGCATTCGGAAATGAAAAATAACGCAATTTGAAGGGCCCCATCATTCCATCCTCCTACTACTAAGAGATTTATACAAAGATAATACATGGAACCCTGATTTAGACATCAATATGGTTCCCAAGGCACCCAGATACATGGTGATGGATCAGTTACATTGCGAGTATTTCTATGACAAGGCCTCGTAGTGCTTCCTTTGCTGTGATGGCCAATAGCAAGAAAAGTTAAGACGGATGCTCCTATAAGAGGGTGAAGAAAAATAAATGATTATCAGAATGTCATGTACCTGTTCTGACACCGACGTCTTTATTTTAGACAGAGCTTGCTCAAAGTGCGATAATTCAATCGAAGCAACTGAACACAATGAACTTATTGATAATGCCCCATTCTCCAAGAGTTCCAAACTCTCTTCCAAACCTTCCTTAGCTGCTTCATCCACCTGAAGAAGGAAGCATGTGTGTGAGTTCCCTTATGTTCTCCTAAAGTACATGCTTCATCACAAAGAATTAAAGAATACCCGTTTTGAGAAAAGTTCTAACGGGACAACAACTCCATGAAAAAGCACAGAAATTACCAGCGATGCTAGGTCAGCGCCAGAGAGATTGTTGCACTCCTCACGACGTGCAAATGCATCCAAATCAATAGTGCAGGATACAGGTTTTCTCTGAGAACGTATTAGGGCTTTTAATATCGAATGCCGCTCATTAGCACTGGGCAAAGGTACAAAATACTTCTGCCCCAATCTACCAGGACGTAGAAGAGCATCATCTATCACATCAATCCTGCACCATACATGGAACTGCATGTTGGCGCCTTCCTTTCAGGGACAAATAAGTAAAAAGGAACAATCAATGGCTGACAATACCTATTTGTGGCTCCAATAACATAAACACCTTCACGTTGATCAGCACCATCAAGTTCAATAAGAAATTGTGATCAGAACAAGTAGAATAACGCTGAGCAAAGGAACAAACAAATTAATAAACAATCTTGGTATTGCCAAAGATACAGGTGATGCATAAGATGTCCAAACCTGGTTTAGGAGACGTTCAACAACCCATGCTCCCTCCATTCCTCTTTTTGTTGTCAAAGCATCTATCTGGCACATCAGTCAATAAACACTTGAGAACCATATGATGACAAAAGCACCTTCATAACCAAGACCCACAAGTTGCTTGTCACTTCCAATAGCTCAAATGTACCAAACATGCAAATTTGTTTAAGAGACTGAGCCAAGTACCCACCAATAGATTAAATTATGCTACCTCCGTTTGCAAATAAGTGATGTTGTTTTAGTTCAAATTTATTTCCAAACAGAGGGAATACAAATAGCTAAACAGAAACTTTACCTCGTCAAAAAATATAATGCACGGGGAGTTGACTCGTGCACGGGTGAATGTCCTCCTTATATATGCTTCATTATCCCCAACATACTTGCTCAATCCTTCAGGACCCTAAAGTTCCAGAGAAGGAAATATCTCAGCAGTCTGTGCAGAACTGAAGAGGAAATTGCTTATTTACCACTGAATAACTCCTCAATAGCTCACTTGCTATCAAAAAGTGAATGTTGCGTATTTAGCATTGTAAAACTCAATTCCTTGCCAACATACCGTCGCCATTATCCTATTAAAACATTTCAGTTAAATAGTATAGAGTTGTTAGATTCTCCCTGTAATGCCAAAACTACCCTCAGCTCAGTTGAACGGAAGGTCCACTCACAACAGCACCAGCAAGATAACCAGATCAATTGATTTCTATAAAAGAAATCCCGCTGCCAGCGGCTTCCATGGATGGGATTCCATGGTTGCAAGAGGTACTATTTGTTAAGCTTCATGCACTAGCCAACACAATCAAGAGTCCAAACTGATGAAAAAGAGTGGTGTCGAGAGTAGCAAGGGCAGCATCAATTTCCAAGAAGTATTTTCAGAATAGCAAGGACAAGATAAGGAAATGTGCGACATCAATATCCAGTTCGCAAGGGCTGTGGATATAGATGCCAGAATGGCAAAGAGGTTCATCCAAAATCATTAGAAGCCAATGCTGATGTCGCAAATGCAAAAAATGGTAAGTGCATCATCACTTTTTTCATTCTCTCTTGTGACAGATAACGTACAGAGTAATACTTTTATGCTCATTTAGAAAGCAAGGAAAAAGATAAATTAAAACCATTTAACAGACGGAGTTTAACAGCCACTTAGCAATCGCAAGCATAGTTTTAAATAGCGTGCTAAGCCTCTTAGCGACGGGTCTTTTCTAAACGCTATAGCAGAGCTATGGAGCGCTATTTAAACTGTTTTCTCATTTGTTTGGATCAAAGTCTCTTAGCACCAGACCTTTTGTAAATGCTATAGCGTGCTATAGGAGCTATATCAGGCTATTTAAAACTATGGTCGCAATCAAAGTTTTTCACTATTAAACAAGCAACACTCTTTTGAATGAGCAATAACCAATTATTCAGCGGTTAAAAAGCAATTTCCACAAAAATGGAACGAGTGTACTGACCGAGAATATGGAAATCTAAGCATCAATTTACCTTAATATGAATAAAATTAGCCCCTGCGTCGTGTGCAACTGCTTTTGCTATTAGTGTTTTCCCACAGCCCGGAGGTCCAAACAGCAACACGCCAGCTTGCATGTTGACTCCAAATTTCTAGAGAGGACATGAAAACATAAATAAAGGATAAAGAGAATGTTAAAGAAATTGCTTGAAAACAATATTTCAAATAAGTGCCACGCACGGATGTCTTGTGATTCGATTAGCTATCCATACTGTGAAGAGGATTCATCTTTTATGTGACCAAAACCACTATTGGAACGATATAACAGACTGAAGAAAGATAAGATGATGCACCTTATAGTATTCAGGGTACTTGATACATCGAACGATGGAGCGGTTCAATTCCTTCTTTAATGAATCAAGACCTCCAACACAAGCCCATGTGACATCAGGCACGGAAGAAAATCCTTCTCTCCTCAATGAAGGTTGAACTATATCTTTGATGGCTTCCTTTAGCGATCAAAGTAACAAGGTACGTTAGAAATGGGTCCCACTACCGAAAGCTAATAACAGAGAAAACAGGATGGAAAATCAGGGCACACTGCAGCAGAAGAAGAAAAACAATGTAATATGAACAACATGCTTGTGACAAGAAAATAACATAAATGACCATCCACATAAACCTAGACACCATGGAATCAACACACATCATATACTTAAACAACACACAGTCAAGTAAGAGAGAGAGAAAGATCATTATTGTTGAATACAAATCTTAAAGTAGACGAAATAAATGTAACAACTCTAGCTAGGGATGTATATATGTAAAAGGTGGAAAGCTTAACTACCTCAAAGTCATCCATAATAATACTTAGGCGCTGCATCTCCTGTTTATCCCAGGGATGCCTCCAGTAATCCAGGTTGTTTCCTTCCTTCAAAATTTTATCTTTTCTATCATTAAATATTCTTTTCATAGCTACACACCCTGCTGCATCGACCAACGCCTTCAAGTCTGCACCAACGAATCCTGGCGTGGCCTTTGCTATCTTCAACAAATCAAACTGGCCTTCCCGTGGCAATCGAAGTTTCGGAGTAAGCCGCTCGAGTATCTGTTTCCGGGCATTCTCATCTGGAACACCAAGATATATTTCCCGATCGAACCTTCCTGGTCTTCGAAGCGCTTGGTCTACATCATCAGGTCTGTTCGTAGCTCCAATAACAATAACATAGCCAGGCTTCTTCTTTTCATATGAGTACGAATCATCCATGTCATCGGCATAGTCCGATGGAATGTTCTGGTGGAATTCATCCATGCATGTCATCAACTGCGTAACCACCCGGCGTTCCATTTCGCGCTGCATATTGTCCCGCTTGGACGCAATCGCATCTATCTCGTCTATAAACACAATTGAGGGAGCAGTCCTGTATGCATCGTTAAACAGGGTTCCGATGTTCTCCTCAGAACCTCCTGCAAGAACAAAATTATTACTCTTGATAACTAAACTTTATCCACCAGGAGAGTTGAGTACTACACAAACGTGTGCAAAATAGGAATCCGACAGCATACCGGAGACCCCGGAGACTAACTCGGTCGCCGACTTTTTGTAGAACGGGACGCCGGTCTCGTCGGCAATTGCTTGGGCGAGGGTGGTCTTCCCACAGCCCGGCGGTCCGTGCAGCAGAATCCCGGCCACGGGCCGCACTCCGAGGTGCAGCGGCAGCTCCGGATGGCACAGCGGGACAACCACCTCCAGCATCAGCCGCTCTATTACCGACTCCATGCCGCCGAGGTCAGCAAACGTTACCCGTTTCCGCCCGCCGCGGCCTCCTTGAGCATCGGGCCGCATGGTGACCTTCTCCGCGGCGGCCTCCATCTCGAGCTGCTGGTCGGCGTCGGGGTCTCGTTTGGATGTTTGGGTGGAGTAGCAGGAGCGTAGCAGCGATTTTGTGACGTCGTATGCGGGGGGGGGGGGGGGGGGGGGGGGGGGGGGGGGGGGGGGGGAGGGGGGGGGCGGCGAGTGCGAGTGGGAGGTGGTGGAGGACGATGTGGCGTCATGGCTGCTGCGGCGGTGGGAGGAGCCGGAGGGGCTGTTGTCGGAGCAGCTGGCATCGCCGGGAGGCGGTAGGGAGGAGATGGCACGGCGGACGACGTCGACGGAGGCGAATAAGTCGAGCTTGTAGCGCTGGTACTCGCGGTGGCGGGAGCGGATGGCGAAGGCGACGTCGTCGGCGGAGGAGCCGGGGACAGCGAGGCCGGCGTCTGATAGGATGAGTCGGCGTACGCGGGACTCCAGGGAGTAGGACCGGCGCGGGCGCTTAGCCATTGGCGGCGGCGGCGGCTGGTGGGTAGGGTTTGGGGTTTGGTCTTTTTTTTTAAGACAGGGACATTGGCATCTGATTTATAATATTTACATGAAAACACGGCACAATAGAAAAATAACAAGACACAAAACGATATTTTAAGATAAAATTACATCGAAAAACATATTGGCCGTCTTTTTTCTTCACTTGCTCATCCATCGAAGCTAAAACACCTGCAAACGTCATCGCCGTATAGCCACTTGCCGCGAACAACAAGATTTAGTAGTCACTAAAGAAACATTGGGTGGCATAGACCCCACGCAGCCCAAGTTTGCAATCCGTCATCACCAATCTAGAAGGTTTTAGAAACCGGACATTGCAACAGAACAAAAGAAATGAAGGAGTCGAAGTTGTTGCGCCAATAATTAACCAGCCTGATGCTTCCCTTGATAGACCCATCAAATGCCAAGATTCAAAGAGAACCAACAGTCTGATGACACCTACCCCATAGACCATTCGTTAATGTTGAATTGGACCCATCGAGGTAAAAAGATATTGGAGAGACCTTATTTCAACGCGTCATCGCTACCGTCACCTCGGCGATGCCGTTTGTGAAACAAAAACCAAAGGAAAACATGGCCTACAAAAGCATCCAAGAGTGAACTAAAAGTAGTTTAGTGGAACCAAGCCACTTAGGCTCAAGTCTCACACTTCAGGTTCTTCGCCATTACTCTTCCAGCAGTATGGCGTGTCCATCAACTAGGATACGTTTATGACGACTTCATCAATCTTAAAATTTGTCGGCTCAGTCTCTCGGATGTGCTCATATGATGAGTGTGCATGCGTGTATGTAAGTGTCTGCATTTATATGGTGTTTCTTCAACAAAATGAAAGAACGGGTCACCACTCCTCTAGCCGGTGGACGGAAGAGAGGAGAAAGGCCAAGATGGCGGCTGGTGGGTAGGGTTTGGGATAACATGGCACCCGTAGGGTTCAGGTGCAGGTAATGCTCGCACAAACTCGTAACCGTCCTAAAAAATCGCCCAAACCTGTACCTGCACCTCGGGTTTCATATTGTTCCCATACCCATACCCCGTCGTCGGTGGTGTGCCTACCATCCAGGTATGCGGCAAGTCTAGAACGCGAGAGGGGGATGGGGTTTGTGTTGTGTGACGACGCGAGGGTGAGTGTAAGGCTGCGGCTAGGTTAGTCAAGGGTTTTCCCTTTTTAGTGAATGACATATGGGACCTACTTGTAAAATGTAGGCGGGTACATGGATATGGGTATGGCCTTCCCATTCTTGCACCAGGCTTATCTGATGAGCTCATTTTTTTCCTACTTACAAATCTATGGGTATTAAACTTTTCCAAATACTTACCCTAATAGGGTTTTTACTTGTCGGGTGCCATGTCACTGATACATTCAAAGACATTAAACTTGTGCAAGTTGCATGCCCTCTTGAATCATTAATAACATTCACAACCGTTTGGTCATCATTCTTAGAGCATCTACAACCACGACTTGCAAATTCGGCTTCTCAAACGCCCGCGGATGTGTCCGGTCAGTGACCGGATGTGTCTGTTTTGAACCCCTATTTTTCATCCTGCAGTCGCATCTCTCATATTTTTTCTCATATGTCCGGTCATTTGCTCGTGATTGGTGAAGAAAAAGAAAGAGAAAGAAAAGAATGAATAAAGAAAGAGAAAAGGTGGTCCAGGATGAGGTACCGTCCTACATGGCGGCACGTCCGTGACCCCTCGTATCGTTTTTATATTTGAAATGAATGAGGGATGTCGGTCAATCCGGACGTTTGAAATGGGTATGAGGAATCTGTCTGGATCGTTTTTCGTGACCGGACGCCCGGTTCGGCTGTAGATGCTCTTAGGCATTTCTGGCCATCAGATTAGCTATCTTAACCCAACGTCCCCTCTCGCTGCTCCGGTGACATTTTTGGTACCATATCACGTCTCTTTTTCCGGAGTTTATTACATGTACATGCACCTTAGTTAAATTATCTCGGCCAAGTCCAACTTATAAACTAAATCCAACAAAGGCCTAATCTTCTATTCCTAAATAGCTACAACCCACTAGATATTTTTTCTAAACATGCAACTATGCCACAAGAGCAAGTCATGCATGCAAGTCATAAATTACATTGTTTTTTGCATTACTCAATGCATGCAAGCACTACATCATCAATTCATACATGTTACTCGCAAGTTATTTTCTTGCATTAGATTTTCTATTGAAAATGTATAAGTTTGCTGCTTGCACCATACCTATGTAGTTTACATTCACATTGACATTCTTTTAAGAGTAATTCATTTTTATACCTTTGGTATTTTATTTGTTTTTAAACTTACATTTTTCTTCTCATTGGTTATAGATATTTTTTGCAACTTTTATATATTCTTAGCAAGTTTCCCGCAGCAACGCACCGGGACATCATCTAGTATCAATAATTTGTAGCCCAAAGGAAAGCACTTCAATTCGCACCAGGCTGGTGCTAACCACGGAGCCAACAGCCATATCCAAGTGACATACCAGTAGAAGATGGTGGAACAATTGCAAACAATTTATGCAAGAATGCCCAAATGTGTATAGAACTAGTCACTCCACAAGCAAAAGTGAACAGTACCAAGTAGAAAACTGAACATCGAGCATGTAGATGCAATAAACTTCAGTATTTGTGATGGCATCTTGCAACCAATTACTATCATCACGGCGAATACTAAGTTAGCAATCGATTACACTGGTAATGGAGTAGCTTCTGGCACGGCACACACGATACCATGAGACTACAGCAGTCACAAGCACAGCATCCATACAATAAGTAGTTAAGTACATCAGTTACTAGAAAGCTTCAGATTATTACAGGCAAGGTGGCTGAAATCACACTCGATTTACATTGTACAAGATGCGGACAATCCTAGCGCGCAATTTTACTGGAGGCAGAGTCATCATTTTTAACTTATACTGACGCTGCATGTTCCAAATCACAAACTGTCCGGTCCAGGCAATGTTCCACTCGCGGTGGTGTTAGCGGCTGGGACTGCTGCAGTTGAGGTACCTGGGGTTGAGGTTGCGGCGGCGGCGGCACTTGCGTCGGCTGATGTGGTTGCTGATGGAGCTGCAGTTGAGATTGCAGGGATTGCTGGGGCTGAGGTTGCAGCAACAACAGTGGTGCCAGTTGCCAATGGAGCTGCAGTTGAGATTGCACAGGTTGCTGTGGTTGAACCTGAGGAGTGAGGTTGCAGGAATTGCTCTGGTTGAGCCTGAGGATACAGCTGCAGTGGAGGTTGCAGGGGTTGCTGTGGTTGAGCCTGAGTATACGGCTGCAGTTGAGGTTGCAGGGGCTGCTGTGGTTGAGCCTGAGTATATGGCTGCAGTTGAGGTTGCAGGGGCTGCTGTGGTTGAGCCTGAGTATATGGCTGCAGTTGAGGTTGCAGGAGCTGCTGTGATTGAGCCTGAGTATATGGCTGCAGTTGAGGTTGCAGGAGCTGCTGTGATTGAGCCTGAGTATATGGCTGCAGTTGAGGTTGCAGGAGCTGCTGTGATTGAGGAGGATGCAGTTGCGGCTGAGGTTGTGGAGGCTGCTGCACTTGAGGATGCAGCTGCAGTTGAGGTTGTGGAGGCTGTTGAGGTTGATTCTGTGGTTCTAATGCAGGCTCCTTTGGTTTGGCAGCTCCATTATTCATCCTTGCTCGGGCTTCAGCAAACATTCTCTGCTGTTCAGCAACGGCTTCTTCTTCTGTCATCTCTATACGAGTGAACTTGCTTGCTTTTGGAGACTCCTGTGCAAGAGAAAGTATCAGTATACTCTGCAACATTGGAAAAGGGAACGGTATGCATAATATTGTGGCTGCACAGCAGTACAAACTACAAACCAGAGTATCAAGCTTGTGATGTTCGTAGGCTGCATAAACTTCTTCAACGTACTCCTTGAAGCCAAGATCCTGTGGATAGAAAGATAATTGAGAAAACAATTAGGAACTCCACATGCAGGTTAGTAATATCTATCTCATGTGATGTCAGTTCAGTTCGTATCTTATAAGGAATTAATTGTCTAGTGTGGACGCTGATGATGATTGACTGCAAGCCTCATTATGTGCTATTTTGGTCTCTTCTCTTATTTCAGTCGTCCTCTGTTTGAACTATCGTCAATGACCATGTTTGTCCTTGATGAACAATTATTGTCTGTAAACTGCAATGACAACTGCGGTGATGCCTTGATTCATTTTGAGCAGGGCAAATCTTTTTGCCAGATTTTTTTTAAATGCATATCTCATGCACCAAGCTGTTTGCCTAAATGCTAAGTTGTAAAGGAAGATGGAAAGCACATACACTGATTGGAAAGATATTATTAAGGCAAAGTACCTTAAGTGAGATTCGGTAGCCACGGTGAAAAGCAAGTTCTCTGATTCCCCTATCTGGAAAACTATTAGGAAAGTCAAAGAGCACTATATGGCTGGTAGGGAGGTGGTTCTTGGGTCAGGTAATATCGCTAGATTGTGGTTTGACTCTCTTAATGGGAATCAGCCTTTGTGAGCTTTTCTCATTTACAACCTTCAAAATATCACTGTTGACAAGTGGCATAGTATCAATGTCAATGATTTCTTTAGGAGACGTCTGAACCCTATTCTGGCCTCCCAATGGGGAGAGTTGTGTTCCTTCATGAACTGGTTGAACACTTCTTCTGATCCTGACAGGGTGTTTGGGCTCTGGGCCCCAAAAAAATCTTTACCACTAAGTCGATGTAAGAGTTCCTAGAGGGAAATATCGCAGGTTGCGACTTTAAGTGGATTTGGAGAGCTAAGATCTCTAAGATTCAAATCTTCCTTTGGCAACTTTTCCAAGACGCCATGTCAACTAGAGTTGTTATGAGCAGGAGAAACTAGGCAGGCAATCCTCACTGCTCTTTTTGCAGCGAAAGGGAAACATCCCAACATCTCTTCTTGTGCCCAGTGGCTAGGGTGGTTTGGAGAACCGTGGGATCGGTCTTCTACACTGATCTTTGTCCTGATAATATTTGGCAATAATACTTGTGGTGCTACACCTTTCTGCCCGATGGTAGTAAATTTTATACTTTTGGTCAGGCAGCTATGTGTTGGCCCATCTACAATTGTCGCAACCAGGCGATCTTTCAGCTCAGATTTCCAACAACCCTTTTGAAGTGGTGTTCTCTTCATGTGTGTTCCTGGATTATTGGGCAAGTCTGCTGAAGAGTAAGGATCAGGAGGCAATGCGACGAGGGGCAATGATGCTCAAGGTCAAAGAACCTGATGCATATTTGTGCTGCTGCTCAGGATGATGGAGCAAGGAACTGATAAGGCGCTGACCATTCTCTGGGTATCCCTGTAGGCTGACTCTGCTGGTTGTTTTCTTTTGTGCTGCTGTTTGCCCCTTGCGTGGGTGCAGTACTCTTGCTATGCTCTGTCTCCTTGTTGGAGTGTTGGATATTCTCATTTTCGTTTGTTAGGATAGTCTTTTGTGAGAGTGGCGTCGGGTTTTCGCCCCATGGTGAATGTGTCAATGAAGCGCATTCGCAGTGGGTTTCCTGGCGATGCTGAGCTCGCTCTCCCCTTTCCCGTTTCCTTTTGTGCTCAGTTTGGGTTCGGAACTGATGTATTTCCATTAATTCATTAATGAAAAGGGGTGATGCCCGGCTCCAAAAAAAAAGTAGAAAATAACTATTGTAAAGGAAGATCATGCACAAATAAGTTTTAGAGTCCTGAATTTTCGGTTCAGGATTCTATTATCAACAAGAAAACCTGCCTGGGTGGTTAGCAAACTGGTGGTTTTTGGCTGGTTCTCAGTTATTTTGGCTTTTTCCAAAGTTTCAAATTTAAGCTTTTGAAGAACTGATGCTTGGATCATTTATAAATAAAATTCTATCAGTTCTGCCAGCAATGAGGATCACACAAGCCCCCTTGAGTTTGCCCTTTATTAGAAAAATATATTCCTATGAACCGGTATTACTATTTTCAGAAGGTTTTTGCCATACCCGTTTATATAACAGCGGCTCACCCTGGCGTAATATCTTAAGATATAATGACATGCATTCAATTGGCTTTATCAAAATATCAAAACAATATATGTTTATCAAACTATGGGAAGTTAGTTAAAATTAAAATGCGTCTGCAATCATGTTCACAATGATGACAAATAAAACGTATACTGTAACTATGTTTCCAGAAATAAAAACACTCATGTAATCATGCAGTGCACTGTAATTAGAAGGAGGAAATGGGAAGACAAACCTGCAAAGCCCTAATAACATGTTCAGGAGCAATAGTTTTCTTGTCGTCCCGGCTGCACACGTCATTGGATTCCGAAGACAGAAGATTGATGAACTCTGAACATATCAAAATGCACATACACAAGGCTATTAGATGATGTCCAGCCTCTGCCTACAATAACTGTCTCATATTGTCTTAGTATAATCCTACCTACCTTCCCAGTGCATAAACAATAAGCATTGCCAAGCAAGCTAGTGTTTTTCATGGAGCTAGCACGCGGCTTGGTGAAAGCTTGAAAACAGAGGATGACAAATAATATGAAACAGAGGAACTGTATATTTATTACTTACCTACACAGCATTCAACAAGAAGATCTTGTGTGTCTCTTGCTACACGAACATCGGGCGGTAGCATCTCCTTAATGATCTTAGTCATTGTTGCTGAAACGAAAAGCAGAACGTTCAATCAATTATAATACTATAATCATCAAACCGTAGACAGAAAGTGTCGGTCAAACACTTGAATCCAGGATTCAAGCAAATCAAAAGCTAACAATTATTATTACTGAAAGATAGCTGTCCCCAAACATCGCTCCTGTGGTTAATTAGAGTAGGCGGGTGTAATTCGCCGGAAAAAAAGGTTCCATCACATACAACTAATCCTATGTCCAATTGTAAGTGGCACGGGACGAAAGTCGCAACCCTAACTTTCCTCGCCATCCATGTCGCTGGACATCCTACCCGCCTCATGACGGCCCCCTGCTAGCTAGGTCGTTAATTTAGGCATAAATCGCACACGGCGGGGAAAGGTAGGAGCGAGCTTACATTTGGGGAGGGAGACGTCCTCCTTGGACTTGCCCACGATGTCCATCGGATCCATCCTTCGTGGTCGAACGCGCGACGGAGCTTGGGCCTGGGGCGCCGGCGGCTGGTCCCGCCGGGAAGGGGAGGGGAGGGCTTGGCCTTCGGCGATGCACCCTGAGACGCGACCCGGGTTGCGGGAGGGGAAAGTAGCTAGGGTTAGGGTTAGGCGTGGGTGCGTGCGGGGAGCTCTCTGCGTCAAATTGGCCCCGATTCGCACAGGGCGTCCTCCGACTGGGCCCGCCCATGTAGCGAGTCCAGAGCTGGCTAAACGGGCCGGGCCGGCCCATCACAATCGTGTCCGTCATGGCCCGAGCCACCATGACGTGCTGGCCCATCCAGACCAGGCATGGCCCAGGAGATATGTGGGCTGGCCCGCTAGGCTATTAGCCTTCTAGGTTATTTTTGGGCCGATTTTGACCTGTTGGGCTGTTTGGTATGTCATATATAAATAAAAAAATGCCTCAAAAAATATAAATAAAAAATAGAAAAGGTAAACGGACCGTGTCGTGTCGGCCCGCATGCCCAGCCTTCAGGCCCGGACATGGCCCAAGACGTGTTGCATGCCTCGCACTGACCGATTAAAGTGTCCCAAGCCTGGCTGGTAGCGTGTTATGCCCCCGTGTTTCTAGACCGGCCCGGAAAGCACGACCCATTTGGCCAGGTTTGAACGAGTCTGCAGGTCGTGTTACTGTAGCGACCCGGGTACTGCACAGTTTCTTTTTGTCCAGACCCATTTTGTTCCTTCGGTGAGAGCAACTCAGATGTCGGAACGAGTTGTCTGAATAACTTCCATCTAAAGATATAGGAATTTTTTGTATTTTTTATTTACTGTTTAGATGCGCCCCGGCTCAAAAATGGATATTCGTGGACATTCAGGCCCATTTGATAGCTTGTTTTTTTTCCAAGTATTATGAGAATACTATATTTTTCAAAATACCATGGTTTTAATTACCGTGAGCTGTTTGGCAACCATAAAAAAACTATAGTAATTTTATTGTAGTATTACCAAAATTGTGGTAGTTTCTTTGCATTAAAAAAAGAATCCCAGACCTTTTAAAAGAAAACAGAGGATTCGAAGAAAACTAGAATGTTTGTTATCGCATTTTTCGCTCCCAAGCCGCTGCCACGACTTTGTAGATCGTCGGCCATCAGACAAGCCAAAAGAAAGACAATGAATAGAAAATGGTGTCCTACCTACTCACGCTCTTTTTCTTTTTTTTTTGCGAATACCTTCTCACGCTCTTGGCGTTCCTAATTCTCATCGTACGCGTTGTGCGTGAGTGCATCAGGTCGTCTCCCTAGCCACCTCATGACCAGATTGCTCATGCCATGGTTATGCACGCTGCTGGCTGCAATGCTACTTCTTCCGTCCGAGTAAGAGCATCTACCGCCATACTTCTTACACCCATCTCAAATGCCTGGACATGCCTTTCGGTCACTGTCCGGTCTTTTTTTTAACCTAGACGGGGCTCCCAAATGGTCCTTAAACGTTCGGACTAACCGGCACCCTCATATCCAGCCCAAATATGAGGCGGGTATGGGACGCCCGGGCATGCCCGCCACGTCAGACCCGACAGCCAGTCCCCACCCCAAATTGCACCAAATTCCCCAAACCCTTCCTCCTCCTCCCGTCGCTCTAGAACAATTTTCGCGCCCGAACCCTCGTCCCGCCTTCACCCTTGCTCCCAATCCTCACCTGGGTCCCGATCCACCGTCAGAGATGTCATCCAGCCCGACCCACACCGCCGCGACGGAGACGCGGTCCGCCTCGTCCGTCGGCGGCGTGAATTCGACCGCGGCGACTTGCAAGGTGAAGAATGTCGCCCGCAAGTTGCGGCGACGCCGGCAGCGAGAGAGGGAGGCGGCGGCTATGGTGTCACAGGGAGGTTCGAACGCACTGGAGCAGATGTCTCCTCCGCCACGGCCGGATCCCCGCGCCCCTTCTCTTCGAGCGCTAGCGAGGATTACGGTTACCAACCCCCAACGACGATCCGAGCGGCAGTTGGGCCATTCCAAAAAAAATTTGCCCATGCAGATGCCGGCGGTGGGCGTGTGTGACTCGCCGGAGCTCGTTCGGGCGCGGACGAGCACGGGCTCTGGCACTGCCCGAGCTGACGTCAACCTGGTTGACGGGATGACCGAACAGGACTCGGTGTGTTTTCTTTGCTCTTGCCCTCTAGTTTCTTTCGCTCGTGATGAATACTTGCAAATCTTAATCATATAGGAGGCGTTCATGTCGACGATGATCAATGAGAATGAAGAATCGACCCAAGTGGAGTATGAATTGGAGGCGCCCACCACTTTTGAAGTTGGGAACACATCCGACCCCAATCCGAGGAGGAAGAAGAAGGAGAAGACGACAAAGGCAAGAAGTCTGGCATTCTCAAGACACGAGGACATCTTGTTGGTCAGAGCTTGGTTGGCCACAATGATGGATCCAATATGCGTCACGGAGCAAAAGGGGGGCACCTATTGGATGAAGATTTGGAAGGAGTTTCACGAGCAAAAGGAGTATGTGCAGCCGCATCCTATCGTGAGCACTCGCAATGTGGCATCTCCCCAACATCGTTGGGGGGTCATTTAAGGGGAAGTAAACAAGTACGTCGGTTACTATGCACAAGTGATCAAACGCCCTCAAAGTGGGTTAGGAATCGCAACTCAAGTAAGCTCGATTGCCTCATCTTCTTGTCCATTGCATATGCTTCTTGTGTTTGCATTCTCGTGCTCATACAAATGTTGTACCCTAGATGGCGGTGGCAGCAACTTTGTATCACGAGGACGATGAAGAGGACGATGTTGTCGTGGACAAGAACGGAAAAGCCACCGTGACAAAGGACAACCGCCAAGTCATGGGAAACAAGTGGGAGAAGGCACGTCTCGCCCGTGATGTCACGGCTACCAAAATGTCTTCAACATGGACGGGTATCTTTTCGGCTAGGGGGAGCAAGAAGGAGGAGAGATACAAGCTCCTCATGGAAGCGCAAAAGGAAAGGATGCAGTGGGACAGAACTAGGGTGGAGAAGAAGCTTGCAATTGAGAGGGAGAAGATCGAGTTGGAGAAGTGTGAAGCAGTGATCAAATGGGAGCTCGAGAAGGCCAAGACATTTGCCAGCATGGATTTCGAGAAGGAGAAGTTGCAACTCGCACGGGACGCGAAAGATGCGAAGATCATGTTGGCAGACGAGACCAGCTTGGATGAGCATGCAAAGAAGTGTCTTGCGTACAAGAAGAAGGAGATCAACGCTAGGAGGACGACGGAGGAGGCAGCCCGAATGCAGGCGAAGGAGGCAGCAAGGATTCAGATGGAGTAGCATGCCCGGATGCAGGTGGAGTTGGCGGCAAGGATTTAGGAGGAGCAGGACGCAGTCCTCTTCTCGTAGCAGCCGCACAACGAGTGATCGGAGGCCATCGGTCATGCTCGGACATTGATTTCATTTTGCCTTTTCCGGTTTGTTAAACTACGATTTGCTTTGCTTTGCTTTGCTTTCGAACTTTGGCATTCAGACAGTTTTTTCGTATGATCGACGTGCATGAATTGCATGGATTTGAGGTTCCGATTTTGCTATATGTGGATGTGCGGCGCAAAATTTGAGGGGTGTCTGGTCAGTGCCCATGGGCACGTCCAGGACTCGTTTGAGAGGCTGAATTTGCCAAGTCCGGCTGTAGATGCTCTAACTCCCAACGCACTGGTGGTTGAGCATGTTGTAATCATCGCCACGCTGTATGATGTGTCGCGCTGCCATGTTGCGGCCTTGCTCGTCACTGCTTGTCGTGCATGCATTGCTCCCAAATGCCACCCCATGCCTCAACGCACCGCACTCGTTGCTGTCAGCCAAGCCGGGGTGACATCACACGCTTCCATGTCGCGTCGTTCTTCCGCTGATGCATAGCATGCCACTGGGTTTGTTTAATTGTTTATGCATGGCCGTTCAATTTGCAACCACTAGTTAGCTAAAATCTTTTGGGGAACGTTGCATGGGAAACAAAAAATTTCCTACGCACACGCAAGATCTATCCATGGTGATGAGCATCTACGAGAGGGAGAGTGGATCTACATATCCTTGTAGATCGCTAAGCGAGAAGCGTTAGGAAACACGGTTGGTGTAGTCGAACGTCTTCGCGATCCAAATCGCCGAGCGTCCCGCGATCTCATCACGATCCGTCCCGCGATCCAATCACGATCCGCCACGCGATCTCATCATGATCCGTCTCGCAATCTTGATCACGGTCCTTCCGATCTAGCGCTGAACGGACGGCACCTCCGAGCAGAGCACACGTACAGCTCGATGACGATCTTCGCCTTCTTGATCCAGCAAGAGGGAGCGGAGAGGTAGAAGAGTTCTCCGGCAGCTTGACAGCGCTGAGGCGATGGTGGTGGAGCTATTCCGGCAAGGCTTCGCCTAAGCACCGCTGAAAACTGATCTAGAGGAGAAACTGCGATCTAGAGGAGAGGTAGCACGTGACTATTAGGGTTAGCTTTTTCCTCTAAATCCTCTAGTATATATAGGAGGGAGGGAGGAGAGGAGGCAGCCTCAAACCCTCAAGGTTTGGTCGAAATTGGAGGTGGAGTAGTCCTACTCCAATCCTATTAGGAGTAGGATTCCTCCTTTCCACATGAAAACTCTTTCCACCTCTCCACCTTTGGATTTTTCCTTCTCAAACCACTCTAGCCGCATGGTCCCTTAGAGGCCAGCCCACCAGGGGCTGGTTTACCTCCTCCCACAGCCCACGTAGCCTCTTGGGTCGAAATACCTCTCCTAATGGTCCCCCGATACACTACCGGCACTCCCGGTATGCTACTGATGAGCCCGAAACCTTTCCGACGACCAAAACAGGACTTCCTATATATCAATATTTACCTCCGGACCATTCCGAAGCTCCTCGTGACATACGAGGTCTCATCCGGGACTCCGAACAACCTTAGGTCACCATCATACATAACTCTATACTACCGAAACGTCATCGAACCTTAAGTGTGCAGACCTTGCGGGTTCGAGAACTATGTAGATATGACCGAGACACCTCTACGGTCAATAACCAATAGCGGGACCTGGATGCCCATATTGGTTCCTACATATTATACGAAGATCTTTATCGGTCGAACCTCTATGTCAAGGATTCAGTTAATCCCGTATGATGTTCCCTTTGTTCTTCGGTATGTTACTTGCCCGAGATTCGATCGTCGGTATCTCCATACCTAGTTCAACCTCGTTACCGGCAAGTCTCTTTACTCGTTCCGTAATACAAGATCCCATGACTAACACTTAGTCACATTGCTTGCAAGGCTTATTGTGATGTTGTATTACCGAGTGGGCCCTCAGATACCTCTCCGTCACACGGAGTAACAAATCCCAGTCTTGATCCATGCCAACCCAACAGACACCCTCGGAGATACCTGCAGAGCACCTTTATAGTCACCTAGTTACGTTGCGACGTTTGATACACACAAGGTACTCCTCCGGTGTCAGTGAGTTGCATGATCTCATGGTCATAGGAAAAATACTTGACATGAAGAAAACAGTAGCAATAAACTGACACGATCATATGCTACGTTTGTAGTTTGGGTCTTGTCCATCACATCATTCTCCTAATGACGTGATCCCGTTATCAAATGACATCTCATGTCCATGACTAGGAAACCATAGCCATCTTTGATCAACGAGCTAGTCTATTAGAGCCATACTAGGATACTAGGGACATAGTGTTGTCTATGTATCCACACATGTATCCGAGTTTTCGACCAACACAATTATAGCATGGATAATAAACGATTATCATGAACAAGGAAATATTATAATAACCAATTTATTATTGCCTTTAGGGAATATTTCCAACAGTCTCCCACTGGCACTAGAGTCAATAATCTAGTTCACATCACCATGTGATTCGCATTGTTATGAATCTAACACCCAATGAGTTCTGGGGCTTGATCATGCTTTGCATGTGAGAGGTCTCTTATAGTCAACGGGTCTATGGCATTTAGATCCGTGTGTACTTTGCAAATCTCTATGTCAAACTATAAACACTGCTACCACACTCCACTTGGAGCTATTCCAAATGGCTGCTCTACTATACGTATCCGGATTGCTACTAAGTGTCATCCGGATTTGTGTCAAAGCTTGCATCGACGTAACTCTTTACGACAAACTCTTTCTTACCTCCATAATCGATAAACATTTCCTTAGTCTTTTAGTTACTAAGGATGATCTTGACCGCTGCCCAGTGATCCACTCCTGGATCACTCTTGTACCCCTTGACGGACTCATGGCAGGCACACACATGTGCGGTACACAACATGACACACTATACAGAGCCTATGGCTAAGGCATAGGGTACGACATTCGTCCCGTCTCTTTCTTCTACCGTGGTCGAGCTTTGAGTCTCACTCAACTTCACACCTTACAAAGCATGCGAGAACACTTCTCTCTGACTAATCCATTTTGAACTCTTTCAAAATCTTGTCAAGGTATGTACTCATTCAAAGTCCCATCAAGCATCTTGATCTATCTCTATAGATCTTGATGCTCAACAATTAGGTAGCTTTATCCAGGTCTTCCTTTGAAAAACTCCTTTCAAACAACCCTTTATGCTTTCCAGAAATTCTACATCATTTCCGATCAACAATATGTCAACCACATATGCTTATCAGAAACTCTATAGTGCTCCCACTCACTTTATTGTAAATACAAGTTTCTCATAAACTTTGTATAGACTCAAAAGCTTTGATCATCTCATCAAAGTGTATATTCCAACTCCGAGATGTTTGCTTTAGTCCATAGAAGGATCACTGAAGCTTCCTCACCTTTTAGCATCCTTAGGACTCACAAAACCTTCTGGTTGTATCTCATACAACCTTTCCTTAAGGAAGGAAACGATGTTTTGGTATCTATCTGCCAGATTTTATAATTGAAAAATGCAGCAACTGCTAACATAATTCCAACAGACTTTAGCATCGCTACGAGTGAGAAAGTCTCATCGTAGTCAACTCCTTGAACTTGGCGGAAACTTCTTTGCGACAAGTCGAGCTTTATAAATGGCGAAATTCACCATCAGCGTCTGTCTTCATCTTGAAGGTCCATTTGTACTCAACGACCTGCCGCCCAACGAGCAAGTCTACCAAAGTCTATACTTGGTTTTCAGACATGGATCCTTTCTCGGATTTTATGGCCTCTAACCATTTGTCAAAATCCGGACCCATCATCGCTTCTCCATAGCTCGTAGGTTCATCGTTGTCCAACAACATGACCTCCAAGATAGGGTTGTCGCACCGCTCAGGAGCAGTACACATCCTTGTCGACCTACGAGGTTCGATAGTAACTTGATCCGAAGCTTCATGATCATCATCATTTACTTCCTCTTCAACTGATGTAGGTTCCACATAAACATCTTTCTGCGTTGTGCTACTCTCTGGTTGAAATAAAGGTTCAACAACCTCATCAAGTTCTATCTTCCTCCCACTCAATTCTTTCGAGAGAAACTTTTCCTCGAGAAAGGACCCAGTTTTAGCAACAAACACTTTATGCTTGGATCTGAGATAGAAGGTTCACCCAACTGTTCTTAGGGTAATCTATGAGGATGCATTTGTCCGCTTTGGGTTCGAGCTCATTAGGTGAAAACATTTTTCCACACAAGAGTCGCAGCCCCAAACATTAAGAAATGACAGCTTAGGTTTCTATCAAACCATAATTCACATGGTGTCATCTCAACGGATTTAGATGGTGCCCTATTTAAAGTGAATGTAGCTGTCTCTAATGCATAACCTCAAAATTATAGTAGCAAAACGAGAAGAGACATCATAGCACGCACCATATCCAATAGAGCACGACTATGACGTTCGGACACACCATCACGCTATGGTGTTCTAGGTGGCATGTGTTGTGAAACAACTTTCACATTGTCTAAATTTGTATGCCAAACTCGTAACTCAGATATTCACCTCCACGATCATATCGCAGACATTTCTTCTTGTCATGATGATCTTAAACTTCACTCTGAATTTGCTTGAACCTTTCAAATGATTCATACTTGTGTTTTATAAGTAAATATACACTACATCTACTCAAATCATCAGTGAAGGTAAGAAAATAACGATATCCACCGCACGCTACATGACTCATTGGATTGCATACATCAACATGTATCATTTCCAATAAACCACTTGCCCGCTCCATCAATCCGGAAAACGGGGTCCTTAATCATCTTGCCCAAGAGGCATGGTTCGCATGTCTCAACCGATTCGGAATCGAATGAGTCCAAAGATCCATCAGCATGGAGTTTCTTCATGCGCTTTATACCAATATGACATTTAGCGGCAGTGCCACAAGTATGTGGTACTATCATTGTTAACTTTGTATCTTTTGGCATCAATGTTATGAACATGTGTATTACTACGATCAAGATTCAACAAACCATTCTCACTGGGTGCATGACCATTGAAGGTATTATTCATGTAAACAGAATGACCATTATTCTCTAACTTAAATGAATAACCGTGTTGCAATAAACACGATCTAATCACGTTCATGCTCAACGCAAAACACCAAATAATATTTATTTAGGTTCATCACTAATCCCGAAGGTAGAGAGAGCGTGCGATGTTGATCACATCAACCTTGGAAACATTTCCAACACACATCGTCACCTCACCCTTAGCTAGCTCTCCGTTTATTCCGTAGCTTTTATTTTGAGTTAGTAACATTTAGCAACCGAACCGGTATCCAATACACAGGTGCTACTAGGAGTACTAGCAAGGTACACATCAATAACACGTATATCAAATATACTTCTGTCGACGTTGCCAGCCTTCTTATCAACCAAGTATCTAGGGTTGTTCCGCTTCAACGACCGCTCTCCTCATAATCGAAGCACTTAGTCTCGGGTTTGGGTTCAACTTTGGGTTGCTTCACTAGAGCAACAACTGACTTGCTATCCATGAAGTTTCCCTCCTTGCTCCCGCCCTTCTCGAAACTAGTGGTTTGACTAACTATAAACACTAGACGCTCCATCTTGATTTCTACCTTCGCGGTGTCAAACATTGCGAACAACTCAGGGATCATTATTTCTATCATTGGCATTTTATAGTTCATCACCAAGTTCTTGTAGCTTAGTGACAGTGACTTGGAGAACTATATCAATCACTATCTTATCTGGAAGATCAACTCCCACTCGATTCAAGCGATTGTAGCACCCAGACAATCTGAGCACATGCTCAACGATTGAGCTATTCTCCTTGATCTTGCAGGCAAAGAATCTTGTCGGAGATCTCATATCTTGCAACACGGGCACGAGCCTGAGATCCTAATTTCAGCTCTTAGAACATCTCATATGTTCTGTGACGTTCAAAACGTTTCGGAGCCTCAATTCTAAGCCGTAATGCATGATGCACTAAACTATCAAGTACTCATCAGAACGTGCCTGTCAGATGTACACAACATCTACAGACGATGCTAGAGGGGTTGGCGCACCGAGCGTTGCATTAAGGACATAAGCCTTCTGTGCAGCAATGAGGACAATCCTCAGATCACGGACCCAGTCCGCAATATTGCTACCATCATATTTCAACTCTATTTCTCTAGGAACATATAAAAATTTAAGGGAGCTACGGCGTGAGCAAGTAATCTACAACATAATTTGCAAAGACACTACTGACTATGTTCATGATAATGAGTTCAATTAATCATATTACTGAAGAACTCCCACTCAAATTGACATCTCTCCGGTCATTCGAGTGATACATGATCCAAATTCACCAAATCAAGTCCGATCATCACGTGAGTTGAGGTGGTTTCAATGGTGAACATCATCATGTTGATCATATCTACTATATGACTCATGTTCGACCTTTCGGTCTCTAGTGTTCCGAGGTCATGTTTGTACATGCTAGGCTCATCAAGTTTAACCCGAGTGTTCTACATGTGCAACACTGGATTGCACCCGTTGTCTGTGAACGTAGAGTCTATCACACCCGATCATCACGTGGTGTCTCGACACGACGAACTTTCGCAACGGTGCACACTCGGGGAGAAGACAATTTATCTTGAAATTAAGTGAGGGATCACCTTATAATGCTACCGTCGTCCTAAGCAAAACAAGGTGTATAAAAGGATTAACATCACATGCAAATCATAAGTGAAATGATATGGCCATGAACTTGTGCTTTTTGATCTCCATCTTGAAAGCACCGACATGATCTCCATCGTCACCGGCATGACACAATGATCTCCATCAACGTGTCGCCATCGGGGTTGTCGCGCCCACCATGCTTCCGATGGGGAATGTTGCATGGGAAACAAAAAAAATCCTATGCACACGTAGATCTATCCATGGTGATGAGCATCTAAGATAGGGAGAGTGGATCTACGTACACTTGTAGATCGCTAAGAGGGAAGCGTTAAGAAACGCGGTTGGTGTAGTCGAACATCTTCGCGATCCAAATCACCGTGCGTCCCGTGATCCAATCACAATCCATCCCGCGATCCAATCACGATCCATCCCGCGAACTTGTTCATAATCCGTCCCACGAACTTGATCACGATACTTCCGATCTAGCGCCAAACAGACGGCACCTCTGCGTTCAGCACACGTACAACTTGATGACGATCTCCGCCGTCTTGATCTAGCAAGAAGGAGCAGAGAGGAAGAAGAGTTATCCAGCAGCGTGACGGGGCTCCGGCGATGGTGGTGGAGCTATTCCGGCAGGGCTTCGCCTAAGCGCTGTAGAAAACCAATCTAGAGGAGAAACTATGCACTGGAGGAACGGGCAGCACGTGGCTGAAAAAACTGTGCAAAAACCCTAAAACCTCCAGTATATATAAGATGAAGAGAGGAGGAGGCTTGGCCCTTGGGCCAAGCCTCTAGGAGTCGGCCGAACCAGGTGGGAGAGGTGGAATCGATCTCCAATCCTAGTAGGACTAGGATTCACCCTATTTTTGCTTTTTTCCACTTTTTCTCTTTGGGTTTTTTCTCCGTAGCCGCATGGGCTTTGTGTGGGACTTCCACCAGCCCACTAAGGGCTGGTATTCACTCTCCCATAGCCCATGTTGCCTCTTGGGTCGAAATACCCCTCCCGATGGTCTCCCGGTACACTACCGGCACTCCCGGTAGACTATCGATGAGCCCGAAACATTTCCGGCGACCAAAATAGGACTTCCTATATATCAATCTTTACCTCCAAACCATTACGGAGCTCCTCATGATGTCCGGGATCTCATCCGGGACTCCTAACAACCTTCGGTCACCACCATACATAACTCTATACTACCGAAACGTCACCAAACCATAAGTGTGCAGACCCTGCGGGTTCGAGAACTATGTAGACATGATCGAGACACCTCTACGGTCAATAACCAATAGCGCGACCTGGATGCCCATATTGGTTCCTACATATTCTACGAAGATCTTTATCGGTCGAACCTCTATGTCAAGGATTCAGTTAATCCCGTATGATGTTCCCTTTGTTCTTCGGTATGTTACTTGCTCGAGATTCGATCGCCGGTATCTCCATACCTAGTTCAACCTCGTTACTGGCAAGTCTCTTTACTCGTTCCGTAATACAAGACCCCGCAACTAACACTTAGTCACATTGCTTCCAAGGCTTATTGTGATGTTGTATTACCGAGTGGGCCCTGAGATACCTCTCCGTCACACGAAGTAACAAATCCCAGTCTTGATCCATGCCAACTCAATAGACACCCTCGGAGATACCTGTAGAGCACCTTTATAGTCACCCAGTTACGTTGCGACGTTTGATACACACAAGGCAATCCTCCGATAATCGTGGTTGCATGATCTCATGGTCATAGGAACGCATACTTGACATGCAGAAAACAATAGCAATAAACTGACACGATCATATGCTACGTTAGTAGTTTGGGTCTTGTCCATCACATCATTCTCCTAATGATGTGATCTTGTTATCAAATGACATCTCATGTCAATGGCTAGGAAACCTTGACCATCTTTGATCAACGAGCTAGTTCACTAGAGGCATACTAGGGACGGTGTGTTGTCTATTTACCCACACATGTAATGTGTTTCCAATCAATACAATTATAGCATGGATAATAAACGATTATCATGAACAAGGAAATATAATAATAAACACTTTATTCATTGCCTCTATGGCATATTTCCAACAGTCTCCCACTTGCACTAGAGTCAACAATCTAGTTCACATCACTATGTGATTTACATGGTAATGAATCGAACACCCATGCAGTTCTCGTGTTGATCATGTTTAGCCCATGGAAGAGGTTTAGTCAATGGGTCTGCAACATTCAGATCCGTGTGCACTTTCCAAATATTTATGTCCTTCTCCTCGATGTAATCACGGATGGAGTTGAAGCGTCGCTTTATGTGTCTGGTCCTCTTGTGAAACCTTGGTTCCTTGGCCAGAGCAATGGCACCAGTGTTGTCACAGAACAGGTTCATTGGATTCAGTGCACTGGGCACTACTCCAAGATCTGTCATGAACTGCTTCATCCAGACACCTTCCTTCGCCGCCTCCGAGGCTGCGATGTACTCCGCTTCACATGTAGAATCGGCTACCACGCTTTGCTTGGAACTGCACCAGCTTACCGCTCCCCCATTGAGAATAAATACGTATCCGGTTTGCGACTTAGAGTCATCCGGATTAGTGTCAAAGCTTGCATCGACGTAACACTTTACGACGAGCTCTTCATCACCTCCATAAACGAGAAACATTTCCTTAGTCCTTTTCAGGTACTTAAGGATATTCTTGACCGCTGCCTAGTGCTCCATTCCAGGATCACTTTGAAACCTTCTGGCCATACTTATGGCAAGGCTGACATCGGGTCTTGTGCACAGCATTGCATACATGATAGAGCCTATGGCTGAAGCATAGTGGATGACACTCATCTTTTCTCTATCTTCTGCAGTCACTGGGCATTGAGTGTTACTCAACTTCACACCTTGTAACACAGGCAAGAACCCCTTCTTGGACTGATCCGTTTTGAACTTCTTCAAAATGTTATCAAGGTATGTGCTTTGTGAAAGTGCTATTAAGCGTCTCGATCTATCTCTATAGATCTTAATGCCTAATATGAAAGCAGCTTCTCCTAGGTCCTTCATTGAAAAATTCTTGTTCAAATATTCCTTCACGCTTTCCAGCATTTCTATATTGTTTCCAATCAGCAATATGTCATCCACATATAATATTGAACGCTATAGAGCTCCCACTCACTTTCTTGTAAATACAAGCTTCGCCATAAACTTGTATAAAACCAAACGCTTTGATCGCCTCATCAAAGCGCTTATTCCAACTCCGAGATGCTTGCACCAGCCCATAAATGGATCGCTAGAGTTTGCAAACTTTGTCAGCATTCTCTGGATCGACAAAACCTTCTGGTTGCATCATATACAACTCTTCCTCAAGGAAACTGTTGAGAAACGCTGTTATGACATCCATCTACCAAATTTCATAGTCGAAATATGCAGCTATTGCTAACATGATTCTGACGGACTTAAGCATCGCTACGGGTGAGAAGGTCGAGCTTTATAGATGGTGACATTACCGTCCGCGTATGTCTTCTTCTTAAAGATCCATTTGTTCTGAATGGCCTTTCGCCCTTCAGGTAATACTTCCAAAGTCCATACTTTGTTTTTATACATGGATCCCATCTCAGATTTCATGGCCTCTAACCATTTTTTGGAATCCAGGCCCATCACTGCTCCTCCATAGCTTGTAGGTTCATTGTCGTCCAACAACACGACCTCCAAGACAGGGTTGCCGTACCACTCAGGAGTAGTACGTGGCCTTGTCAACCTACGAGGTTCAATAGTAGCTTGATCTGAAGCTTCATGATCATCATAATTAACTTCCTCTTCTACCATCGTAGGTTCCATAGAAACATCTTTCTGTGTTGTGCTACTTTCTGGTTGAAGTAAAGGTTCAATAACCTCATCGAGCTCTATTTTCCTCCCACTCAATTATTTCGAAAGAAACTCTTTCTCAAGAAATGTTCCGTTCTTAGCGACAAACACTTTGCCTTCGGATCTGAGATAGAAGGTCTAACCGACTGTCTCTTTCGGGTATCCTATGAAGACGCATTTCTCCGCTTTGGGTTCCAGCTTTTCAGGCTGAAGCTTTTTGACATAAGCATCACATCCCCAAACTTTAAGAAACGACAACTTTCGCCTCTTGCCAAACCACAGTTCATATGGCGTCGTCTCAACGGAATTCGATGGTGCCCTATTTAAAGTGAATGCAGCTGTCTCTAATGCATAACCCCAAAACGATAGTGGCAAATCAGCAAGAGACATCATAGAACGCACCATATCTAATAAGGTTCGATTACGACATTTGGACACACCATTATGCTGTGCTGTTCCGGGCGGTGTCAACTGTGAAACAATTCCACACTGTCTTAAGTGACTACCAAACTCATAACTCAGATATTCACCTCCTCGATCAGATCGCAAGAACTTAATCTTCTTGTTATGATGATTCTCAACTTCACTCTGAAATTGCTTGAACTTTTCAAATGTTTCAGACCTGTGTTTCATTAAGTAAATATACCCATATCTACTTAAGTCATTAGTGAAGGTGAGAAAATAATGATATCCACCACGCGTTATAACATTCATTGGACCGCACACATCAGTATGTATGATTTCCAATAAGTCACTTGCCCGTTCCATTGTTCCAGAGAACGGCGTTTTAGTCATCTTGCCCATGAGGCATGGTTCACATGTGTCAAGTGATTCAAAATCAAGTGACTCCAAAAGTCCATCAGCATGGAGCTTCCTCATGCGTTTTACACTAATATGACCTAAACGGTAGTGCCACAAGAAAGTGGTACTATCATTATCAACTCTACATCTTTTGGCATCAATGTTATGAACATGTGTGTCATCACTATCAAGATTCAATATGAATAAACCCCTATCATTGGGTGCATGACCATAAAAGATATTACTCATATAAATAGAACAACCTTTATTCTCTAATTTAAATGAGTAACCGTCTCGCAATAAACAAGATCCAGATATAATGTTCATGCTTAACGCAGGCACTAAAGAACAATTATTCAGGTTCATCACTAATCCCGATGGTTATCGAAGAGAGAGCGTGCCGACGGCGATCACATCAACCTTGGAACCATTTCCCACGCGCATCGTCACTTCGTCCTTCGCCAGCCTTCGTTTATTCCGTAGTTCCTGCTTTGAGTTGCAAATGTGAGCAACCGAACCGGTATCAAATACCCAGGCACTACTACGAGAGCTAGTAAGGTACACATCAATAACATGTATATCATATATACCTTGTTTGTCGTTGGCCGCCTTCTTGTCAGCCAGGTACTTGGGGCAGTTCCGCTTCCAGTGACCAGTTCCCTTGCAATGAAAGCACTCAGTTTCTTGCTTGGGTCCATGCTTGGGCTTCTTTACAGGAGTAGCAACTGCTTTGCCATCCTTCTTGGTTTTACCCTTCTTGCCCTTGCCCTTGACCTTGCCATTTTTCTTGAAACTAGTGGTTTTATTGACCATCAACACTTGATGTTCTTTCTGGATTTCAGACTCAGCGACTTTTAGCATTGCAATCAGCTCAGCGACTGATTTGTTCATCCCGTGCATGTTATAGTTCATCACAAAGCTCTTGTAACTAGGTGGGAGTGATTGAAGAACTCTGTCAGTGATCGCCTCTGGCGGAAGGGAAATTCCCAACTTCGCTAGACGAGTTGAATACCCAGACATTCTGAGTATATGTTCACTGATAGACCCGTTCTCCTCCATCTTGCAAGCATAGAATTTATCGGAGGTTTCATACCTCTCGATCCGGGCATTCTTCTGAAAGATAAACTTCAACTTTTGGAACATCTCATATGCTCCATGACGTTCAAAACGTCTTTGAAGTCACGGTTCTAAGCCATACAATATTGCACACTGAACTATTGAGTAATCTCCAGTACGTGCCTCGCAAGCGTTCTTAACGTCTTCGGAGGTCATGTCTTCTGGTTGGTCACCAAGCGGTGCATCAAGGACATATGATTTCTGGGAAGCCGTGAGGATAATCCTCAGATTACGGGCCCAGTCAACAAAGTTACTTCCATCATCTTTCAACTTAGCTTTCTCTAGGAACGCATTAAAATTCAGGGGTGCTACTTCGCGAGCCATTGATCTACAACATAAATATGCAAAGTTTACTTAGACTATTGTTCAAGATAATGAGTTTAGTTAATCAAATTACTAAAGCTCCCACTCAAATTGACATCCCTCAGGTCATCTGAGTGTCACATGATCCAAATCCACCAACTCAAGTCCGATCATCACGTGAGTTGAGATGGCTTCAATGGTGAACATCATTATGTTGATCATATCTACTATATGACTCATGTTCGACCTTTCGGTCTCTTGTGTTCCGAGGCCATGTGTGTACATGCTAGGCTCATCAAGTTTAACCCGAGTGTTCTGCACGTGCAACACTGGCTTGCACCCGTTGTATGTGAACGTAGAGTCTATCACACCCGATCATCGCGTGGTGTCTCAACACAACGAACTTTCGCAACGGTGCACACTCGGGGAGAACACAATTTATCTTGAAATTAAGTGAGGGAACACCTTATAATGCTACCATCGTCCTAAGAAAAACAAGGTGCATAAAAGGATTAACATCACATGCAAATCATAAGTGACATGATATGGCCATGAACTTGTGCTTTTTGATCTCCATCTTGAAAGCACCGGCATGATCTCCATCGTCACCGGCATGACACAATGATCTCCATCATCTTGATCTCCATCAACGTATCGCCATCGGGGTTGTCATGCCCACCATGCTTCAACTACTATTGCTCCGTTTAGCGATAAAGTAAAGCATTACATAGCGCTTAATGATTGACACGCATGTCATACAATAATTAAAGACAACCCTATGGCTCCTGCCGGTTGTCGTACTCATCGACATGCAAGTCGTGATAATCTATACATCACATGATCATCTCATACATCACATATATCACATCATGTAATTGGCCATATCACATCACAATATACCCATCAAAACAAGTTAGACGTCCTCTAATTGTTGTTGCATGTTTTACGTGGCTGCTACGGGTATCTAGCAAGAATAATTCTCATCTACGCAAAAACCACAATGGTGATACACTAGTTTCTTTTCAACCTTCTAAAGGACCGCCTTTGTCGAATCCGATCCAACTAAAGTGAGAGAAACTGGCACCCGCAAGCCATCTATGCAACAAGTTGTGGTCGAGGGAACCGGTCTCTCATAAGCTTATGAGTAATGTTGGTCCGGGCCACTTCATCTCACAATACCGCTGAACCAAAATCCGACCAAGGGAGGAAGCAATCTAAGCATCAACGCCCACAAACCTTTTGTGTTCCACTCGAGATCTCATCTACACATAGACCTAGCTCTGATACCACCGATGGGGAACGATGCATGGGAAACAAAAAAATTCCTACGCACACACAGATCTATCCATGGTGATGAGCATCTACGAGAGGGAGAGTGGATCTACGTACCCTTGTAGATCGCTAAGCGAGAAGCGTTAAGAAACGCGGATGGTGTAGTCGAACATCTTCGCGATCCAAATCGCCGTGCGTCCCGCGATCCAATCACAATCCATCCCGCGATCCAATCACAATCTATCTCACGAACTTGATCACGATCCGTCCCATGAACTTAATCACGATCCTTCCGATCTAGCGCCGAACGGACGGCACCTCCGCGTTCAGCACACATACAACTTGATGACGATCTCCGCCGTCTTGATCCAGCAAGAAGGAGCGGAGAGGAATAAGAGTTCTCCGGCAACATGACGGCGCTCTGGCGATGGTGGTGGAGCTATTCCGGCAGGGCTTCGCCTAAGCGCTGCAGAATACCGATCTAGAGGAGAAACTATGCACTGGAGGAACGGGCAGCACGTGGCTGAAAAAACTGTGCAAAAACCCTAAAACCTCCAGTATATATAAGAGGAAGATAGGAAGAGGCTTGGTCCAAGGGCCAAGCCTCTAGGAGTCGGCTGACCCAGGTGGGAGAGGTGGAATCCACCTCCAATCCTAGTAGGACTAGGATTCACCCTATTTTTGCCTTTTTCCACTTTTTCTCTTCGGGTTTTTTCTCCCTAGCCGCATGGGCTTTGTGTGGGACTTCCACCAGCCCACTAAGGGATGGTATTCACTCTCCCACAGCCCATGTTGCCTCTTGGGTCGAAATACCCCTCCCGATGGTCTCCCGGTACACTACCGGCACTCCCGATACACTACCGATGAGCCCAAAACTTTTCCGGGGACCAAAATAGGACTTCCTATATATCAATCTTTAAATCCAGACCATTCTGGAGCTCCTCATGATGTCCGGGAACTCATCCGGGACTCCGAACAACCTTCGGTCACCACCATACATAACTCTATACTACCGAAACATCACCAAACCTTAAGTGTGGAGACCCTGCGGGTTCGAGAACTATGTAGACATGACCGAGACACCTCTACGGTCAATAACCAATAGCAGTACCTGGATGCCCATATTAGTTCCTACATATTCTATGAAGATCTTTATCGGTCGAACGTCTATGTCAAGGATTCAATTAATCCCGTATGATGTTCCCTTTCTTCTTCGGTATGTTACTTGCCCGAGATTCGATCGTTGGTATCTCCATACCTAGTTCAACCTAGTTACTGGCAAGTCTGTTTACTCATTCCGTAATACAAGATCCCGCAACTAACACTTAGTCACATTGCTTGCAAGGCTTATTGTGATGTTGTATTACCGAGTGGGCCCTTAGATACCTCTCCGTCACACGGAGTAACAAATCCCAGTCTTGATCCATGCCAACTCAACAGACACCCTCGGAGATACCTGTAGAGCACCTTTATAGTCACCCAGTTACGTTGCGACATTTGATACACACAAGGCAATCCTCCGATGTTCGTGGT
Source organism: Hordeum marinum (assembly GCA_022496015.1). Lineage (NCBI taxonomy): Eukaryota > Viridiplantae > Streptophyta > Magnoliopsida > Poales > Poaceae > Hordeum > Hordeum marinum. Next base: position 497,179,816 of record CM039674.1, on the reverse strand, counting down.
TGCATGATCTCATGGTCATAGGAACACATACTTGACATGCAGAAAACAGTAGCAATAAACTAACATGATCATATGCTATGTTTGTAGTTTGGGTCTTGTCCATCACATCATTCTCCTAATGATGTGATCTTGTTATCAAATGACATCTCATGTCAATGGCTAGGAAACCTTGACCATCTTTGATCAACGAGCTAGTTCACTAGAGGCATACTAGGGACAGTGTGTTGTCTATTTACCCACACATGTAATGTGTTTCCAATCAATACAATTATAGCATGGATAATAAACGATTATCATGAACAAGGAAATATAATAATAAACACTTTATTCATTGCCTCTAGGGCATATTTCCAACAGCTTCTACTACTATTGTGTTGGAAATATGCCCTAGAGGCAATAAATAAAGTGTTTATTATTGTATTTCCTTGTTCATGATAATCATTTATTATCCATGCTATAATTGTATTAATTGGAAACATGGATACATGTGTGGATACATAGACAAACACAATGTCCCTAGTATGCCTCTAGTGAACTAGCTCGTTGATCAAAAGATGGTTAAGGTTTCCTAGCCATGGACATGAGATGTCATTTGATAACGGGATCACATCATTAGGAGAATGATGTGATGGACAAGACCCAAACTACAAACGTAGCTTATGATCGTGTCAGTTTATTGCTACTGTTTTCTGCATGTCAAGTATATGTTCCTATGACCATGAGATCATGCAACTCATAGATATCGGAGGAGTATCTTGTGTGTATCAAACGTCGCAACGTAACTGGGTGACTATAAAGGTGCTCTACAGGTGTCTCCGAGGGTGCCTGTTGAGTTGGCATGAATCAAGACTTTGATTTGTTACTCCGTATGACCGAGAGGTATCTCAGGGCCCACTCGGTAATACAACATCACAATAAGCCTTGCAAGCAATGTGACTAAGTGTTAGTTGCGAGATCTTGTATTACGGAACGAGTAAAGAGACTTGCCAATAACGCGGTTGAACTAGGTATGGAGATACCGACGATCGAATCTCGGGCAAGTAACATACCGAAGAACAAAGGGAACATCATACGGGATTAACTGAATCCTTGACATAGAGGTTCGACTGATAAAGATCTTCGTAGAATATGTAGGAACCAATGTGGACATCTAGGTCCCGCCATTGGTTATTGACCGTAGAGGTGTCTCGATCATGTCTACATAGTTCTCGAACCCGCAGTGTCTGCACACTTAAGGTTTGGTGATGTTTCGGTAGAATAGAGTTATGTATGGTGATGACCGAAGTTTGTTCGGAGTCCCGGATGAGATCCCGGACGTCGAGAGGAGCTTCGGAATGTTCCTGAGGTAAAGATTCATATATAGGAAGTCCCTTTTTGGTCACCGGAAAAGTTTCGGGTTCATCGGTAGTGTACCGGGAGTGCCGGTAGTGTACCGGGAGACCTCCGGGAGTGGTATTTCGACCCAAGAGGCTACATGGGCTGTGGGAGAGTGGAAACCAGCCCTTAGTGGGCTGGTGGAACAACCACAAGAGGCCCATGCGGCTGGAAGAAAAAATCCCAAGAGAAAAGGTGAGAAAAAAGGCAAAATAGGTGAATCCTAGTCCTACTAGGATTGGAGGTGGACTCCACCTCCTTTCGGCCGAAGCCCTTGGCTTGGGAAGCCAAGGCTGCCTCCTCTCCTCTCTTCCTCCTATATATACTGGTGGTATAGAGGGTTTTTGCACTAGAATTTCAGCCACGTGCTACCCGTTTCTCCAGTGCATAGTTTCTCCTCTAGATCGGATTTCTGCAGTGCTTAGGCGAAGCCCTCCCGGAATAGCTCCACCACCATCGCCGGAGCGCCGTCAGGCTAACAGAGAACTCTTTTTCCTCTCCACTCCTTCTTGCTGGATCAATACAGTGGAGATCGTCATCAAGCTGTACGTGTGCTGAATGCGGATGTGCCGTCCGTTCGGTGCTAGATCGGAAGGATCGTGATCAAGTTCGTGGGACGGATCGTGATCAAGTTCATGGGACGGAGCGTGATTGGATTGCGGGACGGATCGTGATTGGTTGCAGGACGGATCATGATTGGATCATGGGACGCACGGCAATTTGGATCGCGAAGACGTTCGACTACACCAACCGCGTTTCTTAACGCTTCCCGCTTAGCGATCTACAAGGGTATGTAGACTCCCTCTCCCTCTCGTAGATGCTCATCACCATGGATAGATCTGCGTGTGCATAGGAAATTTTTTGTTTCCCATGCAACGTTCCCCAACAGTGGCATCATGAGCTAGGTCTATGTGTTGATGAGATCTCGAGTAGAACACAAAAGGTTTGTGGGCGTTGATGCTTAGATTGCTTCCTCCCTTGGTCGGATTTTGGTTCAGAGGTATTGTGAGATGAAGCGGCCCAGACTAACATTACTCGGACGCTTACAAGAGACCGGTTCCCTCGATGCAACTTGTTGCCTAGATGGCTTGCGGGTGGCAGTTTCTCTCACTTTAGTTGGATCGAATTCGACAAAGGCGGTCCTTGAGAAGGTTGAAAAGAAAATTATGTATCACCGTTGTGGTTTATGCGTAGGTAAGAATCGTTCTTGCTAGAAACCCGTAGCAGCCACGTAAAACATGCAACAACAATTAGAGGACGCCTAACTTGTTTTTGCAGGGTATGTTGTGATGTGATATGGCCAATTACATGATGTGATATATGTGATGTATGAGATGATCATGTGATGTATAGAATTTCACGACTTGCATGTCGATGAGTACGGCAACCGGTAGGAGCCATAGGGTTGTCTTTAATTATTGTATGACCGGCGTGTCAATCATTAAGTGCTATGTAATGCTTTACTTTATCGCTAAACGGTAGCAATAGTAGTACAAGCATGTTGGGCGCGACAACCCTGATGGCGACACGTTGATGGAGATCAAGATGATGAAGATCATGGTGTCTTGCCGGTGACAATGGAGACCATATCGGTGCTTTCAAGATGGAGATCTAAAGCACAAGTTCATGGCCATATCATGTCACTTATGAATTGCATGTGATGTTAATCCTTTTATGCACCTTGTTTTTCTTAGTACGACGGTAGAATTATAAGGTGATCCCTCACTTAAATTTCAAGATAAATTGTGTTCTCCCCGAGTGTGCACCGTTGCGAAAGTTCGTCGTGTTGAGACACCACCTGATGATCGGGTGTGATAGACTCTACATTCACATACAACGGGTGCAAGCCAGTGTTGCACGTGCAGAACACTCGGGTTAAACTTGACGAGCCTAGCATGTACAAACATGGCCTCGGAATACAAGAGACCGAAAGGTCGAACATGAGTCATATAGTAGATATGATTAACATAATGATGTTCACCATTGAAGCCACCTCAACTCACGTGATGATCGTACTTGAGTTGGTGGATTTGGATCATATGACACTCAGATGACCCGAGGGATGTCAATTTGAGTGGGAGCTTTAGTAATTTGATTAACTAAACTCATTATCTTGAACAATAGTCTAAGTAAACTTTGCATATTTATGTTGTAGATCAATGCCTCGCGCAGTAGCACCCCTGAATTTTAATGCGTTCCTAGAGAAAGCTAAGTTGAAAGATGATGGAAGTAACTTTGTTGACTGGGCCCGTGATCCGAGGATTATCCTCATTGCTTCCCAGAAATCATATGTCCTTGATGCACCGCTTGGTGACCAACCAGAAGACATGACCTCCGAAGACGTTAAGAATGCTTGGGAGGCACGTACTGGAGATTACTCAATAGTTTAGTGTGCAAGATTGTATGGCTTAAAACCGGGACTTCAAAGACGTTTTGAACGTCATGGAGCATATGAGATGTTCCAGGAGTTGAAGTTGATCTTTCAGAAGAACGCCCGGATCAAGAGGTATGAAACCTTCGATAAGTTCTATGCTTGCAAGATGGAAGAGAACGGGTCTATCGGTGAACATATACTTAGAATGTATGGGTATTCAACTCGTCTAGCGGAGTTGGGAATTGCCCTTCCGCCAGAAGCGATCACTGTCAGAGTTCTTCAATCACTGTCACCTAGTTACAAGAGCTTTGTGATGAACTATAACATGCACGGGATGAACAAGTCAGTCGCCGAGCTGTTTGCGATGCTAAAAGTCGCTGAGTCTGAAATCCAGAAAGAACATCAAGTGTTGATGGTAAATAAAACCACTAGTTTCAAGAAAAAGGGCAAGGGCAAGGGCAAGGGCAAGAAGGGTAAAACCAAGAAGGATGGCAAAGAAGTTGCTACTCCTGCAAAGAAGCCCAAGCATGGACCCAAGCCAGAAACTGAGTGCTTTCATTGCAAGGGAACTGGTCACTGGAAGCGGAACTGCCCCAAGTACCTGGCTGACAAGAAGGCGGACAACAACAAACAAGGTATATATGATATACATGTTATTGATGTGTACCTTACTAGCTCTCGTAGTAGTGCCTGGGAATTTGATACCGGTTCGGTTGCTCACATTTGTAACTCAAAGCAGGAACTACGGAATAAATGAAGGCTGGCAAAGGACGAAGTGACGATGCGCGTGGGAAATGGTTCCAAGGTTGATGTGATTGCCGTCGTCACGCTCTCTCTTCGATTACCATCGGGATTAGTGATGAACCTGAATAATTGTTATTTAGTGCCTGCGTTAAGCATGAGCATTATATCTGGATCTTGTTTATTGCGAGACGGTTACTCATTTAAATCAGAGAATAAAGGTTGTTCTATTTATATGAGTAATATCTTTTATGGTCATGCACCCAATGTTAGGGGTTTATTCATATTGAATCTTGATAGTGATGACACAAATGTCCATAACATTGATGCCAAAAGATGTAGAGTTGATAATGATAGTACCACTTTCTCGTGGCACTGCCGTTTAGGTCATATTGGTGTAAAACGCATGAGGAAGCTCCATGCTGATGGACTTTTGGAGTCACTTGATTTTGAATCACTTGACACATGTGAACCATGCCTCATGGGCAAGATGACTAAAACGCCATTCTCTGGAACAATGGAACGGGCAAGTGACTTATTGGAAATCATACATACTGATGTGTGTGGTCCAATGAATGTTACAGCGCGTGGTGGATATCATTATTTTCTCACCTTCACTTATGACTTAAGTAGATATGGGTATATTTACTTAATGAAACACAAGTCTGAAACATTTGAAAAGTTCAAGCAATTTCAGAGTGAAGTTGAGAATCATCGTAACAAGAAGATTAAGTTCCTGCGATCTGATCGAGGAGGTGAATATCTGAGTTATGAGTTTGGTAGTCACTTAAGACAGTGTTGAATTGTTTCACAGTTGACACCGCCCGGAACACCACAGCATAATGGTGTGTCTGAATGCCGTAATCGAACCTTATTAGATATGGTGCGTTCTATGATGTCTCTTGCTAATTTCCCACTATCGTTTTGGGGTTATGCATTAGAGACAGCTGCATTCACTTTAAATAGGGCACCATCAAAATCCGTTGAGACGACGCCATATGAACTGTGGTTTGGCAAGAGGTGAAAGTTGTCGTTTCTTAAAGTTTGGGGATGTGATGCTTATGTCAAAAAGCTTATGCCTGAAAAGCTGGAACCCAAAGCGGAGAAATGCGTCTTCATAGGATATGCGAAAGAGACAGTCGGTTATACCTTCTATCTCAGATCCGAAGGCAAAGTGTTTGTCGCTAAGAACGGAACGTTTCTTGAGAAAGAGTTTCTCTCGAAAGAATTGAGTGGGAGGAAAATAGAGCTCGATGAGGTTATTGAACCTTTACTTCAACCAGAAAGTAGCACAACACAGAAAGATGTTTCTATGGAACCTACGATGGTAGAAGAGGAAGTTAATAATGATGATCATGAAGCTTCGAATCAAACTGCTATTGAACCTCGTAGGTCGACAAGGCCACGTACTACCCCTGAGTGGTACGGCAACCCTATCTTGGAGGTCATGTTGTTGGACAACAATGAACCTACGAGCTATGGAGGAGCAGTGATGGGCCCGGATTCCGAGAAATGGTTAGAGGCCATGAAATCCGAGATGGGATCCATGTATGAAAACAAAGTATGGACTTTGGAAGTATTACCTGAAGGGTGAAAGGGCATTCAGAACAAATGGATCTTTAAGAAGAAGACAGACGCAAACGGTAATGTCACTATCTATAAAGCTCGGCTTGTGGCAAAGGGTTTTTCACAAGTTCAAGGAGTTGACTACGATGAGACTTTCTCACCCATAGCGATGCTTAAGTCTGTCAGAATCATGTTAGCAATAGCTGCTTATTTCGACTATGAAATTTGGCAGATGGATGTCAAAACAGCGTTCCTCAACGGTTTCCTTGAGGAAGAGTTGTATATGATGCAACCCGAAGGTTTTGTCGATCCAGAGAATTCTGACAAAGTTTGCAAACTCCAGCGATCCATTTATGGACTGGTGCAAGCATCTCGGAGTTGGAATAAGCGCTTTGATGAGGTGATCAAAGCGTTTGAGTTTATACAAGTTTACGGAGAAGCTTGTATTTACAAGAAAGTGAGTGGGAGCTCTATAGCGTTTCTAGTATTATATGTGGATGACATATTGCTGATTGGAAACAATATAGAAATGCTGGAAAGCGTGAAGGAATATTTGAACAAGAGTTTTTCAATGAAGGACCTAGGAGAAGCTGCTTTCATATTAGGCGTTAAGATCTATAGAGATAGATCGAGACGCTTGATAGCACTTTCACAGAGCACATACCTTGATAAAGTTTTGAAGAAGTTCAAAATGGAACAGTCCAAGAAGGGGTTCTTGCCTGTGTTACAAGGTGTGAAGTTGAGTAAGACTCAATGCCCAGTAACTGCAGAAGATAGAGAAAAGATGAGTGTCATCCCCTATGCTTCAGCCATAGGCTCTATCATGTATGTGTTGGAAATATGCCCTAGAGGCAATAATAAATTATTTATTATCATATTTCCTTGTTCATGATAATAGTTTATTATCCATGCTATAAATTGTATTGATCGGAGACTTAGATGCATGTGTGGATACATAGACAAAACCATATCCCTAGTATGCCTCTAGTGAACTAGCTCGTTGATCAAAAGATGGTTAAAGTTTCCTAGCCATGGACATGAGATGTCATTTGATAACGGGATCACATCATTAGGAGAATGATGTGGTGGACAAGACCCAAACTACAAACGTAGCATATGACCGTGTCAGTTTGTTGCTACTGTTTCTGCATGTCAAGTATATGTTCCTATGACCATGAGATCATGCAACCCATGGATATCGGAGGAGTGCCTTGTGTGTATCAAATGTCGCAACATAACTGGGTGACTATAAAGGTGCTCTACAGGTATCTCCGATGGTGTTTGTTGAGTTGGCATGGATCGAGACTGGGATTTGTTACTCCGTGTGACGGAGAGGTATCTCGGGGCCCACTCGGTAATACAACATCACAATGAGCCTTGCAAGCAATGTGACTAATTGTTAGTTGCGGGATCTTGTATTACGAAACGAGTAAAGAGACTTGCCGGTAACGAGGTTGAACTAGGTATGGAGATACCGACGATCGAATCTCGGGCAAGTAACATACCGAAGAACAAAGGGAAAATCATACGGGATTAACTGAATCCTTGACATAGAGGTTCGACTGATAAAGATCTTCGTAGAATATGTAGGAACCTATGTGGACATCCAGGTTCCGCCATTGGTTATTGACCGTAGAGGTGTCTCGGTCATGTATACATAATTCTCGAACCCGCAGGGTCTGCACACTTAAGGTTTGGTGACGTTTCGGTAGTATAGTGTTATGAATGGTGGTGACCGAAGGTAGTTCGGAGTCCCGGATGAGATCCCGGACGTCACGAGGAGCTCCGGAATGGTCCGGAGGTAAAGATTCATATATAGGAAGTCCTGTTTTGGTCGCCGGAAAAGTTCCGGGCTTATCGGTAGTGTACCGGGAGACCTCCGGGAGGGGTATTTCGACCCGAGAGGCTTCATGGGCTGTGGGAAAGTATTAACCAGCCCTTAGTGGGCTGGTGGGACCTCCACATAAAGCCCATGTGGCTGGAAGAAAGAAACCCAAAGGAAAAAAGGTGGAAAAAAGGCAAAAAGGAAGAGTCCTAGTCCTACTAGGAGTGGAGGAGGAGAGTCCTCCTCCACCTCCTACTTTGGTCGACCCAAGGGCTGGGTTTTTGGCAGCCAAGCCTCCTCCTCCTCTCCTACTATATATACTAGAGGATTTTAGGGTTTTGGCACAGAATTTTCAGCCACATGCTACCCGTTCCTCTAGTGCATAGTTTCTCCTCTAGATCGGTTTTCTGCAGTGCTTAGGCGAAGCCCTGCCGGAATTGCTCCACCACCATCGCCAGGGCGTCGTTAGGCTGACGGAGAACTCTTCCTCCTCTCCACTTCCTCTTGCTGGATCAAGACGGTGGAGATCGTCATCAAGCTGCACGTGTGCTGAACGCGGAGGTGCCGTCCGTTCGATACTAGATCGGAAGGATCGTGATCAAGGCCACGAGACTATCATGATTGGATCGCGGGATGGATCGTGACGAGATCGCGGGACGGATCGTGATGAGATCGCGGGACACTCGGCGATTTGGATCGCGAAGATGTTCGACTACACCAACCGCGTTTCTTAACGCTTCCCGCTTAGCGATCTACAAGGGTATGTAGATCCACTCTCCCTCTCGTAGATGCTCATCACCATGGATAGATCTTCGTGTGCGTAGGAAAAATTTTGTTTCCCATGAAACATTCCCCAACAGTGGTATCAGAGCTAGGTCTATGTGTATATGAGATCTCGAGTAGAACACAAAAGGTTTGTGGGCGTTAATGCTTAGATTGCTTCCTCCCTTGGTCGGATTTTGGTTCAGCGGTATTGTGAGATGAAGCAGCCCGGACCAACATTACTCGTACGCTTACGAGAGACCGGTTCCCTCGATGCAACTTGTTGCCTAGATGGCTTGCGGGTGGCAGTTTCTCTCACTTTAGTTGGATCGGATTCGACAAAGGCGGTCCTTGAGAAGGTTGAAAAGAAAATTATGTATCACCGTTGTGGTTTATGCGTAGGTGAGAATCGTTCTTGCTAGAAACCCATAGCAGCCACGTAAAACATGCAACAACAATTAGAGGATGTCTAACTTGTTTTTGCAGGGTATGTTATGATGTGATATGGCCAATTACATGATGTGATATATGTGATGTATGAGATGATCATGTGATGTATAGAATTTCACGACTTGCATGTCGATGATTACGGCAACCGGCAGGAGCCATAGGGTTGTCTTTAATTATTGTATGACCTGCGTGTCAATCATTAAGCGCTATGTAATGCTTTACTTTATCTCTAAACGGTAGCAATAGTAGTAGAAGCATGCAGGGCGTGACAACCCCGATGGAGAGACGTTGATGGAGATCAAGATGATGGAGATCATGGTGTCGTGCCGGTGACGATGGAGATCATGCCGGTGCTTTCAAGATGGAGATCTAAAGCACAAGTTCATGGCCATATCATGTCACTTATGAATTTCATGTGATGTTAATACTTTTATGCACCTTGTTTTGCTTAGTACGACGGTAGCATTATAAGTTGATCCCTCACTTAAATTTCAAGATAAATTGTGTTCTCCCCGAGTGTACACTCGGATTAAACTTGACGAGCCTAGCATGTACAGACATGGCCTCGGAACACAAGAGACCGAAAGGTCGAACATGAGTCATATAGCAGATATGATCAACATGATGATGTTCACCACTGAAACCACCTCAACTCACGTGATGATCGGACTTGAGTTGGTGAATTTGGATCATGTATCACTCGAATGACCGGAGGGATGTCAATTTGAGTGGGAGTTCTTAAGTAATATGATTAATTGAACTCATTATCATGAACATAGTCAGTAGTGTCTTTGCAAATTATGTTGTAGATTACTAGCTCACGCTGTAGCTCCCTTGAATTTTATATGTTCCTAGAGAAATAGAGTTGTAAGATGATGGTAGCAATATTGCGGATTGGCTCCGTGATCTGAGGATTTTCCTTGTTGCTGCATAGAAGGCTTATGTCCTTAATGCACCGCTCGGTGCGCCAAGCCCTCTAGCGTCGTTTGTAGATGTTGTGAACATCTGACATGCACGTTCTGATGACTACTTGATAGTTTAGTGCGTCATGCATTACGTCTTAGAATTGAGGCTCCGAAACATTTTGAACGTCACAGAGCATATGAGATGTTCTAAGAGCTGAAATTAGGATCTCATGCTCGTGCCCGTGTGGCGAGATATGAGATCTCCAACAAGATTCTTTGCCTGCAAGATGAAAGAGAATAGGTCAATCATTGAGCATGTGCTCAAATTGTCTGGGTGCTACAATCGCTTGAATCGAGATCTTCCAAATAAGATAGTGATTGATATAGTTCTTCAAGTCACTGTCACTAAAGCTACTAGAACTTGGTGATGAACTATAAAATGCCAGGGATAGAAATAATGATCCCTGAGCTATTCACGACGTTTGACACCGCGAAGGTAGAAATCAAGAAGGAGCGTCAAGTGTTGATGGTTAGTCAAACCACTAGTTTTGAGAAGGGCAAGAGGAGGAGGGAAACTTGATGGATAGCAAGTCAGTTGCTGCTCCAGTGAAGCAACCCAAAGTTGAACCCAAACCCGAGACTAAGTGCTTCGATTATGAGGAGAGCGGTCGCTGAAGCGGAACAACCCTAGATACTTGGTAGATAAGATAGGCTAGCAACGTCGACAGAAGTATATTTGATATACATGTTAATGATGTGTCCCTTACGAGTACTCCTAGTAGCACCTGGGTATTGGATACCGGTTCGGTTGCTAAATGTTAGTAACTCGAAATAAAAGCTACGGAATAAATGGAGAACTAGCTAAGGGTGAGGTGACGATGTGTGTTGGAAATGTTTCCAATGTTGATGTGATCAACATCGCACGCTCTCTCTACCTTCGGGATTAGTGACAACCTAAATAAATGTTATTTGGTTTTTTGCATTGAGCATGAACGTGATTAGATCATGTTTATTGCAACACGGTTATTCATTTAAGTTAGAGAATAATGGTTATTATGTTTACATGAATAATACCTTCAATGGTCATGCACCCAATGAGAATGGTTTGTTGAATCTTGATCGTAGTAATACACATGTTCATAACATTGATGCCAAAAGATACAAAGTTAATAATGATAGTACCACATACTTGTGGCACTGCCGCTAAATGTCATATTGGTATAAAGCGCATGAAGAAACTCCATGCTGATGGATCTTTGGACTCATTCGATTTCGAATCGGTTGAGACATGCGAACCATGCCTCTTGGGCAAGATGACCAAGGACCCCGTTTCTAGATGGATGGAGCGGGCAAGTGATTTATTGGAAATGATACATATTGATGTATGCAATCCAATGAATCTTGTAGCGTGCGGTGGATATCGTTATTTTCTTACCTTCATTGATGATTTGAGTAGATATAGTGTATATTTACTTAATGAAACAAAAGTCTGAATCGTTTGAAAGGTTCAAGCAAATTCAGAGTGAAGTTTAAGATCATCGTGACAAGAAGATAAAAATGTCTGCGATATGATCGTGGAGGTAAATATCTGAGTTACGAGTTTGGCATACAACTTTAGACAATGTGAAATTTGTTTCACAACTCACGCGACCTAGAACACCATAGTGTGATGGTGTGTTCGAACGTCATAGTCGTGCTCTATTGAAAATGGTGCTTGCTATGATGTCTCTTATTGTTTCGCTACTATAATTTTGGGGTTATGCATTAGAGACAACTACATTCACTTTAGATAGGGCACCATCTAAATCTGTTGAGATGACACCACGTGAATTATGGTTTGATAGAAACCTAAGCTGTCATTTCTTAACGTTTGGGGCTGCAACACTTATGTGAAAAAGGTTTTCACCTAATGAGCTCGAACCCAAAGCGGACAAATGCATCTTCATAGAATACCCTAAAGACAGTTGGGTAAACCTTCTATCTCAGATCCAAGCATAAAGTGTTTGTTGCTAAAAATGGGTCCTTTCTCGAGAAAGAGTTTCTCTCGAAAGAATTGAGTGGGAGGAAGATAGAACTTGATGAGGTTGTTGAACCTTGGTTCAACCAGAGAGTAGCGCAGCGCAGGAATTTGTTTCTGTGAAGCCTACGTTAGTTGAAGAGGAAGTTAATGATGATGATCATGAAGCTTCGGATCAAGTTACTATCGAACCTCGTAGGTCGACAAGGATGTGTACTGATCCTGAGCGGTACGACAACCCTGTCTTGGAGGTCATGTTGTTGGACAACGATGAACCTACGAGCTGTGGAGAAGCGATGATGGGCCCGGATTCTGACAAATGGTTAGAGGCCATGAAATCCGAGAAAGGATCCATGTATGAAAACCAAGTATAGACTTTGGTAGACTTGCTCGTTGGACGGTAGGTCGTTGAGTACAAATGGATGTTTAAAATTAAGACAGACGCTCATGGTAAATGTCACCATTTGTAAAGCTCGACTTGTTGCAAAGAAGTTTACGACAAGTTCAAGGAGTTGACTGCGATGAGACTTTCTCACTCGTAGCGATGCTAAAGTCTGTTGGAATTATGTTAGCAATTGCTGCATTTTTCAATTATGAAATCTGGCATATGGATATCAAAACATAGTTTCCTTAACGGTTTACTTGAGGAAAGGTTGTATGTGATACAACCAGAAGGTTTTGTCAGTCCTAAGGATGCTAAAAGGTGTGCAAGCTTCAATGATTCTTCTATGAACTGAAGCAAGCATCTCGGAGTTGGAATATACACTTTGATGAGGTGATCAAAGTTTTTGAGTCTATACAAAGTTTACGAGAAACTTGTATTTACAATAAAGTGAGTGGGAGTACTATAGAATTTCTGATAAGTATATGTGGATGACATATTGTTGATCGGAAATGATGTAGAATTTCTAGAAAGCATAAACGGTTGTTTGAAAATATTTTTTCAAAGGAAGACCTGGATAAAGCTACCTAATTGTTGAGCATCAAGATCTATAGAGATAGATCAAGATGCTTGATGAGACTTTCAATGAGTACATACCTTGGCAAGATTTTGAAAGAGTTCAAAATGGATCAGTCAGAGAAAGAGTTCTCGCCTGATTTGCGAGGTGTGAAGTTGAGTGAGACTCAAAGCTCGACAACGGCAGAAGAAAGAGAAAGGGCGAATGTCGTCCCCTATGCCTTAGCCATAGCTCTGTATAGTATGCCATGTTGTGTACCACACCTGTGTGTGCCTTGCCATGAGTCCGTCAAGGGGTACAAGAGTGATCCAGAAGTGGATCACTGGACAACGGTCAATATTATCCTTAGTGACTAAAAGAATAAGGAAACGTTTCTCGATTATGGAGGCGATAAAGAGTTCATCGTAAAGAGTCACGTCGATGCAAGCTTTAACACTAATCCGGATGACTCTTAGTAGCAATCTGGATACGTATAGTGGAGCAGCCATTTGGAATAGTACCAAGTGGAGTGTGGTACCAGTGTTTACAATTTGACATAGAGATTTGCAGAGTACATACGGATCTGAATGTCGCAGACATGTTGACTATAAGACCTCTCTCACATGCAAAGCATGATCGAGCCCCAGAACTCAGTGGGTGTTAGATTCATAACAATGTGAATCACATGGTAATGTGAACCAGATTATTGACTCTAGTGCAAGTGGGAGATTGTTGGAAATATGCCCTAGAGGCAATAATAAATTAGTTATTATCATATTTCCTTGTTCATGATAATCGTTTATTATCCATGCTATAATTGTGTTGATCGGAAACTCAGATAGATGTGTGGATACATAGACAACACCATGTCCCTAGTATGCCTCTAATAGACTAGCTCGTTGATCCAAGATGGCTATGGTTTCCTAGTCATGGACATGAGATGTCATTTGGTAACGGGATCACATCATTAGGAGAATGATGTGATGGACAAGACCCAAACTACAAATGTAGCATATGATCGTGTCAGTTTATTGCTATTGTTTCCTGCATGTCAAGTATTTGTCCCTATGACCATGAGATCATGCAACTCACTGACACCGGAGGAGTACCTTGTGTGTATCAAACGTCGCAACGTAACTGGGTGACTATAAAGGTGCACTACAGGTATCTCCGAGGGTGTCTGTTGGGTTGGCATGGATCAAGACTGAGATTTGTTACTCCGTGTGACGGAGAGGTATCTCAGGGCCCACTCGGTAATACAACATCACAATAAGCCTTGCAAGCAATGTGACTAAGTGCTACTCATGGGATCTTGTATTATGGAACGAGTAAAGAGACTTGCCAGTAACGAGGTTGAACTAGGTATGGAGATACCGACGATCGAATCTCGGACAAGTAACATACCGAAGAACAAAGGGAACATCATACGGGATTAACTGAATCCTTGACATAAAGGTTCGACCGATAAAGATCTTCGTAGAATATGTAGGAACCAATATGGGCATCTAGGTCCCGCTATTGGTTATTGACCGTAGAGGTGTCTCGGTCATGTCTACATAGTTCTCGAACCCGCAGGGTCCGCACACTTAAGGTTCGGTGACGTTTCGGTAGTATAGAGTTATGTATGGCGGTTACCGAAGGTTGTTCGGAGTCCCGAATGAGATCCCGGATGTCACGAGGAGCTTCGGAGGTAAAGATTGGTATATAAAAAGTCCTGTTTTGGTCGCCGGAAAGGTTTCGGGCTCATCGGTAGTGTACCGGGAGTGCCGGTAGTGTACTGGGAGACCATCAGGAGGGGTATTTCAACCGAAGAGGCTACATGGGCTGTGGGAGAGTAAATACCAGCCCTTAGTGGGCTTGTGGAAGTCCCACACAAGGCCCATGCGGCTGGGAAGAAAAGCCCAAAGAGAAAAAGGTGGAAAAAGGCAAAAAAGGCAAAAATAAGGAGGAGTCCTAGTCCTACTAGGAATGGAGGAGGAATCCTCCAATCCTCCTTGGTTCGGCCAACCCAAGGGCTGGCTCCTTGGGAGCCAAGCCTCCTCCTCTCTTCCTCCTATATATACTAGAGGTTTTAGGGTTTTTGGCACTAGATTTTCAGCCACGTGCTACCCGTTCCTCCAGTGCATTGTTTCTCCTCTAGATCGGATTTCTACAGTGCTTAGGCGAAGCCCTACCGGAATAGCTCCACCACCATCGCTGGAGCGCCATCATGCTGCCGAAGAACTCTTCTACCTCTTCGCTCCCTCTTGCTAGATCAAGAAGGCGGAGATCATCATCAAGCTGTACGTGTGCTGAACACAGAGGTGCCGTCCGCTCGGCGCTAGATTGGAAGTACCGTGATCAAGATCGTGAGACGGATCGTGATGAGATCGCGGGACAGATCGTGATGAGTTCGCGAGACGGATCATGATGAGATCGCGAGACGGATCGTGATGAGTTCGCGGGACGGATCGTGATTGGATCGCGGGACGGATCGTGATGAGATCGCGGGATGCTCGGCGATTTGGATCGCGAAGACGTTCGACTACACCAACCGCGTTTCTTAACGCTTCCCGCTTAGCGATCTACAAGGGTATGTAGATCCACTCTCCCTCTTGTAGATGCTCATCACCATGGATAGATCTTGCGTGTGCGTAGGAAGTTTTTTGTTTCCCATGCAACGTTCCCCAACATGTTACTTACCCGAGATTCGATCGCTGGTATCTCCATACCTAGTTCAACCTCGTTACCGACAAGTCTCTTTACTCGTTCCGTAATACAAGATCCTGTGACTAACACTTAGTCACATTGCTTGCAAGGCTTATTGTGATGTTGTATTACCGAGTGGGCCCTGAGATACCTCTCCATCACACGGAGTAACAAATCCCAGTCTTGATCCATGCCAACCCAACAGACACCCTCGGAGATACCTGTATAGCACCTTTATAGTCACCCAGTTACGTTGCGACGTTTGATACACACAAGGTACTCCTCTGGTGCCAGTGAGTTGCATGATCTCATGGTCATAGGAACAAATACTTGGCATGCAGAAAACAATAGCAATAAACTGACATGATCATATGCTACGTTTGTAGTTTGGGTCTTGTCCATCACATCATTCTCCTAATGACGTGATCCCGTTATCAAATGACATCTCATGTCCATGACTAGGAAACGATAGCCATCTTTGGTCAACGAGCTAGTCTATTAGAGGCATACTAGGGACATAGTGTTGTCTATGTATCCACACATGTATCTGAGTTTCCGATCAACACAATTATAGCATGGATAATAAACGATTATCATGAACAAGGAAATATGATAATAACCAATTTATTATCGCCTCTAGGGCATATTTCCAACAAAATCATGCATGTTTGCAGCTGCTATGAAACAACTAGCTAGCTAATTTA
The DNA here is from genome assembly GCA_022496015.1 of Hordeum marinum. Lineage (NCBI taxonomy): Eukaryota > Viridiplantae > Streptophyta > Magnoliopsida > Poales > Poaceae > Hordeum > Hordeum marinum. Next base: position 497,163,472 of record CM039674.1, on the reverse strand, counting down.
CGTCATTGTGAACATACGCCACCAAACACTGTCACGGTATTCTGAATACTACAAAATACTTTAATAGGAAAAAGTCGTTCGAATCGCCCCCGTGTCGCTCTCCCAGGAGTGGCATGGGTAGAGCCTTAGCTCACCGGCACCGCCTCTCCCCTCCTGCCCTCCTCCCCTCGCCGCCGCCTGGGAGCGCCGCCGGGCAAAGCCTGGCCGGCAGCGGCAGCGGTGGGGTCGTTTGACTCGCGTGCCCGGGCGAATCTGGGGCCGCGGCGGTTCTCGGATGTGCCCATTGGCATGCTTGGCTGGGAGCTAGCCGCTGTGGCCTGCTGCCTTTCCTCGCACGTGGGGTCTCTGTTGGCTCCGCTGGAGGATGGCTCCTACGGCTGGGGGCGGCGGCCAGTGCTCGCACGACCTGCAGTCGGGGCGACGACGTGGGGCTTGGCGGGAGAGGTGGCAGCGGTGAAGCAAGCGCGTCTCGTGCAGACGTGGTGATGGTTGCGGCGGATCTGGGGTCCATTGCCGAGATCTAGAGCCGGTGGATGGGGCTCACGGCTGAGACGGGGCAATTGGTGGCTTCGGGAGGCAGGGCAAGGATGTCGTGGCAGCAGCCCTGGATCGATAACTGCGACGGCATGGGCTGCTACGACGGCTGGGGATGGCGGATTTGATGCGTTGCCCTCGGATCTGGCCCCGACTAGCGCGTTTTTCTCTGTCGCATGAGGTGTTGCAGAGGATTGTCGCGTGCGGGCTATGGCGGCTGACGGCGGGAGGTGCTCTACACAGCGGCTTGGCTCCGATGGCATGGGTATCCTTGCGTGCCCAGATCTGTAAGCTTATTGTTATGGGAGAGGAAGCTCGGACGAAAGTTTTTGATGACGTCGGCGCCTGTGGGCGTCGTGACCATTCTGGAGGCGTTGTCGTAGAGCTCTTCCTCTCCTTTTCATGTGCTTGGGCTCTCCGGGTGAGAACCTAAACTCCAGTTTTCTAGAGTGGGCGACGGCGACGTCTTCATTGTAACCTTCTTGGAGGCATCGCTTTGGAGGGTCAACCTTTTGGTTGTTGCGCGGGGCTATTTCCTCTTCAAGGGCGGTGTATGCCGGTGCGGCGGCTCCGGGATCTTATGTGAGTGCCGAGGCGACGGCCTCGGGCAGCGATGCAGCAGCGGCTCCATGAGGTAGGGCTGCTTGTCGGCATGGCTTGGGTGATGACGTTGAGCTGCTGGGGAGGCAAGGTTATCGGCTCGGTCGATGCGTCCCAACGGGGGTGGTTGGACGGCATGTCGGGGTGGCGCCCCCGGATGTGGTGCGGTGTTCGTGGTCTGCATGCAGTCGTCTTGAGCAGTGTGGGCTGCGTGTTGCTGTATTGCACAACGTTGCTGCTCGAGGGTGAGTGGTGATATGTTGGGATGGCGGCTCCGGATGTGGTGCGACGTTCGTGGTCTGCGTGCGGCTGTTCTTGGTAGTGTGGGTTGTGGGTAGCTGTATCGTGCGGTGTTGCAGCTCGAGGTGAGCGGTGGCCCCGAAAGGCTGTGTCGGTTGAGCACGCAGGGCACGGCGAAGCAGTGGATGTCGAGGCAGCAACCTCGACAGATTTATAGCTTCGAAGGCATGAACCTCATATCGTCTGGGCGATGTGGTTGTCATCGGTGTTGTTCAAGGGTGGGCTTTGCCCTGTGGGTTTGTGTCTTTGGGGGTGCACTTGGTCCTTGTTTTTTCGGTTTTTGTTTGGTTTTTCCGTAATTAACTGGACAATTCTCTTCTCCTTAATTAATAGATGAGGCAATATTTGCCACTGTTTCAAAAAAAGTCAAAAACGAACGTTAAACTTGTAGATGGAAGCTAAATCGAACCCTGAACTTGCAATCCCGAAAATTAGCACACCGAACTCTTCGATCCCGGTCTATTTTGGACCTTGGGGGCGTTTAGCCGGTATTCGCTGATGTGGCAAGTCAAATCCTCGGATAGTTGACGGGCTGGCTGGACATTAGGACGAATCGGGCCGGCCTCTTACTGAGTCGCTTGCTGCTTTGCTTTTTTTTCATTTCCATTTTCTTTTGTTTTTCGTTTTATGTTTTCTTTCTTTGTTTTTCTACTTTCATAATGATAATAATTTTATTTTATATTATTTGTAGTCACAGTTAACATTTTGTTAAACTACACAAACCCATTTGTCTTCTATAACATGTGATGAAAACATACTGGGTGACAATCAGTGGCGTAGCCAGCTCGGTGAGCCAGGATGGTCCAACAATGAAAATTTTCATGTCATTCTATGTATTACTAAAAAACTTCTTTCTTCTACCCTATATATTGGCTATGGGAGAAATTTCAGGATGGTCCCTGGCAACCTCCATGCTACGCCAGACAATTAAAAAAAATACGCTATCCAGAATGCTTTACAAGGACTCGAACTCTTGATCTCGTATTGAAAGCGACACAGCCAGCCACTCGCACTGCAGCGTTCTCATGAATGAAGATAAATAATGCTACCTCGAAAAGAACAGACAGGAGCGTTCATACATATAACATTAAGAAAAATCAAAACATCTCTTGATTATTTTTGAACAATTTTAAAATTATGAATATTTATTTAACACAAATTATTTAAAAAACTTCAAAACATTTTGAAGGAGAATGTGAAACAATTTTTTAAAAAGCAAACATTTTTCGATAATGTGAACAACCTTTGGAATTCTGAACATCTTTTGACAAATGTGAACAATTTTTAAAATCACAAACAGTTTTTAAAAATGTCAACAGATTTTGAAAAATCCAAACACTTTTTAAAAAACATGCAATATTTTTCAATATGTTTCCAAAAAAATAAAACAGGAAAACAATAACTTCTGAACCATTTATGAAATGCGCGAAGGTTATAATTTATGAACAAAGTTAGAAAGCAATTTACAAAGTTATGAACAAAGTTAGATTTGTATGCATTGCATGAAGGTTTGGGGACATCCTCAAGGTTCAAAATAGACCGGGATTGAGGAGTTCGGTGTGCTGATTTTCGGGATTGCAAATTCAGGGTTCGATTTAGCTTCCGTTTAAAAGTTCAAGATTTGTTTTGGACTTTTTTCTATGGCTAATATCCAGACCACTAACGTGCAATGCATGCACTAATTACTCACACTATTCGGTCATGCACACATGCATAGACCGGCCCATACTAACACGATGTGCACAATGTATATGTTAAGATTATTTTCAACATTTTCCCTACTAATCGTGACATGCTGGCTCACCAAAATTTCCATGGATGACGCCTTCGCAGCACCACACACCTTGTTGTGGACGGCGCCTTCACCACAGTGTGCCATCGCGTCACACTTTCTTCCTCATGTTACTGATGCTACAACTCGCCGGTATCTCACCTCTAGGTTGTCGATGATGACGTATCTTGTCAATGGCTCGAACAATTACGTTTCCTTCCTAAGTTTTATAGTCCAAACAATTTTTAGATTCAGGGCATATGAAAGTATATAGCTTTATAATAAACTTTTGTACTTATTTAAACAAGTTGCATACTATTATAGATTTATTTTGTACACTTTTATAATACTCGGTTAGCATAGTTAACAACATATTTTTTTGGTAAAAAATCTTATAATGTTTTATTTTTAAAATTTATTTAAAATTTAGCCCTCCACAAATAAATATAATAGTATTTAGATTACTAGTTTAGTGATCTAAACGCTCTTATATCTCTTTACAGAGGGAGTATATTACTAATTTTTGATTCTACTCTATATTTTAAAATTTTCTATTTGAATTAATTATTTTATATTGTATTAACTATAGAGTGTGTAAATATATATTACATGTGTGTGTGTGTGTTTGTCTATATATAGACATTATTAAATATCATTAATTATATACAAAAAATACATACCCTTATAGAGATTTGTAAAGCATACTATGTAAGAAAAATATATTAATTAATGGTGGTTTCTATTGTATTAGTAGGTAAGCTTATATAAACTTCTAGGGTATGCCAAATATGTCTTGCAAACTTGGGTTCGTTAACAAATTGGCAACATGTGCACGATTTCTACTTCTACTTCAAATAAAACAGTTAGTATAGTCATCGAAAAACATAGAAAATTCAAACTCTATTTTTGCACATATATGATTTCATATTTGATAAGCTCATTTAGAATGTGACTAGTTTAATTTTGTGTATACCAAAGCTTCCACTAGTTTATAAAATTAAAAATTTATCCATTAATTTGAATATAGAAATCCAGTTAGCATATACTCCCCCCGTCCCAAAATAAGTGTCTCAAGTTTGTACTAAAGTAGAGACACTTATTTGGGACAAAGGGAGAATTTCATTATGACATGCATGATGTGTGAATTTGCTCTAATGAAAATTGAATCTGATTAGGTATTCAATAATATGGTTGTAATATCCCAACTTTTGAAATGTTATATGAATTAAGTGTTAATGATTGTATGCTTGATTGTTTTGCTGAAAGTGAGTGGGATTTGATTTTGAAAAAAAATTCAAATCAGAGGGAATAAAAGGACTTTCCCAAAATTTTCTATTTGAATCCCTATTTAATGCGACGAGCCTCCTTATTACATGTGCGCTGTTCGTGGCTAAATTCACTAGCCTGAAACTATGTACGCCGGGTTTGAATCTCCTTCACTATCATACAGTAGCCTCCCATCTGGATGGGTGCATGAAGATCATTGCTGACTCTTAGACAGTTTGAAGCAGTCATAAGCTTGCCAAAACCGAGATCTTCAGCAAGAACCAGGGGTTCCCTGCATGTGCATGCATAGGCCTCAAGAGTGGCCGGGTCCGTTGCTCCTTCAAAACCTACCACTGAAGCCCCTTGAATGCACCTTGGAATCCCGACAAATAACACCAAAGGCACCCTTGTTTGCAGATTTGGCCATCGCTCCATCTATGTGTAATCTTGTTTTTCCTACTGGAGGTTAGATCCAACAATCAAGTGCATTAACCCCAGCAAAAGGTGCAACCACTCGTTTGCTTGTAGACAACATATTCAGGTCCTCAATATATATCTCTGTATGAACAAATGAGTGTGTTAGAATAAATCTGAGGCACACAACCGATCATCCAAGGACTAGCCCATTAGCGCAGTTGCTCGCGTGCCCGCTCTGCTCCTGTTTTTCTTTGTTTATTTTTTTTGTTTTCTGTTGATTTTTTTCACACATGTCTAGTTTTTTCTATACCCAATGTACATTTTTAACACACACGTCATATATTTTTCTGAGAAACTTTAGATATTTTCAAATACATTATATACATTTTCATGGAAAAAATACATTATGTATGTTTTTAAAATACATTTTCTCGAAACTTTTTTGAGTACTGTAATATTTCTCCAAATATATGTTTTACATTTGCTTAATGACAATAAGCATTTTATAAAACTACACGGACATTTTTCACATTGTTCAACATTTTTACAAGTGTAAAGACTTTTTCAAACACATGACACATATATTCTGTTAAGGGTATGACACATTTTTTACAACACGCACACATATTTTTTACATTGTACACACATTTTTTTAGAAAATGTCACGAACACATTTTTTGAAAATCGTGAATATTCCTGAAATGTTACATTTTTTATGTACAAAACATTTTTTTGAATCGCACAAATATTATTGTACATTTTATAAATATTTGTTTGAAATGGCCCATACATTTTTCTAAACTTGTGATGTTCTTTAGATGTCAGAAAAGTTTCTCTTACATATTTGTTCAGATTTCAAAATTTATTGCTATTTTTAAATTTGAAAAAGTATTCACACTTTAAAATTATGTTCAGTTTTCAAAAAATTCAAAAGTATTTGGAATTTTCAGCTCTCACTTAAAATGTTCAAAGGTTTCAGAAAAATACGTTTTCAATACTTGTTTGCCACCAAAAATTATTTCAAAGTTTGATGCTTTGCTTTCTAATTAAATATTTCAGGCCTCATATTACGTCAATAATATTCGTCTGATGTAGTAGCTAGCCGAATGAGGTCAACCCTGCCTGGTACCAAGTTTGTCTCCACGGCAGTCATTTTATTTTGGAATTATTACATCACGCGTTAAGTAAATGAAAAATAGATTTTTTTACGTCACGTGTGAAGAGAAAAATGCTTCATGTCTATTGGGCCAGCGGTGAGCCCAGTCAAGTCCACACACAAAAATCTCGGATTTTATATGTCACGTGGACAATCCTGTTTGCAAAACCTCTCAAGGTGCAAAATAGACAGGGATAATAGAGTTTGATGCGCTGGTTTCAGGAATTGAGAATTCAGGGTTTACTTTAGCTTTCGCCTATGAGTTTAAGGTTTGTTTTGGATTTTTCCCACTTTAATATGTCAAAACTGTGGTATCTAGTACCCATAGACAAAAATACTGCAGTTTTTCAATACTATAATTTCTGCAATACTTTGTTGTCAAACACAGCCTTAGCTTATCATATGGAATTTTATAGAAATAGTGAAAACACTAGCTCCTAAATCCCATAGAGCATTTAACTTGGTCATTGCAATATCTAATTCAATAATTGGTTTAAAATTATCCTCCTGTTTAGCAGGTAGCTTATCTTGTAGCTTCATATATTCCAAATCTAATCCACGTACTCCCTCCATCATAGTTTAGAAGGCACGGTTAAATTTACGTGTGTTTCCACAATAGACAAGGTTTAAGGCGAATTGCATTTACTCCTAGTTGCTAATTAGTACTCTGTTGTACTACTCCTATATGCATGCATAGTGTGAATGCTATTTTTTAGCTCATCTCAGAGCCAATCAATAACCACCTAGGTTTCAGAGAATTTCCAAGCATGCCTTCTAAACCGCGACAAAGGGAGTACCTTTGTTGCCACTTGGAGAATAAACCTTTAATTTGTGAGCATCTGCTTCTTCATGGGTGCCTTTTATGAAGAGTACTCTTCTAATTTTCTATCCTTCAAATTGCATTTTATCATAACTAGATGGAAAAGGGATATGATTTTGGGCATGCTCTGGTTCTTCTTATGGTTGCAGGGAAAATAGAAAATAGTGGATGTTTTTGCAAAGTGGGACGTCTATTTTTGGAAAATTGCATATAATTTGTTATCTTATTCAATTTTCCATATGGTATTTAAGTAACTTGATTTGTTCTACTTATTGTGCATTCGACCATCCATTTAGGCACTTACTTATTTCAAACGAAAATAAATGCATAAAGAATATATTTAAGGATCTCTTTTTTCTAACCAATTTCCTTCCCTTAAACTTATGATCATATATAACCAGTTACTTGAAAATGGTTAAAAAATCTCATGTAAATGTACATTTTGGTCAAAGAACCAATGAGGTGTTTTTAGATCAGATAACCTTTCGTATTTCTGTTTGTGTTGTGTGTTGCCATGGCACTAGCTGAACCTCTATTTATGATGTATGTCTTTTTTCTGACCCTTTTTGAATATCAACATCTTGTTCGTTGTTATATCTATGCGTGTACGATTGATGCCATTTTCTATTCATAAGCATAAAATGGTGTCAAAATCACGTCAAACTGATGAATGCACGCGCACACGCAAACGTACCCCCCCTCTCCATGAGCGCTAGGGCTTGGACCTAGATGGGACGGTTTCACCACAAGGAACCTAGCCATATGAGCTATGTTCAGTTTGTGCCATCCATGCGATGCTTTTCCATATATAACCGTATTGCTACACGGACCTATACACTCCCGAGGGCACAAATGTTGTGGCGAAGTACACAACTTCATTGCTAAATGCATGAGCCATCACAATCACATTCACATTTCACTCTACAACTATGTAAAGACCGATTCCGGTGCAATTATGATGAACTCCCGTTACATGCTTAATTATATACAAGCAACTCTGTGTACGAATGCAACAAAAATTATAGGCCTCACCGACGGTACCATGTTTGAGATATGGGAGGTATCATGTTATCATGTTTGAGATGTGGGAGAAAACCGAAAACACCGTAGCACAAGATAGCAACCAGTAAGCATGTAACAAATTAGGGATTTGATATTCGCAAAGCAAGCAAAATACATTGGGTTATATGCTGATTTTGTCGATGAGCACTAAAATGAGAAGTTACCTAGAGTTTAATAGGGTTATAATGTGACAATAGTTATTTTCAACTAGTAGTTACTAGCCTTATACTTCGTGTCCCAAGGGGCTACTTATTTTCTTGGAAATGCTGGCAGTTAATGTCAGCAATAACCATCCAATGTGTCTTCTCTCCATGATACTAGTTATCTCAAGCCAAACTATATTTAGCTATCATAAACATATGCAACAACATTTTAGTATCAAAAGATGTTGGTATTAATCTTCTTTATCATATACAGAATGATAAATTTAACTTTACAAAACACAAAAAGAATGCAACTTTGCATGTGATCTCTTGAGCCTGATTAGGTTTTCTACAAAGAAGTCGGAGAAGCTTCTACATATGTATATATGCCAAAAAAGTTTGGTTTTCCACTCATCGGATCATATAGGACATAACCAAGGGCATGCATCATCTTCATGAAGAGTGTAGGTGAAAAAGTGCTCATACATTAAACCATAAAAATATTGACGACTATAATCCTAAAGTGGATGTATTTGGACCATGTAAGTTAATGAATAGGGATCAAATCAAGGTTGTGACTGTAATAAGAGGAACACCAAGATATCTAGCACCTGAATGGTTGGGTTTTGGATCATTGAAAAGGTGGATGTCTACAACTTTGGAGTTGTTGTCATGGAAATAGTAGGTGCAATGAAAATGTTGAAAAATCCTAGCCGAGGGGGATGTTTCGAGTATATAACAAGTGTTATCGAGGACACAAGAATAGTATATTTAGAGGCACCCTAGGGTCGGAGGGTTAGTCTGTTTGGGGGATGCCTTGTGGAGAGTCGATGTGATCCTTTCTTCAATAGCTTCTGGCGTCACATCGTCATCTATGTGGTTATCCTAGGTTGGTTAGTTTCTGAGGGGTAACACTAGTAGATAGCTACCTTCCGATGAGCAACACCAATGAGTAGTTACTTAAAGAGGGAAATTCTAGTCGATAGACGATTTTTGGTAGATATTCTGTGAACTCTTGGAGGGGAAAATGATTCCTTCCTCCATACAAGGTGCCCTTGATCCGAGTCGGGATGAGGCCACACTGTGCTTCTCGCCAGGTCATGTTGCTCCTTCCCATTTCACTCTATGTCATGTTGTGCATGTCACACGGAGTCGTGATGCGCCTGCCAACATCATATTATGCCTACAAGTGTCGGGTGGACATGTCGTGCCCTACTCCTCCATGTTGTGTCCTCCTACTGATTCTCCTTCACTTCTCCTAGGTGATCGAGTGAGATCTCAAGACTTTGTGCCTCCCTTTGAAGTGATAGGAGGCCCTCTATTGGTAGGTCGAAGGTGGAAGATTAGGGAAATTACATGATAGGCCACCGCTTATTTTACAAGTGTACCCTTACTTTTTCCTCTAACTCTAAAGGTGTGATGGTAATTTAGAAGGGAATATTCCTTTGGCATTTAGCATATTCGTTGAGGGTTTTACCGGTCCTTCTAACTATCTACAAATATTACCTTTGCATCCTCATGCACGAGAGAGAGAGTGTTTGACATTCCAAGAATGGACTCTTAGGATTATCTCCTCTCTTGGGGATTTGGGGGTCTTCTGTTATTCATCTGCGAATTCCGAGAATATCCCATGGCAAAGGATCCTTGATTTATGGTTGACTCATGGAGCTTTTGATCCTTAGAAGCACATTTTGTGACCTTCATGCGCCATTCTTAGTACATACGGCATTTTCCACGCCCTTGTTTATAGAACCCACCAAGCCACTGGGGATATGAGGATGCTATGTGCGGCATGCCAAATTCTCCATCTTTCGTAGAGTGATATTGCCAATCAAATGGTTAAGCTAGGTACGAGTGTCTAGAAACATTTGGAAGGTACTTCAAATGGGATTTGCATGGACTGGGGTAGGGTGCGGAGCCCTTATACTACAACAAGAAAGGGCTGAAACGAACCAATTTATAGATATATGGTCAATAACCACATCGATGATATGATATCATGCCAGGAGGAAATAATTAAAATGATGAAGCTCGTCATGTGGTGCTTGCAAAATGGACATGAGATAACTGTTGAATAATCAGACATCTTTTCGCTAAGTTTAATCCAGAAAAATAATAGCTAAAACATGATCAACATGATAGAGATAATAATTGAGACATGCAACAAATTGTTGAAACTAGTCATGCAATTGCAATCTCAAGGTTCTTGATGATGAGATATGCATTATGCCTTTAGAGGAGTGACCTCTTATATAGGCCTCGAACAAGGAGAGGAATAGAAACAGACATCCACTAGGGAGAGAAGATGCAGAGCGCAATGCACATAATCCTTAGGAAGAAAAAACATGTTCATCCTAATTAATAGGCAAACATTCAACAAAAATAATTAATAAAAGTATTGTGATGAACTACTAAATGTTTAAAAATCAATAGATCATATGCACTAATAATGAAGTAATGATTTTCTTTTGGCAAATGAATAATGAGTTAATTTCTTGTATTGGATGGATGAGATTTTCTATATGAGGAAGAACCCCTAACACATGCAAACTTCTCATGCAAAAGGCATATATTGAAACTTTTGAGGGATATTTTGCATTTTACCGCTATAGTATTCTCCCACAAAAGTTTCAGCCTGGGGCGACATGTAATGGGAAAGAGACGGACATGCGCATGTTCGACACTCGCGACACAATCAAGGGGATACATTGCAAATGTTTTTTTAGGCTGAACAGAGGTACCGAGGTATGGTGGTGGAACGTGTGCGGCGGTGTTATTATTGGCTGATATGTTTTTCCAATTATGGGATATGTTGTGTCATGATTTATTTCTTAATGAAGGTGTAATTAAGCTACAATCATTCGTAATTTAGGTGTTTTGAAAATGATATGTGAATATGTGGTGTGATGATTTGTTTCCTAATGAAGGTATAATTAAGGTGCAATGATTCCTAATTAAGATGTTGTGGGGATGATTAAAATTAATTAATAAATATATGAATTTGATGTGATACAACATCAGAACAATCTGGTCCATTGATGAATGGTGGATATGTGATTGAGATCAAATGTTTGTGCCTCAACTCACTTCTTTAATAATAGTGCATATGTGGAACAACTCGCCTTATAAAGTGATCTTACACTTCCTCCACTACCTTGGTGGAACTAAACTTTCCATACCACCTTGCCATGCATAAATGGGCCACAAGGCCTCTGGGATTAACTATGAATTGCTGACAACATTCTGAAATATTAAATGTGCCAGGCCCAATAATTCCAACACTAGCTACTAGTGAATTTAAATATGTACGTGAGCTAGTTTAAGCCCAAAAATTAAGTGAGCAAGTACATATATAGTTGAATGGTCTACTTCAATCCACCTTAACATCTCTCTTTTTTGACAATGTCAGTCTAATTCAACCTACGTTGTCTTATCATTTTCTAACTTGAGACTGGAAACAACGGAGTTGAAGTACCAGGTTGCACGTCAATGATAAGTGTTGCTACTAAGTGCGTGTAGTGCCCTACTTAAGTCTGTTTCTAGTACCGATCAGTTTGGTAGTGGGGACAAATCTAGAGGAATAGATCCAGGAGTTGATTGTGTATTTTGAGTGGTAGGAATTGATTTGTTGCTATTTTGTCGACTAGTATCCACAAAGGTCTGGCCAACAAATTACTCAACACCCAGTTGAGCCTCATTCGTGAGTACAAAAGAAGAAAGAATTAACTAGTGTTCATAAGTTTATTTTGCTACTTTAATGTATATTTTAGATGAGGCTATGATCGCATAACCAGTAAAAACTTTGATTCACTCACCGCGCAAATGTCATGACGAAACCCAGCTAAATGCATGACCCGTCACATCTCACAACCCCATTTCCATTTCGCTACCCAAGTGTGTAATGACCAACCAACTTCAGTAATCTATCATGAGCTCCCGTTGCCTACTTAAGGCAGCTCCGAATAGGTTTGTAGAAAACTTAGCCAAGCTAGTTATGAATGGCGACTCCGAATAGGACGCATAGGAATGCAGCAAAATTAGAGGTGTGTGTGTGTGCGGCAGGGTTTTTGGTACCGAGAGAAAATATCGGTTACCGGCGTTAACTACAAATCTCAGTACCTCATGAGAAATCGCCTTACCAAGCAAAAACATTTCTGCCCAAAATCTTAGTGCACCCGGATCGGTGTGGAAACAATACTATCGGATTTGAGATGTGGGAGGAAACTCAAAAGGAGTGAGCATAAATGGAAAAGGAGGGGATGACAACTTTAGGTACGAGCAGCAAGTAATCAATTAAGAATCAAGGGGGAGAGATAATCAAATCTATGGAACATGAGCAATGAGGAAAAGGAGCCTTCGATTTTAGGCTCCGAAATGTGTGGGCTATTAAATGTTCTAAAATGTTGCAACAAATTCAATCTAGCTTACTCTTATAGTTCATTCCAACCTGCATCGTCTTGTCATGATCCAACTTGAGGTTGGAAAAGCCGGAGTTGAAGTTCTTCTGCAGGAACCTGTACATGTTCTTCGGGTGTGATGGTAATTTAGAAGGGAAGATTCCTATGGCCTTTAGCATATTCCTTGAGGTTTTTGCGGGTCTTTATGACTATCTACAAATATTGCCTCTGCCACCTCATGCGAGAGAGAGAGAGAAAGAGAGATTTTTGAAACGGAGGCAAAAGATTTGCCTCATATATTAGATAAGGAGGAGAAAGAGTTTGTTACAACACAATGCCAAGAAACGGCATGGCAATTACTCTCGCAATAAGAAAGACCCTAATTTTTTCGCCTGGCTTTAACCCAAAGGTTAGACTCTTCGATCACATTGTTTAGCAAAACATGCAGAGGGGCACTCTTGTGTCTAAACACCCTTGCGTTACGCTCATTCCAGACCACCCATGAAACCAACATGATTATCGAAGCCTTTGAAGAATGTACTCTTAGGATCATATGTTTTCTCGAGGATTTAGGGGTCTTATGCTATTCATCTGCGAATTCCGAGAATATCCCATGACAACGTATCCTTGACTTCTGGTTAACTCTTGGAGCTTTTGATCCTTAGAATCATATTATGTGAGCTTCATGCACCATTCTTGGTACTTAGGCCAATTTCCACGTCCTTTTCTATGGGACCCACTAGGCCGTCGTTGAGCCGGGGTGCTATGGCCGGCATGCCAAATTCTCCATCTTTCCTTGTTTGATATTGCCAGTCAAATGGTTAACCAGGTGTGAGTGTCTAGAAACATCTAGAAGGTTCTTCAAATGGGATTTGTATCGACTGGGGTAGGGTGCAGACCCCTTATACCGCAACAAGAAAAGGCTGAATATAACCAGCTGACAGATATATGGTCGCTAAGCACATTGATTTTATGGTCTCATGCCATGAGGAAATAAATCAAAGGATGAAGCTCGTCGTGTGGTGCTTCCAAAATGAACACGAGCTAGCTACCGTGGTCTAATTCAATCACCTTAATCACTCCTCTTTTATATAGTGTCACTCTAATTTCCATCTTAATTATAATTTATTCCAACCTACGTTGTCTTGTCATGTTCTAACTTTTTGGGAGCAAAAGTCATGTTCTAACTTTAGACTAGAAACACAGGAGTTGAAGGCCTTCACCGATAAATGTTGCTACTAACCACGTGATGTGCCCTAATTAAGAGTCGGTTCTTTTGCTGGCTTCTATTATAAGCTGAAATAAGTTGCCTCCTTTTAGAAACCTAACCAAATTTAGCTTTTTTGAAGTCTACTAATTAAGACTTGACTACCAGCGTTCGAAAAATATATTTGTAGTTGGGTTTTTAGAATAAGCAGGATAGAGGGCAGCTTGTTTTAAAAGCCAAAAGATCATAAAAAAACTGACCCAAAGTCTATTTGTAGTAATCGATCACTTATAAGAGGTTAGGAAATGCTTCCTATCAGAAGTCTGATAAAAAGCTTTCATCAGACTGCTCCTGCGTCATTGATTTTTTTTCTAATCCAGCGGTCCATGTTTAGAAGCAAGTCTTCAATCTGTCAATTAATCACAAAATTTATACCTCCTGAGTAAATCTCGCCCCACCTGCCCCGTACCAACAAGCTCATCCACGAGCTCGCCGCGACGGCTACCTTATCACCATTGTTCTGCACAAAAAGAAAATCTGCGACGACTACAACTCATCCACGTCGATGATGCGGTGTCCCGCCCCTGTCTGCTCCATCGTCCCCGGATCTCACCATCGACCACGTAAACCCCATCGCCGCTCTAGCACCTCAACCAACCCTGCCCCGTCACCACCAGTTCCATCGCACTGGTGCGCCATTTTGGCTAGGCAAGGAAGATGCATGCGCATCCCAGGCATCGACCCCTATTATTGTTATGCACCCAACCAAACTATTGTCAGATTCATCTCATCTTTCATCCCTTTTTAATTAATTGTTTTGATTTGTGTTACTTTTGATCTGAGTGTAATTCTGCTCCCACTTCGTCTACCCAGACCCTCACCAACAACACCAACGGCGGCTTGATGTTGCAGGTGGCTGCCACAGATGTCCCTTGTTCGAATGATGACAGCCGTGGATAATCTATACGAAATCGGACCTCACCTCGTCTCATCTCCTCTAGTTGATTCAGTTTTTCATGGGTGGAGTGATTCAAGACCATCGTTCAGCCGAACCTACGCTTCAGACCGTACGATTAAATATCTTTCTGCATGTGGATCCACGCCATGCATGTCAATTCTATCCAAAACTTCATGACATGCATTGTTTAACATGCAAACATCTCCCATCATGCATATTTTAATCAATCATGCACGGATCCTTATGAACAGTGTCCAGAGATCAATGGTGTGGAGCGTAGGTTCGGCTGAACCATGGTTCAATAAAACATTTTCGTTTTTTCAAAACAATGCTATCTCAATCTGGTATACACAAAGTCAATGAATTAATTTTGATGCTAATTACATGTCTAAATTTGTATGCTTCCGATTGACATTATTAATGTTGAGATAGCATTGTTTTCTATACTCAAATTTTCATGCTTCCCACCTACGCATCGCTCTCCACACCATCCTCATCTAACCTAGGTATTGTTCTTTTTTCGTTGTAGTATGTAGAATTCTTATCCATTTATATTTGATTTGTTCATCATATTTTGCTAGCTCTGTCGCAGATCATGTACTTGGATTACAGGAAGCAAAGAAGAAGTTTGTAATAAGCAACACGTCTGTCCATATGGCAACGGTGTGAGGGACAAGGTCCTCGCACACGCGTCACCGCAGTAGATGGTGTGGTAGTGCGAACCGTCACATGATATACTCCTTGATACACCACAACGGGACATCGTCCCCTTAGTCGTTGGATGTGATGCCATCCTAGCATGGACTCTCAATATGCACCAGGGAGGATCATCAAGGGACGGGAGCTCCTGCGGCTGGACACATGAAACCACGCCTCGCATTCTCAACTGAACTACTTTTTTTTCAACAAGGACCTTAGCTAATGGTCCATTGTTTTTGCAGCCTTTCTCCGTTCATGTCACTCCTTGTTGATGCCGCTCGCCACGTAACGATGGAAGGAAACTCGCTAACCATTGGAAACAAGCACAACTATCATCACAAGGAAGCATGGCTAGCACCAGTAGGAAGCATGGCCAACACTGAAAAGGAAGCATGTTGGCCATCAACTTGGTGGTGTCCGGAATTGTTATTTCTTTGGAAGCATATTGTCGTTTCTTTGGAAGCAATAGTATTTTTGGTTTTAAAACAATGTAGTTTCAATGGTAAATAAGTCTGCTTGAGAACAAATATTTGTTTCCTTGGAAGCAATTTAATGGAACATTGGAAACAATTTACTGTCCTCTAAAATACATCTTCAACATACCACACACAAAAAAGAATAGACCGGTGCACTATACATAAGATTTCGCCAAATCGAAAGAATCTCCGCTTGACGTGGAAGCACGAAACAGAATGAATGGTTCCTTACTACCACGCAAGTGCTTCATGTACATAGTTTAACTAATATATGCTTCCAGTTTTAGTAAACCATGTTTCCACCTATCATAATATGTGCTTCCTACCTAGCTCACCACCACCCAGGTGCCTCCATATCACTCATACGAAGCACCTATGGAATTGGAGCACACGATGGAAACAGTGAGTATGAGAAGATAAGACACACAATTTTTCTTACACACTAACCATGCTTCCTACAATGGTGCATCATGCTTCATACATGGCTGGATACATTTATGTACATTAAGCAGTTGTGCTTCCAATATTGGTATACTTTGCTTCAAGCACTCAAATTTTTCGTAGCATATGTTCCATTGTTTTGCTTCAAACGTCCAGTTCTAAGAAATAACAAACAAAGTATAATCTATTTTTGGGAACATAAAACGGATCTTGGAGTAGTTAATTAGGACGGATTTTTTGGGAGCATTTAAGTAGGTCAGATTTTTTGGAAGCAATTAATAAGGAAAGTGATAAAATCAATCAAAGACTTGTGTCCTAATCAGTTGGAAACTCCCACGTAACTGGGGATTCAAATCCAACGCTCCAACACTCTCCTATCCAATGGCTATGGACTAGTCTGATAGGTGTAGATTTGTAGTAGTCTGATGCCTAGAGCTTCCCTATAAGGTTCCTTTTGGTAGTGGGGACTAATCTAGAGGAATAGAACCAGCAGTTGATTTGTTGCTATTTTGCCGACTAGTATCCACAAAGGTCCGGACAACAAATGACTCAACACCCAGTTGAGCTTCATTCGTGAGTACAAAAGAAGCAAGAATTAACTAGTGTTTCATAAGTTTACTTTGTTATAGTTTGATCTATCTTTTACATGAGGCTATGATCGCATAACCCATAAAAACTTTGATTCACTCGCCACGCAAATGTCATGACGAATTACCCAACGAAATGCATGACCCGTCACAACTCACAACCCCATTCCCATTTTGCTACACAAGTCTGTAATGACCAACTAACTTCAGTACATCTATCATGAACTCCCATTGCACACTTATACTTATGAAAGGCAGCTCCGAATAGGATTGCAGAAAAATTAGACAAGCTAGTTATGAATGACAACTCCGAATAGGACGCATAGGAATGCAACAAAATTAGCCGAGGTGTGTGTGTGGCAGGGTTTTTGGTACCGATAGAAAATATCAGTTACCAGCGTTAACTGCAAATCTCAGTACGTGTGAGAAATCGCCCAAAATCTTAGTGCACCCGGATCGGTGTGGAAACAAGACTATCGGATTTGAGATGTAGGAGGAAACTGAAAAGGAGTGAGCACAAATCGAAAAGGAGGGGATGGCAAGCAAGTAATCAATCAAGAATCAGAAGGGGGAGAGATAATCAAATCTATGAAACATGAGCAATGAGGAAAAGGAGCCTTCGAATTTAGGCTCCGAAATGTGTGGGCTATTACGTGTTCTAAAATGTTGCAACAAATTTCAATCTAGCTTAATCTTATAGTTCATTCCGACCTGCATCGTCTTGTCATGATCCAACTTGAGGTTGGAAACGCCGGAGTTGAAGTTCTTCTGCAGGAACCTGTACATGTGATTGACGACGAACCGCCTGAACCAGCCCTGCACTTGCTTCCCGCCGCTCGCCGTCAGGATCGTCCTCCCGATCACGACGCTCACCCCGCTCTTGCAGGCTCGACCCATCATGGCGGCCTCCTCGGCTGTGCGGGCGATCTCCTTGAGCGCGGCGAGCACCGACTCCAGGAACTCCTCGCCTTCCATGTCCTGCTTGTCCATGTACCCGTACTGCACCACGGACCTGTACACCCCCGGTGGCACCTCGTCCTCCGCCGCGACGAGGAACCGCTCCTCCGGCAGCACCGAGGTCACCGGCAACCTCCTGACGGTGACGAACAGCAGCAGCTCGCGGAGGCAGCCCGTGTGCTCCGCGTAGTGGCGCACGATGGGCGGGATGCCGTTCATCAGGTCGGTGAAGAAGAAGCAGACCCCCGGCACGCGCGCCGACCTGGCCACGATCACGGCGAGCTCGTTGCCGGAGATCATGTGGCCCGCCTCGTACTCGCCCTTCTTCTTCCGCCCGTAGGTCCAGGACACCGTGATCACCAGGAAGAAGGCGGTGATGGCGAACGGGACCCACCCGCCCTGCGCCATCTTGTTCATCAGGGAGCTCATGTACAGGCCCTCCACGGCCACGTAGACGCCGAAGAACGCGGCGGCGATCGCCGGGTGCACGTCCCAGATCACCACCATCACTACGGTCATGAGCGCCGTGGTGATCAGCATCACCCATATCACGGCCACCCCAAAGGCGTGGCCGATCTCCGGGCCGCCCTGGAAGCCGACGGTGATGAGCACGCAGAAGACCATGAGCAGGTAGTTCACCTCGGGGCAGTACACCTGGCCCTCGTACTTGTCGGAGGTGTGGCGCACGGTGGCGCGCGGGAAGTAGTCGAGCACGATGGACTGCCGGATGATGGAGAAGCTGGCGGAGATGAGCGACTGGCTGGCGACGATGGCGGCGAGAGTGGAGACGACGAACATCGGCCAGAACAGGGCCTCCGGGATGCTGCTGTAGAACGCCGTGCTCAGGTGCGCCGGGTTCTTGATCAGGTACGCTGCCTGGCCGGCGTACGCCAGGATCAGCGACGGGTACACCACCGTCGAGAACGCCACCTGAATTGATCTCTTGTTGAAGTGGCCCAAGTCGGCAAACATAGCTTCAGCGCCTGATTATAGACGGTCAGAAACTTCAGATTCGTCCAACAATTTTGTGTTGAAACTTGAATTGAGAAGCATGAGACAGATCAGATTTGAGCACCTGTGATGCAGAGGATGACGGCGCCGAGCTGCTCCCACCCGACGGCCCCGTTCCTGGCGAAGTAATAGTAGATGTAGTAGGGGTTGACGGCCTTGAGAACCGGCGGGTAGTAGACGACGATGTTGTAGAGGCCGATCATGGCGATGGAGGCGAACCAGACGAGCATGATCGGGGAGAAGGAGAAGCTGACCCTGCTCGTGCCCATCCGCTGGAAAAGGAATAGCAGCAGCAGGATCACCACCGACAGCATCACCACATGCTCTGCAACAAACAAAACGTTAACCGCACGTCAAATCACAACGATCCAGCAGATAATTGAGTAGTAGCCGATTCTTCTTCTTCTCCTCCTTACTTTGTTCGATCTTCGGGGATCTCGATTGGATTCCTTGAACGGCCGAAAGAACTGAACGGAAACAAGAAACAGACAAAAAATGAGATCAATCAGGTTGTTACGGACGGTTAGGAAAAATCTGAACAACTCAAACGGTTCAAACAGAACAAAAAAAAATATTGTGTGCATGGAGTATGGACGTGCCTGAGATGGCCGGCGTGAGGGCGCCGTCGCCCATGACCATGGAGGTGCCGACCAGCACGACGTAGGTGAGGACGGACTGCGCGGCGGCGCTGCCCTCGAGGAACCTCTGCACGCGGGACGGCTCGGACCTCCTCTTCTTGCCGTGGAACCGGAGCTGGAGGTCGGACGGCAGCCGCGTGACCTGCGCCGGCGTGCTGCCCTTGAAGTTGACGTGCTGCCGCAGCAGCGAGTAGAGCGCGAAGGTGCCGCCCTCTCCGTGGTCGTCGGCGCGGAGCACGACCAGCACGTACTTGACCAGGCTCATCAGCGTAAGCGTCCAGAGGATGAGGCTGAGGATGCCGAGGAAGTCCCGCTCGCCGGCGCCGGGGAGCACCACGGACGGGAACACGTACAGCGGCGACGTGCCCAGGTCGCCGTACACGATGCCCAGCGACTGGAAACTCAGCAGCAGCGTCTGCGGCACCGTGAACACCTGCGTGCGTGCACCCAACGAGTCAGGACTCAGGATCGATCTGGTCGATCGAGATCATCGATAATCAGCGATGCATGGATATATATATATCGATCATATATGCATGTCTACGTGCCTGGGGTGTCCGGTGCCGCATCTTGTACGCCTGGCTGAAGCTGAGGGTCCGACGCGCGGCGTGGCCGTCACCGTTTGCGCCGCCATCGCCGCCCTCCTGGTGGCCGTCGGCGCCGGGAGAGTTCATCTCCAGGACGATGTCGCCATTCGCGTCGGCGCGTCGCTCCATGGGGAGGGGCCGATCGAGCTCAAGGGTGCAACTCCAACGCGTACGCGCGCACCTTCCGAAGGTGCATTTACAAAGAGTATATATATCCATCTCTGTAATGGTCGGTGAGATTATTAAGAAACCGTGTTTCGTTTTTGTGGGACCCAGTTTGGCCATGTTGTTTCTGCTTTGAACCTCACGGAAGGCTAGAGATAAGCTGCATGCGCGTATATACGTGTACAAGGAAGTTGACCCAAGAAGATCTAGCATTCAACAGAATGCCCCCTTTCAACTACTCGAAAATCTACCATGCAAAAAATAAATAAATAATAACTACTCGAAAATCTTTTCCTTTTTTTAAGAAAATGGGTTACTCGCCGCCTCATAGGATTAAGGCTAATCCTACCGTGTCTGTGGTCACAATCTTTTTTTCCTTTAATTTGGAGAGCACCCGATGATGGCCTCACGCACTACACCAGGATCGTTCTTCTCCATTCGTTTCTTTCTTCCTCCGCTGGACGATATCTTTCTTTTTCCCCAACTAGCCCGCAGCACACACACCTCATGGACTTAAATAGCTGCAAGACGTCCGTAACGGTGTACGGTGTTCAGGGGAGCTACCGCCATGAACTTTGAGCTTGGCAACTACGAGCAGCAAGGATGGGCTGGCGCTTTATCCGAGGCACCCCATGCCTTGATTTTTGCTACATGCTACAACCATGTCACAAAGTGTTACAACCGGCTTCCATCATTGCCACAACCAGCATTTCATTTTGCTTCATCGCGCAAATGACATCGCAGTGTTTTTGTTACAATCGATGTCACGGCTTGCTACATCCAGCATCATGTTTTGCTATCATCGGCACCCACAGCTACAAACCGGCATCACGTTTTGCTTCATCGTGCAAAATGTCGTTACGGATTTTGCTACAATCAGCGTCACTTCTTGCTACATCTAGTGTCATGTTTTGCTACAACCAGCACGACGAACTGCAAGCGTCAATGTCGCAAACTGCGATGGGCTCAGCGACAAAGGAGTTTTTTTGCTGGAACCTAAGCTCAAATTTGCTTGAACCGGCGAGCTGAATTGCTACGACGGTGAGCGGTTGCTACGATGGTGAGCGACAAAAAAAATGATTACTTTTTTTTCCTGAACCCGTTCTTAGCGTTTGCTACAACCAGCGGGTGTTTTTGTTGCAACCAACAACTAAGAAAGTTACACTACGAGCTTGTCCATGGGGCGGAGGAAGGGGTGGAGCGAGGATGGAGCTGCGTCTGGCCGGAAAATGGATCTACGCAGTCGGCGACGGAGCTGCCTATGGAGAGCACGGGACGTGCGCGAGGCGACCGGCTAGCGCTGCGGTCGTCCTTTTTTTTTTTCCTCCAAACGTGTGTGTGTGAGGAGGGAGGAGACACGGCCTAACCTGTGCGCTAATCTGGGATACGAATGCGACGCTGATTCGACATGCCAGCATGGCAATGTGGCCCATTGTCAGTGACTGAACAGAGGAGACAACGCATGTGGCATGCTATTTTGCAAAAGAAAGAACGTGAAAGAATTTTTTTTGTCACAAAAAAGCCCCAACAAGGCAGGTCTGCCTGTCACTATAGAGGAAATAAGAGCATCTCCAGCCGCGGCCCCAAAGGACCCTACAAGCCCTTTTTTATCGTCGACGGACGAAAAAACCCCAGTCGCGGTCCCAAGACTCTGTTTTTCGCCGGTTGAGGCCTTTTTTTGGGCCGGCGAAGCTAGACCGAACCCAGGGCGCTGGGGGTCTCCTGGGCGCGAATGCTGAAGCGAAAAGGCAAGTGGGACCGAGGTGTCGGCGACACCGGCTGCTACTTCCCGCCACTTCCCCTTCTTTTCCCTCTACTCCCGCCGGTTCTTCTCTCCATTTCCCTTCATTTTCCCTTTCTTCGCCGCCATGCTGCCGAGGAAGTACCCCGCCCCTCGCCAAGACACCGGCTCCGCCATCGCCAAGCCCCGCAAGCCCCATGCGCCGATGGCGAGACCGGCGGGGATGACGAACGCCAAGTGGAAGGCCGACGTCGAGCGAAGGGAAGCGGTGACCGCCGATCGCCGCAACAGGATCGTCATGAAGAAAGCCCGGGACGCGACGGCGGTTGAGCAAGAGGTGTCGTGTCGCCGCCCGATCTTCCCGGGGAGACAGCCCGTGGGCCCGTTCCCCCACGGTGCCGGCCATCCAATTGCCCCGGGCGAACCGCACTTTCCTTCGCCTAACATCTCTTCGCTGGGGTGAGGGTACGCGCCCTCGCCGGAGTACATCGACGGCGACGCCCTTGGCGGGTTCAACCCTAACATTACCTTTCCACGCACGCCCTCCACCTTCTCCGCCGGCCACCCCAACGCCCAGTACGGCTACGTGCCCTCGCCGACTTACTCCAGCTCGTCCACGACCGTCCGGCGAGGCCCTCTTCCTTTCGCGCCCGCGCCGCAATACGTCAACGCCGAGGCCGAGATGGAGGACATAATCAACACCGGCTCCACCACGGCCGCCTCGGGCCCCGGGTTTGGTGTGCACGAGGAGGACACTGACGACATGGACGACGCCAAGGTTGACCCCGAGGAGGAGGAGGCGGTGGAGGAGGAGGATGAGGACCCCGAGGAAGAGCTCGAGGAGGAAGAGCCGGTGCCCGCGCCGACGAAGGGCAAAGGAAAAAAGAAGAGGAAGACGAGATCGGCCAACGGCAAGCCCGGCGAGCCCCGCATCAAGTGGACGTCGGTGGAGGACGTGTGCCTCCCCGAAGCATGGAAGCTCGTGAGCATGGACCCGATCACCGGCGCGAACCAGAACATCGACACGTACTGGAAGAGGATCAAGGCGGCTTTCGACAAGCGCAAATTGGTCGACCCAGAGTTCACCGGCACGTACATGGACCACGACACCAAGGGCATGTCCAACCATTGGGCGGGCATTCAAACGGCGTGCAACAGATGGCACGACATCCAGGAACAGGTCCATGCTCGCCCAGAGAGCGGCGCAAGCGTCGAGCAGCAAGTATGTTCACCTACTTTCTTTCGTCGAACACTTGGCATGCGTCTCCTTCGCCGCTGAACTGTTTGTTTTTTGGGCACAGATGGTGCGGATGTTCGAAATGTTTCGCCGGGACGCCGGCTTCGACTTCAAGTTCCTCCATGTGTTCACGCGGATCGAGTCATGCGAGAAATGGGTCGATGTTCGGCATTAGCTCGCCGACAAGGACGCCTCACTCAGCCCGGACGCGCCTGTTCCCGGGGCGGCAGAAGGGCGACCAGACGGGAACAAGAAGGCGAAGCGAGCCAGGAACGACGCGCCGGCGGCCGAGCGCCTGCAGGCGTCGATCGAGCAATGCATCGCTGATGCAAAGACCCACTCTGCCCTAAGAGAGGAGAAGACGGAGGCGAGGTGGACGGCGCTGTTGACGAAGCAGGACGCAAAGCATGATATTCTCAGGACCAACGTCACCGTGAAGAAGCGCAATACCGACTTGGCGTTCCTCATGGGAGGCGTCACGGCGGACATGGACCCGCCGGTCAAGGCGTGGTACCTCGCGGAGCGCGACCTCATCCTCAACCGCATGCCGACGCAGCCACTCGCACCGCCCACACCGTCGCCAAGCCCTCCGCCTGCGTCTCCGAGGTTGGAAGTGCCCGATACGCCGACCTCGCCCACGCCGATCGCTAGCCCAACAGCACCGGCAGACGGCGGGGGGCAGGCCGCTTGAGGAGTTCTTTTGCTAGCTTTTTTTTGTACGCCGGACTATGGGCATGTTTCGCCGAACCTGTGGCGATCGATCGCCGGCCGATGGCATGACTATGGCACGCCGAACCCATGGGAAACGGAATGTTTAAAATTTGTAGACGCTGGGCCGAACCTCCGGGGGCGCGACTGGGAAGCCGAGCCCCCTAGGCCAATTTTAGCGCCGACTCTCCCCCAGGCGGCGCTATTTCGGATCCATGGGGGCCAACGGCGCGAGATGCTCTAAACACGAGAAAGTCCAGCCGTGTCTCGAACTCTCTACAGGTAGCATGCACACAGTACTAGCGCAAACCCTATTTGGCGCTTCAGGTGCCAGTTACTTTGTCCTGCATAACTAGCGCACACCCGTGATTCTTGTGTCCGGCGAACTAGGCCAACCTATATAGAGTTTGGTTTTCCATAAGCGCCTCTGCTTCCCAACCGGTTTTTTCATTTATGCGTTTTGGTTTTCTGGGTTTCACTCGATTTTGGCCGAATTATTCTTTTATTGTTTCCTTTTTATTTTATTTTAATTTTCGTCCTTTTATAATTTTTCTTTTTATGTTTTTTTCAGTGCATGAACATTTTTAAAACTTCTTTTGTGATTTTTTTACAATTTCGTCAATTTTTCATGGTTTGAATATATTTTTGCAAGTTCTTGTACTTTTGTTTTAGGCTTTTTGATTATTTCCAAAATTCAAACTTTCCAACGTCTTGAACATTTTTCATATTCGTGATCCTTTTTTCCAATTTCATGGAATTTTCCCAAATTGAGATTTTGTTTTTCAAATATTTTGAATTCATGAACATTTTTTAATTCGTGATTTTTTTCTCAATATGCAAACTGTTTGTTGCATGTTTTTGATCTTTTTTTAGATCAGTGAACTTTCAAAATTCTAACTATTTTTGGAATTTCAAATTCTGTTCGCAATTTTTCAAAAAATCCATTTATTAATTTTTTTATCTAAGAAATACAAATAAATGGTGCAGTATTTTGCGCCAGTTGCCTTCCGTCTGGCTAAAGGAACGGAATAAGAGGTCTCCAGTAATATCACTACAGCCTCCACTTTTAAATATTCAAAAGAATAACAAAGACGCACGCTGGGCTTATATGGACTTCAGTTAGTGCGGCCCATTTTGCAGGCATTATTTACTTAACGTATTTGTAGAACGTATGTAAGTAATAAAAATAGTGTTGAAATATTTGCATGTAATAAATATTATAAATAAAACT
Source organism: Hordeum marinum (assembly GCA_022496015.1). Lineage (NCBI taxonomy): Eukaryota > Viridiplantae > Streptophyta > Magnoliopsida > Poales > Poaceae > Hordeum > Hordeum marinum. The sequence continues at coordinate 497,138,363 of CM039674.1, read as the reverse complement.
GATGATTACTAAATCAAAACATTTAAATATACCCTCATAGGACGTATTAAAATCTTTTTAGTAAATACGTACATGTTTATACACTTGTGGCCCATCCTTACATTATACAAAATATTGAATAGGAATAGTTAGTAACTCTACATGAACATTTAGTTGTGTATACGTTTCACTAATGACTTATATTCAAAAAATTTAATTTAAATATTATCCAGGATTGACTTTTCATATCAACACTTGACATTTTATATTATGAATAATTTTAATTATACATACATTTTCTTAAAACATACTTATGAGTTATAATAATATGCCTAAATTTTGGGAAACTTTTATATAAATTAAATAATATTTATAAATTATTTTTATAAATAAATTTCTTATTTTAATTACAGATGAATTTTTATAATTCATAACCAAAACTTAGATATATGAATATTTCAAAACAATACGTGAATATAATTTTAAATTAAGTTATTTCGTTTGTATGTACTCCATCTGTTCCTAAATAATTGTTTTTCGGGAGAACCAGACTAGTTCTCCCCAACAACAGTTATTTAGGAACAGAGGGAGTATATGTTTACAACACACGAATATAACATACCAGTATGTTTTTTTTCTCTTTTGTGTGTTAGAATACATATTTTTTTGGAAACCAGACAAACTTTATTAAATCAACTTTTTAAAGCAACATAATATTCTCTAAAAGCAAGATTATTTTATTTAAAGTTTGAACGTTTTTAAAATTATATGAGCATCTATTGTATAATGATTTTTGAAATCACTTAAAAATATATATTTTATTATTAATCTAATTATATGTATATTTTATAAATTAATAAGTTAATACTTCTGAAATTACATGAAGATTTTCTAAATATTTGTTTAATTTTATGTATATTATTTATAAACGCATAATTATAATTTACATGCATATAAAATACTTATTGTCTAGAGGTAATAATTGTCTCCGGTTGGAGTGGTAGGCTCGGGTGCTCGTTTTCATGTGGTCACTGGTTCTAAAGGTCTTAATTTACATTTATCAGTGTAAATGATATAAAGGAATGTATTCATATTTAATATCCAATGGCTTTGGCTAGAGTGGCTAGGCCTGCATGTGCGCTATTTATTGGTCCTCTGTTCAAGTCCCGAGCACACCATTTCTAGTTTTCATAATACGTAATCCATGCGGGCAACTTCTATTTACTTTGACCCTCACCAGACGCTTTTTTGTGAGGAAAAATAACATTGAAGGTGTTTTTGCCGGAAAAAAAAACATAGCACACGCCCTCGTCTCCACCTTTCGATCAATGTCAGTAGACCCACACCACGCAGACATGCCTAGTCACCCTACGGGTGTATTCAACCGCGGTTTGCACTGTATTTGCACGCCTAAACAAAGTTGTTGCATGTACTTGCACTGTATAACACAAGTTCTAGCACTAAAATGACTTTTCTCATCAAGTTTAACATCAACAGTGTAGTTGACTCTTCTATTAGAAACGAGGCAAAAGAAGGCACATAACTATTCACAATGCTTGGGCTGAGTCAAAGTAGATGAGCTAGAAAAGTAAACCCCTACATCTAGTCACTAAGATTGTGGGATGGTATGAAATATTCTCAAATGCAATGAAGGGAAGGAAATAGAACAACCCTCCTAACTTCTACACGTCATCAGCATTTAGTTGGAATGCCCTCTCAGGATGAGGACGCCCATCTCTTTATCTCCAAGCGATTCTCAGAAACTCTCCTACCTGCCGTTCCAGGAGCAGTACACCCTTCCCGAACAAGATTGATTGAGATCCACACATAGGATCTTCCATAGTTGAATCATCGGACTTACTCTTCCCAAAAGAATTCTAGTATTTGTCCACATCACGCCTTGGCAACACCAATCATTCCCTAAGCTCCAGAGAACAACAACACGGGATATACCAACCACACTTTTTTTGTTCACGCTGCAAAGCAGATCAAGCATATTACAAGAATTTGGAAGTTAAAGATTTTTGCGACATCTCTCCGAACCTATCTTGCCACAAGACAATCAAATAGTACGTGGTGAACAGACTCGACCTCGCCACAAAAAGGCAAGCCAAATCATCTACATCTTGTCTTTTACTAAAGTTATCTATGGTTGAAATCTTATTAGAAATCCAAACACACAAAAACTAGATATCTGCACGGAAAAACTATTTTCAAAAGATTCTTCCAAACATGAGTAGAAACCCCTCCCAATTAATCTTCGAAATTCCATTCACCCAAAACAAACAAAGAAACTACTGGAAGATAACCTCTCTTAAGAAAATTCCTATCAAAAGACAGTTGGTACCTTGCCAAAGTTATTTATAACTCCTTGATGGACAGATTAAGGCTGGTGTTATTTTGTGTGGGGTCTGGGTGAGACGAGACTAATGTTCATGAATATAGCTACACTACTTCTTGAGGAATTGTTGGATATCAACTCCCATTGCAAGCTGCGCAGCTGGATGCTACAATGGCTAGGGCGGGTGGGAGCTAATGAGAAGGTTGTTGTGCTTCGGAGCTTGTACGAATTGTGATAGGGCATCTACAACCACAGTGGGAAAATCTGTACTCTCAGACGTCCGCGGGAGCGTTCGTTCATTGTCCGGCATGTTCGTTTGGAGCCCTATTTGTTTGTGCATGAAGCCTCCTTATATATCCGGTCACATGCATTTGATTTGTGGGGATGGATAGAGAAAAGGGAAAGAAAGAATAAAGAAAGAGAAAATTGTGGTCGGTGGACCAAATCCTATGTGGTGCATTGTCTAGACACACTCATGCATCGTCATATCCATCCCAAATATGGGCTGGGTATGAGGGTTTTTGGACAACCCAGACATATGCGGACAAAGTAGGGGGTCCGGTCGGGTCACCTTTTTCCTTTTCTCTCATGTCCGGACAGTGACCGAGATGTCCGCCCGAACATTTGAGGAGGATTTGAGGGGACCGTAGTAGATGTTTTTTAGCAAGGATTTGTTCAAAGGAGGGTAAGCGGATGGAAGATCCAGTGAATGTTATGCATAGGGTGCTATTGCTGACTGAAGAGTGGGAAAACCTAGAGTTTTGAGCGATGGTTTCATCTCGAGGAGATCAACACAGAAATAGTACTCGTCGGACAAGGGTTGAGTGAAGGCCAACGACGAGGGAGCAATGTCAAAGACACTAGATTTCGAGGGTGGTGCTCAGGGAGCATCATAGCGCGTTCCTTGCTGGTGTGTGCCATGTTTTCCCTCTACTGCTGACCTGGAGCTAGTGTAATTCTTGGCTTATCGTAGGGCGGTCCGACTGGCAATGGAAGTGAACATCCGGAAACTCTTCCTTGCATCTCAGCCGGTGGTAAGCAAGTTCATGAACTAGGACGACCATCTCGTGAATCAGATAAAATCCCTCCTCCAATCTTTCGATGAGTTTTAAAGTGAGTTGAGTGAAAAGGTCTACGGATATCACAACACATTATTTGGCTGGGGGATGGGGTTTGCATTAATAAACTGTGTAAAACTTGGTTTTGGGTGTCACCAGAGTGTATCCATTCTGTGGTAGTTTCAGAGTTTACCATGACTGAATAAAATACAAGGTTTCCAACTAAAAAAATCAAATCCCATCATGTGTCACGTGTGAAAACTTTCCTATATTATAGGGTGCATTTCTTTATTTAGTTGCATTTTGATTTTAAATATTTAATAATCAAAAAATTCCTAGTAATAACAGTTACAAAATCTTCAAAAAATAAAATAATGTGACTACATAAAAATAGAAATTTTGAAACATAAATTGAAAAGATAAAATACATAATGATAATCTTAGATATGTGAAGCAACTGGTTTCTTCAAAATCTATGTCAATATTTATGAAATATATCAGTAAAAAGTGAGATAATGAAAATTTAATGAATACTTGAAATTGGTGTTAGATCTTTGGGATTTGTTTGTTTCAGGATTGATTGAATTATGGCTAAAATAATTGATATCTGTGAGATTGTTATGACACATATTTGTAAACTTATTTTAAACACTCAAATAATTTGTAAACAAGAGTTCAGAACTATATTAGGATATGACTCACATAATTAGATTTTAAAAATCTTGTCATTTTTTTGTCGAATTTGTTGAAAGGTGATTAAAATAACTGAAAATTGTTTGAAATCTATATAAACATTCCTTAATGTGAACTGAAATTCATCGGATTATTTAGGAAATAGGTACGTAAAATATTTTTAGTATTGATTGAAATCACACTATTTTGTTTATAATGATATTTAAATGCACTGAAATGATTGAACAAATTCAAATATAAAATTCATGGAAAAGTGTTTTGGAAAAATCATATGTAACAACAAAACTATTGGTACCGGCAATATCAAAAAATATATTAATAATTAAATAGGAACTAGCTGAAATGCATCCAAGATCGGTATAGTTAGGCCTCTTCCAATGCAAGGGTGCTCAAATGAGGTGCTAGGTGCGTTAAATAGCTTAGCAACTCAATTCTCCAATGCATATGTGCTTAACTTGTTGTTGCTAAGCCCACTTTATTTAATGATTTAGACCTAAATTCTTTCATGCATTGGTCATCTTATTTCATTTATGTGGTTTGGCTAGGTTCACGTGCTTGACATTGGTTCTTCTTAGGGTCACCAAAATGCTCTCTCTCCTTCTTAAATGATGTGCCATGTCATTTTTTCGCTTATGTGACATGCTTAGCACCCTTCCACCGTGGAGCACTGGGAAGGGCCTTATGAAGTCTTGTTGCAATGAATGCAAATATTTAAAAGTATGATAGATCGGTCATTTAATTCAAAAGTTGTCCATAATCTAAATTGCCATAAAGAAATAAAATGCATTCCTTTTGTATGGGATAGAAAATCTTAGTTATGCATGCAACCATACTTTCTCTTGTGCACTTCTCTAAAAGAAAATTGAGCATTGTATTTGTAGTATTACTAATTTCCAAGATCATATTGAAAAAAACTTAAAAGGCAGGAGACCTCGATGCAGTAATCAATCGCAGATTGTGCTCCTCCATATGGCTTGCCGTTAGAAGACCCATGTTCCTGGTACCCAATATCTACATCAGTCGATGCACATAAACACAAATTTATTAAAAGTAGTTATCGTCCATGAAAAAGGATCTTCATAACATATGTTTAATGTTTCAACTTGCGTTTTAGTGAAATGTTTCATATTATTGATCCATAGGTTTCAACTGAAGGAAACCTAACTTTTCACAAGTTATAACACACGTTTCATATATCAACTTGGAACTTTGGAAGTACATGAAGGCCATAAAACATGGCATATTCCATCAGAAAAGAAAAGTGATGGGTCCAAGTTTGTCTTAGAGCAAAGTTTTCAAGGTCCAACACATCAATTTTCAAACTCAACCAGCGCAGATCTATGCTGCAAGAAAGGACAAAACATATTTGAGTTTTTTTGGCCATCCCTACCTTGTCCTAGACCTTCTATGATGATGTCTTACAATGGTGAATGGCGAGCAACATCCAAGACATCACACCAAAAGTGAGCACTATTAGGTCATGCAATTCTGTTGTGCTTGCAAAGGTGAGCAATAGTGAAGTCCTGGCCCATTGATGGAGGGAGCCCTAGGAAGCCATCAAGACAACATAGAGAAGGGACTATCTACCATGGAGACCATGGATGGGAGACTCTAGGAAAGAACAAACACTTTTCCTAGAGAAAAACAAGAAGGGTGGGGAAAGAATTTAGCTAGAAATGTGGGTTAATATGAATATACAAAGAAAGACGAGTATATACATCGTGCGCCAAGTTGTGAGAAATGCGTTTTCAACATTTCTGCGTGAACGGGCACAAGTAAATTTTGATATAAAATGAAAGTAAAGAGACAAATGAAGAGTCCAAATGATTCCCCTAGTTCCATTGCAATGTGGGAAGCCCTCTTATATACAAGATGAAGGGGTGTGTTGGGGAGACACCTTTTCCCTAACAGACACCTCCTGGGAGGCATCCCTCCCATACAATTGATCACATGTATTATTTCACAACACTCCCCCTTGATCAATTCGTCATCCGTATATTGCAAACTGAAAACTCCTCCAAAAACCCCATGGGAAAAATTGAGAAATCTTATAATAATATGCCATCGAAAACTCCTTTAAAACCTAGTGGGGAAAATGTAAGGAGAAACAAATATGGCATATATCCGCACTTGTATTTATATTGTCTCGTTAAAAACCTTATATGGGAAACCATCATGGAAAACTCATAAAGGGAAAAAGAGTACGATATGAATGATCTGAAGATCACCAATAGGTTATAACTTGGGAATTTACTCCTCCCGAACTTTGCAAACACCAATGTTTTCTCATACCAATTCCACAAACCTGATTCTGGAATATGGACGTTGGCAGAGATATTGTGAATCTCACAATAATTTGTTTGCATTTTATCCTCTTACATTTCTGTAATTCGCGAGGATAAATATAACCCATAAGAAATACAAGTGGCATTATCTTGGTAGACAATGATAATTGATTCCAATGAATCTTCACATGTTCTCACATGTGACTAGTCATTCTGCGAAGACATGTATATCTTGTCATGCTTCAAACATAGTTATGGTAGAATGATCATAGGAAGGACTCATTTAGAGTCTATTCTCAAGGCTTCCCTTGGAATACTCTTCCAGTAAATCCAGTCTTTGATATGGCATTGTTAGGATCAGATTATCAACCACTATCACAATATCACACCATGGTCCCATCTTGATTTTCCCAATGGAATTAATCAAGACCTTTTCTGTCTTGGACATGTCTAAGGATATTCCTTACACCAACCATTATACCTTTTATTGGGGATTGCACTCTCAATAAATTGCCAACAAATGTAGTGTCAGGCCTGACTTACTTTGCAATATATATGAGTGCTCCGATGGTACTCGGATATGGAACTTCATGTCCACTATCACTTCACCATCTCCCCTAGACTTGTGTCCCATGTCAGGTATAATATGACCATATGTGTTTTTCATATGATATATCCATATTGAACTTTTTCAATATTTCCAGATATATAAAGACTGTCAGACATTTATTCCCGAGGGAATATGATCAAGCTATAAACTTAGCATCATTTGGTTTGACCCAAATATCCGTCTCAAAATGATTGTGTGTATCTAATATATCTTGTATAGACATTGATGATAAGATCATGCACGTCAATAAGAAGATGTAAATCCAATTCAGGATATCTTCATGAATACACATCAACAATCATTAATATAGAGTAATCCTTATCAAGGAGTAACTCACTTAGTCGGTTGTACCACACAACTCTCCGACCTCTTCAAACTCATAGAATGACTTCTGAAGCTTCACACACACATGTTGCGGTTTTCATTGGATTCAAAATATTAAGCCATTGAGTTAGGGATGCCCCTTCCGCCAGAGCTATTTGCGATGCTGAAAGTCGCTGAGTCTGAAATCCAGAAAGAACATCAAGTGTTGATGGTCAATAAAACCACTAGTTTCAAGAAGAATGGCAAGGGCAAGAAGGGTAACTCTAAGAAGGGTGGCAAAGTAGTTGCCCCTCCCGTGAAGAAATCCAAGGCTGGACCCAAGCCAGAAACTGAGTGCTTTCATTGCAAGGGAACTGGTCACTGGAAGCGGAACTGCCCCAAGTATCTGGCTGACAAGAAGGCAACCAACAACAAACAAGGTATATATGATATACATGTTATTGATGTGTACCTTACTAGCTCACGTTGTAGTGCCTTGGTATTTGATACCGGTTCGGTTGCTCACATTTGCAACTCAAAACAGGAACTACGAAATAGACGAAGGCTGGCAAAGGACGAAGTGACGATGCACGTGGGAAATGGTTCCAAGGTTTATGTGATCGCCGTCGGCACGCTCTCTCTTCGATTACCATTGGGATTAGTGATGAACCTGAATAATTGTTATTTAGTGCCTACGTTAAGGATGAACATTATATCTGGATCTTGTTTATTGCGAGACGGTTACTCATTTAAATCAGAGAATAATGGTTGTTCTATTTATATGAGTAATATCTTTTATGGTCATGAACCCAATGTGAGGGGTTTATTCATATTGAATCTTGATAGTGACGATACACATGTTCATAACATTGATGCCAAAAGATGTAGAGTTGATAATGATAGTACCACTTTCTTATGGCACTGCCGTTTAGGTCATATTGGTGTAAAACACATGAAGAAGCTACATGCTGATGGACTTTTGGAGTCACTTGATTTTGAATCACTTGACACATGTGAACCATGCCTCATGGGCAAGATGACTAAAACGCCGTTCTCTGGAACAATGGAACGGGCAAGTGACTTGTTGAAAATCATACATACTAATGTGTGCGGTCCAATGAATGTTGCAGCGCGCGGTGGATATCGTTATTTTCTCACCTTCACCGATGACTTAAGTAGATATGGGTATATTTACTTAATGAAACACAAGTCTGAAACATTTGAAAAGTTCAAGCAATTTCAGAGTGAAGTTGAGAATCATCGTAACAAGAAGATTAAATTCCCGCGATCTGATCGAGGAGGTGAATATCTGAGTCATGAGTTTGGCAGTCACTTAAGACTGTGTGGAATTGTTTCACAATTGACACCGCCTGGAACACCACAACGTAATGGTGTGTCCGAACGTCGTAATCGAACCTTATTAGATATGGTGCATTCAATGATGTCTCTTACCGATTTGCCACTATCGTTCTGGGGTTATGCATTAGAGACAACTGCATTCACTTTAAATAGGGCACCATCGAAATCCGTTGAGACGATGCCATATGAACTGTGGTTTGGCATGAAGCCAAAGTTGCCGTTTCTTAAAGTTTGGGGATCTGATGCTTATGTCAAAAAGCTTCAGCTTGAAAAGGTGGAACCCAAAGCGGAAAAATGCATCTTCATAGGATACCCAAAAGTGACAGTTGGGTATGCCTTCTATCTCAGATCCTAAGGCAAAGTGTTTGTCGCTAAGAACGGAACATTTCTTGAGAAAGAGTTTCTCTCGAAAGAATTGAGTGGGAGGAAAATAGAGCTTGATGAGGTTATTGAACCTTTACTTCAACCAGAGAGTAGCGCAGTGCAGAAAGATGTTTCTATGGAACCTATGGCAGTTGAATAGGAAGTTAATGATGATGATCATGAAGCTTCGGATCAAGTTACTATTGAACCTCGTAGGTCGACAATGACGCGTACTGCTCCTGAGTGGTACGGCAACCCTGTCTTGGAGGTCATGTTGTTGGACAACAATGAACCTACAAGCTATGGTGGAGCGATGATGGGCCCGGATTCTGAGAAATGGTTAGAGGCCATGAAATCCAAGATGGGATCCATGTATGAAAACAAAGTATGGACTTTGGAAGTATTACCTAAAGAGCGAAAGTCCAATCAGAAAAAATGGAGCTTTAAGAAGAAAACGGACGCAGACGGTAATATCACCGTCTATAAAGCTCGACTTGTGGCAAAGGGTTTTTCACAAGTTCAAGGAGTTGACTACGATGAGACCTTCTCACCCGTAGCGATGCTTAAGTCCGTCAAAAACATGTTAGCAATAGTTGCATATTTCGTCTATGAAATTTGGCAGATGAATGTCAAAACAACGTTCCTTAAAAGTTTCCTTGAGGAAGAGTTGTATATGATACAACCGGAAGGTTTTGTCGATCCAGAGAATGCTGACAAAGTTTGCAAACTTCAGCGATCCATTGATGGGCTGGTTCAAGCATCTCGGAGTTGAAATAAGCGCTTTGATGAGGTGATCAAAGCGTTTGGGTTTATACAAGTTTACGGAGAAGCTTGTATATACAAGAAAGTGAGTGGGAGCTGTGTAGCGTTTCTAATATTATATGTGGATGACATATTGATGATTGGAAACAATATAGAAATGCTGGAAAGCATGAAGGAATATTTGAACAAAAGTTTTTCAATGAAGGACCTAGGAGAAGCTGCTTTCATATTAGGCATTAAGATCTATAGAGACAGATCGAGACGCTTGATAGCACTTTTACAAAGCACATACCTTGATAAAGTTTTGAAGAAGTTCAAAATGGATCAGTCTAAGAAAGGGTTCTTACCTGTGTTACAAGGTCTGAAGTTGAGTAAGACTCAATGCCTAGTGACTGCAGAAGATAGAGAAAAGATGAGTGTCATCCCCTATGCTTCAGCCATAGGCTCTATCATGTATGCGATGCTATGCACAAGACCCGATGTCAGCCTTGCCATAAGTATGGCCAGAAGGTTTCAAAGTGATCCCGGAATGGAGCACTGGACGAAGGTCAAGAATATCCTTAAATACCTAAAAAGGACTAAGGAAATGTTTCTCGTTTATGGAGGTGATCAAGAGCTCGCCGTAAAGGGTTACGTCGATGCAAGCTTTGACATTGATCCGGATGACTCTAAGTCGCAAACTGGATATGTATTTATTCTCAACGGGGGAGCAGTAAGCTGGTGCAGTTCCAAGCAAAGCGTGGTAGCTGATTCTACATGCGAAGCGGAGTACATCGCAGCCTCGGAGGCAACAAAGGAAGGTGTCTGGATGAAGCAATTCATGACAGATCTTGGAGTAGTGCCCAATGCACTGAATCCAATGACTCTGTTCTGTGACAACACTGGTGCCATTGCTCTGGCCAAGGAACCAAGGTTTCACAAGAGGACCAGACACATAAAGCAACGCTTCAATTCCATTCGCGATTACATCGAGGAGAAGGACATAAATATTTGCAAAGTGCACATGGATCTGAATGTTGCAGACCCGTTGACTAAACCTCTTCCAAGGGCTAAACATGATCAACACCAGAGCTGCATGGGTGTTCGATTCATTACAATGTAAATCACATAGTGATGTGAACTAGATTATTGACTCTAGTGCAAGTGGGAGACTGTTGGAAATATGCCCTAGAGGCAATAAATAAAGTGTCTATTATTATATTTCCTTGTTCATGATAATTTTTTATTATCCATGATATAATTGTATTGATTGGAAACACATTGCATGTGTGGATATATAGACAACACTTTGTCCCTAGTGTGCCTCTAGTGAACTAGCTCGTTGATCAAAGATGGTCAAGGTTTCCTAGCCATTGACATGAGATGTCATTTGATAACGGGATCACATCATTAGGAGAATGATGTGATGGACAAGACCCAAACTATAAACATAGCATATGATCGTGTTAGTTTATTGCTACAGTTTTTTGCATGTCAAGTATATGTTCCTATGACCATGAGATCATGCAACTCACGGACACCAGAGGAGTGCCTTGTGTGTATCAAACGTTGCAACGTAATTGGGTGACTATAAAGGTGCTCTACAGGTATCTCCAAGGGTGTCTGTTGGGTTGGCATGGATCAACACTGGGATTTGTTACTCCGTGTGACGGAGAGGTATCTCAGGGCCCACTCGGTAATACAACATCACAACAAGCCTTGCAAGCAATGTGACTATGTGTTAGTCACAGGATCTTGTATTACGGAAATGAGTAAAGAGACTTGCCGGTAACGAGGTTGAACTAGGTATGAGATACCGACGACCGAATATCGGGCAAGTAACATAGCGAAGAACAAAGGGAACATCATACGGGATTAACTGAATCCTTGACATAGAGGTTCGACCGATAAAGATCTTCGTAGAATATGTAGGAATCAATATGAGCATCTAGGTCCCGCTATTGGTTATTGACCGTAGAGGTGTCTCGGTCATGTCTACATAGTTCTCGAACCCGTAGGGTCTGCACACTTAAGGTTTGGTGACGTTTTGGTAGTATAGAGTTATGCATGGTGGTGACTGAAGGTTGTTTGGAGTCCCGAATGAGATCCCAGACGTCACTAGGAGCTTCGGAATGGTCTGGAGGTAAAGATTGATATATAGGAAGTCCTGCTTTGGTCACCGAAAAAGTTTTGGGCTCATCGATAGTGTACTCGGAGTGCCGAGAGGGTACCGGGGGACCATCGAGAGGGGTATTTCGACCCAAGAGTCTAAATGGGCTGGGGAAGAACGAATACCAGCCCTTAGTGGGCTGGCCGAAGGCCCACAGGAAGCCCATGCTGCTAGGGAAGAAACCCAAGGTGGAAAGAAAGGCAAAAGTGGAAAAATAAGGAAGGAGTCCTAATCCTACTAGGAGTGGAGGAGGAGGACTCCTCCCTCCATTTCGGCCGAACTAGATTTGACTCCTTGGGAGCCAAGTCTCCTCCCCTCCTCCTATATATACTAGAGGTTTTGAGGGCAGCCCTAACCCTAATTGCCACGTGCTGCCCTCTTCTTCCTCTAGATCGTTTTTTCTAGACCAGTTTTCAGCGGTGCTTAGGCGAAGCCCTGCTGGAATTACTCCACCACCATTGTTGCAACGCCATCGCGCTGCTGGAGAACTCGTCTACCTCTCCGCTCCCTCTTGCTGGATCAAGAAGGCAGAGATCGTCATCAAGTCGTACGTGTGCTGAACACGGAGGTGCCGTCCGTTCGGCACTAGATCGGGACGGATTATGATTGGATCGCGGGACGCTCGGCGATTTGGATCACGAAGACGTTCGACTACATCAACCGCATTTCTTAATGCTTCCCGCTTAGCGATCTACAAGGGTATGTAGATACACTCTCCCCCTTGTAGATGCTCATCTCCTAGATTGATCTTGGTGAAGCGCAGGGAATTTTTTGTTTCCCATGCAACGTTCCCCAACACAATTGTACCACAGTTATTCCTCACATAGATCCCAAATATATGTGAAGGCCCTTAATGTACGCTGGGGTGGTGATATCGGTATGAAACCGAATTACCGCAGATGGGAAATACTTTAGTAATTTCCACGTACAAATTGCAAGGGGATGCAATACTATATGCATCTGGTCTCATTTAGACCAAATATGCGGTGTGTGAGACCGCATGTTACTACCGAGAAAATTTTGGCTAATCACAATTCTGTAGCAATGGCCATTCAATTTGACTCTCTTTTACAAGAGATCTAGCCACACCGTTCTGAGTAGGTACACAAAGTACTGAATATATCCATGAAATTCTCGTGAATCAAATTCAACAACATTTTCATTCCAATGGAATCATCCCATGCATAGGATAATTTCCTCCAAGTTCATCAATTTGAGCACTTAATTCAGCAAACACATGGTTTTGTGCGGATAATACACACCTAAGGCCATCTTCTAGATGTGTCTATGAATACCATGAAGTACCAAAATAACCCAGAAAATGGTTGAATATTTCGCATCATTCTTGAATCTGTTCAAGAATAATGAGTGGCTCATTCAAATTTTAAGGTGAGAGTGCCTTATAACTAATCCCCCCATGGCACATGTAGTGCACATAAAATCTTACAAGTGTCGGGAATATTGCAACTTTGTTGTGGCCAACAGAATTATCAATAATTTTTCTAATCGTCCTCATACCAGACTGGTAAAGAAGGAAATATTATTGTGTACGCAACAATATTGAGTATGAATTGATTCATACACTTAATTCCTCATAACTATCATGTCCCGTGGACAAGATGTTGCAAATTATACCACATGTAGTAGTACAATTATAGGCTAATGTTATCTTGGGATAACTAGGAGACTGCACAACACTAGTAGAAAATAGGGCTTTGGTCCAGGCCGGGCCAGCCCATTAGTCCTGGTTCAGTCACGAACCGGGACCAATGGGGGCAACAGTCTCGGTTCATGAGGCCAGGGGGCCGGGTGGGCCACATGAGGCATTCGTCCCGGTTCGTATGGAACCTTTGGTCCCGGTTCCAAACACGAACCGGGACCAATGTGCCTCGCTCCTGGCCCACAACCATTGGTCCCGGTTCGTGGCTGGATCCGGGACCAAAGGTGGTTCTTTAGTCCCGGTTCCAGCCACGAACTGGGACCAATGAGATGCCTATATATACCCCATCGCCAGCGAGTAGAGCACTCCACATTGCTTTGTTTTTCAGGCCGGCGAGGGGAGAGCTTTGTGGTCCTCTAGCTCACCTCCTATGCACATGAGGTGTTTGATGAAATGCCCAAGCCAAACTTAAGCTTTCTCCTCTCGAAGCTCCTTGTCTAAACTCCATTTTCGTCAAGATTTGTCTAGGTTTGGTGGTCTGTCCTGTCCCGTCCCCGTCCTGAAACCACCGTCGATCACCCGCACGTGGTGAGCCTCTTGATCTTATCTTCTTGCTAAAAGAAAATATACTTACTCGCATGATTTTCTTACTTTTATTATTGTTTGTTATTATATAGTGCCATGGTTATGGTATCCGCCCACGTCGGCCCTCGTCCAGTCTATGATTCAGATGTGATATATTATCTTTTATATAACTATTTCACACATCTAATGTCTATGACAATTAATTATGCCACCAACTTGACGTAGATGTTTTTATCTATAGGAAGTAGTTGAACCAGAAATGGATACTGACTATGCAATTCTGCTCGACAAGTTAACTAAAGCTGAAAAAGAAATCGATCATTTGAAAGAAAAATTGAAAATAACTGAAGATGAGAAGATGGGATTGGAGTTGCATGTTGCCAATATCGTCGATGATCACAGGACCAAGGTGGATGCAATGCGCTTGAAGCTTAGAAAGATTAGAAAATATGCCATTGATAAAGAGGCTTGGTATCATTATGCCGTTGGATCAATTGTTACCTTTGTTCTGATTATAATCGCAATTGTTGTTGCATTGAAATGTTTTAAATAGTTTCAATGTATGGTTTAATTAGATGCTATTGAGAGCTATATGTTGGTCAACGAGAACTATGTATCTACTTTGGTTTTAATGTGATGATGAACTTCTATTAATTTGGTCACTTCTGTATTCCTAATGTTCTGTAATGGTTTTTGACACACTATTTTTTAGCATATGATATGTGGGTGAAATGATGATACCATGCCAACTTTCAACCTTTTCAGAGTTCATTTGTAGTGCTTTTCAATTTCAGGGTCATTTAGCTCAAAAAAATCAATAACTGCATGAAAATAACAAATGAAGTCAGAAAGGGTTGAAAATTGATGATGTGTCTTTGAATGGTGAATTTTGAACACACAAAAAGCCTGGAGTTCAAATAAGTTTTCAAGAAAATGAAATGCATTTTGTAACAGATGAATTTCCGTCTGAAACCCTCATACTTTGAAATAGAGTGTTCGTTTTGTACACGAAGTGCATCCAGCTTTTGCCGTAACCCTCTCAACTTTTTAGCACATGCTATGTGGGTGAAATGATGATACCATACCAACTTTCAACCTTTTCAGAGTTCATTTGTAGTTCTTTTCAATTTCAGGGTCATTTAGCTAAAAAAAATCAATAACTGCATGAAAAATAACAAATGAAGTCAGAAAGGGTTAAAAATTGATGATGTGGCTTTGAATAGTGCATTTTGCACACACAAAAAGCATGGAGTTCAAATAAGTTCAAGAAAATGAAATGCCTTTTGTTATCGATGAGTTTCCGTCTGAAACCCTGATACTTCGAAAAAGACTGTCCGTTTTGTATACGAAGTGCATCCAACTTTTGCCATAACCCTCTCAACTTTTTAGCACATGCTATGTGGGTGAAATGATGATACCATACCAACTTTCAACCTTTTTAGAGTTCATTTGTAGTTCTTTTCAATTTCAGGGTCATTTAGCTCAAAAAAATCAATAACTGCATGAAAAATAACAAATGAAGTCAGAAAGGGTTGAAAATTGATGATGTGTCGTTGAATGGTGAATTTGTAACACACAAAAAGCATGGATTTCAAATAAGTTCAAGAAAATGAAATGCCTTTTGTAACCGATGAGTTTCCATCCGAATCCCTGATACTTTGAAAGAGACTGTCCGTTTTGTACACGAAGTGCATCCAGCTTTTGCCGTGACCCTCTCAACTTTTGAGCACATGCTATGTGGGTGAAATGATGATACCATGCCAACTTTCAACCTTTTCAGAGTTAATTTGTAGTGCTTTTTAATTTCAGGGTCATTTAGCTCAAAAAAATCAATAACTAAAATTATAAACCTCTAGTATTTTTGAAACTAAAATTATATAAAACCTAAAAATTACCAAATTGAATATAATGTTAAAACAAAGTAAAAATTAAATAGCAGGAAAAATAGCAAAGAAATAACATAAAAAATAGCAAAAGTGAAAATAGATGCGCTTACACTGAAATTCAACCTAAATTCAAAGTGCCAGTTAGGCACCTAACTAGCATTTTGAATTCAGGTCGAATTTCATGTATAAGGGCATCTATTTTCACTATGAGAGGAGCTTGACAGGTCAAGCGCATCGGGGCTTATAAAGAGGTGTTGTCTCCCCTCGACTAGCGAGGTGCGACTAAACATTTGCCGCGCCAGGCCTTTGGTCCGGGTTGGTGGCAGCAACTAGGACCAAAGGTCCCTGTTTCCCCGTCGGCCGATGAAAAGGGACCATTGGTCCCGGTTGGTGGCACCAACCGGGACTAAAGGTCCCTGTTTCTCGCCCTTTGGGCTGCTGAAAATAGGGCTTTGGTCCCGGTTGGTGGCACGAATCGGGACTAAAGGGGGCATTGGTCCAGGTTGGTGCCACCAATCGGGACCAATGCTTCTTCTATATAAGTAGCACTTAGGAAATTTCGTAGGTTTCATCGCCACTTCGTCGAGCCCGCCGTCCTCGTCCCCGTCGTCGCTTGCCGCCCCGAGCCCACCGTCGCCGTCCCCGTGCCCGTCGCCGCCCTCGTCGCCGCCCCCGCCGTCGTCATCCTCCTCCTCATCGCTGCCCCGTCCCCGTCGCCTCCCCTGTCGCCCCCGTCCCCGTCGCCTCCCCTGTCGCCCCCGTCGCCGTCCCGCCCTTGTCGCCGCCCCCACCGCCCCCGTCGCCGCCCCTCCCCGTCGCCTCTCCCGCCGCCCCCGTCGCCGCCCGTCCTCGTTGCCTCCCTCGTCGCCGCCCTGCTCCCGTCGCCGCCCCTCCTCGTCGCCTCCCCCGTCGCCCCCGTCGCCGCCCTACCCCTGTCGCCGCCCCCGCTGTGTGCCGCTGCCGCCCCGACTCTGTGCAATTTCTTTTTAAAATATATGTTGATTTTTTATATGATGAATGCTTTTGTTCATATATAATGTATACATGTATGTGGCTATATAATATATAATGTATATATGTATGTGGCTATATGTTCTGCCAGATTAGTTGATTTTGTTTATGATGAATGTTTATGTTTTAGTTGTTTTATGTTTTATTTAATTATTAGGAGTCCTAAAAAAATTAGTATGTGTATGTTAGATTACAGAATTTTTTTGGGTTTTATGAAAAATTAGTGATTAAACGATAAAAAAATGTTCTCATAGAAATTTGTCGACAATGCCCGGTCCGCATCCTCGTCGTCGAGTAGTGCGCGAGAGCCTGCTTGATAGGCGCCATGTCCGGGACTGGGCTTCGCCGGGCTAGCACTGGGAGGTGCTACCTTCCCGGGCTCGGAGGTTGGTGAGGAATGCACGTATCGTCGTCGACCCGGACCTTCTGTGGTGGCGGTCACGCGGGCCACTTTCGGTGCGTAGGGAGCGGGCACCCGCGGAGGTGGTACGTCGTTGTGTTAGGGAGGAGAACGAGCACGTCCGTCGCTACATGGCGGCGTTGGATGCCCGGTTCGACAATACCTGGCAGATCCTTCAGGGATCTCACTTGAGTTACGATCCCGTGATGGTTCCTTATCTTTGGGTGTCCACGGCCGGCGACTAAAGACCGCTAGTGAACCGAGTTCACCGTCCTCCACTTTGGATTCTAGGATATTCGATTTGTATTAGTGATCTTATATGATAATATTCGAGATGTATTAGTTAATATTTGATGATGCATTAACTGGATTATTCGGTATGATGTATTAGTGATATTATATTCGAGGTCATTATAAATATTAGTGTATTTGTGATATTTTATCGGTATAATGCGTGTGTGACTTTTGGTCTGTCGTTGCTCCTTGGTGACTTTCATGTGTGTTCTTGATGGAGGAATCCCGACTGTTGTCTTGGGGGGCACCTCCTCTTTTTTCTCTTCTTTGCGAGATACTCGTCGATATATTGCGCAAGAAGAGAAGAGGGGGGGCGTCCATCACTGGCGGTCGAACTATTACTGTGAGAGAGTGCCCACCAACAAATATACACCATCATATCAGTGTGAGAGAGAGCACACCAACACACCATGAGATATGAGAGTTAATTAAGGAAAGCCTCGACGGACCGAAAGTCACACACGCATTAGGATCCAAAGCGTGCCGTAATTTTTGAACTGGCTTATTCGGTATGATGTATTAGTGATATTATACTCGAGTTCATTATAAATGTATTTGTGATTTGCAGGTCATTCCGGTAAAATATAGGGAATTTTTTCTATGTCATTGCTCGATATATGAAACGGGTTGACTTTAGGTCTGTTTCGGCTCCTTGTGTGTCTTTCAGTGAGGGAGAGTGTCCACCATATATATATATATGAGAGAGAGGAAGAATCCTGACTGTTGCCGTGGGGGTCGCTTCTCCTTCGTTCCAGTGTGCTAGACATTTTGGTGTAATGCACTCTGGGACGAATGGAGGAGCCACCATCACCGACGGTCGCAATATCAGAGGGAGTGCCCACCATATACGTGAGATGAGAGTTTAGGAAGGAAAGACTCGACAGACCTAAATTCAACCCGTTGCATATTGAGTAATAGTGATATGTGTGTTGATCAGTTTTCTCGTAGTTTCCTTCGATCGATTTTAAATGTTTCAACTATGAACATAGAAAATGTCTGACGACGAAAGGGAATTCACTATGTGTGAATACTGCGAAGACGAGCGCGACCTGTGTGACAAGACTTTCCTAGTTGATGGTAGGCGCTTCAGTATCATGCTGGATGAGACCTTCGAAGTGGATACAGTAAGTCAGAATGACAAGTCTTTTCGTAATTAAGCATGACTTCTGCCTCTTTTGTTTCAACTTATAATTAATTTTAATTTTTTACTATTCTACTAGCGTATCCCCTGCCATGCAAGAATTGCTGTCTTGGATAAGAATTGTTTCAATACTAAAAAAGATATGAAGGTAAAGATAGTTCACTTGAGGACCGAGCATGGTTTTACTTTTGCGATAAAATTGTACCATGCAGACACCTATTGCTATTTTGAATGCAAAAGTTGGCAAGCACTATGCAAGGCTTATGCACTTGAGCCTAATATGCTTATCACCTTTGATATTCGTCCGGAAGATGAAATTGAAGGTAATATCGACATCTGGATCGATGTGCAGACGCCTCCAGTTCTACCATTATGTGAGTTTCTCAACCATTTTTATTAAGTAATTTATATATTTTATTTAAAAATAGTTGACAACTTATTTGCATTGACAACTTATTTTCATTCTTCAAAAAATGTACGGAAGATGGTAGATAGAACCTACTACTACAGTGATGAAGCAGAATTAACTTATAAGGAGAAAGATCATCTTACCACATTTCTTAGTCATCTTGAGAATTACAATAACTATTATCAAACTCCTGCACATTATGGTCAATACGTGCCACTAGTGCACGTGGTGAACTACGGTAACATTCATTGAGATTGCATGGTAAGATTTTAATTCTATTATTACGACATCCGTGCATCTTTTGCATAAATTCTTCTAAAATTAAACTACATTGCTAACTACAAATTTATTACTATGTTTTTCAACAGAAAATCCCGAAGGATCGTGTGCCTCATCTGATGTTTTCGAGAGGTCGCGTTGTTGTTACGAGCTTAGGGCCACCACGACCAGGTCAACCTACGCATCACTCCTGTCCATACCGGATTTCTAAAACCGATGGAGTCATGACAATCAAAGATTGGGAAAAATGTATGCTCAATCGTAGAGAGCTACTTGGAAGCAACATTGTGTGTAGGCCAAGAATGGGAGACAAGATGATCTCCGTTCTCCATAATGGAGAGTCAGGGCCTATCTTATTTTATGATATTGTACCTAAGAGAGGGTAGAGTAGGTCCTACGAGATAGGAGTACGTAGGTCCTAGGTACAATGTGTTATTATGTGCTACAATGAGTTAGAGTTGATGATGATGATGATGAGAAGGAGGAGTTGTGATTATGACTAGTGACCAACTTGTTATATGATGTCTCATTAACAAAAATAATGATTAAATAGTGTTATATGTTCTATCTATACGCATAGTACGTAGCGTCGTGACCAAGCACGGAGATAAGAGAGACCACTTCTCTCTATTAGCTAGCTAACAAAATATATGAAACCCCTAGATTAACCCTCCAAAACCCTCAAACCTCCCCCCTCTTTCAAAAAAAAAACAGCTCCTCAGCTGCTGACGTGTGGACGCTCTTTGGTCCCGGTTGGTGTTACCAACCGGGACCAAAGGCCCTCCTGCCTGGGCTCGGTGGAGCGGCCACATATAGCCCCATCTGTCCCGGTTCATACGCGAACCGAGACTAAAGGTCATGGGCTTTAGTCCCGACACATCAGTCCCGGTTCCAGAACCGGGACAAATGAGCCTTACGAACCGGGACAAATGGGCCTTTTTCCACTAGCGAAGATCTCAAAAATATCTTGGAAATGTCATTCCACAAGCATATCATCAAATCTAGAGGAGTATATTCTCCTTCTACTGCCCAGAATATTTTCTGGTTGTCCGTTTGAAGTAGAACTTCAAACTTATCCCATTTAACTCATTCGCCTTCTGCAATGAGTCGGTGACATGATTCAACCAAAAACTTGATGGTTTGGTAATCATTAGTATGATATTTTATACCGTCACCCCTTTGACAGACTTGATAGTTGTCCTTGTGATCATTTATCTTAAATGATCCATTCCTTTGCGAGATATACACTATATTTCTGTTTGTCTTTTTTTCCACTTTACATTCAACTCCTCATGGTTCTCTAACCACAAAATTGCTTAGTACCATAAGCACTAGCATGGATTTCAGGTAATGGTATAACACCCCTAGCTTGGGTGTACCCGATGATTCTTCACAAGAAGTTCATCATATTTATCACCCTGCAATAAAGATGGTGATTGTTTTACCATCATAGGAGAATGTAAAGTAGAGTAAGGACATACAATCAGATCAAGATCTGAGATTGCCTTATCACATAATCTCAACTTAGTGTTGATTTATAGACAACAAAATTATAAGCCTCAATGGACTTGAAGTCCTTAACATGAATGAATACTCATTCATGTGATGCTTATGAAAGCATATCTCTCCTTAAGGTGGTCCCAAAAGTGCAAACGGATATTCATCATCCATTTAAATACTCGGTTTGAGAACCGAGACATTGCGATGTCACATAAATGCAAAATTTGCATATTTTAGCTATTTATAAATAGCCATGACATTCTCTATAGGTGGAGTTTAAGTGGCGACAATGCCATTGGTCGACGAAATAATTAATGTCCATGACCCATTCTCAATAATGACTTCCACCTTGTGTCATCACATCACATTCCTTTCAAAAAAGACCAGCCATACATTGCATGAAATGCTCATGCATTAATTTACCTTCAGTAAATTAAGTATAATGAAAATGCTATGGCTAAGCATAATCATAATCATGGTGATTATCGGTGACTCACAGAGCAAGCCTCCATCATCTCAATATGATGTAGGTAGTCACCTCATAAAGAATAAACCTTTAATTCCCATAAAACACATAGAGGTAATCAACCACCTGGTGGTGCCTCGCTCTCATAGATATTTTAATCAATCATAGCCTCTTCACAACCTTATGTTATTTAAAACACATGAAGGTAACTACCATGAAGTGGCATAAACCACTCAGTTGTGCACGAAATTTAATTCATTGCTATGATACATATCATAAGATGTGTACTCATGGATGTTAATCACCAAAATATGCAAGTATTTTGCACAATTCTCTTCATAGCACAATACGTAGCATAGTCGCCACTAATGCCTTGGATTCCTCTGCTAATGGACATGCGACATTGTAGTCACAACCAATGACAAATGCCATGAAATTGACTATTATTTGGAAAAACATCATGAAGGTATACACCAACGGTTTAGGCCTCATAATGACTATGTCATAAGTTTTGTGCCTTCACTTTGCTTTGAACACATGGAGATAATCACTACTGAGTAGTGTCTTCTCACAACCTTATGTTAATTAAAACACATTGAAGGTAATCACCACATTCTGGTGTAGACCTCGCAGTTGTGAACGAAATTTAATTCGTTGCCATAAATGCAATCCATAAGTTATGTGCAAAATTGAAGGTAGTCATTATGTCAGAACGACATAATATAGACCTCACAACTACATTGGATAATCTGCAATCATGCAGTGGGTATCATTTGTCGATTCCTTGTGACAAATGTACATTTGACACAGACAGACAGTGTTATACACTTCACTACCTCATGTTTCCCAAATTTGCAAGCAAGTTCCATATTCTATGCGAATAATGGAATCAACATATTGCTTTGCAATAGTATTACTTATTTAATACAAATAAATGCAAAAGTATGAACATACTTGTGCAACATATATGAGGACCTAGGGCCTCAAATCATCATTTTACATGTAAAATGATGTAAAATGATGCATAATCAATTATTATGCAATTCAGCAAGACCTTGTGGTCTATCATGTATATTTGCTCCGAATGCTCGGGCCATAAAACATAAATACCGATAACCATATGGTTAAAATGCTGAAAACAGTAAGCCCGAGGACTAAACTGCTAAGTCCAATGAACATGATGACTCGTCTGCAATTTTCAGTAAGACCGAGGGCTATACCTCACGGTCTTATAAGCCTAAGGACTGAAACAAAAATTGCATAGACTTATAATGGATTAAAGATTAATTAAGGGCTAATTTGTAAAAATAGCCAAGGAGATATGAACCTCCTTTTGCGTCGTGCGGTTGTCAATTTCATGGTAGAAAAATAACCGCTGCCCCGACGATATGGTTCGGCCGCGTCGGAGTGCTTCATCGCACAACGAACTGGCCTCCGCGGGGTCGAGGTAGGGTTGTGTGCGCATCGGGCACCGTCTCCGCGTCGGGATTAGCGATCGCCGACGAGTGCGACACCGAGCATGGAGACGTCACCGCGTTGGTGTTGCTACACGGTGAGTCGGCTGCCCTGAAGGGCGTCATCGTCCGCCGCAACACCAGTCCTGGGTCGTAGCCGGATGGGCTTACCAGAGTGCCACCGTGGACCGCGTCGAGTGTCGCCAAGGAAGAACTACGCCGTGGCTGTTCATGCATCCTCAACGACGCCACTGCCGAACGACGCCACTGCCGATTTCATGTCGCCGAGCGTCGGGGCGACGTAGTGGCTGTAGTTGTTGGCTTCGGTCCGTTTGTTGGTCTTCCTTCCAATGGATGCATGCGGAAGCCACAACAGACTTGAATTAGCATATTGTTTTTTATAATCAAAATGAGAACGAACGAACGAGGCATGCATTGATCCATCAAGATCGAGTCTTCTGATTGCGCGGCTACTGTGTAGCGCCGCCGGCAACGTCACGTCTCGCGCCTTCACGTCGGGATGGGCGCCGCCTCACGCGGGCCTGCCATCGCTGATGCAACGCGGAGAGCCGCGCTTCGTCTCATGCGTCCAGTCGTCGTTCAAGAGGGTATGGCTTTGTGTAACCGCCATCGACGGATTGCTCCGTCTGCTCTCGAGCGACACGATCAGTGGATCGTTGATGCTAATCTCAAAAAAGAAAATCAAGTTAGCCTTGTCCTGATCGATTACTTCAACGGATGCATGCATGCCTATGCATGCTCCTTTTGACCGTAGACAACTTGATGCGCCACCTCGTTCTGTCGCTGTGTCGTTTTCTCGCTGTCTCCACCATGGACCGGGATCAGGTGACTTGCCCACGGACAGTCACGCCGTAACATGCGACCATAAATCTAGCGTTCATTTAAGATCCAATGGTGGCGATTGATCTACGCCGCAACCAGCCAACACTTAGCAGTTTTAGGACGCCCACACTCGGTAGTTCTGTATACATGCAATAAGCAATGCACTAAGTGCTTTCATTATAAATACATTCAGAATAATTACTAGTACTATCTCCGTCCCCAAATTTCTGTTTTAGATTTCTCTAAATATGGATGTATCCAACTCTAAAATATAACTAGATACATCCATATTTAGACAAATTTAAGACAAGAATATCCGGACGGAGGAAGTAGTAATTAAGAATAAATTTTAATACCAACAAGTAGACCGAACGTACGCATGCCCTATGTTTAGCGAGTTATATAATTTATATTGTAAAGTTCTTCACAATACATTTAAACCAGTAAATTTTAACAAGTTTAATTATTTAAGAAAACTAAACAAAAACTAAGGACAATGACCTCGTTCGCCGATCGAATCTCGGGCAAGTAAACATACCGAAGAACAAAGGGAACATGATACGGGGTTAACTGAATCCTTGACACAGAGGTTCGACCGATAAAGATCTTCGTAGAATATGTAGGAACCAATATGGGCATCCAGGTCCCGCTGTTGGTTATTGACCGTAGAGGTGTCTCGATCATGTCTACATAGTTCTCGAACCCGCAGGGTCTGCACACTTAAGGTTTGGTGACGTTTCGGTAGTATAGAGTTATGTATGGTGGTGACCGAAGGTTGTTCCGAGTCCCGGATGAGATCCCGGACATCACGAGGAGATCTGGAATGGTCTAGAGGTAAAGATTGATATATAGGAAGTCCCATTTTGGTCGCTGGAAAAGTTTTGGGCTAATCAGTAATGTATCGGGAGTGCCGGTAGTGTACCGGGAGACCACCGGGAGGGGTATTTCGACCCAAGAGGCTTCATGGGCTGTGGGAGAGTAAATACCAAACTTTTTTGGGCTGGTGGAAGTCCCACACAAGGCCCATGCGACTGGGAGAAAAAGCCCAAAGGGAAAAAGGTGGAAAAAGGCCAAAAAAAGGAGGAATCCTAGTCCTACTAGGATTGGAGGAGGAGTCCTCCTCTCCTCCCCACTTTGGCCGACCCAAGGGCTGGTTTTTTGGCAGCCAAGCCTCCTCCTCCCTCCCTCCTATATATACTAGAGGATTTTAGGGTTTTGGCACAGAATTTTCAGCCACGTGCTGCCCGTTCCTCCAGTGCATGGTTTCTCCTCTAGATCGGATTTCTACAGTGCTTAGGCAAAGCCCTGCCGGAATAGCTCCACCACCATCGTCGGAGCGTCGTCACGCTGCCGAAGAACTCTTCTACCTCTCCGCTCCCTCTTGCTGGATCAAGACAGCGGAGATCGTCATCAAGCCGTATGTGTGCTGAACGCGGAGGTGCCGTCCGTTCGGCGCTAGATCGGAAGGACTGTGATCAAGATTGCGAGACGGACCGTGACGAGGTCGCGGGACGGATCGTGATGAGATCGCGGGACGGATCATGATGAGTTTGCGGGACGGATCGTGATGAGATCGCGGGACGGATCGTGATGAGTTCGCGGGACGGATCGTGATTGGATCGCAGGACGGATCGTGATGAGATCGTGGGACGCTCGGCGTTCTGGATCGCGAAGACGTTCGACTACACCAACCGCGTTTCTTAACGCTTCCCGCTTAGCGATCTACAAGGGTATGTATATCCACTCTCCCTCTCGTAGATTCTCATAGCCATGGATAGGTCTTGTGTGAATGTAAGAATTTTTTTGTTTCCCATGCAACGTTCCCCAGTAGTGGCATCATGAGCTAGGTCTATGTGTAGATGAGATCTCGAGTAGAACACAAAGAGTTTGTGGGCGTTGATGCTTAGATTGCTTCCTTCCTTGGTCGTGTTTTGGTTCAGCGGTATTGTGAGATGAAGCGGCCCGGACCAACATTACTCGTACGCTTACGAGAGACCGGTTCCCTCGACCGCAACTTGTTGCATAGATGGCTCGCGGTTGACAGTTTCTCTCACTTTAGTTGGATCGGATTCGACAAAGGCGGTCCTTGAGAAGGTTGAAAAGCAACTAGTGTATCACCGTTGTGGTTTTGTGTGGATGAGAATTGTTCGTGCTAAATACCCATAGCAGCCACGTAAAACATGCAACAACAATTAGATGACGTCTAATTTGTTTTTGCAGGGTATATTGTGATGTGATATGGCCAATTACATGATGTGATATATGTGATGTATGAGATGATCATGTGATGTATAGATTATCACGACTTGCATGTCGATGAGTACGACAACCGACAGGAGCCATAGGGTTGTCTTTAATTATTGTATGACCTGCGTGTCAATCATTAAGCGCTATGTAATGCTTTACTTTATCGCTAAACGGTAGCAATAATAGTAGAAGCATGTTGGGCGCGACAACCCCGATGGCGACACATTGATGGAGATCAATATGATGGAGATCATGGTGTCGTGTCGGTGACGATGGAGATCATGCGGTGCTTTCAAGATGGAGATCCCTCACTTCAAATTTCAAGATGAATTGTGTTCTCCCCGAGTGTGCACCGTTGCGAAAGTTCGTCGTGTTGAGACACCACGTGATGATCGGGTGTGATAGACTCTACATTCACATACAACGACGGGTGCAAGCCAGTGTTGCACGTGCAGAACACTCGGGTTAAACTTGACGAGCCTAGCATGTACAGACATGGCCTTGGAACACAAGAGACCGAAAGGTCGAACATGAGTCATATAGTAGATATGATCAACATGATGATGTTCATCATTATAACCACCTCAACTCACGTGATGATCGGACTTGAGTTGGTGAATTTGGATCATGTATCACTCGGATGACCGGAGGGATGTCAATTTGAGTGGGAGTTCTTAAGTAATATGATTAGTTGAACTCATTATCATGAACATAGTCAGTAGTGTCTTTGCAAAATTATATTGTAGATTACTAGCTCACGCTGTAGCTCCCTTGAATTTTTATATGTTCCTAGAGAAATAGAGTTAAAAGATGATGGTATCAATATTGCGGACTGGCTCCGTGATCTGAGGATTGTCCTCGTTGCTGTACAGAAGGTTTATGTCCTTAATGCACCGCTCGGTGCACCAACCCCTCTAGCGTCGTTTATAGATGTTGTGAACATCTGACATGCACGTTCTGATGACTACTTCATAGTTTAGTGTGTCATGCATTACGACTTAGAATTGAGGCTCCAAAACGTTTTGAACGTCACGGAACATATGAGATGTTCTAAGAGCTGAAATTAGGATCTCAGGCTCGTGCCCATGTTGCGAGATATGAGATCTCCAACAAGATTCTTTGCCTGCAAGCTGAAGAAGAATAGCCCAATCGTTGAGCATGTGCTCAGATTGTCTGGGTGCTACAATCGCTTGAATCGAGTGGGAGTTGATCTTCCGGATAAGATAGTGATTGGTATAGTTCTCCAAGTCACTGTCACTAAGCTACTAGAACTTGGTGATGAACTATAAAATGCCAGGGATAGAAATAATGATCCCTGAGCTGTTCGCGATGTTTGACACCGCGAAGGTAGAAATTAAGAAGGAGCGTCAAGTGTTGATGGTTAGTCAAACTACTAGTTTCGAGAAGGGCAAGAGCAAGGAGGGAAACTTCATGGATAGCAAGTCAGTTGCTGCTCCAGTGAAGCAACCCAAAGTTGAACCCAAACTCGAGACTAAGTGCTTCGATTATGAGGAGAGCGGTCACTGAAGCGGAACAACCCTAGATACTTGGTAGATAAGAAGGCTGGCAATGTCAACAGAAGTATATTTGAGATACGTGTTATTGATGTGTACCTTGCTAGTACTCCTAGTAGCACCTGGTTATTGGATACCGGTTCGGTTGCTAAATGTTAGTAACTCGAAATAAAAGCTACAGAATAAACGGAGAACTAGCTAAGGGTGAGGTGACGATGTGTGTTGGAAGTGTTTCCAAGGTTGATGTGATCGACATCGCACGCTCTCTCTACCTTCGGGATTAGTAACAAACCTAAATAAGTGTTATTTGGTGTTTTGCGTTGAGCATGAACGTGATTAGATCGTGTTTATTGCAACACGGTTATTTATTTAAGTTAGAGAATAATGGTTATTCTGTTTACATGAATAATACCTTCAATGGTCATGCACCCAGTGAGAATGGTTTGTTGAGTCTTGATCGTAGTAATACACATATTCATAACATTGATGCCAAAAGATGCAAAGTTAATAATAATAGTACCACATACTTGTGGCACTGCCGCTAAATATCATATTGGTATAAAACGCATGAATAAACTCCATGCTGATGGATCTTTGGACTCTTTCGATTTCGAATCGGTTGAGACATGCGAACCGTGCCTCTTGATCAAAGATGACTAAGGACTCCGTTTTCTGGTTTGACGGAGCGGGCAAGTAATTTATTAGAAATGATACATGTTGATGTATGCAATACAATGAATCTTGTAGCGTGCGGTGGATATCGTTATTTTCTTACCTTCACTGATGATTTGGGTAGATATAGTGTATGTTTACTTAATGAAACACAACTCCGAATCGTTTGAAAATTTCAAGCAAATTCAGAGTGAAGTTTAAGATCATCGTGACAAGAAGATAAAAATATCTGCGATATGATCGTGGAGGTGAATATCTGAGTTACGAGTTTGGCATACAACTTTAGACAATGTGAAAGTTGTTTCACAACACACGCCACCTGGAACACGATAGTGTGATGATATGTCCGAACGTCATAGTCGTGCTCTATTGGATATGGTGCATGTTATGATGTCTCTTATCGTTTTGCTACTATAATTTTGGGGTTGTGCATTAGAGAAAACTACATTCACTTTAAATAGGACACCATCTAAATCCATTGAGATGACACCGTGTGAATTATGGTTTGATAGAAACCTAAGCTGTCATTTCTTAATGTTTGGGGCTGCGACGCTTGTGTGGAAAATGTTTTCACCTAATGAGCTCGAACCCAAAGCGGACAAATGCATCTTCATAGAATACCCTAAGAACAGTTGGGTGAACCTTCTATCTCAGATCCAAGCATAAAGTGTTTGTTGCTAAAACTGGGTCCTTTCTCGAGGAAAAGTTTCTCTCGAAAGAATTGAGTGGGAGGAAGATATAACTTGATGAGGTTGTTGAACCTTTGTTTCAACCAGAGAGTAGCGCAACGCAGAAAGATGTTTCTGTGGAAGCTACGTTAGTTGAAGAGGAAGTAAATGATGATGATCATGAAGCTTCGTATCAAGTTACTATCGAACCTAGTAGGTCGACAAGGATGTGTACTGCTCCTGAGCGGTACGAAAACCCTGTCTTGGAGGTCATGTTGTTGGACAACAATGAACCTACGAACTTTGGAGAAGCGACGATGGGCCCGGATTCCGACAAATGGTTAGAGGCCAGGAAATCCGAGAAAGGATCCATGTATGAAAACCAAGTATAGACTTTGGTAGACTTGCTCATTGGATGACAGGTCGTTGAGTACAAATGGATCTTTAAAATGAAGACATACGCTGATGGTGATTGTCACCATTTATAAATCTCGACTTGTCCCAAAGAAGTTTCCGGCAAGTTCAAGGAGTTCACTATAATGATACTTTCTCACTCGTAGCGATGCTAAAGTCTGTTAGAATTATGTTAGCAGTTGCTGCATTTTTCAATTATGAAATCTGGCAAATGGATGCCAAAACATCGTTTCCTTTCTTGAGGAAAGGTTGTATGTGATACAACCAGAAGGTTTTGTCAGTCCTAAGGATGCTAAAAGGTGTGCAAGCTTCAGTGATCCTTATATGAACTGAAGCAAGCATCTCGGAGTTGGAATATACACTTTGATGAGGTGATTAAAGTTTTTGAGTCTATACAAAGTTTATGAGAAACTTGTATTTACAATAAAGTGAGTGGGAGCACTGTAGAGTTTCTGATAAGTATATGTGGTTGACATATTGTTGATTGGAAATGATATAGAATTTCTGAAAAGCATAAAGGGTTGTTTGAAAAGAGTTTTTCAAAGGAAGACCTGGATAAAGCTACCTAATTGTTGAGCATCAAGATCTATAGAGATAGATCAAGATACTTGATGAGACTTTCAATGAGTACATACCTTGAAAAGATTTTGAAAGAGTTCAAAATGGATCAGTCAGAGAAAGAGTTCTCGCCTGATTTGTAAGGTATAAAGTTGAGTAAGACTCAATGCCCAGTGACTGCAGAAGAAAGAGAAAAGATGAATGTCATCCCCTATGCTTTAGCCATAGGCTTTATCATGTATGCAATGCTGTGCACAAGACCCGATGTCACCCTTGCCATAAGTATGGCCGGAAGGTTTCAAAGTGATCCTGGAATGGAGCATTGGACAACGGTCAAGATTATCCTTAGTAACTAAAAGACTAAGGAGATGTTTCTCGATTATGGAGGTGATAAAGAGTTTGTCGTAAAGAGTCACGTCGATGCAAGCTTTAACACCAACCCGGATGACTCGTAGTAGCAATCTGGATACGTATAGTGGAGCAGCCATTTGGAATAGTATCAAGTGGAGCGTGGTAGCAGTGTTTACGGTTTGACATAGAAATTTGCAAAGTACACACGGATCTGAATGTCGCAGACCCGTTGACTATAAGAACTCTCTCAGATGCAAAGCGTGATCGAGCCCGAGAACTCATTGGGTGTTAGATTCATAACAATGCAAATCACATGGTGATGTGAACTAGATTATTGACTCTAGTGCAAGTGGGAGACTGTTGGAAATATGCCCTAGAGGCAATAATAAATTAGTTATTATCATATTTCCTTGCTCATGATAATCGTTTATTATCCATGCTATAATTGTATTGATCGAAGACTTAGATGCATGTGTGGATACATAGACAAAACCATGTCCCTAGTATGCCTCTAATAGACTAGCTCGTTGATCAAAGATGGTTAAGGTTTCCTAGCCATTGACATGAGATGTCATTTGATAACGGGATCACATCATTAGTAGCATGATGTGATGGACAAGACCCAAACTACAAACATAGCATATGATCGTGTCAGTTTATTGCTACTGTTTTCTGCATGTCAAGTATATGCTCCTATGACAATGAGATCATGCAACTCACGGATACCGGAGGAGTGCCTTGTGTGTATCAAACGTCGCAACGTAACTGGGTGACTATAAAGGTGCTCTACAGGTGTCTCCGAGGGTGTCTGTTGAGTTGGCATGGATCAAGACTGGGATTTGTTACTCCGTGTGACGAAGAGGTATCTCAGGGCCCACTCGGTAATACAACATCACAACAAGTCTTGCAAGAAATGTGACTAAGTGTTAGTCACGAGATCTTGTATTACGGAACGAGTAAAGAGACTTGCCGGTAACAAGGTTGAACTAGGTTGGAGATACCGACGATCGAATCTCGGGCAAGTAAACATACCAAAGAACAAAGGGAACATCATACGGGATTAACTGAATCCTTGACATAGAGGTTTGACCGATAAAGATCTTCATAGAATATGTAGGAACCAATATGGGCATCCAGGTCTCGCTGTTGGTTATTGACCGTAGAGGTGTCTCGGTCATGTCTACATAGTTTGCGAACCCGCAGGGTTTGCACACTTAAGGTTTGGTGACGTTTCGGTAGTATAGAGTTATGTATGGTGGTGACCGAAGGTTGTTCGGAGTACCGGATGAGATCCCGGACGTCATGAGGAGCTCCGGAATGGTCCGGAGGTAAATATTGATATATAGGAAGTCCCATTTTGGTCGCCGGAAAAGTTTCGGGCTAATCGGTAATGTACCGGCAGACCACCGGGAGGGGTATTTCGACCCAAGAGGCTTCATGGCTATGGGAGAGTAAATACTAGCCTTTTGTGGGCCGGTGGAAGTCCCACACAAGGCCCATGCGGCTGGGAGAAAAAGCCCAAAGGGAAAAAGGTGGAAAAGGGCAAAAAAAAAGGAGGAATCCTAGTCCTACTAGGATTGGAGGAGGAGTCCTCCTCTCCTCCCCACTTTGGCCGACCCAAGGGCTGGTTTTTTGGCAGCCAAGCCTCCTCCTCCCTCCCTCCTATATATACTAGAGGATTTTAGAGTTTTGGCACAGAATTTTCAGCCACGTGCTGCCCGTTCCTCCAGTGCATAGTTTCTCCTCTAGATCGGATTTCTGCAGTGTTTAGGCGAAGCCCTGTCGGAATAGCTCCACCACCATCGCCGAAGCGCTGTCACGCTGCCGGAGAACTCTTCTACCTCTTCGCTCCCTCTTGCTGGATCAAGACGGCGGAGATCGTCATCAAGCCGTACGTGTGCTGAACGCGGAGGTGCCGTCCGTTCGGCGCTAGATCGGAAGGACCGTGATCAAGATTGCGAGACGGATCGTGACGAGATCGCAGGACGGATCGTGATGAGTTCGCGGGACGGATCGTGATGAGATCGCGGAACGGATCGTGATGAGTTCGTGGGACGGATCGTGATTAGATCGCGGGACGCTCGGCGATTTGGATTGCGAAGCCGTTTGACTACACCAACCGCGTTTCTTAACGCTTCCCGCTTAGCGATCTACAAGGGTATGTAGATTCACTCTTCCTCTCGTATATGCTCATCACCATGGATAGGTCTTGCGTGAACGTAGGAAATTTTTTGTTTCCCATGCGAAGCCTTCAACGTTTGCCTCCGATTTACGAAAAAAATGTGTACGGACCGATACAAAAACGTGTTGGATGTCTGGCTGCGTTGATAAATTAGCTGATGCATGCTTGATCTTGCCTTGTCTGAATTACAGTGTATATAGATTGATATATCATATAGGCTGCAGTTTGTATTTTCACAAACTGATCGCTAACTCATCGTCGTTGTTCGCTGCTTGCTAATGTCGAATGTGTGAAAATGGCCAAGTCTAAATAGTTTTTCTACCAAGGTCAACCAGTGACGTTGGATCTTGCTTGGATGGTGGATGTGGAGCCGCATGTTACGGCGTGACTGCCCATGGGTATGTCACCCGATCCCAGTCCCTCCGCCATGCATCTGCGCAACCGTGTGTAGACAAGAGTCTCGCCGCCGCACACCCTATGCGTGACCGCCGTCTCGGCCTTTTTTTCTCACTATGTGCTGATAACGTGATATAAAATGAAAGTAAAGAGACTAATGAAGAGTCCAAATGATTTCATTAGTGCCATTGCAAAATGGGAAGCCCACTTATATACAAGATGAAGGGTGTGTTGGGGAGACACCTTTTCCTCAACAGACATCTCCTGGAAGGCATCCCTCCCGTACAATTGATCACATGTATTATTTGACAACAAATTTGTCTAGGTGACGATGGTTTATATATAATTTATATAAATCGGTCAACAAGGTAAGAGCATCTCCAACAGCCGTCCAAAAACAGCCCCCGCACTAAAAATCCTTCTTTTGGGCGTCGGACAGGGTCCAGCAAAGGCTGTAAAATACTGCGCGCGCTGTAAAGTTTTGGACATGCGCTAAAAAGCGCTACCAAAAGCTGTAAATTTGAGGCGCCGGATAGCGCGCGCTTCACAATTTGCATTGCGCGCTTTTTTGAACGCGCGTTTTTGGGCTTCTGCTAAAACAATGTTGGTCCGCATACAATAAGAGTGCTACGTTAAAACTTTTATTAGGCGCGGATTTTTTGTGCATCTGCTGGAGATGCTCTAGTAAAATTAACATGTGGGTCAACATGTAGGTCTTGCATGATGATATTCCCTAGTACAAAAATTAAAGCATGGCAAAAATCCATTGTCAATTTTTTGAATTTAACATTGGTCTTTGAAATGATAAAGTGATGACACTGTGATTCATCCATTTTGTAGTGTGTAATCGATCTGTATATTCTTCAAAACAACCCCGTTGAAGGGTGAAGAACTATCCACCTAAACTTGTGAAAAAACATCCACCATGTTTGACAAAATAAAAATGCTCCCAAATAAGTTTCACGTGAAACAAACTCTCAAACTAGCTAGTAGGATCTTCAATATGCTAGCTAAAATCTATAGCAGAATCACCATCCTTCCCAAGCATCGATCACATGGAGAGAATTTAACCAGAAGTAGGATTGCCGTTTCATGCATCACAAGGAGCGGTTGATTAGACCACGCACGACAACTAAACCCAAGACGAAGAGGTGATCCACCCCCGGCCCCACCGTCAGCGTCAGCACGTCCTCCCCCAGCACCACCCCCGCCGACGTCTGCTTCCGCGCCACCTCGGCCACGACCGTGCCATCGACGCCGCTGACTTTGTACTCCGGCTTGCGCGCACAGCACCTGTCGATCCTATAGCACGTCCCCGCGCCGCCGTTCATCTCGACGGTGGCTCCGCCCTTCTCGGCCCGACGCACGCTGAACCACGGCGTCGCCTCCTCCTCCTCGGCGCCGTCGTGGGCGCAGCGGCAGACCTCCCACCTCCTGAACGTCCAGAAGCCCTTGCGTCTGATCGTGAGGAGTGCGCTTCCCTGCCGGTCCATGAAGAGGACCTCGCGGCCGCCCCTGCAGCCGTAGTTGTCGACCCGGAAGGCAACAGCGCCGTCGGGGCCGTACACCGCGCAGCCATTGCCGTTGAACACGAGCGACTTCATCCACACCGTGTACGCCAGCCTGCCCTGCTGGTCTCCGGAGGAAGAGGTCGAGCAGGACGACGAAGAAAGAGGCTGGATCTTGGCCATTGTTCAGAATGATTGCCTTCCTCTGCTGCTGTTGAGAATGATTGGCTTCAATGGCTGGTTCCACCTATTTATACTGGCACCTTGTTCGATCGTTATCGTGGGGTCTGTCTGAAAGTCTGAATTATTCTACCGGCTCTGTACAGTAGACGCGTTAGTTTAGAATGCTTCTGCACCCGAGCTGTACACATCACGCTGTACTCTGATCTATTAGTACCCTACCAGTCAGCGTTCACGTTTACATAGCGCTTGTTTGTTTGGACTTGGTTTTTAGCATGACATGTCCTTTGCTTGGACTTGGTTTTTAGCATGACATGGCCATCTGGGCCATCGTGATTAATTAAATTTGCAGATGTATCAGAGGAAAAAGAACATGTAAGCAGCACAGTTAATTTGCAAATGGCTGAACGTGAAGAGCAAATTAACACTGAAGGAGCACGCCATATCACCCGGATCGTCATAATAACCGCCCATATGCTTATATACCGAATCAGTCAAAGCTTAAGGGATGATTCTTGGATTTGACAGCTTTTTGAGCAATATGTTCAGGTAGGGATTCCCGATAACCGTTCAAAAAATAAATAAATAACGGCCCATATGGTGCTCGCAGTAAAAACAGGTCTAACAAAATCGTCATGCCAGACTCAACGTCCATAATTTTTAGAGGCCACTCTAAATACAGTGTTGCCATCCCAAGTGGTTACGTCGCTGGCGATGATGCCGTATGGGAGGATGTTTTCCAGCAGCGATCCGACGTCTGCTTCTTCCTCAACCAGTTGGTCGCGAAACACGTTGCGTCCCCTGCGGTGGTGAGCTTGGTTTGAGATGTCAGCTTTTGACCACAAGGATCCGGTTGCTTTTCTTTACGGGAGTCCAGGAGCTTTCTTGCAAAGTTTTGGGCTTTATTGTGTTTTTTTCCAATGGGACCTTTTACCAGCTGTACCTGTTTGAAGAATTAGGGCCTGTTTGGTTCATGACTAACTTTGTCACAACTAACCTTAGATAAAGTGTGTCTGCCATAAAAAGTGTGGGTTTTCAGCCACACTTTGCCAAGCCAAAATTTGGCAGCCACAGTTTTATTGGCATGTATTTGGTTTTGGCATAGTTTGGCTTGTCACACTTTATTGCCCCGTTGACCCATTTGTCATAGAGTTATTTTTTTTTACCAATTTTTGCCTAAAGTTGGCGTTCGTTTTTTCAGCCACACTTTGATGGCTTGCCACACTTTGGCTTGGCAAAATTAGTCACCAACCAAAAGGTCCCTGACCATCACAAGTATGGCAAGATTTGGTAAAAAATTGAGCCCATGACATGTGAACCATACGACTAGAAAAGTGTGGCAGGTCACAAGTATGGCAATGAACCAAACACATGCCTAAGATGTTGTGGCATGACTAAGGTTAGGCATGACAACCTTAGGTTTGAAACCAAACAACCCCTTAATGAAGCTGCGTCTAGGTCCTTCCGGACCCGTCTCCTGTTAGAGAAATAGGGTGGCAACCTTCAAAATTTGGAGGTTGTGGATGTTATTCCTTTCTCCACCCCTCTCTTTCGAGCATGTACAGATGCCAATGCTGCGTTTCTTGCCTGTAAACGCACCACTCAATGGACGATCGCCGCCTGCCACCTCCCTGTTTGTCCATTAATGGTGTGTGTTCCCGCCACGCGCCACTCATGGCTACAAAATACCAGCGCCTCTCCCTACACTTCTCCATTCCCATCTCCGATGCTTCCCCCTCCACTATTCGAATCCTCTAAATGGCGCTTCACAAACAGATGTTGCCGGCATCAAGCAAGCTCTCCTCCTATCCATCATTGAGAAAATTAGGAGCATGAGTAGGAGGAGGGAGAGGTGTACGACGAGGAGGTCTATTCGACTTTCTTTGACCGCATGTTGGACGTTGATGAAAGTATGGACGACGAGATTGACTGTAAAATTTGGGACAAGTTGCTTGTCCGGACATCGACAATGGCGAATGGCTAGCATGGGGGCGAAGCCACTCTATCCCGTTTCGATACCGTCGTGACCCACAATGACGGTGCCCACACATGGCCGGTGCGGGAAGAGGCCGCCCTCCGTCATTTTGGCGAGATTGAGGCATCCAATGCCGCATTTCGCATCAGGCTATTCAGCGCCAGCAAGGCCTGTGGAAAAGTCATAACTAGTTTAGTTGTAGGTTTAGTTAGTTTAGTATTAGTAGTTCTATGAAAGTAACTCGCGTTTGCGACTAATTTTCTGCCCCTACCTATGAATGAAATTTTTAGTTCTATGAATGAAAACGTCCGTGTTAATTGTTTGCATGCTCTATATGCGTCGGGTGAAAATTAGGTAAGAACTTGATATAGTTTATGACAAATGCGTCCGACACACAGGTACATGGAGCGCCCTTCATATGTGTTTTGGAGGCTATCGCTATGACGAGCCTGCTAGAGTTGCTCTTAATTTGCAAACTTGGATTCAAATGCAAGTCGCAACATGTAGCATGTGCTAATTATTGGACCGATCTCAACGTCGAGGATGGAAGCATCTTACAGATTGTTTGTTCTATTTTGTGAGCATACGTTATGGCCGAACGGTATAATTAAGTACTCCTTGGTGCATTCCACACCTAATTAAGACACTAGCTAAGTTTAGCTAAAGATTGCTCTAACTCCCATACTTGTTTTCACTTTCGTTTTCTCTTGTGTCACGCCACCCAGGCCACACCATGATTTTCCTAAAAAAAAATACACAGTTATCCGCACATGGCAATTGACAGAATACCAGAAAATTAAGCTCCATTCATAGTTTTCCATCATCATCATATTCGTTTCCTGCATGCTAAAGTCAGTTTGCGGTGATGACCTAAATTAAAATCAGTATAATTAATGGGTCAAGTGATTGGCATATATCTCCCAAATCAAAGAGCAAGGAACACAGGTTGATGTGTGTGTGTGTGGGGGGGGGGGGGGGGGGGGGGATGCGGTGTGTTAAACAATATTGGGAGCCTTTTGCAGACAACTATGGAGCATAAACAATATTGTTAGGACAGGGGACTTCCAAAAATCATTTAGTAATCACGACTAATCATTTTGGTAGAGCTCATAAAACCCATGCATACGGGCTACTACTGCACTAGAGTATTTTGTAGGAGACAAGAGGGAATCTTTAGAAGGGGAGCTTGCTGACCGTATCTGTTGCGCTTTTTCTGCATGATGTGGAAATAACAAAAAGAAAAATGACACATCAGCGAATGACCAGAACAATACTAATACTAGTCTATAACGGTAGTTTATCATCAAAAGAGTCGGTGCTTTCTTCTAGAAGACGAATTCCAAACAAATGAATTTTATGTTAGGCGTTTCTGATGAAGCAAGATCAACCTCGAAACTTCGTCCCTATTGAAAGTTTGAAGTTAGCAGATGGTCAAATAAGAATGTATTTGACAGGATTGAATGGAAACTATCATATAAGCAGGTAATCTTTTTTACCATAAAAAAAGCAGGTAATCTTTTTTCAAATGCAAAATATGGGTTCTACAGACGTGAGTGTGACTTTTCTTTTTTTGAGAAAATAAATCAAAGGATATATCTTAAGTAGAATAGACCTTACAAAATACCCATAGAGAAATTGAAAAGTATGACACGTACTAGAAAAATTAAAATAGGGAGGTCCTTTACATATTGGCCACTAGTGGAAATTCCGAGGAAAATATGCTTAACCATGCGGGTGTCGTGTAGAAACATGAATGTATTTGACAGGGTTGAATGGAAACTACCATTTAAGCAGGTAAAAAACTTTTTTTTCAAACGCAAAATTTGGGATCTACCCACGTGGGTGTGACTTTTCATTTTTTTGGGAAAATAAAATCAAAGCCAATATCTTAAATAGAATAGACCTTACAAAATACCCTTAGAGATATTGAAAAGTATGACACGTACTAGAAAATTTAAAATAGAGAGGTCCTTTACATATTTGCGACTAGTGAAAATTCCGAGGAAAATATCCTTATCTATACGGGTGTCGTGTACAAACATGAATGTGTTTGACTGGCTTGAATGGAAACTGCCATATAAGCAGGTAAAAACATTACAATACATATATGTTACTTGTGTCTTTTTTCAAAAGCGAACTGTGGATTCTTCCCACATGCGAGCGACCCTTTTCTTAGCATCTACTCCCTCCGTACCAAAATAAGTATCGTAAAATTTGTATTAGCTTAGTACAAATTTTATACTAGACCACCAACGACACTTATTTTGAGACAGAGGGAGTATCTATAAAGTAGGTACGTGCATACGTACTACGACCCAACGATATAATTAAATACTCCTCTCTACATTGCACACCTAATCACGATACTAGCTAGGCTAAGCTAAAGATCGCTCTAACTCCCATATTTATTTTCACTTTTCTTTTCTCTGATGTCACTCCACACAGGTCACACCATGATTTTCTTAAAAATAGACAATTATCCGCACATGGCAATTGACAGAGTACCAGAAAATCAAGCTCCATCCATAGTTTCCCATCATCACCATGTCCGTTACCTGCATGCTAACGCCAGTTTGTGGTGATGACCTAAATTAAAATCAGTATATTTAATGGATCAAGTGATTGGCATATATCTCACAAATCAAAGAGCAAGGAACACAAGATGGTGGGGTGTGCGGTGTGTTAAACAAAGCAAGGCATGCGTACCAGGAAATTGGGAGCCTTCTGTAGACAATAATGGAGCATAAACAATATTGTTAGGATGGGGGACTTCCGAAAACCATTTAGTAATCACGACTGATCATTTTGGTAGAGGTCACAAAACCCATGCATACGGGCTACTACTGTACTTGAGTACTTTGTAGGAGACAGAGGGAATCTTTAGAAGGGGAGCTTGCTGACCGTATCACTTGCGCTTTTTCTGCATGATGTGGAAATAACAAAAAGAAAAATGACACCTCAACGAATGACCAGAACAATACTACTAGTAGTCTCTAACGGTAGTTTATCATCAAAAGACTCGGTGCTTTCCACGCAAATGAATTTTATGATAAGCGTTTCCAATGATGCAAGAACAACCTCGAAACTTCGTCCCTATTGGAAGTTTGAAGTTAGTAGATGGTCAAATAAGAATATATTTGAAAGGGTTGAATGGAAACTATCATATAAGCAGGCACATTTTTTTTCAAATGCAAAATATGGGTTCTACCCCACGTGAGTGTGACTTTTCTTTTTTTGAGAAACTAAATCAAAGGCTATATATTAGGTAGAATAGACCTTAGAAAATACCCTTAGAGAAGTGAAAAGTATGACACGTACTAGAAAATTTAAAATAGAGAGGTCCTTTACATATTGGCCACTAGTGGAAACTCCGAAAAAAATATGCTTAACCATACGAGTGTCGTATACAAACATGAATGTATTTGACAGGGTTGAATGGAAACTATCATTTAAGCAGGATTTTTTTTTACAAACGCAAAATATGGGTTCTACGCACATGGGTGTGACTTTTCATTTTTCTGGGAAAATAAAATCAAAGGCTACATCTTAAGTAGAATAGACCTTACAAAATACCCTTAGAGATATTGAAAAGTATGACACATACTAGAAAATTTAAAATAGAGAGATCCTTTACATATTGGCCACTAGTGAAAATTCCGAGGAAAATATCCTTAACCATACGGGTGTCGTGTACAAACATGAATGTATTTGAGTCAATTGAATGGAAGCTGCCATATAAGCAGGTAAAAACATTGTACAATACATATATGTTACTCGTGCCTTTTTTCAAATGCAAAATGTGGATTCATCCCACATGGGAGCGACCCTTTTGTGAGGATCTATCTATAAAGTAGGTACGTGCATACGTACTACGACCAAACGATATAATTAAGTACTCCTCTCTGCATTGCACACCTAATTACGACAATAGCTAGGATAAGCTAAATATCGCTCTAACTCCCATAGTTATTTTCACTTTCGTTTTCTCTGATGTCACTCCACACAGGCCACACCATAATTTTCTTAAAAACAGACAGTTATCCACACATGGCAATTGACAGAGTACCAGAAAATTAAGCTCCATGCATAGTTTCCCATCATCACCATGTTCGTTTCCTCCATGCTAACGCCAATTTGTGGTGATGGCCTAAATTAAAATCAGTATATTTAACGGGTCAAGTGATTGGCATATATCTCCCAAATCAAAGAGCAAGGAACACAAGATGGTGGGGCGTGCCTTGTGTTAAACAAAACAAGACATGCCTACCAGGAAATTGGGAGCCTTCTGCAGACAATAATGAAGCATAAATAATATTGTTAGGACGGGGGGCTTCCGAAAATCATTTAGTAATCACCACTAATCATTTTGGTAGAGGTAAAAAACCCGATGCATAGGGGAACTAAGTATTATTGTACTCCCTCCGTTTCTGAATATAAGTCTTTCTAGAAACTCTACTATTGGACTACATACAGATGTATATAAACATATTTTAGAGTGTGGATTCATTTATTTTGCTCCGTATGTAGTCCCATATTAAAATGTCTAAAACAACTTATATTTAGGAACGGTGGAAGTACTCGAGTACTTTGTAGGAGAAAGAGTTCTTTTGAAGGGGAGCTTGCTGACCGTATCAGTTGCGCTTTTTCTGTATGATGTGGGAATAAAAAAAGAAAAATGGCACCTCAGCGAATGGACCAAAACAATAGTAATACCAGTTTACAACGGTAGTGACATCTATGGAGCCCACGCTTATCATCAAAAGACTCGGTGCTTTCCTCTAGAAGATGAATTCCACGCAAATGAATTTTATGTTAGTTGTTTCCAATGAAGCATGATCCCTATTGGAAGTTTGAAGCTAGCAGATTTAAAATAAAGATGTCATTTAGATAGCAGCCACCTGTGGAAATTACAAGGAAATTATGCATAACCATAGTTGTCGTGTACAAATATGAATGTATTTGACTGGGTTGAATAGAAGCTGCCATAGAAGCAGGTAAAAACCATTAAAATACATAATGTGACTTGTGCCTTTTTTCAAATACAACATGTGATTTCTTCCCATGTGCGATCGACCAGTTTTTGCGAAAAGGTCAAGGGCTATATGTTATGTAGCACTGGTGCTTACAAAACACCCTTACAAAAACTGAAAAATATGTACCAACATAGTGGCTTTAAAATAGAGATGTCCTTTAGATAGCAGCCACTAGTGAAAATTCCAAGAAAAGTATGCTTAACCATACAGAGTCATGTTGGCTCTTTAGTCAATTGGTCAAATAAGAACGTATTTGGCTGGGTTGAATGAAAACTGCAATATAAGCAGGTAAAAAACATTATAAAATATATGTTACTTGTGCCTTTTTTCAAACGCAAAATGTAGATTCTTCCCCACGTGCATGTGACATTTTTTTTGGAGAAGAGGGCAAAGGTCATATACTAGCTAGCAATGTGCTCACAAAACACTTACGAAAATGGAGCAAGATGAAACGAGCTAGCACATTAAAAATAGAGAGGTCCTTTAACTAGCAACCACAATCGGAAATTTGAAGGAAAGTGTGTTTAGTCATGCTGAGGTCATGTTGGCTTTTGAGTCAATTGGTCAAACAAGAATGTATTTGACCGAGTTGAATGGAAAAGTCATATAGGCAGGCAAAAACATTAAAATACAGATATATGTTATTTGTGCCTCATTTCAGATGCAAAATGTGCATTCTCCGCATGTGCTCGTGACTTTTTTTCGTGAAAACGCCAATTCTCGTATACTAAGTGGCACATACCCTTACAAATAAACTTACAACAAGTGAGGCTTTCTAGTACAGAAGTTTGTAGCAAGCGGTAACTTTCCCTCGGTGAGAAACTAAGGTATCAATCTATGAAATAAATGTTTTCTGCAATAGGTATAAGATTCTGCAACACAAATAAAACGTCAGTTGCGGCCCCAATAGTTCTAAGAAGGGAGTAAACCTTGCTAGTTGGACAAGATAATTAGAAGGTAAAGTGGTAGATAATACTTTTCGTATGTTTTAATACAATAAAAGTGCCAGTAAAAGTTCCTGGAAAGTGATTATAATGTTGAAAGCTGTTTCGGGGCTCATAGGTTCACTAAGTGTAACTCTTATAAAATAAAATGCGGAAAGTAATATAGTCAAGTAGAAAAAGTGCACAATGAAATATTTCATGCTCATGTCAGACATATGTGATGTGATGACATTATATTAGTACATCCATAAATCTATAGACCGAGACCCTTCCCTATCTATAGCTAATAATCCTACTGTGTAGGCGCTCACCCTAGGCGCCCTCTGGCCATGGCTTGGGTCGACGTCCATCTCAGCTAGGTCCTTGCTTGGCCTGGCCAGGGATGCCACAGTCAATTGTGTTACCCCCATTTCGGCTTCCAAGCTCCACATGTCCTTTCCTTTTCTCCTAAGAAAAAATTGGTTGATGTCTTGACAACTTACAAATACCATAAGTGAAGTACTACAGTGTAAAGATGTATATTTTCTCCTAAAAAGAATAATGTGTCAAGCTTCTATACATATAGCTGACACATACAAAATAAAATATGTATATCTTATCTTTTCAACGTAAGTTGGAAAAGAGTATAGGAAACTGTCGAGCATGCAACTAGGTGAACTTTATATATATATATATATATATATATATATATATATATATATATATATATATATATATTTGAAACGGAGGCAAAATATTTGCCTCTTCAATTAAATAAGAGAGAGTAGAGTTTAGAATTTTACAACACACTCATAAATATACGACATGGCAATTACTCGTACATAATGATATTCCCTAGCTTCTTTGCACCGGCGTAACCCAAAGTTTAGCCTCTTCTAAGATGTTGGTTAGGAGGATCGTCGGCGGGGCGCTTTTGTGGCGAAAAACGCGTGCGTTTCTCTCGTTCCAAATGGTCCAAGAGACGAGCATGGTGAGGGAAGCCATTGCTTGTCGGTTGGGGTTGGGGTTGTCGGTTCTTTTTTGCCCCACTTGGTGACGGTTTCATCCGAGTGCCACTCGGAGGTGTCTATGTGTGCGAGCCCAAGCTTCTGTATGATTGATCTCCATAGCCTAAGCGTGTAGCGACATTTGAAGAAGAGATGTATCCCCGTTTCTTGTTCCCTTTTGCAAAGCGGGCAAAGGCCACAGTTTGTCCAACCACGCTTCTCCAAGCGATCGGCGGTCTAGATCCTATCTTGCAAGGCCAACCAAGCAAAGAACTTAACCTTTGGAGTTGCCCAAGCCTTCCATACCATGCAGTCCATGGGGGAGAGTGTTCGGCCTAGAAACTGAGCTTTGTAGGCGGTGCTTGCCATGTATATCCCATCGTTCGCATGCTTCCAAATAATATCATTTTCAGCTTGTTCATCGAGGTGGAAGTCATGCACAAGCATCCAAATGTTGAAGAATTCCGAAATGTGGTTGACGGACATGGCGGTGTCTTGCTTGATTTTGAAGATCCAAGCGTTCCCCTTAAGAGCCTCACATACCTTCCAATTCTTCCTTTTCGAGGCTTCATAGATTAGCGATGCAATGTCCTTTGGCTTACGCCCAAGGAGCCAAGGCGAGTCCCAGAAAGGCGTTTTGGCGCCATCACCGACAATGATAGTCGTGCATGCATAGAAGAACTGGAGGTCCTCTTCAGTGCAGGGGTTGCCCAAGCCAACCCATAATTTGTGGGGCTCTTTCCATTCGTACCAAAGCCAACGTAGCCGCAAAGCACGTGCAAACTTGTCTATATTGAGCACCCCAAGTCCACCATGTTCCTTTGGTGTACACACCATTTTCCAATTGACCTTGCATTTGGCTCCCGTGGTCTTGTCCGCACCCGACCAAAGGAAAGCCCTCTCCAGATTGTTTAGAGTATCCAAAGTGCTCGGCGGCACGGTGAGTGGCGTGATGGATAAAACCGCTTGGGAGGAGATGACCGACTTGACGAGGGCCGTGCGTCCGATAGCAGTGATGTTTTGAACGTCCTAAGTGGTTAGTTTTCCGGCCGCTTTGTCTACCAGATATTGGAAATCCACCGTCTTTAATTGCCACACGGAGAGAGGTAGACCTAAATATTTCACTGGGAAGGAAGCGCGGGTCGCCGGCATACTCCGAAGGATGTGCTCAAGGTCAAGAAGATTGCAGCGAATTGGCACGACCGAGTTTTTTTGGAA
The DNA here is from genome assembly GCA_022496015.1 of Hordeum marinum. Classification (NCBI taxonomy): domain Eukaryota; kingdom Viridiplantae; phylum Streptophyta; class Magnoliopsida; order Poales; family Poaceae; genus Hordeum; species Hordeum marinum. The sequence goes on along the minus strand of CM039674.1, from coordinate 497,093,687 downwards.
GTTAGTGCAGAGGCCCGTCACGTCACCAAAACCTCGCAATATAGCAGCTAGGTTGTCAATGTCGCCCTTGATGGGCGCCACGAAGACCGCAGCGTTGTCTGCATACAGGGAGGTTCTCATCACTGCTCCCCGACCACGAAGTTTATGAAGGAGCCCTTTCCGAGTGGCGAGGTCCAGAATCTTATGTAAGGGGTTAATCACAAGGACAAACAGGAGTGGGGAGAGGGGGTCCCCTTGTCTGAACCCGCGTCTGTGCTTGATCGGAGGGCCGGGCATGCCGTTTAACATGATTCGTGACGAAGATGAGGAAAGAAGCGCAGCAATCCATGCCCGAAATTTGGGCGGGAACCCCAAATGTTGCAGAAGCTCAAGAAAATATCCCCACTTAACTGAGTCAAAAGCCTTTTTGATATCAAGCTTGAAGAGGAGGGCAGCAGTTTTTCTCTTGTGTAGGCGTCGGGCAAAATTCCGAACGTACATAAAATTATTGTGGATGCTTCTACTCTTGATGAAGGCACTTTGAGCGTTGAATACAAGTTTGTCCATGTGGGAAGCAAGCCTAAGCGAGAGAACCTTGGCAATGATTTTGGCGATGGCATGGATGAGGCTAATAGGCCTATAGTTAGGGATGCCTTCAGCACCATCCTTCTTCGGCAGGAGGACAACATTGGCGGAGTTGACCCACTGCAGATTGGAGCTGTTCAACGAGTCGAAGCGCTGAACAACCCTCAGAACTGTAAGCTTGATGATTCCCCAACATTTCTTGAAAAACATCCCTGTGAAGCCATCCGGACCTGGGGCCTTATCACTAGGCATCTCTCTAATAGCATCCCAAACCTCTTCTTCAGAGATTGTATTGTCAAGGTCTTGTAGTGCATGAGGCTCAATGCCAAGCTCCTCCCAATTGAAATCTTTGTTGCTCGTACCACCCCTCCCCATGACTTCAGAGAAGTGCTCATGAACGATCTTCTCCTTTTCTTCATGGTCGGTCACCCAACCATGAGCGTGCTTGATCAGGTGGATGTGAGTTTTTCGTCTACGGGCATTAATGCGGCGGTGAAAGAACTTGGTGTTGGCATCCCCATCTCTCAAGTTGGCAATCCGGGCACATTGGCTCTTCCTCGCACGCTCGAGCACTGCCAAACTAATCACCCTTCGCTTTAGTCTACACCGCAGGTCTCGCTCCTCCGAGGAGAGAGGTCTTCCCTCTTGCGCAATATCCAACCGAAGAATGACGAGGAGGGCTGCATGAAGTTGTATCTTGGCACTGGAGAATAACTTCTTGCTCCATTCGGCCAACCGAAACGCGGTTTTTTTGAGCTTACTATGCAGAATGAGAAAGGGCCATGTGTGATTCACACGCTCGTCCCATGCTTGTTGATCCTCGACCCTTCATGTGTCCGCCCGCGCGCTCCCTCCGCGTTGCGCCCGCGCCGCCGGCGCCTCCCTGCCTGGACATGGGCTTCGCATCCTAGTCCATGCCACTCCCTCCACCACCTGTCTGCGACCCTACTGGCGCTCCTGCCCGACTCGCGCGGCCTTCCTGCTCGCCGCCCCCAACTCCGTCAGATCCAGCGTCGCTGCCGGCGGGCAGGGGCAGCTCGTCCGCATCCGTAGAGTTCGTCCCCGACTCGCAGCTGCTCGCAGCGCCGTCGTGTCAGGCCCGGTCTGGCTCGGAGCGTGTCCCCCTGCTGCTGTGGTCTTGGGCATTCAAGATCTAGAGGGTGGTGGCCATAACTGCAGGGATGCGCGACAGCTGGCGTTTTCCCTCCCAGCCCCTGACGCGCCTTCAATGCCGGTGGCGAGGACGGACGCGGGGCGCGATGTTAAAGTGTCCGGCAGCTGGCAGCTCGTCGAGTCAAGTAAAGTCCTGCGCCGCCCGGCTTTGGCTGGCCCTGCGCCTGCATTCAAGCCGGCGCCCATCCCCCGCTGGCTCCTAGGCCGCTGCTGCCGCTGCCTCTTCTGAGGGCACCGATCTGTGATGTGCCGTGATCCCATCCGCTGCTCCCGCTGCCTTCAAAACGGGCACAAATCGTGTGGTTGCCACAACAGTTGGAAGCCTCTCAGCTCCCTCGACGGTCCCTCAGTACCACCTCCACCGCTCCCATGCCCTGCTTTGGCTGCTGCTGTTCAAGAGCTGCCGCATCGTCCTAGCCGTGGCTGGGAGGTCCCCTGCTTGCCCCCTGTGTGGCAGCTCCCCACAAGCCCCGCCACGATGCCCCGCCGCGGTGACCTGACCACGACGCCACGCCTTGGCGATGCTGCACTCAGGCCTGAGGAAGATTTTGTTGTGGTCCCTGCGACGCCGGAGATGCAGGCAGAAGCAACCATCCTATCCTCCAATTGTGCTGTCGCCTGGCTCGATGGGGCGCGACTAGATGTCCCCTGCGAGCAGGTGGCGGTTGAGCTCGCCACGGAGCTGGGCGCAAGGCCGGCCAATGTTGAGGTGATCAAGCACTACCCCGAGCAGTTCCTCGTGCGCTTCATGCATCAGCACCACTGCGCCGACGCCGTGTCCCGCGGCCATCTTCGGGGCGCCAGCCACCGCATCTACGTGCGCGAGTGGAGGCTCGAGGCGCACGCGGACAACGAAGACTAGCTTCACCATGTTCGCCTTTGCTTGGAAGGTGTCCCTCTTCACGGCTGGAACAACTACATCGCCACCTTCCTCATCGGCCGCGGTTGCTCGCTTGACTACATCGAGCAGCGGTCTCTCCGCAAGGAAGACTCCAGGGACTTGGCGCTCTGGGCATGGACTTCGAACCCCAGCACCATCCCCAAGGTCAAGTGGCTCACGCTCCCATCCCGTGGCCACCGCCGCCGGGGTAGGCGTGGCCTCCGCCATCGCGTCATCATCCACCTTGATCTCCACGAGGACCACTCCAAGGCCGGCGATGACGACGAGAACCCACCACCTCCAGAAGTGAATGAGTTCACCTGGTACAGGAAGGTGGTCGACGACACCTACATCCCGAGGGATCGTTGTCCTGCTCAGGGGTGCACTGACCGCCGTGTGGACAGACGCGATGACGACGGCCACCGTGACGGAAGGCGTGGCCGTGGCGTCCTCGTGTGGGTTGGGGCGCCAAGGTCCGACGCTCACTCTCCCGCAACCCGCACGAGCGTCAGCACGAGGAGGGCCAAGACCGCAACAGAGACAGGTCCGGTGGACGTCGTCATGATAGTAACTCTGCTGTCGTGGCTGCTCCGCCTGTGTGCCTTGGTGCTGCTACTATCCTGCGTGGCTCGGGCTCAGGCAGTGATGCGCCGGTCCGCGCCCTCGAGCTCCTAGACGCCCGAGTGCCGGTGCTCGGGGCTGCACATGGGCGCAGCCCAACACGCCAGGTGTCTCCCCGTGCCTCCAGGCGCCGCTCCCTGGAGGAAAGGACCCCCCCGACGTCACCCCCTCTTTCTCCAACAACAGTGCTGCCGCCTACCACAATATCCAAGTGAGATGAGTCCAGGCCCTCCCCTCTACTGCAGGTTGCTGCCAATCAGGCCATGTGCGAGCTATGCTCTCCCACGACGATGGTCCGGCCTCTGGTGTCACCATCCAGGCCCCCCGGGTTCCAGTCGTCGCCCACGCCGCCGCTCCCATGCGACGGTCCTCTGCGTCGTACACCATCACCTGCACGTGCCCCAGCCGCTGGCGTCTCCACTACAGCCCTCGCGCCAATCTTTGTGGAACGGCAGATGGGCATCCTCGCCCCACCTGAGTCGCCCCCTCCCAAGCCTCCAGCAGCTCACCGCAAGACCCTGGCAGGTGTCAAGATTTCAACCAAAGGTGGCCTTACCCTACAGAAGATCAAGCACGTCGGCGCCCCAGGTGAGACCATGGCGGCAAAGGCAGCAGAGAAGCTCGTATGCCGGACAATGGGCATCACCAAAAATGGAGAGGACGTGACGGAGGCCATCATTGTTGAGTTCACTGCCAAGTTCAAGGAACAACTAGCCCCTGAAGTGATTCTGGCAATGAGACAGTTCTTCCACCTTGGCGACTCGGCCGTCAATGCCGTCGAAGATGCTCTGATCGACCATGGCGGTGAGGGGGCTTTGGAGTTGGCCCAGGATGGTGGTGCAGCTCAGGAAAACTCCGGATCGCAGCCGGCGTCGGCTTGAACGCCCAGTTTGTTTGATAGTGCAGGACTAGCTTCAGATGTTAATCAAACTACCTACAACGTGGTCAGATGGCGCCTGTGCTGTCTACGTAGTGCTTGTGAGTTGTATCTGTAGTGTGTACTCATGCATTCAATTTGTTTCCTTCCAGTGTTGTCACGCCATGGTGGGGTTTCTTCTACTTGGACATGCCTTTGTACTCTGTGTCTGCTTCAAGACAAATCAATGTGTTACCTACTGTTATCCATGACGATACAACCCATTAACACCCTCAGCTTGAATGTACGAGGTCTAAATTGTCCAGATAGGAGGGCAACAGTGAGTGCCACAATTGCTGCCTCATCGTGCCAAATTGTGTGTTTACAAGAGACGAAGCTCAGTAATGTAGATATGTTTGTCACATCCTTTCTGGGTGGTAACAGACTCAAAAATTTCGCACAACGCCCAGCCACGGAACGAGGGGAGAGATTCTTTTGCTTTGGGATGACAACGTTTTTGAGGTCTCTGACATCACAACTTCAACTTTTTGCCTCTCGGGCAAGGTCCGAATCCGCGCGATCGACGTGTGCTTCAAGTTAACATCCGTATATGGCCCCACTGACTCCGCTAGTAAGGATTCCTTCGTTGCCGAGCTCGCTTCCCACAAGCCTATGGCGGGTGTTGCTTGGCTTGCTATTGGGGACTTCAATCAAATTTATCGTGCACGTGACAAAAACAAGAGAAATGTTAATCGGAGTAGGATCAACCGTTTCCGCGCAACCCTACAATCATGTGAGCTCAAGGAAATCCACCTTCAAAACAGGCGCTTCACCTGGAGTAATGAGCGGGAAACCCAACTTTGTGCAAACTTGACTCTTTTTTTGCAACGCGGATTGGGACACGACCTTCAACACACATGTGTTACACGCCTTGTCGTCTTCCCTTTCCGACCATTGCCCTCTTCTGCTTGCCGACTCCAAGGGGCCTACGGTATCTTTGCCCGGTTTCTTTAATGTGGAACTTAATATATGACGTGGAGAAAGACCACATGTAGTAAAGCCAACAACGGTAGTGACATCCATGGACTTGGTGCTTGCCTCTAGAATACAAAATCGACAGAAATAAATACTTCTATACTAGATGTTTCTGCTGAAGCGAAACTTCATCCCTATTGAAAGTTTGAAAGAAGCTGGCAGATGGAAAAGAGAGGTCCTTTAGATAGCAGACACTAGTGGAAATTCCAAGGAAAATATGCTAAACCACATAGGGCCATGCTGGCTCTTGAGTCAACTGGTCAAATAATAATGTATTTGATTAGGTTGGATGGAAACTTTCATATAAGCATGTAAAAAACAATAAAATGCATATATGTGGTTTGCGCCTTTTTTACGCAAGTTTTTCGGAAGGTGATTCAGGCATGCAGTGCACGATCTGATTCTGCAGTTCAGATTAAAGCATGGCCAAATCATTGCTCTCGGTAATGATAAAGTTCCGAAAATGTACTCAATCGGTAAGAGAACATTTGTGGTATTTTTAGAAGAAATACACAAGAAGTGTCCGACTTCAAATTAAGAATGCTTGAGAAGTGTGTAGAACAATATGACATAGTCTTATAGAACAAACCGAAAGTACAACGATTCATAATTACAAAATAGTAAAACATGGCCTGGACATTGAGCACAAAACATAGGAACATGTTCTATATAAACAATGCTCGTGATGATCAGGATATATGGTTCATTCTGTTGATTTAGTGCACAACACTCCACTTGCCATCGCCATGTCCTCTGTATTCCCTAGAGACCCCTACAACTGAAGGAAATATATAAAAATAATATATAGTCAGCTGCATGATTCATAATGACACCCTCAATAGCAAATTTCTTGAGGCAACTCATAGCGCACAGGCTAACATTGCAAATGCCCTCCAAGCTATGCTGTTGAGTAGACCTTTGATGTTCATAAGAATGTCAATAGTGTCTCATTAGAAGAGGTTAGGCCCCAAGTGCAACCAAAGCATTTGTGAATACATCTCCAAATCAATCTCGCCGGTTCTCAGGTTCCGAGCATAACGCACAAGTGCCATCACCCGGGCCATGGTGTTTTTGCAGGGTGATGGCCAAGGGAAGGCACTCCCACACCATTTGTCAGAACAAGACACACGCTTTCCGCGACACGGTCATAGATCAAGCTCACTTGGCGTGGTGGATAGCAGGTCACGACCCAAGTACTCATATAGATTTAACAGAGTAGTGACCCGGAGCTTCGACTACAATGAGATTGTATCGGCGTTGCAATTGAGGGTAACTAGAACCAACTGCTCATGGATTGAATCCCAAATTCCTAGCTCTCGGTTATTGAGGTTGCACCTAAATATGATGTCGACTTGGTTGTCCTGCAAAACCTTGACAATACAAAATTCAGGCTTGGAGGTGGGGTATTTTCCATGAAGGGGTGTTGTACTAAGCCATTTTGCGAACCAGAATAAAGTGCCCTATCCGTTGCCCACCGTAAATTTAGCATCTAAATTAAAAACCGCCTTGACACTGTGGACCCCGTTTCAAATCTCAGATCCTCTAGGATCAGCTGAGAAGAAGGAAGAGTTTTGTAATTTGGTGTAAAGATCCTCGCCCATAGCCTCGTGTGATTCTGAGAAGGCTTGCAACAACATTTCGTGATAAGCTCTATATTCATCTTCTTGAAACTGAACACCTTAAGCCCACCCCGAGGCTTAGGGTCCAAATGTTTTTCCATCTAACCATAAGATACTTCCATTTCATCACATTCCGGGACCAAAGGTCTCTCCTTCCCGCCCGTTGGGCTGCTGAAAATGACCTTAGTCCCGGTTGGTGGCTCCAACCAGGACTAAAGGAGGCCTAGTCCTGGTTGGAGCCACCAACCGGGACTAAAGGTGCTCACATATAAGGCGAGAGTTGTCGAATTCTTCCCCAACCTCTTCCATTTCTCCCCCACCGCCGACGCCCTGTCCCGACGCCGCCAGGCTGTTCGTCGTCGCCGCCGCCCCCGCCGCCCGTTCTTGTCGTCGCCGCCGCTCCCGAGCCCGTTCTCGTCGTCGCCGCCATCGCCGCCGCCCGTTCTCGTCGTCGCCGCCATCGCCGCCGCCCGTTCTCGTCGTCGTCGCCACCCCCGAGACTGACGTCGCCACTACCCCGAGGCCGTCCCTGCGCGCCTCCTCGTCCTCGCTCCGTCGTCGTCGCCGCCGTCGCCTCCGCCCGTTCTCGTCGTCATCGTCGCCGCCGCCCCGAGCTCGTCCCCGCGCACCTCCTCGTCCTCGCTCTGTCGCCGTCGCCGCTCCTCGCCAGTAAGGCTCCCCCTCCTCTATGTCCCCATCGGCCCAGCGCACCTCCGCCCCTCGCCGGCCCCGGCCTCCACCCATCGCAGCACCGCCACTAGCCCCACACATGTCTACGACGACCCCACAACAGAGTTAATTTTAGTTGACTTAGTTAATTTAGTTGATTAGTTAATTTAGTTGTTTTAGGATATACGAAAGCAGTAGTTAATTTAGTTAGTTAAGTTCTTTTAGTTGTTTTTATTGTTTAGTTGTTTTTATTGTTTAGATGTTTAGTTGTTTTATCGTCGGTCGTGGGTGACGTGATATCGAGGAGTCCCCGACGATCGTTGGTGAGGGAGAGTACCCCCCGACGATCGTCGGTGAGGGAGAGTAGCCCCCGATGATCATCGGTTAGGGAGAGTCCCCAACGATATCGAGGAGTCCCCGATGATCGTTGGTGATGTGGTATGATGTTTAATAGATGTTTAAATGTTTAGTTGCATAGCGTAGCCGTTGAGTCGACAATGCCCGACCAGCATCCTCGTCGTCGACTCGGTGGCAACCACCTGCTTGAGAGGCGCCATGTCCGGGACTGGGCTTCGCCGGGCTAGCACTTGTTGAAGAATTAGGGTCCCGACATCAACACGAAGATTCTTTGGTGGCGGTCGCGTGGACCATTGTTGGTGCAGAGGGTGCCGGCCCTCACGGAGGTGGTACGTCGCCGTGTCAGGGAGGAGGACGAGCACGTCCGACGCTATATGGCTGCGTTGGACGCCAGGTTCTCCAATACCTGGCAGGTTCTTCAGGGATCTCACTCGAGCTATGATCCTGTCATAGTTCCTTCTCTTTGGATGTCCACCGCCTGCGTCGCTAGACATCACCTACATCTATATTAGTGATATTATATAATAATATTCGAGATGTATTAATGATAATATTTGATGATGTATTAGTGATACTATTCGATGATGTATTAGTGATATTATATGATCGTATTGTTGCATTGCCTTGTATTGATTTCCATATCTCATGTTTGTTTATTGCCATGTCATAACATTTGCAGAAACTATGGATCACAGAGACATAAAACAAGAAGAATTGTTAGGAGATATAATCCGCGCCGGAGGTGATCCCTTGGTGTATCTCAACGACACCGATGGTCAGGAAGGAAAGGATGACGGCTCCGGTGATCCAACAATGGAGGAGGCAAGAGATCATGACGGCTCCGGTGACCGAATGGCGGAGGAAGGAGATCATGATCACGGCTCCGGTGACGGAATGGCGGAGCAAGGAGATCATGATCACGGCTCCGATGATCGAACGGAGGAGGGATCCTCAACTATTGCAAAGTCCAACGAGCTAAGGAGACAAGGCCCGAAGAAAAGGTTGCGCCAGGATGAAAGGTTCACGATCACAGAAGTCACGAACGATGGCCAACCAACTGCTCCCAAGCGGACCAAGACACATTTGTACATCAGTGTGGAGTTGTTGTTAGGGACCCTGATGTTTTTATGTCCATGATAGACAGAAAGATGATCTTTGGACCGAGCTGGTGACAAATTTCAGCCTACCGCTAGAGGAGGATTCGAGTAACCCAGTTATAGAGTGAAAGGTCAAGGCGTGGGCTCTTAAGAAGATGACAAAACTATTCAAGAACTGGAAGAAAGAGCAACACAAAGTTTGTCGAGAAAGATGAGACTCCGGGATTCAAAGGTCGATATGAGAAGATAAGAGATCAATGGCCCGAATTCGTGGCCTACAATAAATCGGAGAAGAGTAAGAAAATGTCAGTGACAGACAAGAAAAATGCTGCAGAGAAGAAGTATCACCATCACACGGGGTCAGGTGGCTACTAAAATTCCCGGCCGTTGTGGGACAAAGCTGAGCAATACCTGCTTGCTAAGAATGTCCACCCAGAGACATTGCACTGGCCAGATCGTTCAAGGACATGGTTCTTTGGGGTTGGGGAAACTTTGGACCCAGAAACAGGGAAGTGTGTTTGGATGGACGCGCAACTTGCAATACCCTTCTGGAAGCTTCAGGAAGCAAACAAGGCAGCGCAGGAAGGGACGTTCATTCTCGACAGAGATAAGGACGAGTTGACAGAGGCCCTTGGGAATCCTGAACACCATGGATGAACACGAGGCACATGAGGCTCTATTTCGTGGAAGCATGGGTTTCCCAACAACGGTGGTTATAGAAGCCGAGAGAGAAAGAGGAAACATGAAGCAAGAGAAATGCAGAAGCTCAGTGCGAGATTAGCAAAACTAGAGGAACTTGAGAGCCAGCGAGCTACCGACCAACCATCTGAGCGACACGAAGATCCTTCCTTCGACGCCGCCCCAGAAGCTACCCCATCATCTCAGCGGAGAAACATCATGGCTTCCACAGAGCTCGTTCAGCCTGATTTCACGGCTCCTCGCTACCCCGTGGATAGTATCATGGAGGCTCAACATTGCGAGCTAATGACGAAATGCCAGAACCTGACCTTCAAGGCAGCGGTTGGCTCTGTTCTAGCTCCTCGAGATGAGGGAACTTTCCATTGCCCTCTGATTCCACATGGCTATGCTATTGTGATGGTGGATGAAATAATGGATGGATTTGAGGGGATGGAGCTTGAAAACCCTACTGGTGAAAAGGATATTATTCTTTTGGAAAATGCTTTGAGGAGTACCTGTCTATGGAGAAGGAGTACATCAAACTTCCAAACTAGAAGCCTCAACAGACTCATCCTCCTCCGGCGCGTCAGGGCACTCCGCCTCCTCCTCCTCCTCCTCCTCCTCCTCCGGTGCATCAGGGCACTCCACCCACTACTAGGGAAAACCCTAGTAGTACCGCTCGAAATATGCATGGTAGTAGCGCTGGGTCCAGTGCTACTGCTATCGCGCTACAGCTAAGTTTTATTAGTAGCGCTGGCCTGGCAAGCGCTACTACTATGTGCTATTAACAGTAGCGCTTGCCTGGAAAGCGCTACTGCTAATTATGTGTAGCGCTTGGACGAACGAAGTGCTCTGCTAATCCAGCGCTGCTATTAGATGATTTCCAACGCTACTGCTAGTATTCCTGCTTTCACAGATTTACACCCTCTACGTATTTGTGATGTATTTATACATGATCTATACAGTAGTTTCATCAGATCATCATAATACATCATTGTCATATAAGAACTCCTCCTCATCATCATTTTCGTCAATGAGACATCATATAACAAGTTGGTCACTAGTCATAATTACAACTCCTCCTCATCATCATTATCAACTCTAACACATTGTAGCACATAATAACACATTGTACCTAGGACCTAGTCCTCTCTCATAGGACCTACTCTACCCTCTCTTAGGTACAATATCATAAAACAAGATAGGCCCTGACTCTCCATTATGGAGAACGGAGATCATCCTGTCTCCCATTCTTGGCCGACGCACAATGTTGCTTCCAAATAGCTCTCTATGATTGACCATACATTTTTTCCAATCTTTTATTGTCATGTCTTCATCGGTTTTAGAAATTCGGTATGGATAGGAGTGATGCGTAGGCTGACCTGGCCGTGGTGGCCCTAAGCTCATAACAACAACGCGATCTCTCGGAAACATCAGATGAGCCACACAATCCTTTGGGATTTTCTGTTGAAAAACATAGTAATAATTTTGTAGTTAGTAATGTAGTTTAGTTTTAGAAGAGTTTATGCAAAAGATGCACGGATGTCGTAATAGTAGAAAATCTTACCATGCAATCTCCATGGATGTTATCGTAGTTCACCACATGCACTAGCGGCACGTATTGACCATAATGTGGAGGAGTTTGATAATAGCTATTGTAATTCTCAAGATGACTAAGAAATGCGGTAAGATGATCTTTCTCCTTATAAGTTAATTCTGCTTCATCACTGTAGTAGTAGGTTCTGTCTACCATCTTCCGTACATTTTTTGAAGAATGAAAATAAGCTCCCAATGCAAATAAGTTGTCAACTATTTTTAAATAAACAATATAAATTACTTAATAAATATGGTTGAGAAACTCACATAATAGTAGAACTGGAGGTGTCTCCACATCGACCCAGATGTCGATATTACCTTCAATTTCATATTCCGGACGAATATCAAAGGTGATAATGTTGGAAATATGCCCTAGAGGCAATAAATAAAGTGTTTATTATTATATTTCCTTGTTCATGATAATCATTTATTATTCATGCTATAATTGTATTGATTGGAAACACATTACATGTGTGAGTAAATAGACAACACTTTGTCCCTAGTATGCCTCTAGTCTACTAGCTCGTTGGTCAAAGATGGTCATGGTTTCCTAGCCATAGACATGTGATGTCATTTGATAACGGGATCACATCATTAGGAGAATGATGTGGTGGACAAGACCCAAACTCCAAACGTAGCATATGATCGTGTCAGTTTATTGCTATTGTTTTCTGCATGTCAAGTATATGTTCCTATGACCATGAGATCATGCAACTCATGGACATCGGAGGAGTGCCTTGTGTGTATCATGTTGGAAATATGCCCTAGAGGCAATAATAAAATGGTTATTATTGTATTTCCTAGTTCATGATAATTGTCTGTTATTCATGCTATAATTGTGTTAACCGGAAACCGTAATACATGTGTGAATACATAGACCACAACGTGTCCCTAGTGAGCCTCTATTTGGCTAGCTCGTTGATCAATAGATGGTCACGGTTTCATGGCCATGTACATTGGATGTCGTTGATAACGGGATCACATCATTAGGAGAATGATGTGATGGACAAGACCCAATCCTAAGCATAGCACAAGATCGTGTAGTTCGTTTGCTAAAGCTTTTCAATGTCAAGTGTCGTTTCCTTAGACCATGAGATTGTGTAACTCCCGGATACCGTAGGAATGCTTTGGGTGTGCCAAACATCACAACGTAACTGGGTGGCTATAAAGGTACACTACGGGTATCTCCAAAAGTGTCTGTTGGGTTGACACGAATCGAGACTGGGATTTGTCACTCCGTGTGACAGAGAGGTATCTCTGGGCCCACTCGGTAAGACATCATCATGAGCTCAATGTGACTAAGGAGTTAGTTACGGGATGATGTATTACGGAACGAGTAAAGAGACTTGCCGGTAACGAGATTGAACAAGGTATGGGGATACCGACGATCGAATCTCGGGCAAGTTCCATACCGATAGACAAAGGGAATTGTATACGGGATTGGTTGAATCCTTGACATCGTGGTTCATCCGATGAAATCATCGTGGAGTACGTGGGAGCCAACATGGGTATCCAGATCCCGCTGTTGGTTATTGACCGGAGAGGTGTCTCGGTCACGTCTACGTGTCTCCCGAACCCGTAGGGTCTACACACTTAAGGTTCGATGACACTAGGGTTATAGGGAAATAGTGTACGTGGTTACCGAAGGTTGTTCGGAGTCCCGAATGAGATCCCGAACGTCACGAGGAGTCCCGGAATGGTCCAGAGACAAAGATTGATATATAGGAAGTGAGGTTTTGGTTACCGGAAGTGTTCACGGTGTCTCCGGTAGTGTACCGGGACCACCGGAAGGGTTCCGGGGGTCCACCAAGTGGGCCCACCTGCCCCGAAAGGTTCCATGGGCCAAGAGTGGGAGGGAGCCAGCCCCTAGGTGGGCTGGTGCGCCTCCCACCCCAGCCCAAGGCGCAGCAAGGGTGGAGGGGGCAAACCCTAGGCTTAGATGGGCCTTAAGGCCCACCCTAGGGCGCCTCCACCTCTCCCTGCCCTGGCCGCCGGCCAGATGGGCTTCTGGAGGCTGCCGCCACCCCTAGGGTGGAACCCTAGGGCGCAGCACCTCTCCTCCCCTCCTCCTATATATAGTGGAGGTATTTGGGGCTGCACAACACACGAGTTCATCTCCTCCCTGGTGCAGCCCTACTCCTCCCTCTCCTCGTTCTCCGTAGTGCTTAGCGAAGCTCTGTCGGAGTACCACGCAGCTCCACCGCCACCACGCTGTCGTGTTGCCGGAGCTCTCCCTCAACCTCTCCTCCCTCCTTGCTGGATCAAGGCGTAGGAGACGTCACCGGGCTGCATGTGTGTTGAACGCGGAGGTGTCGTCCGTTCGGCACTTTATCGGATCTACCGCGATCTGAATCGCTGCGAGTACGACTCCATCAACCGCGTTCTAGCAACGCTTCCGCTTAGCGATCTTCAAAGGTATGAAGATCCAATCTCTCCCCGCTCGTTTGCTGGTTTCTCCATAGATAGATCTTGGTGACACGTAGGAAAATTTTGATTTACTACTACGTCTCCCGACATATCAAACGTTGCAACGTAACTGGGTGACTACAAAGGTGCTCTATAGGTATCTCCGAGGGTGTCTATTGGGTTGGCATGGATCAAGACTGGGATTTGTTACTCCGTTTGACTGATAGGTATCTTAGGGCCCACTCGGTAATACACCATCACAATAAGCCTTGCAAGCAATGTGATTAAGTGTTAGTCATGGGATCTTGTATTACGGAACAAGTAAAGAGACTTGCAGGTAATGAGGTTGAACTAGGTATGGAGATAATGACGATCGAATCTCGGGCAAGTAACATACCGAAAAACGAAGGGAACATCATACGAGATTAACTGAATCCTTGACATAGAGGTTCGACCGATAAAGATCTTCGTAGAATATGTAGGAACTAATATGGGCATCTAGGTCCCGCTATTGGTTATTGACCGTAGAGGTGTCTCGGTCATGTCTACATAGTTCTCGAACCCACAGGGTCTGCATAGTTCTCGAACCGTAGAGGTGTCGTCCGTTCGGTACTTGATCAGGACGGATTGTGATTGGATCGCGGGACGCTCGGCGATTTGGATCGCGAAGACGTCTACACCAACCGTGTTTCTTAACACTTCCCGCTTAGTGATCTACAAGGGTATGTAGATCCACTCTCCCTCTCGAACATGCTCATCACCATGGATAGGTCTTGCATGAGCATAGGAAATTTTTTGTTTCCCATGCGACGTTCCCCAACAGTGGCATCATGAGCTAGGTCTATGTCTAAATGAGATCTTGAGTAGAACACAAAGAGTTTGTGGTCATTGATTCTTAGATTGCCTCCTCCCTTGGTTGTGTTTTGGTTCAATGGTAATGTAGGATGAAGCGGCCCGGACCAACATTACTCGTACGCTTACGAGAGACCGGTTCCCTCAATTGCAACTTGTTGCAAAAGATGGCTGGCGGGTGGCAGTTTCTCCTACTTTAGTTGGATCGGATTTGACAAAGGCAGTCCTTGATAAGGTTGAAAATCAACTTATGCATCACCGTTGTGTTTATGGGTAGGTGAGAATTGTTCTTGCTAGATACCCGTAGCAGCCACGTAAAACATGCAACAACAATTAGAGGACGTCTAACTTGTTTTTGCAGGGTATGTTCTGATGCGATATGGACAATTACATGATGTGATATATGTGATGTATGAGATGATCATGTGTTGTATAGAATATCACGATTTGCACGTCGATGAGTACGGCAACCGGTAGGAGCCATAGGGTTGTCTTTAATTATTGTATGACCTGTGTGTCAATCATTAAGCGCTATGTAATGCTTTACTTTATCGCTAAACGGTAGCAATAGTAGTACGAGCTTGGTGGGCGCGACAACCCTGATGGCGACACAATGATGGAGATCATGGTGTTATGCCGGTGACGATGGAGATCATGCCGGTGCTTTAAGGATGGAGATCAAAAGCACCAGTTCATGGCCATATCATGTCAGTTATGATTTGCATGTGATGTTAATCCTTTTATGCACCTTGTTTTGCTTAGGACGACGGTAGCATTATATGGTGATCCCTCACTTAAATTTCAAGATGAATTGTGTTCTCCCCGAGTGTGCACCGTTGTGAAAGTTCGTCGTGTCGAGACACCACGTGATGATCGGGTGTGATAGGCTCTACGTTCACATACAATGGGTGCAAGCCAGTGTTGCACATGCAGAACACTCGGGTTAAACTTGATGAGCCTAGCATGTACAGACATGGCCTTAGAATGCAAGAGACCGAAAGGTCGAACATGAGTCATATAGTAGATATGATCAACATGATGATGTTCACCATTGAAACCACCTCAACTCATGTGATGATCGGACTTGAGTTGGTGAATTTGGATCATGTGACACTCAGATGACCTGAGGGATGTCAATTTGAGTGGGACCTTTAGTAATTTGATTAACTAAACTCATTATCTTGAACAATAGTCTAAGTAACCTTTGCATTTTTATGTTGTAGATCAATGGCTCGCGCAGTAGCACCCCTCAATTTTAATGCGTTCCTAGAGAAAGCTAAGTTGAAAGATGATGGAAGTAACTTTGTTGACTGGGCCCGTAATCTGAGGATTATCCTCATGGCTTCCCAGAAATCATATGTCCTTGATGCACCTCTTGGTGACCAACCAGAAGACATGTCATCCGAAGACGTTAAGAACGCTTGGGAGGCATGTTCTGGAGATTACTCAATAGTTCAGTGTGCAATATTGTATGGCTTAGAACGGGGACTTCAAAGACGTTTTGAACGTCATGGAGCACATGAGATGTTCCAGGAGTTAAAGATTATCTTTCAGAAGAATGCCCGAATCGAGAGGTATGAGACCTCCGATAAGTTCTATGCTTGCAAGATGGAGGAGAATGGGTCTATCAGTGAAAATATAGTCAGAATGTCTGGGTATTCAACTCGTCTAGGGGAGTTGGGAGTTGCCCTTCTGCCAGAGGCGATCGCTGACAGAGTTCTTCAATCACTACCACCTAGTTACAAGAGCTTTGTGATGAACTATAACATGCACGGGATGAACAAGTCAGTCGCCGAGCTATTTGTGATGCTAAAAGTCGCTGAGTCTGAAATCCAGAAAGAACATCAAGTGTTGATGGTCAATAAAACCACTAGTTTCAAGAAGAATGGCAAGGGCAAGGGCAACAAGGGTAAAACCAAGAAGGATGGCAAAGCAGTTGCTACTCCTGTAAAGAAGCCAAAGCATGGACCCAAGCTAGAAACTGAGTGCTTTCATTGCAAGGGAACTGGTCACTGGAAGCGGAGCTGCCCCAAGTACCTGACTGACAAGAAGGCGGCCACTAACAAACAAGGTATATATGATATACATGTTATTGATGTGTACCTTACTAGCTCTCGTTGTAGTGCCTAGGTATTTGATACCGGTTCGGTTGCTCATATCTGCAACTCAAAACAGGAACTACGGAATAGACGAAGGCTGGCAAAGGATGAAGTGACGATGCGCGTGGGAAATGGTTCCTAGGTTGATGTGATCGCCTTCGGCACGCTCTCTCTTCGATTACCATCGAGATTAGTGATGAACCTAAATAATTGTTATTTAGTGTCTGCGTGAAGCATGAACATTGTATCTGGATCTTGTTTATTGTGAGACGGTTACTCATTTAAATCAGAGAATAAAGGTTGTTCTATTTATATGAGGAATATCTTTTATGGTCATGCACCCAATGTGAGGGGTTTATTCATATTGAATCTTGATAGTGATGATACAAATGTTCATAACATTGATGCCAAAAGATGTAGAGTAGATAATGATAGTACCACTTTCTTATGGCACTGCCGTTTAGGTCATATTGGTGTAAAACGCATGAGGAAGCTCCATGCTGATGGACTTTTGGAGTCACTTGATTTTGAATCACTTGACACATGTGAACCATGCCTCATGGGCAAGATGACTAAAATGCCGTTCTTTGGAACAATGGAACGGGCAAATGACTTATTGGAAATCATACATACTGATGTATGCGGTCCAATGAATGTTACAGCACATGGTGGATATCATTATTTTCTCACCTTCACTGATGACTTAAGTAGATATGGGTATATTTACTTAATGAAACACAAGTCTAAAACGTTTGAAAAGTTCAAGCAATTTTAGAGTGAAGTTGAGAATCATCGTAACAAAAAGATTAAATTTCTGCGATCTAATCGAGGAGGTGAATATGTGACTTATGAGTTTGGCAGTCACTTAAGACAGTGTGGAATTGTTTCACAGTTGACACTGCCTGGAACACCACAACATAATAGTGTGTCCGAACGTCGTAATCGAACCTTATTAGATATGGTGCGTTCTATGATGTCTCTTGCTGATTTGCCACTATCGTTTTGGGGTTGTGCATTAGAGATAGCTGAATTCACTTTAAATAGGGCACCATCAAAATCTGTTGAGACAAGGCCATATGAACTATGGTTTGGGAAGAGGCCAAAGTTGTTGTTTCTTAAAGTTTGGGGATGGGATGCTTATGTCAAAAGGCTACAGCCTGAAAAGCTGGAACCCAAAGCGGAGAAATGCGTCTTCATAGGATACCCGAAAGAGACAGTCGAGTATACCTTCTATCTAAGATCCGAAGGCAAAGTGTTTGTCGCTAAGAACGGAACATTTCTTCAGAAAGAGTTTCTCTCGAAAGAATTGAGTGGGAGGAAAATAGAGCTTGATGAGGTTATTGAACCTTTACTTCAACCTGAGAGTAGCGCAACGCGGAAAGATGTTTCTATGGAGCCTACGACAGTTGAATAGGAAGTTAATGATGATGATCATGAAGTTTGAGATCAAGTTACTATTGAACCTCGTAGGTCGACAAGGGCGCGTACTGCTCCTGAGTGGTATGGCAACCCTGTCTTGGAGGTCATGTTGGTGGACAACAATGGACCTACGTGCTATGGAGGAGCGGTGATGGGCCCAGATTCCGAGAAATGGTTAGAGGCCATGAAATCCGAGATGGGATCCATGTATGAAACAAAGTATGGACTTTGGAAGTATTGCCTCAAGGGTGAAAGGCCATTCAGAACAAATGGATCTTTAAGAAGAAGACAGACGCGGACGGTAACGTCACTGTCTATAAAGCTCGACTTGTGGCAAAGGGTTTTTCACAAGTTCAAGGAGTTGACTACGATGAGACATTCTCACCCATAGCAATGCTTAAGTCTGTCAGAATCATGTTCGCAATAGCTGCTTATTTCGACTATGAAATTTGGCAGATGGATGTCAAAACAGCATTCCTCAACGGTTTCCTTGAGGAAGAGTTGTATATGATGCAACCAGAAGGTTTTGTCGATCCAGAGAATGCTGACAAAGTTTGCAAACTCCTGCGATCCATTTATGGGCTGGTGCAAGCACCTCGGAATTGGAATAAACGCTTTGATGAGGTGATCAAAGTGTTTGGGATTATACGAGTTTATTGAGAAGCTTGTATTTACAAGAAAGTGAGTGGGAGCTCTATAGCGTTTCTAATATTATATGTAGATGACATATTGCTGATTGGAAACAATATAGAAATGTTGGAAAGCGTGAAGGAATATTTGAACAAGTGTTTTTCAATGAAGGACCTCGGAGAAGCTGCTTTCATATTAGGAATTAAGATCTATAGAGATAGATCGAGACGCTTAATAGCACTTTCACAGAGCACATACCTTGATAAAGTTTCGAAGAAGTTCAAAATGGATCAGTCCAAGAAGAGGTTCTTGCCTATATTCCAAGGTGTGAAGTTGAGTAAGACTCAATGTCCAGTGACTGGAGAAGATAGAGAAAAGATGAGTGTCATCCCCAATGCTTCAGCCATAGGCTCTATCTGTTGGGAATACGCCCTAGAGGGAATAAATAAAGTGTTTATTATTATATTTCCTTGTTAATGATAATCATTTATTATCCATGCTATAATTGTATTGATTGGAAACATATTACATGTGTGGGTAAATAGACAACACTTTGTCCCTAGTGTGCCTCTAGTGAACTAGCTCGTTGATCAAAGATGGTAAAGGTTTCCTAGCCATTGACATGTGATGTCATTTGATAACGGGATCACATCATTATAAGAATGATGTGATGGACAAGACCCAAACTAAAAATGTAGCGTATCATCGTGTCAAGTATATGTTCCTATGACCATGAGATCATGCAACTCACGGACACTGGAGGAGTGCCTTGTGTGTATCAAACATTGCAACGTAACTGGGTGACTATAAAGGTGCTCTACAGGTATCTCCGAGGGTGTCTGTTGAGTTGGCATGGATCAAGACTGGGATTTGTTACTCCTTGTAACGGAGAGGTATCTCAGGGCCCACTCGGTAATACAACATCACAATAAGCCTTGCAAGCAATGTGAATAAGTGTTAGTCATAGGATCTTGTATTATGGAATGAGGAAAGAGACTTTCTTGTAACGAGGTTGAACTAGGTATGGAGATACCGACGATCGAATCTCGGGCAAGTAACATGCCGAAGAACAAAGGGAACATTATACGGGATTAACTGAATCGTTGACATAGAGGTTCGACCGATAAAGATCTTCATAGAATATGTAGGAACCAATATGGGCATCCAGGTCCCGCTATTGGTTATTGACCATAGTGGTGTCTCGGTCATGTCTACGTAGTTCTCGAACCCGCAGGGTCTGCACTCTTAAGGTTTGGTGACGTTTCGGTAGTGTAGAGTTATGTATGGTGGTGACCGAAGGTTGTTCGGAGTCCCGGATGAGATCCCGGACGTCACGAGGAGCTCCGGAATGATTCAGAGGTAAATATTCATATAAGGGAAGTCCTGTTTTGGTCGTCGGAAAAGTTTCTGGCTAATCGGTAGTGTACCGGGAGTGCCGCTAGTGTACCGGGAGGGGTATTTCGACCCAAGAGGCTTCATGGTATGTGGGAGAGTGAATACCAGCCCTTTGTGGTCTGGTGGAAATCCCACACAAGGCCCATGCAGATAGGGAAGAAAATCCCAAACGGAAAAAGGTGGGAAAAGGCCAACAAGGAGGAATCCTAGTCCTACTAGGATTGGAGGAGGAATCCTCCTCTCCTCCCACTTAGGCTGAACCAAGGAAGGCTTGGCCCCTGCGCCAAGGCCTCTCCTGCATCCCTCTTATATATACTGGAGGTTTTAGGGTTTTTGCACAGAATTTTCAGCCACGTGCTACCCGTTCCTCCAGTGCATAGTTTCTCCTCTAGATCGGATTTCTGAAGTGCTTAGGCGAAGCCCTGCCGGAATAGCTCCACACACCATCGCCGGAGCGCCGTCACGCTGCCGGAGAACTCTTCTCCCTCTTCGCTCCCTCTTGGAGGATCAAGAAGGCGGAGATCGTCATCAAGCTGTACGTGTGCTGAACGTGGAGGTGTCGTCCGTTCGGCGCTAGATCAGAAGGACCATGATCGTGTTCGCGGGACGGATCGTTATTGGATCGTGGGACGAATCATGATTGGATCGCCGGACGAATCGTGATTGTATCCCGGGACGGATCGTGATTGGATCGCGGGACGCTCGGCGATTTGGATCACGAAGACGTTCGACTAGACCAACCGCGTTGCTTAACGCTTCCCGCTTAGCGATCTACAAGGGTATGTATATCCACTCTCCCTCTCGTAGATTCTCATAGCCATGGATAGGTCTTGTGTGAATGTAAGAATTTTTTTGTTTCCCATGCAACGTTCCCCAGTAGTGGCATCATGAGCTAGGTCTATGTGTAGATGAGATCTCGAGTAGAACACAAAGAGTTTGTGGGCGTTGATGCTTAGATTGCTTCCTCCCTTGGTCGTGTTTTGGTTCAGCGGTATTGTGAGATGAAGCGGCCCGGACCAACATTACTCGTACGCTTACGAGAGACCGGTTCCCTCAACCGCAACTTGTTGCATAGATGGCTTGCGGGTGCCAGTTTATCTCACTTTAGTTGGATCGGATTCGACAAAGGCAGTCCTTGAGAAGGTTGAAAAGCAACTGGTGTATCACCATTGTGGTTTTTGCGTAGATGAGAATTGTTCTTGCTAGATACCCGTAGCAGCCACGTAAAACCTGCAACAACAATTAGAGGACGTCTGACTTGTTTCTGCAGGGTATGTTGTGATGTGATATGGCCAATTACATGATGTGATATATGTGATGTATGAGATGATCATGTGATGTATAGATTATCACGACTTGCATGTCGATGAGTACGGCAACCGATAGGAGCCATAGGGTTGTCTTGAATTATTGTATGACCTGCGTGTCAATCATTAAGCGCTATGTAATGCTTTACTTTATCGCTAAACGGTAGAAATAGTAGTAGAAGCATGTTGGGCGCGACAACCTCGATGGCGACATGTTGATGGAGATCAAGATGATGGAGATCATGGTGTCGTGCCCGTGACGATGGAGATCATGCTAGTGCTTTCTAGATGGAGATCAAAAACGCAAGTTCATGGCCATATCATGTCACTTATGATTTGCATGTGATGTTAATCCTTTTATGCACCTTGTTTTGCTTAGGACGAAGGTAGCATTATAAGGTTATCCCTCACATAAATTTCAAGATCAATTGTGTTCTCCCTGAGTGTGCACCGTTGCGAAAGTTTGTCGTGTCGAGACACCACGTGATGATCGGGTGTGATAGACTCTACGTTCACATACAACGGGTGCAAGCCAGTGTTGCACGTGCAGAACACTCGGGTTAAACTTGATGAGGCTAGCATGTACAGACATGGCCTCGGAACACAAGAGACCGAAAGGTCGAACATGAGTCATATAGTAGATATGAGCAATATGATGATGTTCACCATTGAAGCCACCTCAACTCACGTGATGATCGGACTTGAGTTGGTGAATTTGGATCATGTGACACTCAGATGACCTGAGGGTGTCAATTTGAGTGGGAGCTTTAGTAATTTGATTACCTAAACTCATTATCTTGAACAATAGTTTAAGTAACCTTTGCATATTTATGTTGTAGGTCAATGGCTCGCGTAGTAGCACCCCTGAATTTTAATGCGTTCCTAGAGAAAGCTAAGTTGAAAGATGATGGAAGTAACTTTGTTGACTGGGCCCGTAATCTGAGGATTATCCTCACGGCTTCCCAGAAATCATATGCCCTTAATGCACCGCTTGGTGACCAACCAGAAGACATGACCTCCGAATACGTTAAGAACGCTTGGGAGGCACGTACTGGAGATTACTCAATAGTTCAGTGTGCAATATTGTATGGCTTAGAACCGGGACTTCAAAGACGTTTTGAATGTCATGGAGCATATGAGATGTTCCTGGAGTTGAAGATTATGTTTCAGAAGAATGCCCGGATCGAGAGGTATGAGACCTCCGATAAGTTCTATGCTTTCAAAATGGAGGAGAATGGGTCTATCAGTGAGCATATACTCAGAAAGTCTGGGTATTCAACTTTCCTAGCGGATTTGGGAATTGCCCTTCCGCCTGAGGCGATCACTGACAGAGTTCTTCAATCACTGCCACCTAGTTACAAAAGCTTTGTGATGAACTATAACATGCATGGGATGAACAAGTCAGTCACCGAGCTGTTTGCGATGCTAAAAGTCGCTGAGTCTGAAATCCAGAAAGAATATCAAGTGTTGATGCTCAATAAAACCACTAGTTTCAAGAAGAAAGGCAAGGGCAAGGGCAAGAAGGGTAAACCCAAGAAGGATGGCAAAGCAGTTGATACTCTTGTAAAAAAGCCTAAGCATGGAGCTAAGCCAGAAACTGAGTGTTTTCATTGCAAGGGAACTGGTCACTGGAAGCGGAACTGCCCCAAGTACATGGCTAACAAGAAGGCGGCCAACGACAAACAAGGTATATGTGATATACATGTTATTGATGTGTACCTTACTAGCTCTCGTTGTAGTGCTTGGGTATTTGATACCGGTTCGGTTGCTCACATTTGCAACTCAAAACAGGAACTACGAAGTAGACGAAGGCTGGCAAAGGATGAAGTGACGATACACATGGGAAATGGTTCCAAGGTTGATGTGATCGCTGTCGGCACGCTCTCTCTTTGATTACCATCGGGATTAGTGATGAACCTGAATAATTGTTATTTAGTGCCTACGTTAAGCATGAACATTATATCTGGATCTTGTTTATTGCGAGACGGTTACTCATTTAAATCAGAGAACAAAAGTTGTTCTATTTATATGAGTAATATCTTTTATGGTCATGCACCCAATGTGAGGGGTTTATTCATATTGAATCTTGATAGTGATGACACACATGTTCATAACATTGATGCCAAAAGATGTAGAGTTGATAATGATAGTACCACTTTCTTATGGCACTGCCATTTAGGTCATATTGGTGTAAAACGCATGAGGAAGCTCCATGCTGATGGACTTTTGGAGTCACTTGCTTTTGAATCACTTGAGACATGTGAACCATGCCTCATGGGCAAGATGACTAAAACGCCGTTCTCTGGAACAATGGAACGGGCGAGTGACTTATTGGAAATCGTACATACTGATGTGTGCGCTCCAATGAATGTTACAGCGCGTGGTGGATATCTTTATTTTCGCACCTTCACTAATGACTTAAGTAGATATGGGTATATTTACTTAATGAAACACAAGTCTAAAACGTTTGAAAAGTTCAAGAAATTTCAGAGTGAAGTTGAGAATCATCGTAAGAAGAAGATTAAATTCTTGCGATCTGATCGAGGAGGTGAATATCTGAGTTATGAGTTTGCCAGTCACTTAAGACAGTGTGGAATTGTTTCACAGTTGACACCGCCTGGAACACCACAGCGTAATGGTGTGTCCGAACGTCGTAATCGAACCTTATTTGATATGGTGCGTTCTATGATGTCTCTTGCTGATTTGCCACTATCGTTTTGGGGTTATGCATTAGAGACAGCTGCATTCACTTTAAATAGGGCACCATCAAAATCCGTTGGGACGACGCCATATGAACTATGGTTTGGCAAGAGGCCAAAGTTGTCATTTCTTAAAGTTTGGGGATGTGATGCTTATGTCAAAAAGCTTCAGGCTGAAAAGCTGGAACCCAAAGCGGAGAAATGCATCTTCATAGGATACCCGAAAGAGACAGTCGGGTATACCTTCTATCTTAGATCCGAAGGCAGAGTGTTTGTCGCTAAGAATGAAACATTTCTTGAGAAAGCTTTTCTCTCAAAAGAATTGAGTGGGAGGAAAATAGAGCTTGATGAGGTTATTGAACCTTTACTGCAACCAGAAAGTAGCGCAGCACAGAAAGGTGTTTCTATGGAACCTATGATGGTAGAAGAGGAAGTTAATGATGATGATCATGAAGCTTCAGATCAAGCTACTATTGAACCTCGTAGGTCAACAAGGGCGCATAATACTCTTGAGTTGTACGACAGCCCTGTCTTGGAGGTCATGTTGTTGGATAAAAATGAACCTACGAGCTATGGAGGAGGAGTGATGGGCCCGGGTTCCGAGAAATGGTTAGAGGCCATGAAATACGAGATTGGATCCATGTATGAAAACAAAGTATGGACTTTGGAAGTATTACCTAAAGGGCTAAAGGCCATTCAGCACAAATGGTTCTTTAAGAAGAAGATGGACGTGGACAGTAATGTCAACGTCTATAAAGCTCGACTTGTGGCAAAGGGTTTTTCACAAGTTCAAGGAGTTGACTACGATGAGACATTCTCACCCGTAGCGATGCTGAAGTCTGTCAGAATCATGTTGGCAAGAGCTGCTTATTTCGATTATGAAATTTGGCAGATGGATGACAAAATGATGTTCCTCAATGGTTTCCTTGAGTAAGAGTTGTATATGATGCAACCAGAAGGTTTTGTCCATCCAGAAAATGCTGACAAAGTTTGCAAACTCGAGCGATCCATTTATGGGCTGGTGCAAGCATCTCGGAGTTGGAATAGGCGCTTTGATGAGGTGATCAAAGCATTTGAGTTTATACAAGTTTATGGAGAAGCTTGTAATTACAAAAAAGTGAGTGGGACCTCTATAGCGTTTCTAATATTATATGTGGATGACATATTGCTGATTGGAAACAATATAGAAATGCTGGAAAGCGTGAAGGAATATTTGAACAAGAGTTTTTCAATAAAGGACCTAGGAGAAGCTGCTTTCATATTAGGCATTAAGATCTATAGAGATAGATTGAGACGCTTAATAGCACTTACCTTGATAAAGTTTTGAAGAAGTTCAAAATGGATCAGTCCAAGAAGGGGTTCTTGCCTGTGTTACAAGGTGTGAAGTTGAGTAAGACTCAATGCCTAGTGACTGCAGAAGATAGAGAAAAGATGAGTGTCATCCCCTATGCCTCAGCCATAGGCTTTATCATGTATGCAATGCTGTGCACAAGACCTGATGTCAGCCTTGCCATAAGTATGGCCGGAAGGTTTCAAAGTGATCCTGGAATGGAGCACTGGGCAGCGGTCAAGAATATCCTTAAGTATCTTAAATGGACTAGGGAAATGTTTCTCGTTTATGGAGGTGATGAAGAGCTCGTCGTAAAGGCTTACGTCGATGCAAGCTTTGACACTGATTCGGATGACTCTAAGTCACAACGGGATACGTGTTTATTCTAAACGGGGGAGCGGTAAGCTGGTGCAGTTCCAAGCAAAGCGTGGTAGCCGATTCTACATGCGAAGCAGAGTACATCGCAGCCTCGTAGGCGCAAAGGAAGGTGTCTGGATGAAGCAATTCATGACAGATCTTGGAATAGTGCCCAATGCACTGAATCCAATGACTCTGTTCTGTGACAACACTGGTGCCATTGCTCTCGCCAAGGAACCAAGGTTTCACAAGAGGACCAGACACATAAAGCGACGCTTCAACTCCATCCGTGATTACATCGAGGAGAAGGACATAAATATTTGCAAAGTACACACGGATCTGAATGTTGCAGACCGTTGACTAAACCTCTTCCAAGGGCTAAACATGATCAACACCAGAACTGCATGGGTGTTCGATTCATTACAGTGTAAATCACATAGTGATGTGAACTAGATTATTGACTCTAGTGCAAGTGGGATACTGTTGGAAATATGCCCTAGAGGCAATAAATAAAGTGTTTATTATTATATTTACTTGTTCATGATAATCGTTTATTATCCATGCTATAATAGTATTGATTGGAAACACATTACATGTGTGGGTAAATAGACAACACTTTGTCCCTAGTATGCCTCTAGTGAACTAGCTCGTTGATCAAAGATGGTCAAGGTTTCCTAGCCATTGACATGTGATGTCATTTGATAACGGGATCACATCATTAGAAGAATGATGTGATGGACAAGACCCAAACTACAAACGTAGCATATGATCGTGTCAGTATATTGCTACTGTTTTCTGCATGTCAAGTATATGTTACTATGACCATGAGATCATGCAACTCACGGACACCGGAGGAGTGCCTTGTGTGTATCAAACTTCAGAACGTAACTGGGTGACTATAAAGGTGCTCTACAGGTATCTCCGAGGGTGTCTGTTGAGTTGGCATGGATCAAGACCGAGATTTGTTACTCCGTGTAACGGAGAGGTATCTCAGGGCCCACTCGGTAATACAACATCAAAACAAGCCTTGCAAGGAATGTGACTAAGTGTTAGCCACGGGATCTTGTATTACAGAACGAGTAAAGAGACTTGCCGGTAACGAGGTTGAACTAGGTATGGAGATACCGACGATCGAATCTCGGGCAAGTAACATAGCGAAGAACAAAGGGAACATTATACGGGATTAACTGAATCCTTGACATAGAGGTTCGACCGATAAACATCTTCGTAGAATATGTAGGAACCAATATGGGCATCCAGGTCCCGCTATTGGTTAATGACCGTAGAGGTGTCTCGGTCATGTCTACATAGTTCTCGAACCCATAGGGTCTGCACACTTAAGGTTTAGTGACGTTTCGGTGGTGTAGAGTTATGTATGGTGGTTAAAGAAGGTTGTTAGGAGTCCCGGATGAGATCCCGGGCGCCACTATGAGCTCCGTGACGGTCCGGAGGTAAAGATTAATATATGGGAAGTCCTGTTTTGGTCGCCGGAAAAGTTTTGGGCTAATCGGTAGTGTACCGGGAGTGCCGGTAGTGTACTGGGAGACCACCGGGAGGGGTATTTCGACCCAAGAGGCTTCATGGGCTGTGGGAGAGTGAATACCAGCCCTTTGTGGGCTGGTGGAAATCCCACACAAGGCCAATGTGGCTAGGGAAGAAAAGCCCAAAGGCAAAAAGGTGGAAAAAGGCCAAAATGGAGGAATCCTAGTCCTACTAGGATTGGAGGAGGAATCCTCCTCTCCTCCCACTTCGGCCGAACCAAGGAGGGCTTGGCCCTTGCACCAAGGCCTCTCCTCCCTCCCTCTTATATATACTGGAGGTTTTAGGGTTTTTGCACAGAATTTTCAGCCACGTGCTACCCGTTCCTCCAGTGCACAGTTTCTCCTCTAGATCGGATTTTTGCAGTGCTTAGGCGAAGCCCTGCCGGAATAGCTCCACCACCATCGCCGGAGTGCCATCATTCAGCCGGAGAATTCTTCTTCCTCTCCGCTCCCTCTTGCTGGATCAAGATGGCGGAGATCGTCATCAAATTGTACGTGTGCTGAATGCGGAGGTGCCGTCCGTTCGGCGCTAGATCAGAAGGACCGTGATCGTGTTCGCGGGACATATCATGATTGGATCGCGGGACGGATTGTGATTGGATCGTGGGACCGATCGTGATTGGATTGTGGGATGGATCGTGATTGGATCGTGGGACGCTCGGCGATTTGGATCGCGAAGACATTCAAATACACCAACCGCGTTTCTTAACGCTTCCCGCTTAGCGATCTACAAGGGTATGTAGATCCACTGTCCCTCTCGTAGATGCTCATCACCATGGATAGCTCTTGTGTGAACATAGGAAATTTTTTGTTTCCCATGCAACGTTTCCCAACACTATCATGTATGGAATGTTGTGCACAAGACCCGATGTCATCCTTGCCATAAGTATGGCCGGAAGGTTTCAAAGTGATCCTGGAATGGAGCACTGGGCAGCGGTCAAGAATATCCTTAAGTATCTGAAAAGGACTAAGGGAATGTTCTCGTTTATGGAGGTGATGAAGAGCTCATCGTAAAGTGGTACGTCGATGCAAGCTTTGACACTGATCCGGATGACTCTAAGTCACAACGGGATACGTATTTATTCTCAACGGGGGAGCGGTAAGCTGGTGCAGTTCCAAGCAAAGCGTGGTAGCCGATTCTACATGCGAAGCGGAGTACATTGCAACCTCGAAGGCGGCAAAGGAAGGTGTCTGGATGAAGCAATTCATGACAGATCTTGGATTAGTGCCCAATGCGCTGAATCCAATGACTCTGTTCTGTGACAACACTTGTGCCATTGCTCTCGCCAAGGAACCAAGGTTTCACAAGAGGACCAGACACATAAAGCGACGCTTCAACTCCATCCGTGATTACATCGAGGAGAAGGACATAAATATTTGCAAAGTGCACACGGATCTGAATGTTGCAGACCCGTTGACTAAACCTCTTCCAAGGGCTAAACATGATCAACACCAGAACTGCATGGGTGTTCGATTCATTACAATGTAAATCACATAGTGATGTGAACTAGATTATTGATTCTAGTGCAAGTGGGATACTGTTGGAAATATGCCCTAGAGGCAATAAATAAAGTGTTTATTATTATATTTACTTGTTCATGATAATCGTTTATTATCCATGATATAATTGTATTGATTGGAAACACATTACATGTGTGGGTAAATAGACAACACTTTGTCCCTAGTATGCCTCTAGTGAACTAGCTCGTTGATCAAAGATGGTCAAGGTTTCCTAGCCATTGACATGTGATGTCATTTGATAACGGGATCACATCATTAGAAGAATGATGTGATGGACAAGACCCAAACTACAAACGTAGCATATGATCGTGTCAGTTTATTGCTAGTGTTTTCTGCATGTCAAGTATACGTTACTATGACCATGAGATCATGCAACTCACAGACACCGGAGGAGTGCCTTGTGTGTATCAAACATCACAACATAACTGGGTGACTATAAAGGTGCTCTACAGGTATCTCCGAGGGTGTCTGTTGAGTTGGCATGGATCAAGACTGGGATTTGTTACTCCGTGTAATGGAGAGGTATCTCAGGGCCCACTCGGTAATACAACATCAAAACAAGCCTTTTATATATACTAGAGGTTTTAGGGTTTTTGCACTAGATTTTCAGCCATGTGCTACGCGTTCCTCTAGTGCATAGTTTCTCCTCTAGATCAGTTTTCTGCAGTGCTTAGGCGAAGCCCTACCGGAATTGCTCCACCACCATCGCCGCAGCGCCGTCATGCTGTCGGGGAACTCGTCTACCTCTCCTCTCCCTCTTGCTGGATCAAGAAGGCAAAGATCGTCATCAAGCTATACGTGTGCTGAACGCGGAGGTGCCGTCCGTTCGGTACTTGATCGAAGACGTTTGACTACACCAACCGCGTTTCTTAACGCTTCCCGCTTAGCGATCTATAGGGGTATGTAGATCCACTCTCCCTCTCGTAGATGCTCATCACGATGGATAGGTCTTGCGTGAGCGTAGGAAATTTTTTGTTTCCCATGCGACGTTCCCCAAAAGATAAGCATATTAGGCTCAATGCATAAGCCTTGCATAGTTCTCTCCAAGTTTTGCATTCAAAATAGCAGTAGGTGTCTACATGGTACAATTTTACCACAAAAGTAAAACCATGCTCGGTCCTCAAGTGAACTATCTTTACGTCCATATCTTTTTTAGTATTGAAACCAATCTTATCCAAGACAGCAATTCTTGCATGGCAAGGGATACGCTAGTGGAATAGTAAAAAATTAAAATTATAAGTTGAAGCAAAAAAAGCAGAAGTCATGCTTAATTACGAAAAAAGACTCGTCGTTGTGACTTACTGTATCCACTTTGAAGGTCTCATCCAGCATGATGCTGAAGCACCTACCATCAATTAGGAAAGGCTTGTCACACATGCCGCGCTCGTATTTGCAGTATTCGCACATAGCAAATTCCCTTTCGTCGTTAGACATTTCCTATGTTCATAGTTGAAACATTTAAAATTGATCGAAGGAAACTACGAGAAAACTGATCAACACGCAGATCAGTATTACTCAATATTCAATGGGTTGACTTTAGGTCTGTCGAGTCTTTCCTTCCTAAACTCTCATCTCACGTATATGGTGGGCACTCCCTTTGATATTGCGACAGTCGGTGATTGTGGCTCCTCCATTCCTCCCAGAGTGCATTACACCAAAATGTCTAGTACACTAGAACGAAGGAGAAGCGACCCCCACGACAATAGTCGGGATTCTTCCTCTCTCATATATATATTTATATATATATATATATGGTGGACACTCTCTCTCACTGAAAGAAACACAAGAAGCCGAAACAGACCTAAAGTCAACAGGTTCCATATAACATGAGAAAAACTAAATCATAAAACAAATTAGTATTCAAATTAGCATGCATTCAATAAGCAAAACCAAATCATCTCTTGCGTCCGTACATCATCGAATAGTATCATTAATACATCTCGAATAGTATCATACATATAACATCACTAATACAATTAGAACATAGCGAACGACGGGTATCGGTGTGGGCGGTGGACACCCAAAGAGAAGGAACCATCACAGGATCATAGCTCGGGTGAGATCCCTAAAGAACCTGCCAGGTATTGGAGAACCTGGCGTCCAATGCAGCCATATAGCGTCGGACGTGCTCGTCCTCCTCCCTAACACGGCGACGTATCACCTCCTCAGGGGCCGGCTCCCTCTGCACCGATAGTGGCCCACGCGACCGGCACCAAATAACCTCCAGGTCGACGACGGGTTGCATCCTCACCAAGTTGCGCGCCCCAGAAGGTAGGACCTCGTAGTACCAGCCCGGCGAAGCCTAGTCCCGGACATGGCCCCTATAATCAAGCAGGCCTCCTCCGCCGAATCGACGACGAGGATGCGGGCCAGGCATCGTCGACGTCAGGAACAAATGCTTAATTATGAAAAGAAAATTAATAAACTTCTAAACTTAATATATGTACTACAAAAACTAAATTAGATCATTATTATTCATCACGGGTTGACTATCGGTCTGTCGGGATTCTCCTTCCTCTCTCATATATGGTGGACACTCAAAATGTCATTTAATTCTCTTTCTAGCAAATCTGGATCACTCGATATTTCCTACATATTCTAGCACAAGTCATTCTAAAATTCATGAAAAAATCCGGCATGACCTTTACTAAAATAGGACATATCGAGCGCGTGAAATTTACCGGAACGGAAATGAATCAACACTCCAGCAAAACATAGGGCACTGTGAGGTGTTCCTTACAAACATAGGCCACTTGGGCAAGCACTAGTACTACAGAACACTACATATCACATATTCCATGAAAATTGTCACAACTACTCATGTAGCTACTACTCTACTACAACTATCAAAACATCTACATCGTCATCGAGATGGGGATTTGGCTGGTCTCACCTCGAGGTCAGAGGTGATCGGTGATGGGGACGACGGCAGGGATGATGCAGGGGCTCCTTGATTTCTGCAAAAACAAAATATAAACAAAAACATTATTATCCTCATCTTAGGACTTAGTGAAACCCTATGTCTAAAACATCCTAGCTAGTTCTAGCCCTAACATTTACTAAAAATACCTTGTTCTAACCCTAAAAATTGAAAAGACCTATACATTTACTAAAAATACCATAGTTCTAGCCCTAACATCTGTCCATCCATCCATCTATCTATATATCCTCATAATCCCTAGTTCTAATCATCGACATGGGCATTTTCATATTTTATTTGATACTGACATCGAACGAAATCTATTGTATTCAAAAACCTACATTTACTAAAAAATATCATATAGCATAATACATTTCTGTACCTAAAAATTTCTATTACTAATTTCTTTAACTAAAATTTTTATTACTAAATTCTATTACTAAAAAACTTTGTATTATAGAAAGGACGAGGAGGAGGAGTAGGAGGGAGGAGTAGGGAGGAGGAGGAGAGAGCAGGAGGAGGGAGTGGGAGGAGGAGGGAGGAGGAGGGGGCGGGAGGAGGAGGGGGAGGGAGGAGGAGGGAGGAGGAGGGGGCCGCCAGAGGGAGGCGGAGGAGGGAGGAGGACGGAGGAGGAGGGGGCCGCCGAAAGGAGGAGGAGGAGGGGCCGCCGAAGGGAGGAGGAGGAGGGAGGAGGACGGAGGAGGAGGGGGCCGCCGAAGGAAGGAGGAGGGGGCCACCGGAGGGAGGAGGGAGGAGGAGGGAGGGAGGGACCTTGGGGGCACTAGTGGGCGACGATGGCCAACGGCGCCGACGATGTGCGGCGGAGTGAGTGAGAGTGTGAGAGGGAAAGTGAGGACGCGCGCGGGCCGTACATGTGGATAAGGTGCCCTGTAGTAGTAGCGCTGGTTCTTAACCACCGCTACTGCTAAGTACAATAGAAGTAGCGCTTTAGGTGAAGAAGCGCTACAGCTATTCTGTTCGCGGAGCGAGGTGGGACTAAACTTTGGTCTTAGGAGGGGACTGAATTTAGCAGTAGCGCTGGTTAGAGGAAAGCGCTATTGCTAAATTCAATAGCAGTAGCGCTTTTAACCTATGAGCGCTACTAGTGTACCTAGTCTGCCTGCAACGGTCTGGTAGTTGTAGTAGTAGCGTGTTTTATATCTACAGCGCTACTGCTATGTGCATAGTAGTAGTGCTCTTTGTGCCCAAGCGCTACTGCTATTTATCAGCAACGCTTCTTTTTTAAAAGCGCTACTAGTGAGCTCCTGTGTATAAGCATTTCCCTAGTAGTGACCTCCTCCTTCACCTCCTCCGGCGCGTCAGGCCACTCCGCCTCCTCCTTCGTCTCCTTCGGAGCGCTAGGCCACGCTGCCTTCTCCTCCTCCTCCGGCGCGTCAGGCCACTCCGCCTCCTCCGATGCGTCAACCACACGGAAGAGACACGCCGCCGCTCCGACGGCTAGCAGTACAATAGGCGGGAAGAAATACAAATTTGGTCCAAGTGTTAAGCCTCTTCCAAAGTTATCATACGAGAGTACCGACAGAGAAAGCGCTGAAATCAGTAACGCCGAAGTGAAGGCCCATTTTGCACGGAAACATCCACCTCCGAATGAAACAGTAGATCCAGTCAAAGCGAAGCGCACAGTGGATGACCTGAAGCGACCATCACCGCCTACGCAGCAATCCAACTATGACCGTATTATTGTAAAGACATATGATGAAGCGCGGCGGTCTGGAAGTACTTCTAGTGCTGCAAGAATCAAAGAACGAAGAAGTGGGAAAAGACTCCCCAGCTCGGCGAACAGGAAAAGCAATCGTGCCTCCCGCTCAAGGTGTCTAGTGATATCGCTAATCATCCGGTGCTACTGCCTGGTACCAATCTTGGTGATTACTTGGGCAATAATGTGCATCTTGAAACGGCCGAGGTAGTAGTACAAGACTTTAGATACGAGCACGGGAAGCCTCTCGTCAAACCTGATCATCCTCCTCTAACAGCGATGATGTACAATTTGCATGAGTGGTACATGAAAACCTGCAGGGAGTCTGGAAAAGAAAGTATGTATATCAAAATTAAAAAAGAGCATGACTTCATTGGACTCGACCTAATGCCTATTAGATTTACGGAGTTATTTCAGTTATTCAATCAACAGGCTCTCGACAAACAACTCTTGACTTGCTACTGTATGTAATTATTACTTCTTAAGTCTCTAGCTCAGCTCGTTCATTGCATGTATATATAATTATCCTCATTATATTATGCAGATTGAAGATCATCGAATGCAAAAAAGGAGGAATCTATGACGTTGGGTTCATTAGCCCAAATACCGTAAACGAATGGCCGGTACGAAACAGAGTCAAAGATACCGAGGAGAACTTGCTAGTATCATTCCTTAGACATCAAAACAAAAGGGAAATACTCCTTTCTTACAACTTCAAGTGAGTGTTACTGTCTTCTGCATATTTGGTTTCTCTTACTCGAGGTTAAGAAATGTAATTGATGAGTTATGCGTGCGCAGGCACCACTTTATTCTGCTATCCATTAAGCTTGATGGGGCATTAGTAACTGTCTCAGACTCGAGACGGAAAGATCCCGAGGATTATGCGGACATGACTGCAATGCTCCAGAAGTAAGTTCAATCAATACCGGGACCATATCGGCAACTTTCGTTCATTTCCTAATATCAGGTAATCATTTTCTTTGCCTCGTAGGGTTTGGAAAAAGTTCACCCGAAAAGTTCCCGGTCTAAACAAAGAGCTGCGATTTATGCACCCCAAAGTAAGTAATACTATCTAGTTTCGTGCATCTATAATTGATTCTAGTTTCATCAATACAATTATCATGCTTGCTTATCAGTTTGATTGAACTCTATTCTCGTAAAGTGCTTGTACCAGGCACCCGGGACAGTTTTACGTGGATACTACGTATGCGAGCCCATTCGCCACTCGACCTTTGAGCGGGGCTTCTCTGACAAACAATTTTAAGTACGTAAATAATAATCACAATTTTATTTTACATATTACCATCACTTGTGTTGAGTTTCATTCATATATATGTATTGATCCCCTTCTTTAAATTAGATCTGAAAGATGCGGGATGAACTCCTACCACATGATCGCATACGAGCAATTCAAGAAGAATTGACAGGATTCTTTCTTGACCACGTCATACCTGAAGACAGAGAATACCATGTGGAATTGCAATTGGATCTTAGGTTGATGATGTTAGGGATTGTAAGAGATGTTATATTGTATATATATAGTAGCGTCAGATAGATATATGAAAACTTGTTGCTTGACCAAGGACGGAAAAAGAGATGTCACTTCTCTATATATGTTCATAACGATCTTGTGTAATTAATGGTTTCCTTCATTTGCTTACTAGCTAGCGTCGAGTTCTCTCTATATGTATATATAGTAGCTAGCGTCAACCAATCACATAAAAAGAGAGGTCACTTTTCTATATTAGCTAGCTAACACAATATGAAATCCCTAAATTAACCCTTCAAAACCCCTAACATCCCCCCCCCCTCCAAAAAAACCCAACGCTTTTTGGTCCCGGTTGGTGTTACCAACCGGGACGAAAGCTCCTCCTGCCTGGGCGTGTCGCAGCGGCCACGTGGAGCCACTTTGGTTCCGGTTCGTAAGCAAACCGGGATTAAAGGTTTTGGCTATTAGTCCTGCTTGTTTTGTCCCGGTTCCAAAACCGAGATCAAAGACCCTTTGAAACCGGAACTAGTATCCTATTTTCTACTGGTGTTTCCAAAAGAATCTAACTCCGAGACATTGTTAGATAATATTTGGGTTTCCAGCCCAGCAAGAACTTTTATAGTGATGTTACGACGCGTACGTCAAAATGTATTTCCTTCGAACAGCCTTTTGAAGGGTGAATACCCATCCACTAAAAAGAGTCTAGATGTCCTCAATTCGGTGAAAAATGCTCCCCAAAAGGCATCTAAAAATTTCTTGTGACTCTAAACTAGCTAGTACAAAATCAAGATTTTCGCTAGGAGAACCAGCACCAGTTGCATGCATCCTTCACATGGTACGGTTCATGAGGCCATGCACGATGACCAAGCCCAAGACGAGGAGGTGGTCCACCTCCGGCCCTACTGTCAGCGTCAGCACGTCCTCCCCGAGCACCACACCCGCAGGCGTCTGCTTTCGCGCCACCTCCGCCATGACCATGCCATCCACGCCGCAGACTCTGTATTCCGGCTTGCGCGCACAGCACCCGTCGATCATGTAGCACGTCCCCAGGCCGCCGTGCATCGCCACCGCTAGCCCGCCCTTCTCGGCCCGGCGCACGCTGTACCAAGGAGTCGCCTCGTCCCCCTCGCCTCCGTCGTGGGCACACCGGCAGACCTCCCACCTCCTGAACATGCCGAAGCCTTTGCGTCTGATCCTGATGACGGCGTTCCCGGCGCGGTCCATGAAGAGGACCTCGCGGCCGCCCCTGCTGCCATAGTTGTCGACGCGGAAGGCGACAGCGCCGTCGGGGCCGTACACCGCGCAGCCGTTGCCGTTGAACACCAGCGACTTCATCCAGACCGTGTATGCGTGCCTGCCCTGTTGGACTCTGGAGGAAGAAGTGGAGCTGCAGGGAGAGGAAGCAAGGGGCTGGATCTTGGCCATCGACGAGGGAGGGATGGAAGAAGAAGATTGCTCTGCTCGGCTGCTGCTGTTGCGATGATTGGGATGGTGGGTGCAGTGATTGGTTTCATCTATTTATAAGTGCTGGAACTACGGGATTTTGGACTGGATTAGTTAACGACAGTGTGTGCATCACGCGTAAGGTTGCACAAAAGTTGTTTATGCTCCATCTAGTACTACTGTACCGCTCCTAGTCAGCATTCGATTAGCATCACGCTTTGCTAGTGCTTGTATGGTAGATGTTCCAGAACATTTTTTCTTCAGAAGAAGAATATTCACAAGCATGCGTATCATCTATTCTATCCGTTTCTAAATATAAATCTTTCTAAAGATTTCAACACAGAATACATACGAAACACAATAAGTGAATCTACACTTTTAAATGCGTCTATATACATCTGTATAGACGCATTTTAAAGTGTAGATGTATAGACACATTTAAGAGTGTAGATTCACTTATTTACTTCAATACATAATACACACAAGTATGTGTATACAAACTATATACGGAGTAAAATGAGTAATTCTATACTCTAAAATGCGTCTATATACATCGATAGATAGTCCGTATTGAAATCTTTAATAGTTCTTTTGTTTAAAAACCGATGAGTATTATAGAAGAAAGGGGCAGACACCCTCCACCTCATTACACACGGGCCAAAGGTCGTCGACGATTACAACGTCATACTACTCATCGAAATTCCACCTGGACAACCTATACAGAGCTTGACAGAATTGATGCATGTCTGCTCTAAGAATTCCAGCAGTAGTCCCCGATTTGCATTCCTCTAAGATCCTATGTAGTAGTACCCTCTCATTCCGGGTGGCATTGTCAAAAACGACAACATTTCGATGCTTCAATAACTCCCACATAGTGAGGTAACATATAGAGAGCAGCCGGTCCAGGAGGTTAAGTACCTGGACCCCAAGCCGTGGACCTTGTGCCAAATAGATCGTGAGAAGGGGTTCGCCACCATCAATTGGTCCATTGTTTCTTGTCCATGGTCGCATAGCAGGCAAGATGCTTGGTGAGGTAGTCCGCGACACGCTAAACGATAGGAGGTCCAACATCAATCATGCAAAGCCAGTTAGGAGAATGCCTTGCAGGTAAGGGGGGCTCTTGATTGCCACGTGAATGAACCGAATTGACCCCCCCACACACACACACACACACCCACCCATCCGTTTTTTATTTTGACACCAAATTGACCATAACGTTTTTGCTCCCTGTCTAGTAAACAAACAACTTTTTTAGAACACTTGAAAAAAAAATAGTACAAAAACACTTGAAACACGTGTGCTAGCAACAACGTTAACTATACGTCCAGATGTGTGTCAACGATGAGTTCCTTAGAGACATCATACATACAAAGTGTTAATTCGACTAAACTATGTTCAAGCACATGGCTAACCTGCAGGGATCAGAATCAGATACTCTAGGAGCTCCGTCCCTCCCTTTGTTTGTCTTTTGTAAAGTGATGATGCTACACAAGTACTACATTGATTGTACACTCTGTACACGCGTATCTTGTTGATAGCATCTATACATATATGGTGTTCTTCCATTTGCACGTTCTTGGTGAGGTGAGAATCTGTTCAAACTTGAGCGGTGCTGCATTCGATACGCTACAGTTGGGACTTCTCAAAGGTAGGAACGTGCGTCAAATAAGGGGGTGACTGCTGACTTGCTCCACGTCCTAGTTCCAGAGATCAGCTGCTTGACACTTCACTATATTCTTTTTCCAAACTTTTTTTTTGAAAAGGAGGAATCGAACCCCCGGCCTCTGCATCAATCGATGCATGCAGCCCTATTATTAAAATAACTTCGGAACAAAGTCTTAGATCCAATAAACGCTCAAGCGTAAAAATACAAAAGGGTATGAAAGATAAAAAGTTGTCATATCCGACAATGCTAACATTAGACTACGATGCCTATACACCTAGCATATTATTAGCATGCCATCCAAACCGATGGAAGATAATCCGTGCGACCATCTACCATCGGTTGCACCCAATATCCATAAGATCCCTGGATTCCGTATGACTGAGTAATGACCACGTACGGATTTAAGATGTTGCTCTGAAGATGACCTACAAAAAAATTGTTGAAATTCTTGCCATTAAAAATCATGTCATTCCTGGTATTTCATATAGCCCAAAATAGAGCACATATCCCAATTCTGATAAGTTTCGATATTTGAACGTCTACTCCATCGAGCCACGTTCCAAATAGGGAAGCAATACATGTTGGTGGGCTAACATTAAAAGCTATATGGATAGTGCGACAATCTAAGAATAGATGTTTGATCGTTTCATTCTGATTGCAATAATAACAGTTAAGTCTGCCTCCCCAATTTCGTTTTGCCAAATTATCTTTGGTTAATACCACACCCTTGTGTATGAACCACATGAAATTTTTAATCCTAAGAGGTAGTTTTATATTCCAAATATGTAATGATCTCGTGAGTGGTCCAGTATTAACCAGGTGTGTGTACATTGACTTTACGGAAAATACACCATTCGCAGCTAAAGTCCAACGATAGTATCTGCCTGGTCAGACAAGTGTACTTGCATTATTCTATTGACCAGATGTAACCATGCATTCCAGCGTTCTCCCAGCAAGGCTCGCCTGAATTGCATGTTAAGAGGTATAGACTGTAATACCGTGGAAACATACTCTTTTTTATGTTGCACAATATTATACAACGAAGGATATTGAACTGCTAATGGATTGTCTCCAAGCCACGTGTCTTCCCAAAATCTAGTTGATGACCCGTTGGCAACTATAAATTTCACCCTCCGGAAAAAGGACACTTTTATCTTCATTAATCCTTTCCAAAAAGGTGAGTCATTTGGTCCCGCTGTAACTTGCGCAAGTGTTTTGGAATGTAGGTATTTATTCTTCAAAATTTGCACCCACATCCCCTCGGTTTATGTAGATAACCTATACAGCCATTTGCTAAGCAGGAATTTGTTCTTTAGTTCTAGATTTTCAATGCCAAGTCGTCCTTGATCTTTTGGTCTACAGATTATATCCCAGCAAGCCAATCTGTATTTCTTCTTAGCTTCGTCACTTTGCCAGAAGAAAAGAGATCTATAAAAGTCTAATATTTTTCATACCCCTACCGGTATTTCAAAGAAAGACAATAGAAACATCGGTAAACTAGTTAAAACCGAGTTTATTAAAACTAGTCTCCCTCCATAAGACATAAGCTTTTCCTTCTAGTAGCTTAGTTTCTTTTCGAATCTATCCTCGATACATTTCCATTTCGTATTCGTCAGTCTTCGATGATGAATAGGAATCCCCAGATAGCTGAATGGCGGTGATCCCATTTCACATCGAAACAATTGTCTGTACTCATCTTGTTCTTCTCTTGCCTTTCCAAAGCAGAATAGTTTGCTTTTGTTAAAATTAATTTTCAGCCCAGACAACTGCTCAAACAAGCACAATACTAGTTTCATATTCCTTGATTTTGCCATATCATGTTTCATGAAAATAATGGTATCATCCGCGTATTGTAGTATGGACACGCACCCCTCTACTAAATGGGGAACAAGTCCTCCTACATGGAGCTTTTCTTTAGCTCAGCCAATGAGTATAGCCAACATATCCGCTACTATGTTGAACAATACTGGAGACATAGAATCTTCCTGCCTTAATCCCTTGTGTGTTTGAAAGAAATAACCTATGTCATCATTAACTTTAATACCCACATTGCCTTTCTGAATGAAGGAGTCGACCTGATCCCTCCATTTTTCGTTGAACCCTTTCATCCTTAGGACCTGCTGAAGAAATGGCCATTTTACTTTATCATATGTTTTCTCGAAATCCACTTTAAAGATAACCTAGTTTCTTTGTATGGATTTCGCGTAGTGTTTCACGGGGTACAACAACACCTTCTAGAATGTGTCTCCCGGGCATAAACACCGTTTGCGTGGGTTGGACTACTGACTAAGCTATCTTCGTCAGTCTATTCGTGCCCACCTTTGTGAATATTTTGAAGCTAACATTGAGCAAACATATCGGTCTAAACTGCTCAATGCATACAGCCTCCGCCTTCTTTCGTAACAACGTGATTGTTCCAAAGTTTAGGTGAAATAGCTATAGTTGACCATTAAATAAATCATGAAACATAGGCAAAAGATCCCCCTTAATGATATGCCAACATTTTTGATAAAATTCCGTCGGAAACCCGTCCGTTCCTGGCGCCTTATTTGGTTTCATTTGTGTTATTGCATCAAACACCTCTTTCTCAGTAAACAGCGCAGATAAAACCTTATTCTCATCTTGATTGAGCTGAGGTATGTCATGTGTGTTGCCTTCATCCAAAGAGACATAATTCTCTTCGGTTGCACCAAATAATTTCTTGTAATATTCGGAAATATATAGCTTCAAATTCTCATGTCTTACTATTGTTCCTTCATCTTGCTCAAGTTGAATTATTTTCTTCTTTCGATGTTTGCCATTTGCAATCATGTGAAATAATTGTGTGTTATCGTCCCCATGAACCACCTCTTAAGAACTGGCGCAAGTGTCGAACTTTATTTTGCCATCTTTCTATATTTGTAGATCCACCGAATTGCTTAGCCCATTCTTCCGCTATAAGATCCATGAATCCTTCTCTCTCAAACCATCTAAGTTCGAACGAGAATGAGTTTCTATTACCCACATGGTTGGCTTCCACAGAATCAACCATGAGGGGTGTATGATCAGAGATGGCTCTTTGTAGAGCATGAACTGAAACCAGCGGGTACTTCTGCTCCCACTCCACGCTAGTAAGTACTCGGTCCAACTTCTCATATGTTGGCACCGGTAATGAATTACCCCATGTGAATTGTCTACCAATGAGATCAATCCCCCTCAAATCGAGACTCTCAATAATCATATTGAACATTAGTGACCACCTTCCATCGAAGTTGTCATTGTTCTTTTCCTATTATCTTCTAATAATGTTAAAATCTCCCCCAACCATAATGGGTAGTTTCTCATCACCACAAATTCTTACAAGATCAGCTAAAAAATCAGATTGTAACTCCGGTTGCGCCGCCCCATATACAGCCACCAGAGCCCATCTAAATCCATCAACTTTCGACCTCACACAAAATTTGACAGAAAACTCACCATATACCACACACATTACCTCTAGAGTTTCGCACTTTACCCCAAGTAAGATCCCACCAGACCTTCCCCTGGGTGGTAAGTAGTGCCAATCAAAATCAACTCCGTGAGAGAGATTATTTAAGAATTGTTGTGTGAAGTTATCTCTACCCGTTTCTTGTAACGCGATAAAGTCAAGTTTGTATTCTAATGATGCCTCTCGAAGAAATCTCCTTTTAGCCAAGTCTGCTAGACCTCTGCTATTCCAAAATATTCCTTTCATGTATCATCATGAAAATTTTCTTCTGCTTCACTCTCCCACTTCTCCGTACCGCTAAAACCGGATAAACCTTCCTTTTCCAAGGTCTTTTTGGTTTATCGTGAGCCAGTTCTATGTTACTTTAGGATTGTGTTTCATGTGTATGACAACCGTCAATCGAACATGCCATATACCCCTCCAATTCCATGCCATCCACATCCTCCTCAGCTCCCTCCAGGTGTAATAAGTCCTCACATATATTTTGTAAATTTGTGCCTCCTAGATCATTAATGTCTGGATCATTCATCGGTCTAACTGCAACTAGGTTTTTAATGAACTCTATGGCTCTATCTGCTTCTAAATCTAACATATCATTAATTGATTTAGCTAGTTGTGTGTCAGAAGAACCCATAGAAATACCTATGTCGCTAGCATTATGAATAATCTCTAATTCTGAAAAATGAAGAATAGAAGCACTAGTATTGACTGACATACCTGTGGATGCCTCAACATCACGAAGCTTGGCGGCCCTCATAGCTCGCCCCATCAGCATGTCGTCCGCATACGGCTGCTCCTGGATGCATTGACTGAATCGTCGATCACCTGACGTAGGATCTGGTATCCCATCATACGATCACGTCGTCCATCGATGCTATTGAATGGTTTTGGCCTCCTTCCTCCATCCTAGTAGTAGTTGTACTAAACACTGGTGGAACAAGCATAGCTGGAGAAGCGACCTCAGTCTGCTGCCTCTCCTTCACCATGAAGCTACCTGGTGTCCCTGCGCAAGATGATGTACATGTGTCCTATCTGTTGCCCAAAGCTCCCACGCATGAAGAGGGAACCGGTGATGCTGGCCGCTCAACCTGGCGCACCTCCTGATCTCCGAACCCGACCGGTGAGCAACCACCGTCTATGCAGGTCGGTCGAGGCGAGCCCAGCCCGTCAGACTTACCACGCCTATAGACGCAGGTGTCCGGTATGTCATGGTCATTGAGGCATGTCTGTCTGGGAGGTGAAGCCAAATCCTGTCGCGACGGGGTACGTACCTGAACAAGAGGTGCACGAGCAGCCTCCTGCACAAGTCCACTCGTCGACTCGCTCTGTCATGCTCTCATTCTGACGATGCTGACCATCCATGCAATCCCCTCTTAACCGTCTCGGTGCCGACATCGTTATCGAACCAAACCGAAGGGTGGCCATAGGCGATGTGGTAGTGGCAGCTCCATTACTAGTCTGATTATCTGTTGCGGTTGATGCTGAAGGAGTATAGCCATCCTTGGTCTTGTCAGAGTGCTCATCTTGGTTGGCATCTCCCTTGTCCCCATCACGGTCACCACCGTCCGTCATGACAACAACAACATCATGGGTCTGTGGTTGATTTTCCTCCACCTCCACATCAAGATCATAATGCACACCGTCGTAAAACCAAGGTGCGTTGTCCGGTATATACTCCACATCAAGTACGGTCACTAGCAGTCTAGCGACACCACGTTTGCGTGTGAATGGCATATCAACTTTTTCAGTCTTACCTACCAATGAGCCTATGCTCCAGACAATAAAAAATTCATTCAGTAAACTCTCTGGAACGCCGGAGAATCTAATCCAGACCTTCCTCAACCTTGTACCCATTGGATCTGTTTTTTTGCACTCCTCGAACTCTAGCAAACACTTGCTCCTGCTAACCTTACTGACTCCGAAAGTCAACATGCGTTGGAGATCTTCCCTTCTAGGAAACTCCACTCGATAAACCTGCTCATCCTCTCTGACAGGAGCCCACTGATAGGAGTCAGAGACAAGTCTCCTCAAATGTTGAGACACTTGTTCTGCTGTAAGCATGTCATTGGTGACCTTGACCAATCCCGTCCTTGAGCTTTCAAGACGAGGCGGTAAACTGGCTGCTGAAGATCGTGGTGTCTCAAAGAACATAAGCCTATTTTGACACACACCATATATATCAATCACCGGCTTAGGTGCTAGGAGAAGTGGACAAACTATGTCATCGTGGCTTGGTTTCAAACAAATATCACAGAGCTCTGTAGTGCAATCTATGACAAAATGCCCTGGTATGCCACATCTGTAGCAAGTCATCTTTTGCTTCTTGCGAGCCGCCTTGTTGGCCCACGCTGTGTCCCTATCCTCGGCTGCCAACTGTGGTGGGATAGGTACTGCCGCTAAAGCGTTGACCATAGCCGCCGCCTTCTCTGGCAGCTTAGTGGTCGAGTCAGATGTGTTCGCGTTTCAGGCATCCTTCTCCGCTGCATTGGTCGTTTGTGTGACCTCCGCCCACATGGGGATAGCCTTGTTCCGACCGAAAGCACGGCCTCTGCCACCGCGACCACCGCGATGCCGATATAGCGTCCCTTGGCCCCTTCGACAAAGTCACCTTCCGGGGGATAAAAGGCTCGATGCCACTGATTAGGACCTCCCCCTCGTCCCCCTCCATCGTTCCAATTCTCGCGACCACCGGACTGTCCGCCCGGGCCATCATTCCAATGATTCCAGCTGTTGCGGTAGCCCTGATAGCCACCACTAGGCCCACCACCACGTCCTGATCTGCCGCCTCTTCTGGCAAAGAAACTGCCTCGCCCCGGCCCATCGAACCGTCGACCAGCAGCATCTCCCCAAGCTCCCTCGTTCTGAGAACCCGAAG
Organism: Hordeum marinum; assembly: GCA_022496015.1. Classification (NCBI taxonomy): domain Eukaryota; kingdom Viridiplantae; phylum Streptophyta; class Magnoliopsida; order Poales; family Poaceae; genus Hordeum; species Hordeum marinum. The sequence continues at coordinate 497,049,407 of CM039674.1, read as the reverse complement.
GCTGGGGGTTTCCCACCACGCTGGTCACGGAAGATGTCGACTTCCCTTGGCCGCCCGTATGCACAGGAGGTGCCTGACCCCAGCGCCCCGGCCGGCCATCTTCTCCACCGTGGCTGTCTCGGCTAGGATGCGCCTGGCTCTCCCTGTGTGAGACGGGAACCCTGTCGAGAACCGGCGGCGCAACTCGCCAGCCCTAGTGTATGTCTTTTTCGCGTTCTGTACGTCGATCACATAAGATGACCGAGAGGTACGTAAATTCTCTGCCGATCGAGACTCCTCATCCGACTTGGCTAATGCAGGCCCTGTTGTGGTCAGCTGGGCCATATACCCAGCTTTAACTAGTCCCTCTCTCTCTCTTTTTCGGGCCCATCATGGCCCAAGAGAGAGTTCAAACGAGCCAGCCGCGATTCACGTGATCCAGATCGGGGATGCTCCAAATCTATGGTGGTGCTCATCGCCGGTGACCCTCTCGCCGCCACCAGCCGAGCCACAAGTGTCTTATTTCTCCTTTTTTCGACGATCTTCCACGTGGTAATAAAATCAGCCAAAGTGAGAGCCGGTATACTTACCTTTGGCAAAGGTCCTTTCCATGGACGGACGGCCATAGCCGACGTCCGGCGATGCACCACCCGGCGAAACGCCTCCACCTTGTCGTTCTCGCCTAGCCCACTCCATGCCTCGTTTGCTGGAAGTAGATCTTCTAAACCCGCGACGATGTCTTCTTCCGAACGTCCGCAGCCCACCGCCTCGCAGATGATGTCCGACGGCGTGGGAGAGCCGGCGCAGCCTTCCTCTTCGTCCGACTCGTCGGAGTCGTCTCCCGGCCCAGAAGCGGCTGCCCCGGTGACCGAGAGACGTGATCACCGCAGATATTCTTTGGTTATGCATTTAAGTAGCCTGTGTATGGACACCGCAATCTGGCAGCTTATGATTGAGCCTACTTCAGACCTACTAAGTGCAAACAAGAATAGATTAAACAATTCTCCCTTTTCACATGTGAGGTATACATAGAAGCTTGACGCCATTTTTTCAGAGAATATAAATAGATTTACACGATACAACTTGAAGTTTTAATTATTTTTCATGCTTGCATGCCAGTTTCCCTGAATCTGGGACAAATACATTCTTATCGACAAAATGGATACAAGAGCCAACACGCCCTCCTTATAGTTAAGCGCAATTTCCTTGAAATTTTCTCTGCTGATGAAGGACCACAATATTAAAATCTGCTAACTTGTTTCAAATGAATTTTGTGTTTTTGTTGAGCATGTTTCCGAACATGTTTAATCCTAAACTGTTAACAAGAAAATTATTTACCCTGCAAAAAAAAAACATTTGCACAAAATTCATACTCTGCAGGCAAGCAACTGAAGGGTCCAAAGCACAATGCTTTTTGATGATAAACCTGCGCACTCCGTGGACGTCACTGCCGACGTAGACTTGTGCTAGCACTATTCTGATCCAATCGCTGAGGTGTCATTTTCTGTTTATTATTTCCATATCTTTCAGAGAAAGCGCATTGATTTCGTCAGCAAGCTCACCTTCTAAATATTTCCTCTCTCCATCTCGTGTAAAATGCGTTATATATGCCGTACGTACGCATGGTTCTTGTACGATATCTCCAAATGATTAATTGTGCGATTAACAAATAAAAATGGTCTTCAGAAGTCTCCCGTCCAAATGATATAGTTTATGCTCCATTATTAGATGAGTTGCTGATCTGCACAAGGCTCCCGATTTCGTGGCATGCCCTTGCTTTGTTTAACACTGCATCTCCGGCCATCTTTGTTTCTTTGCTCTAGCTTGTGAGTTGGGCTAATCAACCAATAAATATATCAGCACTATGCATGCGTGTCATCCGTATCCATTTTAATTAGGTCATCATCATAAAGTGCCGTGAGCATGCAGGAAATGAACTCATGTGCACTAATCTAGTTAGATCATGAAAAACTTTGAATGGAGCTTATTTTTCTGTTACTCTGTCAATTGCCATGTGTGGATAACTGTTGTTGTAAACAATTAGTTCATGATGTGAGTCGTGGCCCTAGCTGCGTGGAGTGACATCAGAGAAAACGAAAGGGAACGAGCACAAGAACATGAAGTAGATCGATCTTTAGCTAATCTTAGCTAGCGTTTTTTGGTTAGCAACTTAATTAGGTGCAGTTGCATTTCAAGAAGGAGTACCTATCATAGTTTCATTGTGCGTACGTACGTGCCGGGCCCGCTTTATAGATTAGATTCACACCAAATATAAGAATCCGTAGGACGCTTCCAACATCGACGCTGTGATCCAATCTCACATGCTACACATTGCGGCTTGGATATTGGATCAAGTTTCAGCTTCATGCGTTGGAACGGCGCAAAGCGAGACGGTTCATGTGTTGTACGTTGCAGAGCTAGAGCATTCAGTGCCAAGTTGCATGTATCCATCAGGCCTCTTGCAATGCATCCCTGCTTAGATGAGGTGTTAAGTGTATTAAAAAACTAAGAAACTAGTCTTCTAGTGCATAGGTGCTTAACTTTTGGGGATTTTTATTTTTGTGCCTCTGGTTTCTTAGCTCTACTCATTCATCCCCATGCTCTTAACTTTTGCTCACTTTTCCTCATTCTCTTGCCCGAAACCTTCAAAACCGGTTACAACGGACGTTGCCGTCGGGTCAATGCCTCTAACTGTTAACTCTGACGAGTGGGGCCGCTCCCGCGCATGCAGCTGACCACGGTCGTAGGATAGCATGTGTCCATGGGACTTGCCCGAAACGTCACATCGCATAAAGAGGGGCAACCACCTCCATCGCCTCTACCATTTCCCCCCAAAACCCCTCCCTGCCGCATCGTCTTCCTCTCCCCCACCGGCGTCGTCTTGCTCTCCTCCACTGCCTCCACCGCACCGTCTCACTCTCCCCCACCGCATCCTCTTCCTCACCTTCATCGCCTCCATCTGTCCGATGGCGAAATCTCGTGGCGACGCCGACGCAGTGGCCAGAGATGTAGTGGAGCTGTTGAGCGCGGTGACCGCGGATGAAGTGAAGGACGTTGGCTGCAGAAGGTGACGGCGTCGAGCGGCGCAGTCCATCCCGATACCCCCGATGCGCAGCCTGGCGAGGAGCAGGAAGTATTTACACTTGCTTTAGGATATTAGCTTGTAGAGTTAGTTGTATTGGTTAGATTGTGATTCATACGGTAGTTCAGATGGTTAGAGTAGTTGGTTTGACAGATGGGCCGGGGTTTTCTGTATTGGAGGGGTTGGGATTTTTATACTAGGGTTTTTTGAATTACATTATTTACAAAAATGCTAGATAAATGTGTATGAGAGATAGGGATCTCTGTGCTTTAATGGTACACAGATGTATGCTTATTAGATTTTGTTTTTAATACTCACAGATTGGGTTTTTTAATGCTACAGACATGTATGCTTATTAGATTAGGTCTCTATTAGATTTGTTTTTGAATGCTACTCAGATTGGGGTTTTGAATGTCATATGCCCAGATGGAATCCATTGATTAAAAAGTTATTTGATTCATTAATATATAAATTTGTCCACAATATGTACTTATATTAGCTCTGTTGTTCAATGTGTGTGCATGATAATGGAAGATGCAAATAGGATCATAGTATATTAGCCCTATGATTAATGTAAAATGCATATCTAAATTTTTAATGGGATGTAATTGTATATTCAGGAGGATGATGGTTGGGGGAAAAAGGAAGCTGGACCTTACTGACTTCAAGGACCCGTACGATCCAGGGTATTGGATCGACCAAGAGTGTGAGGTAAGCCTGCTTGAAATTTAGATTGTTCATTGATCCTAGTTCCTTTGACATGGTCTATATGAAACTATAATGTATATATCTAAATTCATTCGTGTGTGCAGTACATCTCTAGAGAAGATGTGGATGTGGACAACTTCAAGTCCTTCAAAGCGAAAGAAGAGGAGAAGATCAAGGCCGAGGGAGATGATTACTACTACAAGAGCAGTACCAAAATTTGGCGTTGCCCCTACTGCACCACCAAAGCAAAGCCAAAGTCCGGCCGTTTCGTTCACCTTCTAGCTCATGCAGAAGATGTAGCCATCCACGGCGAGGACTACAAGATCAGGGGCTAGCATGCTGCCCTTGCGAAAGTCCTAACTCGCATTCCCAACTAATTGATGGTGTGATGATGTGTTTTAATGTGAACTTTGTGTGTTTGATTGTTTGGAAACTTTGTTTGTGAACTGGATGTGTTCTATGGATGATATGGTACTATATGGTCTTCTATATATGTATGAGGCTATCTATATTGCTTATTTGTGTGTTTTTAAATTTGTCTGTTATGATTTGTTTTAGTGTTTATTTTCAAAGTTTAGGTGTTGCAATGATCACACATGTTGTTTCAATGTTGCTTCACTGATCAGACATGTTGCAAAGAATAAGAAAAAAGAGCAAATAGTCCATCATTTATCAAATATTTCAATAACAGAGCAAAAAACAACATTTGAATGAAGATGTAATGATTTTTCTAATAAAGGAGTACAAAAATTATTTGTCTCATGTTTTATAATCAAATGCATGCTTTTTCCCACCAGCATGTCTCATTATCTGATGTTTTGAACTGACATTCGACAGGACAGTACGCAAACTATCTATGTTTGTGTAGGAGATCATGTGTGTAAAATTTAAGATGATTTAGACGAGGTCAAAGAAATTTGGATTTGAGAAATGTGCTCCAAATGAGCTCCCACGCTAGGGTAAACAGCCCATTTGTAATCAAGTTTTTTTTACCTACTCTAAATGAGTCAAATGTTTTTTATTAACACTTATTCAATCTGTATAGTGTAGATTCGAAGTCTCACTATTTTTTGAATTAATCTTCATATTTTTACATTTTCTTTTGAAAAAATATGCTTTAATATAAAAACTATTAAAACACGTTTAAAATATAAAAATAGAAAACTAAATTCAGATCCTTCTTATTCACTTTGAAATAAAGCTTTGGTGATTTTTTGATTTTTTTTAAAAATTTCGGACCCTGTAGGTACCCATACCTTCTCTCCTTGAACTCTATGAAATCTTGTACGTGATAGCTCATATGTGTGAAGGTTTTCTCATGAAAATGACCATAGACCAAGTTTAAGATTTTTGCTTGGTAACATGTCACATAAGACAATATTGTGCGCAATTTTTTTTAATTAATGGTGTTCGTTTGATCTCGATCGTGCTAGCTAGGTTTTTTTCATGAAAATGACCATAGACCAAGTTTAGTATTTCTCCTCGTTAGTGTGTCTTATAAAACGACGAACGGCGAATGTTTCATATTTTTTAGATTTTTTTAAAATTAGTTATGCTCAGTCAAAGCCTTCGAAACTCTGTTGACCAGCTCAAAACCCCTCTAAACACCGCGGGGTTTCGCCTAACCCTAGCTCCGAACTTCAGCCGTCCGATCATACCCTAGCGCCAAGAGACAACTCTTAGATGTGGTTTTCTAAAAGGAATTCGGTGGGCAGGCTACGTGCAGGCTCCGTGCCGTTGGATCACAAGGACGGCTCCGCATCGTTGGATCGCGGGGCAATCCGCGAGAGGCGATCCTATTGGTTTTGCTCGGCTGCTCGCCCACCACTGACTCTGCGAAAAAAATGAATCATGTCCGTCAAATTGTTATTGGGCCCAAAAGGAAACCAAGCTCTGGTTGGGCCATCGAGTTGCATCATTTTTTTTTGCATCATTTGCTCTGTTTTTTGTGAACGTGCTGGCTTTGTTTCTTCGTTGCAACGTTTGACATTATACAACAATTGATATTGTGTAGAAAATTTAGTTCTTTTTTTCTATACAAATGCAAAATAACCAAATTTATAAGGGGCAAATTTATTTTTATCACGCAAAATGGCCACAAACTAGTCAAAAATTGTCTTTTTTTGTTCATATAGTATATTTTTTTATGATTTTTTTGACGTATTTGTTCATATAATATATATGACCATGGATTTCCACGCGTGCAATTAGCTTTTTTTCTTCTTCTTTTCAAACCACCGTTTCCCACGCGTATACATTCCCGATGCTACGTTGGCTTGTAAAACGGGCTACTTCACATTTGACCCCGTTATTGCCACGGTCAAATAACACATAGCACTACAGCTATTTAAGCCACCCTCCTCTGCCATCCCTCATCCATCTCCCATCCTCTGCCATCTGCCCTTCTTGCTCTTCGCCCCTTCTCCTTCTTCTACGCATCCCTCAGCCATACAGTACTCCGGACCAATACCGCTTCCCACCCATCGTGCCGTAGAGGCTCTATCCTACCGGCGTGTACGTTGAGCGCACACTACGTGTGTGGGCGAAATCACGGTGGAGGACCGCAAGGAACTTCACCGAGTTCTTCCTCGGGGCCAGCTATAGACACCTCCTACGGGGATCTCCAACGATGTTCCGCGTCGAGGAGGTCATCCAAAATGGGGTGGTGGTTGCTCTCCTTGCCCACTTCACTAACACATTCGACGCCTTCTACCTCCTCGGCCGGGTGTTTTGGTATGGCTGCGAGTTCATCGCTTTCACCACCCACAACATGTTTACGGAGTACACCAACATCTTCCCCACCGCGTCGCGCATGCACACTCTTTCGTACCCCATCGACAATGCCCCGAAGGAGCAGTGAAGGGCGCACGAAGGAGGAGCGAGGTGGAGAAGGCGGCGACTAGGGCTCTAAACCCTCTATCTGTTTTTTTAATCTATGTTATGTTAATTAAGTTGTAATTGAAGTATGTTGGATATATGGGCTTGTTGGCCCTTTTATTAAGTTCTATTATTAAGTTTTCTATCTATTCTATTATTAAGTTCTTTCTAGTTTGAACTATGTGATTGTGCTATGGGCTTGTTGGCCCTATCTACATATTTGTTGATTGTTTTTTAGAGAGCTCGCTTTGTTAGTTACCATCTAGTGCATGCAGCCACAACGAAAAGGCTAAAACTGATCGTAAAAACGATGCTCTAAATCGAGGAGACAAGCGTGCGAGAAGAGAGTAACCAGCAGCAGCGACCGTCACTACATCCGTGGCGGCTGGCGTGCACAAAAACGGCTCGGTCAGTGCATCGTGGCGACTCCCATCGGCGCATGCAGACTCGGTCGACGCATGCAGGCTCGGTCGACGCATCGTGGCGGCGCGCATCGACCCATGCAGGCGGACTTGCTGGATGCATGCATATCAGGCTTCTGTCGTGGCGGCGCACGCATGCGGTTTAATGCGAGGGACGGCCCAACAAAACCATGGCCCAACGAAACCACGGTCGAACAGCGACACCGCCCAACGCAGCTCCACTTGTCAAGTCCAACAGGTGACACAGTCCACCGCGACCCCACTCGTTAGAGTTAACGGTCAAGCCATTGACCCGGCGACAACGTCCGTTATGACCTGTTCTGAGGGTTTCGGGCAAGAAAGTGGGAGAAAACTGAGCAAAAGTTAAGAGCATGAGGATGAATGAGTAGAGCTAAGGAACCAGGGGCACATATGTAAAAAACCATAACTTTTGTTGCTAAGCTTCCCTCATGAAATTATTTAATAATTAAACTTCTTCATGCATAGGTTCACGTGCTTAGCACCGTTTCTTTCTGTGTCACCATAATGCTCTCTCTCCTCTTTAATTACTTTGCCACGTAATTTTTTTTTTGCCTACGCGGCATTCTTAGCACCAGTGCACTGGGAAGTGCCTCACACCACTCCTCACTTTTCACATACATTTGCAAATTAAATCTGATGGCGCTTGGACTGAGTGGTATTTTAGTGTGTTTCTTGGGCAGCACAAAATGTACACCTAGGCCTGCTTGGATTGCTTGTTACTTAGACCTAGTCCAAGCAGACCCTAATTCTACAGTTTGTTTCCTGTGAACATATGCATGTGGTAAGTAGGACTGTAGGAGTAGTAACATTTCTATTCTTATAAACTTTGGAAGCTATAACATGTTTGCAAGTGAAGAAACCACACTTTCAACTGTTCCGCCACATGTAAATTCATTCTTCTTTCACATGCACGTATGTAATGATGTCTGCCGTGCAAATGCAATGTATCATCACATACATGGGACAGTTTATTTATCAGGTACCTGAAAAAAACATGTTTTATCAGTACTTTCATCAATGGCCATTAGACCTTCATCCAACAGCTGAAACCAAATCAAGCACTGTTCATCTTGAACCTCCACTTCTTCCTCAGGCAGCCACTGGCCAACCCAGGCCTAATCGCCTGCCCCCCGACCTCCCGCCAATGCTGTGCTGGTCTCTCTATGCTCAGCCGCACTAATGAGCAACTCTAGTGATTCCCTACACCCTCACCACATCCCTTGTTAGAGATACGACACGCAATCGATATGATGAAGAACGAAATCAAGCAAGGGACACGAGATTTTAACGTGAAAAACCCCTCCAACACGAAGGGGAAAAAACCACGGGCGCCAGGCAGCGAAACTTCACTATGATCGGGAGAGGTTACAATCGCCGGGGATTCACAACTGATCAACTTATCCCATGCGGCGGCTTACAAGAGGTATACATAACACAGGTGTCCTAGGTCAACCCTGATCCGTACCGCGGGGCGCTACGCCCCCCGCACCCCCCAGGCATCCCTGATGGGGGCGGCCCACATGGGCCTCCTCCGCTCGCTCGTCAGAAGTTGGCCTTCCTCTTTATATTAGAATTTGGAGCATAACATAACATCCCTAAGATAGATAATGGAGTATTGACATTTTTTTATTAAGATCGATCGTGAGACTATGACTTCCCCTAAGTAGATAGTGGGGCTAGTTCTTCTCCTATGAGGTCGAACCTCCACATCTCGTGCGCGCGGGAAGAACAAAAAAGTGATTGAGGCAAAAAAAATTCAGATACTTGAAAAATACTCCCTCTGTTTCAAAATATAGTGCGCCCGCACTTTCCGAGGTTCAATTTTGACCATAAATTTAACCAACAAGACCGACTGCGACGGAAGCAAAAAAATATATAATTGAAAACTTGTTTTGAATACGAATTTATTGGTATAATTTTTGCTCCCACCCCAGTCAGTCTTGTTACTTAAATTTATGGTCAAAGTTGAAGCGCGGAAATCGAGGACGCATTATATTTCGGAACGGAGGGAGTAGCAACACCGTACGAAATATTAGGCAGTATTTCTGAAAGTTTGTTAACCACTATTGTTATGCGGTATTGCCATGTCATGCTAAAAAGTTTTAGGCTAAAGAAACAACACACTATTTAAACGTGGCGGCAGTTGCATGCTGACTAGTGCAGTGCTAGATGGAGCATAAACAACTTTGGTGTAGCACTATTCTATCCTAACGAGTGACGTGTACAGCGCCATAAACTAATGATTCAGACACCCTTCGATGGTTAACAGAGTAGAAGCACCTATAAATATGCCAAACCAGCCACTCACGCCCACCATCCCAATCATCTCAGCTCATCTCGTCGCAACGTTAAAGCAGAGCAATCTCTCCGGTCAATGGCCAAGATCCAGCCCCTCGCTGCCGCGGCCTCACCGTCGTCCTCCGATGATCAACGGAGTCAGCAGGCGTACACGGTGTGGATGAAGTCGCTGGTGTTCAACGGCAACGGCTGCACGGTGTACGGCCCCGACGGCGCCGTCGCCTTCCGCGTGGACAACTATGGCTGCAGGGGCGGCCGCGAGGTCTTCTTCATGGACCGCGTCGGCAACGCCCTCATGAGGATCAGACGCAAGGGATTTGGCGTGTTCAGGAGCTGGGAGGTCTGCCGGTGTGCCCACAACGGTGGCCAGGAGGAGGAGGCCACGCCGTGGTTCAGCTTGCGGCGGGCCGAGAAGGGCGGGGCCGCCGTGGCGATGTACGGCGGCGCGGGCACGTGCTATAGGATCCACGGGTGCTGTGCGCGTAAGTCCGAGTACAAAGTCAGCGGCGTTGATGGCACGGTCGTGGCTGAGGTGGCTAGGAAGCAGACGGCGGCGGGGGTGGTGCTGGGGGAGGATGTGCTGACGCTGACGGTGGCGCCGGAGGCGGATCACCTGCTCTTCCTGGGTTTGGTCGTCGTGCGTGGCCTCATCAACCGCTCCTTGTGATGGATGCCTGAAATGGCAATCATATTCTTCTCTGGCAAGGAACGTACATGATGAGAGTACCTGTAGGCGGTCCATGTGACTATTATTTTTCAGACAGAAAATTTAGGAAGTTTTTGCCCAAACTGAGGACATGGTGACTCTTTTTGGTGTAGGTTTTTACCCTTTCTCAAAGGGTTTTCAATACCATAATCTCAACAAAATAAAGTCAGACAAGGTCTTTTACTGATTGTACAATTTTTTATAGAAAAGGAGAGTGACCTCCGGCCCCTGCATCAGGATGATGCATACCGTCATTTTATTAATTATTCATAGAGACCATACAAGGTAATACATCAGTCAGCATGAAGCCACCATCTAGGCAACACCTATTGCTACTCTTATCCCCTTGATGAAGGTGTGCCGAATATCCGGGCCTAATACCAAACGGACATCGCACCAAACCTAAAATGTAAAGTCGGATGCCCCAGCCCAGCCACACACCGGAACTAGGTCCCATACCGGACTGACGCACTATCAGAGGCTGCTGTCGTCGTCTTCCACCAGTCCATCTCCAGAGCAAAAACTGACCCATCGACCTTGCCTGGCGTGCCGTCGATGCCACCACGATGCCAGACAACTCCACCATCCCGCATGTATCCGTCCACATGCGCCCGTCGCCGAACCTTCGCAACACCATGCCACCGGGATCCACCATTTGCCTTGCGGTAGATGAGATACCGCTCTTCCGCTTGTCCCGTCCAACCAACACTTGCTCCAAAACGATGCCCTCAAGAGGGACAACGGCATAAAAGATACCATCATCGGCCGATCCGGTAGATCCAGATCTAGGGTTTCACCCAAAGCATCACGAGTGGGGTGCCACGACCTGCAACAACGATGCCTCGAGTAGGGAACGACGTCATAGACGCCGCCATTGTCTGCCATGACCGAAGTCGACTCGATTTTCACCGGAAGTCGCGTCCCCCCAACCTCGTAGCTGGTTGGTACCAAACGGATCCTCGCCGTGGAGACGAGGGCCACCGTCGACACGCCGATAGGGGCCTCCAGCGCCCCTCACTGGTCCTCCTCGCGCCACCAGCCGGCCAAGGCCGTATGAAGACGGATCTGGAGGAATGGGGAGTGACAGCAGCCCTCGGAGGAGCGCTCGCCGGCACGCACCACTCCGCCATCTCGTCCGCCATCAAATCCAGACGCCGTTGGATCCACGCGCCCCAGCACCACAGCAGCAGCCAGCCCGCGCCAAGCGGCGCCGCCCTTGCCACCAGCGCGCGCCCCGACCGCGCCGTGCTCGTGCCCAACGCTCGAGTCGCCGAGCGCCTCCTCAGCCCAGGGAGCAGCCCCGTGCAGCTCTAGGCCCAAGCGAAAGGGGAGAGAGGCCGGCCGCCGCCGATGCCGCGCGGGCTTTGCCCGGCGGCGCTCGCCGACGGCAACAGAGGGAGGGGTGGGTGAGGATGTGGCCTGCGACGGCTAGGGTTTCACGCCCGGGCCACTCCGTGGGAGAGCCACGCGAGCGGTTGTTAATACAAAAATTCTTCGCCTTTTGAAACCCTACATTTGTACGTATCGTAAACGCGCACAGAAATTATGTTCGTACCGTCAACTGGACTAGCACCACTTGATCCGGTAAACGATGGACGTTTCTCTCTCATGGCTACTCCTATTAATTCTAGGCTCCATCGATCATCGCGGTGTGTTCATTTCGTGATCATCGCCGTGTGTTCATTTCGTCTCGCTGCTGTAGAAAATAGTGTCATGTCTATTCACATGGTTTTTGCGCCCTCCATGGAACAATTGTGATTACTAAATTGAATGATCCTTATTCTGAAGTCTTCCGTACTAATGATAATTTACACTCCATTAGCCTAATCATAGCGAGGAGTATCATATACATATACTAGTAGTATGATACCATATGATACACCTTCATAGTGCATAATATCATAGTTTAGTATCATTTTTTTAAAAAAGGAGGAAGACCCTCGACGTCTGCATCTAGGCGATGCATGCAACCACTTTATTGATTATTCACAAAAAATCTTACAAAGCAATACATCAGTAAGTCTGAAGGCACCGTCTAGGAACCTTTTGTCGCTACTCCTATTCAGTTGATGAAGGGATGCTGATAGTCTTGGCCTGATACCAAACAGACCTCGCAGCCAAGTCGTTAATGTAAGACCTGAGGTCCCAACCAAGCCACTTGCCGAGTATGGGAAACCCACCGGTCCAGCGCACACACAGAGGCCGTCGTCGCCACCTGCCACCAATCCATCTTCAGAGTTGTACGGAAACATCAACCTTGCTAGGTCTAGCTGGTGTCGACGCCACCATGACTCCAGACAACACCATCATCCTGCGCTCGTCCATCAACACACGCCCAACAGAGAGCCCCCGCTGCTCCATGCTGCTGAGACCCGCCGTTGTCGACTTGTCAGATGCAACGCCGCTCCTCCTTCACGAACACCACCTATAGCCACTGGTCCCATCCCCTCCTCCTGCAGATCCTCTGTACTCCCAACCGATCTCCAAGGCCCCTAACGACACCTCTAGGAAGGTCACGATACGAACGGAACCGCTGCTACCAAATCCGAAGAGGATTGAAGGTTTTCACCCGGCAGGAGATCGGGGTGGGTAAATTGGGCCCTCAGCTGCGCCTTCACGAAGGAAAGCGACACCCGTGGGCGACGTCGCCGTCGTGGCGGCTAGATCGGCCAAGGTTTCCCTCGGACCCAAGATACACCACCGGTGCTCACCATCGCCGGAGCCTGCAGTCGTAAACCACTGAGACGACAAGAGAGGCAGCAAAAGAAAGGGGACCTTCAGATCTAATGCCGCAGCCGCCCCCGATCAGTCTGCCCGCCACGGCTGCCACTAGGCCACCGGTCGGCGCCACTCCGCCGCGCTCCAGATGGAGACTGTCGTGAGCCAGATCGGCGTCGCCGCCATCGATCGGGGCCTCATCCTCGAGAACGAAGATCTTGCGCATCCCGATCCCGGAGTGAGACGGCGATGCCTCCGTCGCCGTCGTTGCACGGGCGGGCTTAGCCCGGCGCCGACCACCGGCGGCGGCGGAGGGGAGCAGGAAGGAGGAAGGGGACCGACGGAGGAGAGTTGGCTCCCCTTGGTCGCCCGCGCGATGGGCGACGGAGGGAAGGGGAGGCGGCTGAAGATGAGATCTCTGATCCGCGGCGTACCTTTGCTACTACCATATATGATATTATTTATTGCCATACATGACTCAAAGTATTATGACATTTAACATGATACCATATTTACCTATGTTATTCTAATCCTCTTTTTCATTTTTAATTCTCTGCCATGTTATCATGTTTACTATTTCCAAGCACATGATACTAGCTAAGTAACCACCACTATGGCCAACCTTATCAGCGGAGTCATCGCTGGTCTGCACAAGGCTCCCGGTATTATGGTAGGCCTGCAGGTTGGAAGGTCATTATTTAGTGGTAGTTGACTCGGTTATACATAAGTGTATTATAACACAAAGATCCTTAGTTTTAAAGAGCTCGTATATAAATGAGGTCTCCAATTAACATTGGGTCACTCGATTTTGATTGGATCAACAATTTTTCAAAACTTTTTTTTATACTCCCATATAACATTATGCTCCTTAGTTTTAAAGAGTCCACATTTAATTAAGTTTTGCAATTCAATTGAGTCATCGATTTTGATCAGGTCAACAATTTCTCAAAGCTCTCCCGTTCAATTATTTAGATAATATAATATGCTTTCTAATGGGTTTGATTTATGCTTTTGATCAGACCAACAATTTTTCAAACAATCAACAACAACCGACCTATAAAAACATATCAATCAAGCGTATGTGCCACTGACGTAAAAAAATTCCACATATAAAGTTGGATAGCATATAATACAGAATCACACCACGAAAGGTCCATCAAGTCATCGAACTATAAATAAAAATAAAGCACACTCTATCAACTTTCCCACCCGCCAAACTAAATATTCCATTAGCTCCAAATTATAAGGGGTATTACTTTTTTGAAAAGTCAAATTTGTTCAACTTTGACCAAATTCGGAGCAAAAATATCGACATCCACAATATGAACAAAAATGCATGGAAATTCGTTTCATGGTGAAACTAATTATAGCGATTTGATATTATAAATTTTGATATATTTCTTTAAAATTTATCAAACTTAAAATGTTTGCCTTTTCGAAAAAGTAATACACATTGTATTTGAAACATAGTGATTAGGTTTTTTTTACCTAATGATGCAGCAAAGTACGATCCAACCCTTCTAGTAAACAAGAAACTGCATGCCGTTTGTCCAAAGAGCGTGAAACTGATTGAACAAAAAATTGATTATGATAGAAGTTAAATGTACTAAGTAGCTGTTGCTTATCTCATGTGTGGATAATTGATGTTGTAAACAAAGTTGAGGGCCGCCGCCTAACATCAGGGATGGTGTAACAGCGACGGAAACTGGCCTCTGTCTGCTTAATTAATTAGGTCCGGGTACTTATCCTTCGATCAGCGTAATACATGGCTACACGGCTGCTTTCTTTCTGCTCACCGAACAGAACAATCTATTTTCTGACAAGCAGTCCAAATGGAACCATCCGTCGTTCGCGTTGTTCATCGATCGATTCTTAAATGCGATCGCGCACATGTTTTGCATTGCGTTGCCTGTGGTTTAATCGCACCCAGTTTCAACTGCATGATCAGTGTCGCTGCCTGTCCTCATAAGTAGGGATGAAATTGAAATGGAAACTTTTCGTTTCCGGAGAAAAAATAATAACGAAGAGGAAATATGAAAACGGAAACTGAAATTTACAAAATGGAAGTGGAATTGAAATTTTTTATGCGAAAACAGAAACAAAAACAAAAATGTGTTTTTTTGATGGAAAGGGCATGGAAATGAAACTTTCTATTTTCGTGAATATGGTACCTTCAATAGCAATTGATCCTTCGTTCGGTGTAACATAAACCACATATAAAACCAGGTAAATAACCTGCACTTTCAAGATAGTTGAGGGACGAAAAATACTATTCGGACATTCATAACTACGCTAGCAAATAAGACAAAAAGTGCATTAAATTAGTTGAAGTTTGATAAAAAGACGGAGCTAAGTGAATGAGAAAAGGTCGATTGAAGGTTGGTTTAGTGAGCTGACTTTTTTTCCCAAGGCGGTTAGCTTGTGGCGTATACTCTCTCATATAGAAACCACTCTCAAAAATTACGCAATGAAAATTCACATATGTTTACCGACACATGAAAAAGTATTTCTATAAATTTCAAATCATAGAATTTAGTAAATACGGTGTATAATTTTTTTTGTTTCATATACTTTAGGTAGTGAGTACAGGTATTTTTGTGGCACATGAAGTCGTGCATCTAAATATGAATTATTTACGCAAAACCATAACATTTAGTGCTAAGATAACAACTTGGTATCATATTTGAACTAGGACACAAAAAACACTGGTTTGACGCCTAATCCGTAACACTGAACTGATTGTCTGAGGCTAACTCCAGCACGCGACCCCATCCGGTCCGGGTATGCGTCCGTTTGGGGTAAAACGGACGAATAGCACGGCCCAACGCGCGGCCCCAAACGGACAAATGTCCGTTTTTCGTCCGTTTTCAACCCATTCCCAGCCCAAACTTGCGCGGCGTTTGGGGAGAAACGGACAGCATGCGGACGGGCGGGACGCACGCCCTTGTCCTCCCCTGGTTCGCCTATCGGGGACTCTGCCGATTCATTCACCCCCAAGCCTTCACCGGCCCCTCCCCGCCCAACCCCACCGCCGGCGCCGCCACTATTATCCGGTCGCCTTCTCGCCGCTCGCACCTCGGTCGTCCATACCAAACAACGTCACACCATGGCCTCCACCGCGCCCGCGCTTTGGTAGGAGTTTTGGCCGTCGTTCGGAGAAGTTTTGGCCTGTTGGGGAACGTCACATGGGAAACAAAAAATTTCTACGCACACGCAAACCTATCCATGGTGATGAGCATCTACGAGAGGGAGAGTGGATCTACGTACCCTTTAGATCGCTAAGCGGGAAGCGTTAAGAAACGCGGTTGGTGTAGTCGAACATCTTTGCGATCCAAATCGCCGAGCGTCCCGCGATCTCATCACGATCTGTCACTTGATCCAATCACGATCTGTCCCGCGAACACATCTTGATCCGTCCCGCGAACTCATCACGATCCGTCTCACGATCTTGATCACGATCTGTCCCGCGAACTCATCACGATCCGTTCCGTGATCACATCACGAACCGTCTCGCGATCTCGATCACGGTCCTTCCGATCTAGCGCCGAACGGACGGCACCTCCGTGGTCAGCACACGTGCAGCTTGATGACGATCTCCACCATCTTGATCCAGCAAGAGGAGGTGGAGAGGAGAGAGAGTTCACCGGCAGCGTGACGGCGCTCCGGTGATGGTGGTGGAGCAATTCCGGCAGGGCTTCGCCTAAGCGCTGCAGAATACCGATCTAGAGGAGCACCGGTGAAACGGGTAGCACGTGGCCGTAAACTGTGTCCAAACAGCACCCAATCCACCAGTATATAAAGGAGGGAGAGAGAGGAGGGCTGGCGCAAGGAAAAACTCCAATAGGAGTCGGCCAAACTAGAGGGGGAGGAGTCCTACTCCTCCTCCACTCCTAGTAGGAGTAGGACTCTTCCTTTTTAGCCTTTTTCCACCTTTTCCTTTAGGACTTTTGCCTCCTGCGCCATGGGCCTTGGTGTGGCTGTTTTTCCAGCCCAATAAGGGCTGGTTATTATTCTCCCACAGCCCATGGACCTCTTGGGGTCGAAATACCCCTCCCGGAGGTCCCCCGGTACACTACCGGCACTCCCGGTACACTACCGATGAGCCCGAAACTTTTCCGGCGACCAAACTGGGACTTCCTATATATGAATATTTACCTCCGGATCATTCTGGAGCTCCTCGTGACGTCCGGGATCTCATCCGGGACTCCGAACAACCTTCGGTCACCACCATACACAATACTACACTACCGAAACGTCACCAAACCTTAAGTGTGCAGACCCTGCGGGTTCGAGAACTATGTAGACATGACCGAGACACCTCTACGGTCAATAACCAAAGGCGGGACCTGGACGTCCACATTGGTTCCTACATATTCTACAAAGATCTTTATCGGTCGAACCTCTATGTCAAGGATTCAGTTAATCCCGTATAACGTTCCCTTTGTTCTTCGGTATGTTACCTGCCCGCGATTCGATCGTCGATATCTCCATACCTAGTTCAACCTCGTTACTGGCAAGTCTCTTTACTCGTTCTGTAATACAAGATCCCGTGACTAACACTTAGCCACATTGCTTGCAAGGCTTGTTGTGATGTTGTATTACCGAGTGGGCCCTGAGATACCTCTCCGTCACACGGAGTAACAAATCCCAGTCTCGATCCATGCCAACTCAACAGACACCATCGGAGATACCTGTAGAGCACCTTTATAGTCACCCAGTTACGTTGCGACGTTTGATACACACAAGGCACTCCTCCGATATCCGTGATTTGCATGATCTCATGGTCATAGGAACATATACTTGACATGTAGAAAACAGTAGCAATAAACTGACATGATCATATGCTATGTTTGTAGTTTGGGTCTTATCCATCACATCATTCTCCTAATAATGTGATCCCGTTATCAAATTACATCTCATGTCCATGGCTAGGAAACCTTAACCATCCTTTGATCAACGAGCTAGTCCATTAGAGGCATACTAGGGACATGGTTTTGTCTATGTATCCACACATGCATTTAAGTCTCCGATCAATACAATTATAGCATGGATAATAAACGATTTTCATGAACAAGGAAATATGATAATAACTAATTTATTATTGCCTCTAGGGCATGTTTCCAACATGGCCGTCGCCGTCGGATTCGGTCGGAGAGGGGATACGATCGCCGACGATGCCCATCGGCAACGGCGGCTTCAGTTGGGGGTGCTACAGAGCGACCTGTACCCGGCAGCCATCCGCCCCCGCTGCCTCGAGGTGATTCGTGGCCTCTTCGCCATCATGACTGCAAGGTGTTTGACACTTTGCCTATAAAGGTATGGACAGTGGAGATGATTTTTTTTCAACCACTTTATTTGTTCATCGGATGATTCGTCCTCGGATGACGAAGAAATTGTGGTTGCTACACTGGTCGTTCATGACCACATTCAAAGGCAGCGGCCTTGGTACAGGGGGTCAGTGCCTGGCCGTGCGCCCAACCTGAACCGCCAGAGAGAGAGGCCAGTCCTTGCTCCACGCTGATTACTTTGAGAATATCGCACTCTTTAAACCAGAGAAATTCCGTCGTCGTTTTCATATGTCAAGGCATGTGTTCAATCGTATCCGTGAGGGAGTGGTTCAGCATGACCCATTCTTTGAGTGCAAAACGGATGCCCTTGGCAAGCTTGGATTCTCCTCTTATCAGAAATGCACCGCCGCCATTCGCATGCTTGCATATGCAATTCCAGGCGATCTTTTGGATGAGTGCATGCGCATGAGTGAGCCCACATGTTTGCTGTCAATGTACAACTTCTGCAAGGCCGTGGTAGCGGTGTTTGGCCCCGGGTACTTGAGGCAGCCAAATGCTGCTGACACAGAAAGGCTGTTGGCGATCAACGCCGATAGAGGCTTTCCAGGCATGCTTGGCAACATAGATTGTATGCACTGGGAGTGGAAGAACTGTCCATTTGCTTGGTAGGGTTAGTACAAGGTCCATGTGAAAGCTTGCACTATCATATTAGAAGCGGTGGCTTCGCACGATCTTTGGATATGGCATTCTTTCTTCGGCATGGCCAGTTCTCACAATGATATCAACGTGCTGTAGCGTTCCCTAGTATTCGCTAGGCTTGCAGAAGGCCACTCCCCACCTATCAACTTTGACATCAATGGCCACCACTACAACAAGGGATACTACCTGGATGATGGTATATATCCTCAGTGGTCAACTTTTGTGAAGACAATTTCCGACCCCCGAGGTGAGAAAACACAGAGATTTATACAAATGCAAGAGAGTGCTAGAAAGGCTGTGGAGCGTGCTTTTGGTATGCTTCAATCCCGATGGGGTATCGTTCGAAACCCTGCATTGACATGGGATGAAGGAAATCTTTGGGAGGTGATGATTGCTTGTGTGATCATGCACAACATGATCGTCGAGGACGAGTGTGATGACTTCATTTTGGACCAAGGATTTGATTTTCAAGGTAAGAATATTGAGCCCCTGCATCAACAACCGGCCACGTTTGAGCAGTTTGCCCAATTCCATCGTGAAATCCATGATTGGCACACTCATTTGCAGCTTCAAAATGACTTGGTTGAGCACATGTGGGATCACATTGGAAACCAATAGATGTATCGCTTAATTATCTTTATTCAAGACAATTTCGATTTGGTTGTAAAACTATTTTATTCGAGATAATTTCGATTTGGTTGTAAAACTATTTTATTCGAGACAATTTCGATTGGGTTGTTAAAACTATTTTTGTTCGAGACAATTTATATTTAGACGTGCAAACTTGTTTAAAATATTGATAAATATGAATATATGGGCATATTGGCCGTGGCGGATAGGATGCGGCCGAAGGATGCGTCCGCGCGTTGGGCGCATGGCCACCGCGTCCTAGGACAGGCCCGGACACGACCCCATTGCCCGCCCCAAACTGACAGAATCCGGGACAAACAAACGTTCGTATGGGGTCACGCACTGGAGTTGGCCTGATAAGATCATGAAAAAATGAAACTGATAAGTTGGCCCCATTGGTCGGGATGATGTGGTGAAGACCAAAAACTTTGTCCTAGTGATCTGACAAATGAGACATGGGCCCCTCCTGCCAATGACGAGAGGGTCATCTTGTTCAATACATTCTATCTATGTGGCATTTCGTCGAGCGCCATCCGTGCGTTCATCATCTGGTCACCGAACAAGGAACATCACATCGTGGCACGCCATGGCACTGGGAAGTGGAGAGGGGATCACCTTGAGCACGTATGTATGCTCGGCCGACAGAGCATGGTAGTGTGGCGGGGAAGACGGCTTGGGGACCCACAGCTTGTTGGTGTTGGCAGCGGAGGCATCAGGAGGACTTGTCAAAGCCCCGGACTAGATGCGAGGTGCAGAGATACGTCGGAACGGGAGAGCAAGGCGCGGTAGTGTGTGGTCGGAGGTGGAGAAGACGACCACAAATGCCGCCGATTCTGGATGTCCGGGTCCAAGTACTCTGGTAGGATTGATCAGAGAGGCATTCCAGAGCTCTCAGACAAGGTGGTGGCCGGTGGGGCTTGGGGTGATATCTGGCCATGGGAATGATGGCCGACGATGACCGCGGATCGGGGAGGATCTTTCATGTGCACCATGAGGTGTGGACACCACCGATTGGTGCAGACGACGGTGGGGTCCTGGCAGCAAGATCCGAGGTGGCGGGGTTACGGGCGCCACATCCGTAGCGGCCGGCAAACAAACGCTCGAGTGGTGCTGCTCAAGGCGACGAAGCGGCTTGGACAAGAGGAGGAGGTTGATGGCCGGGCAAGGGCGGCTCGTCAGGCGTCGGGATGCCGATGGGGACACCGTGGTTGTGGAACATGATGGCGAACGCATGGGTTGTGCTTGAGAGCGGCCACTGCAACGTCCTCTGCGTCTGCGTGGCTGATTTTTTTTTAATTTTCAGGGGCAGGGGAGTTGTTGGAAATATGCCCTAGAGGCAATAATAAATTAGTTATTATCATATTTCCTTATTCATGATAATCGTTTATCATCCATGCTATAATTGTATTGATCAGAGACTTAGATGCATGTGTGGATACATAGACAAAACCATGTCCCTAGTATGCCTCTAATAGACTAGCTCGTTGATCAAAGATGGTTAAGGTTTCCTAGCCATGGACATGAGATGTCATTTGATAACGGGATCACATCATTAGGAGAATGGTGTGATGGACAAGACCCAAACTACAAACGTAGCATATGATCATGTCAGTTTATTACTACCGTTTTCTGCATGTCAAGTATATGTTCCTATGACCATGAGATCATGCAACTCACTAACACCGGAGGAGTGCCTTGTGTGTATCAAACATCGCAACGTAACTGGGTGACTGTAAAGGTACTCTACAAGTATCTCTGAGGGTATCTGTTGAGTTGGCATGGATCAAGACTGCGATTTGTTACTCCGTGTGACGGAGAGGTATCTCAGAGCCCACTCGGTAACACAACATCACAACAAGCCTTGCAAGCAATGTGACTAAGTGTTAGTCACGGGATCTTGTATTACGGAACGAGTAAAGAGACTTGCCGGTAATGAGATCGAACTAGGTATGGAGATACCGACGATCGAATCTTGGGCAAGTAACATACCGAAGAACAAAGGGAACATCATACAGAATTAACTGAATCCTTGACATAGAGGTTCGAACGATAAAGATCTTCGTAGAATATGTAGGAACCAATATGGGCATTCAGGTCCCACTATTGGTTATTGACCGTAGAGGTGTCTCGGTCATGTCTACATAGTTCTCGAACCCGCAGGGTCTGCACACTTAAGTTTTGGTGACATTTCAATAGTATAGAGTTATGTATGGTGGTGACCAAAGGTTGTTCGGAGTCCCGGATGAGATCCCAGATGTTATGAGGAGCTCCGATATGGTCCGGAGGTAAAGATTCATATATAGGAAGTCTTGTTTTGGTCCTCGGAAAAGTTTTGGGCTCATCGGTAGTGTATCGGGAGTGCCGGTAGTGTACCGGGAGACCATCGGGAGGGGTATTTCGACCCAAGAGGATCCATGGGATGTGGGAGAGTGTTTAACAGCCCTTAGTGTGCTGGTGGAAGTCCTACACAAGGCCTGTGCGGTTTGGGAAAAAAGGCCCAAAGAGAAAAAGTGGAAAAAGGCAAAAATAGGGTGAATCCTAGTCCTACTAGGATTGTAGGTGGAGTCCACCTCCTCCACCTGGTTCGGCCGACTCCTCGGAGGCTTGGCCCTTGTGCCAAGCCTCCTCTCTTCCTCTTATATATACTGGAGGTTTTAGGGTTTTTGCACAGAATTTTTAGCCACGTGCTGCTCGTTCCTCCAGTGCATAGTTTCTCCTCCAGTGCATAGTTTCTCCTCTAGATCAGATTATCGCGAAGCCCTGCCGGAATTACTCCACCACCATCACCACGGCGCCGTCACGCTGCCGGTGAACTTGTCTACCTCTCCGCTTCCTCTTGCTGGATCAAGAAGGCGGAGATCGTCATCGAGCTGTACGTGTGCTGAACGCGGAGGTGCCGTCCGTTTGGCGCTAGATCGGAAGGACAGTGATCAAGATCGCAAGACGGATCGTGATGAGTTCGCGGGACGGATTGTGATGAGTTCGCGGGACAGATCGTGATTGGATCGCGGGACGGATCGTGATGACTTTGTGGGACAGGTCGTGATTGGATCGCAGGACGGATCGTGATGAGATCGTGGGACGCTCGGCGATTTGGATCGCGAAGACGTTTGACTACACCAACCACGTTTCTTAACGCTTCCCGCTTAGCGATCTACAAGGGTATGTAGATCCACTCTCCCTCTCGTAGATGCTCATCACCATGGATAGATCTTGCGTGTGCGTAGGAGAATTTTTGTTTCCTATGCGACGTTCCCCAACAGTGGTATCAGAGCTAGGTCTATGTGTAGATGAGATCTCGAGTAGAACACAAAAGGTTTGTGGGCGTTGATGCTTAGATTGCTTCCTCCCTTGGTCGGATTTTGGTTCAGCGGTATTGTGAGATGAAGCGGCCCGGACCAACATTACTCGTACGCTTACGAGAGACCGGTTCCCTCGACCACAACTTGTCGCATAGATGGCTTGCGGGTGCCAGTTTCTCTCACTTTAGTTGGATCGGATTCGACAAAGGCGGGCCCTTAGAAGGTTGAAAAGCAACTAGTGTATCACCGTTGTGGTTTTTGCGTAGATGAGAATTGTTCTTGCTAGATACCCATAGCAGCCACGTAAAACATGCAACAACAATTAGAGGGCGTCTAACTTGTTTTTGCAGGGCATGTTGTGATGTGATATGGCCAATTACATGATGTGATATATGTTATGTATGAGATGATCATGTGATGTATAGATTATCACGACTTGCATGACGCTGAGTACGGCAACCGGCAGGAGCCATAGGGTTGTCTTTAATTATTGTATGACCTGTGTGTCAATCATTAAGCGCTATGTAATGCTTTACTTTATCGCTAAACGGTAGCAATAGTAGTAGAAGCATGTTGGGCGTGACAACCCCAATGGCGACACGTTGATGGAGATCAAGATGATGGAGATCATGGTGTCGTGCTGGTGATGATGGAGATCATGCCGGTGCTTTCAAGATGGAGATCAAAAGCACAAGTTCATGGCCATATCATGTCACTTATGATTTGCATGTGATGTTAATCCTTTTAATGCACCTTGTTTTGCTTAGGACGATGGTAGCATTATAAGGTGATCCCTCACTTAAATTTCAAGATGAATTGTGTTCTCCCCGAGTGTGCACCGTTGCGAAAGTTCGTCGTGTTGAGACACCACTTGATGATCGGGTGTGATAGACTCTACGTTCACATACAACGGGTGCAAGCCAGTGTTGCACATGCAGAACACTCAGGTTAAACTCGACGAGCCTAGAATGTACACACATGGCCTCGGAACACAAGAGACCGAAAGGTCGAACATGTGTCATATAGTAGATATGATCAACATGATGATGTTCACCATTGAAACCACCTCAGCTCACGTGATGATCAGACTTGAGTTGGTGAATTTGGATCATGTATCACTCGAATGACTGGAGGGATGTCAATTTGAGTGGGTGTTCTTATGTAATATGATTAATTGAACTCATTATCATGAACATAGTCAGTAGTGTCTTTGCAAACTATGTTGTAGATTACTAGCTCACGCTGTAGCTCCCTTGACTTTTTATATGTTCCTAGAGAAATAGAGTTGAAAGATGATGGTAGCAATATTGCGGACTGGCTCCGTGATCTGAGGATTGTCCTCATTGCTGCAGAGAAGGCTTATGTCCTTAATGCACCGCTCGGTGCGCCAACCCCTCTAGCATTGTTTGTAGATGTTGTGAACATCTGACATGCACGTTCTGATAACTACTTGATAGTTTAGTGCATCATGCATTACGGCTTAGAATTGAGGCTCCGAAACGTTTTGAACGTCACGGAACATATGAGATGTTCTAAGAGCTGAAATTAGGATCTCAGGCTCATGCCCGTGTTGTGAGATCTGAGATCCAACAATATTCTTTGCCTGCAAGATGAAGGAGAATAGCTCAATCGTTGAGCATGTGCTCAGATTGTCTGGGTGCTACAATCGCTTGAATCGAGTGGGAGTTGATCTTCCAGATAGGATAGTGATTGATATAGTTCTCCAAGTCACTGTCACTAAGCTACTAGAACTTGGTGATGAACTATAAAATGCCAGGGATAGAAATAATGATCCCTGAGCTGTTCGCGATGTTTGACACCGCGAAGGTAGAAAGCGAGAAGGAGCGTCAAGTGTTGATGGTTAGTCAAAACCACTAGTTTCGAGAAGGGCAAGAGCAAGGAGGGAAACTTCATGGATAGCAAGTTAGTTGCAGCTCCAGTGAAGCAACCCAAAGTCTAACCCAAACCCGAGACTAGGTGCTTCGATTATGAGGAGAACGGTCGCTAAAGCGGAACAACCCTAGATACTTGGTAGATAAGAAGGCTGGCAAAGTTCACAGAAGTATATTTGATATACTTGTTATTGATGTGTACCTTGCTAGTACTCCTAGTAGCACATGGGTATTGGATACCGGTTCGGTTGCTAAATGTTAGTAACTCGAAGTAAAAGCTACGGGATAAACGGATACTAGCTAAGTGTAAGGTGGCGATGTGTGTTGGAAATGTTTCCAAGGTTGATGTGATCAACATCGCACGCTCTCTCTACCTTCGAGATTAGTGACGAACCTAAATAAATGTTATTTGGTGTTTTTGCGTTGAGCATGAACGTGATTAGATCATGTTCATTGCAACACGGTTATTCATTTAAGTTAGAGAATAATGGTTATTCGATTTACATGAATAATACCTTCAATGGTCATGCACCCAGTAAGTATGGTTTGTTGAAACTTGATCGTAGTAATACACATGTTCATAACATTGATGCCAAAAGATACAAAGTTAATAATGATAGTAGCACATACTTGTGGCACTGCCGCTAAATGTCATATTGGTATAAAGCGCATGAAGAAACTCCATGCTGATGGATCTTTGGACTCATTCGATTTCGAATCGGTTGAGACATGCGAACCATGCCTCTTGGGCAAGATGACTAAGGACCCCATTTTCTGATTGATGGAGCGGGCAAGTGATTTATTGGAAATGATACATGTTGATGTATGCAATCCAATGAGTCTTGTAGCATGCGGTGGATATCGTTATTTTCTTACCTTCACTGATGATTTGAGTAGATAATAGTGTATATTTACTTAATGAAACGCAAGTCTGAATCGTTTGAAAAAGTTCAAGCAAATTTAGAGTGAAGTTTAAGATCATCATGACAAGAAGATAAAGTGTCCGCGATATGATCGTGGAGGTGAATATCTGAGTTACGAGTTTGGTATACAACTTAAGACAATGTGAAAGTTGTTTCACAACTCACGCCAGATGGAACACCATAGTGTGATGGTGTGTCCGAACGTCATAGTCGTGCTCTACTGGATATGGTGTGAATTATGATGTCTCTTATCCTTTTACCACTATAGTTTTGGGGTTATGCATTAGAGACAACTACATTCACTTTAAATAGGGCACCATCTAAATCCGTTAAGATGACACCGTGTGAATTAGGGTTTGATAGAAACCCAAGCTGTCATTTCTTAATGTTTGGGGCTACGACACTTATGTGAAAAAGGGTTTTCACCTAATGAGCTCGAACGCAAAGCGGACAAATGCATCTTCATAGAATACCCTAAGAACAGTTGGGCATACCTTCTATCTCAGATCCAAGTGCAAAGTGTTTGTTGCTAAAAATGGGTCCTTTCTCGAGAAAGAGTTTCTCTCGAAAGAATTGAGTGGGAGGAAGATAGAACTTGATCAGGTTGTTGAACCTTTGTTCAACCAGAGAGTAGCACAGCGCAGGAGATGTTTCTGTGAAGCCTACGTTAGTTGAAGATGAAGTTAATGATGATGATCATGAAGCTTCGGATCAATTTACTATCAAACCTCGTAGGTCGACAAGGACGTGTACTGCTCCTGAGCGGTACGACAACCCTGTCTTGGAGGTCATGTTGTTGGACAATGATGAACCTACGAGCTATGGAGAAGTGATGATGGGCCCGGATTTTGACAAATGGTTAGAGGCCATGAAATCCGAGAAAGGATCCATATATGAAAACCAAGTATAGACTTTGGTAGACTTGCTCGTTGGACGTCAGGTTGTTGAGTACAAATGGATCTTTAAAATGAAGACATACGCTGATGGTGAATGTCACCATTTATAAAGCTCGACTTGTCGCAAAGAACTTTTCAGCAAGTTCAAGGAGTTAACTACGATGAGACTTTCTCACTCGTAGCGATGCTAAAGTCTGTTGGAATTATGTTAGTAGTTGCTGCATTTTTCAATTATGAAATCTGGCAGATGGATGCCAAAACATCGTTTCCTTCCTTAAGGAAAGGTTGTATGAGATACAACCAGAAGGTTTTGTCAGTCCTAAGGATGCTAAAAGGTGAGCAAGCTTCAGTGATCCTTCTATGGACTGAATCAAGCATCTCGGAGTTGGAGTATACACTTTGATAAGGTGATCAAAGTTTTTAAATCTTTACAAAGTTTATGAGAAACTTGTATTTGCAATAAAGTGAGTGGGAGCACTATAGAGTTTTTGATAAGTATATGTGGATGACATATTGCTATTCGGAAATGATGTAGAATTTCTGGAAAGCATAAACGGTTGTTTGAAAAGAGTTTTTCAAAGGAAGACCTGGACAAAGCTACCTAATTGTTAAACATCAAGATCTATAGAGATAGACCAAGATGCTAGATGAGACTTTCAATGAGTACATACCTTGACAAGATTTTGAAAGAGTTCAAAATAGATCAGTCAGGGAAAGAGTTCTTGCCTGATTTGTAAGGTGTGAAGTTGAGTGAGACTCAAATATCGACAACGGCAGAAAAAAGAGAAAGGATGAACGTCGTCCCCTATGCCTTAGCCATAGGCTCTATATTATGCCATGCTGTGTACCGCACCTGGTGTGTGCCTTGCCATGAGTCAGTCAAGGGGTACAAAAGTGATCTAGGAGTGGATCACTGGACAACGGTCAAGATTATCCTTAGTGACTAAAAGACTAAGGAGATGTTTTTCAATTATAAGGTGATAAAGAGTTCGTCTTAAAGAGTTCCGTCGATGCAAGTTTTAACACCAATCCGGATGACTCGTAGTAGCAATCTGTATACGTATAGTGGAGCAGCCATTTGGAAGAGTACCACGTGGAGTGTGGTAGCAGTGTTTACGGTTTGACATAGAGATTTGCAACATACACTCGGATCTGAATGTCGCAGACCGTTGACTATAAGACCTATCTCACATGCAAAGCATGATCGAGCCCAAGAACTCATTGGGTGTTAGATTCATAACAATGTGTATCACATGGTGATGTGAACTAGATTATTGACTCTAGTGCAAGTCGGAGACTATTGGAAATATGCCCTAGAGGTAATAATAAATTATTTATGATCATATTTCCTTGTTCATGATAATCGTTTATCATCCATGCTATAATTGTATTTATCAGAGACTTAGATGCATGTGTGGATACATAGACAAAACCATGTCCCTAGTATGCCTCTAATAGACTAGCTCGTTGATCAAAGATGGTTAAGGTTTCCTAGCCATGGATATGAGATGTCATTTGATAATGGGATCACATCATTAGGAGAATGCTGTGATGGACAAGACCCAAACTACAAACGTAGCATATGATCGTGTCAGTTTATTGCTACCGTTTTCTGCATGTCAAGTATATGTTCCTATGACCATGAGATCATGCAACTCACTGACACCGGAGGAGTGTCTTGTGTGTATCAAATGTTGCAACGTAACTGGGTGACTATAAAGGTACTCTACAGGTATCTCCGAGGGTGTCTATTGAGTTGGCATGGATCAAGACTGGGATTTGTTACTCCGTGTGACGGAGAGGTATCTCAGGGCCCACTCAGTAATACAACATCACAACAAGCCTTGCAAGCAATGTGACTAAGTATTAGTCATGGGATCTTGTATTACGAAACAAGTAAAGAGACTTGTCGGTAATGAGATTGAACTAGGTATGGAGATACGGACAATCGAATCTCGGGCAAGTAACATACCGAAGAACAAAGGGAACAACATACGGGATTAACTGAGTCCTTGACATAGAGGTTCGACCGATAAAGATCTTCGTATAATATGTAGGAACCAATATGGGCATCCAGGTCCCGCTATTGGTTATTGACCGTAGAGGTGTCTCGGTCATGTCTACATAGTTCTCGAACCCGCAGGGTCTACACACTTAAGGTTTGGTGACGTTTCGGTAGTATAGAGTTATGTATGGTGGTGACCGAAGGTTGTTCGGAGTCCCAGATGAGATCCCAGACGTCAAAAGGAGCTCCGAAATGGTCCGGAGGTAAAGATTCATATATAGGAAGTCCTGTTTTGGTCGTCGGAAAAGTTTCGGGCTCATCGATAGTGTACCGGGAGTGCCGGTAGCATATCGGGAGATCATCGGGAGGGGTATTTCGACCCAAGAGGCTCCATGGGCTGTGGGAGAGTGTCTACCAGCCCTTAGTGGGATGGTGGAATTCCCACACAAGGCCTATGCTGTTTGGGAAAAAGGCCCAAAGAGAAAAAGTGGAAAGAGGCAAAAATAGGGTGAATCCTAGTCCTACTAGGATTGGAGGTGGAGTCCACCTCCTCCACCTGGTTCGGCCGACTCCTTGGAGGCTTGTCCCTTGTGCCAAGCCTCCTCCTCTCTTCCTCTTATATATAATGGAGGTTTTAGGGTTTTTTCATAGAATTTTTAGCCACGTGTTGCCCGTTCCTCCAGTGCATAGTTTCTCCTCTAGATCGGATTTCTCCAGTGCTTAGGCGAAGCTCTGCCGGAATTGCTCCACCACCATCACCACGGCGCCGTCACGCTGCCGATGAACTCATCTACCTCTCCGATCCCTCTTGCTGGATCAAGAAGGCGGAGATCGTCATCAGGCTGTACGTGTGCTGAACGCGGAGGTGTCGTCCGTTCGGCGCTAGATCGGAAGGACCGTGATCAAGATCGCGAGACGGGTTGTGATGAGTTCGCGGGATGGATTGTGATGCGTTCACGGGACGGATTGTGATTGGATCGTGGGACGGATCGTGATGAGTTTGCGGGATGGATCGTGATTGGATCGTGGGACGGATCGTGATGTGATCGCGGGACGCTCGGCGATTTGGATCGCGAAGACGTTCGACTACACCAACCGCGTTTCTTAACGCTTCCCGCTTAGCGATCTACAAGGGTATGTAGATCCACTCTCCCTCTCGTAGATGCTCATCACCATGGATAGATATTGCGTGTGCGTAGGAAATTTTTTGTTTCCCATGCGATGTTCCCCAACAGGAGTTGCCCCCACCTGAATATATTGCTCAAAGTGGGCTAAAATCCAAGATATGTTGACATCGAATTACAACCACGGGAGAGAGAGAGAGGGGAGGAGGGGGCTATGGAGAGAGCGCAACGACCCAGGAGTCGGGATGGGGTGTCTTGCCTCCGGCAGACGCACACGGCACAACACCACATCCTCCCTACAAAAGCCACGCACAAGACCAAGAGATGGCCGCTGGTGCCGGAACACGATGGCGTTCATGTGCTTCCACAGATGCCTGCAGCACATGAGTACGAACTCAATGCTGGAGTTGACCACCCGAGCAGCAGCAGTTGCCAGAGAGGCCAGCTCCCCTGCCGAGAGCCCCTCAACGTCCACGTCTACGCTCCTCCAAAAGCATTTTGTGAAGGGGCACCCAAACATTAGATGATCCACGGTTTCCACAGAAAACCGGACACAAACGAGAAGCCCGCATCCTTGGCAGCCACAATGCACTTGCGCGCGAGCATGTCCCGCATGTGGATGCGGCATTGAGCCATGAGCCAATAGAAGAACTTCACCCTTGAGGCATGAGATCCAAGTCACAGCTGCGAAGCTCGCCTCCACCCCGCCGAAGTGCAGCATATGGTATGCCAAATGGGAGGACATGGCGCCCCTAGGGGCAGCAGCACGTCGAAGTCGATGGAAGTTGTAGCCGCCCCTAACCAGGAGTGTCTCCCACAACGTAGAGACGACGGCAAACTCGCCCCCCCCCCCCCCCGCTCATGAGGCGGGGAACAAGCGAGCGGACGAGCCCGACAGCGCACACCCCCTAGACCATGGCCTCCCCATTGATGGCGTGCGAGAAGAGGGCAGGGAAGACAGCTGCCAGAGCATTGCAGGGGAGCTAGTTGTCGTGCCAGAAGGAACAGGTCCACCCGTCCCCGACGTCCACCATGCACAAACCACGGTAGGGGGGAGCAGCTCACCCAGGGCGCGCTGGTGCACCCCACCTGCCAACACGGCACAATCGACGAGAGAGCCCTCGCAGACGCACGCCCAGACCCAGTGCGCCCACCGGGAGTGAGGGACCTAGTGTAAGCGATGCACCACCTTAAGTAGTAGGCACTTGTTTTGTGTAGCAAGGTCGTGGACGCCGAGGCCACCCTTGGCTTTTGACCGGCACACCCGCTCCCACGCCACGACGCATTGTGCCCCCGATGCACACTCCGCCACATTCCATAGGAAGGAATGCCGCAGGCCATCGAGAGCTTGGACGACCGCCGATGGCAGGAGCAGGGCGGCCATGGCATACGTGGGGAGGGCGTCGAGGACAACGTTGATAAGCACCAGGCGCCCCGTAGGCAACAGGAGACGCATTGCCCATCCAGGAAGGTACTTATCCATCTTCGGGATCATGGGCAAGAAGTCCGTGAAACGAACCTTCTCCCATGACAGGGGCACCCCGAGGTAAGTCTGAGGAAAGACCCCCTCCGCGCACCCAAGCGCCGCCAGCACACCCTGCCGGACTGCATCCTCAACACGCACGAGGACGAGGGTACTCTTGGTGAAGTTGATCACCAACCCCATGGCGTCCGCAAACTGATCCAAGATTTGACGAAGGCGAGCCGCCCCATCCACACACGCCCGCATGACAATCAGCGTGTCCTCCGCGTACTGGAGAACCACGGCCGAGGCATCCGACAACATGGGGTCTCGCAGCATAGAGTCCTGACGGACAAGCTGCTGGAGCATGTCAGCGACCATGAGGAAGAGGTAGGGGAGCTCAGGTCCCCCTGACGCTGCCCATGTTTGACGTGAAACCGCTGCCCCGGCACCTTGTTAAGAAGGACAGCCAAGCGGGCAGATGAGAGGATGAGGTCGATCTAATCGCACCACAGCTGGAGGGACCTGTGAACCTGCATGATCGTGCGCAAGCTCGGCCAGTTGATGGAGTCGAAAGCTTTCGTGAAATCCAGTTCAGCACCACGGGGGGGGGTGTCGCGGCAATGGCAGCACTAGATGAGCTCAGTGGCGTAGACGAAGTTTTCCGAGATACTCCTGCCTCGCATGAAACCCGACTGGTCCTCACCAATCAGGTGAGGGATTTGTTGCTAAAGCCTCTCCGTTAACCCTCTACAAAGGATTTTGACATCGCCGTTCTGCAGGGAGACCGGACGGAAGGCGACCGGGGTCAGAATACCAGCCCCTTTCGGCAGCAAGGTGATCTAGGAGCGGTTGATCCCGTCGAGCTGGACGGATCCAGCATGCAGCATGTCGAAAAGACGCTGGAGGTCACCGCCCTCCACCGCCCAGGCAGCCTGGTAGAACGTCGGCCCCAGCCCATCGGGCCTAGGGGCACTTTTGCGGTCAAGCACGTCGACCGCCACCTTGATCTCGGCGGGCTTCAAAGGCGCCACCAGCGATGGGGCATCCACGCTTGGGGAGGAGGTGTAGAGGGCCCCAAGGTCGAAGCGCCAGACGGGGTGGGTTTCACGCCCAGCAGCTCAGAGTAGAAGGCCAACGACGCAGCGGCCTTGCCCGCGTGGTCCACCACCTGCACCCCGATCACCTCAAGGGTGCCGATGGCGTTCTGGCGGCGCCGGTTCAAAGCTGATGCGTGGAAGAACTGAGTTTTGGCATCTCCCTCACGAACCGCGTGACGCTTCCCCCGCTGCCTCCAATGCGTGCACTATCTCCGGACAGAGGCAACGAGCACGAGCCGCGCATCACCACGCAGGGTCATCTCATCTGCGGACAGAGAACAAGATTCCTCCCAGAGATCCAACAAGTCAATCAAGAATTTACAGTCGTTATCAAAAGAGGGATTGAACCGGTGTTGCTTTTTCCATACCTTGGAGGCAAACCTGAACGCTTTCTTCCGAGCGGTGAGGAGCCCAGCTGCACCAAAACCACGGGACGAACCAGACCAGTCAGGGAGGGTAGTGGGGTGGAAAGTGGGGTCAAGGAGAGAAGCATTCTTGAAGAAGAAACGAGACACCACGAGGGTTCGAGAGGAAGCAGTGACAAGAATGGGAATATGATCCGACGTAGTACGGGGGAGTGACGACAGACTCGAATCCGGGAATTCAGCATCCCATGAATTGTCAAAGAATGCTCAGTCAAGGCAAGCAACAATCGGGGGATCCTGACGGTTAGTCCAAGTGAACAAATGATCAGAAAGGTGAAGCTCGTGCCATGCCAGGGAGTTGATCAAAGCATTGAAATGAGCCGCGCGCGGAGCATCAAAACTACTAGAATTTTTCTCTCGAGGGACGCAAATGAGGTTAAAATCCCCGATGACCAGCCAGGGGCCAACAACAGCCTGCGGGACCTCAAGCATATCCTCCATGAACTCACCCGTAAGAGAGTGATCGGAGGGAGTGTACATGTTTGTAAGGGATAGCCGAACCCCGAAGGAGGCATACTTGAGGGTCACGAAGAGGGAGAATTGAGAGATAGATGAGGAGAAGAGAGAGAGAGAGAGAGAGAGAGAGAGGAAGGATCCCAGGCGGTGATCAGCCCACCGCGGGAGCCATCCGCATCCTTAACCGCAAAGGCAGAGAGACGCAAAGGCAAGAAGCTCAGAGCTTTGCTGCAGCACAGCTCAGAGAGCTTCGATTCCTGAATACAAACAAGGCCCAGAGTAGCGGAGCACAACGAGTTTTTAACCACATCACATTTAGCCTAACAACCTGAAAGTGCGTTATATCGACTAGAGGGGGGGTGAATAGGCGATTTTTACAAATTCATCACTTGAGGAATTTGAAATGTGATGAATAACTAGTAGCGGAATGAGCAACCAAGTGCATGAGAAACATAGTTGTAGCATAGTCATCATGATGAAATAATGCATGCACAGATTACAGGTAGCGTGATATAGGATAAGCAGGTGAGGAACAAGGTAACTTGAAGAATTTGAGGTGAGGAAATTGTGAAAGTCTTCAGTCAAATTCTTCAAACAGTAACAATCAATTTCATCAACAAGTATACGAGGAAATAGAAGGGTTGGGGAAATAGAACCAGGTAGCTGGATGAAGACCAAGGTTGGAAAAAGCGGTAGGCGTAAGCGAGGCGATTGGCCTTCGCCTAGTGCCTAGGCGATGCTTAAGCGTCCTAGGCACGGCCTAGGCGGTAATATAGTTTTTACTATTAGGGTGTATATGTGGTTATTATATGTGTGTTCTCTTAATTTAGGGCATATATATACGTTAGCTACTAGCTACTGCCATGGGAAAATGGCTCGTTTGGCATATTAGTACAATATGGCATGATTTCTCTCTTGGGTAAACAATTTCTTACTTGCCCTGCCTAGACTTTCGCTTATGCCCTAGGTGAGGTGATTGGCCATCGCTTAGCGCCTAGGCGTGCCTAAGTGCCTCCTAGGCACTGCCTTTTCCAACAGAGATGAAGACAGTGGTTTGATGACCCAATTCCAACTGCTGTGACAATCGTACGTCTGGTTTGGAGCGGCCTGGTATTTAAACCAGAGGACACACAGTCCTTGCCGTATTCTCCTTGAGCTAAGGTCACAAAGTCCTCGCCCAACACTCGTGGTAAGTCTTCGGGTTAGACTTCCAAAACCCTCATAAACTGGTCACCCGGCGATCCACAATTCACTGCTAGATGCTCTAGACCAAGGTCACTCCGTGATCCCCAATTGACTGCAGGATGCACTAGACCATGACGCCTAACCATCTGGAAGATACATAGTTTTCAAAGGTAACAAGCGTCGGTTCCACATAGGAACAATCTCTTCAGTGATTCTCAAACACTTTTAGTTTCGTGGTTTGGGTTTGGGTTTTTCCTCACTGATTATTTTCTCTCAAAGTCCTTGGAGGATGGGTTGCTCTCAAATGACAAGTGTAAGTTCTCTCTCGGAGCAGCCAACCAGCTAGTGGTTGTGGGGGTGGCTATTTATAGCTAGGGTGCAACCTGACATGATAAGACATAAATGCCCCCAATGATATGACCGTTATGTGGATAGGATGATTGGAGACAGCTGGCGCTAAGCACACCAACGGTCGGAATTTCGAACTATGAAAGTCCTCAGGCTTATCATATTCCTCACTTGTAGGCAATTCGCACTGGCGAAATCCTAACTCCTCAGTCAGATCAATTTCCTCAGAGACCAGAAGAACTTCGTCTCTGTCACTGAAGAACTTGACTGAACCGTAAGAGAATTCCAAAGGCTTCACTCGAAGGATTGGATAGGTTGAGGTTTTTGAGTTTGAGCATCAGTTGGAAATTTTCCTTAGTATTACCTCAACCCCCTTTAATAGTACGGTGTTTCCTATGACTCAAAAAAGGAAATGGAACTAAGAAAACAAAATTCTTCACGCTTCATAGTCCTTGTTCATATCTTCAAGGTCACACCAACTTCTTCATTTTCAAAGTCTTCAGGGAATACCAAAGTCTTCAGCAAAGTCTTCACCAAAGTCTTCAGTTGAAGACATACATTTTTAGGGGTCGATAATCTCTGAATATATCAAACTCCTCAGCGACTTATGGAGCCTATGTACACTTACAAACGCATCAGTCTCTTAACCTATAAGTCTTCAATACACCAAAATCACTAAGGGGCACTAGAGCACTTACAATCTCCCCCTTTTTGGTGATTGATGACAAATAGGTTAAGTTTTCAACGGGGATAGAAATATGGAATTTAAGTACTAAGTTTGAGGAATTTAATTGCAAGATATAGAAGAACTCCCCTTGAAGATGTGCATATTTGAGGAATTTGCTTTGGACTGCAAATGCACATGGCAGGTTAAAAACATGGAGAACTCCCCCTATATCTTGTAATTCATACACGCATTTATCATATGATATGAAGAATTTGAAATGCATGATGAAAATGGTGTCTGACAAAATTCAGCATGCATGCATTAAGGTAACTTGAGGAAATAGCATGCGGAAAGCAGTTCAAAAAAATTTGACCACCTTCGGACTTAACTTTACAACTCAACCAATCAAAAGCTTCAGAAGAGCGAGAGTTGTAACTTAAACAAAAATACAACCCATATATAGAGACCCGCTTGAAGATTAACTCAATTTTTTCTCCCCCTTTGTCATCGAAGACCAAAAGGGATGAAAACTGAGGACTAACGTCCCTTGAAGAATTTTATCTTGAGGGTGATGAAGGAGCGCCAACATTGTCGGGGTCGTTTGTCGATGCAGGGCCCACTGTAGTGTCGTCAATGTCCTCAGCTTCATCCGTCTCACGTGATGAAGAATATGAGCTTGTAGCCAGTTGAGGAACTTGAACTTTCTTGAATTTCTTCTCTAGAGGACGAGCCCAGTCAAGTTTCTGCTCAAGGTTCATTTCCTTCAATTCTTCAGGAGTCTTGAGGTGAGACAGAATAGACCAATTGCGGTTGAAGACTTCATGAAGGTAGTATTGGTTCTTCCTCACAGTGTTGTGTGTGACAGTCATGTCTCGAAGAAGTGAACCAAACTGTCACTTGACCCACTTGTGGTTGCGATCAACATTCCGATGAAGACTTATGAGGAGCTCACGATCAATTATCACATGAGGAGGGAACTCTTGATGCTTTTGCACTGAGGCTTTTGCAGCAGAGTCTTGGGTAGCAGTGTCATCATTGGTGGAATAAGATGCAGCTTTGCGAAACTGGCCATCTAATGGACGAGTACCATCATCAATGTCATCTTTGCCTTTTCCTTCAACTGAAGCAATTGTGTGCTTGAGGACTTCAATAGGAGACAGAAAGCCGAAGTGATTCTGGAAGCCATCCTTGAAGGGAATTGAAGACCTTGATCTGATGAATGTCATGATCCGGGGGGCATACGGCTTCAGTTCAAATGGGGCTAAAGCTGCATTGGCCAAAGTCATCATGAAGAAAATGTGGTAGTTGATGGGAATCCCATGAATGATTTTGAATAGCATGTTCTTCATGACTCCCTCCACTTCTTATTCTTCGGAGTTGTGGCCCTTCTGAGGACTAAGGGTATTGGTAAGAATGCGATAGACTGTCCTGGGCACATAGAGCAAATCCTTCACAAGGAATGTAGTCCTTTGAGGTTTTCCAGGAGCCAGAGGCTTCATCAGCACTTGCATCATGTGTTTGGGCAGAGCAGGTTCATCAAAGAGGCATCGTGCTCCTTCTGAAGGAATTGGAACTGGGACTGATCGAAGCAATTTTGATACTGGTGCAGTGTAGTGAGTAGATCTAGTCATCCAGTCCAAGACCCATGAGTTGATGTCGGAAGCATCACCTATGATGTGCAAGGTGGCATAAAATTGAAGAATCAGCTCCTCATTCCAATCATAGATATCCACACAGAATAGAAGAATCCCTGCATCATGAAGAACTGCGAGCACCGGTGTGAAGGATGGGATTGTTTCCATATCCGCATGAGGAATTTGATGATGCTCGAAGATTTTCTTCTTGTGAAACAACATAAATGCATAGTAATTCATCTGCGTGGTTGTCCAGAATCTGGTGCAACCGGCTCTTGCAAAGTCATACGGATTCAGTCCAGTGAAGAAAATGTGCTCATTGAAGAAATTGATCTTGATGAATTTGGGGCGCTTTGAGCCTTTGAATGGCATCCTAGGATTTGGCTAAAGGTTTGGTTTGAAGCGGCCCGCAATTTCCTTAGGCATTGGTGGAACTTCTTCAGACCGAGGAATTTGCACTGTAGGTTCCTCAGTGGCAGCTGGAGCAACAATTTCCTCAGCTGATGCAGCTGGAATATCTTCAGTGATTGTTGCAGCCAAGTCATCAGATCTTGTTTGAATTTCTTCTGTCTGGGGCTGGAGACTGGGGAATTTGTGACAGAGGAGTGGTCATTGGTGAATTTGGGTGTGCATCTTCCCAATATTCATCATTGATCAGAGGTGTTGTGTTTCCAATGTCCACCTCCTCTTCCATTTCTTCAACACCGGCCTCTTCAATAGTAAACTAAGGCTGGGGTGATGATACCAGTGTAGTTGAAGCATTTGCTTCCACTTCAATTTCTTCATATATCTTCTCTGAGGTAGCAGAAGACTGATCCTTTTCATCTTGATCATTATTTGGGATGACATAGTCAACACCAAATGGTACAAGTTCATAGGCTGACACAGTGCTAATAGGAGTTGCATCAAACGGCTCAGTTGAAGAACAATTTTTAAGGAATCTGACGTTGATGCTTTTCTCTCCAGTGCCTTTTTCTCCGTAGCCTTGGTTTTCTTCTCTTCTGATGCAGAAGGAAGGTTTTTGTTCTTCATCCTTGAGGATTTTTCAGTTTCTGCAGAGGGTGAAGGAGGAGCATTTTCTTTAGGCATGACTGATGCAGTCGCCCTGTTGGTCTCAATTTCATCAGGCACAGCAAAATTTTCAGCTGTCCTGGCAATTTCTTCAGGCGCAATACTGGAGGTTGCCTTCACAGGTTCTTCAGCAGCTTGAATTTCTTCAGTTGCGGGAGCAGTTTCTTCAGCAGGCTGAGCAGATTCTTCAGCTTGAGGAATTTGTTGTTGCGATCGAGCTGCAACCCTTGAGTTATGGTCCTTGATGGCTTTATCAGCCACATTGGTGAAACATACTTTGGCGCCTTGCCAATCAGCATAGTATCTATTGAAGTTATCATTGGGGTCTTTGATCTTAGACTGCATCTTCACCAGTTCTTGAGGAGAAAGCTTCACAACATTGTTGTTCAAAGAGTGCTCTTTCTTGTACTGAGCTTTCTTGGTTTGTCTGGCCTTCTCATACTTCCACTTTTCTTCAGCTATGAAGGCAGTGAGAACATGATATGGACCAGGAGGCAGCTTCAAATCATCAATTGGAGTGTTGGGATCCTTGTGCCAGATATCAATGAAGTTCGGCACCATTTTGGATCTAGCCATAGAGGAATTTTAGTGCCCTTTGCTTGAGCCACTCGTTCTTGCTTGTTTCGGATTATTGCAGCCAGTTTCTCATCATCAGCTTCATCTGAAGAATCCGATGGTATTTTGAACACTACCTTCTTCGGTTGAGGACTTGGACAAGTGCCTCGTCTAGCAGTAGCGTTCATCTACATTAGTGAAGGACTGGTTGAGGATTGTGCTTGGGCATAGGAACTTGTAGAGAACCATGAAGACATTGAGACACCCTCGGTCCTTTGACATGTTGCAAGGTGCACAGGTGTTGAGGATTTTGAGGCAGCAGCTGATGATTGTGCAGATACAGAAGGCATTGCAGAGGCCTTTGAAGACTTTTCTTAAGGAATCTGTAGTGAGTATTTTGATGTTGAGGACTTTGACTTCGCAGCAGACTTCTTCACAATAGTTTTCTTCGGAGCACTAGCGGAGGTTCTGGCAGTGGCAGCAGCAGCAGAGTCTTCATTGAATTTCTTCACAACCTCTTTTGCCTTATTTGCCATCTTGGCGTGCTGTCTTTCCCATTCTTGAGGAAAGTAATCACTAGTTTTGAGGCTAGTGGGATCAACACTTTGGTTTGGAGCCAAGGGTAGCCTATTGCACGGGTGTTTAACAACGAATTTATTCATGTATTTGGGAGTGGCATAGCGATATTCTTTCCACTCTTGTGCCCATCTCCTCTCAATTTTCTGTATATGAATCTTTTGCTACTTTGTAGTTTCATTGCCATGAGTTTCTTCATCTGGAATACAACATTCCTCATACAGTTCATCGGGTATCTCAAAAGCAGTTTGTACTTCAGGTTTCTTTCCACCTTTCTGTGCCTTTTTCTCATCAGTCATTTTCTTTGGCTGAGGATTCTGAACTTTTGAGGATTCTGAGGAAGTGTGCAAATTATCTTCAAGGAATGCTGCTAATGAGTTAAGTTCATGAGAATGTAGCGTTTCATCAGCAGACATTTTGTACCTATGAACACGGTATAGGTGCGAGGAATTTGAAGAGGTCATATGTGTTCTCAGAAATTTTCAAAATACATCAAGTTGAGGAATTTTGACCATAGATGTCTTGAGGAATTTCACTAAGTGTTCTCGTCTTAGGTTCCAGAGTTGTACAAATTTTGAGGATCCACACAATTGAGGAATCTTGAAGAAAATCAAAACTTAGGAAAAACATCAAGGGTATGAACATGTAAGGTGCTTTGCAATATGATTCTTGAAGAATAAACACCTTTGTGGAAATTGTGGAAAACTTGAAGATCAAACAAGGACAGTAAAATAAGATTTTATTTACCCTGATGAAGAACATGACGAACAGTGAGAAGAAATTTGGGAAGTTCGTCTGTCCAGATCTCCCATGACCTAGCTTGGCAGAATGAGACAACTACAGTGGCGACGGAGTGAAGATTTCCGTGGATGATGCGAGTACGGCGACGACAAGGTCAAGGCTGTGAAGCTCTTCCACACCGGCAGCGATGATTTTAGCAGCGGCGCTAGGTTTGAGCTCGGGAGAGAGTGGGAGTGAGGTGTAACCAAGCATAGTGAAAGGGAAGGGGTATTTATAACGGAGGTGAAAACCAATCTGCCCAAAGATTTTGGACCAGATTGCCCCTGACCCTTGCTCTCCACGCGATATGTGTCACCCACGTTATGAGTAGTGGAGATCGTGGGGATAGTGGGATCGTGGGTTATCCAGTCATGGAAATAGGAATGGTTTGAGCGGGAAGCGCCGAAAATTTTGATAAAAACTTAAAGTTTCCGTGTGCAAATTCTTCAGTTGTCAAGGACACAGTGAAGACTTAGAGCGAGTTTCAAAGTAGATCGCATATGAAGAATTTGAGAACAGACTGGATTGAGTTTTGCATAGAGGGGAAACGGGTCCGATCCCATTCACTTAGATGAAAATCAACTTGAAGAATTAGCAATAAGTGAATATTGTTGAGGACATTGAAAACACACAGACACACACACACACATAGTTTGAAGAATTTGAAAAGTTGAGGAATTTGCAAACTTGAGGAATTTGTAAATTTGAAGAATTTGCAAAATGACGAAAAACTCACGTTTTAAGAATTTCAACTATGGTTGGTGGCGTGACCCACTAATACGTCTCCAACGTATCTCTAATTTTTTATTGTTCCATGCTGTTATATTATCATTCTTGGATGTTTTACAATCACTTTATCACAACTTTATATTATTTTTGGGACTAACCTATTAACCTAGAGCCCAGTGCCAGTTCCTGTTTTCCCCTTGTTTTGGGGTTTTACAGAAAAGGAATATCAAACGGAGTCCAAATGAAATAAAATTTACGGTGATTTTTTTTGGACTAGAAGAGGCCCACGAAGCATCGGAGTTGGGCCAGAAAACCCACGAGGCAGTCACAAGCCTCAGGGGCACGACCACCCCCTGGCCGCGCCCTGCAGGCTTGTCACTCCCTCGTGGCCCATCCGGAGTTATTTCCACCGCCATAAATTCCTAAAAATACCAAAAACCCCAATGCAGAACTTAGATCGGGAGTTCCGTCGCCGCAAGCCTCCAGAGCCACAAAAAACCAATTTGGAGCCCGTTCCAGCACCCTACCGGAGGGGGAAACCATCACCAGAGGCCATCTTCATCATCCCGACGCTCTCCATGATGAGGAGGGAGTAGTACACCCTCAGGGCTGAGGGTATGTACTAGTAGCTATGTGTTATCTCTCTCTCTCTCTCTCGTGTTCTTGAGATGGCACGATCTTGATGTACCGCGA
The DNA here is from genome assembly GCA_022496015.1 of Hordeum marinum. Lineage (NCBI taxonomy): Eukaryota > Viridiplantae > Streptophyta > Magnoliopsida > Poales > Poaceae > Hordeum > Hordeum marinum. The sequence continues at coordinate 497,008,156 of CM039674.1, read as the reverse complement.
GCTTTATTGATATAGATGAATCATATGGAGTTTTCCCCTCTCTATCTTGTTGTGATGAATTGAGTTTTCCCTTTGAAGTTTTCTTATCGGATTGAGTCTTTAAGGATTTAAGAACACTTGATGTATGTCTTGCGATGGGATATTCGTGGTGACAATGGGATGTTCTATTGATCCACTTGATGTATGTTTTGGTGATCAACTTGCGGGTTCCGTGACCTTCGGAATCTATGCATAGGGGTTGGCACACGTTTTTGTCTTGACGTTCTGGTAGAAACTTTGGGGCACTCTTTGAAGTTCTTTGTGTTGGATTGAACGTGATGAATCTAAAATTATGTGATGCATATCGTATAATCAAGCCCATGGGTACTTGTGGTGACATTGGAGTATCTAGGTGACATTAGGGTTTTGGTTGATGTGTATCTTAAGGTGTTAGTTTAGTACAAACTCTAGGGCTGTTCGTGACACTTATAGGGATAGCTCATAAGATTGATCAGAAAAGATAACTTTGAGGTGGTTTCGTACCCTACAATAATTTCTTCGTTAGTTCTCTGCTATTTGAGACTTTGGAGTGAACTCCTTGTCGCACGAGAGGTATTTACATATGTTTCAACTATGTTAGTATTGTTGAGAGAACTTGCACTAGTGAAAGTATGAACCCTAGGCCTTGTTTCTAAGCATTGCAATATCGTTTGTGCTCACTTTTGTTACTAGTTACCTTGCTGTTTTTATATTTTCAGATTACAAAAACCTATATCTACCATCCATATTACACGTGTATCACCATCTCTTCGCCGAACTAGTGCACCTATACAATTTACCATTGTATTGGGTGTGTTGGGGACACAAGAGACTCTTTGCTATTTGATTGTAGGGTTGTTTGAGAGACACCATCATCATCCTACACCTCCCGCGGATTGATAAACCTTAGGTCATCCACTTGAGGGAAAATTGTCATTGTCATACAAAACTCTACGCTTGGAGGCCAAACACGAGTCTACAAGAAGAAGGTTGTGTAGTAGACATCACCCACCGTATAAGAATGATGATTTCAGACACCGCCTATAATTGTCGTAGGTTTCTGAGAATCAAATTCTTCATTAATTTCTTCACACTTAGAGGGTTATTATTCATTGATTGAAGAAAAAAATTACTTCATGTGTTGCACATCTAAGTCATAAAATATGCATAAGTGTTAGGATGTGTGTCTTTTTCAAAGAACATTCGAAGATTCTAAGATATTTAGCTCACACCGCAACTTGCAAAATCTCTTTTCATCCAAGGGCTTTGTGAAGATATCGGCCAGTTGTTCTTCAGTGAGGATGTGGTCATTGGAGATGTCGCCCTTGAGTACATGATGTCGAAGAAAATGATGACCGATCTGGATGTGCTTGGTCTTGGCATGCTGAACTGGGTAGTAAGAAATCTTGATAGCGCTCTCATTGTCGCAATACAGAGGCACATTCTTCACCTTGATGCCATAGTCCTTGAGGGTTTGCTTCATCCACAGCAACTAAGCACAACATGAACCAGCAGCAATGTTCTCAGCTTCAGCAGTAGATAGTGACACGTAGTTCTGCTTCTTCGAGGACCAGGAGACTAAGGATCGTATGAGGAAATGACATGAACCTGAGGTTGACTTGCGATCCACACGATCTCCAGCATAGCCAGCATCTGAGTATCCGACAAGGTGGAGATTTGAGCCCTTGGGATACCATAATCCAAGCGTTGGTGTGTGAGCTAAGTATCGAAGAATATGTTTCACAGCCTTATGGTGTGATTCCTTCGGTGTTGCTTGGAATCGGGCACACATGCAAACACTCAGCATAATATCAGGCCTAGATACACATAGATACAATAAAGAGCCAATCATGGAGTGATATATCTTCTGATCGAAATCTTTACCATTTTCGTCCGTACAGAGGTGGCCTTTTGAAGGCATTGGAGTTTTGACGCCTTTGCCATCTTGCATGTCGAATTTCCTCAGTACATCCTTGAGATATTTCTCTTGAGGGAGAAACATGCCATTTTCTTGCTGATGAATTTGAAGAGCTAAGAAGAATTTCAACTCTTCCATCTTAGACATTTGATATTCTTCACTCATCATATAGGCAAATTCATCATTGTAACGTTTGTCAGTACAGCCAAATATAATATCATCTACATATATTTGGCATATGAACAGTTCATTGTCATAGGATTTAGTGAAAAGAGTTGGGTTGAGTGAACCGGGTTTGAAGCCTTTCTTCATGAGGAATTCCTTCAGAGTGTTGTACCACGCCCGAGGGGCCTGCTTGAGGCCATAGAGGGCCTTGTTGTTTCTGAAGACTTTGTCAGGATGCTTAGGGTCTTCAAAACCACAAGGCCATTTTCATTTTGCTTGTTGCGGTAGATCCACTTGGTACCTATGATGTTGTGCTTGCGAGGATCTGGATGCTTGCCAAGTTCCCACACATTGTTGACCTTGAATTGATGCAATTCCTCTTGCATAGCTTGAATCCACTCAGGCTCCTTGAATGCTTCATCAACTTTGGTGGGCTCTATGATAGAGACAAAACAGAAGTGCTCACAAAAGTTAGTCAAATGTGAAGCTCTTGAGCGAGTAGGGGACCTAGTGCATTGATGTCGTCGATGATTTTGTCAATCTGCACTTCGTTTGCAACTCTTGGATGAGCAGGTTGACGTGGCTGAGGATTTTCTTCAGCACCATTTTCTTCAGGTGTATCAGCGTGAATGTCTTCATTGGTTGGAATGACTTCTTCAGTGGGTATGACATCTTCAATAGCCTTCAGCTTAATGGATTCCTCAAGAGACTGATCATCTAGCACAGAAGGCAGGTGCTCTCTTTGCGAGCCGTTAGTTTCATCGAACCGGACATCTACAGTTTCGACAACCTTCTGGTGGTAGGTGTTGAAGACTCGGCAGGTGTGTGAGTCCTTTCCGTAACCAAGCATAAAACCTTCATGTTCTTTCGGTGCAAATTTAGAACTATGGTGAGGATCTCTAATCCAGCATTTTGCACCAAACACTTTGAGATAACTTACATTGGGTTTCTTGCCAGTCATGAGTTCATATGAAGTCTTCTTGAACAATTTGTGAAGATATACCCTATTGATGATCTGGCATGCTGTATCAATTGCCTCAGGCCAGAAGCGACGAGGAGTCTTGTATTCATCAAGCATGGTGCGAGCCATCTCAACAAGAGTCATGTTCTTGTGCTCCACGATGTCGTTCTATTGAGGAGTATATGGGGCAGATAGCTCATGAGTAATACCAAGTTCATCAAGATATTCATCAAGGTTGGTGTTCTTGAACTCAGTCCCATTATCACCCCTTATATGCTTGATCTTGATGCCGAAGTTTGTAGAGGCCCTTGAAGCAAATCGTCTGAAGACATCCTGCACTTCAGACTTGCACAGAATAATATGCACCCAAGTGTAACGAGAGTAATCATCAACAATGACAAAGCCATACAAACTTGAAGAATTTGTTAGTGTGGAATAATGAGTGGGGACAAAGAGGTCCATGTGAAGCAATTCAAAGGGTCGATTCATGGTCATGATTGTGTTTGAGGGATGCTTGGATCTGGTCATCTTCCCAGACTCACAAGCACCACAGAGGTGGTCCTTGAGGAATTTTACACCTTAAATGCCAATGACGTGCTTTTTCTTCACGATCGTGTGCAAGTTCCTCATACCAGCATGTCCAAGTCGTCGATGCCAGAGCAAGCCTTCTGAGGACTTTGCAAGGAGGCACGTGGCAGGCTGAGGACCTATAGAGAAATCAACAATATACAAGTCTCCTCTCCTAAAACCTTCGAAGACTTTCGAATTGTCAGATTACATGATGACAACACAACAATATTTTCCAAAGACAAAAACCATATCAAGATCACAAAGCATTGAGACATACATAAGGTTGAACCCAAGGGATTTGACAAGCATCACCTTGTCCATGTGTCGGTCCTTTGAGATTGCAACTTTACCTAGACCCAATACCTTGCTTTTTTCCTTTGTCAGCGTAGGTGATATGCTTCAGATGTGATGGAGCAAGTGGCAAATTCATTAGTAGATTCTTGTCACCGGTCATGTGGTTTGTGCATCCACTGTCGAGGACCCACTCAGTAGCTTTTGGAGGTTCATCCTGTGGATGAATTAGTACAACTTATGAGCTCATATGCTTCAGATGAAGAATATGACATCAAATTCATCAGGCGAAATTTCATCACACAATATGGTAACTAAAGCAGTGTGAGGACGTGTGAAATGAGGAATTCATTTCTACATGATTTGCTTGCGTCCTTTCAAGCATTTCCTCAGGTCTCCAGCAAATTCATCAGATGTTCAAGTTCATCTGGAGACCTGACCCTGCACAAGAGATTAGTTCAATTTCTTCACCACCCACATCTGGAGGGGTGGCAAAGAGTTCATCATTCTACGAGCACCATATTAGAAGGAGGCATTGAAGCAAGTGCGCTTCATTTCACAGGACGAGGGTTTGAGTACTCATATGAGTAAGCAGAGAAATTCTTCGAGGACTTATGAACATAATGATTTGAAGAATAATGCACATATTCAGAACTCTTAGTCTTTCCCTGTGAAACAGATGCATTAGCACAAGAATGATATTTTTGACCATTTGAGGAATTTGGTCCATGTAAAGACTTTGGTCCATATGAGAAATTTGATCTGGGGTTCCTGTTCTTCATGTGTGGTGTCGTGAGGACATTCACTTGAAGATTTTGTAAACAGCTCTTGGGAACCCAGATTTTCTTCATAGGTGAACCGTTCCGGCAGTTAGTTCCAACAAATTTGGCAAATACTTCACCTTTCTGATATTTGAAGAATTTGTAGTTGGAGTCAAGTGACTCATCAGAGGAATATGAAGTTTCACATGTAAAGCCAGATAAAGTGGATGGATCTACAGGAGGTCCTTTTGCAGCAACCCATGAGGTTTTGGGGTACTGCACATGTGTCCAATAGGATCCATCAACATTGAGTTTCCTCTCAAATGCAATACCCTCTTTCCTAGGGTTCCTGTTCAGAATCTGCTTTTTGAGGACATCGCAAAGGGTTTGATGCCTTTGAGACTTTTGTACTTGCCTGTCACATACAATTCCTTCAACCCTGTATTTTCGTCAGTGATACTTGTGGTATCCTCAGATGAGGAATTTTTGACCACGGGAATAGTTGAAGAATTTTCAGCAATAGAAGCATTTGAACATTCAGGTGAAGAATTAGCAGTTTCACGTTCGATGCATTTCAAACAAGGTGGAACAAATTCTTCTTGAGTGGTACTGATCTGTTGCGCGAGAAAGGAATCGTTTTCCATTTGGAGGTCCTCATGAGACACTCTTAGTTTCTCAAGATCTTGCTTTCTTTGAAGAAATTCATAAGAAAGCTTCTCATGATTAGCTAAGAGAGCATTATGATGACTCTGAAGGTTATCATACTTTGTTTGGAGAGTTTTGAGATTTCCAGACAAAATTTGAGTGCGATCCACTTCCTCATTCAATAGATCATCGCTATTGTCTAGCAGTTTCTGATGCTTTTCCAGTGCACTTTGTTCCTTAGTGGCAATATTAGAAAGTTTGGCATAGCTAGGTTTCACATATTCATCAGATTCACCATCACTTGATTCAGAGGAGGAGTGATACTTGTGTACCTTGGAACCTTTAGCCATGAAGCAATAGGTGGGAGCATAATCATCATTGCTAATGTCGGAGTCGTTGGAGTAATCATTTTCTTCATCGTTGAAGATGGACTTGCTCACGAAAGCAGTGGCGAGAGCAAGGCTAGAACCACCAGATTCTGATTCCACCTCAGATTCTTCATCTTCTTCATATTCTTGATATTCTTCTTCTGAGTCCATTTCCTTGCCAATGAAAGCCCGAGCCTTTCTAGAACCATTCTTCTTGTGCGTTAAGGAATTTGCAGATGAGGAATTTGAAGATTTCTTCTTTTTCTTCGAGTCATCGGAACTGTCGTCCTTGTACTTCTTCTTCTTTGATTCTTTTCCCCAGAGAGGATAGTCAGAAATAAAGTGACCAGATTTCTTGCATTTGTGACAAGTTCTCTTCTTGTAGTCGTCTGAGGAATTTGATTTCCTCAAGCCACCTTTTGAAGATTTTCCAAAGCGGCCTCTCCTTGAGAACTTCTGGAATTTCCTCATGAGCATAGCTAGCTCCTGATTCAGTTCTTCAGGATCACCAAGGCTACTATCAGAATCTTCGCCTTTGGATGAGGAAATTGCTTTTGCCTTCAGATCACGAGATCTTCCATAGCATGGCCCTTAGAGGTCTCTCTTCTCAGCTTGTTGGAATTCATGAGTAGAGTCTCTCAAGAATATCAGCAGGATCAAGTGACTTGTAGTCTCCACGCTCTTGAATCATCAAAGCCAGTGTATCAAATGAGGAATCAAGAGATCTCAGTAGTTTCTTCACCACTTAATGGTCGGTGATGTTAGTGGCACCCAGTGCTTGAAGCTCGTTGGAGATATCAGTGAGACGATTAAAACTTTGTTGAACATTCTCATTGTCGAGTCTTTTTGAAGCGGTTGAAGAGATTGCAAAGAACAACAACATGAGAATCACGTTGAGTGGAAACACCTTCGTTGACTTTGGACAGCCTATCCTAGATAAGCTTAGCAGGCTCCAAAGCACTCACCCTACCATACTGACCTTTGATCAGATAGCCAAAGACGATATTCTTTGATTGAGAATCGAGTTGCTTGAATTTCTTTGTATCAGCAGTAGTAACAGTCGGAGAAGTGCGGGGAACACCATTTTCCACAATGTACCAGAGATCGTTGTCAATAGCTTAAAGATGCATGCGCATCTTATTCTTCCAGTAAGGGTAATCCATCCCATCAAAGGTAGGACAGCTTGCGGAAACCTTGATCATACCTGCAGTCGACATAACTAGAACTCCAAGCGGTTAAAGCAAAATCACACAGAACAAGGGAGTACCTTGCTTTGATACCAATTGAAAGTGCGTTATATCGACTAGAGGGGGTGAATAGGCGAATTTTACAAATTCATCACTTGAGGAATTTCAACTTGAGGAATTTGAAATGTGATGAATAACTACCAACAAAATGAGTAATCAAGTGCATGAGAAACATAGCAGAAGCATAGTCATCATGATGAAATAAAGCATGCACAGATTACAGGTAGCGTGATACAGGATAAGTAGGTGAGGGACAAGGTAACTTGAAGAATTTGAGATGAGGAAATTGTGAAAGTATTTAGTCAAATTCTTCAAATAGCAATGATCAATTTCATCAACAAGTATACGAGGAAATAGAAGGGTTGGATAAATAAAACGAGGTAGCTCGATATAGACAATGGTTTGATGACCCAGTTCCAACTATTGTGAAAGTCATACGTCTGGTTTGGAGTGGTCTGGTATTTAAACCAGAGGACACACAGTGCCAGGACACACGGTCCTTACCGTATTCTCCTTGAGCTAAGGTCACAAAGTCCTCGCCCAACACTCGTGGTAAGTCTTCAGGGTAGACTTCCAAAACCCTCACAAACTGGTCACCCGGTGATCCACAATTGAATGTTGGATGCTCTACACCAATGTCACTTCGTGATCCCCAATTAACTGCAGGATGCACTAGACCATGACGCCTAACCGTTTGAAAGATACACAGTCTTCAAAGGTAACAAGCGTCGGTTCCACACAAGAACAATCTCTTCAGTGATGCTCAATCACTTTTGGTTTCGTGGATTGGATTTGGATTTTTCCTCACTGATGATTTTCTCTCAAAGTCCTAGGAGGATTGGTTGCTCTGAAATGACAAGTGTCAGTTCTCTCACGGAGCAGCCAGCCAACTAGTGGTTGTGGGGGTGGCTATTTATAGCTAGGGTGCAACCTGACATGATAAGACATAAATTGCCCCAATGATATGACCATTATGTGGATAGGATGAATGGGGACACCTGACGCTAAGCACAACAATGGTCGGAATTTCGAACTATGAAAGTCCTCAGGCTTATCATATTCCACACTTGTAGGCAATTTGCACTGGCGAAATCCTAACTCCTTAGTCAGATCAATTTCTCAGAGACCAGAAGAACTTCATCTCTATCACTGAAGAACTTGACTGAACCATAAGAGATTTCCAAAGGCTTCACTCGAAGGATTAGATATGTTGAGGTTTTTGAGTTTGAGCATCAGTTGGAAATTTTCCTTTGTATTACCTCGGCCCCCTTTAATAGTACGGTGTTTCCTGTGACTCAAAGAAAGGAAACGAAACTAAGAAAACAAAAGTATTCACGCTTCATAGTCCTCGTTCATATCTTCAAGGTCACACCAACTTCTTCATTTTCAAAGTCTTCAGGGAATACCAAAGTCTTCAGTAAAGTCTTCACTAAAGTCTCAGTTGAAGACATACATTTTTAGGGGTCGATAATCTCCGAATATATCAAACTCCTTGGCGACTTATAGAGCCTGTGTACACTACAAACGCATCAGTCTCTTAACCTATAAGTCTTCAATACATCAAAGTCACTAAGGGGCACTAGATGCACTTACACAACCCAGACCCTGAACGTTCCAAGACAACACATGCAGCAACTTGACTTTCGAACTACCCATTACAACGATTAGCACCAGACACAATGAGGCAACAACGCCTACCAGACAGAACACAACTAGGGAGATGGATACAATGGCAGCATGGGGCGAGCCAAATACATGTTGTCTAGCCGGGTAGACCCGGCCACAGCAAAAGAAACAGCAACAGCTCAACATACTCGCATGCCGGCACCTTGGCAGACTGGATGGCAGCAGTAGCACGAAGACCGTACATAGGCTTCATACCAACCGGAGCGATCACCGCGTCCAGCGGGCGATCTTTTCGAACCCTAGACTGAAGGCGAGGCAAGCACCCGCTCAGAGTATCCTTGAGGGCCCGGAGCTTGACCGCCTTGGCCTCCATGCTGACCCAGGAGGCCTACACCTTTTAGGCGAGACGAGCACTCCGATGCTGCTCCTCAGCCCCAGCACCCCATGCAGCGACGTCCCGGACAGGGAGGTCATCCTCCAGCTCAACAATGGTCACTCCGGACCTCACAGACCCGGAGCCCGAAAATTGAGGAGACGCAGAGAATAGTGAAGCCGTGTGGTCCGAGGACGAACCAAGGAAGATGGAGGCCATCATGTCGTCGGCAGCGGCAGGGGTAACGGGCAGCGCCCCAAGGACACGGAGCACCGAGGCGAGCTGGCGCCCGCCCCCACGCCCACGGCCATGCCCGACGATCGGACCACTGCCGCGGTCGTGGCCAAGAGGGAGGGTGGCGAGGACGGGGCGGTTATGGGCGAATGGTGGTGGTGGCTCAGAGAAGAAGGGGATATAGACCCCCCCTGGTGTAAGAGTCAGCGGCGTCCCACACCCGCACTAGCCAAACCTCGATGAAGCGCGGGCCCCAGCGCCCACCCAGCGGCCACACGTCGCACGACACGTTACGCGGGTCGCGCAGGCGCACCACCACACAAGCCGTGGCGAGTTCCCGCCCAGCCAGGACGAGGGGGTCAATCTCAAGGACCTTGGCAAAAGAGGCGAAGGCCGCAGAGATGCCGGTGGGGTTGAGGAACTCGGTTGGAAAAACCGGTGGCAGCCAGGAGAGCGCAGCCGAGACCTGGACGTGGACCCTCCCGTACTCCTCTTCGGGATGGAGCTCGACGCACGTGCCCTCATGAAAGAAAGGCTACTGCTGCAAGGCCTCCACGTGGTCGACCTCTGAAGCGAAGCACAGGTACATAGCCCTCACGAAAGACGGGACAGTCTCCGGAAGCAGATGGGCGATGTTGTGGAGAACGGTCGCCTGAACCACTGTCGTATCATTGAGGAAAGCGTTTGGCAGCTCAATCGTGATGACTGCGAGCCAAAGCGCAGCAGCGTAGTCACTGTCAGGCATGAAGACGTCCACGGACTCAGGCCATTGGGATTCCGCAACGATTGAGCCGCCGAACCTGCCAGATGACACGGACGAGCCTGAGGATATTGTCAGGGCGCCATCCGCGACGGGCAGCTCGTCGTCGAAGTCATCAAGACGGGGCGGCATGGGGACGACAGGAACAGGGGTGCCGGTCCCCGCAGCCATCGCAGGGGGGACGGGCTTGAGGTGCCCCTGCTCCGACGAGGCCCCAGGCGAGGGGGGCGACGAGGATACCACCATGGAGACCGAGATTTTCATAAAACGCGGCTCCTCCGGGGAGAGGGCAGCAGCGGAGCTGGGCTCGCCAAGCTCCAAGCCCGTGTCGAGCGCAGCGAGGCTGGCGAGGTGGGAGGTGGAGCGGGTTCTAGCGGAGGGGTACATCATGGAGGGGCGGCGAGCTGGCGGAGGAGGTGGGGGTGGAGGCGGGGTGCAACGGGCAGGGGGTGAGCGGCGGAGGGGGAGGCGGAGCGGGACCGAACCAAGGCCATGGCATAGAGCAGGGAGCCGGCACGATAACCGAAAACCCGACAACGGCAGCCACGAACGGGATTGCGGCAGTCGCGAACAAAGTGTCACAGAGAGAGACAGCGGAAACAGCCCGAAAGGGGAGGAGGGGGAGGGAAGCGCCTCGGCAGTTTTGCGGGGGGCATAAGGAGAGCAGGGCAACTTTGTAAGCGCTCTCCCCCGTCGCAGGTGGGGGAGTAAACGCAGCGCCCTGTCCACACATACCGAAGGTAGGTGGGGGGAGTCAAAGCCCGGAAGACAAGCAGAAACGATAGAGGAATGCTGCTGCGCGCGTGCGCCCGTATGCGTCGGCTTAAGGGAGACAGCAGGGCAGCAGGGGACATCAGGAGCTCCAACTGGAGCATCATCCATGTGCAACGGCAGGGGGAGTAACGGCAGGCTGCACATCGACGTGATGGGGCACCAGATGGCCAAAAGCCTACGTCGTGCCGGTCCCTCACCCCTAGCAGCATTAATGGCACCAAGGCGCGATTCAAACGGATGAGCCGCCGTACGGGACCTAGCGCGCCATGCTACCGTACGAGCCCTCCCACGACTGACATGCAAGGCCGGGTTGACCGCCGGCATGAGTGTGGGGCCAACGACGGCAATGAAAAAAGCCACGTCCGGGCTCGCCACGTCGATGGAGAAGTCCAGGTGAGCGGCGGGAACAGCTAGAAGAGAGTCACCCTGATCGCAAAAGAAATAGGAGAGAAGGGAGGAGACGCCGGCAGCGGAGAAGCACTCTGTCAGAAACAGGGCAGAAACCCACAGAACGCCCGGCGCTCCGGACTCTAGGGGACGGGAGGCACAAAAGGTACTCCATAGAGGAAGACGGCGCGAACGCGTGCCTGGAAAGCATTACCTGGTGTGGGGACGGTGGCTACGGTGCGGCCGGAGGCGACGCCGATGGAGGGCAGCTCGGGCGCGCTGCCAAGGGGGATCCAGCGACAACGGTGGCATTTAGCGCTAATGCGGAGGTGGGTAGCCTACAGCTACGGCTGACAGCGGTGGAAGGGTGGCCGGCGCCGGAGGGGAGCTACAGGTGTCGGGGGAGTCGCCCCGCGAGTCGCGGGAGCTACTCATGATCGATATAATCCGAAACAGGCTTTCGCCCCGCTTTATATATAAAGCAAACACTGAACCAAGTACATGACCGAACGATACAAGATGGTGAGGTATCCCTCGTACAATGTCGATCCCAAGAACACCGGCTCACGCAGAATCTACTACGCTACCGAAAGAAAGTGTTGGGAGAACTGAATATAGCACCACACAAAGCCCTAAACACCTAAGCTCCGTGACAACGCCCTCAGGAGGGAAAATGGCGCAGTGTGTCGCCGCTGACGAGTCCAAAAAGGACTAGGGTCTTCACCCGGAACTCTGGCACGAAGAGGAGCACCATGACGACGTCTTCAGGAAGATAACAGCGCCCGCAAGCGTCGCCATCGCCGGCAACACAACATAGAGCTTTCGCTCGGTAGCTCCCCCATGCCACACGAGGTCTTTAGGGCCGGTGTGATGAGTTCAGCTTCCCAGGTCCGGATCGGGGAGACGCCACTGCCAACGATAGAGAGAGCGCCCGGGCCACCCACCTCTGCCCTCTCGTCACCCACATGACCAAGAGGGAGAGACACCATCGCTGACATGGTGCCGAGCCGGAGAGCCAACCATGCAGACCGCCATCCGGAGCCGCCGCTCTGACATCCACGTCCAAGCCACCAACATCTGTCCACATCATGGAGCACCAACCACGGCGGAAGGAAAGAAAGGGGTCTCCTTGTTGGGGAACGTCGCATGGGAAACAAAAAATTTCCTACGCACACGCAAGATCTATCCATGGTGATGAGCATCTATGAGAGGGAGAGTGGATCTACATACCCTTGTAGATCGCTAAGCGGGAAGCGTTAAGAAATGCGGTTGGTGTAGTCTTTACCTTCGGACCATTCCGGAGCTCCTTCTTGACGTACGGGATCTCATCCGGGACTCCGAACAACCTTCGGTCACCACCATACATAACTCTATACTACCGAAACGTCACCAAACCTTAAGTGTGCAGACCCTGCGGTTTCAAGAACTATGTAGATATGACCGAGACACCTCTACGGTCAATAACCAATAGCGGGACCTAGATGCCCATATTGGTTCCTACATATTCTACGAAGATCTTTATCGGTCGAACCTCTATGTCAATGATTCAGTTAATCCCGTAAGATGTTCCCTTTATTCTTCGGTATTACTTGCCCGAGATTCGATCGTCGGTATCTCCATACCTAGTTCAACCTCGTTACTAGCAAGTCTCTTTACTCGTTTTGTAATACAAGATCCCGTGACTAACACTTAGTCACATTGCTTGCAAGGCTTGTTGTGATGTTGTATTACCGAGTGGGCCCAGAGATACCTCTCCGTCACACGGAGTAACAAATCCCAGTCTTGATCCATGCCAACTAAACAGACACCTTCAGAGATACCTATAGAGTACCTTTATAGTCACCCAGTTACGTTGCGACGTTTGATACACACAAGGCACTCCTTCGGTGTCAGTGAGTTGCATGATCTCATGGTCATAGGAACATATACTTGACATGTAGAAAACAGTAGCAATAAACTGACACGATCATATGCTACGTTTGTAGTTTGGGTCTTGTCCATCACATCATTCTCCTAATGATGTGATCCCATTACCAAATGACATCTCATGTCCATGACTAGGAAACTATAGCCATCTTTGATCAACGAGCTAGTCTATTAGAGGCATACTAGGGACATGGTGTTGTCTATGTATCCACACATGTATCTGAGTTTCCGATCAACACAATTATAGTATGGATGATAAACGATTATCATGAACAAGAAAATATGATAATAACTAATTTATTATTGCCTCTAGGGCATTTTTCCAACACTCCTTTCATTCCTTGCCCGGCATCAGCCAAGGGATCTGGGTCGATGCCCCCATAGTCGGGGGTGTCCACACCTGCGTCCCCCACCAGTCCCGGTGGACCGGGGGGGACACAATCCCGTGGCTGCCGACGGTCGCCGCCGAGCCCGCTCATGCGACGCCTGAACCATGGTCACCGACACCAATCTGCCCGACAGAATAGCGAAGACCCGACCACCACCATCGACCACCGTGCCCGCGAGGAGAGCAAGACCACCACCCGCAAGCACATCTCGGGACGAGCCCGACCTCTCCTACCCGAAGCACATGCTTGGATCTGCCCCGAGCCCAGACATGGCCCACCCAAGCACAAACCCTAGATCTGCACCGGCCGTCGGCACCGATCCAAGAGAAGGAGGACGCTACCGCCACCCCCACGCCACCTGCAACACTGCACCGGCCACGCCGCTGCAACCCTGCGAAGCGCGCCCCACCTCTCTGCCCCAACCGAGACCCACCGTCCCGGCCTAGTAGAGCCCCCCGACACCATCAACCTCGCCCGTGAGCTGAGCCGAGGCACCCAGCCCGCGCCACCTGCCGGCTAGGAAAGCCGCCGTGTCCAGACGCGCACCACCCGCCTTGCCGTTCCCGGCCCGTGCCGCGAGCAGCCGCCTCGTGCAGATCTAGCGCCGCCACATCAGCCCCCGCACGCCCCGCCACCAACCACGCCGCTCGAAGCCCGGTAGGAGCACCAGAGCCCATCACCCCAGGCACCACCGCGCCGCGACACCCGACGCCCGCGACGCGCCCAGGGTGGAGGGACCGCACCATGAGAACGCGAGGGCCCCGCCGCCGCCGGCTCCGGACGGGCTTTGCCCGGCCAAGCCCAGGGACGGCGGCGGGGGAGGCGAGAGAAGGAGGGGAGGGGGCTGGGCGGCGGATCTAGGATCCCCGGTGGACGCGTGGGGGCGACCCGGGAGGGAGACGGAGAGAATATCAGAATTGGTCTATGAGAATCCCCTCATAATCGATATAATCTGCGTGGCTGATTGGAGAGAGAAAGAAAGACAGAAATGAGGAAGAAGGATGACAGATGGGACCTACATCCACCCCAACGCTAGTTTTCTCTCCGTTTGCCTCAAAAGAAAAGAAAAAACTAGTTTCGTCTCCGGCTAGAAATAGGGTTGGTTATCAAATGCAAATTTCTTGTTTCGCACGCGTCGCGAGTCCGGGTCCAGCCAGAATCGCGAGCCTATTTGAGTACGTAGCATCCCATCTTCACAAGCGACAGCGGCTAGCAAGCAAAGGCTAGTTTAGATCGCAAACCTCCTGAGTTTAGATCGTGAGAGTCCAGCCTGAGCGCCGAACGCATCGTTGCCGACGACGCTGTCGTACGAGGGATCCCTGATGGCACCGGCGCATGCTCCTGACGGCGGCGAGGGCGATGAGGCGGCCGTGGCGCAGTGCCCGATCTGCATGGAGGAGCTGCTGGCCAACAACCGCAGATCCGTCCCGACGTTGCCCGGCTGCTTGCACTCCTTCCACGGAATCTGCATCGTGGAGTGGTTCTGCGGGCGCAGTGCGACGACGTGCCCGTGCTGCCGGCGCGACCACGCAACGTACATCCGCCGCGTCTACGGGGTGATCACGCTGCCAGCGCCCTCGTCGGAGACGGCGGTTGCGCGGCCCATCCGGCGCCGTCCGCGACACCGCGTGGCTCCGTTCAACACGAGGCAGCGACAGATGCCGGCGGGAGTTTCTTACAGCCCCGTAGGACCATTGACGCCAGTACACGATGGACCGCTTTCCCAACGTGTCGGCTCTGCTTAGTTTGGTACGGTCGTGTCCTGTACTGCACGTACGCTCCGTTTAGTTTGGTACGGACCCGTAGCTAGATGTTCCAGGAGATGGCGGCGGAGGAGGAGGATCATGTGTCAATGCAATGTAATATGGGTGTGCTGTTTACTGAATCAAACTCAATTCATTGATATGTGACCTGGGGACTGTAAGATTTGAAACTGAATCAATGTAATATGAATGTGCTATTTACCGAATCAAACTGAATTCGTCTTGAGGAGGCTAAACCAAAGTATTCTTTGAGTTGAAAGTCCTGCCAACTCTCGTTGCGGCTGTGCCAGACCTCGACAGCAGAGGCAGCCAAGGCAACGGGCCGGTTATCAGTGTGGCGTTTCTTTATGGTCCGTAGTCTGTACAAAGCAGAGAATGGATGTGGCACTTGCGGCCTGTTGCTGTAGATTCAGGTACCTCCACAGCTGCTGTTGTGCCAGCCAAGAGTGCAGGATAATGTGTTCTATGGACTCGGCGGCGGTGGCGCAGATATCGCACCCTGGATCTTCACTCCACCACCTTTTGTCATGTTCTCCTTTGTGTTTAGCCTCCCTCTGATGACAATCCATAAGAGCACTCTATAATTGTCATGCTCAGAAGAGACCAACTGATGAAACGTTAACTGAACAAATTTTTCTGCCCAAATCATTGCCTAGCGTCTGAACCAAGCCAGCAACATCATGCAGCGAGTTAGCCGAAATTCCCTCTATCTCAATGTCAACATGGACGTCCATGTATGCGCGCACTCCGGGAAAAAGGTGATAGCTGCAACCGGAAGAGGCGTTTGGATGGAGCCGTCCAGGAGCACCCGATCCTAATACACACCGGCTGCAAAGTATGGGAGGAAATCCTCCTGTTGAAGACGATGGACGGTAAACGTTGCCGGTGCTAGATGAAACGACGCCATGAGTGCATCCGCGAGCTCCACGGTGGTGACCACTGTGCGCGAGCCAGCGATCGTGGCAAGCATGGGACGCCCAAGATTGAGACCGTTGGAGACGAGCAGCACGGGAGGTGCGTGTGGAACCCACTGTTTTGATTTTCGGTTTGAGAAATTTTTTTCGTCCTAGGCCGAGAAGGCCGAATTTCGGTCATTTTCAAATTTTTGCGTCGAAATTTGATCAAAATTTGACTGAAGTTTGACTAAAATTTAACCAAAATTTATCAACTTTATCCAATTTCGGCGAAAAGATAGATCTCGCCCCAGGCCGAGACGGCCGAAATTCGGCCGAAATCTGTTTTTTTCGGCCGAATTTCAGAACGGTGGTGGAACCACGATGCGGTCCGTTGAGTGGGCTGCATTTTTTGGTCTGCTCATTTATTAGTGGGTCCGCAATTTAGAGGACCTGATCAGCCTTGATAGCTTTGGGCCCATCACAATGGTTGCATAGGTGATCCGCTCGTCTGCTCCCCACTACACACCGGCCGAAGGGCGTCTGCCTTCTTCGCCGCCGCACCATCATGCGTAAACTGTGGGATCAGTGAGCTCGGGAGAGAGGAGGCGACCGCCGCGGCCACCATGAGGGAGGGAGGAGGAACATCGGGGTCATGCATCGGCTTGTTCCCCATGCAAAGGCGATATGGGCGCAAGGGGATGCGCACCGGAGCGAGTGGAGACGCCCAACGGCTAGCTGCTATCGGTAGGACAGGTACAACTGAGGCAATTCTTTTAAGCCAACTCTAACCCATCGACTTATTTTGTCGGTTCGTGTCCGTTTAAGTTCAGGCAGAAAAAATAAACGGCCCAATGCCTTATTTCTTGTCCGCTTATATCCATTTCTAGTTCAAATTTGGGTTGGGTTTCAAAAAATTATGATTGTTCTATTTGACTCGGAACACTTGAGAGAACACAATTACGAATAAAATAACAATTATTTTAATTTATCATCAAAAGCATAGTGGGGTCCTAGATGTACTTTTGATTCTCATTTATATTGAATTGGATGAAGAGAGGGAAGAGAGGGGAAGCACGTAAGGTGGAGGAGAAAGAAGAAAAACAGCGACAACAAGAGATACGATGTCATGGGGAGCAGTTATAGAGACGATGTCATGGGGAGCAGTTATCTCCCTAATTAGATGATGATTCGCGCGTTGATGTTATAACTTTGTTAAAAGTGTATAAATAGTTATTAAAATAATAATATATCTAATGAAAAGAAAATGTAGGCTTGAAATCAGTTTTAAAAAGTGTCTAAAATAGTAAAAAAGAACTTGTGAATTACAATTTAGAATATCATTTCGAACAAAAATATGAAGGGTGACTAACATTTATATGACGTGGCAGCGTTACATGCATAGACTAAAATGCAAGGCTTACTTATGTGGTGTTAGATAGTATATTTGTATATGTCCCTTATTGTATTTCCTGTACAATTGTAACTATACCCTTTAAGGTATCTTTTATATATATGTTGTCGTGGCCGACTCAAGTGGTGTCGAAGCCCACAACACCCAAACCTATTTTGTTTAACATGGTATCAGACGCGATCTCACGATCCTAACCTAGCCGCCTCTGCCGCCTTCGACCTCATGTCGTCTTCCGCTGCCTCCTCGGCGGCCGCCGCCATCGTCCTCTCTAATGCAGTCACCGCAGCCGCTCTCTCCGGTGCGGCTGTTGCGCCTGCCGCTGCCATCGAGCCCGCGGCCTTCGTTGCCATGGGGTCCTCTGCCTCGTCCGCCGATCACATCGGTTCGGGCGCCGCCTTTGCTGCTTCCACGGTTCACGTGCCGCTGTTCCTCTCCGGCCTTCTACGCGGCGGATCTGCACCACACCCCTTGATGACCAGATCGACGGGGGCCCTGTTCTCCAGGGCGACCTCCTCGGCCCCTCCCGGCTCTCCGGCGCTGCGGCCTCCTTACGGGGTGATGGCGCCCTACACACCGCAGTCGTTTGTGTATGATCCTGCTGCATACAGCGCTTTCCATGGCGCTCCGAACGGTCTGCCCTACGGCGCCCCCTACGGTGCTCCCTATGGCGACGGTCACGGCGGCCACTATGAAGCTCCTCATGGTGCCGCCTATGGTGCTCCTGTTGGGGAACGTCGCATGGGAAACAAAAAATTTCCTACGCACACGCAAACCTATCCATGGTGATGAGCATCTACGAGAGGGAGAGTGGATCTACGTACCCTTGTAGATCGCTAAGCGGGAAGCGTTAAGAAACGCGGTTGGTGTAGTCAAACTTCTTCGCGATCCAAATCGCCGAGCGTCCCGCGATCAAATCACGAACCGTCCCGTGAACACATCATGATCCGTCCCGCGAACTCATCACGATCCGTCTCACGATCTTGATCATGATCTGTCCCGCGAACTCATCACGATCCGTTCCGTGATCACATCACGAACCGTCTCGCGATCTCGATCACGGTCCTTCCGATCTAGCGCCGAACGGACGGCACCTCCGCGTTCAGCACACGTGCAGCTTGATGACGATCTCCACCGTCTCGATCCAGCGAGAGGAGGTGGAGAGGAGAGAGAGTTCACCGGCAGCGTGACGGCGCTCCGATGATGGTGGTGGAGCAATTCCGGCAGGGCTTCGCCTAAGCGCTGCAGAAAACCGATCTAGAGGAGAAACTATGCACCGGTGGAACGGGTAGCACGTGGCCGGAAATTCTGTCCAAAAACCACCCAATCCACTAGTATATATAGGAGGAGAGGAGAGGAGAGGCAGCCAGGGCCTTTGGGTCGTTCGAAATAGGAGGTGGGAAGCAATCCTACTTCACCTCCAATCCTAGTTGGAGTAGGATTGCCTCCTATTGGCTGATTTTCCACTTTTTGCTTTAGGACTTTCTCTCCTGCGCCATGGGCCTTTGTGGCTGTTTTCCCAGCCCACTAAGGGCTGGTTATTATTCTCCCACATCCCATGGACCTCTTGGGGTCGAAATACCCCTCCCGGAGGCCTCCCGGTACATTACCGGCACTCCCGGTACACTACCGATGAGCCTGAAACTTTTCCGGAAACCAAACTGGGACTTCCTATATATGAATCTTTACCTCCGGACCATTCCGGAGCTCCTCGTGACGTTCGGGATCTCATCCGGGACTCCAAACAAACTTCGGTCACCACCATACATAACTCTACACTACCGAAACGTCACCGAACCTTAAGTGTGCAGACCATGCGGGTTCGAGAACTATGTAGACATGACAGAGACACCTCTATGGTCAATAACCAATGGCGGGACCTGGACGTCCACATTGGCTCCTACATATTCTACGAAGATCTTTATCAGTCGAACCTCTATGTCAAGGATTCAGTTAATCCTGTATAACGTTCCCTTTGTTCTTCGATATGTTACTTGCCCGAGATTCGATCGTCGGTATCTCCATACCTAGTTCAACCTCGTTACTGGCAAGTCTCTTTACTCGTTCCGTAATACAAGATCCCGCAAATAACAATTAGTCACATTTCTTGCAAGGATTATTGTGATGTTGCATTACCGAGTGGGCCCCGAGATACCTCTCCGTCACACGGAGTAACAAATCCCAGTCTCGATCCATGCCAACTCAACAGACACCATCGGAGATACCTGTAGAGCACCTTTATAGTCACCCAGTTACGTTGCGACGTTTGATACACACAAGGCACTCCTCTGATATTTGTGAGTTGCGTGATCTCATGGTCATAGGAACACATATTTGACATGCGGAAAACTGACACGATCATATGCTACGTTTGCAGTTTGGGTCTTGTCCATCACATCATTCTCCTAATGATGTGACCCCGTTATAAAATGACATCTCATGTCCATGGCTAGGAAACCTTAACCATCTTTTGATCAACGAGCTAGTCTATTAGAGGCATACTAGGGACATGGTTTTGTCTATGTATCCACACATGCATCTAAGTTTCCGATCAATACAATTATAGCATGGATAATAAACGATTATCATGAACAAGGAAATATGATAATAACTAATTTATTATTGCCTCTAGGGCATATTTCCAATAGTCTCCCACTTGCACTAGAGTCAATAATCTAGTTCACATCACCATGTGATTCGCATTGTTATGAATTTAACACCCAACGAGTTCTGGGGCTTGATCATGCTTTGCATGTGAGAGAGGTCTTATAGTCAACGGGTCTGTAACATTCAGATCCGTGTGCACTTTGCAAATACCTATGTCAAATTGTAAACACTGCTTCCACACTCCGCTCGGTACTATTACAAATGGCTTCTCCACTATACGTATCCAGATTGCTACTACGAGTCATCCGGATTAGTGTTAAAGCTTGTATCGACGTAACTCCTTACGACGAACTCTTTATCACCTCCATAATCGAGAAACATCTCCTCAGTCTCTTAGTTACTGAGGATAATCTTGACCGCTGTCCAGTGATCCATTCTTGGTTCACTCTTGTACCCCCTGACGGACTCATGGCAAGGCACACACAGGTGCGGTACACAGCATGGCATAATATAGAGCCTATGGCGAAGGCATAGGGGACGACGTTCGTCCTTTCTCTTTCTTCTGCCGTTGTCGAGCTTTGAGTCTCACTCAACTTTCACACGTTACAAATCAGGCGAGAACTCTTTCTCTGACTGATCCATTTTGAACTCTTTCAAAATCTTGTCAAGGTATGCACTCATTGAAAGTCTCGTTGAGCATCTTGATCTATCTCCATAGATTTTGATGCTCAACAATTAGGTAGCTTCATCCAGGTCTTCCTTTGAAAATCACTTTCCAAATGACCGTTTTATGCTTTCCAGATGTTTTGACATCCATCTGCCAGATTTCATAATTGAAAACACAGCAACTGCTAACATAATTCCAACAGACTTTAGCACCACTATGAGTGAGAAAGTCTCATCGTAGTCAACTCCTTGAACTTGTCACAAACATCTTTGCAACAAGTCGAGCTTTACAAATAGTGACATTCACCATCAGTGTCTGTCTTCATTTTAAAGATCCATTTGTACTCAATGACCTGCCGTCCAACGAGCAAGTCTACCAAAGTCTACACTTGGTTTTCATACATGGATCCTATCTCGGATTTCATGGCCTCCAACCATTTGTCGGAATCCGGGCCCATCATCGCTTCTCCATAGCTCGTAGCTTCATCGTTTGTCCAACAACATGACCTCCAAGACAGGGTTGTCATACCGCTTAGGAGCAGTACACATCCTTGTCGACCTACGAAGTTCGATAGTAACTTGATCTTGAAGCTTCATGATCATCATCATTAACTTCCTCTTCAACTAACGTAGGCTTAACAGAAACAACATCCTGTGCTGCGCTACTCTCTGGTTGAACAAAGTTTTAACAACCTCATCAAGTTCTATCTTCCTCCCACTTAATTCTTTTGAGAGAAACTTTTCCTTGAGAAAGGATCCGTTTTAGTAACAAACACTTTGCACTTGGATCTGAGATAGAAGGTTCACCCAACTGATCTTAGGGTATTCTATGAAGATGCATTTGTCCACCTTGGGTTTGACCTCATTAGGTGAAAACATTTTCCACACAAGTGTCGCAGCCCCAAGTATTAAGAAATGACAGCTTAGGTTTCTATCAAACCATAATTCACATGGTGTCATCTCAACGGATTTAGATGGTGCCCTATTTGAAGTGAATGTACTTGTCTCTAATGCATAACCCCAAAATTATAGTAGTAAAACGACAAGAGACATCATAGCACGCACCATGTCCAATAGAGCATAACTATGATGTTCGGACACACCATCACACTATGGTGTTCCAGGTGGCGTTTAGTTGTGAAACAACTTTCACATTGTCTTAAGTTGTATGCCAAACTCGTAACTCAGATATTCACCTCCACGATCATATCGCGGTCACTTTTATGTTCTTGTCACGATGATCTTTAAACTTCACTCTGAATTTGCTTGAACCTTTCAAACGATTCAGACTTGTGTTTCATTAAATAAATATACACTATATCTACTCAAATCATCAGTGAAGGTAAGAAAATAACGATATCCACTACACGCTACAAGACTCACTAGATTGCATACATCAACATGTATCATTTCCAATGAATCACTTGCCCGCTCCATCCAACGGGGTCCTTTAGTCATCTTGCCCAAGAGGCATGGTTCGCACGTCTCAAACGATTCGAAATCGAATGAGTCCAAATATCCATCAGCATGGAGTTTCTTCATGCGCTTTATACCAATATGACATTTAGTGGCAGTGCCACAAGTATGTGGTACTATCAGTATTAACTTTGTATCTTTTGACATCAATGTTATGAACATGTGTACTACTACGATCAAGATTTCAACAAACCATTCTCACTGGGTGCATGACCATTGAAGGTATTATTCATGTAAACAGAATAACCATTATTCTCTAACTTAAATGAATAACCGTATTGCAATAAACATGATCTAATCATGTTCATGCTCAACGCAAAACACCAAATAACATTTATTTAGGTTCGTCACTAATCCTGAAGATAGAGAGAGCGTGCGATGTTGATCACATCAACCTTGGAAACACTTCCAACACATATCGTCACCTCACCCTTAGCTAGTTCTCCGTTTATTCCGTAGCTTTTATTTCGAGTTACTAACATTTAGCAACCGAACCGGTATCCAATACCCAGGTGGTACTAGGAGTACTAGCAAGGTACACATCAATAACTCGTATATCAAATATACTTCTGTCGATGTTGCCAGCCTTCTTATCTACCAAGTATCTAGGGTTGTTCCGCTTCAGCGACCTCTCACCTCATAATAGAAGCACTTAGTCTCCGGTTTGAGTTCAACTTTGGGTTGCTTCACTGGAGCAGCAACTGACTTGCTATCCATGAAGTTTCCCTCCTTGCTCTTGCCCTTTTTGAAACTAGTGGTTTGATTAACCATCAACACTTGACGCTCCTTCTTGATTTCTACCTTCGCGGTGTCAAACATCGCGAACAGCTCAAGGATCAATACTTCTATCCCTGGTGTATTATAGTTCATCACTAAGTTCTAGTAGCTTTAGTGACAGTGACTTGGAGAACTATATCAATCACTATCTTATCTGGAAGATCAACTCCCACTTGATTCAAGAGATTGTAGTACCCAGACAATCTGAGTACATGCTCAACGATTGAGCTATTCTCCTTCATCTTACAGGCAAAGAATCTTGTTGGAGATCTCATATCTCGCAACACAGGCACGAGCCTGAGATCACAATCTCTGCTCCTAGAACATCTCATATGTTCGGTGACGTTCAAAACGTTTCGGAGCCTCAATTCTAAGCCGTAATGCATGATGCACTAAACTATCAAGTAGTCATCGAAATGTGCCTGTCAGATGTTCACAACATCTATAGACGACGCTAGAGGGGGTGGCGCATCGAGCGGTGCATTAAGGACATAAGCCTTCTGTGCAGCAATGAGGACAATCCTCAGATCACGGACCCAGTCCGCAATATTGCTACCAACATCTTTCAACTCTATTTCTCTAGGAACATATAAAAATTTAAGGGAGCTACAGCGCGAGCTAGTAATCTACAACATAATTTGCAAAGACACTTTGACTATGTTCATGATAATGAGTTCAATTAATCATATTACTTAAGAACTCCCACTCAAATTGACATCCCTCGGGTCATTCGAGTGATACATGATCCAAATTCACCAACTCAAGTCCGATCATCACGTGAGTTAAGGTGGCTTCAATGGTGAACATCATTATGTTGATCATATCCACTATATGACTCATGCTCGACCTTTCGGTCTCTTGTGTTCCGAGGCCATATCTGTACATGCTAGGCTCGTCAAGTTTAACCCGAGTGTTCTGCGCGTGCAAATCTGGCTTGCACACGTTGTATGTGAATGTAGAGTCTATCACACTCGATCATCACGTGGTGTCTCAACACGACGAACTTTCGCAACGGTGCACACTCGGGGAGAACATAGTTCATCTTGAAATTCAAGTGAGGGATCACCTTATAATGCTACCACCATACTAAGCAAAACAAGGTGCATAAAAGGATTAACATCACATGCAATTCTTAAGTGACATGATATGGCCATGAACTTGTGTTTAAGATCTCCATCTTCGAAACACCGGCATGATCTCCATCATCACCGGCACAACACCATGATCTCCATCATCTTGATCTCCATCAATGTGTTGCCATTGGGGTTGTGACGACAGCCCTGCTTCTACTTCTATTGCTACCGCTTAGCGATAAAGTAAAGCATTACATAGCGCTTAATGATTGACACGCAGGTCATACAATAATTAAAGACAACCCTATGGCTCCTGCCGGTTGCCGTACTCAACGACATGCAAGTCGTGAAATTCTATACATCACATATATCTCATCATGTAATTGGCCATATCACATCACAACATACCCTGCAAAAACAAGTTAGACGTCCTCTAATTGTTGTTGCATGTTTTATGTGGCTGCTACGGGTATCTAGCAAGAACGATTCTCACCTACGCATAAACCACAACTGTGATACATAGATTTCTTTTCAACCTTCTCAAGGACCACCTTTGTCGGATACGATCCAACTAAAGTGAGACAAACTGTCACCCGCAAGCCATCTAAGCAACAAGTTGCGTCGAGGGAACCGGTCTCTCGTAAGCGTACGAGTAATGTTGGTCCAGGCCGCTTCATCTCACAATCCCGCTGAACCAAAATCCGACCAAGGGAGGAAGCAATCTAAGCATCAACGCCCACAAACCTTTTGTGTTCTACTCGAGATCTCATCGAACCATCAACCTAGCTCATGATGCCACTGTTGGGGAACGTCGCATGGGAAACAAAAAAATTCCTACGCACATGCAAACCTATCCATGGTGATGAGCATCTACGAGAGCGAGAGTGGATCTACGTACCCTTGTAGATGTCTAAGCGGGAAGCGTTAAGAAACGCGGTTGGTGTAGTCGAACTTCTTCGCGATCCAAATCGCCGAGCGTCCCGCGATCCAATCACGAACCGTCCCGTGAACACATCATGATCCGTCCCGCGAACTCATCACGATCTGTCTCACGATCTTGATCACGATCTGTCCCACGAACTCATCACGATCCATTCCGTGATCACATCATGAACCGTCTCGCGATCTCGATCACGGTCCTTCCGATCTAGCGCCGAACGGACGGCACCTCCGCGTTCAGCACACGTGCAGCTTGATGACGATCTCCACCGTCTCGATCCAGCGAGAGGAGGTGGAGAGGAGAGAGAGTTCACCGGCAGCGTGACGGCGCTCCGGTGATGGTGGTGGAGCAATTCCGGCAGGGCTTCGCCTAAGCGCTGTAGAAAACCGATCTAGAGGAGAAACTATGCACCGGTGGAACGGGTAGCACGTGGCCGGAAATTCTGTCCAAAAACCACCCAATCCACCCAAAAACCACCCGATCTAGAGGAGAGGAGAGGCAGCCAAGGCCTTTGGGTCAGCCGAAATAGGAGGTGGGAAGCAATCCTACTTCACCTCCAATCCTAGTTGGAGTAGGATTGCCTCCTATTGGCTGATTTTCCACTTTTTGCTTTAGGACATTCTCTTTTGCGCCATGGGCCTTTGTGGCTGTTTAACCAGCCCACTAAGGGCTGGTTATTATTCTCCCACAGACCATGGACCTCTTGGGGTAGAAATACCTCTCCCGGAGGCCTCCCGATACACTACCGGCACTCCCGGTACACTACCGGCACTCCCGGTACACTACCGATGAGCCCGAAACTTTTCCGGAAACCAAACTGGGACTTCCTATATATGAATCTTTACCTCCGGACCATTCCGGAGCTCCCCGTGATGTTCGGGATCTCATCCGGGACTCCGAACAAACTTCAGTCACCACCATACATAACTCTACACTACTGAAACGTCACCGAACCTTAAGTGTGCAGACCCTGCGGGTTCGAGAACTATGTAGACATGACCGAGACACCTCTATGGTCAATAACCAATGGCGGGACCTGGACGTCCACATTGGTTCCTACATATTCTACGAAGATCTTTATTGGTTGAACCTCTATGTCAAGGATTCAGTTAATCCCGTATAACGTTCCCTTTGTTCTTCGGTATGTTACTTGCCCGAGATTCGATCGTCGGTATCTCCATACCTAGTTCAACCTCGTTACTGGCAAGTCTCTTTACTTGTTCCGTAATACAAGATCCCGCAACTAACAATTAGTCACATTGCTTGCAAGGCTTATTGTGATGTTGCATTACCGAGTGGGCCCCGAGATACCTCTCTGTCACACGGAGTAACAAATCCCAGTCTCGATCCATGCCAACTCAACAGACACCATCGGAGATACCTGTAGAGCACCTTTATAGTCACCCAGTTACGTTGCGACGTTTGATACACACAAGGCACTCCTCCGATATCTGTGAGTTGCATGATCTCATGGTCATAGGAACACATACTTGACATGCGAAAAACAGTAGCAATAAACTGACACGATCATATGCTACGTTTGCAGTTTGGGTCTTGTCCATCACATCATTCTCCTAATGATGTGGCCCCGTTATCAAATGACATCTCATGTCCATGGCTAGGAAACCTTAACCATCTTTTGATCAACGAGCTAGTCTATTAGAGGCATACTTGGGACATGGTTTTGTCTATGTATCCACACATGCATCTAAGTCTTCGATCAATACAATTATAGCATGGATAATAAACGATTATCATGAACAAGGAAATATGATAATAACTAATTTATTATTGCCTCTAGGGCATATTTCCAACAGCTCCGTACGGCTCCGGCTATGCGGCGTACCCGAGTCATGCCCCATATGGTGCGCCCCCGCCTCCTACACCACCGACTCCACTGGCTGCGCCTTCGGCTTCGCTCGCTGTGGACGTTGCTCCTACCGATGTTGCTATTGTGCCACCCTACGACTTTGCCCTCGACGTCATCACCACTCCGCCGTTCTACTTCAGCAACCTCCTACCCGTCAAACTGAAGATGAACAATTACCTGTTTTGGCATGCGCAGATTCTTCCCCTCCTCCGTAGACATTACCTGGAGGGCTTTGTCGATGGTATCCTGCCGTGCCCCTCGCCGGACCATCACATCTACCAGTCGTGGATTTCTCAAGATCAAGCGATCCTCTCGGCGATCCAGTCCTCTCTCATTGAGGGCGTCGCCAGTATGGTGCTATTTTCTACTACCTCTCATGAGGTGTGGGATGCGCAGGATCTCTTTCAGCGCCTCCTCTTGACGGAGCAGCGTCTCGCCGGTCGTCATCCGGATGGCCCCCTCTCGGTCAACGCCATCTTTCATGGCAGGAAGGGGAGGCCCCCTTCCTACTGCCCCATCGTCGACGCCTCCTGTCGGGGGCAAGGGCACCACGTCGACTGCTGCCACCACTCCATCGCGCCCCACCATCGGCGTTGAGAATGGGCGCCCACACGCCTGTTGTGCTACCTGCGGAGCTGCTGCATCCTCCCAGTTATGTGGTCTTGCTGGCCACATTGTGTCCCGCTGTCATCACCGCTTCAAGACTGACTTTCTTGGTCTTGGTAACAAGGGCAAGGGCAATGAGCGTCAAGCCAACATGACGCAATAGCAAGGGCAGACTGAGTCATACACTGTTGATCCCACCTGGTACATGGACACTGGTGCTACGGATCACGTGACAGGTGAACTAGATAAGCTTGCTATGCAGGAGGCCTACCACGGGCCTAACAAGGTTCACACAGCAAATGAGGCAGGTATGCACATCTCACATATTGGTCAGGCATCTCTTCTTACACATACTTCTAGGAAGTTGCATCTTAAGAACGTTCTTAGATTCCCCATTGTGGCACGTAATTTGCTCTCTGTTCCTAAACTTACTTATGACAATAACGTGTTTTGTGAGTTTCACCCGTTTTTTCTTTTTATCAAGGACCGGGCCACGAGGGACGTACTTCTTAGAGGTCGACTCCGCCATGGACTATATGCGCTTGATGTGCCGCGCTCTGTCTCCCCAACCGCCTCCCAAGTCTTCAGTGCTGTTAAAGTGTCACCATCACAGTGGCACTCTCGTCTTGGTCATCCTGCCACACTCATTGTCCGTCATGTTCTTCATCGTCACGCGTTTCCTTCTGTGTCTAGTAATAAAGATGTTATAGTCTGTGATGCTTGCTAGTAGGGAAAGAGTCATCAGTTACCTTTTTCTACTTCTAGTCATGTAGTCAAAAATCCTCTTGAGCTTGTGTTTTCTGATGTTTGGGGTCCTGCTCAGATGTCTGTCAGTGGTCATGAGTATTATGTCAGTTCCATTAATTGATGCTTATAGTCGCTTTACGTGGATTTATCTTCTTAAACGCAAGTCTGATGTGTTTGATGTTTTTCTTAAGTTTCAAGCACATGTTGAGCGTCTTCTACAGCACAAAATTATCTGTGTACAGTCGGATTGGGGGGGTGAGTACCGCAATCTAAATATCTTCTTCGAGAAACTTGGGATTTCGCATCGTGTAGCTTGCCCTCATACACATCAATAGAATGGTTCAGCTGAACGTAAGCATCGTCATATTGTTGAAACAGGTTTAACCTTGCTAGCTCATGCTTCTGTTCCTTTTTGCTTTTGGAGCAGCACTTTCACTACCGCCTGTTTTCTTATAAATAGGCTTCCTTCGTGGCTCCTTGGCATGAAAACTCTGCTTGAACTCTTGCTTCATGAGACTGCTAACTACACGTTTCTTAAAGTCTTCGGTTGTGCATGTTGGCCGCATCTCCATCCTTACAATAGTCGCAATCTTGAGTTCCTTTCTAAAAAATGTGTCTTCCTTGGATATAGTTCGCTGCACAAAGGGTATAAATGCCTTCATGTTCCCACAAATCATGTGTATATCTCACGTGATGTTGTTTTTGATGAGCATGTTTTTCCCTTTTCCAATCTTCTCCACCATTGCATTAATCTTCTATATTGCCTGATCAATTCGTAGATGCTGCACACTCGCCCTTTTTGTTGTCTAACCATGCTGTAGGAACTGGTAGAGGAGCTCGGCTTGTTCTCTTGGATGACCTACCTGTTGATAATGCGGTGCCTGTGATGGATCACGTCGATCATGCCGCCGCTGCTCCCTTCATGGGGCATGCAAGATCTCCTGTACCCACACCTACGTCGCACCCGGATCCGGCTCCGACAATGCTGGCTTCGCCCATGTCATCTAGCCCGGCCTCGCCCGCGTCAACGGACTCGACCTCGACCTCACCTACTGGGCCGCCTGCTCGCAGCCTACCTTCATCGATGTTGCTTGTGCGACGGTCTTCTGCTGACCGCATGTTGCTGCTCTCGTCACCTGCGGCTACTGATGACCCGCCCTCCCCAGCTGCTGCTCGATCACCTTCGCCAGCTGATGATGGACCTCCTTCGCCTTCCCCTAGTGGGATGAGTGCGTCAGCTCCTACGGTATCTCCATCCACGATGTCTCATGTGCCTTCTATTGGAAATATGCCCTAGAGGCAATAATAATGGTTATTATTGTATTTCCTTGTTCATGATAATTGTCTATTGTTCATGCTATAATTTTGTTAACCGGAAACCGTAATACATGTGTGAATACATAGACCACAACATGTCCCTAGTGAGCCTCTAGTTGGCTAGCTCGTTGATCAATAGATGGTCGTGGTTTCATGACCATGGACATTGGATGTCGTTGATAATGGGATCACATCATTAGGAGAATGATGTGATGGAGAAGACCCAATCCTAAGCATAGCACAAGATCGTGTAGTTCGTCTGCTAAAGCTTTTCCAATGTCAAGAATCGTTTTCTTAGACCATGAGATTGTGAAACTCCTGGATACCGTATGAACGCTTTGGGTGTTCCAAACGTCATAACGTAACTAGGTGGCTATAAAGGTGCACTACGGGTATCTTCGAAAGTGTCTGTTAGGTTGGCACGAATCGAGACTAGGATTTGTCACTCTGTATGACGGAGAGGTATCTCTGGGCACACTCGGTAAGACATCATCATAATAAGCTCAATGTGACCATGGAGTTAGCTATGGGATGATGTGTTGCAGAACGAGTAAAGAGACTTGCCAGTAACGAGATTGAACAAGGTATAGGGATATCGACGATCGAATCTAGGGCAAGTATCCTACTGATAGACAAAGGGAATTGGATACGAGATTGATTGAATCCCCGACATCTTGGTTAATCCGATGAGATCATCAT
Organism: Hordeum marinum; assembly: GCA_022496015.1. Classification (NCBI taxonomy): domain Eukaryota; kingdom Viridiplantae; phylum Streptophyta; class Magnoliopsida; order Poales; family Poaceae; genus Hordeum; species Hordeum marinum. The sequence continues at coordinate 496,977,898 of CM039674.1, read as the reverse complement.
GGAGCATGTGGGAGCCAACATGGGTATCCAGATCCCGTTGTTGGTTATTGATCGGAGAGGTGTCTCAGTCATGTCTACGTGTCTCCCGAACCCGTAGGGTCTACACACTTAAGGTTCGATGACGCTAGGGTTATAGGGAAATGGTATACATGATTACCGAAGGTTGTTTAGAGTCCTGGATGAGATCCCGGACGCCACGAGGAGATTCGGAATGGTCCGGAGGTAAAGATTGATATATAGAAAGTCCTGTTTTGGTCACCGGAAAGTTTTCGGGCTCATCGGTAGTATACCGGGAGTGCCGGGAGGGTGCTGGAGGACCCCCGGGAGGGGTGTGATGACCAAAGGACTTCATGGGCTGTTATAGGAGGTGTACCAGCCCTTATTGGGCTGGCCAAGTCCTTCAGGAAAGGCCCATGCGGCTAGGGATAAAGAGATAAGGCTAAAGGAGATTCAAAAGGAAGAGATCCACCTCCCTTGTGGGAGGTGGACTCATCCCTTATCTTGGCCGAACCTCTCCTCCTTGGAGGAGGGGCCAAGGCAGCCCTCCCTCTCCCTCCTCCTATATATACCTGAGGTATTGACGCTGATTTGAGACACGACTTCTCTCTCTCTCTCTCGGCGCAGCCCTACCCTTCCTCTTCCTCGTTCTCCGTAGCGCATGGCGAAGCCCTGTCGGAGTCCACATAGCTCCACCGTCACCACGCCATCGTGCTGCCAGAGCTCTCCCTAAACCTCTCCTTCCTCCTTGCTGGATCAAGGCGTAGGAGACGTCATCGGGCTGCACGTGTGTTGAACGCGGTGGCGTTGTTGTTCGGCGCTTAGATCGGAATCCACCGCAATCTGAATCGCTGTGAGTACGACTCCACCAACCGCGTTCTTGTAACGCTTCCGCTTAGTGATCTTCAAAGGTATGAATATGCAATCTCTTCCCACTCGTTGCTGGTTTCTCCATAGATAGATCTTGGTGAACACGTAGGAATTTTTTTGATTTACTATGTCTCCCAACAGTGGCATCATGAGCTAGGTCTATGTGTAGAATCTATGCACGAGTAGAACACAAAGCAGTTGTGGGTGTCGATCTTGTTAATTTGGTTACCACTACTAGTCTTATCTTGATTCGGCGGTATTGTGGGATGAAGCAGCCCAGACCAACTTTACACGTACACTTACGTGACACCAGTTCCACCACCAGACATGCACTTGTTGCATAAGATGGCTAGCGGGTGTCTGTCTCTCCCACCTTAGTCGGATTGGATTCGATGAAAAGGGTCCTTATGAAGGGTAAATAGCAATTGGCATATCACGTTGTGGTTTTGGCGTAGGTAAGAAACGTTCTTGCTAGAAACCTATAACATCCACGTAAAAACGTGCAACTACAAATTAAAGGATGTGTAACTTGTTTTTGCAGCATATGCCTTGTGATGTGATATGGCCAAAGGATGTGATGTGATGCATTGTGATGTATGAGATTGATCATGTTCTTGTAATAGGATTCACGACTTGCATGTCGATGAGTATGACAACCGGCAGGAGCCATAGGAGTTGTCTTATTTTATTGTATGTCCTGCAATCATAAACGCCATATAATTACTTTACTTTATTGCTAAATGTTAGCCATAGTAGTAGAAGTAATAGTTGGCGAGGCAACTTCATGAAGACACGATGATGGAGATCATGATGATGGAGATCATGGTGTCGAGCCGGTGACAGTGATGATCATGGTGCCCCGAAGATGGAGATCAAAGGAGCAAGATGATATTGGCCATATCATGTAACTATATTGATTGCATGTGATGTTTATCATGTTTACATCTTATTTGCTTAAAACAACGGTAGTAAATAAGATGATCTCTCAATAAAATTTCAAGAAATGTGTTCACCCTAACTATGCACCGTTGCTAAGGATCGTTGTTCCGAAGCACCACGTGATGATCGGGTGTGATAGGTTCTAACGTTCGCATACAAGGGTGTAAGCCAGATTTACACACGTGAAACACTTAGGTTGACTTGACGAGCCAAGCATGTACAGACATGGCCTCGGAACACGGAAGACCGAAAGGTCGAACATGAGTCGTATAGAAGATACAATCAACATGGAGATGTTCACCATGGATGACTAGTCCGTCTCACGTGATGATCGGACATGGGCAAGTTGACATGGATCATGTGTCACTTGGATGACTAGAGAGATGTCTATCTAAGTGGGAGTTCATTGAAAAAATTGATTATGTGAACTTAATTATCATGAACTTAGTCTAAAATTGTCTTTACAATCTATATTGTAGATCCAATGGCCAACGCTAATGTCACCCTCAACTTCAACGCGTTCCTAGAGAAAACCAAGCAGAAAGATAATGGAAGCAACTATGCGGACTGGGTCCGTAGCTTGAGGATCATCGTCATAGCTTCCAAAAGATTGTATGTCTTTGATGCACCGCTAGGTGACCCACCCATTTTCCCAGCGGACCAAGATGTTGTGAACGCTTGGCAGTCACACTGCGATGATTACTTCCTTGTTCAGTGTGACATGCTTTACAGTTTAGAACTGGGACTCCAAAAGCGTTTTGAGCAACACGGAGCATATGAGATGTTGTTGGGGAATGTCGCATGGGAAACAAAAAAATTCCTACGCACATGCAAGATCTATCCATGGTGATGAGCATCTATGAGAGGGAGAGTGGATCTACATACCCTTGTAGATCGCTAAGCGGGAAGCGTTAAGAAACGCGGTTGGTGTAGTCGAACGTCTTCGCGCTCCAAATCGCCGAGCGTCCCGCGATCTCATCATGATCCGTCCCGCGATCCAATCATGATCCATCCCGCGAACTTATCATGATCCGTCCCGCGATCCAATCACAATCCATCCCGCGAACTCATCACGATTCGTCCCGCAAACTCATCACGATCCGTCTCGCTATCTTGATCACGGTCTTTCCGATCTAGCGCCGAACGGACGGCACCTCTGCGTTCAGCACACGTACAGCTCGATAATGATCTCCGCCTTCTTGATCCAGCAAGAGGGAGTGGAGAGGTAGACGAGTTCACCAGCAGCGTGACGGCGCCGCGGTGATGGTGGTGGAGCAATTCTAGCAGGGCTTCGCCTAAGCACTGCAGAAATCCGATCTAGAGGAGAAACTATGCATTGGAGGAACGAGCAGCATGTGGCTAAAAATTCTGTGCCAAAACCCTAAAACCTCTAGTATATATAAGAGGAAGAGAGGAGGCTTGGCACAAGGGCAAATCCTACTAGGAGGCTTCAGCCGAAGCTAGGGAGGAGAGTCCTCCTCCTCCTCCAATCCTAGTAGGATTAGGACTCTTCCTTTTTTGCCTTTTTGCCTTTTTTCCACCTTTTCTCTTTGGGCTTTTCTTCCCAGCCGCATGAGCCTTGTGTGGGACTTCCACCAGCCCACAAAGGTCTGGTATTTACTCTCCCACAGCCCATGTAGCCTCTTGGGTCGAAATACCCCTCCCGATGGTCTCCCGATACACTACCGACACTCCTGGTACACTACCGATGAGCCCGAAACTTTTCCGGCAACCAAAATAGGACTTCCTATATATGAATCCTTACCTCCGGACCATTACGGAGCTCCTCGTGATGTCTGGGATCTCATCCGGGGCTCCTAACAACCTTTTGTCACCACCATTCATAACTCTATACTACTGAAACGTCACCAAACCTTAAGTGTGCAGACCCTACGAGTTCGAGAACTATGTAGACATGATCGAGACACCTCTACGGTCAATAACCAATAGCGGGACCTGGATGCCCATATTGGTTTCTACATATTCTATGAAGATCTTTATCGGTCGAACCTCTATGTTAAGGATTCAGTTAATCCCGTAAGATGTTCCTTCTGTTCTTCGGTATGTTACTTGCCCGAGATTCGATCGTCGGTATCTCCATACCTACTTCAGCCTCGTTACCGGTAAGTCTCTTTAGTCGTTCCATAATACAAGATGCCGTGACTAACACTTAGTCACATTGCTTGCAAGGCTTGTTGTGATGTTGTATTATCGAGTGGGCCCTGAGATACCTCTCCGTCACACGGAGTAACAAATCCCAGTCTTCATCCATGCCAACTCAACAGACACCCTCGGAGATACCTTTATAGTCACCCAGTTATGTTGCGATGTTTGATACACACAAGGCACTCCTCCGGTGTCAGTGAGTTGCATGATCTCATGGTCATAGGAACATATACTTGACATGTAGAAAACAGTAGCAATAAACTGACACGATCATATGCTACGTTTGTAGTTTGGGTCTTGTCCATCACACCATTCTCCTAATGATGTGATCCCATTATCAAATGACATCTCATGTCCATGGCTAGGAAACCTTAACCATCTTTGATCAACGAGCTAGTCTATTAGAGGCATACTAGGGACATGGTTTTGTCTATGTATCCACACGTGCATCTAAGTCTCCAATCAATACAATTATAGCATGGATAATAAAAAATTATCATGAACAAGGAAATATGATAATAACTAATTTATTATTGCCTCTAGGGCATATTTCCAACAGATGTTCCAAGAGCTGAAACTGGTTTTCCAAGCTCATGCCCGGGTCTAGACATATGACGTCTCGACAAGTTCTTCAGCTGTAAGATGGAGGAGAATAGTTCTGTCAGTGAGCACATACTCAAAATGTCTGGGTTGCACAACAGCTTGACTCAGCTGGAGTTAATCTCCCGGATGACTCGGTCATTGACAGAATCCTCCAGTCGCTTCCACCTAGCTACAAGAGCTTTGTGATGAACTACAACATGCAGGGTATGGAGAAGTCCGTTCCTGAGTTGTACTCGATGTTGAAATCAGCGGAGGTCGAGATCAAAAAGGAGCATCAAGTGTTAATGGTGAATAAGACCACTAGTTTCAAGAAAGACAAGGGTAAGAAGAACTTCAAGAAGGACGACAAAGTTGTTGCCGTGCCCATTAAGCAAGTTGCCGGGGAGAAGAACAAGAATGGGCCCAAGCCTGAGACTGAGTGCTTTTATTGCAAGGATACCGGTCACTGGAAGCGGAACTATCCCAAGTACTTAGCGGATAAGAAGGTCGGCAACGTTAAAGGTACATGTGATATACTCGTTATTGATGTGTACCTAACCAGTGCTCGTAGTAGCTCCTAGGTATTTGATACCGATGCAGTTTCTCACATTTGTAACTCCAAGCAGGAGCTACGGAATAAGCAGAGGCTAGCAAAGGACGAGGTGACGATGCGCGTCAGAAATGGTTCCAAGGTCGATGTGAACCCCGTCGGCACGCTACCTCTACATCTACCTTCGGGATTAGTTTTAAACCGTAATAATTGTTATTTAGTACCAGCTTTGAGCATGAACATTGTATCTGGATCTCGCTTGATGCGAGATGGCTACTCATTTAAATATGAGAATAGTGGTTGTTCTATTTATATAAGAGAAATGTTTTATGGCCATGCCCCGCTGGTCAATGATTTATTTTTGATGAATCTCGAACGTGATGTGAGTACCAAAAAGTGTAAGGTTGATAACGATAGTCCCACTTACATGTGGCACTGCCGTCTTGGTCATATTGGTGTCAAACGCATGAAGAAGCTCCATGTTGATGGACTTTTGGAGTCTCTTGATTTTGAATTATTTGACACTTGCGAACCATGCCTCATGGGCAAGATGACCAAGACTCCGTTCTACGGAACAATGGAGCGAGCAACTAACTTGTTGGAAATAATACATACCGATGTATGCGGTCCAATGAGCGTTGAGGCTCACGGTGGCTACTGTTATGTTCTCACCCTTACTGATGACTTAAGCAGATATGGGTATGTCTACTTAATGAAACACAGGTCTGAAACCTTCGAAAGGTTCAAGGAATTTTAGCGTGAGGTAGAGAATCAACGTGACAGGAAAATAAAGTGCCTATGATCTGATCGTGGCGGAGAATATTTAAGTCACGAGTTTGGCATGTACCTAAGGAAATGTGGGATTGTTTCACAACTCACGCCGCCTCGCACACCTCAGCAAAATGGTGTGTCTGAACGTCGTAATCGCACTCTATTGGATACGGTGCGATCTACGATGTCTCTTACCGACTTACTGCTATCATTTTGGGGATATGCATTAGAGACTGCCGCATTCACTTTAAATAGGGCACCGTCAAAGTCCGTTGAGACGACACCATATGAATTATGGTTTGGAAAGAAACCTAAGCTGTCGTTTCTAAAAGTTTGGGGATGCGATGCTTATGTGAAGAAACTTCAACCTGAGAAGCTCGAACCCAAAGCGGAATAGTGTGTCTACATAGGATATCCCAAAGAGACTATTGGGTATACCTTCTACCTCAGATCCAAAGGCAAAGTCTTTGTTGCCAGGAATGGATCCTTTCTCGAGAAAGAGTTTCTCTCAAAATAAGTAAGTGGGAGGAAAATAGAACTTGATGAGGTAACTGTACCTCCACTCGAACCGAAGAGTAGCACAACACAAGAAGTTGTTTCTGTGGAGCCTACACCGGCTGGAGAGGAAGTTAATGATGATGATCATGAAACTTCACATGAAGTTACTATTGAACGTCGAAGGTCCACTAGGACATGTTCCGCACCAGAGTGGTACGACAACCCTGTCCTAGAGATCATGTTGTTGGACAACGGTGAACCTTCAAACTATGAAGAAGCGATGGCGGGCCCGGATTCCAACAAATGGCTTGAAGCCATAAAATCCGAGATAGGATCCATGTATGATTGGACTTTGGTGGACTTGCCTGATGATAAGCGAGCCATTGAAAATAAATGGATCTTTAAGAAGAAGACTGACGCGGATGGTAATGTGACCGTCTATAAGGCTCGGCTTGTCGCTAAGGGTTATCGACAAGTTCAAGGAGTTGACTACGATGAGACTTTCTCACCCGTAGCGATGCTGAAGTCTGTCCGAATCATGTTAGCAATTGCCGCATTTTACGATTATGAGATCTGGCAAATGGACGTCAAAATGGCATTCCTTAATGGCTTTCTTAAGGAAGAAATGTATATGATGCAGCCAGAAGGTTTTGTCGATCCTAAAGATGCTAACAAAGTATGCAAGCTCAAGCGCTCCATCTATGGGTTGGTGCAAGCATCTCGGAGTTGGAACATTCGCTTTAATGAGGTGATTAAAGCGTTTGGGTTTGTACAGGTTTATGGAGAACCCTGTATTTACAAGAAAGTGAGTGGGAGCTCTGTAGCATTTCTCATATTATATGTGGATGACATACTGATAATGGGAAATGATATAGAACTTTTGGAAAGTGTAAAGGCCTACTTGAATAAATGTTTTTCAATGAAGGACCTTGGAGAAGTTGCTTACATATTAGGCATCAAGATCTATAGAGATAGATCGAGACGCCTCATAGGTCTTTCACAAAGCACATACCTTAAAAAGATATTGAAGAAGTTCAACATGGATTAGTCCAAGAAGGGGTTCTTGCCTGTGTTACAGGGTGTGAGATTGAGTACGACTCAATGCCCGATTACGGCAAAGGATAGAGAAGAGATGAGTGTTATCCCCTATGCTTCAGCCATAGGCTCTATTATGTATGCCATGCTGTGTACCAGACCTGATGTGAACCTCGCCATAAGTTTTGTAGGGACGTACCAAAGTGATCCCGGAGTGGAACACTGGACAGCGGTCAAGAATATCCTGAAGTACCTGAAAAGGACAAAGGACATGTTTCTCTTATATGGAGGTGCCGAAGAGCTCCTCGTAAAGGGTTACGTCGATGCTAGCTTCAACACAGATCCTAACGACTCCAAGTCGCAAACCGGATACCTATATATTTTGAACAGAGGGGCAGTCAGCTGGTGCAGCAGCAAGCAAAGCGTCGTGGCGGCATCTACATGTGAAGCGGAGTACATAGCTGCTCCGGAAGCAGCAAAGGAAGGAGTCTGGATGAAGGAGTTCATCACCGACCTAGGAGTGATTCCAAGTGCGTCAGGCCCGATGACTCTATTCTATGACAACACTAGAGCTATTGCCCTTGCGAAGGAGCCCAGGTTTCACAAGAAGACAAGACACATCAAGCGCCGCTTCAACTCCATCTGTGATTACATCCAGGAGGGAGATATAGATATTTGTAAAGTGCATACAGATATGAATGTCGCAGATCCGTTGACTAAACATCCCTCACGAGCAAAACATGATCAACACCAGAATGCTATGGGTGTTCGATTCATCACAATGTAACTAGATTATTGACTCTAGTGCAAGTGGGAGACTGTTGGAAATATGCCCTAGAGGCAATAATAATGGTTATTATTGTATTTCCTTGTTCATGATAATTGTCTATTGTTCATGCTATAATTGTGTTAACCGGAAACCGTAATACATGTGCGAATACATAGACCACAACATGTCCCTAGTGAGCCTCTAGTTGGCTAGCTCGTTGATCAATAGATGGTCATGGTTTCATGACCATGGACATTGGATGTCTCGTTGATAACGGGATCACATCATTAGGAGAATGATGTGATCGACAAGACCCTATCCTAAGCATAGCACAAGATTGTGTAGTTTGTTTGCTAAAGATTTTCCAATGTCAAGTATCGTTTCCTTAGACCATGAGATTGTGCAACTCCAGGATACCGTAGGAATGCTTTGGGTGTGCCAAACATCACAACGTAACTGGGTGGCTATAAAGGTGCACTACGGGTATCTCCGAAAGTGTCTGTTAGGTTGGCACGAATCGAGACTGGGATTTGTCACTCCGTATAACAGAGAGGTATCTCTGGGCCCACTCGGTAAGACATCATCATAATGAGATCAATGTGACTAAGGAGTTAGCCACGGGATGATGTGTTGCGGAACTAGTAAAGAGACTTGCCGGTAACGAGATTGAACAAGGTATAGGGATACCGACGATCGAATCTCGGGCAAGTATCATACCGGTAGACAGAGGGAATTGGATACGGGATTGATTGAATCCCCGGCATCATGGTTCATCCGATGAGATCATCGTGGAGCATGTGGGAGACAACATGGGTATCCAGATCCCGTTATTCGTTATTGATCGAAGAGGTGTCTCGGTCATGTCTACGTGTCTCTCGAACCCGTAGGGTCTACACACTTAAGGTTCGATGACGCTAGGGTTATAGGGAAATGGTATACATGATTACCGAAGGTTGTTCAGAGTCCTGGATGAGATCCCGGACGCCATGAGGAGATCCGGAATGGTCCGGAGGTAAAGATTGATATATAGAAAGTCCTGTTTTGGTCACCGGAAAGTTTTCGGGCTCATCGGTAGTATACCGGGAGTGCCGGGAGGGTGCTGGAGGACCCCCGGGAGGGGTGTGATGACCAAAGGACTTCGTGGGCGGTTATGGGAGGTGGACCAGCCCTTATTGGGCTGGCCAAGTCCTTCAGGAAAGGCCCATGCGGCTAGGGATAAAGAGATAAGGCTAAAGGAGATTCAAAAGGAAGAGATCCACCTCCCTTGTGGGAGGTGGACTCCTCCCTTATCTCGGCCGAACCTCTCCTCCTTGGAGGAGGGGCCAAGGCAGCCCTCCCTCTGCCTCCTCCTATATATACCTGAGGTATTGGGGCTGATTTGAGACACGACTTCTCTCTCTCTCTCTCGGTGCAGCCCTACCCTTCCTCTTCCTCGTTCTTCATAGCGCTTGGCGAAGCCCTGCCGAAGTCCACGTAGCTCCACCGTCACCATGCCGTCGTGCTGCCGGAGCTCTCCCTCAACCTCTCCTTCCTCCTTGCTAGATCAAGGCGTAGGAGACGTCATCGGGCTGCACGTGTGTTGAACGTGGAGGCGTCGTTGTTCGACGCTTAGATCGGAATCCACCGCGATCTGAATTGCTGCGAGTACGACTCCACCAACCGCATTCTTGTAACGCTTCCGCTTAGCAATCTTCAAAGGTGTGAAGATGCATCTCTTCCCACTCGTTGTTGGTTTCTCCATAGATAGATCTTGGTGAACACGTAGGAAATTTTTGGATTTACTACTACGTCTCCCAACACCTTCGACCTTGCCGACTGCTCCTGCTGTTCTGTGTCCACATACTCCAAGCAAGAGCTGCATTGTTCGTCCGCGTAAATGCACCGATGGCATGGTTGCATGGCTCGCGGCCTGTGTGGCTCACTCCAAGTCCGATCCTACTGTTGAACCCTGCCATTATCAGGTGGCCATGGATATCCCTCACTGCTGTTCTGTGGTGGAACACGAGTATCAGGCATTGTTGAAAAATGATATGTGGCGTCTTGTTCCTCCGAAGACTGGTGTCAATGGTATTGATTCCAAGTGGGTATTCAAGGTTAAGCGACATGCTGATGGCTGCATTGAGTGGTACAAGGCTCGGCTTGTTGCTAGAGGGTTCAAACAGCATCAAGATCTTGATTTTGAGGATACTTTTAGCCATGTCGTCAAGCCTACGACCATTCGGCTGATGTTGTCTCTTGCTGTGACTCGTGGCTGGTCCCTTAGACAGCTGGATGTTCAGAATGCTTTTCTTCATGGTGTTCTTGAGGAAGAGGTTTATATGTGTCAGCCTTCTAGTTTTGTTGATCCTGCTCGTCCGCAGCATTTGTGTCGCTTGATGAAGACGCTTTATGGTCTGAAACAGGCGCCTCATGCCTGGCATGCACGTCTTGGGGCTGCTCTTCATGCTCATGGATTTGTTCCTTCGATTGCTGATTCATCCTTGTTAATGCTTCAGCGTCCTACTATCACTATGTACCTACTGGTGTATGTACATGACATCATACTGGTCAGCTCGTCAAGTTTTGCGGCAGATCGCCTTGTTTCTTCCTTGAGTGGAAAATTTTCCCTTACAGATCTTGGTCGGCTTCATTATTTCCTCGGATTGGAGGTTTCTCATTCTGATGCTAGACTAACTATCACTCAGCAGAAGTACTATCAGGACTTGCTTCGTCGGCCTGGTATGCTCCAGTGTAAGACTGCTACTACTCCCATGTCTGCTGCTGATTGACTCTCTGCATTTGATGGTACTTTGCTCTCTTCGGATGAGGCTACTGAGTATCACAGTATTGTTGGTGGCTTATAGTACCTGACGATTACTCGTCCTGACATATCCTACGTGGTTAACTATGTCTGCCAGTTCCTTCATGCTCCTCGAGATACTCATTGGACAACTGTGAAGCGAATTTTGCGCTATGTTCGATTGACTGCTACTCTTGGCCTCCATCTTCAGCCTGGTTCTTCTGGTGCTCTCTCGGCGTTCTCTGATGCAGATTGGGCTGGAAGTCCAGATGACAGGTGATCCACGGGGGATATGCAGTGTTCTATGGTCCTAATTTGATCGTCTGGAGTGCTCGTAAGCAAGCTACCATTTCTCGCAGTGGTACTGAAGCTAAGTACAAAGCAGTTGCTAATGCCACTGCCAAGATTATTTGGGTTTAGTCTTTGCTTCGAGAGTTGAGAGTCTCTCAGGATTAATCACCTGTGCTTTGGTGTGATAACATCGGTGCCACATACCTTTCTTCAAATCTGGTATTTCATGCCCGAACGAAACACATCAAAGTTGATTATCACTTTGTTAGGGAACGGGTTTCACAGAAGCTGCTTCAGATCAAGTTCATCCCTTCAAAAGATTAACTTGCTGACATTTTCACGAAACCTTTACCTCTACCTCAGTTTGAGGGCTGTAGACGCAATCTTAATCTTCTGAGTTCTTGAGAGCACGGTTAAGATTGAGGGAGGGTGTTAGACTGTATATTTGTATATGTCTCTTATTGTATTCCCTGTACAATTGTAACTATACCCTTTGAGGTATCTCTATATATATGTTGCCGTGGCAGAGCCAAGTGGTGTCGAAGCCCACAACACCCAAACCTATTTTGTTTAATATGTGGCAAAGAATTCAAGGCTTAATGCAAGACAAGACTTAAATGCATGACTTGATGAGATGTTGAGGTGAACACTATGCATGTTAAGAGAATTGGGTTCAACATTTTAAGAATAGAAGATGCATAGGTGCAGTGTTGCGGGCCTGGTTTAATTCATAATTGTGCTAGCAAATAATTCAAAAATGCATTAAACTAGTTGAAGTTTGATAATAGACTCGGTTAGAAAAAAATATGATTGTCCTTCCTCCCGTTTTAACCCCTAATCTTAGACGGTTAGGTCAAACTGTCTCCTACAGACTTTAGTGGCGAGCGTGTGTTCCTCCCCTTTGTTGGCCACTTCGACGACCAGTGGTAGGAAGGGAATTCCGGTGTCTTTGCTCCGGTTAGTAGTTTAGATTGGGGTTTTTAGTCCTCGCTGGTGTGGCGCTCGGGTGGATGGCAATGTTTCTTCTTCAAGTTTACCTACCGGGCTTCGATCGTCGTCGAGTTCGTCTGTCCAGATATAGTCAGTGGAGCTCTGGCATAGATTCATGTCGTCTCCTTAGGGTGGTGAGGTTATGGTTTCTCTTGATGTGGCAAGATTTTGTGTCAGGTGTTTCAGATATATGCAAGGATTTGATGGCGACGACTACAGCTCCAGGGCGCCTGCCCTTAGGATCACGTGCATGATGACTACCTAGCTGTCATGAATAAGGTCAAGCCGGCTCTGGTAGGGGAGCACCAATATCGATGCGTCGGTGGCTTGTTATGGTGGCAGTAATGGTTGCTCCATGGTTCCGTAATCTAGATGTAATTTTTATTATATCTGAGGCATCAAAATGTACCACTACAAATTTCAATCAAAGAATTCAGTAAATATATTATATAATTTAGGTAGTGAGTATATATTGAAGACACAATTTTCTGTGGCACATGCAGTCATATTTATGCATCAAATGAATAAGTTTGCAAATACTTGCTTGATAAAAGTCCATGAAAATTTCTATAAAGTCTTTCACGATTTTATTTAGTGCGGGAGGAGGAAGAAAATAAATTGCAACCTGTCTTTTCGATGTTGATAGCCCATAGCCGAACAAGAGAACGGGCCTATATCCCAAAGCTGTTGGACAACTACATGGTGCCTGACAGTGCTATTGTTGTCGAGTGCAAGCAATTATCTATCGGCTTTGCTAAATATTCTTTTGGCCGTTGCTTTAGAAAGGCAAAGCAAGTAGCTGATGAGTTAGCTAAACAAAGCTTTAGGACTATATCTTCTGGTTCTTGGGACTCTTCGGTCCCGAACTTTATTTCCCACCTCTTTGTAAACAACATGACTATCATCTGAGGAATAAAGTCTTACACCGATGAAAAAGAGTTGTGTCTTTGTTTGCCAATAAAAAAAGATCTAGTTTTGGGTCCGGGTAGGAATCGGTTTGGTTATCAATGCAAATTGCTTGTTTAGTATGTGTCGTGAGTTCGAGTCCAATCTGAATCCCCGAGCCTATTTGAGTACGTAACATGCCTATCGTCAAAAGCAAGACAAGTTTAGATCGCACACCTCCTGAGTTTAGATCGTGCGAGTCAAGTCTGAACGTCGAAGGCATCGTCGCCAACGAATGACGTTGTCGTACGAGGTATCCACGATGGCACCGACGCATGCTCCTGACGGTGGCGAGGAGGCGGCCATGGCGCAGTGCCCAAAGGCGGAGCTATGTTGGCCCCCCCCCCCGCCTTGGAGCAATTTATAAAGAAAACATTTTTAGGGATGCTTAGATCGGACAAAAAAACTAGCTTTTGCTCCCTTCCCCAAACACTGTTGATTTATGTTTCGTTCCCCAAGTGATTTCTGGCCAGCTCCGCCACTGGCAGCGCCCGATCTGTATGGAGGATTTGGTGGCCAATAACCGCAGATCCGTCACGACGTTGCCCAGCTGCTTGTACTCCTTCCACGGAATATGCATACTAGAGTGGTTCTACGGGCGCAGGGCGACTACGTGCACATCTTGCCGGCGTGACTAGGCGACCTACGTCCACCGCGTTTACGGAGTGATCACGCCACCATCGTCATCCTCGGAGATGACGGCCACGCCGCTTGTGTGGCCCATCCGGCGCCGTTCGCGACACCACGTGGCTCCATTCAACACGTCGCAGCGTCAAATGCTGTATGGAGTTTCTTACAGCCCCGTAGGACCATTCACGCCAGTACACGATGGACTGATGTTCGAACGTGTTTTTTTAGATGAAAACCCCACCCATATATTGATTAATTAACAAAATTCATACGTTCGTTCATTACAATGCTAACCACAGTTTGCCGAACACTAGTACAAAGCATACCATCAGACTTAGTATCAAAACTAAATTTAGCAATCGCATGCGTCGCCTTATTAGCCTTATTAGCTAGCCTATTCACCTTAACAATCTTAATATCCTTCATAAATTTCAAGACGCCAATCGCTTCCTTTTTTAGATCCACAAAAGCTGGCCTGTCAATTGTTTCTTTTGCTAGGAAAGATACAACATAGGAGCTGTCAGTTTTCAAAATAATAGGTCTGTGAAGAGTAATACCTATGTAAAGCCCGGCAAGGCACGCACGAAGTTCCGCTTCATCAACTCCGAAACACGAAGGAAGATAGTCCCATGATGAAACAAGGACCTCTCCCAAATGATTCCTAGCGACAACCCCCACACTAGCCGATCTCATGCACTCCATAAAACTTGCATCAACATTTATCTTAATATAATTTGGATCCGAAAGATTCCAGACACCGCGTGTATTCGTAGATGGATAAAAGCACTTATCATTACCTATCGCCCCTTTACCTTTGTTGGTTTGATCCACCTTCACACAAGCACCAACACTCGAGAATGTTTTCCAATAATTTTCCAAATAGGCCACCGATGCATTCACAGATTCTTTCCCTTTTCCAAAAATCAAATCGTTCCTAAAATGTCAGGCTCTCCAAAACATGAATAAAACTTGCTCGCGTACACTGGACCCAAGCTGGTCTAATAGAATGAGGAGCCAATCCGGCCTCGTGAATTTAAACATCTCTTCCCTTCGAATATTCCATACTTCCCTCAAGGCAAAACGCAACACACGTGCCTTAGGACAAATTACAAGGGCATGGAATATACTTTCATCATGCCACCACAAATAGAGCACGTATCTGAAACCGTTTGGTGATGTTCGAACGTGTTAGCTCTGCTTAATTTGTTATGTTCGTGCCCCGTATTGGACGCTCCTCTACTCGTAGCTAGATGTTCTAGTAGCTGTCGGCAGAGGAGGGGGAGGAGGATGTGAATGTAATGTAATATGAGGTTGATTGTAATGGGAGTATCATAAGTAGTATCGTGCACGCCAACTAGACAATTTTGATGAGATGACATAAAATTAAATGAAAGAAGAGAGGGTTTAAGATGACATATCATGATACTGTATCATATTGAATGATGTGTTAATATGTGTCATGCATGACAATAAATGAAATGTCCTACGATACTAATATATGATACTATGCATTACTGGTGTAGTATCATACGCTAATACCGCATGCATGATACTAATACAACAAGCCTGTGTTGTTTACTGAATCAAACTGTAGTCGTGATGTATATGAGCTATTCGTGATATGGCATATGAGCTACTATGCTATTTACTGAATCTGCGATCACCTGGGAATCATGGGATTTCAACGTTCTATTATATACGTGTTCACTGCCTTTTCGACATCTAATGTAGAAATGACTCGCAAAATTGACAAAAATAGACTTGATTCGTAGAAAGCACATCATAGAGGACACAATGCTGGCAGCAGCGGCAGTTACGCACATGCATGTAATTGCATGTGTAAAGCAGTTTGTTCGAAGGAATCGCTGCAACTAAATGTGGGCTAAATGACAACGTCCACAGATATGGAATTTATCAGCATGGCTCAAACGCAATGGATATCGTTCGATTCATTTACATGAATATTACAATAATTGTTATTTGGGTCAAGAGCCAGATAAGCAACCAACGTCGTGTGGACGTTATCACTTAGTGCCACAAATGTGGACGCTCCTCATCTGAACGGGCACACGACGATCATCCGAACGTGTGGGTGAAACTGCTCTCCACCCGCACGATACTCACATGATGATATATGACAACTACAGTTGTGCATATGTGATAACTAGCTAATCATACATGTCAACTATGGTTGACCATACATGACAACTGTGTTTTGACCACACGTGACAACTATAATTAGTTTGACATCACAACTATATTTAATGACATGTGACAAATAAAGTCATCACACAAAGCAACTACAGTTAATTAGACATGACAACTGTAGTTTTTTTTAGATACATCGCAACTATATTTAATTACACATGGTAACTAAAGTTCGCGCTCACGGGGTCAGGGTGAGTAGTTCTTGTTGGTTTGACGTGTGGGTCGTCATAGCTGCGACAGAAACGTGTGGGCAGTTTTAGTGTCCGCTCACACTGGATCGTGTGGGCCGACTCCTGGGTACAACCGAACTAGTCGTGTTATTGGGTGTTTGTCACACGTATGATGAATATCGAAACCCAAAAGGCCAACTTTATTATTATTATCTTAGTGTAGAAGACCAACTTTATTGAATTGCATGAAAACGTTGGGTCATTTAATAATAAAGAGTAATAAAACAAACAAAAAGAAAGAAACAAAATTTAATTAAAGAATTCAGTAAATACAGTGCATAAAACAATTTGCTTCGTATACTTTAGCTAGTAAGTATAGGTTGAAGACACAATTTTTTTTTGCAGCACATGCAGTCATATTTCTGCATCACAATGTGTAAGTTTGCAAATAGTAGCAGGGTAAAAATTCTATGAACTGTTTTACAACTTGTTTACCTTTTTTAGCGAACACAATCCATTTAATTTGGGGGGGGGGGGGGGGACAAAGAAAATAGAAAATAAAATTGTAGCCGTCATTTAACTATTTTTTAATCTTGTTTAAATTTTTAACAAAACCGTTTTTTATATACATTTAGCATTTTTTAATGTTTTATTAATAATTTTTAAACACATGAACAAATTTTCCCCTTTTTGTATACAGGAAAGGATTTTTTACACACATTTACCATTTTTCAAAATTCTTGATTAATATTTTACAAATGTTTCTATCTAACATTATTGTGTATATATTGTGTGTATATATATATATACACTTATAAATATAAACAAAGGTACAAAAACAAAAACAAAACATGCAAAGAAACATAAAAAAAACTGTTGCATGCGGTCTGTGGCCGGCCCAGTCTCCCGCCGGCAGCGAGGCTGGCCTAAGTCTCGCGCATCCTCAAAAAAAAGTCTCACAACAGTGCGCACCTATGGAAAACCCCACGTATTCTGCGTCACGTTGACCTTTCGCACAACAGGAGTTTTTTTTTTTTTTTTGAGCCTGACAAGTGACAAAAGGAGGTTGAGATCGAGCGTTAAGCTGGGCCGCCCGTTAATGCGTGTTTCTTTCCCGAAAATAAAAAAATAAGGTTTTTAGGAGGTTCCAGACGGTCTTTTTAGGTCTTGGAAATATTTTAGAGGGTTACTAAACCGGATTCTTTTTTTCTTTTTTTTCGTTTTTTCGTTTTTTCTGTTCCTTTAATCTTTTTTATTTTCCTATTTTAAAAATCAAAAACAATAGAATTTCTTAATTTTGTTCCGAATTTAAATTTTCACAAAATGTTTGGAATTTCGGATTTTTCATCATGTTTTTTTCTAAATAAATGATAAAAATTAAAAAAAAAATCATATTTTCATAATTCTGTTCTCATGCTGAATCATGTTTCTATTAATTCACAAAATGTTTGAGTTTGAATACTTGTTTGTATTTTTTAAAAATGTCACAATTCGAAATAATGTTCGTGTTACCAATTGTTCAGAGTTACAAAATTGTTCACAGGTCCAAAATAATGTATGCTTTTGCCAATTTCGTTCCAAGTTTCAAAAAATGTTCGCATTTTAAATTCTTGTTCGGTATTTTGTGAAAGGAAAACGCTCAACGTCCACTGGCGGATTTTCTATCGCCCGTCCGCCGTCTTCCTAGGGTGACGCGTGTCCCGGTGGGCCTGCACCGCTTCGCCTCTTATCTTAGCAACCTCATCTATGTTGTAAAATTATTTTGCAACAAAGCGTTTGTTTCTATAACTGGACCGTTGTTTCGGAATTTAATTGGTTGGAGGAAGCAACCGATGTTACAAAATTATTCTGCAAAAAAGCACTTGTTTTTACAACTCAGCCGTTGTTTCAGGAATTAATGGGTCATGAAAAGCGAATGAGCCACATGCCAAAAGGAGATCGGACGGCTGCGCGCGTAGGCCCAGTCCTGAGGGGGGGGGGGGGGGGCGGCCGCCCCAGGCCCCCGATGGCTGATGTTTAGCCCATATAACTAATGGATTATGTCGAGAAGGAAAAGTATAACCGACCGATAGATGGGCTAACCTTGCCGCACGCTTCGCACGCAATCTCCCCAGGTTCTACTCGATCTCTTCCCTGATCGGCAACAAAGCAGGGGCGCTCCGCCCAGCTGCGTCTAATCGTTGTATTTGGTTGATGGCGTGATTAGTGGAAGAACATAACGTGGTTTCCCAGATTCCCATCTACTACCTCCTCTGCAATACAAATCTCGTCCCACCTTAGACTCATCATATATCATATAATAATATAATGGACGCGTCTAGCGGGCAAACGTTTGCCCACTAGCGCCCCCTGGCAGCCTCCCGTTTTTGGTATGTTATATTTCGGTCCTCCCTCGTTTCAGATTTGGAAAGAAAAGGGCCACCGTCCCGCGCGTCCACCCTGCAAGACACAAACGTGCTGCACCTGGCACGCTTCTTCTCCTCCCAATATCCCAATCGCAAAAAGGATGACGGGCAGCGAAACCCTTTCCCTGGCTCCACCCCATCGCGAGGACCTGCAATGGCTGCGCCATTAGGTTGAAAACTGAAGAAAGTGGTTTACAAATCTACAGCCGAAAAATAGATCGAGAGAAGCTGTGACCTGTGATTTCTTCTCACCTTTGTTCATCATGGTGCAACTTTTTCCTCCTTGTGTTTTCCATTGTTTCTCTAATCTCCTGCAGGGATTTTGGACTGCGCCCCTGTTGCAATAAAAACACAGTGAGGGGAAAAGAAGTGAGCAATTATAGTGGTTTTTGTAAAGCAGGAAATAAGCAAATCCTGCCAACTAGTACTAGCTAGACTTGTTTGTACATCCAGAGAAACCCTTCTTCTTTTCCTTAGATGTTCTATGGGACCAGATGTGTGTATTTGACAGCGAGCAAAACTTATGATTAAGCAAAATAAGACAATCCTGCCAACTACTGGATTTGTTTTCCTTAGGATATATTAAAAAGCAGCAACTTGTAGTGTTTGTTTAAGCAAATTGAAACGGTGTTCGACAGTGAGCACCTCTTGTGTGCTCATGGGTGCTAGAAACTTAATATGCAAATAAGAATGGTGAGCAGCGTAGGGGTTGTTTTTAAGCAAGAACATTGCTACCAGCGAGCAACTCCCATATTCGCTATACGGTGCTAGAGACTTAATGTGCAAAAGAAAAGGTTGTGAGCAACTACTTGAGCAGTTTACGAAAATGTGGGTTGAAGTGATAAACTCATGTATCCCCTGGGAAAAAACTGTAGGAACTCGTGTGATTGTTTAAGCAAATTCAGTGCTACCATTAAGCAAAAAAATATAGCTTTGTTGTCGTATATTGAACTGACCACTCTTGTTTTACTTAAAATTTTAATCAGAAATTATGTTAGAAAAAATAAAAAAGCAGCAACTTATAGAGGTTGTTTAGGCAAAAAAAACGGGTGTTACCAGCAAGGAACTCCCTGTGTGCTCATGGGTGCTAGAAAACTTTATGTGCAGAAAGAAAAAGTTTGCGAGCAACTACGTACTTGAGCACTTTAAAAGCAATGAAAATGGGTTGAAAGTGAGCAAACTCATGTATCCCCCAAAACTTTAGGCAAGTAGTGAGGTCGTTTGAAGCAAATCAAGTGCTACCATTAGGCAAAAAAAAATATAGATTTGTTGACATGTACTGACATGTTGGGCTCCAAAAAAGAAAACAAAGTCTTTCTAGATAGTAAAACAACTAAGTCTCTGGAGTAGGGGGTGAGAAATTACCTGGAGAGTAGCTGGTGGTAGCCGGTGGAGGTTCCTTGCTTGGGCATTACTTTGATAGATTTGAACAGTTTTTTGGGGGGTGGGACCTGTAAAAAGTACAGAACAAAAAAACATAAAAGGTCATGTGAGTTTTTCCGTACGAAAGAGAGAAAGCTACGACTGCTTTCCTCGCTCCACCCCTTCAACAACCAAGAACGAAGCAAGCACGAAAAATGTAGTACTAGGCCAAAACTAGCAGAAAACAGAAATAAAATGTGGGGTGCATCATTTGCTGACACAAAAAGAAAAGAAAATAAAGGCATGCGCTATTGCTACAAGTAGGATAAAATTAGTCAGAGATAAAGAGAAAAATAGACCTTGTTCCAATTAACTATTGCTGCTGCTGCTACTTTATGTTTTATGGGACAGAAAACATAGAATGCAATTCCTCTTAAGTTTTTTTGAGATGTCCATCCCCAAAACCCTTTCAACATTTGTCCAAAGGTTGTTTTCCCACCACTGCTTCAAAGCACAATTTGTTGCCCCTGTTTGGAAAAAATGGTCAAAATGAGAGGGGGCATGTTTAAAATTGCGGTCTAATAAAAATAAGAACCTACAACACCCATTTTTATCTATTGTTGTTTATTAGTTGCCCCTGCGTTCACTGTATTAAAAAATGTTTATTACGCCTAGATGCCCATGCTAGTTGCCTTGATGCTGGTCGGGTTTGGCTCACTTTGAGTTCCATTTGTCTGCTCTTGATTTTTAATATTACCACTAAGTTTATTATCCTCCCTGCATGAAAATCATCACAATGTACCACATCTCTGCCTTGAGGCAGTCCATCTTCTACTATGGCTCTGCTTATGGTTATTTTGGCTTCCATATAAGCCTTGTCGTTGCTCTGACTTGGATCACTGTATGTGGTGGCTGCTTGGTGTTGCTTTTGATGTTTATCAATCATTGATGTCTGTGGAGGGTTGCCTGTTTGCCAGTGCTAATTGCCTGGATGGGTATCTTTTAGGCAACTTACTGCCACTGCGTAAGCAAGTTGTGTCATTTTTTATGATGTGGGAGTAAATAAAAACTAAGGAACCTTATATATGGATCTAAAACAACTTGCAGGAATCTTTTAGGCAACTTACTACTACTGTTTAAGCAAGTTGTGACATCATTTATGTTGGAAAAAGATGAAGTGTTAGCTAAGGCCAACTCTAGCCGATCCCCTAAAAATATAGGAGGCAAACGACGTAGTAAACTTAGTGGAGTATATTTACACCACTAAAATTTGGTCGGTTCTATCCGATCCCCTAAATATAACGGGGTAAAAAGCAAATTTGAATGTAATGAACAAAGATTTGATTTTAAACCACCACCAAAGCATAGTCTAATTTTAAGCAACCACATAAGCATAGTCTAATTCAACACATAATTTACATTAACAACCACCAAAGTATAGACAAACTAAAACCTTACTTTAATTGCCCGACTTATAGTGGGGAGGCTCCGCCCATGAAATCCAACCGCCCAAGGGTTCCGGCCCTGTGTCGTTGTCAACGCGGTCTGTGAAGATCCTCTGCCATTCTTCAACGTCGAAGTCGTCTTCGGCACCGCCGTCCTCGTCGTCATCCGAGAGCACGAAGACCTCCCCGTCGATCGTGCACTTCGCATCCTCCTCGGGCTACTAGCGGCAGAGGTCCACCATGTACTCCTCGACGGGCACCTTGCCCCATGGGAAGAATAGGCGGGCAGTGGTGTCGTGCAGCCGAGCCCGCCACTGGTCATACTCGAGGTTGGCTTACTCAGACGTGTGGAAGGAGCCGAGCTAGTGCTTCTTGTGGGTGTCGTTGTCTATGATCTCGGCCACCCACGTCCCCCACGCCCGTTGACGGACGTCGAGGAACTTTCTCTGTGGTTGTCGCGACGCAAGAGGTCATGGAAGTCAGCGACTCAACGGGATGGGGCCGCATCGTCGCGGCAGCGGCTTGAGGACGCAGCCGCACTGCGCTCGTGGCAGCGCGGATCCGCGCTATGAATGGGCGGCAGGGACCGATGGCAACGGGATCCGTCCATTGGGGAGGAGGGGGCAACGTGGAAGAACACGATGAGGGGAGGGAGGAGGTGGGCGGCGGCGGGGGGGGGGGGATTGGGGAGGAGAAGAAGAAGAAGAGGGCATGGATTTTTCTATTTACCCAGTCGCCGAGCAGTGGAGTAAATATAGGCCCCAGATACACAGTGAAGGAAAAAATATCCTCCTCTATGGGTTTTAGGGGTTTGGCTAGGTCCCGGATAGAGGAGTAAAAATCCGGTTTTAGGCGAGCGGCTAGAGTTGGCTTAAGGAACCTTATATATGGATCTAAAAAAACTGGATGGATATCTTTTAGGCAATGTACTACCATTGTGTAACAAAATTGTGCCATTTTGTGATGTGGGAGAAATAAAAACTAAGAAACCTCGTATGTTGATCTAAAAAACTTGTTGGGTATCTTTTAGGCAACTTGCTACCACTGTGTAAGCAAGTTGTGTCATCCTTATGAGGAAAAGATAAAATGAAAGTTAAGGAACTTGTAAATGGATGTGAAAGCAAGTTTTTTATGTGTCTTCAGACTGTGTGAGCAAATTGTGTCATTTCTGGTGATTTTAAAATTTAAAAAAGAAGGACCAAAATAAAGTGCGACTTAATGGGTATCTTTTAGGCAACTTACTGTCATTATGTAAGCAAGTTGTGTCGTTTTTTATGATGTGGCAGTAAATAAAAACTCAGGGACCTTGTATATGTACCTAAAACAACTTGTTGGGAATCTTTTAGGCAACTTACTGCTACGGTGTAAGCAAGTTCTGTCATCTTTATGATGAAAAACTAAAGACCAAAAAGAAACTAAGGATAAAAAAATGAAAAAAAAAGTTTGGCTTTGATCCTGATTTGGACAAACAGATTTGTGAATAGTCTGTTTCCAAAAATCTGGATTTGCTTGACATCTATATGGGACTTGCTTCAGTTTTATGTGTGAGTTACCTATTATTTTGTGGACAAACAGATTTGTGAATAGTCTGTTTCTACATTCTGAACATCCCAAAAATATTTTGTACCACCTACAAACTTTTGGTACCGAGTACCGCCGCAACTTATGTGCTAGTACTAATACTTCCACGCGAAAACTACACTCCAAATTCACAGAAAAAAATAATGGTTACATGTACTTACGATTCTAAGTAGCACAGCTATTTCTATAAAATGACTACAAAATAATGATGAGGCAGATTGTGTTATAAATATGCCTCTCGCAAAAAAATCAATCAATATGTTTAATCTAATAGTTTTAGACAGCTTGACAGCCAACCAATGCGCAATTTAGCATGAAATTTAGGCAAAAAAATTGTCGATGCAAAACACAAATTTACACGAAATCCATACTAATTACAGGCAAGTTTTGTAATACCTGGGAAAACATAATGGAGTTTCTTAACTGTAAACGAGCAGGGGAGAAACTCCAACATTTCTGGGCTCCTTTTTTTTAGTAGTGTCCTGCAAAAAAAACTGAAAACACATAGAGAGACACATGGTACAACTGACACTAGTGGAAAAAAGCCCATTTGTCCCGGTATCAGAGGCTCATCTGTCCCGGTTCGCTTATGAACCGGGACAGATGGGGCTACATGTGGCTGCTCCGCCGAGCCTAGGAAGGAGGGCCTTTGGTCCCGATTGGTAACACCAATCGGGACCAAAGAGCGTCCACGCGTCACCAGCTCAGAAGCTGTTTTTGTTTGGAAGAGGGGGGATTTTGAGGGTTTTGGAGGGTTAATTTAGGGGTTTCATATATTTTGTTAGCTAGCTAATAGAGAGAAGTGACCTCTCTTATCTCCGTGTTTGGTCGCGACGCTACGTACTATACGTATAGAGAGAACTCACGACACGCTAGTTAGTAAGCAAATGAAGGAAACCATTAAGTACACAAAATCGTCATGAACATATACAGAGAGAAGTGATCGACCTCCTCCTTCTTTGAGAGATTGGTCAAACAACAAGTTTTCGTATATCTATCATATGTTACAATCCCTAACATATAATTTCAAGTCCATATGGTATTCTCCGACTTTATTGATGATGTGGTCAATAAAGAATCCCGTCAATTCCTTTTGAATTGCTCGTATGCGATCTTGTGGTAGGAGTTCATCCTGCATCCGCCACATCTAAATTAAAGAAGAGGGTCAATACATATATATGAATGAAACTCAACACAAATGATGGTAATAAAATAAAATTGTGAATATTTTTGCTTACACACTTCATATTCTTTTTCAGTGTAGCCCCGCTTATTAGGATTCGTCGCGTTGTAGATGAAATCGCAAACGTAGTATCCACAAAAAGTAGTCACTTGTTCCTGCAACAAGCACTATACGAGAAATAGAGGTCAATCAAACTGATAAGCAAGCATGCTAAATGGTATATATTGATGAAACTAGCTAGAATCAATGGAAGATGGACAAAACTAGGTAGTATATATTACTTACATTCGGGTGTCTAAATTGCAGCTCGGTAGGCAGTCCCAGAGCAATTTTGGTGAAATCTTTCCAAACTCTGCCAGACAAAGAAAATAATTACTTGATATATATCAGGAAATGAACAAAGTTGCCAATATGGTGCGATAATGATCGATTGAACTTACCTCTGGAGCATTTCAGCCAGGTTCGCATACAACTCGGGTTTATTTCGTCTCGAGTCTAAGACGGTTACTACTCCCCAGTCAAGATTAATCTCTAGTAGAATAAAGTGGTGGCTACGCACACATGCATAGCTCATCAATTATATTACTATACCCTCGAGTAATAAGGGAGAAACCGAATATGCGCAAGACAGTAACACTCACTTGAAGTTGTAAGGAAGGAGTATTTTGTCTTTGTTTTGATTTTTAAGCATCGATTCTAACAAGTTCTCCTCGGTTTGTTTGGGATACATTTGAACCGTCACTTCATGTATGATATTCGGGTTAATGAACCCAATGTCATACATTTCTGCTTTTCTACATTCGACGATCTTCAATCTGCATAATATAGTGATGAGGATAATTATATATACATGCAATGAAAGAGGTGAGCTATATATAGAGACTTAATTACAGAAGTACTTACAGACAGTAACAAGTCATGATTTGTATGTCGATGTCCTTTTGATTGTAAAACTGAAAAAGCTCATCAAATTCAACATAATCACCTCCTGGTCAAAGAAGTCGTGCTTCTCTTTAATACTCATCATCAAACAATCAAGCCCAGACTCGCTGCAGGTTTTCATGTACCAATCATGCAATTGTCTCATCATCGTTCCTAGAGGAGAACTTCCATCTTTGACGAGAGGCTTCTCGTACCGGTATTTGAAATCGTCCACCTCGAACGGCTCAAACAGTACAACATCGCTCATGTAATCAGCAGGATTGGTATCGGGCACCATCTCCGGATGATCAGTAGCGATATCGGTAGACACCTTCAGTGGGGGCACGATTGGTTAGCCTGTTCGCCGAGCTGGGGAATTTTTTCCCACTTCTTCGTTTTGCTAACCTCTCATCACTAGAAGTAGTTCCCGTCTGCACCGCATTTTGATATGCCTTTTTAGTAGCGCGGACATAGTTGGTATCCAGCGGAGGCGATGGTGGTTGCTTCAGGGCCTCGACAGTGCGCTTCGCTGCCACCGCATCTATGGTCTGCTTCGGAGGTGGAGCTTTCTTTGCAAAATGGGCCCTCACTTGGTCTTGAGACATCTTCGCGGTTTCCTCCACGGTCCTCTCGTATGGCAACTTTTCCAATGGCTTGAGAGACTTAGGACCGTATTCGTATGGCCTCCCACCATTGGCGGTACTGCTAGCAGCCGGAGCCACGGTGTCTCTCTTCCGTCGTTGCTTACGAGGCGAAGGAGGAGGCGGAGTGCTCCGACGCGCCGGAGTAGGAGGCGGAGGAGGAGGAGGAGCGGCGGCGGCTGTCTTCCGTCGTTGCTGAGGAGGCAGAGGAGGAGGCGGACTGCTCGAACGCGCAGGAGGAGGTGGAGGAGGAGGCGAAGTGCCTTGATCATCAACGTCACGCACTGGACGAGGCGAAGGAGGAGGCGGAGTGCCTTGATCCCTCGCTGGAGGAGGAGGAGGAGGAGGAGTGCCTTCATCACTCACCGAAGGAGGAGGAGGATGAGTGCCTTGATCCCTTGCCGGAGGAGGAGGAGGAGGAGGAGTGCCTTCATCACTCACCGGAGGAGGAGGCGAAGGCATCCAGTTCAGAAGCTTGATGTGCTCCTTCCGCCATAGACATGTACTCCTCAGAGCAAATCTCAGCGGAGTCTCCCCTTCACCTATGGGGTGGTCAAGCTAGAGCTCCTCAAATCCCCCATTATTTCATCCACTTGCACAACAGCACAGTCATGTGGAATCTGACCGCGGTGAAAAGTTTCGTCGGTTCGAGGAGGTGCAACGAAGCCGTCAGCCGCCTTGAAGGTGAGGTTAACGCATTTTGTCATAAGCTCGCAATGTTGGCCATCTGTGATAGCATCCACGGGATAGCTAGGAGCCGTGAAGTCAGGCTGCTGAAGGAGCTCCGTGGAAGCCATGCTGCTTCTCCGTTGAGATGGCGGGGTAGCTTCTGGGGTAGCTTCGTGCCCGTGATCAAGTTGTTGGTTGGGAGCTCGCCGGCTCATAACTTCTTCCACTAGCCTTTGCACTCTTGCATTGAGCTCCTGCACAACACTCAGCTCCTGTTTCCTCTTCCTCTCCTGGCTTTTGTAACCGCCTGCGTCAGGAAACCCAAGCTTCCACGAAATGGAGCCTGGCGTGCCTCGTGTTCGTCCAGGGTGCTCAGGATTCCCGAGGGCCTCAGTCAGCTCGTCCTTCTCTCTGTTGGGAATGAACCTCCCTTCCAGCGCTTCCTTGATAACTTGCTTAAGCTTCCTGATGGGTATTGCAAGTTGCTCGTCCGTCCAAACGCACTTCCCTGTTTCAGGGTCCAAATTTCCCCCAACCCCGAAGAACCAATTCCTTGAACGGTTTGGCCAGTTCCCTGTCTCTGGTTCGACATCTTTAGATCGCAGATCATCCTCCCATTTGGCCCACAACGCCCGGGCTCTGAGGTAGCCACCTGCCCCCATGCGATGGTGATACTGCTTCTTCTCAGCATTTTTCTTGTTTATCGCTGACATTTTCTTACTCTTTTCAGAAGTCTTGTAGGCCATGAACGCGTCCCATCAATCTCTTATCCCGCATATCGACTGACGAATACTGGAGTCTTCTGTTGGTCGACAAACTTAGCTTTCAACTCATTCTTCCACCTCCTGAAAAGATCTGCTATCTTCTTAAGAGCACACGACCTGACCAGTGGCTCTATAACTGGATTACTCTCATCCTCCTCTGGCGGTAGGGTGAAATTTTCCTTCAGGGCCTTCCAAAGATGTTCTTTCTGTCTATCGGTGACATAAGAAACTTGAGGGTCATAGTTCTTAGCGTTCTTAGCCGGCTCATTTCATTGTTGGATGTTAATCGGGATGTTGTCCCTGACAATAGCTGCACATTGAGCAGAAAATGCATCCTTGGTCTTCTTCGGTTCAATCGGTTGGCCATCGTTCGCGATTAAGGTGATCGTGAACCTTTCTTCCTTGCCCAACCTTTTCTTCGGGCCTCGTCTCGTTACCGAAGTTTGGCTCGATCCGGAGGGCTATATAAAAGAAGAAATAAGAGTTAATATATGTACATACCAAAACAATTAATGCATCAATTAGTCGGCACGGGCTTAATTAATATATATATGCCGGACGACTTTGCAACAGCTCCCTCCGTTCGGTCACCGGAGCCGTCATCATGGTCTCCTTCTTCCTCCGGCTCTCGGTCACCGGAGCCGTCATCATGGTCTCCTTCTTCCTCCAGCATTCGGTGACCGGAGCCGTCATCATCATGTCCTAGCTCTTCCATGTCAAAATTGATTAATGAGAAGATATTACCGCCGCCGCGGATCATGTCCCCCAACAACTCTTCTCCTTCAAAGTCTCTGTTCATGGTTGGATCCATGGTTGGATCCATGGTTTCTGCAAATATTACAACATGGCAATTAATATACAAACATGAGAGATGGATATATTAATTAGTGGCAAACATAGACAAGGGACCATATTAGTGGCCTCGACGCTTCTATGGTTTGGGGTGGCCTCGACAACTCTTCTAGGGATTGGGTGGCCTCGACACTTCTAGGGTTTGGGTGGCCTCGACAACGCTTTTAGGAATTGGGTGGCCTCGGCAACGCTTCTAGGGTTTGATCGGGCGAGAGGGGGTTGATCGAAGTTACTCGAGTTTTCTTTTGGTGGTTTGGGTGGCCTCGAGAGTTTGTCGGGTAGGGGCGAGAGGGGGTAGGAGATTGACAACGCTTTTTCAGTCCCGGTTTAGGCGGACTCAAGAGTTGGTCGGGCGAGAGGGGGTTGATCGACGTCCCCCCTCATGTCGAAATTACCGGAGTTTTCTATATGAACAAAAAAATGCCGGCCGTACATATCATCACGCGGTGGCGGTAACCTACGAAGCACCAATATGGCAACATCGATACGGCGATACAGGTACAGCAATATGGGATACGGCAATTTCTATAAGCAGCAATACGGCGATACGACAAGCATATATAAATAATAATTAAATAACATGTAATGAGAGCTAATATAATAAAATGTACATACACATACACATATATGAACACATACATACATGAACACATATATGAACACATACATACACATACACATATATGAACACATACATACACATATATGAACACATACAAAAAACATCATACACATATATATGAACAAAAAATATCATACACACATATATATGAAAAAAAATCATCCTCACGTATACGCTGGAGCGGGGCGGGGCGAGGCGGCGGGCGCGGGGCGGCGGCGGGCGGGGTGACGGCGGGCGGGGCGGCCGGAGCGAGGCCGGGGAGGTCGGGGACGGCGGCCCGCGGCGCGACGGCGACGGAGAGCACGCGAGATTCGGGCAGCCTGGCGGCGTGAGTGGGATCTGGCCTTCGGGGGAGCGATATGGTCGAAAACTGCTAAGTGTGGGCTTATATACAAGGAGCATTGGTCCCGGTTCATGGCACCAATGCCCCCCCTTTGGTCCCGGTTCATGCCAACAACTGGGAGCAGAGGCCTTTGGTCCCAGTTGGTGCCACGAACCGGGACCAAAGGGTGGCATTGGTCCCGGTTGGTGCCACGAACCGGGACCAATGGTCCCTTTTCGTCAGCCCAAAGGGCAGGAAATAGGGACCACCAACCGGGACCAAAGGCCTGGCGCAGCGGTGTCAAATGTTTAGTCCCACCTCGCTAGTCGAGGGGAGACCGCACCTGTTTATAAACCCCGATGCGCATGACCTGTCGAGCTCCTCTCATAGTGAAAATAGATGCCCTTATATAGGAAATTCGACCTAAATTCAAAATGCTAGTTAGGCGCCTAACTAGCACTATGAATTTAGGTTGAATTTCAGTATAAGCGCATCTATTTTCACTTTTGCTATTTTTTATGTTATTTCTTTGCATATTAAAAGTTGTTAACAAAAAATACTTTATGAATATTCTTTTTGCCATTAAATTTTTTAACATAAATAACTTTGATAATTTTAGTTGCATGAATTGTATATAATATCAAGTTTAGTTATATAACTTTTATCGAATGAAAACATGTGTGTTACAAAATGATTTCAATTTTTTATAAATATTTGAACTCAAGAATTTTTCTGCATTCGATATGCACCATTCAAAGCCACATCATCCCTTTTCAACCATTTTCTGACTTCATTTGCTTTTTTCATGCATTTCGGCGTTTATTTTGAGCTAAAATGACCCTGAATTAAAAAGCACTGCAAATAAACTCTGAAATGGTTGAAACTTGGCATGGTACCATCATTTCACCCACATAGCATTTTTTTTGAAAAGTTGAGAGGGTTACAGCAAAAATTGGATGCACTTCGTGTACAAAATGAGGAATCTCTTTCGAAGTATCAGGGTTTCGCATGAAAACATGTCTGTTACAAAAGGATTTCAATTTTTGAAACATATTTGAACTCAAGACTTTTTCTGCATTCAATATGCACCATTCAAAGCCACATCTTCCCTTTTCAACCCTTTTCTGACTTCATTTGCTATTTTCATGCATTTTATCATTTATTTTGAGCTAAAATGGCCCTAAATTGAAAAGCACTTCAAATGAACTATGAAAAGGTTGAAAGTTGGCATGGTATCATTATTTCACCCATATAGCATGTGTTAAAAAGTTGAGAGGGTTACGGCAAAAACTGAATGCATTTCGTGTACAAAATGGACAATCTCTTTCGAAGTATCATAATTTCGGACGAAAACTCATCTGTTACAAAGGGATTTTATTTTTTGAACTTATTTGAACTCCATACTTTTTGTGTGTTCAAAATTCACCATTCAAAGCCATACCATCAATTTTTAACCCTTTCTGACTTCATTTGGTATTTTTCATGCACTTACTGATTTTTTGAGCTAAATAACCCTGAAATTGAAAAACACTTCAAATGAACTCTGAAAATGTTGAAAGTTGGCATGGTATCATCATTTCACCCACATAGCATGTTATAAAAAGTTGAGAGGGTTACGACAAAAACTGGATGCACTTCGTGTACAAAACGGACAATCTCTTTCAAAGTATCAGGGTTTCGGACGGAAACTCATCTGTTACAAAAGGCATTTCATTTCTTCACATGTAACTGCGTGATATTCTAGATCAAAGGCATCATCATAATAGTTGTGGAGAGAAAGTCTTCACTTTTTCTTTGCTTGTGTCCTTTGCTTATTGCGCCATAACCATGGATAGTCTTCATTGTTTAACAGGGTGCTTGGGTCAGCCTTGACTTTGAAGGGGAATTTCCTGAAATTTTTCATAATCTTCAGACATGTCTGTCTTGCCCTCCAATCCCATGATGTCTCTTTTGCCTGAAAGAACTATGTGACGCTTTGGCTCATCGTATGATGTATTCGCTTCCTTATCTTTTATTTTCCTCCCGTTTGGTAGACATGTCCTTGACATAGAAAACCTGCGCCACATCATTGGCTAGGACGAATGGTTCGTTTGTGTACCCAAGATTGTTGACATCCACTGTTGTTATTCCGTAATGCGGGTCTACTTGTACCCCGCCTCTTGTAAGATTGACCCATTTGCATCGAAACAAAAGGACCTTCAAATCATGTCCATAGTCAAGTTCCCATATCTTCTCTATGTAACCATAATATGTGTCGATCTTCCCATTGGTCGTTGCTGCATCAAAGCGGACACCGCTGTTCTGGTTGGTGCTCCTTTGATCTTGGGCAATCGTGTAAAATGTATTCCCATTTATCTCGTACCCTTTGTAAGTCAATACAGTCAAAGATGGTCTCCTGGCCAACGAGTACAGCTCATTAGAAACAGTGTTGTCACACCTAAGACGTGTTTGCAACCAACTGCCAAAAGTCTTGATGTGTTCACATGTAATCCAATCGTCACACTGCTCTGGGTGTTTGGAGCGCAGAATGTTCTCGTGTTCATCGACATACGGGGTCACCGAGGTAGAATTCTGTAGAACTGTGTACTGTGCTTGAGACCAAGAATGCCCGTCCCCACATATTATTGACTTCACTCCTAGCGTGCCTTTTCCAGTCAGTCTCCCCTCATACCGCGATTGAGGGAGACCAATCTTCTTAAGGTCAGGAATGAAGTCAACACAAAACCCAATGACATCCTCTGTTTGATGGCCCATGGAGATGCTTCCTTCTGGCCTAGCGTGGTTATGGACATATTTCTTTAGGACTCCCATGAACCTCTCAAAGGGGAACATATTTTATAGAAATGCAGGGCCCAGAATGACAATCTCGTCGACTAGATGAACTAGGACGTGCGTCATGATACTGAAGAAGGATGGTAGGAACACCAGCTCAAAACTAACAAGACATTGCGCCACATCAGTCCTTAACCTTGGTAGGATTTCTGGATCGATCACCTTCTGAGAGATTGCATTGAGGAATGCACATAGCTTCATAATGGCTAATCGAACGCTTTTTGGTAGAAGCCCCCTCAATGCAACCGGAAGCAGTTGCGTCATAATCATGTGGCAGTCATGAGAATTTAGGTTCTAGAATTTTTCTCTGCCATATTTATTATTTCCTTTATATTCGACGAGAAGCCATACGGGACCTTCGTACTGAGCAGGCATTCAAACAAGATTTCCTTCTCTTCTTTGGTAATAGCGTAGCTGGCAGGACCTTCATATTGCTTTGGAGGCATGCCGTCTTTTTCGTGAACACGTTGATGGTCCTCCCGTGCCTCTGGTGTATCTTTTGTCTTCCCATACACATCCAAGAAGCCTAGCAGGTTCACATAAAGATTTTTCGTCTCGTGCATCACGTCGATTGCAGAGCGGACCTCTAGGTCTTTCCAGCAGGATATGTCCCAAAATATAGATTTCTTCTTCCACATGGGTGCGTGTCCCTCGGCGTCATTCGGAACAGATAGTCCGCCGAAACCCTTTCCAAAGATTAATTGTAAATCATTGAACATAACAAGTATGTGATCACCGGTACGGATGGCGGGCTTCTTTCGATGATCTGCCTCGCCTTTGAAATGCTTGCCTTTCTTTCGACATTGATGGTTGGTTGGAAGAAATCGATGATGCCCCAGGTACACATTCTTCCTACAATTGTCCAGGTATATACTTTCAGTGTCATCTAAACAGTGTGTGCATGCGTGGTATCCCTTGTTTACCTGTCCTGAAAGGTTACTAAGAGCAGGCCAATCGTTGATGGTTACAAAAAGTAACGCATGCAGGTCAAAATCCTCCTGTTTGTGCTCATCCCACACGCGTACACCATTTCCATTTCACAGTTGTAAAAGTTCTTCAACTAATGGCCTTAGGTACACATCAATGTCGTTGCTAGGTTGCTTAGGGCCTTCGATGACAACTGGCATCATAATGAACTTTCGCTTCATGTACAACCAAGGAGGAAGG
Organism: Hordeum marinum; assembly: GCA_022496015.1. Lineage (NCBI taxonomy): Eukaryota > Viridiplantae > Streptophyta > Magnoliopsida > Poales > Poaceae > Hordeum > Hordeum marinum. The sequence continues at coordinate 496,944,942 of CM039674.1, read as the reverse complement.
TTATAGATACATAGAGTCATGGGCCAAGTGTTGTCATTGCTGCTCTGTTCCCCAAAAGAATTAATGCCATCCGCGCTTAAACCAAACCATACGTTCCTTGTGTCACCTGCAAACTCCTTCCAGCACTTTCTCTTGATTTTTCTCCACTGCGACCCGTCAGCGGGTGCTCTCAACTTCCCGTCTTTCTTACGGCCCTCTCTGTGCCATCGCATATTCTTGGCATGTTCTTTGTTTCTGAACAGACGTTTCAACCGTGATATTATAGGAGCATACCACATCACCTTAGCAGCAACCCTCTTCCTGGGGCGCTCGCCCTCAACATCACCAGGGTCATCGCGTCTGATCTTATAGCGCAATGCACCGCATATCGGGCATGCGTTCCGTTCCTCGTACTCACCGCGGTACATGATGCAGTCATTAGGGCATGCATGTATCTTCTGCACCTCCAATCCTAGAGGGCATATAACCTTCTTTGTTGCGTACGTACTGTTGGACAATTCGTTATCCTTTGGAAGCTTCTTATTCAATATTTTCAGTAGTTTCTCAAATCCTTTGTTAGGTACACCATTCTCTGCCTTCCACTACAGCAATTCCAGTGTGGTACCGAGCTTTGTGTTGCCATCTTCGCAATTGGGGTACAACCCTTTTTTGTGATCCTCTAACATGCGATCGAACTTCAACTTCTCCTTTTCACTTTCGCACTGTCTCTTTGCATCAACAATGACCCGACGAAGATCATCATCGGGCACATCGTCTGGTTCCTCTTGATCTTCAGCTTCCCAGCTGCAGCATCACCGTATTCAGGGGGCACATAGTTTTCATCATCCTTTTCTTCTTCGCCGTCTTTCATCATAACCCCTATTTCTCCGTGCTTGGTCCAAACATTATAGTGTAGCATGAAACCCTTCACAAACAGGTGGTTGTGAAGGATTTTCTGGTCAGAGTAAGACTTCAAATTCCCACATGTAGGGCATGAACAACACATAAAACCATTCTGCTTGTTTGCCTCGGCCACTTCAAGAAAATGATGCACCCCCTTAATGTACTCGTCGATGCGTCTATTACCGTACATCCATTGCCGGTTCATCTGCGTGCATTATATATAATTAAGTGTATCAAAAACCATTACAGAACATCAGGAATACAAAAGTGACCAAATTAATAGAAGTTCATCATCACATTAAAACCAAAGTAGATACATAGTTCTCATTGACCAACATATAGCTCTCCAGAGCATCTAATTAAACCATACATTGAAACTATTTAAAACATTTCAATGCAACAACAAATGCGATCATAATCAGAACTAAGGTAACAATTGATCCAACGACATAATGATACCAAGCCTCTTTATCAATGACATATTTTTTAATCTTTCTAAGTTTTAAGCGCATTGCAGCCATCTTGGTCATGTGATCATCGACGATATCGGCAACATGCAACTCCAATCCCATCTTCTCATCTTCAGTTCTTTTCAAAAAAATCAAATGATCCTTTTTCAGCTTTAGTTAACTTGTCGAGCAGAATTGCATAGTCGGTATCCATTTCTGGTTCAACTACTTCCTATAGATAAAAACATCTACGTCAAGTTGGTGGCATAATTAATTGTTATAGACATTAGATGTGTGAAATAGTTATAAAATATAATATACCACATCTGAATCATAGACTGGACGAGGACCGACGTGGGCTGATACCATAACCATGGCACTATATAATAACAAACAATAATAAAAATAAGAAAATCATACGAGTAAGTATATTTTCTTTTAGAAAGAAGATAAGATCAAGAGGCTCACCACGCACGGGCGATCGACGGCAGTTTCAGGACGGGGATGTGACAGGATGGACCGCCAAACCTAGGCAAATCTTGACGAAAATGAAGTTTGGACAAGGAGCTTCGAGAGGAGAAAGCTTAAATGTGGCTCGGACATTTCATCGAACACCTCATGTGCATAGGAGGTGAGCTAGAGCACCACAAAGCTCTAACACTGTTGTCCTGGAAAAACAGAGCACTCCATGGCTCTGCTAGCGGTGGGTGAAGATTTATATAGGCAGACCATTGGTCCCGGTTCGTGGCTGGAACCGGGACAATAGGTCTCACTTTGGTCCCGGTTCTATCCACGAACCGGGACCAATGGTCGTGGGCCAGGAGAGAGGCGTGTTGGTCCCGGTTCGTGACTGGAACCGAGACCAATGGTCGTGGGCCAGGAGCGAGGTGCGTTGGTCCCGGTTCGTGACTGGAACCGGGACCAATGGCCCACGTGGCACGGCCGACCCCCTGGGCTCACGAACCGGGACGGTTACCACCTTTGGTCCCGGTTCGTGAGCGAACCGGAATTAATGAGATTAGAGGCCCGAACCAATACCCTATTTTTTACTAGTGTGGTACTACATCCTCCATACAGACTCCAGGGCAACTCGATACACAGAACAGGCAATTCATATGCATGGAGATTAAAAAGACTTCACATGTAGAGCTATTCACAGGGCTAGGTGCACCCAGAAAAATCATTGATGTACCAAACTCCGACTATGCTCTGCTATTTTTCAGAGAAACATAGGAAGAACACAAAAAGTGTGACTAGCTATACTGTTGCTTGTGCAATTTATTAGGGAACACATTGACATAGAAGTGTGACCCTGCGCCATGTGTCGCTTTTAAATTGTTGATTACATCTGTCCACGTTTCCATTGATTTCACCTGTTGAACACAAGATGAAAAAGAAAAGGAAATCTTGTTTATAGTTTGGTGCATATATACAACAAGAAAAAAATTGGAAAACTTTGGTTCTGGTGTTTATCCCATTAGTTGCCTGGTGCTGTTGTTTTAGTTGCTTCACATTTATACCGTACTTGCTGAGTTCAGTCATTAATCAGATCACTCTGTACAACACCGCGTTCCCCTCGCCACCCCCTCTCCCAATGAGCCCGACCAAAAGCCAAATCCATGTTAGGGAGAAATCAGCACTGAGTTTGACTGAATCTTGCAACTAGTGCACCAAAACCAACACTTGAATCCCTTGTTTCAGATTATGTAGGCGGCCATGGTATGCATGTCTTTTGGCACGAGCCATAACCATGATCGTATGATGTTGCAAGAAGTATGTAGGGGAACACTTACCCCCCGTTCCATTGGTGTACGAGAAGCAGAGCTGTTCCGGCGATGTCTAACTGAAGTATCCTCATTTTAACTGAAATTAACTGAAGAAGTGGAGTACACCTAGCTAACTCTGTTACATACATGCATGCATTCAGATAGTATAATGCAATATGTATGCATGGAATAAGTATGTCAATTAAGCTGGAGTGGCATAATCGTTACCAGGGAAAACCGAGACGGCCCTGGAGGTGGAGCGTGTCAAGACTTGCATTCGTGCGTGCGTCCAGGCTTCTAGGCGTGAGATGCAAATTGGGGATGGATGACGAGTGAATGAACATCAGCAGATGGATTAGCATATGTAGTAAATATGTGTGCAGGTGTTTGCTTGGCCGGAGCCGACGGCGACAGACTAAGAATGTCACGACGAACTTTTAGGGGCCAGATGGGCGCGAGTGATTGGCCTCGTGTGACGGCTACCCCCCACGAATCTGGCTTCAAACAGCGGGGAAACGATGCAGCTCTGGACTCAAATTAAAATATTTGGAGACCATACAAGTTCTAATGGAAACGATGCAGTTCCCTCCACATTTTCTCATCCGGGCTTGGGACCGGCAAAGGCAGTGTTAAACTACAAACCTACTAAACACAAAAATTAGCAAACACTACAACCAATTATATTCAGCTAAGTATACAAGCCATACAATCAACCAAAGGCAGGATTGGCACGACACACGATTGACCCAAGGCAATAAATATTCACAACATTTGCACAAGATCACAAGACATAGACATACAGGCACAGACAAGGAAAGCTATAAATTCCATAACCTGAATGAGACTTAACTAATTTCTCTAGCGGGGTGAGGGTGATTCAAATCTTCAATCTTGAATATCTTTATCAGAGTGTGCAATTGGCAGGAATCATCAAATTAGTATTTTTGCTAGTTAACTAAATTAAAACTAGGAAGTTCCCGGAAAACCAATAATATGTGATTGAAGATTTGAGAATATGTAATTAAATATTCCATAATCCATATCAAATTAACCATTAGAGGACCATGCAATGTGTGGACGCTTTGTGTCTTCAAATCCAGGATGAATGCAGTACGAAACAAACTGACATATGTGCACACTACTTGAGTTGAAAGTATACAATCAGCAGTAATCATCAAATTTAGCGACACAATTTTACAAGTTGCCAAATTAAAATAGGAAGTTCCCCAGCAAACCGAGAAGATGATGCATTGAAGATTCGTAATCAATATCCCACTGGAGAACCACCAGAAGAACATCACTTCTGAAAATCATTTCCGTACCACAAATCAAAATCATATTCAGTGGAGATGACACTAATCAAAGACATGATGAGTAGAGTGTCCATGGCAAATTGTTTGTTCAAGCTTCCTGTTCAGAAGTTTCAACTTTCCATTGTTTTGGTATAAAGCGATAATCCCTAACCTCTTTCTGCGTATCAAGCCATCAACATTACACAAATATAAAAGTCAGGAGAGGATCAGAAGCCAAAAATGCGACAGATATTGATGGCTACTAGCATGGCTTGGGATAAACAATCTGCAACCACAAGAAGGCAGAAGCAAAAACCACAATCAATGCTACAAGCAAAAGGCAGCTAAGACAACAGAAGCTTCTTCAAGAGATCAAAATAGAGAGCACTGGGTTTTTTCGGTTATAGGATGTCCCAGTCTAGATTGATGCTCCAGAGCAAACCTTCAAACCTTGTACATCCATCAAATCAATCTGAATGTTCAAATTTTATCTCCATAAGATAAATTATATGTTGAAAAAAGTATGATGAATTGGAAAGGTGCAGGGTTTAGAACATCTTCAAACATTCATCAACGGATTGGACCTAAATCGTCAGTTAGGACCTGCAATGGACCAAGAAACCTTCGTTTCAACTTTTGCTTTGGGGAAATGAAGCGGCCTATAAACAGCTAAATGATGCATCAAACAGTGAGGGGAGAGAATAAGCCTGCTTGGCTGGGAGAGATCAGTTAGGCAACAACGCCAGTTCCAGTTAGGCAAACTATATTATCTCTCATCCATGTCAATATCTGCAAGGACACGTAGTTACCAAGGGCAGATAAAACCATGTCTAGGAAGTACAATGTTCAAACCAAATCAGGAAAGATGAAGTCAACAGAAGAAACCCCGTGTAAACCAATAGTCAAAACAAGGCACCTTCCAGAAAGCCCCATAAGTCCAATAGCTGGAGAATCAACAGTCGATATCAGAGATGCTGTAAGCTTAATTCGACTGTGCAAAATAAGAAACTAAATTGAGGATGAATTATCCAAACATAGTTCGCAAATTCTCTGATCCCCATCCCATGGTTAACGATCCAATCCAACTTCAATCCAAAACACAAACTTCAGCACACAAGATGCTATCTTGTATCATATAGGGCACTGAACCATAACCAATCCAAATAACCATGAACAGTAAAGCAAACCTCCACTCTCTGATTCATCACTCAACAACCATCGCCCTCCTGCATCTGAAGGAGAACAAACACATACCCCACAAGCAGAGATCAGCTGTAACAATGAGAACCAACAAAAATCCACCTCATACTTAGGGATAACGGTACTCAGGTTGAGCCATCTCACGAAGATAAATCAAAGAACTCTGACGTCCACGAGACCAATGAGACCAAACATGGGAAACTGACCTGCCTCAAGTCCCCCTCAACATACTGTTAACTTCATTTCCAGACCAGATCCAGATCAAGTCCTCCAGCCAACTCACGATGGGGGCGATAACAAATGAAGCAAACAGACCGTCTACGAGACACTGACCTGACTCCATGGACATAGGTTTGGGCAGAAAATCCTAACTGTTATATCCTGCACCCCGCACACGCGGAAGACCAAAAGAACACAGGGATCAAGAGTACAGATAACAAATCGGACCACAGAGAGCTAGATCACAGACCAAAATATTTAACAGATTCCACGCCATTACCGGCTAAAGAAATATCTGCAACCACAAGAAGGGCAGGAGCAAAAACCTATATCAAAGACATGGCCAAGTAGCTAAATGAAATGAAAAAAGTAGGAGGGCAAGAGTCTTTTTCGGTTGTAGGATGTGCCATTAGTTGAGAGCTTCAGATTGTCCTTAGATTCATGCACCTTTGCATATGAATCTGTATTATAAAGATTGCCTAGTAAGATAATTTATAGGTCATATAAGTTATGATGAATTGAAATAATACTCTTAGATTTCGAAGATCTGCAAACAAATTCATGATCAGGTTGGACTTGAGTTCGTCAACTACAACCTGCAACGAACAAGAGACCTTTCTATAAATTTTCAGTTGGAGGTAAATGTTACTTTTAAATAGCTATAAAGCATGGATCAAACAACGGACAGCAACAAGAAAGCCTGTCTCAGCTAGCAAGTTCAGCTATGGTTGACCAATGACAACAACACCGGTTCCAAACTGCAGTTATATCATTTCCAAGTCAGTATCTACAAGAGCTGAGAATTACCGACTAAGGCAGAGAAAACCTAATGTCATTAGAGTTCAATTATAGAATAAAGAAAGGTGGAAAAGGTTCAAGCCCCAGAAGGAACCGCCATGCTGAGGCAAAATAGGACCGCCTTCTAAGCCATATTATTCCAATTTCTGGAGAGCCACCAATAAAGTTCCAGGTTGATGAACGACCCAAAACTTCAGTTCAACACCAAAACATCCTCCACCGTTTTGACTCGTCTCTACGGAACCACTACCCTCCTTCTGTTGGATCTGAAGGAGCACAAACACACACCAAATGCGAGATCAGCTGCTAGAATAAGAATTCACCGGGACCTTGAATCCACCTCATATTAGTTGATGACGACCACATGGACAATAGCCATTCAAATCTGATCTGACCTGCCTCAAATCCCCTCCGACATATAACACCCCAAGTATCTCCACATAACAGATCTCCAGTCCTGCAACCAACCCGTGGAGGCCAACATAAATGTACCAACAGCAAGACACTGTCCTGACACCTTGACACAAATACCGAGGGATCAAGAGTAGAGATAAACAATCAAACCACAAGCAGATAGATAGCAAACCAGACGATTTTAACAGATTCCAATTCACTACAAGCATCGTCTGGGGCCAGATCTGCAGCGACATGGAGGGCAGAAGCAAAAATCTAAATCAAAAACATGAACATGTAAATGAAGTAAAAACAGAGGATAAGAGATTTAAGTTTTTTCTGGTTGTAGGATATGCCAGTAGTTTGAAGCTTCATTCTTGCACCTTTTGCAGCTAAATCTGAATTTAAAATATTGCCTAGTAAGAGATCATATTAACATTACGTCAGTTAAGGAATTGAGTAGATAGTGGTTTTAGAAGAGCTGCAAACTCAGCATCAGGTTGGTGGCCTTGAGTTCGTAAACTACAACCTGCAGCGAGCAAGATACATTTCTATAAATGTTTCAGTTAGGGTAAAAGTAGGGATGAAACGATTGAGGTGGTAAAGGATAAGTAAGCCTGTCTCGACTGGGAAGGTCAGGTAGACAACACAGGTTCCAATTATATATCCTTTGCAAGACACTATCTGCAAGAGCTGAGAATGACTAAGACATGGAAAACTAATGTCTGCTGAGTTCTAATTAATACTGAGGAAGAAAGGTCGGTCCAGAAAGTTCTTCTCCACGGAAGAAGAATCGCCATGCTGAGGCAAAATAGGAGAAGCTGCTAGGCCCGTGTAATTCCAGTTTCTGGACAACCAACAACAATTCCTAATCAGAATCATTGAGAGAATAATTGAACTGTGGAGAAGAACAAATTGAACAAGAAGAGTTGATCATCCAAACACAGGTCAGCAAGAAGATAATAATTCGCTCCCACTAAGCCGAGTAATCCCAATTTCTGGACAATGAGCAAGAAATCCAAATAAGAATTGTTGGAGGCTAAAATTGAACGGTGGAGAGCAAGGAATTAAATAGAGATAGGACTGGAGTAGTAAAATTCATCCAAACACAAATCAGCCGAAGATAGATGCGCTCCCGAGCCGTGCAATCCCATTTTCTGGAGAAGCATCAACGAAGGAATATAAATAATATGCTTTATAGATCATAACTGTGCTGTGCAAACCAAAAAACTAAATTGGGAGGGACTGAATTATTATTATTATCCAGGTGCGGACGGAAGTTGCAGGTTGGTGAGATCCAAAGCTTGATCATCCTAGAAGATCTGACCGCTGAGCTGTAACCAATAATCATCCATCAAAATATCCATGAACAGAAATCAAACTTGCACCCGTCTCTTCAGAACCACCGGCCGTCCCTTGACCCTGCTACTGCATCTATGAATAGGATGGGAGCACAAACGCATACCGAAAGACAGATCATCAGCCGGTAAAAACAGAATCCACGAGGGCCTCGAATCCACCTCGTATTTTATAACCGATGACGACGGAGCTCGTGACGAGAGCGCTGGATCGGGAACGGGCCGCGCTCAAATCTGAAATCGCCGGTGGACACAGGCAGGTGAAGGAACCGATCTGACCGGGCACTAGAAACTGACCTTGCTTCGGCCCTCGGGTCACGCGAAATCAGAGGCCAGGAGCAGAATCGATTGAGTCCCCCGATCGATCGCTCCGCGCGGAGGCGGGCCGAATCCCCTGCCTGCGAGCACAGGAAGCAGAGCCGGCGAGGAGAAGAAAATCAAACGCGATTCGAAACGAATCGAGATTTGCGGTGGACGAGGGGAAGGAAAAAGTCGCGGAGACGCGAGGAGGAGGCGGTCGACACCGGCGGCGCGGCGCGGCCCGAACGGAAGCAAGGAAGAGAGGGCGGAGGGCGGAGCGCGGGGAGGAGGGGGCGCGCCTGGGTCGGATTTTATAGCCGGAAGCAGAGGCGGTGGGGAGGGGTGGGCGGCCTGGCTCCTTGCCGGACACGGCTTCGCCGCGCTGGCGTGGCGTGGCGTGGGCTGGACGCGGGTAATGCTTTCCGTGGACGGGTGGGCGGCGGAAATCGAAAGCTAGCGGAATTGGTTGGTCCGGACCGGGTTTGGTTTGGCTTGTTTCGGGTGGGCAGCGCGGGTCGAGACGTGCGTAGGGCTTGGACCCGCGGAGCCGGGAAATATCTTGGCTGCTCGGGAATCGCGTCGGGCCATGTGATGTGCGAGTGCGATCCCGTGTCCGCCAGCGCGAGCCACGAGTCCGCGACCAACTCGTGGATTTATTTTTTTTAGGTGTAACTCGTGGATGATGAGAACGTGGAACGGGCGCTGCGGCCTGCGGTGTTGTCCCCGTCCTAAACGTGATCCGTGGAATAAGCTGCCGTGTTTACCCGATCAATGTGCTCGCTATTTTATTTTATTCTATTTATTTACTACCAAAAGGGCTCGTTATTTTATTTTTATATTATTTACTAGCAAAAATGTTCATGCGTCCAACGAAAGAAGAAAAAAAATCATAATCTTCAATGGCTATGACCATAGTATGCTGCATCACCGAGATACACTATCTAAATTTCATGAAGCATCAATGTTATTTAAACTCGCGCACATATTTGAAATCGGAAACGTTTCTCAAATTTGTGAATACTTATAAAAAATTCGAACGGTTTTTGAATTCATGATCATTTTATACTATATGCAACCATTTTTTTAAACAATTTCTCTGAATTGGCGAACAGTTTTTTGAAATTTTTGGATGTTTTTTTGAAACTCACAAACATTTTTTCTTTTACGAATTTTTTTTAAATGAATGATCTTTTTCAATCAGCAACATTTAATGAGTGGAGAAACTAATTTGTAAGTCACCAAGAGTTTTTGAATTTTTAGGACATTTTTCATTCATGAATATTTTTTGATTTGGCAAAATTGTGTTCCATTTCATTAACAATTTTTAAAACAATAACTTAAAAAAACGTGAACATTTTTTAACTTCCCGAACATTTGTTTCAAATATATTTAAATTGTTTTTGAAAAAGCAAGTATTTTTTTAAATTATGAGCATTTTTTAATCCACAAACATTTTATAATTTATTAAACATATTATTTCAAAATTCATATTTTTTATAATTTCGGAAACTTTTTAAAAGTCCTAAATTATTTAAATTAGAAAAAGAGGGAAAAGAAAATTAAAAATTAAAAACGAAAATTAAAAAACACTCCCCCCCTGACATGGGCCAGCCCAAACAAACGCGCTGCGTTTTCTCCCAATGCGATTGAACCGAGTACCATGCACCGCTCCCTCTGAGGATCTAACTCACAAAAGCGCAGGGCAAAACCTATTCATTGAAGCACCTCACCTAGGAGAGTGCATGATATGGAATCAAATCCAATCTCGAACTTTGTTGGGAAACCTTTGCTTTGGAGAAGATCAATGGTATACTCTCATCTGACCAAGTCAAAAGCCTTGCGAATGTCGAGATTGAATAGGACAGTGGGGGTCTTGCATTTGTGAAACCAGTGGGCAATGTTACGGACACACATAAAGTTGACATGGATACTTCTCCCTTTAGTGAAGGCACTTTGGGCATTGGAGACGAGGGCGTTCATGCGAGGGCCAGCCAAATGGATATCACCTTCGTGAAGATCTTGACAGTCTCATGGATAAGGCTAATCGATCGATAGTCAGAGATCGATTTCTTCCACCCCCTCCTCCTTGGGAGGAGCACCAAATTCGTGGAATTGAGCGAATGTAGGTTTGTGATAGGTAGGGAGTCAAAGAAATTGATGACTCTCATAACATCGTGTTTCATGACCCCCCCCCCCCCCAAAAAAACATTTTTTATAGAACATGCCCGTCAATCCGTCCGGGACGAGCGCCTTATCACTTGGCTTTTCCTTGGTGTCCCAAACTTCTTCCTCGGTGATGATGGCCTCTAACTTGTGTTGTTGTAAAACAACTAATTGACTCGCCATTCTAGCTGCATGGAGTGACATTAGAGAAAACGAAAGAGGGGAACAATATTACAAGAATGAGCATTAGATTGATCTTTAGCTAAACCTAGCTAGCTTTTTTTAGCTTGCAATTTATTTAGGTGCGACAAAAGAGTAATCATTCCTTCACGTCCGTAGTACCAGGAGGTTCTGCTTTTTCACAGGTTATCAGATGTTCACAAGATACAAGATAGACCAATCCGCAACACGTTTCCATGACCGACATTGAGAGTTGTCCAACAAATCGCACATGTTACGCGTTGCGCTGTGGATTTTGATAACGGAGCAAAGTGATGGGATGGTCCTGCATGTGTTACACGTTGCAGAGGCAGAGCATCCAGTGCCAACCTGCATGTATCTATCACACCAGAGACCAGGCCAGAGGTGTTTTCTCTTCACATCTATTCCTATATTAATGTGATAATGCTTGGAGTAAGTGATTTTTTTAATTTTTTTCTTGGTATTTAGCTCAGGTATGAACTAAGCGTGCAACAATGAATTAACAGCCGATTCCACAAATTTGTCCGTAGATAAAGAAATATTCACCATGATATAAAATTCCAACGTCTTTTGTCGTTTTGATGAGCTCCTAAGTCGGTGGTTTAACTCCTTCTTAACAGCTTCATAGCAAAGCATAGGCATTTTGCTAGTATCATCCAAAGTCTTCTCCTTCCAATGATGCTTGCTTAGAGAGTACAATTTGTCATGCAAATTGGATGCTAACAATTCAGGATGAAACTTAATTTCAACCAAGCAAATTACCAAGATAACGAAATTCCAAGGAAAGTGTGCATATTCATTGATCGGTCAAATAAGAGTTCTCCCTTGACCGCTTCTTAAAGGAAACTTTTAGATAAGAATGTAATATTTTTAAAATTGCTTATGTTCATATGTGGTCCGTGTCTCTTTTCAAAAGCAAAATATCCGAATTCTCACCATGCGTACCAGACTTTGTACAGAAACTCTGTCATGCTAAAGGGAAGTGTAAAAGCTACATGTATTCTATCCGCGAAAAAAAAAGCTACATATATTCTCCAAAAAAAAGAAACCTAAATCCACCCTACAAATATAAGATAAGGACCTCAGATGTGAATGAGAAGTTGCTTTAGATATTCCTCTTTCGAATCTAGGTTTGGGAAACTAACAGAGTGAAGTGTCGAGCATGCAACTAGCTTAACTAGAACATATGACACGGAGCAAGCCAGCACTCACAGTCTCACACCGTTTATTCGACGTACTTTCCTAGCTTTGAGAGGTCTCAACTGTAGCGTATCGTGTGTAGCACTGCTCACGTTTGAAAAGATTCTCACCACACCAAAAACACATGCAGAATGAAGGAGAGGTAATATACACGTGTGTGATATATATGTGCCATGTGTAGAGAGTGTACAATGTACTTGTAGCATCATCACTTTACAAAGGATAAAAACGATGGGAGGGACGGAGATCGTACGGTATCTGATCCCTCTAGGTTGGCTATGTACTATACTACTTAATACTCTCTGTTCCATAATGTAAAATCATTTCTTAAGCTAGTAGACGGAGGGAGTACATGTTAGCCGAATCAACACTTGTGAACATTGGCACGCAAGCCGCACACATCTACACCGTATTAGGGCATTTTTAATGTGGATTCTCGGACCATCCGCACTTCTTTTAGTTATATTATTTCAGTTTAATTAATGTAATGAACAGACTCTGGTGGCAATATATATTTTTAATTCAAAAAGAAAAAGAATGAAATGTAGGTCGACGTGTTGGGCACACTGACAGGCCGACAGATACGGACGAATAGGCAGTCCGACATGTATGGACGAATTTTGATGTCCACCTGATAAAAAACGGACACATTTGATGTCCATTTGGATCGATCTATTGGAGTTGTAAGGACATGTTTGGTTGCTTGCATGAAATTTTCCTCCATTCTATGTGTGTCTTAGTTGAGTCTGTTTGTCACGCCTAAGATGCGCGCCTATCCATTTAAGGCACGAGGGCCTCGCAAGGGATAGAGACGCATCTTGCCATTAGCAAGAATAGTATCATCACAACATACAATACTGAATGAGAAGAGTATACAAGTTGGCTTACACTCGCCACATGCTAACTTACAATGTCACTCAAATCATAACATCAAGTTGAACACAGGGTCCGACTACGGACGAAATCAAACAATAAAAAAAGTTGCAAATGATACTATCAAGCTATCCCAAAGATCACGACCAGGTCCTCTACTCATCCGGATATGTCACATACATCCTGCCTCTTTCCTCGTCATACTCCCACTGGAGCTGGGTAATATCATCCTGCACGAACTTATCTGAACCTGTACCTGGATTGTTGTAGTACACTATGAGCCACAGAGGACTCAGCTATCATGTGTCTGGGTACCGAGACTATTCAAGCTTAAAGGTTGGGAAGGTGATGTTTAGTTTGCAGCAGCACTAAGCATGTTTGGTGGCTAGCTTACGCAACATGAAATAAATATGAGTGACCTACGAAGAACAATCGAATCTAGTATGATCTCTATGAGATCCTGAACACTTACTTACGTCAATTATAACCCCACCGTGTTCTCTCTCGGATCATGTTCACGAGCAGAGACGATCACGGTTACTCACACAGTTAGTGTATTTTAATTAGAGTTTACTTCAAGTTTGCTATAACCGGGTGTTAAACAAATATCCAAGTTGCCACATAACCGCGGGCACGGCTTTCCGAAAGATTTATCCCTGCAGGGGTGCTCCAACTAATCCATTACAAAATTAACCACACTCCGTGGGAATGCCTCGATCGCGGATCTCGTGATCATCATAGGTAATTCCAAAGGAATTCCAACACCTCGAGTAAACCCGAAGAAAGTCAGACTCCACACGCAAGACACTCGATAAAGGTAAAACAAATCCAGCAAGACCACCCGACGTGTCGACGAACCCGATAAGAGCCACGTATCTCGTTCTCAGGACACGACGGATAAGCACAGCGTACGGTGGCCTGATAGAAATCTCCCGAGTTGCCCCGGGTTGGCCCCGCACACGGCTCTAGTTTGGACCAACACTCATGAGGAGCACTGGCCCAGGGGTTGATTAAATTATCCACGGGTTTGCAAGACCCTATGCAATTTTATTAAGTTGTTAAGCAAATATAGTACCAATGTTGGGTCTTGCCAGACAAGTTTTAATCTCAACCGAATGAACAAGGGGGTCCCCATAACAACCCCGAGCATGTTAGGAGCGCAAAGTATAGAAAACATAACATTGGTAACAAGGAACTAATGGCGGTAATAGCGGAACAAATCACTTAGCAAAAGGTCAAGCCTCCATCAATACCAAGATATATATGTGCATTAAATTAAATACTAGAATTTATTATGATATCCAGATCCATATTATCACATGGAACAACCTACACCTGCAACTAAGAACACTATAAGAGGGGCTGAGCAGCGGTAACTTAGCCAATCAAAGGTTTGCTAGGATATGAAGGTTAGAGGCTGTCATGGCAACATGGGGGCTGATATCAAGTGGTAGGTAGCACAATTGTAACGATAAGAGCGAGAAACTAGCAAGTAAAAATAGTATCGGGATCTGGATACGATCATCTTGTCTGTTGGTTCTTGAGTGAAACAAGTAGCGGGATCCTCGTAGTGGTACTCTCCTGGGTCCTCGTTCTCAGTATCAACACTCGCGTCTACCCAAGATAAACAGCAACAATAAACATCCAACCAAGGTGCAATGCACAATCAAAATGATGCATGACCACTTAAGAAGATTATAACATGGCAATCCAAAACTATTCATGTTTCACATGCAAAGTTGTTTATTAATGAATCTGGACAGAACCTCATGTAAAGTTATTTAGACATGCATAAACATGACAAATATGGATGCATCATGCAAAATCGATGGAAATGCATATAAGGATCGCAAGAAACGGAGCTACGGTTCTCAAGATACGCTTACGACAAGGTACGGAGGCAAAACACAAGACCACCAATACCCGGGCTAATTCTTGGCATTCCAAGGTAGCCATTGGATAGGTGATGAAAAATCAATCACAATAGACTCAAGAATCAATCCATCCCATGGAGTATAGCTCCCACAAGTCACAAAAAAAACACCAAATCTGACACAAAACAGCAACATAGCAATTTGAAAAGCCCACAACTTGAGCTGCAGGAACCCTACAGCCACAAACAAGACATGAACAGAATCTACTAAACACCCACATCAACTTATCCAACTATGCAATCAGTAGAAGAGGCACACATCAATATGCAAGAAGCAAACAAGTTGGCATGATGAAACAGTTTTGTGGAACTTAGTGAAAATTATAGTTTTCTGGAATCTGTGATTATAGAGTAGCAAGTTGACATCACAGGTTAAATATGCTAGAGAGCTCCTATTGGCATGAAAATTAATAGGATGGTAGAATGCAATATGTACTACAAATAACTAGCACTGGTCATGCCCAAATTCCAAACACATCACTAGCTACAACCAACTCTACATGGCAAAACAATAACAACAGTTCTACCAGACTTGGTCATTTTTAAGCTAGCTGAACAGAAACATAAAGTTGCTCTCTAAACACCATGGTTCCCACTTATCTAGGGATTTAACATAGATATAAAAAATACTGGGACATTACCAACAACGTTAACTAATAAACTCATGTTGGCAAGAACTTAAAAGCATGCATAGATAAATTCATATTAAAAAGACAAAAGGGCATCACAGCTTAAAAATGCAGTTTTGTCAAGTTGCCCCAAAGTTAAATCTGACTTCTCAGGTGCATACATGGGTTGATTCTACCCCAAATGCATTACTCATACTCATATGCTTGCATGGAACAAGTAGGAAAAAACCTAGGTCAAAAATATACCTCCCTAGGGCATGGGTGACTTATGTCACTTATGAAACTAGATGAAAATGCCTTAAAATGACATGTGCTTCATAGATACATGTTGGAAGTGGTTAATTATCGTATTATGGACATGAAAACATGGCATAGCATCAATAGGTAAGGGTAAAACTAGCTAGAGATAAACTAAACACATATGCTCATAAAGAGACCTACACATGGAACTACTCATGCATACCCATACATTCCCACATGCATATATATATATATATATATATATATATATATATATATATATATATAAAGGCACACACCACCTACACCTATGCAAACATCACTAACATATGTGTATGTGCAAAGCACATACACACACACCACAACACAAGTCACACATGTGTATATGCCTTGGCATATGCACACACACACCACCTATGTGCATGCTTAGCATGCTCACACAGTACACTACACCACACACACACTCCAACAAGTGTGTGTATGAAAAACATACCCACACACACAACACTACACTACCACACACATATGTGTGTATGCAAGAAGCACTCACACATAACCTACACTACACATACACCCACAAGAACACACACATGTATGGGTGTGCAAGGAGCACGCACACACATGTGCCATGCATGGTGCACCACACACCCACATGCACACACATACACTCACATGGCATAACCACACACACAACCATGCTCACACACACAAGCATGTAGAGGTAAGCACTAAACACACACCAATATACATGCACATACAACACCACTATATTTACACATGCAGTGTATGGAAAACATACACACACACACTCAGCCCACACACACAACACACTCACTGGATCTGCTGCCACAGCAGATCCTACACACACACACACACACACAGCCAGCACACGGGATCCGGTCCTCACACCGGATCCAAAACACACAACACCGCACGCCGCCAATCAACAAAAGGGAAAAAGGGGGAGGGTAAGCGGGATCGAACCCGCGACCTTGCGGTCTCCACACGCGAGCGCTACCACTGCGCTACGGCCGCGTTCGTTACTAGTAGGGGGGGCTCAGCCCTACTGAACTAACCCACGCGGCTAACTGAACCTGACGATTCGACACTGCTAACTGACGGAGCCGAGCCAGAGCACGACGTACATGCACTGGACACGGTCAGATCCACGCCTACACATGATAAAACTCGACGCTTTGCACGGGGATGGATCGGGTACTCAAAGGGCCTAACCACGGACACCAAATGCACGCTCCCACTGCCCGAGGATCACGAGCTCAAGACAAAGGCGGAGCTCAGAGCTTTGGGTCCTGCTGATCTAAGCGCATAAGGCAACCGAGACGCAATGGAGGGCGCTGGAGGTCGACTGCTCACCCAGGGGGTCGACGAAGACAGCTGGGGAGGGAGAGGCCGAAGACGCTCGCCGGAGTCGAAGTAGAGAAGAGGCTTGCCGGAGCAGAACACCGACGACGTAGAGGAAGAAGAGGACGTCGACAGGGACGTGCTCTGGGCTTCCTATCGGCAGGAATGGATCGGGGGGATGAGCCCCGAGCTTCTAGACATGTTGGCCGCCGCCGACGATGACGAAGCAGAGGAGGGGAACGCCGACGATCTTCTCTCACTCACTGAACTCTCTCTGGCTAACTGAAGATACTTATCTCCAGAGAAGAAAGAAGGGGAAGAAGGAGGAGAAGGTGGCGGCGGAGGAGGAGGAACCCTAGCACGGACACCCAGGGGGGGTTAAAAAGGAGGCGAGGGGAAGCTCAGCGAGCCACGGTGGCCATGTGCGCTTCCCCTCGGAGGAGGAACGCGCCGGAGAAAAGAGAAAAGGAGGGGAGATGGGAGGCTGACGAGCGGGCCCGGAGCTTGCCTCGCTGGAAGGGGACGACGACGCGCGCGCGCTCTGGGGAAGCTGGGCCTGCGGGCTAGCTAGCTGGGCTGCGATGGGGAAGGAAGCCCACCGCACACTCTTTCTCACTCACAAGAATAAAACAGAGGTTTTTCTATTTAATAAAGCCAGCCACACAAAGTTAAATCCCCAGGGCATTTTAAAATGGATTTGAGTAAAACAAAATTATCTTTGTAAAGAAAATAATGTGCTCATCTTGTTAAAAATATTAGGTTGATTTATAGCAAAAGTTATTAATTCTTTAATAAAAGGGCAGCCCCTATTTAAATGAAATTCAAAACCCAAACAACTCCAAATGACAAAAACACCACG
The DNA here is from genome assembly GCA_022496015.1 of Hordeum marinum. NCBI lineage: Eukaryota > Viridiplantae > Streptophyta > Magnoliopsida > Poales > Poaceae > Hordeum > Hordeum marinum. The sequence goes on along the minus strand of CM039674.1, from coordinate 496,926,825 downwards.
CTCAAAATTCATAAGAATAATGGGGCCACCTTTTGGACATTTTTAATTAATTAAAACAACAAGTTAATTCTGCTCATATTATTAATAGGAAGAGAGGGGAAGAGAGGGTAGTTTTTGAAAGATAGAAGAGAGGGGGAGGAAGAGGGTTGCACACATGGATCCACCCACATACAAGCACCTACACACACACCAGACACTCATGACCAACACATCATACAAGGCACAAGGAAACCAACATGACAAGATGGATGGTAAGATGGATGCCATGATGTATGGATGCAACAACACAATGAATGGCAAGGTGAAACATCTCATAAGCTCAAGACACAAGGTCATACAATGGGGTTACATGCCAAATAAGGTAGGGACATCACTTGGGATGTCACACTGGTTGAGAAAAAAATAGAGAAAACCCCATCATGTGTACTTTGTTTAGTTGTCCGCATCTAGGCTGCCTGCATTGACCAAGTTGATGTAACTACACGGTATTTGGTTGTATACAGGTAGAGAGGTGCGGTTATCTTGTGCACTACATGGTGAGCTTAACAGCTGCACCTTTCACACGATCACATCGATCACATCAATACAACAACACTACGACCACGACGAATTGAAAGATGATGACGAAGTTCTTCAACCCAAACTATTGATCCAACTTGGCAACTTCAATACTGCATGCCTGCTTGAACTCAACCTTGAAATATGCTTGCCTTGGAGTTCTTCATCGAAGCCCATAGAATGCTTGTCGGTTACCAGTCCAAAGAAAACGATGTGATGTATTTGGTCGTAGTTTTGGATGGATGTTTTGAGAAACTCTACATTCTTAGGTGGTAAAAAAAATATGGTTAGTTGTGACAGCACAATGCATTCAACCAAACATGTCATAAGCTCCCGGTGTTAAACTGATGCTCCACGGAGCCTTGCTTTCTGTCTGTCATACAAGTTGAGCTGCTCCAGACGTAGACAACTCGTACCATACCACAAACGCGCAAAGAAAGAAATCAGTTCTCCGTCGTCCACTCCACACTTGGGAGTTGGAGGCTGGATCAGTTTTATAACAAAGATACGGTAGGTATCATGCATGTGTACGCACGTCTTCTAATTGCGCACTCGAAAAAATAATATATGTTTTTTTAAAGATTTTATTATAAACTACATGCATACAAATGTATATAGTTATAATTTAAAGTGTAGATTCATTTTTTTTGTTCTGTATGTAGTATTTAGTGTGCAACATTGTCCTAGTGAGTGGGAAGCTAATTAATTAGTGCTAGCAGCTGATCTCTCAGTTTTATAGTACATACTCGATCGGAGGCTTGCGTATCATTTTTTGTCATCCTACAAGCAGCTGTTTTTTAACGGAGTTCTGCCATGTGTGGATAAGTGATGTTGTAGACAAAGTTTAGGACTGTCCATGGAAAATGAGAGAAAACTAATGACGGCTTAATTACATTATGGTAACCGTTTTGTGTCCACCGAATAATCCATACGAAACATCACCTCCAGGGACGTTTGATGTATGCATGTAGCCCTCTGATATACTTTTGGCACGCGTCTCAGTCGCCTTTCTCGACCCATTAATTCCTGAAAGAACGGTCGAGTTATAGAAACAAACGCTTTGTTGTAGGATAACTTTGCAACATCGATTGTTTCCCTGACCTATTAATTCCTAAAACAACGGCCGAGTTGCAAAAACAAACGCTTTGCTGCAAAATAATTTTGCAACATAGATGAGGTTGCAGAAACCTTTGTAGTAGAGTTTATGTTGCAAAAAAACTTCTGCAACAAAGAGCATGTTGCAGATTTTTTTTTTTGAAAAGAAAGATCATGTTACATAAAAACATTTGCAACAAAAGAGCATGTTACATAAAAACTTCTATAATATGGGTGTTGTTGCGGAAGGAATTTTTACAACATAGATGGTTTTGCAAAAAAAAAGTATGTCTTTACTTTTCTGCAACATGGGTGTTGTTGCAGGAGGAACTTTTGCAACATAAATGATCTTGCAGAAATTTTTTTACCTTTACTTTTTTGTATCATGGTTGTTGTTGCGGAAGAAATTTCTAAAACATGCATGATGTTGCAGAAAAAAATCAATGAAAATGAAGTTATAGAAACACTGACGACATTGCCGACAACACCACCATTGTTTGCGTCACCGCCGCCAACCACAAGGCCATCCACTTCCGAACACCGCCAATCCCCATGGCAGAGAATGGATGAATGGAAGAGGATGTCCCTGATTATGTGCGTGATGAAAGAGGATGGATGGATGGGATCATGGGAAGGAAGAAAGAAGGCATAAGAAAGAAATGAATATGTGGATGGGAACGATTAACCCAGAAGATAAGAGGCGAAGTGGTGCAGGCTCATCGGGACACGCGTCACCCTTGGAAGACAGCGGACGAGAGCGAGAGAAAATCCGTCGGTGGCTGTTGAGCGCTTTCCTTATATTATTAGGTGCAAGTACCTATCCTTCGTTCAGCGCGCGTAGGTGCCTGCTTTCTTTTCTGCTCGCCAAACAAAACAATCTATTTTCTGACAAGCAGTCGAAATTGTACGGTCGATCATCAATTTTCAAATGCGATCGCACTCATGTTCAGCATTGCATTGCATTCCAGGTTTCAACAGTTGGATGAGTCACTAAACGTGATGCTAATGGTATGCTGACTGGTGTACAGTACAAGGCGGAGCATAAACAACTAGTAATATAATCCAGTAGAGCACTATTCTATCCTAAGCGCGTGAGCGTGTCGCACACACTGCCTTTAACTAACCCGGGCACGGAGGAATAACGAGCAAAGTAGTTCAAGCATCCCTCTACAAGTAGGTGAAACCAACCACTGCATCCACCGTCACAATCATCGCAACAACATAAGCAGAGCTGAGCAGAGCAATCTTTCTTCTTCTTCGTCGAGCTCTCTTCAATGGCCAAGATCCAGCCCCTCTCCCCGCCCCCCTCGCCGCCGTCCTCCGATGATCACCAGCAGCGACAGGGCCAGCGGGCCAGGCAGGCGTACACGGTGTGGATGAAGTCGCTGGTGTTCAACGGCAACGGCTGCGCTGTGTACGGCCCCGACGGAGCCGTCGCCTTCAGGGTCGACAACTACGGCTGCAGGGGAGGCCGGGAGGTCCTCTTCATGGACGGCGCCGGCAACGCCCTCGTCACGATCAGGCGCAAGGGCTTCCGCATGTTCAGGAGGTGGGAGGTCTGCCGGTGTGAGGAGGACGAGTTGACGCCATGGTTCACCGTACGCCGGGCCGACAAGGGCGGTGCCGCCGTGGCGATGCACGGTGGCGCAAGGACGTGCTACAGGATCGATGGGAGCTGTGCGCGCAAGCCGGAGTACAGAGTCCGGGGCGTGGACGGCGCGATGGTGGCGGAGGTGGCGCGGAAGCAGACCGCGGCGGGGGTGGTGCTGGGGGAGGACGTGCTGGCGCTTACGGTGGCGCCGGAGGTGGATCACCTGCTCGTCTTGGGCTTGGTGGTCGTGCGCGGCCTCATGAACCGCTCCATGTGATGGATGCATGGAGACGACAATGCTCTTCTTCTGGTTCAGTTCTGTAGCTAGGAACGTAGATGATGAGAGTAGCTGTAGGTATGGAGGTGGTTCATGTGACCATTTTATTCGGACGAACAGTTCAGAAAGTCTTTGCCCAAACTGAGGACATGATGACTCTTTTTGGTGTATGATTTTTTTCCCTTCCCAAAGGGTTTTTCAAGACCATAATTGTGCTTGTAACGCAGCACACAAATTGTCCGATGGTTGCATAAATCTTTGGATATTTTGGTTTCTAGATTGCAAGCACAAGCAAGATGTTATCCTCAGTTTCCGCAAAAAAAAAAAAAAAACCCCTCAGTTTGTGGTACTTGGTTGTACTATGTGACGAACTTATTCTGTAGTTTTTCGCAGAAAGATTGGCATATATGCAAAAGAAAAAGGATTTACAATAATAAGAAAGCATAACTATGATCGAGCACGATGATGAAAAGGGAAAAAGTAAGACAAAGTGGATCATAGGAACTAGGAAGCCTAATTTAGATACAGACAAATTAGTCATAGAATTCAAGTACAAAATCAATGTCTTTTGAAATCCTATTCCTACCTGGATAGTAATATGTTTCTGGTTGCCCGTTCAGACATCGAAAAGTACACTTTTTTACTTCATCCACAAATGCATGCATTTATTACTTTTTGTTGGTCAAAAGTGCATGATTGCATAAGCAAACAGCTTTAGTATGGAAGTCCAATAATCCATGTGTACACAAAGAACTAGATGATCCTATAAAACAAAAGTGTTTTTAGATTGTTCCAAATTAGTAGCCTCTTGGACTGACACACACAAAAACATGTTACCCGGTCTGCGCAGCAAATAACGTAACTGTCGCATTAAGAACGGCACGCGGGAGAGAGCTCGGTTCGAAATTGTTGGAATAATTCACCGGTTGAGATGTACTCACTAGTCTCTAAAACGTCTTATATTTCTAAACAGAAGGATTACGTTGTGACAAGTGATAGCCAATAATGAACTTGAGCCTATATCCAAAGAAAAAGAACTTGAGCCCATGGCGGTGCCTGGCCACATGAGCTCGCCATGTCGATCCACGCAAATTGTGACGGCACACTCGTGTTTCAGTTGACTGAAATGCAACTCCACGTCTAGTACGACCTTCTCAATCCACTGATTTGTTAGGTTTGTCTCTATCAAAAAGGCTTGCTATGCTCACCTCACGATTCTTTCACGTTTCAAGTACTCCCTCTAGTCCTTTTTAGTCTGTATATAATTTTTTTCTAAAGTCAAAGTATCTCTACTTTGACCAAACTTACAGAGAAAAGTATCAACATTTACGATGTCAAATCAATATTGTTAGATTCTTTATGAAATGTAGTTTCATAGTATATATATTTGACTTTGTAGATGCTGATATTTTTGAATATAAATTTGGTTAAATTTTACAAAGTTTGACTTGGACCAAATCTAATACGCGGAGTAAAAAAGACGGGAGGGAGTATTGAATGTCAAACAGGAAAAAATCATTCATCATGGATATCTTATCCTACACCATGAAAAATAATCATCCTTACACATATGAGCAGCTACAGACGTATCAACAACAACATTAGTAGCAGCAAGGATTCATTTCAGGTCTCAGCATGGCTCAAAGATTATAATATAGTATGTGCGTATATATGAACACTTACGTTTGTATTATGTTAACTCGCGCAGGTCAGTTCACCCTTCGTCATTATCAGAAAACTCGGACGGTCAGACAACCACCCAAAATATTAGGATAAACCACTTATGTATCTAACAAAGCTATAGCTGATTGGTTGGGCTAGTGGTTGTATAGCCTGATGATGTGAGTTCAATTCTTGAAGTTGACAGGTGATGCTTAGGTTTTCTTTTTTCCTTTTTTTCATGATCAAGCCAAGCTTGGTGTATGATGAAATCACTCATCAAGAAATATCATGATACTAGTTTAATTTTTTTGACTACCATGTCTATCTTGGTACTCATACTAAAATGGTTGTATGCATCCCTAGTTGATGCACAGGCTGAGAAGTGAAAATCTTTCTCATTTTTTAAAGATCCGAAAGGCCTCCCAATGAAAAAAGTATCTGACCCTCCCACGTCGCTCCCGTGGGTGACGACGAGGGCCCTCTCGCCACCGTCGTCAGCACCCCCGTCTCCCTCCCTCCTCCCTCGCTACCGCTAGAGAAAGCGGTCGGACAAAGCCTAGCCGGCGTCGATGCTGGCAGGGCATTTCGCCTCCTTGCGCACGACCTCCGCCATGGGGCAGCGTGATGGTGAGGGTCATGGTGGTGCAGCGGCAGACCCCCACAGCGGCAGTGCCCAGGAACAGCGGTGCACAAGGCTTCAAGGTGGCGGCAGATTGGGATCCACCTTGATCTGGCGTCCATCTTCAACCGGAGGCGCAGACTGTGGGCAGCACGGGCCGGTGTCCTCCGCCGTGGCGACGATGTCATCGGCGTGGTGGAGGCAATGGTGTGGTGGAAGTATTAGTGCTCTTCTCGCATCACGACAATGATCTACATGATCGGTCCTCCTAAATATGGTCGTCGACGTGTTCCGGAACTGCCACCAAAGATCTTGCCCAAGGATATCTGGACTGGATAGAATCCGGTCGTGCGCGTCCATATCAACCTACGGTGCGCCATGAGGGCGCAACACGAAGCTCTGTTGTTTGTTGACACCATGGGAGATGTCATTATCTCGATTTCCATGGCGTAGACAGCGGTGGAGAAAGTCATGGTGACTGAGGATCAGTAAGGCGGAGTGGTCCTTGGAGGCCTAGGTGCTTGATAAATTTCCGAAGCAGTAGTGACAAGTGGGGCAGCAACACTGGAAAATTTCATTTTCGTTGGTGCTCCTCGGATGCCGAGTTGTGACTTTCAGGATGAAAACCTAAGGTCTGACTTTCATTGTTGGGCATGGCAATTGCCTTGCTTAAGGTATTGTTTTGGGAGCTCATACTTTCTCTAGGGTGAAAAATCTAAGATCTTGGATGAGGCGACGATAGGTGATTGTGCACTATTTCTTTCTTGAAGACGTTGTTTTTGGAAACCTTTTATGTTTTCCAGGTGTTGTGTTTGGTGGTGGTTGAATAATGTTGTTGAGAGAGGTTGATCACTGTGGTGAGGCCTTTGTTTTTCTCCTTTATGTTATGTTTTCTTTTCGGATTGTGTGCATCCAAAGACATCTTGTTGGTACAGAGGCTGTGTGTAATTGATATCTTCAAGGCATTAAAGTATTTCTCTTTAAAAGAAGGGCTATCATATTCACATTAAAGACAGTAAAACCGAGCTAAACCCATCCCTCACAGAGATTTGATTTTTAGGCCGTCCGATTTCTTGAGCACAGAGTTTTTGGCTGTCAGATCCCGTCGTAATGCAATCTTCGAGCAGTCTGTTTAACTTGGCCCAGTTGTCCTGTAGGCTGCTGCTCCAGAGGCCGAAATGAAGGCCTCTAGGGCACTGGGCCTTCGGACATATGCCAGGTCCATTCTAGCGCAAAAAACGACTTCCAGTATCGGGATTGCGAGCGTGTCCACCACTTCCGATTTGGTTGTATGTAGAGTGCAATTTTTTTAAGGTCAGGCGCATTGTACCCACTATCTGAGCCATGCAATGGCCTTGAGATATGTGTCTAGCACATGGCGTGACACAGAGATTAGAGACTTATGTCTGACATTGTGTTTGAATGGGCTCAACATGACTGGTGCTGGTTTAGGTTCTCTGCATGACCGTGATGATAACGAAGACACTTTCTTGGCTATGGTCTCGCTGTTAAATTTAAGTTTTAGTTTTTTAAGACTAATTGTTTTTTATGCTTGCTCGGGATCGACATTCTTTCTCGGGCGTCCACGTGATCTCTTCCTTTTGGGAGAGTTGGGTGTAGCGGTATCCTTTTGGGAGTTGGATGTGTCGGGTTCATTGGAACCATCAAGATTGTTGACTATTTGTACGTCGTCTTCTGAACCATTAGGTTGAACTGCTGCTTGCTGGGCATCATACACCTCCTTCTGTAGAAGAGAGAGTGGTGAGTTAGTTCAAATCATGAGACTTAAGAAAAAAATGTAATATTCTTGATGTACCGCTAACCGTTATGGGGATATGATTCGAGACGAAGCGCGTTGCAATTTGAATGCAGTAAGGCTGTACATAGTTTGCACCTGAAAATATCTATCCTTACCTATATTCGATAACGGACACTTACGTCAGCATAGCTTTGAAGCAAAACAAAGTACAAATTTAATTTAGGCATTCAAATTACCTGGTTGAAAATATCGGTCATTTTATCCCCGTTCCATGACAACATGTACTGCAGTGTCCAAACCGCACAGGAAGTCCTGCGATGTTTAGTTAAATATCAGTAATCTTATTCGTGTATGCAAATAATAATTTAGGACGCCGTACTCATTTGTCTGTTGTGGTATGTTCTCATAGCGTTGTTTGATCCATTTGGCAAAATTGATGTTCTTAGCTGGTGATATCAACCCATTCTTCATAGCTTCGTCGATGCACAATTGAATCGACTCCACCTAGTGTACGACGAGTTATACATAGGGTTACGGTACTTTGGGAGCTCATGTGCCATGCGGATCAAAAGAGGCAGCAAGAGAACACTTACAAGAGAATCTTTCTTGGTCTTGTCACAATGGTAATTCAAGGAGTTCAGAGTCTGTATCTCTTCTTTGTCGGTTTGAGTGTACATTCAGTGGGACATACACCTGCAGTAAAATTTGGGTTGGGGTGAGAATCGAAATTTTTCGTGTACAGTGCATACAGAAACTATGAAAGTGAGGAAAACGTGTACCTTTCGACGCCCTACAATTTTTTTTATGCTACACGAGCAATCCATGAGGATGCACGTACAACAGGAACCACCCCCTTCATTCTTAACAGCTTTTCGGTTTCTTGAGGGGATATAATTGAGGTAGTATCGTTCTTAATTTGGCTAATGCTAGCATATGCCATAATAACCTGCCAAATTTTTAATCATACAATAAGAAGAAAGTAGTTGCATTAATGATGTAGACTGGAGTATAAGGGGCTTACATCATCATAAATGTACTCTTTGTTCAAATTTTGCTTCAGTTTTTCTGTTGTGAGGATAATGTCTCTGATTATACCTATTTCAACAGGGTCGTATGTTCCGCGGATGTAAACGGATGTCTCTATGTCCTCCTTCGTGAACTTGTAATCATTACCAAAGACAGGCTTCATCGGAGTTAATCGTGGTTCCTCATTGTTTTGCGTCACATGTCTTGCACTTGGTGTACTCGAAGTCCCTGCCTTGAATTTGGTAGACCTAGGAGTTACTGTGAAGGATGAATTACACACATTTACTTGATCCCGTAGTGAAAAAAGGTCGTTCATCATTAGTTTGTTACTCTTAGATATTAACATGTTGGACCATAATGATCACCTGCACGCCTGCTTTCTGTGATGCTAATTGTCGGTTGCTTGTAAATTGGTATTTTAATTCCTGTAAGAATGCAAACAATAATGAACATGAAGTAACATATTCATACAAAATATAAAATGCACAATATGACATACATGGACTTTCCTCCTTAAGTCTTTAATTTCATCCTCGGCCTTCGACAACCTAGGATTACTGCCAGTTTTAGTCTTCATGTCGATCAAGTCTTCGCTCAACGTGTGGTATTTGGCATCAAATATGTGCTCAATTTCCATTAACTTCCTGCCTACCTTCTTTTCATGATCAGCAAAGCATGCATGCATGGCCTCAACTAGCATGTCAATCTGTCTAAACAAAATAAAAGCCCATTGATAACATTAGCTAAATGAATGAGCTTCGATGACACCTATTTGTGATATTGCAAAAACTAATCGTCTTTGGGGTACATACTTGCTGGCTACTAAATTGCTGTCCTTGTGATGGTGCTCGATACGAATCATGTTCATGCACATGTTCATCATTTTTTCTTGCATGATTATTTGAATTCTCGGATGGTCATTGAGGAGCACAAATTTCCATGATAACCTTTTTTTTATCATATAGAAAGAATCATTAGTACCAACTAAAAATTCGAATATAGAAAGTTCAATTGTAGATAGGTACCAACCCGTTATGAAGACCTCCTTTCTCGTAAGCATCGCTTCTTAAAGTAGCCTTGCTTTCGTCCCATCGTGCGATCAGTGGAGGGGGTCTAGAAGGATACATCAATCGGCCACTACGCACATGCTCCCAGTACCAAGACTACACAATAAATTAGTTCATCACCATACAGATATGCAACAGAACAATAATTATAGGACATTAAGTAGTGATCTACCACTAACCTGGAGCAGAATTAGATTTCCTTGTAGATTCACGTGATCTAGATTTCTAAACTTGTGAATGGACTTGAAGAAGTGATCAAGTGTGAAACATCCCCAGTTAAAATTCCGAAGGTTTTCAAGATCTTGAACAAGGTTGAGAAATTTTGAGTCCACATAATGTTGTGTTGTTGGTGCTAGAACAGTACCAATTGCGTACAAAATGAACCATCTGAGGAAATCGCCGTCTGGGGCTTTGGAAGCTCTGACCGCTGTTTCAAGGACAGAAATCAAAATTTGCCCGTTGTTTGCGTAGGCAGCAAACATTTGTGGATCGGTTTCCATTTGCAGATGTGGCTCTATATCCTCCCCTTCTATCGGAATGCCAAATATACACTGCACGTCTTCTTTTGTTATAGGAATTGGCATTGTACCGATGGTAATGGATTGCGTGTCCATATGCTAGCCTTACCAACATTATGCACCGTAGGTTCACTTCATGCATCTGGGTTAGACCGCCAAGGCTGGTTTCTGATATGATGTACTTTTTGTGGTCTGATGACAACAGTTTCATGGTTTTCCTGAACCTTGTCTGTGAGCATGCTAACTTCATATGACCATGCTTTTCGGCGAGTTCCTCTTATATGCCATTATATTTTAGTGAGTATATTGAAGTATGTGTACAAAAAGATTGTACAGAAACAGTCAATTACTTACCGCATCGGTAATTTTAGAGATGGGCTTTTCTCCATCACGAAGACTTGTATCGGAAACTGACATTGTTGGCTCGTATGCAATGCTATAAACCGGTTGAATTAATCTGAACAAAATATTGTAAAATGTATTAGAAAATTACCATTGAATTAATTGTAACAAAATTAACTGGGTCATTTAACGTATGATCCACTTATGAGTTTAAGCACATAAACTATTTGGTCGTGCATAAAATAAGCACAATTTAACAAGGCTATCCAATTGCTTAACACGTGAAGTTGTGCAAAACCTATGAGGGTTCAACTACCAAAGGAGCGGCCGACAACGATTAACAAGAGGTTCAAACATGTAATACCTTCTCTCGCAGAAGGTGGCGCGGAGTTGATGCAGGCGGATAGTGCGTCGCGAAATATAAGTGTCGCTATAGCGAGGTCAACGGCGGCAAGGAAGAACGGGGCGTTCACGCGAGGAGGAGGCGGCGAGAATAACACTAACGTCGGACCCCTCAGATCACGTTGGCTGTGGGCGGTGATTGGTGGACGCCGACGCTTGTATTCCGTGTGCACCCGGCGACTCCGATCTAATCTTGCAGCGGTCATGGGAGATGCGGATTGCCCGGGTGGTTAGAATGAGGAGCTGTAATCGCGGGAATTAGGGAGGGGTGGGCCGCGTGAGTTACGTGAGATTTGGATAATATTACAATGATATAAAAAAGAAGAAAATCTTGTCCTCGTTTTTAGGTATTAAAAATGGTTCTTCGTGTCACATATGGCAGAAAATAGGCCATACGTGACAAAACTTGCAAAAAATATTGAAAATGGTTCAAAGTTGGTGTATGCATGTACTAATGAACATACAAATGCTGCATGTGACGAAACTTACAAAATTTGTTGAAGATGGTTCAAACATGGGGTTTAGGGTTATTACGGTTTAGGGGTTTAGGGTTAAGGGGTTTAGGATTTAGGGTTTAGGGGTTTAGGGTTTAGGGGTTATGGGTCTAGGGTTATTAGGGTTTATAGTTTACGGAACTATGTTTGTCTTATAGTGAACCTAGCACACACACCGAACATCGGTGGAGTGTTGGTCTACAATGGATTCCCTCCGGTAGCCTCGATCCGGTCCGACCACTTGCGCAGTAGACAAACCTCATGCCACATAGAGCATGCATCCATCCACTTGACGGGATCGATGTTGGGTTGGTTTCATATAGGTGAGCAACCCAGCTATGTGCTTTCGGGGTGTTGGCAGACTAGCCCTGAAATGCGCGTGTCAGAGATCCTAACATATGACAGACAAAAGGCCATACGTGACAAAACTTGCAAAAATTGTTGAAAATGGTCCAAGTTGGCGTATACATGTACTGATAAACATACAAATGCTGCATGTGACGAAACTTACAAAATTTGTTGAAGATGGTTGAAACATGGGGTTTAGGGTTATTAGGGTTTAGGGGTTTAGCGTTAAGGGGTTTAGGGTTTAGGGTTTAGGGGTTTAGGGTTTAGGGGTTATGGGTCTAGGGTTATTAGGGTTTAGGGGTTTAGGGTTATAGTTTACGGAACTATGTTTGTCTTACAGTGAACCTAGCGCACTCACCGGAGATCGGTGGAGTGTTGATCTACAATGGATTCGCTCCGGTAGCCTTGATCCGGTCCGTCCACTAGCTCGGTAGACAAACCTCATGCCACATAGAGCATGGATCCATCCACTTGACCGAATCGATGTTGGGTTGGTTTCATACAGGTGAGCAACCCAGCTATGTGCTTTCGGGGTGTTGGCAGACTAGCCGTGAAATGCGCATGTGACAGACAAAAGGCCATACGTGGCAAAACTTGCAAAAATTGTTGAAAATGGTTCAAAGTTGGCGTATACATGTACTGATGAACATACAAATGCTGCATGTGACGAAACTTACAAAATTTGTTGAAGATGGTTCAAACATAGGGTTTAGGGTTATTACTGTTTAGGGGTTTAGGGTTTAGGGTTTAGGGGTTATGGGTCTAGGGTTATTAGGGTTTAGGGGTTATGGGTCTAGGGATATTATGGTTTAGGGGTTTAGGGTTTACAGTTTACGGAACTTTGTTTGTCTTACAGTGAACCTAGCACACACCAAACATCGGTGGAGTGTTGGTCTACAATGGTTTCCCTCCGGTAGCCTCAATCCAGTTCGTCCACTGGCTCGGCAGACAAACCTCATGCCAGATAGAGCATGCATCCATCCACTTGACCGGATCGATGTTCGGTTGGTTTCATACAGGTGAGCAACCCAGCTATGTGCTTTCGGGGTGTTGGTAGACTAGCCCTGAAATGCGCGTGTCAGAGATCCTAACATATGACAGACCAAAGGCCATACGTGACAAAACTTGTAAAAATTGTTGAAAATGGTTCAAAGTTGGCATATACATGTACTGATGAACATACAAATGCTGCATGTGACGAAACTTACAAAATTTGTTGAAGATGGTTCAAACTTGGGGTTTAGGGTTATTACGGTTTAGGGGTTTAGGGTTAAGGGGTTTAGGGTTTAGGGTTTAGGGGTTTAGGGTTTAGGGGTTTAGGGTTTAGGGGTTATGGGTCTAGTGTTATTAGGGTTTAGGGTTTACGGAACTATGTTTGTCTTAATGTGAACCTAGTACACACACCAGACATCGGTGGAGTGTTGGGTTTAGGGTTTAGGGTTTAGGGTTTAGGGTTTAGGGTGTAGGGTTTAGGGTTTAGGGTTAGGGTTTAGGGTTTATGATTTAGGGTTTTAGGGTTTTTAGGGTTAGGGTTTAGGGTTTATGGTTAGGGTTTAGGGTTTAGGGTTTAGGGTTAGGGTACAGAACTATGTTTGTCTTACAGTGAACCTAGCGCACACATCGGAGATCGGTGGAGTGTTGGTCTACAATGGATTCGCTCTGGTAGCCTTGATCCGGTCCGTCCACTAGCTCGGTAGACAAACCTCATGCCACATGGAGCATGGATCCATCCACTTGACCAAATTGATGTTGGGTTGGTTTCATACAGGTGAGCAACCCAACTATGTGCTTTCAGGGTGTTGGCAGACTAGCCCTGAAATGCGCGTGTCAAAGATCCTAACATATGACAGACAAAAGGCCATACATGACAAAACTTGCAAAAATTATTGAAAATTGGTTCAAAGTTGGCGTATACATGTACTGATGACCATACAAATGCTGCATGTGATGAAACTTACAAAATTTGTTGAAGATGGTTCAAACTTGGCAAATAGCCCTCACATGGCCTAGACTTGTCACCCTGAAGATGGTTTAGGGTTTAGGGTTTAGGAGTTTAGGGTTCAGGGGTTTAGGGTTCTGGGTTGGGTTATTAGGGTTTAGGGGTTTAGGGTTTAGGGTTTAGGGGTTTAGGGGTTTAGGGTTTAGGGTTTAGGGGTTGATGGTTTAGAGTTTACAGAATTATTTTCTGTATTACAAGTTTCTAAAATTTCATGGGTTCTAGGTGTCAAACAATGGAAGTGTGCCTCTACATTTATTTATTTTTTAAAATAACAATGCCTTGGTCAAACTTTTATCAGCACAGATGTCTGCCTAACAAATGTGCTAGGTACAAAGCTTTTTCACTCAGGAAACAACTTATTTCAAATTCTCATGTGGTGTACTTTGTGACCACAAATGCTTGTACAACAATGGTAGTGTATTGTTGTTATATCCTTTGCAAAAAAGACCATGCATGTATTGAGGAGAAATAATAAAAGTCCCCATGTTTTTCCCCACATCTATAGGTAGGACCAATGAGAAGATTCATTGGCATGCAATGTATCAACCATGTGCCAAATCTGTGGCCATTTGAGCAATGTATGCCATGGCCATGGTTATGAGCCACTTCCTTTGCATATGAAAACCATGAACCTTCCACATACTAGACTAAATTTGTGAAGAGACATTTGAATTATTTTTTGTATTACAAGTTTCAAAAATTTCATGGGTTCTAGGTGTCAAACAATGGAAGTGTGCCATGTGCTATTTGAATTATTGATTGTATTCCAAGTGTCAAAATTTTCATGGGTACTAGGTATGAAACAAATGAAATGTGCCAAGTTTTTACATGTTTTTGAATTTTTAGTGTTTTATCTCTCTTTCATTTTAGAAAAAAATTTCCATATAATCCATTCATGTACAACATGTAGTCCACTGCCACGGTTGTAGTTATTATTAGTCAAAAAGAAAATTATGAACAAAAGAAAGAAAACTTAAATGTCATTGACGGTCAAAGCCGGTTTGGTGGTCCAATCATAAAGCACCGCCGGCTCCCTCATGGACAAGGATCCCCTGCCACACGGCACGCTGTTGTTCGGCCACTGGCACGTGGACCCGCGCAGCAACATGACCCACATGTCAGTTGCCGAACGGCAGGCTGCAACACGTCAGAGGAGCCGACTCTCGTCCATTGCTAAACTGCCGCCGCACGTTCCTCTCTCATTTTCCTATTAGAAACCACACCCTCATCTCCTTCTTCCCCATTCGAGAAAACCCTCGCTCCTTCCTCTTCTCCGTTCCAGAAAACCCTCGCTCCTTCCTCTTCTCCATTGCAGATCCACCGTCTCTCATCTCCTCATCCAAAGCCAGCACCGCTCCTCTCCTCATCCCGCCAGAGGCATATCCATGTCGCTGCGCGACAAAATCGCCACCATCGCCGACGGGGACCACGCGAAGTTAGCCAGGTTGAGGGAGATCCTCTCTTGGTTTGACAACGACTGGGAGGTGGCGGCGACGGTGAAGGCCATGTGCAAGTATCTCAAAGACAGCGAGAGGGCTGAGATCTACTCCCGAGATGGAGTCCAGCGGGTGTCCCTCCAGTCCATCGAGTTTCTCCTCTTGGCAATGGAGCAGACAGACTCGGAGGAGCGGAGAGTCAGGCGCAGGTGGTGGGCATACAGATCTAGGATCGAGCATCCAGAGGATGACCCCACGATTAGATACGCGGTGCCGTTCGTGAGGGTGCTGTACCAGGCGGTGCCACCGGAGTGGATGTAGTTTCTGTACACCCAGCTCGATGCACCCACGGTGGTTTGCACCCACCTTCCGTGCACCCACCCAATAAAACATAGCAAAACATTTCAAAAGAATCTGAAACTTTTGAAATAGTTTGCTATGTTTTTTGCGTGGGTGCACAATGGGTGCATAGAGCTTGGGTGTAGAAAATCTACTCTCCTTTATATGTATTTGTGAAACTGTCTATCCAAATGCCATTCTATATATGTATTGCGTCTGAAATTTTCAATTTTTTATATGCTAAAGGTGGGAGCATGGATGCGTTGCGGAAGATGATGGACCTGAAGATCAGAAGATTCTTCAGTTTTACGCCTTCTATTATCGGAACTTGTTATATGCTATGGGACCATATCAAGTTATGTATTTGATGATCAAAACTTGTTATGTATGTAAATTATGTATTTGATGACAATCACTCTTATGTGTTTCATGATGGGCGACATTAAGATACCAGAAAGATGAACTGAATGACAAACAATACACAAGTACATCAATTCACATAGATTTAGATTAAAAGAAGTGGCCACATTAAGATACCACGTCGCATACCATGTTGGGAGACATAGTAGTAAATTAAAAAAATTCCTACGTGTCACAAAGATCTATCTAAGGAGAAACCAGCAACGAGTGGAGAGAGATTGCATCTTCATACCTTTGAACATTGCTAAGCGGAAGCGTTATAAGAACGCGGTTGGTGGAGTCGTACTCATAGCGATTCAGATCGCGGTGGACTCCAATCTCAGCACCGAACAACAACGCCTCCGCGTTCAACACACGTGCAGCCTGATGACGTCTCCTACGCCTTGATCCAGAAAGGAGGAAGGAGAGGTATTGAGGGAGAGCTCCGGCAGCACGAAGGCGTGGTGACGGTGGAGCTATGTGGCATTCCGGCAGAGCTTCGCCAAGCACTATGGAGAATGAGGAGTGGGAGGAGTAGGGCTGCGCCGAGAGAGGAAGAAAACCGTGTGTCTGGCAGCCCCAAAACCCCCATTATATATAGGAGGAGGGGGGAGGGGAGGGCTGCACCCTAGGGTTCCCCTTAGGGGGCCGACCGCAGCCCTAGATCCCATCTGGGCGGCGTCCAGAGGGAGGGAGAGAGGGGGGCGTGCCCTAGATGGGCCTAGAGCCCATATGGACCTAGGGTTTGCCCCCTCTCTTCCCTTCCTGCGCCTTGGGCCCTTGTGGGGGGCGCACCAGGCCACCTAGGGGCTGGTTCCCTCCCACCTATGGGCCATGCAGCCCTCTGGGGCCGGTGGCCCCTCCCGGTGGACCCTCGGAACCCTTCCGGTGGTCCCGGTGTTGGGGAACGTCGCATGGGAAACAAAAAATTTCCTACGTTCATGCAAGACCTATCCATGGTGATGAGCATCTACGAGAGGGAGAGTGGATCTACGTACCCTTGTAGTTCGCTAAGCGGGAAGCGTTAAGAAACATGGTTGGTGTAGTCGAATGTTTTTGCGATCCTAATTGCCGTGCGTCCCGTGATCCAATCACGATGCATCCCGCGATCCAATCACAATCCGTCCCGCGAACCTGATCACGATCCGTCCCGCGAACTTGATCACGATCCTTCCGGTCTAGCGCCGAACGGACGACACCTCCGCGTTCGGCACATGTATGACATGATGACGATCTCCGCCGTCTTGATCCAGCAAGAGGGAGCGGAGAGGTAGAAGAGTTCTCCGGCAGCATGACAGCGCTCCGGCGATGGTGGTGGAGCTATTCCGATAGGGCTTCGCCTAAGCAGTGTAGAAATCCGATCTAGAGGAGAAACTATGCACCGGAGGAACGGGTAGCACATGGCTGAAATTTCTGTGCCAAAACCCTAAAACCTCTAGTATATATAAGAGGGAGGGAGGAGAGGCCTTGACGCAAGGGCCAAGGCCCCCTTGCTTCGGCTGAAGGGGGAGGAGAGGAGGATTCCTCCTCCAATCCTAGTAGGACTAGGCTTCCTCCCCTTTTGCCTTTTTTTCCACTTTTCCTATAGGGTTTTTCTTTCCCTAGCCGCATGGGCCTTGTGGGGAACTCCCACCAGCCCACCAAGGCTGGTATTCATCCTCTCACAGCCCATGTAGCCTCTTGGGTCGACATACCCCTCCCGATGGTCTCCCGGTACACTACCGGCACTCCCGTACACTACCGATGAGCCCGAAACTTTTCCGGCGACCAAAATAGGACTTATTATATATCAATCTTTACCTCCGGACCATTCCTAAGCTTGTCGTGACGTCTGGGATCTCATCCGGGACTCTGAACAACCTTCAGTCACCACCATACATAACTCTATACTACCGAAACGTCACCGAACCTTAAGTGTGCAGACCCTGCGGGTTCGAGAACTATGTAGACATGACTGAGACACCTCTACGGTCAATAACCAATAGCGGGACCTGGATGCCCATATTGGTTCCTACATATTCTACGAAGATCTTTATCGGTTGAACCTCTATGTCAAGGATTCAGTTAATCCCGTATGATGTTCCCTTTGTTCTTCGTTATGTTACTTGCCCGAGATTCGATCTTCGGTATCTCCATACCTAGTTCAACCTCGTTACTGGCATGTCTATTTTACTCGTTCCGTAATAGAAGATCCCGTGACTAACACTTAGTCACATTGCTTGCAAGGCTTATTGTGATGTTTTATTACCGAGTGGGCCCTGAGATACCTCTCCGTCACACGGAGTAACAAATCCCAGTCTTGATCCATGCCAACTCAACAGACACCCGCGGAGATACCTGTAGAGCACCTTTACAGTCACCCAGTTACGTTGCGACGTTTGATACACACAAGGCACTCCTCCGATGTCCGTGAGTTGCAAATCTCATGGTCATAGGAATATATACTTGACATGTACAAAACAGTAGCAATAAACTGACATGATCATATGCTACGTTTGTAGTTTGGGTATTGTCCATCACATCATTCTCCTAATGATGTGATCCCGTTATCAAATGACATCACATGTCAATGTCTAGGAAACCTTGACCATCTTTGTTTAACGAGCTAGCTCATTAGAGGCATACTAGGGACAAAGTATTGTCTATTTACCCACACATGTAATGTGTTTCCAATCAATACAATTATAGCATGGATAATAAACGATTATCATGAACAAGGAAATATAATAATAAACACTTTATTTATTGCCTCTAGGGCATATTTCCAACACCCGGTACACTACCGATAATTCCCGAAACACTTCCGGTGGCAAAATCCTCACTTCCTATATATCAATCTTTGTCTCCAGACCATTCCGAAACTCCTCGGGATGTCTGGGATCTCATCCGGGACTCCGAACAACCTTCAGTAACCACGTACACTATTTCCCTATAACCCTAGCATCATCGAACCTTAAGTGTGTAGACCCTACGGGTTCGAGAGACACGTAGATATGACCGAGACACCTCTCCGGTCAATAACCAACAGCGGGATCTGGATACCCATGTTGGCTCCCACATGCTCCACGATGATCTCATCAGATGAACCATGATGTCGGGGATTCAATCAATCCCGTATTCAATTCCCTTCGTCAATTGGTATGATACTTTCCCGAGATTAGATCGTCGGTATCCCTATACCTTGTTCAATATCGTTACCGACAAGTCTCTTTACTCGTTCCATATTACATAATCCCGTGGCTATCTCCTTAGTCACATTGAGCTCATTATGATGATGTCTTACCGAGTGGGCCCAGAGATACCTCTCCATCACACGGAGTGACAAATCCCAGTCTCGATTCGTGCCAAACACTCGGAGATACCCGTAGTGTACCTTGATAGCCACCCAGTTACGTTGTGACATTTGGCACACCCAAAGCATTCCTACGGTATCCGGGATTTGCACAATCTCATGGTCTAAGGAAAAGATACTTGACATTGAAAAGCTTTAGCAAACGAACTACACGATCTTGTGCTATGCTTAGGATTGGGTCTTGTCCAACACATCATTCTCCTAATGATGTGATCCCGTTATCAACGACATCTAATGTCCATGGTCATGAAACCGTAACCATCTATTGATCAACGAGCTAGCCAACTAGAGGCTCACTAGGGACATGTTGTGGTCTATGTATTCACACATGTATTACGGTTTCTGGTTAACACAATTATAGCATGAACAATAGACAATTATCATGAACAAGGAAATACAATAATAACCATTTTATTATTGCCTCTAGGGCATATTTCCAACATACCAAACTAAGAGCAAAGTGATGCAGGGTGGAATGGAAACATTCCATGCTTTTAGGTCTTCACCCTACTCAATATGTTAGCCAACTTAGCATGTTTTGCCTTAAGACGCCACCTCTTTCTGTAAGCTGCAATTGCTTGGGTTTTTGAATGCCAGTTTGCTTTCCTGCAGAATGGGCATTTATAGCGCCCGTTACGCCGGTACACAACCTTTGCGTCCACGAGTCACTTGTACATTTTCTTCAAACAAGTTTCCCTCACGTGTAGGTAGCGTTTCCATTGTTCCGAATATGCAATGAGCTATTAGAAGAACAAAAAATCTCATGCCAGCGAATTCACCATTATATCAAAGCCAGCAATAAAATGGGTTGTTTTTTCTTTGCATTGGTTCCATAAAACTTTGGTTATATGAAAGATAGACATAATATAAGAGAATACAAATGATCTATTCATTTCATTTTGCAAACAATGAAAGACAGACTGATAAGTGTATGATTAATCTAAAAATCAAGCGGTTGGATAGATTTTAGGAACAACGAAGAATAACAAGAGAGCAGTTTATAGGGTTAACCACGAGATGACAAATTCTAGGGTTAATCTCTGATGACACTAACCGATTCACCGACGTTGGTGATGTGTTGGACCAACTCCAGCTTCGGATCAACGGTGAGCCATACGTGCATGGCATCCACATCCGCTAAACGGAGCACACCACCAACGCCCCCTCCCCTGGAAGGCAACAGTTTAGGCGTTGGGGCGGCGGCGAGATCTGCGCCCGGCGGCAGAAACGTGGGTGGATATATAGGCAGAGGCGATCTAACGCTGCAGGCGGGAGCGAGATTTGGGGGGATTCAAGTTTTTGGGGAGAGAGAGGTGAAGGCGGCGCACACTTGGCAACTCTTAAAAAAGCCCGCCTTCGTCCCAATTTTTTAATGTGCGGGAGAATTGGCAAATGCCCTTGCTACAAAAACTGGCTTAGGTGAGACCAAACGGTCCTTCCGAAATGAGGTCATTTTTTTGACCTCCTCCAAATGACCTAAAAATTTGCACATATGATCTCCTACTCAAACATAGATGGTTACCAAGGTTTCACAATTTTTTGATATTGTTTGAATTTTTTATGCCCTGGCCAATGCTAGTTCGAAACACGCGGCTTCACCGAGCCACTATAAATGGTAAAAAATTAGAAAAAAGGAAATCTTTCACATTCTTTCTATTTGTACCAAGGAGATCATGCCTACAAAAATTGAGGTCATTTGGAGGTGGTGGGAAAAATGACCTTGCTACAAAAACTGGCTTAGACCTCCTCCAAATGACATAAAAATTTGCACATATTATCTCCTACTCAAACATATATAGGTTCCAAGGTTTCACAATTGTTTGATTTTTTTTTGAATTTTTTATGCCCTGGCCAATGCTAGTTCGAAACACGCGGCTGCACCAAGCCACTATAAATGGTAAAAAAATTATAAAAAAGGAAATCTTTTACATTCTTTCTATTTGTACCAAGGAGATCATGCCTACAAAAATTGAGGTCATTTTTAGGTGGTGGAAAAAATGACCTTGCTACAAAAACTGGCTTAGACCTCCTCCAAATGACATAAAAAGTTGCAGATATGATATCCTACTCAAACATATATAGGTTCCAAGGTTTCACAATTGTTTAATTTTTTAATTTTTTTATGCCCTGGCCAATGCTAGTTCGAAACACGCGGCTGCACCGAGCCACTATAAATGGTAAAAAATTATAAAAAGGAAATCTTTCATATTGTTTCTATTTATATCAAGAAGATCATGCCTACAAAAATTGAGGTCATTTGGAGGTGGTGGGAAAAATGCCCTTGGTACAAAAACTGGCTTAGGTGAGACCAAACGGTCCGTCCGAAATGAGGTCAGTTTTTTGACCTCCTCCAAATGACCTAAAACTTTGCACACATGATATCCTACTCAAACATAGATAGGTTCCTAGGTTTCACAATTTTTTGAGTTTTTATGAAATTTTTATGCCCTGGCCAATGCCAGTTAGAAACACACGGCTTCACCGAGCCACTATAAATGGTAAAAATTTATAAAAAAGGAAATATTTCATATTATTTCTATTTATATCAAGGATGTAATGCCTACAAAAACTGAGGTCATTTGGAGGTGGTGGGAAAAATGACCTTGCTACAAAAACTGGCTTAGGACCAAACGGTCCGTCCGAAATGAGGTCATTTTTTTGACCTCCTCCAAATGACCTAAAAATTTGCACATATGATGTCCTACTCAAACATAGATAGGTTTCCAAGGTTTCACAATTTTTTTATTTTTTTGAATTTTTTATGCCCTGGCCAATGCCAGTTCGAAACACGCGGTTTCACCGAGCCACTATAAATGGTAAATTTTTTATAAAAAAGGAAATCTTTCATATTCTTTCTATTTACGTGATAAATGGGGCAACAAGCGCATGTTAAGTTGGCTCTGGCTGCTTTGATATGTGGTTGGTCCCGCGGTCAGTGGACATGTTTTGGTAGCCCGCAAAAGATCGTGCATCCAAGCGCATTACTTCAAAATAACTAAGTAACCCTACAATCACGGATATGTACCTTCCCATTCTACCGCATATCTACCCTATCTTAACCGTCCCCATCTACTTTGTTTCTCCTCACGTAGCCATCGCCGGGATCGGGCCATCGCTTCTCAGTCGACCACGCCGACGCCCTATTAAAAAGGTCTCCTCCTCAGCTCCTCCCATCTTCTCTTGCAGTGTTGATTATTGTTTCCATTGACTCGACCAATAAGTCATTTCCGAAGAGATTAGAAAATCCAGCCTTTTCCATAGTTGAGTAGTTCTGGTGTCATGCAAGAGTTTTTTCATTGATAGTTTCTAGTAGTTGATCGTAGGAATTAATTAGATGAGGTTTGCATGAAAATCAGCAGTGAGTTTGTCTCACATTTCATACTATGGGTATATCTGTTGCTGTAGGGACCATGGTCTCAGAGGCTCATAACAACCGTGCGGAGTACGACAAGTCTTTGCTTGAAGCGCGCCAGGATATCGACTTGAAGGTGCAAAAGGATCGCCCTGAGGTAGATAAGAAACTGAAACAAGAACGTTCATACGCGGATAGGATGATAAAGGAGGAGCGTGAGGAGTTATCCCGTGAGATGGCAAAGATGCGTGATGAGATTGATGAAAAGTGTAGGTGGGACCATGAGGACATGAAAAAGAAGTTTTTTCTTGGCTACAAGGAAATGCATCAAGCATTGTAAAAAGACCAGAAGCTTGTAGACAGTATTATACAGACATAGCAAGTCAGGATGGATGCCAATTTGTTGCAGGCACGTGCGGATATGGACAGTAAGATGCTACAGGAGCAGTCGGACATGGATTATAAGGCCATGCTATAGAAGGTCCGCTTGGAAGGACAGATGTTAGAAGACCGTGTGATCTTACGGCCACAACTTCAATGCCATAGTAATCCACCCCTACAACATGTCTTCAATTATTCTCCCCCTGTAAGTATCTCCCACCGATTGTACATATTAGGGACCTAGATATTTTTTGATACAAACATCTTCAATTTGTGGCTAACCTTATGTCGGCGATTATATGTAGGGTAAGCTTCATGAGACGGCAAAATCCCCATTCACTCGAGAACATGCGCTAGAGTCACCCGTTCGATGCCACATCACTCCACCTGAACAACATATCTTCAGTTCTCCCCTTGTAAGTACCTCGCAACGATGACATACCCAAGATATGGTATGACCTTTTAAAACTTGTGTGTAAACCCACTATCGACGTTTCATACGCAGGATAAGAAACCTGAGATGGCACAGTACCCAGACACTCCACATGAAGGATACATTCCACATAACAAGGTGACAAGGTCTGAGATGGCCCAATCCCTAGTCACTCCACATGAAGGATACATTCCACAAAAGGAGGTAACAAGGCCGCAATGTTGCAATGCACATAAAAAAATTTGTTTGCCCCTTTACTCATTGAATGTATTAACTTTTATGTGAGATAACAGGTGCTGGTCATGGAATTTTTAGTTCATAGGGATGATGAGATGTCACATGTCCCGAGATCATACTTTGAGTGCAGACCGGCAGAAGTCAGACTTAATGAACCCGGCAAAGTGACATACGATCTCATTATGAGATAAATGAGAACTTCTTTTGGTTGCAAAATGGGAGCAGAATTGTACTACTTCTTACCCGGGTCTGCGTGGAAGCTGCCAGAAGGAATGATCTTGATTACAGGGCCAGATGATGATGTAGCAAAAATGCTTTCTAATCTGAATGGCAGCAAGACATGTCAGTTGTACATTGTGTACAATAGAACTACGGGTCATTATCCAGAGGATGACTTTGATCCAGAGGTTGAAATTGGACATGTTACATGCATGTAGTTTATGGATACATCATTTTTGAGTTGTTACTAATACCATTCCTATGGTTTTTTACAGGAAGTGAGGATCCAAGAATTGGAGTACCTTGCTAGTGAGTTGGCGGAGAAAGAACAAGAACAACTTCAGTTGTATGGTTACATTGATGTTAAGCAGAAAAAGGTTGACGAACATGGGTCGTCGCCAAGCCCGACGTAATCTCCAACGTCCAAACGCAAGAGGTCACTGGATTTTGGCAGCGGAGAAGACCATATATAGTAGGCAAAATGGTTTTTCAACCAGCTTAAGCTTCAAACCAGGATTATTTTGTTTCAAACAAAGATATTTTGTTTTTCACACTATGTTCGCAATTATGGTACAATTTATCAATGAGACATTTCTTTCAACAATAATGTAGCGAGAATTATGCATTTGTTTTATGATCAACCATAGAGTTGTTTATGAGTTGTTTGTGACATGTCCTTGCATCTAAACAAGTTAGGAAGAATAGTGAGTGCAATGCCAGTGTGATACAACATAAAGCTGCCGTTATATTCCTGACCGCTTTAAGACGCACCCAACGCTCCACCAGCCCTATCATCATTACAACCGCAGTCGTGACGCTTCGGCCTCCTCGCTTCCCACTCCTCTTTCCCACCGCCCACTACTATGCCGAAAACCCGCGTCGAGCTCAATGTCGTCGCTGACGCCATGGACGAAAGCCTCAGATGGCAGAGGACTGTTGAAGATCTGGCCAGAGACGACCACGTCGCCCGCGTTGAGCTGAAGGAGATCGCGCAATGGTTCCCAAGCGTCCGACGATCCCAACCAGCAGGCCCGTTGGTGGATGTATCGTTCGGCCGCTCTGCCACAGCCGGACACGAACCGCGTTTAATCCAGGGCAGAGCGCGTCCAGGAAGTCGACCTCGCCGTCCCTACGCCCATCAATGCTGCCTACTGGGATAGATTCCAGCCGGAGATGCTCTACCACAATGACAACTCCGATGTTCACTCATCCTCTTCTGACAAGGGTGAATCCTCTGACGAGGGTGAGTCCTCTGACAAAGTGGAGCAGGAGGAGCACGAGGTTGTTGTCATCTCCGACGACAAGCAGGAGGTGATGATGTGTGCGCCCGTTGTCGAGAAGGAGGGAGGCCCAGAGCTCCCAATCGATGTGGAGGCACTACCAGACGTGCCTGACAACATCAAGCTAGAGGTTCAGGAGGAGCAGCCTGTGGTGGACGACGATGAGGAGGTGATGATGTTTGTGCCCGTCGTCGAGCAGGTGTAGGAGGGAGGCCAAGAGCTCCCAATTGATGTGGAGGCACTGCCTGACGTGCCCGACATCATCAAGATGGAGGTTCAGGAGGAGCAGCCTATGGTGGATGACAAGCAGAAGAGGAAGAAAGCAGTGGAGAAGCCTGTTGCAGGGCTGGTGCGCCGCTCAGAGCGTCTCAAGCGCCTGAAGAACTGAAGATTCAACAAATCTGAAGATGCAGTTAGCAAGACTAAAGAAATGAAGAAGTTAGCAGTTAGGTATGCTGATTACTTATAGATTTCAGCATATAAGTTATCTACAAGTTATCAGGGGTTAAGTATTTTGTGTTAAAACATCTAAGTGTGTTGCTCATGCTGCTTGACTTGCTGCTTTGTTGTTGTGCCTTGCAGCTGTGTCGACGTGCCTAGTTGCTATGTGCTGCTGATGTCTGCTCTTGTGTGTTGCCTGGTCCATACATACCATATATGTGATGCTGATGACTACTGTTGTGTGTTGCCTGCACCATATATAGCATATATGTGCTGCTAATGTCTACTCTTGTGTGTTGCCTCAACCATATATAGCATTTAAACTTCAGAAATAGTTCAGTACACAAACAAGATCAGAGACCTTCAAGTTCACACATACTCTAGTACACATATAGTTGAGGAACGTCGCATGGGAAACAAAAAATTTCCTACGCACATGCAAACCTATCCATGGTGATGAGAATCTACGAGAGGGAGAGTGGATCTACGTACCCTTGTAGATCGCTAAGCGGGAAGCGTTAAGAAACACGGTTGGTGTAGTCGAACTTCTTTGCGATCCAAATCGCCGACCGTCCCGCGATCCAATCACGAACCGTCCCGCGAACACATCATGATCCGTCCCGCGAACTCATCACGATCCGTCTCACGATCTTGATCACGATCTGTCCCACGAACTCATCACGATCCGTTCCGTGATCACATCACGAACCGTCTCGCGATCTCGATCACGGTCCTTCCGATCTAGCGCCGAACGGACGACACCTCCGCGTTCAGCACACGTGCAGCTTGATGAAGATCTCCACCATCTTGATCCAGCAAGAGGAGGTGGAGAGGAGAGAGAGTTCACCGGCAGCGTGACGACGCTCCGGTGATGGTGGTGGAGCAATTCCGGCAGGGCTTCGCCTAAGCGCTGCAGAAAACCGATCTAGAGGAGAAACTATGCACCGGTGTAACGGGTAGCACGTGGCGGAAATTCTGTCCAAAAACCACCCAATCCACTAGTATATATAGGAGGAGAGGAGAGGAGAGGCAGACAAGGCCTTTGGGTCGGCCTAAATAGGAGGTGGGAAGCAATCCTACTTCACCTCCAATCCTAGTTGGAGTAGGATTGCCTCCTATTGGCTGATTTTCCACTTTTTGCTTTAGGACTTTCTCTCCTGTGCCATGGGCCTTTGTGGCTGTTTTCCCAGCCCACTAAGGGCTGGTTATTATTCTCCCACAGCCCATGGACCTCTTGGGGTCGAAATATCCCTCCCGGAGGCCTCCCGGTACACTACTCGCACTCCCGGTACAGTACCGGCACTCCCGGTACACTACCGATGAGCCCGAAACTTTTCCGGAAACCAAACTGGGACTTCCTATATATGAATCTTTACCTCCGGACCATTCCGGAGCTCCTCGTGACGTCCGGGATCTCATCTGGGATTCCGAACAAACTTCGGTCACCACCATACATAACTCTACACTACCGAAACGTCACCGAACCTTAAGTGTGCAGACCCTGCGGGTTCGAGAACTATGTAGACATGACCGAGACACCTCTACGGTCAATAACCAATGGCGGGACCTGGACGTCTACATTGGTTCCTACATATTCTACGAAGATCTTTATTGGTCGAACCTCTATGTCAAGGATTCAGTTAATCCCGTATAACGTTCCCTTTGTTCTTCGGTATGTTACTTGCCCGAGATTCGATCGTCGGCATCTCCATACCTAGTTCAACCTCGTTACTGGCAAGTCTCTTTACTCATTCCGTAATACAAGATCCCGCAACTAACAATTAGTCACATTGCTTGCAAGTCTTATTGTGATGTTGCATTACCGAGTGGGCCCCGAGATACCTCTCCGTCACACGGAGTAACAAATCCCAGTCTCGATCCATGCCAACTCAACAGACACCATGGGAGATACCTGTAGAGCACCTTTATAGTCACCCAGTTATGTTGCGACGTTTGATACACACAAGGCACTCCTCCGATATCTGTGAGTTGCATGATCTCATGGTCATAGGAACACATACTTGACATGCGGAAAACAGTAGCAATAAACTGACACGATCATATGCTACGTTTGCGGTTTGGGTCTTGTCCATCACATCATTCTCCTAATGATGTGACCCCGTTATCAAATGACATCTCATGTCCATGGCTAGGAAACCTTAACCATCTTTTGATCAACGAGCTAGTCTATTAGAGGCATACTAGGGACATGGTTTTGTCTATGTATCCACACATGCATCTAAGTCTCCGATCAATACAATTATAGCATGGATAATAAACGATTATCATGAACAAGGAAATATGATAATAACTAATTTATTATTGCCTCTAGGGCATATTTCCAACAGTCTCCCACTTGCACTAGAGTCAATAATCTAGTTCACATCACCATGTGATTCGCATTGTTATGAATCTTGTTCAATGAGTTCTGGGGATCGATCATGCTTTGCATGTGAGAGAGGTCTTATAGTCAACGGGTCTGTAACATTCAGATCCGTGTGCACTTTGCAAATACCTATGTCAAACTGTAAATACTGCTACCACACTCCGCTCGGTACTATTCCAAATGGCTGCTCCACTATACGTATCCAGATTGCTACTACGAGTCATCCGGATTAGTGTTAAAGCTTGTATCGACGTAACTCCTTACGATGAACTCTTTATCACCTCCATAATCGAGAAACATCTCCTCAGTCTCTTAGTTACTGAGGATAATCTTGACCACTGTCCAGTGATCCACTCCTGGTTCACTCTTGTACCCCCTAACGGACTCATGGCAAGGCACACACAGGTGCGGTACACAGCATGGCATAATATAGAGCCTATGGCTAAGGCATAGGGGACGACGTTCGTCCTTTCTCTTTCTTCTGCTGCTGTCGAGCTTTTAGTCTCACTCAACTTTCACACCTTACAAATCAGGCGAGAACTCTTTCTCTGACTGATCCATTTTGAACTCTTTCAAAATCTTGTCAAGGTATGCACTCATTGAAAGTCTCATCGAGCATCTTGATCTATCTCCATAGATTTTGATGCTCAACAATTAGGTAGCTTCATCCAGGTCTTCCTTTGAAAATCACTTTCCAAATGATCGTTTTATGCTTTCCAGAAACTCTACATTATTTCTGATCAAAAATATGTCATCCACATATACTTATCAGAAATTCTATAGTGCTCCCACTCACTTTATTGCAAATACAAGTTTCTCATAAACTTTGTATAAACATCAAAACTTTGATCACCTCAGCAAAGCATATATTACAACTCCGAGATGCTTGCTTCAGTCCATGGAAGGATCACCGAAGCTAGCACACCTTTTAGCATCCTTAGGCCTGACAAAACCTTCTGGTTGTATCACATACAACCTTTCCTCAAGTAAACCATTAAGGAAACGATGTTTTGACATCCATCTGCCAGATTTCATAATTGAAATCACAGCAACTGCTAACATAATTCCAACAGACTTTAGCACCACTACGAGTGAGAAAGTCTCATCGTAGTCAACTCCTTGAACTTGTCACAAACATCTTTGCAACAAGTCGAGCTTTACAAATAATGACATTCACCATCAGTGTCTGTCTTCATTTTAAAGATCCATTTGTACTCAACGACCTGCCGTCCAACGAGCAAGTCTACCAAAGTCTACACTTGGTTTTCATACATGGATCCTATCTCGGATTTCATGGCGTCCAACCATTTGTCGGAATCCCGGCCCATCATCGCTTCTCCATAGCTCGTAGGTTCATCGTTTGTCCAACAACATGACCTCCAAGACAGGGTTGTCGTACCGCTTAGGAGTAGTACACATCCTTGTCGACCTACGAAGTTCGATAGTAACTTGATCCTGAAGCTTCATGATCATCATCATTAACTTCCTCTTCAACTAACGTAGGCTTCACAGAAACAACATCCTGCACTACGCTACTCTCTGGTTGAACAAAGTTTAAACAACCTCATCAAGTTCTATCTTCCTCCCACTTAATTCTTTCGAGAGAAACTTTTCCTCGAGAAAGGATCCGTTTTAGTAACAAACACTTTGCACTTGGATCTGAGATAGAAGGTTCACCCAACTGATCTTAGGGTACTCTATGAAGATGCATTTGTCCGCCTTGGGTTCGACCTCATTAGGTGAAAACATTTTCCACACAAGTGTCGCAGCCCCAAGTATTAAGAAATGACAGCTTAGGTTTCTATCAAACCATAATTCACATAGTGTCATCTCAACGGATTTAGATGGTGCCCTATTTAAAGTGAATGTAGTTGTCTCTAATGCATAACCCCAAAATTATAGTAGTAAAACGACAAGAGACATCATAGCACACACCATGTCCAATAGAGCATAACTATGATGTTCGGACACACCATCACACTATGGTGTTCCAGGTGGCGTTTAGTTGTCAAACAACTTTCACATTGTCTTAAGTTGTATGCCAAACTCGTGACTCAGATATTCACCTCCACGATCATATCGCAGTCATTTTTATCTTCTTGTCACGATGATCTTTAAACTTCACTCTGAATTTGCTTGAACCTTTCAAACGATTCAGACTTGTGTTTCATTAAGTAAATATACACTATATCTACTCAAATCATCAGTGAAGGTAAGAAAATAATGATATCCACTGCATGCTACAAGACTCACTAGATTGCATACATCAACATGTATCATTTCCAATGAATCACTTGCCCGCTCCATCCAACGGGGTCCTTTAGTCATCTTGCCCAAGAGGCATGGTTCGCATGTCTCAACCGATTCGAAATCGAATTAGTCCAAATATCCATCACCAAGGAGTTTCTTCATGCGCTTTATACCAATATGACATTTTGCGACAGTGCCACAAGTATGTGGTACTATCATTATTTAACTTTGTATCTTTTGACATCAATGTTATGAACATGTGTATTACTACGATCAAGATTTCAACAAACCATTCTCACTGGGTGCATGACCATTGAAGGTATTATTCATGTAAACAGAATAACTATTATTCTCTGACTTAAATGAATAACCGTATTGCAACAAACATGATCTAATCATGTTCATGCTCAACGCAAAACACCAAATAACATTTATTTAGGTTCGTCACTAATCCTGAAGGTAGAGAGAGCGTGCGATGTTGATCACATCAACCTTGGAAACATTTCCAACACACATCGTCACCTCACCCTTAGCTAGTTCTCCGTTTATTCCATAGCTTTTATTTCGAGTTACTAACATTTAGCAACCGAACCGGTATCCAATACCCAGGTGCTACTAGGAGTACTAGCAAGGTACACATCAATAACTCGTATATCAAATATACTTTTGTCGATATTGCCAGCCTTCTTATCTACCAAGTATCTAGGGTTGTTCCGCTTCAGTGACCTCTCACCTCATAATAGAAGCACTAAGTCTCGGGTTTGAGTTCAACTTTGGGTTGCTTCACTGGAGCAGCAACTGACTTGCTATCCATGAAGTTTCCCTCCTTGCTCTTGCCCTTTTCGAAACTAGTGGTTTGATTAACCATCAACACTTGACGCTCCTTCTTGATTTCTACCTTCGCGGTGTCAAACATCGCGAACAGCTCAGGGATCAATACTTCTATCCCTGGTGTATTATAGTTCATCACAAAGCTCTAGTAGCTTTAGTGACAGTGACTTGGAGAACTATATCAATCACTATCTTATCTGGAAGATCAACTCCCACTTGATTCAAGCGATTGTAGTACCCAGACAATCTGACTACATGCTCAACGATTGAGCTATTGCCCTTCATCTTACAGGCAAAGAATCTTGTTACAGATCTCATATCTCGCAACACAGGCACGAGCCTGAGATCACAATCTCTGCTCCTAGAACATCTCATATGTTCCGTGACATTCAAAACGTTTTGGAGCCTCAATTCCAAGCCGTAATGCATGACGCACTAAACTATCAAGTAGTCATCGAAACGTGCCTGTCAGATGTTCACAACATCTATAGACGACGCTAGAGGGGGTGGCGCACCGAGCGGTGCATTAAGGACATAAGCATTCTGTGCAGCAATGAGGACAATCCTCAGATCACGGACCCAGTCCGCAATATTTCTACCAACATCTTTCAACTCTATTTCTCTAGGAACATATAAAAAATTAAGGGAGCTACAACGCGAGCTAGTAATCTACAACATAATTTGCAAAGACACTTTGACTATGTTCATGATAATGAGTTCAATTAATCATATTACTTAAGAACTCCCACTCAAATTGACATCCCTCCGATCATTCGAGTGATACATGATCCAAATTCACCAACTCAAGTCCGATCATCACGTGAGTTGAGGTGGCTGCAATGGTGAACATCATTATGTTGATCATATCTACTATATGACTCATGTTCGACCTTTCGGTCTCTCGTGTTCCGAGGCCATGTCTGTACATGCTAGGCTCGTCAAGTTTAACCCGAGTGTTCTGCGCATGCAAATCTGGCTTGCAGCCGTTGTATGTGAACGTAGAGTCTATCACACCCGATCATCACGTGGTGTCTCAACACGATGAACTTTCGCAACGGTGCACACTCGGGGAGAACACAGTTCATCTTGAAATTCAAGTGAGGGATCACCTTATAATGCTACCGCCGTACTAAGCAAAACAAGGTGCACAAAAGGATTAACATCTCATGCAATTCATAAGTGACATGATATGGCCATGAACTTGTGTTTAAGATCTCCATCTTCGAAACACCGTCATGATCTCCATCGTCACCGGCACAACACCATGATCTCCATCATCTTGATCTCCATCAATGTGTTGCCATTGGGGTTGTGGCGCCAGCCCTGCTTCTACTTCTATTGCTACTGCTTAGCGATAAAGTAAAGCATTACATAGCGCTTAATGATTGACACGCAGGTCATACAATAATTAAAGACAACCCTATGGCTCCTGCCGGTTGCCGTACTCAACGACATGCAAGTCATGAAATTCTATACATCACATGATTATCTCATACATCACATATATCTCATCATGTAATTGGCCATATCACATCACAACATACCCTGCAAAAAGAAGTTAGACGTCCTCTAATTGTTGTTGCATGTTTTACGTGGCTGCTATGGGTATCTAGCAAGAACGATTCTCACCTACGCATAAACCACAACGGTGATACATAGATTGCTTTTCAACCTTCTCAAGGACCGCCTTTGTCGGATCTGATCCAACTAAAGTGAGAGAAACTGGCACCCGCAAGCCATCTATGCAACAAGTTGCAGTCGAGGGAACCGGTCTCTCGTAAGCGTACGAGTAATGTTGGTCCAGGCCGCTTCATCTCACAATACCGCTGAACCAAAATCCGACCAAGGGAGGAAGCAATCTAAGCATCAACGCCCACAAACCTTTTGTGTTCTACTCGAGATCTCATCTACACATAGACCTAGCTCATGATGCCACTGTTGAGGAACGTCGCATGGGAAACAAAAAATTTCCTACGCACATGCAAACCTATCCATGGTGATGAGCATCTACGAGAGGGAGAGTGGATCTATGTACCCTTGTAGATCACTAAGCGGGAAGCGTTAAGAAACGCGGTTGGTGTAGTCGAATTCTTCGCGATCCAAATCGCCGAGCGTCCCGCGATCCAATCACGAACCGTACCGCGAACACATCATGATCCGTCCCGCGAACTCATCACGATCCGTCTCACGATATTGATCACAATCTGTCCCGCGAACTCATCACGATCCGTTCCGTTATCACATCACGAACCGTGTCGCGATCTCGATCACGGTCCTTCTGATCTAGCGCCGAACGGACGGCACCTTCGCGTTCAGCACACGTGCAGCTTGATGATGATCTCCACCATCTTGATCCAGCAAGAGGAGGTGGAGAGGATAGAGAGTTCACCGGCAGCATGACGGCGCTCCGGTGATGGTGGTGGAGCAATTCCGGCAGGGCTTCGCCTAAGCGCTGCAGAAAACCGATCTAGAGGAGAAACTATGCACCGGTGTAACGGGTAGCACGTGGCGGAAATTCTGTCCAAAAACCACCCAATCCACTAGTATATATAGGAGGAGAGGAGAGGAGAGGCAGCCAAGGCCTTTGGGTCGGCCTAAATAGGAGGTGGGAAGCAATCCTACTTCACCTCCAATCCTAGTTGGAGTAGGATTGCCTCCTATTGGCTGATTTTCCACTTTTTGCTTTAGGACTTTCTCTCCTGCGCCATGGGCCTTTGTGGCTGTTTTCCCAGCCCACTAAGGGCTGGTTATTATTCTCCCACAGCCCATGGACCTCTTGGGGTCGAAATACCCCTCCCGGAGGCCTCCCGGTACACTACCGGCACTCCCGGTACACTACCGATGAGCCCGAAACTTTTCCGGAAACCAAACTGGGACTTCCTATATATGAATCTTTACCTCCGGACCATTCCGGAGCTCCTCGTGACATCCGGGATCTCATCCAGGACTCCGAACAAACTTCGGTCACCACCATACATAACTCTACACTACCGAAACGTCACCGAACCTTAAGTGTGCAGACCCTGCGGGTTCGAGAACTATGTAGACATGACCGAGACACCTCTACGGTCAATAACCAATGGCGGGACCTGGACGTCCACATTGGTTCCTACATATTCTATGAAGATCTTTATCGGTCGAACCTCTATTTCAAGGATTCACTTAATCCCATATAACATTCCCTTTGTTCTTCGATATGTTACTTGCCCGAGATTCGATCGTCGGCATCTCCATACCTAGTTCAACCTCGTTACCGGCAAGTCTCTTTACTCGTTCCGTAATACAAGATCCCGCAACTAACAATTAGTCACATTGCTTGCAAGGCTTATTGTGATGTTGCATTACCGAGTGGGCCCCGAGATACCTCTCCGTCACACGGAGTAACAAATCCCAGTCTCGATCCATGCCAACTCAACAGACACCATCGGAGATACCTGTAGAGCACCTTTATAGTCACCCAGTTACGTTGCGACGTTTGATACACACAATGCACTCCTCCGATATCTGTGAGTTGCATGATCTCATGATCATAGGAACACATATTTGACATGCGGAAAACAGTAGCAATAAACTGACACGATCATATGCTACGTTTGCAGTTTGGGTCTTGTCCATCACATCATTCTCCTAATGATGTGACCCCATTATCAAATGACATATCATGTCCATGGCTAGGAAACCTTAACCATCTTTTGATCAACGAGCTAGTCTATTAGAGGCATACTAGGGACATGGTTTTGTCTATGTATCCACACATGCATCTAAGTCTCCGATCAATACAATTATAGCATGGATAATAAACGATTATCATGAACAAGGAAATATGATAATAACTAATTTATTATTGCCTCTAGGGCATATTTCCAACACATATTACTGAAATCACCTCAAGTTCATGAAATTAAAGCTAGTGCAAATTATGTGAGCAATACAACAGCAATGCATCACTAAAATTCATCAAGGATCTCCTGCATCTTCATTATCTTGCACTTGGTGTCCTCTTTAAGTTTGAAGAGGTCACCAATCATGTACTCCAGTTTCTTCTTCTCTTTCTTTAATTGATCCCTCTCCAACACCAGATTATCCCTCTCTTGCACCAATTTACCATTATGATCCATGAATTGGTCCCTCTCTTGCTTCATCAAGTCCCTCTCTTTCTCTACCTTGGCTCTAACAACCTGGTGAATATTAGTGGCAGACTTGTCACTAATCTTCTTCTTCTCCAGCTCTGCCTTTAGGTCAGTTAATGCAATCTGAGTGCTCCCTAGCTGTTCAAGTGCTTGCCTCTTGTTAGCAACCATCTTAGCAAAATCCACCTTGATAAACCTCAGATCCTTTTCCATTTTTTCCTTCTCTTTCAGGATCTTAAAGTTTTCTTCAGCATTCACAACATTTTGCGTCAGCCTCAGCTTGTTCTCATCTTCATACAAGTCCCAAATGTTTCCTAAGGACATCTTTAGTTGAGGAGGCCACTCTGGATCAACCCAGTGCACATAGTTGCATTTGATCCTTCCTGCCGATTTAAACAAATAACAGTTGACAGTTTAGGATAAAATTAACATTGCATCACTTGCACTCGCATTGATATTGGATACTAACCTTCTGTCCACAGCCTAGGAACCTCCTGCCACTATCCACAGATTCAAAAGCCACTAACATCTCACACACTGCTTGGTGCTCACATCTAGCACCAAGTTTTGTAGCAAGACCACTCCATTCAGAGCAGCTAATGGTGGCAGGTGCCTAAAACAGATGGTGGCACTGCAGTTTAGGAAAAAAATCCCCCATCTGAACCCAAAACCTAGCCATCTGATTTAGAGGACTTACCGGACTGGTGACTAATTTGGCGTCTGAGGA
This sequence comes from Hordeum marinum, assembly GCA_022496015.1. Taxonomy (NCBI): domain Eukaryota; kingdom Viridiplantae; phylum Streptophyta; class Magnoliopsida; order Poales; family Poaceae; genus Hordeum; species Hordeum marinum. Next base: position 496,890,875 of record CM039674.1, on the reverse strand, counting down.
TGAGGTTGCCGAATCATTCCAGGAAACCATGGTTGCGGAATGGTGGTGGCGGCACCAAGCTTGACGGCGGCGGCGGCGATATGGAAAAGCGTAGACGGGGTGTAGAGCTGGTGCGGGGGGGGGGGGGGGGGTTGGGTGCTAATCATGCATGCAAAGCAATGGACCGGTTAGCCAAACTCTCCCACCTGATTATTATTTCTGTTTTTGGCCCGGTTTTAAAGGAGAAAGGAAGTGGTCATAGGCTTGTTTCTCGGATTGATTATTTCCCTCGTCCAATCTACTCCCACCTACAACAAAGACCTCTTTCTTACGTGCCCAATACACCTGGACAGAGGGAGTAGGACTATGGGGTGCACTTTACAATTTTTCAACTAAATCATCACATTCTGTGCAAGTTGTATGACTTGGGGTGCTTTTAACTCCTTCTTCCTATTCCATCGTCATTATTAAAGTTGGACATGAAATGATCACATAGAAAATTGAAACGAAAGATGTCGAACTAATACGGTGATATGGCAGTACAACCACACTTCACTAAATAACTGTCACGATGAAATAGAATGTAAAGACCACGTCACACAAAGCTGAATGGCACACGACTTTGTCTGGCTCATCGTCGATTCATACTCTATGTAGCCATCAGAGTTCAGCTTCGAGATCCTACAAAGAAGAATAGAATAAATCACATGGACATCAATAATGAGTAAAACCCATGCAAAAGATAAATCGATTGTGACATGCCTTTTCTTTTCTTACCTCTAACAATTTAGCGCATTTACTTCGATTGTGACCTGGATTCTTCCAATAGCCACAGTTATTCTGTGATCTTGACTTCTTTGTCTTTGCCTACAGCCTTTTCTTCGGTGCACCTCGTCCTGGCACATGCACGGGATCAAGAACCTTATCAACTTTCTCCGAGTGCGGCATCAAAGGGCCAAACCTAATGCTGTTATGCTGAGCATTAGTTGACTCCTTGTTGTCAGCTTGTTCAATACTTGATTGCTTGCCATGGTGTGTTGCTTCCAAAAGCATCTTTTGACGTTGATAGTCCTCATTAAAGTGGCATGCCTTGAAACTTGCGGCGTGACTACAATTCCGCAACTCACGGTACCTCTACAGGCTTGCCGAATAGTCATACATCTGGTTTTTTCTGGTCGGTGCGTATGCACATTTTGCATTCATAGTCCACCTAGTGGGAACGCAACAACTGGGCAGAATTGTTTGGTTTAAAATCCCCAATATGTAAAAAATGTGGGAACATGGTGTGCCTGCGCATTCTAGCTTACGGCAAGAACAACTGACCCTATACAAAATACCTCCTTGCTCCTCAATGCGCACTCCAAACTTTTTATCCATTCTTTGCTGCTTGGACACAACATAGGTGGATACTTTTGAACCATCTAGTATCTCTCTGACCTGACATTTGCTGATAGAATCTATGCTCCATAAGACCACCTTAAACACACTAGGAGTGAAAACTGTTGCGGCGTGTTTCTCAAGCGGCGAAGCATTTTCCTCTGTAAATGGAAGGGACTGCAAGGCTTCGACGTCATGGAGAGCTTCGTTAATCCGTCGCGACGCAAGGCAACGCTCATAGTGCTCTAGCATTTCAAACAATGACATCTTACCCTCAAGATGATTATGTAGCACAGAGTTCAAGCTCTCACTCCTTTGATTGCTGCTCAATCCTACGAAACAACGCCCCGCAAGATATGGAGCACAACACAACTTTCTCATCTGATACATCTGATGCAACCAAGACTCCTCACTGGTTACTTTATTCTGTTGTAAGAATTCTATCCATTTTATCTCATGCTCTTCAATGGAAGAAGTATCATATATGAAAGATCTGAATTCCTCCTTTACATTGTCATCATGTAGATGGCCTACAATGTTCTACTAAATGTGCCATATACATAGTCTATGGTTTGAGCAAGGCCAGACCACCCTGATTGCTCGCTGCATTGCAAGGTCACCGTCTGTGATCACAAATATCGGATGTTTCTATGCCATGCATCAGAAAAGGTTCGCAACATCCACTCGTATGTCTGGCTTGTTTCATGAGAAATTATACCGCAGCCAAAAATAATAGTGTTGCGGTGGTGATTCAACCCGACAAATAACACGAATGGCAGATTGTATTTATTGGTTCTCTATGTGCTATCAAAAACAATGACGTCTCCAAAAGCCTCATAGTCAAGTCGCGATTGACTATCAGCCCAGAACAGTCCCTTCAGATGGCCAAGCTCGTCTACCAAGTACCTGAAGAAAAAATCCACATTTCGCTCACGCCTCGCCATCATGTGCATGATCACTGTTTTAGCATCACCGACACTGATTGTCTCCTGCTTATTAGCATGGCAGAAATTATAAATGTCCCTCTTTATGCATCCAACCTTATTAAATCCACCGTATTGAATACACAAAATATCCATAATACGGTATTTCCGGATCCCAGATTTTTCCATGTCTGCAATGTCCGCTTTCTGCTCATCGCTGATTCGTTTGTGCGAACATAACAGAAAAGAAAGATCACGTGGGGCTAGAGAATGGTTGTGCTCATCAATGAAATCCTTGACAAACCACAGACATGTTTCCTCCTGTCTCGCAATGACCAATTTAGCGTTACACCCAACACGAGTTAAACTTCGTGGCCTCCTCTTTCTATCTTCCATCTTTCTTTTCATGTGCTTCTCTTTGTGAAACCCTTGATGACTACACACTATGTTCCTTAAAATTACGTAAGTGTTGGATCCATCCCACTGAATGTAGCTTCTCCTCACACTAAATCCTTTTTCAAGAGCATATTTGTTGTAGAATTCATAGCCTTCAGCCTCACTATCAAACATCTTGCTGACAACATTTTGATACTCGAACATACACTCATCACTTACATCTGTCATGTCTTCCTGCATATGACATATGAAATACACAGTTGGTGTTTATCAATGTTGCAGGTGTAAAATAGCTCATCGGCAAAGACAAGTGCATGGAAAAGACTTTTGCTTGTTTGACATGTGAGGGAAACCAATCATCAACGTCCAAGAAGTACTATCCTAGCATGAATGATGACACAAATAAACTATATTGCATGCACTATGGAAACCTCGAGTGATGATGACTATAATAAACTATAGTAAGTGAACTATGGAACCAGTATCGCATCTTCCTTTAGTATCTCACCTCAAACGTCAAGTAAGTCACTTTTTTCTTCAGTACTAAAGGAAGTAAGCAATGACCTCAGCATCTTAGTTAAACAAACATGATGCGATTAGCTCAAGAGAAACTATGCCACGATGAAGCTTTCCATTCGTTGTTCTTGTCGGTACAAAAATCTGGCATGGCAAATACTGCTAAATTACAATGATCATGTAGGGTTGAGGTGGTACTGCATGCACGGTGGATGGGCGCAAGGGCCAAGAGAACGAGCAGAACGCCAAGCCGGATTCATACCTTAAGGATGGTACGCGGGAAGAGATGGGATCGCCCGCCGCCGTCGCCGCCGATTCAGCCGGCGCAGATTAGGCCTTCTTCTTTTTCGGTGACGGTGTGGGGTGGGGGGCTGGGGTTGGTTGGGTGGAGGACGAGGACGATGAATTTTTTCCTCTCACCGGGCACGTCGAGGATGGAGAAGGTCAGGAGCATGACGACGACGAATAGATCGGACGAGGATTGTGAACTGGATCGAGTAGACGTGGATTTGGTCCTCAGGTGATCGGTTGAAGAAAAGATATTTCCCCTGGAGCATTATGCCCTTATCGGAATTAACATAATAAATTTAATCAATTTTAATTCCCCACAATATTGGACGGCTAATAAAAATCTGACGTGTAAGTACTGCTTAGTACTCCGGATACTAACCCAATCACCGTAAAACAACTCATTTATATTTTGTGATGACAAGTTCCCTGGCCATCTTCTATCCACTCTCCCACTCCAACCCCGGGTGCCCCAGTCTTCTCGAACGGTTGAAGTCTAAATCGGGATTCTTAGGGTGCTGTAATATATCTAGACTATTAGGCCCCTGCCAACAGCCTTTGAATACGACAACAAGGGGAGGTACCGACGGAGCAGAGAGACAATCTACTGAACAACTTCTCACTCATGGTATGTGACCTGCAGGTACCTAATCGGAATCCACTATAGAACTTGGCAAGTACTACTACCCATGGTGCATGTGGAATTGACGATGGTAAGTAAGTATTCTGCTTTAAAAGTTCGCGGAATTACACTTTTGTAACACTCTTGTGAGGACTGCATTTTTGTATAGTGTTTTTTACTTTATTAATTGTTGTTATATAGGACAAGGATGGCAAATAAATGGCAATTACATATTATTGTGCACATTTGGAAAGTAAGTTCAAAATACATCATGTCGTGTCTCCCATATATAGCCTAAGGGCTATGATACTCGGCAAGCATGAATGAAGTTTCCACTTTTAATATTTTAAAAGTTTCATTTGATACATAATTTCCCTGCAGTGACATTTAATTTAATTGATAGAAGAAGAGATCATGCTTACTTTTAAAAGAAGTTATAGTCACATTTAATTGATAAAAAAGAAATTGTTGTAACCCCATTTATGTAGAGACAGTTTTTTATTGCTATTAGAATCCTTCCCTTTGAACTAACTTTATTGGAATCTTACTTGAACATTTATGTGGAAATTCAATATTATAATTCACCGAAATATGCTACTAGCATGGGAAGTTTACTACCATAGAAGTAGTCTGATGTCCTCTGGTGGAGTACTGTGTCTTTGCCAGAATAGTTAGGTGCATGGCTTCTCTTCCATCAATCCATTCAGATTCTAGATTATTGGTTCTTATTTGTTTTTGGAATTCACCTATCTATTTTCGATGTAGTATTTGATGCAGATAAAGGCAATTCCCTACAGGATGCCTAGGCAGCAAATAGGAAAAAGGTCATGCATGAAAATCAGCTACATAGCTGGTAGGCTTCTCTGAAAATTAGATATTGGCCTTACACCCGGGAGAAATAACTTTTATGATAATGGCACGGTCAAGATGGTACCATACTTTCAAAGCCGAGCGATGCCGTTTGGTTGAACGCAAACACATATCTTAAATACCTATGGTCCAAGCTTATGATGGATTATGCTATTAGCCATGCCATATTGGACAATGGCAAAAGTGGAGTTGGTAGATGTTGGGGATATAACCCCACGGTGAGACCCGCCCTGAGGGCTCTGGGTCATACCTGGCGGCTCGTACACCAGCCCAAGAGTGAGCCGTGGAAACTTAAGGCCCAAGATGCTTGGCGGCTTGACAGGATGGGCCGGCAGGTGGCCCGGATGAAGAAGACCCAGGCGTGTAAGCCGCCTGGGGACAACTTGGTCAGGAAAGGCAACAGAAGATAGAGGTATACTCGGACATGTAATGAGAGTCGGTTACAACTTGTATGATCCGTGGTCTTGACCTCCTATATAAGGGCAAGACCCGAGGCAACTTAGAGATAAGGTGATCGAGAACTAGGTCAAGCAATAGCTCCCTTGTAATCGATACATCAAGCAATAGAAGCACAAAGCAGGACGTAGGCTATTACCTCGAATTGAGGGGCCGAACCTGGGTAAACCCGTGTCCTTCATCCCAATCAACCCCTTTGAGTCCATCACTTTAGCAATGGCCTCGAACCCAAGTCCGTTCACCCGGACATCTGCCGTGATAAAACCACGACAGTTGGCGCCCACCGTGGGGCCTGCGCTCGGTGTTGTTGAGTTCTCAAAGGGCTCTCTCCCAGGGCTCGAGGGATACATGGTCGGAAGGATGAGCAAGAGTCACCGTGGCCGACTCTACATCGACGACACCGGCTGGGGGCTTGATGCCGACTCTGTGGAGTATGGATTCCGCGTTCCTTTCGGCGGGATTCACCTTTTCATCGGAAGGACCGACGGATCTACACCCGGGCCGAACGTCTGCACCAACATCATCGAGCCGGCTCGGCGCGTGCAACCCCCCTGTGATGTGCGGCCTGCCCGTGTTAATCCAGGCCGGAGGCACGTCTTCATAGGCTTTACTCAAGGTATGGATCTGGAAACTTCCAGGTCGCAGGAAACTTTGTCTATTCAGAAGACGAGTCTTCGAGTGGAGAGACGGAGTCAATTTACCAGCTTCGCAACGGCGGGCTCGGGGGCTATGATGAGCTTTGCCCTGAGTCGGATCATTCTGAGTCGGATGCTCTTGGGCCGCCGGGTCACGCTGCCGTGTTCATGGCAGGGTTAGCCCCAGGCACGAGCAGTAAAACCGTGGGAGCGGCAACCTCAAGCGCTGACCCGCCGCCGCCGGCTCAATTTCTTCTGGATTTGATGAACGAGCTCGCGGCCTTGATGGCCACTGAAGTTACACCAGATAATCAGGCTGCCCGGAACTTAGAGATTGTGAGGCTCAATGATCGGATGGCGGAGGAGCAGCAGAGGATAGCTGAGCTAAAAGTCCAGATACAGGAAGAGGCACAACGTATTAAAGCGGGTGCCTTCCGCCTTGGGCTAGAACAACAATCGGCGGGTGCGGTACATCAGAGGAGGCATCAATCCCGCTTTCCAGAACGATATGAGGCTAGGAACCTCTTCAACACAGCAGGAACGGGACGAGCCGCGGACGCACCTGGAAGCCGCCCGGCGGCTCGACCGACGTCTCACCCGGCCCGATGAAACCAAGCCTCACTGGAGGTTTTTCCAACACCGGCGGGTCATTATTCTAACCCGGCCAAGAATATGGTGGAGGAGGCCACCTGACTTGAAACGATTCCTATTCCAGATGAAGCACCTTTTGCGGAAGAGGTACGGAATGCCATTGGATACCTTCAGACGGCGATGGCCCAGCGGGAGAAGTACACTCACAACCGGAGCCACGTTCATTCAACCCCTTGTTGGAAATATGCCCTAGAGGCAAAAATAAATTAGTTATTATCATATTTCCTTGTTCATGATAATCGTTTATTATCCATGCTATAATTGTATTGATCAGAGACTTAGATGCATGTGTGGATACATAGACAAAACCATGTCCCTAGTATGCCTCTAATAGACTAGCTCGTTGATCAAAGATGGTTAAGGTTTCCTAGCCATGAACATGAGATGTCATTTGATAAACGGGATCACATCATTGGGAGAATGGTGTGATGGACAAGACCCAAACTACAAACGTAGCATATGATCGTGTCAGTTTATTGCTACTGTTTTCTGCATGTCAAGTATATGTTCCTATGACCATGAGATCATGCAAATCACGAATACCGGAGGAGTGCCTTGTGTGTATCAAATGTCGCAACGTAACTGGGTGACTATAAAGGTGCTCTACAGGTATCTCCGAGGGTGTCTGTTCAGTTGGCATGGATTAAGACTGGGATTTGTTACTCCGTGTGACGGAGAGGTATCTCAGGGCCCACTAGGTAATACAACATCACAATAAGCCTTGCAAGCAATGTGACTAAGTGTTAGCCATGGGATCTTGTATTACGGAATGAGTAAAGAGACTTGCCGGTAACGAGGTTGAACTAGGTATGGAAATACCGACGATCGAATCTCGGGCAAGTAACATACCGAAGAACAAAGGTAACATCATACGGGATTAACTGAATCCTTGACATAGAGGTTCGACCGATAAAGATCTTTGTAGATATGTAGGAACCAACATGGGCATCCAGGTCCCGCTATTGGTTATTGACCGTAGAGGTGTCTCGGTCATGTCTACATAGTTCTCAAACCCACAGGGTCTGCACACTTAAGGTTTGGTGACGTTTCGGTAGTATAGAGTTATGCATGGTGGTGACCGAAGGTTGTTCGGATTCTCAGATGAGATCCCGGACGACACGAGTAGCTCCGGAATGGTCCGTAGGTAAAGATTGATATATAGGAAGTCCTATTTTGGTCACCAGAAAAGTTTTGGGCACATCGGTAGTGTACCGGGAGTGCCGGTAGTGTACCGGGAGACCATCGAGAGGGGTATTTCGATCCAAGAGGCTACATGGGCTGTGGGAGAGTGAATACCAGCACTTAGTGGGTTCGTAGAAGTCCCACACATTACTCCATGCGGCTGGGAAGAAAAGTCCAAAGAGAAAAAAGGTGGAATAAGGCAAAAAGGCAAAAATAAGGAGGAGTCCTAGTCCTACTAGGATTGGAGGAGGAATCCTCCTATCCTCTTGGATTCGGCCGAAGCCTAGGTGGCTTGTCCCTTGGGCCAAGCCTCCTCCTCTCTTCCTCTTGAATATACTAGAGGTTTTAGGGTTTTTGCACTAGATTTTCAACCACGTGTACCCGTTCTTCTAGTGCATAGTTTCTCCTCTAGATCGGTTTGCTGCAGTGCTTAGGTGAAGCCCTGCCGGAATTGCTCCACCACCATCGCCACGGCGCCGTCATGCTGCCGGAGAACTCGTCTACCTCTCCGCTCCCTCTTGTTGGATAAGGAAGGCGGGGATCGTCATCAAGCTGTATGTGCGCTGAACGCGGAGGTGCCGTCCGTTCGGTGCTTCATCGGGACGGATCGTGATTGGATCGCGGGACGCTCGGCAATTTGGATCACGAAGACGTTCGACTACACCAACCGCGTTTCTTAACGCTTCCCGCTTAGCGATCTACAAGGGTATGTAGATCCACTCTCCCTCTCGTAGATGCTCATCACCATGGATAGGTCTTGCGTGAACGTAGGAAATTTTTTGTTTCCCATGCGACGTTCCTCAACAGTGGCATCATGAGCTAGGTCTATGTGTAGATGAGATCTCAAGTAGAACACAAAGAGTTTGTAGTCATTGATGTTTAGATTGCTTCCTCCCTTGGTCATGTTTTGGTTCAGCGGTATTGTGGGATGAAGCGGCCCAGACCAACATTACTTGTACGCTTACGAGAGTCCGGTTCCCTAAACTCCAACTTGTTGCAACAGATGGCTGGCGGGTGGCAGTTTCTCCTACTTTAGTTGGATCGGATTTGATGAAGACGATCCTTGAGAAGGTTGAAAAGCAACTTATGTATCATTGTTGTGGTTTATGCGTAGGTGAGAATTGTTCTTGCTAGATACCCGTAGCAGCCATGTAAAACATGCAACAACAATTAGAGGACATCTAACTTGTTTTTGCAGGGTATGTTCTTATGTGATATGGCCAATTACATGATGTGATATATGTGATGTATGATATGATCATGTGTTGTATAGAATATCACGACTTGCATGTTGATGAGTACAGCAATCGGCAAGAGCCATAGGGTTGTCTTTAATTATTGTATGACCTACGTGTCAATCATTAAGCGCTATGTAATGCTTTAATTTATCGCTAAACGGTAGCAATAGTAGTACAAGCATGATGGGCACGACAACCCCGACGGCGACACGTTGATGGAGATCAAGATGATGGAGATCATGGTGTCATGCCGGTGACGATGGAGATCATGCTGGTGCTTTCCAGATCGAGATCAAAAGCACAAGTTCATGGCCATATCATGTCACTTATGATTTGCATGTGATGTTAATCCTTTTATGCACCTTGTTTTTCTTAGGACGACGGTAGCATTATAAGGTGATCCCTTACTTAAATTTCAAGATGAATTGTGTTCTCCCCAAGTGTGCACCGTTGCGAAAGTTCGTCGTGTCAAGACACCATGTGATGATCGGGTGTGATAGACTCTACGTTCACATACAATGGGTGCAAGCCAGTGTTGCACATGCAGAACACTCGGGTTAAACTTGACGAGCCTAGCATGTACATACATGGCCTCGGAACACAAAGACCGAAAGGGCGAACATGAGTCATATAGTAGATATGATCAACATGATGATGCTCACCATTGAAACCACCTCAACTCACGTGATGATCGGACTTGAGTTGGTGAATTCGGATCATGTGACACTCAGATGACCTGAGGGATTTCAATTTGAGTGGGAGATTTAGTAATTTGATTAACTAAACTCATTATCTTGAACAATAGTCTAAGTAACCTTTGCATATTTATGTTGTAGATCAATGGCTCGCGCAGTAGCACCCATGAATTTTAATGCGTTTCTAGAGAAAGCTAAGTTGAAAGATGATGGAAGTAACTTTGTTGACTAGGCCCATAATCTGAGTATTATCCTCACGGCTTCCCAGAAATCATATGTCCTTGATGCACCGCTTGGTGACCAACCAGAAGACATGTCATCCGAAGACGTTAAGAACGCTTGGGAGGCATGTTCTGGAGATTACTCAGTAGTTTAGTGTGCAATATTGTATGGCTTAGAACTGGGACTTCAAAGATGTTTTGAACGTCATGGAGCACATGAGATGTTCTAGCAGTTGAAGTTTATCTTTCAGAAGAATGCTCGGATCGAGAGGTTGATACCTCCGATAAGTTCTATGCTTGCAAAATGGAGGAGAACGGGTCTATCAGTGAGCATATACTCAGAATGTTTGGGTATTCGAATCATCTAGCAGAGTTGGGAATTGCCCTTCCGCCAGAGCCGATCACTGACAGAGTTCTTCAATCACTATCACCTAGTTACAAGAGCTTTGTGATGAACTATAACATGCACGGGATGAACAAGTCAGTCGCCGAGCTGTTTGTGATGCTAAAAGTCGTTGAGTCTGAAATCCAGAAAGAACATCAATTGATGATGTTTAATAAAACCACTTGTTTCAAGAAGAATGGCAAGGGGAAGGGCAAGAAGGATAAAACCGAAAAGGATGGCAAAGCAGTTGCTACTCCTGTAAAGAAGCCCAAGCATGGACCCAAGCCAGAAACTAAGTGCTTTCATTGCAAGGGAACATGTCACTAGAAGCAGAACTGCCCCAAGTACCTGGCTGACAAGAAGGCGGCCAACGACAAACAAGGTATATATGATATACATGTTATTGATGTGTACCTTACTAGCTCTCGTTGTAGTGCCTGGGTATTTGATACCGGTTCGGTTGCTCACATTTGCACGTCAAAACAGGAACTACGGAATAGACGAAGGCTGGCAAAGGATGAATTGACGATGCACGTGGGAAATGGTTCTAATGTTGATGTGATCGCCATCGGCACGCTCTCTCTTCGATTACCATCGGGATTAGTGATGAACTTGAATAATTGTTATTTAGTGTCTGCGTTAAGCATGAACATTATATCTAGATCTTGTTTATTGCGAGACGGTTACTCATTTAAATTAGAGAATAAAGGTTGTTCTATTCATATGAGTAATATATTTTATGGTCATGCACCCAATGTGAGGGGTTTATTCATATTGAATCTTGATAGTGATGAAACACATGTTCATAACATTGATGCCAAAAGATGTAGAGTTGATAATGATAGTACCACTTTCTTGTGGCACTGTCGTTTAGGTCATATTGGTGTAAAACACATGAGGAAGCTCCATGCTGATGGACTTTTGGAGTCACTTGATTTTGAATCACTTGACACATGTGAACCATGCCTCATGGGCAAGATGACTAAAATGCCATTCTCTGGAACAATGGAACGGGCGAGTGACTTATTGGAAATCATACATACTGATGTGTGCGGTCCAATGAATGTTACAGCGCATGGTGGATATCGTTATTTTCTCACCTTCACTCATGACTTAAGTAGATATTGGTATATTTACTTAATGAAACACAAGTCTGAAACGTTTGAAAAGTTCAAGCAATTTCAAAGTGAAGTTGAGAATCATCATAACAAGAAGATTAAATTCTTGCGATCTGATCGAGGAGGTGAATATCTGAGTTATGAATTTGGCAGTCACTTAAGACGGTGTGGAATTGTTTCACAGTTGACACCGCTCGGAACACCACAGCATAATGGTGTGTCCGAACATCGTAATCAAACCTTATTAGATATGGTGTCTCTTGCTGATTTGCCACTATCGTTTTGGGGTTATGCATTAGAGACAGCTGCATTCACTTTAAATAGGGCACCATCGAAATCCGTTGAGACGATGCCATATGAACTATGGTTTGGCAAGAGGCCAAAGTTGTCATTTCTTAAAGTTTGGGGATGTGATGCTTATGTAAAAAAGCTTCAGCCTGAAAAGCTAGAACCCAAAGCGGAGAAATGCGTCTTCATAGGATACCCGAAAGAGACAGTTGGGTATACCTTCTATCTCAGATCCGAAGGCGAAGTGTTTGTCGCTAAGAACGGAACATTTCTTGAGAAAGAGTTTCTCTCGAAAGAATTGAGTGGGAGGAAAATAGATCTTGATGAGGTTATTGAACCTTTACTTCAACCAGAATGTAGCGGAGCGCAGAAAGATGTTTCTGTGGAACCTACAACGGTTGAAGAGGAAGTTAATGATGATGATCATGAAGCTTTGGATCAAGCTGCTATTGAACCTCGTAGGTCGACAAGGGCGCGTACTACTCCTGAGTGGTACGGCAACCCTGTCTTGGAGGTCACGTTGGTGGACAACAATGAACCTACGAGCTATGGAGGAGCGGTGATGGGCCTGGATTCCGAGAAATGGTTAGAGGCCATGAAATCCGAGATGGGATCCATGTATGAAAACAAAGTATGGACTTTGGAAGTATTACCTGAAGGGCAAAAGGCCATTCAGAACAAATGGATCTTTAAGAAAGAAGATAGACGTGGACGGTAATGTCACCGTCTATAAATCTCGACTTGTGGCAAAGGGTTTTTCACAAGTTCAAGGAGTTGACTACGATGAGACCTTCTCACCCGTAGCGATGCTTAAGTCTGTCAGAATCATATTGGCAATAGCTTCTTATTTCGACAATGAAATTTGGCAGATGGATGTCAAAACAGCGTTCCTCAACGGTTTCCTTGAGGAAGAGTTGTATATGATGCAACCAGTAGGTTTTTTAGATCCAGAGAATGCTGACAAAGTTTGCAAACTCCAGCGATCCATTTATGGGCTGGTACAAGCATCTCGGAGTTGGAAGAAGCGCTTTGATGAGGTGATCAAAGCGTTTGAGTTTATACAAGTTTATGGAGAAGCTTGTATTTACAAGAAAGTGAGTGAGAGATCTGTAGAGTTTTTAATATTATATGTGGATGACATATTGCTGATTGGAAACAATATAGAAATGCTGGAAAGCGTGAAGGAATATTTGAACAAGAGTTTTTCAATGAAGGACCTAGGAGAAGCTTCTTTCATATTAGGCATTAAGATCCATAGAGATAGATCGAGACGCTTAATAGCACTTTCACAAAGCACATACCTTGATAAAGTTTTGAAGAAGTTCAAAATGGATCAGTCCAAGAAGGGGTTCTTGCTTGTGTTACAAGGTGTGAAGTTGAGTAAGACTCAACGCCCAATGATTGCAGAAGATAGAGAAAAGATGAGTGTCATCCCCTATGCTTCAGTAATAGGCTCTATCATGTATGCAATGTTGTGCACAAGACCCGATGTCAGCCTTGCCATAAGTATGGCCTGAAGGTTTCAAAGTGATCCTGGAATGGAGCACTGGGCAGCGGTCAAGAATATCCTTAAGTACCTGAAAAGGACTAAGGAGATGTTTATCTTTTATGGAGGTGATGAAGAGCTCGTCGTAAAGGGTTACGTTGATGCAAGCTTTGACACTGATCGGATGACTCTAAGTCGCAAACCGGATGCGTATTTATTCTCAACGGGGGAGCGGTAAGCTGGTGCAGTTCCAAGCAAAGCGTGGTAGCCGATTCTACGTGCGAAGCGGAGTACATCGCAGCCTCGGAGGCGGCGAAGGAATGTGTCTGGATGAAGTAGTTCATTACAGATCTTGGAGTAGTGGCCAGTGCACTGAATCCAATGAACCTGTTATGTGATAACACTGGACCAGACACATAAAGCGACGCTTCACCTCCATCCGCGATTACATCGAGGAAAAGGACATAAATATTTGCAAAGTGCACACGGATCTGAATGTTTTAGACTCGTTGACTAAAGCTCTTCCAAGGGCTATCAACACCAGAACTGCATGGGTGTTTCATTACAATGTAAATCACATAGTGATGTGAACTAGATTATTGACTCTAGTGCAAGTGGGAGACTGTTGGAAATATGCCCTAGAGGCAATAAATAAAGTGTTTATTATTATATTTCCTTGTCCATGATAATCGTTTATTATCCATGCTATAATTGTATTGATTGGAAACACATTACATGTGTGGGTAAATAGATAACACTTTGTCCCTAGTATGCCTCTAGTGAACTAGCTCGTTGGTCAAAGATGGTCAAGGTTTCCTAGCCATTGACATGTGATGTCATTGATAACGGGATCACATCATTAGGAGAATGATGTGATGGACAAGACCCAAACTACAAACGTAGCATATGATCGTGTCAGTTTATTGCTACTGTTTTCTGCATGTCAAGTATATGTTTCTATGACCACGAGATCATGCAACATACGGACACCGGAAGAGTGCCTTGTCTGTATCAAACGTCACAACGTAACCGGGTGACTATAAAGGTGCTCTACAGGTATCTTCGAGGGTGTCTGTTGGGTTGGCGTGGATCAATACTTGGATTTGTTACTCCGTGTGACGGAGAGATATCTCAGGGCCCACTCGGTAATACAACATCACAATAAGCCTTGCAAGCAATGTGACTAAGTGTTAGTCATGGGATCTTATATTATGGAACGAGTAAAGAGAATTGCCGGTAACGAGGTTGAACTAGGTATGGAGATACCAACAATCTAATCTCGGGCAAGTAACATACCGAAGAACAAAGGGAACATCATACGGGATTAACTGAATCCTTGACATAGAGGTTCAACCGATAAAGATCTTCGTAGAATATGTAGGAACCAATATGGGCATCCAGGTCTCGCTATTGATTATTGACTATAGAGGTGTCTCGGTCATGTCGACATAGTTCTCGAACCCGCAGGGTCTGCACACTTAAGGTTTGGTGATGTTTCGGTAGTATAGAGTTATGCATGATGGTGACCTAAGGTTGTTCGGAGTCCTGGATGAGATCCTAGACGTCACGAGGAGCTCCGGAATGGTCCAGAGGTAAAGATTGATATATAGGAAGTCCTATTTTGGTCGCCGAAAAAGTTTCGGGCTCATCGGTAGTGTATCGAGAGTGCCGGTAGTGTACCGGGAGACCATTGGGAGGGGTATTTCGACCCAAGAGGCAACATGGGCTGTGGGAGAGTGAATACCAGACCTTAGTGGGCTGGTGGAAGTCCAACACAAGGACCATGCGGCTGGGAAGAAAAGCCCAAAGAGAAAAAAGGTGGGAAAAGGCAAAAATGCAAAAATAAGGAGGAGTCCTAGTCCTACTAGGATTGGAGGAGGAATCCTCCTATCCTCTTGGATTAGGCCGAAGCCTAGGTGGCTTGGACCTTGGGCCAAGCCTCCTCCTCTCTTTCTCTTATATATACTAGAGGTTTTAAGGTTTTTGCACTAGATTTTCAGCCACGTGCTACCCGTTCCTCTAGTGCATAGTTTCTCCTCTAGATCGGTTTTCTATAGTGCTTAGGCGAAGCCGTGCCGGAATTGCTCCACCACCATCGCCACGGCACCGTCACGCTACCGGAGAACTCGTCTACCTCTCCTCTCCCTCTTGCTGGATCAAGAAGGCGGAGATCGTCATCAAGCTGTACGTGTGCTGAACGTGGAGGTGTCGTCCGTTCGGTGCTTGATCGGGACGGATCATGATTGGATCGCGGGATGCTCGACGATTTGGATCACGAAGACGTTCGACTACACCAACCGCGTTTCTTAACGCTTCCTGCTTAGCGATCTACAAGGGTATGTAGATCCACTCTTCCTCTCGTAGATGCTCATCACCATGGATAGGTCTTTCATGAACATAGGAAAATTTTTGTTTCCCATGCGACGTTCCCCAACACCTCCCCCTTCTCTTTCAGGCCCTGAAAATCTCTAGCTATGCTGGCGGCAGTGGCAACGAACCGACGACGCCTCCGGTGAGGTTGCGGCGATGGAACCTACATCAAGGCTCCAGGTGGTGCTGGACAAGGCGAGCGTTCGGCATGGGCACTGGCCTTTGGAGCGATGGCAGATGATGTCTCATCGTGCTCCTAGCCGGGGATGGTCGATCAAGGCCGCGACAGCGCGCACGCTCCCTCCTCCACATCCCAGTGACGCTGCCATGGCCTCCTCGTTCATCAGAGGTGCTCAACCATCTGAAGTTATGAACTCTAGCCCTTTCCTCATGTTATTTAGATCGTTATTTTAATGATATCCTCCTTTTCTTTTTGGCACATGGAACTCTTGGTGGGAAACCTGTTTTTCTCCATGGTGCTGCAGCAATTGCACAAGGAGGTTAGGCCTCTCAGATTGGTGCCCTATAGAATTCAGGTTGGAGGTAAAGGTTATGGAGGGAAATGTACAAGAGAGGACATATCTATGGGGAACAACAATACACCAGGTTCCTCCATATTTCTTTCCGTTTCAAATATGATTCCTTCTTCCACCAAATAATTTCTTTGTCTTGACATCCTTCTAATCCAATTTGTACATAGAGGTAATGTTGTGGCGGTGGTCAGTTGAGTTGCCAACGAACAGAGGACTCGAGAGGAGATGGGCAGATGCTCCAGAGGATTTTGTACATCTAGCAACTTCCTCTTCATGTATCTGATCTACTCTTGAAAAAGTCGAGCGCCTGGACTTATGCACTTGTCCGTTAGAGTCAATGGCCACATCCTCTTGCGCATTCAGCGCCCCCCCTAATTATGTCTATTTCCAAATATTCAAGCCCTTGGTTCTCTTCCATGTGACCGCCTTTTTGTGACTTCCAACTCACCAATTCATGGCATTTACATGAATTAGTAGTAGTGATAAGTAGTATGGATGCCATAGGGTTATTTTCCTTCTCACATTCAAGTATTGTATTAGTTATTGCAAGCTTCTTCTCTATAGTTTGGTAAACCTACTAACATCAGTAAATTGTTTTTTTTTGTTTTTCTTGTGCTCAGCTTGCAGGTAACAATTACTTGAAAAGTCTAATATGCAATCTTTCACTCAAAAACCTTGAAAATAAAATGACAAGAATTTGGTATACATTTCTGGAATTAAATTTCTTTCTTATATTGCAATTTATATTATCGATAATTTTTGATGAATCAAATTTCCTTTACTTGAAAACGAAGCAACCTTTTCTGACATGGTAAATCTATGTTTACAAGTATTCACTAATTAACTTGTGAAGAGATCAGAAACAAGGTCACCCACTATCAAAAATAATGAATGGATCTGTACAATAATCAGTTGGTACTTTCTTTTAATTTGAGTTTCATAATTTGGATGGTGTTTTTTTTCTGAATTGAACTATGGTTGTTATTGTTGTTCCATGCATTTGTTATGCACTATTGTCCCACCTTATGTTACTTGATAATATTGCAGAGCATATGTTTTGCTGCAGCTATCTGAATGACCATGAATTTACCTTGTCTACTATTTTTCTATTGATAGTACCATTTGGATAGAAAGTTCATATGTAATTAGTAAGTTTGCATTTAGATTTTCCGTTTATATTTCATTTGTTTCCTTAAAGGTTGATTACACAAGGTAATCTCATTTGCAAGAGACCTATTCATCGCCTCGAGACATTTGTCTCTCTGTAAGTAATAAACTGGTTTGGAAATTTTGATTTGTGGTATGGTTAGGATGTCAACATCATTTTTTGTATGATAGTATTATCTGAGAATGGGAAAATGACACTTTTTTCATTACCAGATATGTTGTCTTACCATTAACGGTACTAAATCTGAAATAATGTTAATTGGCACTTAAAGTACTCCACTACCTACTAGCTTTTGGAGAGAACAATATAACTGATCAAATTTGCATATTGTCTGACAATTTCCATGGTAACGAGGGATCAAGTTCGTAGCTACAGTCTATAGCTAGAAAAAAAAAGCATCTTCATATTTTATTAGGTGTCTTGACTGTTGCAAATATTGTCATTCAGTCAATGTTCTAGGCTACTTGCATACATGGTCTTGCTTCTTAGAGTTGTTTTCTACTAGGAAATGACCTACTATCACATATAATATTTTGACATGCCCTCACTAAACTAACTCGTTACCTTCTGATACCACAAAAGAATTGAAAAGATGCAGATTGTTGTTTGTCACGTGTGATTCACAACTACTTTGAGATTTCTAATTCAACTCATGCCTGCCTCAGCATAAAGTTGTATGTCAGCGCCCTTTCCAATTTATTCCCAATTTAAAGAGAATGGGTAAAGTAGCTCCCTTATGTAGAATGTATTACGTTGGCCATATTGTTATTGCTTGTATGCTGTCACTTTATTATGGACCAACTATTAACATTGTTTTATTGTTCACTGAATGTATTGTCGAGTATACATATTGTACTAACATTATTTATATATACATAATTATACTACATAGGTTTTTACAAATACTTATATTATTCTTTTATCAGAATGGATGAGTATGCGAATAGATTCTATGACTGAACTTAAAATTGTAGATATATGGATCACTATGTTATCCTCCTACATTGTTTATCCTAAAGGTACTACTCTCATTGTTTTGTGGAATCATATATACTATTGCAATTCCTACCATTCTATTGGTAAAATCGACGGACGCAGCAACGCGCGCCATCAATGATCTAGTAAAAGATAAAACTCTTCTCAGATCACCATCTCCACCTCTAGTTTGATGCCTCGCGAGCGGCCGGAATCAAGCTAGCGGTCTGAAGTAAACTGCTAATGCATTTGGACCCTTGATCGTTGATGCCACAAACCACTACCTCCACCTCTAGTCTGCAGAATTCGTCGGGTGCTGGCAACCTGAGAACATAATTAACTGCACAAAATATGAACAGCAGTACTACCAAAATTACATCATTGTCTAAAAAAGAATTCAAAGCTGAAATGCAGCAATAGAAGGTAGGAAGAAAATACTAACACTGGCTTGGGGCTGAAAATAAATGGCCCGGTCACGACTAACTAGCAAATTATAAACTTCTTTCTAAAATTCCCATTGGTGATAGGATCTCTTAGCCTTACAGTTTTTATTCATAGTTTGACGTGCATAATTTTCCAGCATACAAACTTACAAAGTATGCTAATATCAGTAGACAACTAAACAAACATAGTTTAACACGTTGAACCCAATGGAAAGGACATTCAAAGATCATAAGTGGACGATCCATTGGTCTGCTGGGTTGAGAAACTATATGGGAGTTCTAAAGCGTCTCATCATCTTCAGGCTCTAAAGCATAGACATTACTACATTTTTTATGATGGAGTTCCCCACCAGGCCACCATAGCATGCAGTCTACGCAGCTGGAGACCCTCTTTTCTTGTATTTAGAATATATTTAGAGGGTCATCAAGAGCATAAAATGTGCCAATAGCTGATTAAATTTGCAAGCAAGTTGTCTTTTGTCAAGAAAGGTTAAATTTCACAACCAACTAGTTTCCCTTGAAGAATTTGTTGAACAAATTAACTACATTGGAAAGACAATGGTAGCACATTTCACTATAAAATCATCTCTTTATTTAATCAAATGCAAATCTCCATGCTCGAATGCATGAACTATACATTTTTACGTATGCTACTTTTAGAGACAGTTTTCTTCCCTTTATCCTATCATGAGCATGTTCAGAAGTTATTACAGATGTTGTCAAATCTAATATTGTACTCCTTCTGTACACTAATATAATATCTTTTATATCACTACTTCACTGATCTACAAGATCTTGTATTAGCTTACCGAGGGAGTACTACATTTTCAACCTGAAATGATAAAATAAAACTTTGTTGCTCGTAGTTGTAACCAAAAGGCGAGAATTATATAAAACGTAGTCTGTAACAATTGCATGATTATTTTTTCCTCCAAAATTACATGATAGATTGGAATACAAGACACAGGAACTTCACTGTGTTAGATATCCAGTGTAACAAATTATATGCTTGTATTGTACCTAGCTCAGCCTATGTTAGCACTAGCACCAACTTTTGAAACAATTATGAGCCTTAGTGCAATAGACAGGGAAAGCCCGCTTGAAAATAACATGACTGTTTTCCTTATGGAAAAGAATGACATGACTGTTGCATGGAGAACTTAAAATACTTTATTGAGCAATAGGATTGTGGCCTCCCACATTAAAAAGTGTGTACTAGTGTAAACAGCAACATTACATGAAAGTCCAATGCTTCACAATCTCGATGGTCCCATGCAAATTTTTCTCTAACTTGTACTAGCATCCACATGTATTAACACATGTGCAAGGAGGACGGAACTGAGTGGCAACATGTGGCTCCATGCCCAACTTGGTCTGTATGAAAACGCTTTTGTGGGGAAAAGGAGCTTTGGGGTCACAATTGATCAAGGAAATACAGTACTGATAACTTAGTAAAAGGGAAGAAAGAAAAAGAAGGCACTTGGACATCCGCTGACTTCCTTCGGCTCTCGAGCACCACGTATCTTACTGGCAAGGAAAAAAATCTTTTCCAAAAAATGTTTATACGAAAACAAACCACTTCTTTGAAGTATCCATATATAAGTTCAACTTTTAAGTTTCCATCCAAATTCAAACATGTATGACATGTACAAAAATAACAACTCCAGCCCAAGAGTATCCATATATAAGTTCAAGAGCCATCACAGGCACTTTGGTTGGCGTGCACATAGATCGCTACGGCTCAAGGTACCGTGGTTGAAATGAACGGCGACCCTGGCGGCCGAGATCACGCCGGCCGCCGGCCAACGGAGACAGTAAAGACCGGGTCTTGTTTATGGGCACTTGCCGGATCCGATGACGAGTCCGACGTGGAGGTTGAAGAGCCCGGCGACATGGCGGCGGTGTCCTCACCCACGTATTCGGACATTGTTTGCCAAACCCTAGCAGCCGGATACACCGAGAAACAAGTCGCTGCTAACGTCGAGGGAATGGTTCCACGCATCGATGGCGCATGGGATGGATTGGGCAGTGACGTCGACGACAAGGTGGAGGTGGTTCCACGAGTCGTTCATCGGCGGACGTCTACGGCGGCGATCGGAAGGGGCCTCCGTCAAAGGTACGTTTGCCCGCTCTTACTCTTGCTGATTTCATCCGAGATTGGAAAACGGTGACAGTCCGCTGTCCAAAGGGTCGACCGGCGGTGCTCAGGAGGCCGGCGGAGGCAACGGAGGTCGATGCTGATCGATCGATCCGAGAAAGCAGGAAACAACGATTGCGCGCGTTATTGGGCCATAATGGGCCCAGTTTGGGCACTTGTGGGCAGGCATCGGCTGGGTATATGGCCCAGCTGGGTGTGCTGAACGACACGCAAACAGACTCCAGAAAGGATACGAACGAGACGTTTTCTCCTGGCACCTGTTGCGACATATCGATGAGCAAAGTAGACATCGAAGGGACAGAGGCTAGGGTTCGAGATCGCATCGCACCATCGCCAGGCTTCCCAGCTCGCGAAGGGAGAGCGCGGAGGATACCTGCGGTCGCTCCTCCGACGGCCGCCATGGCCGGACGGGAGGATGGGCAGCTGCCTCCGGCGGCGTCTGGGCCGCCCAAGCCAGCAGCGGCTGTCACACAGCCCCGGACGGGGGCAGGGCAAGAGCACCCCGGAACGCATATGACGGGGGGAGGACAAGGAGTTGCTGGGACAGCTCCGGAGCCGGGGGCTTTGATTCTCCTTTTCAGAAAAATATATATAAGTTCAACTTTTAAGTTCCCATCCAAATTCAAACATGTATGACATGTACAAAAATAACAACTCCAGCCCAAGTATTCAAAATTTGAACTTGCTATCTTGGACCACCTTTTTCTGTTGTTATCTTGCTTATATTTTAATGGAGAATCGAAATATTCGAATACGTTTTAGATGGACGTCCTTGGGTAAAACGGGGCGCCGCTAAAACATATTATCCCTTTTATCAGGCTTTCCACGATGCGACGTGTACATGACACACATAAACGCACAAAGAAAGAAAGAAAGAAATGAGTAGTTCTCAATGGTCAACACTTGGAGGCTCGATCAGTTTTATAAAATACAGTTGGTGTGACTTGCTCTGTTTAACACTGCTGTGCTGCCCTTGTGGTAGCGGATCTCTCAATTTTATATATGCTCTAGCATATCCATTTTCTGTCATCGATACAAGCAGCCATTTGTGCAAACAGCTGGAGCCGGATTTGAGAAATTCAGCAATAGTAGGGATATAACCAAAATCGCAGCTTCTTATTCTTATGCAGTTCTGCCATGTATATGGATGGATATAAAGTGATGTCGTAAACAAAGTTGAGGGTCGATCGCCGGCCTGACACCAGACAAGGAGCACACAACGGCTCAAGTTTGTCGCCCCACGGTCCACAGAACACTTCATGGAAAACGAGGGAAAACCGAACTGGCCCGACTGCTTAATTAATTAATTATTAGGTGCAAGCACCTATCCTTCCATGAGTGTAGTACTACATCTACATGGCTACGCGCCTGCTCTCTTTCTGCTCGCCGAACAGAACAATCTATTTTCTGACGAGCAGTCGAAATACAAGGATCCATTTTCTGACGTTTCGAATCATCCATTTTTCTCACACATGTTCAGCGTTGCATTACATTACATTACATCGCTGTTTAATTATATCCATGCTGACTGGTACTGCAGTTATAGGTTTTTTTTTTAGAAAAGGTACTGCAGTTATAGATGGAGCATAAACAATTCTGGTGCGGCACTATTCTATCCCAACGCACGTATGATGCTCACAGTGCCATAAACTAAACTAATCCAGACACGGAGCAAAGGTAGTCTACAGAGCATATCCAGTATAAATAGGCCAAACCAGCCCACCATACCCACCCAACAGCAGCAGCAGAGCAGAGCTGAGCAGAGCAATCTTCTTCTTTGTCGTCGTCGTCGGTCTCTCATCAATGGCCAAGATCCAGCCCCTCCCTGCGGCCACCTCGCCGTCTTCCTCCGATGATCACCGCCAGGGACAGCGGGCCAGGCAGGCGTACACGGTGTGGATGAAATCGCTGGTCTTCAACGGCAACGGCTGCGCGGTGTACGGCCCCGACGGAGCCGTCGCCTTCCGGCTCGACAACTACGGCTGCAGGGGCGGCCGCGAGGTCTTCCTCATGGACCGCGCCGGCAACGCCCTCGTCAGGATCAGACGCAAGGGATTTGGTGCGTTCAAGAGGTGGCAGGTCTGCCGGTGCGAGGAGGAGGAGGCCACACCGTGGTTCAGTGTGCGCCGGACCGACAAGAGCGGGGCCGCCGTGGCGATGCACGGCGGCGCGGGGACGTGCTACAGGATCGACAGTTGCTCCGGCGCGCGCAAGCCCGAGTACAAAGCCCGCCGCGTGGATGGCTCGGTCGTGGCGGAGGTGGCGCGGAAGCAGACGGCGGCCGGGGTGGTGCTGGGGGAGGACGTGCTGACGCTGACGGTGGCGCCGGAGATGGATCACCTGCTCGCCCTGGGTTTGGTCGTCGTGCGCGGCCTCATGAACCGCTCCATATGATGCATGAACGACAATTCTCTTCTTCTGGTTTAGTTCTGTAGCTAGGAACGTCGTAGATGATGAGCCTAGGCTGTAGGTGGTTCATGTGACCATTTTTTTCTGACGAACAATTTAGGCAGAAGTTTTTGCCCAAATCGAGGACGTGGGGACTCTTTTTGGTGTGTGATTATTTTGTTCCCCTTTCTCAAGGGTTTTTCAGGACCATAGTTTCAACACGATGAAACAAGGTTATCCAGTGATGATTGTCTACATATTTGGATGTGTTTGATTTCCAGAGTGTGTATTGTGGTTACAATTTTGGTCCTCATCTCACAAACAATATAAATATAAATGTCTTAACTTTGTACGTACTAATTTCAGTATAAAATTGTATTAAACTTAAAACGCTTATTTTGAGAAGGAATGAGCACAACTTATTTCACAATTTAATGTAGGACAATAGCAAAAAAAAATGCTAAACAATGATAAGCACACAAACACAATTATCACAAATCAATCACGGTGACAAACGGAGCCAAATTGGCAAAGTGACACAATTCAACTCATAGGAGATCTAGTTTAAAGACGAGCAAAATAATCATATATTTTCAACTAGATTTTTTTTAATCTTATTTTATGCTCAATCTATAAAGAAATATTAGAGCGTTTAGATCGTAAACAAAACAGCGGGAGTACTAGACTTAGAGCATCTCCAGCCGTTGGCCCCCCAGGGGCCGATTTTAGCGTCGCCTGGGGCGAAGCCGGCGCTAAAATCAGCCTGGGGGTGCTCGGCTTCCCAGTCGCCACCCCACGGACGCCCCCAACTGTTGCTTTCGGCCCATTTAAGGTCATAAAACCGACCCAAAACTGGCCCAAAGTTCGATGTTCATTTGAAAATATATTATAAAACTAAGGGGGAAAAAACTACGTCGACTACGTCGTCGTCCGCCGCCGCCATCCTGTCGTCCGCCGCCGCATTCTACATGGCGAGGAACTTGTAGAAATTGGTGTAGTCGCCGCCGTCGTCGCCGTCGCAGTTGCTGCCGTCGTCGCCGTCGCCGTTGCTGTCGTCGTCGTCCTGCGCGCCGCGGCCGCCATCCCTTCTGCAGCCCTGCCCTGTGTCGCCGAAACGGTGCAGGTCGGGGTTGGAGGGCCCTGGCGCCTCGCCATCGCTGTCATCGTCGAGGACGATCAGGCTAGCGAGCTCCTCCTTGCGGCGGGCACGGTGGCGAGTCTCGATCTCCTCGAGGGCCCGGCGCTGCCGCTCCATCTCCTCACGGATGTAGTCGTCGAGCGCCCACTTCTTGGCTGCCTCGTCGGTGGCGGCCATGTCGAGGTGCTCGTGCTTCACCACCGCCATGCCAGGCTTCGTCCTCGGCCTGACAAGGCGGAGGTGGCAGCGGGGAGGTGAGGGCTCGTGGCGGCGACCTTCGTTGATGGTGATGCCCCCGGCGCTGCGACCACTGCGCCGGAGTGGGGTCGAGCCGGGCTCGGCCTTCACGGCGACGGAAGGCGTGCATGTTGTGCCGTAGGAGTGGGAGGAGTGAGACGACGAGGAGGATGGCGTCTCCATGCGTTGTGGCATCCACGACGAGCCGTGCCGGCGGGAGATGAAGGTCGGCTTCGTCAGGTACTCGAGGCGCGGCACATTGCTGGCCCCGATGTGCTCGAGGACGACCTTGAGCATCCGCCCGGGGATGCCCCATCAAAGGCGGCAGCCCTCACTGTTGTTGCGGCCGCGCGCAGGGCTGTCGTTGGTGGAGGCGAGCTGCTCCTCGCGACGGCCCTCGAAGTATGCCGTCTAGAGGTTCGTGGTGTCCGGGGCGTACCTCGGCTGCCGGCGCACTTCCTCGGAAAGGGAGGACCGGGTCCGGGCGATCTCGGCGCGCCGCTCGGCTCCGGTGGGCACCGGCGGCACGGGGACGCCGCCGGCGCTGAGCCTCCAGGTGCCCGGCGCCCGCATGTCGGGCGGCGTCGGGTACTCCGACTCGTACAAGAGGCGGGTCTCGTCCTCATGGAGGTGCCGGCGGTCGAAACCATTGTGGGCCACGCCAGCGCCTGGGTAGCGCTTCAACATCGGGGGAAAGGAAGGGAAGAGGAGATCGTCGCGGGAAGAGAGAAGGGCGTCGACGGCGGGGGTTTGGGGGGCAGGCGATGGTGTGACAGGGCACCGATGAGGGGTCGGCTTTTATAGGGGCGATGGGGCGCGTGGAGAGGGGAGGTGTGGACGCGCGTCTCCCCGTACTGACGGCACCGCCCGTGAACCAGCCGCATCAATGGAAGGCTGACCGGCGGCAACGCGGTAGCCTTGCATTGATTCCCCGCGGGAGACCGATGCGATGAGGACGCCGACGCCGCGCGGTCGCTGACTCGGCGGGCCCACCCCTTTTCGCCCCAAAAACGTTTCGCCCGGCACGCCAAGGCACCCCCTAGCGTGCCGGGCTCGGGCTGGGTACGCAGGCGCAAAATTCGGCCCGAACCGACGAAAAATGGGCTCCTAGACCAATTTTCGCCCGCCAGCGATAAAAAATGCCCTTGGGGCCTCTTGGGGAGGAGGGCGGGACGGCTGGAGATGCTCTTAATACTCTCTCCTGTCCTTTTTACTCCGCGTATTAGATTTTGGTCAAGTCAAACTTTGCAAAGTTTGACCAAATTTGTATTAAAAACATATCAATATCTACAATGTCAAATATATATACTATGAAACTACATTTCATGAAGAATCTAACAACATTGATTTGACATTGTGAATGATAATATATTTTTTATAAGTTTGGTCAAAGTAAAGATACTTTCACTTTGACCTAAACTTATATGCAGACTAAAAAAGACTGAAGGGAGTACATCAAAACGTTGCCCTCTGGAAATGCTACTCGGATAATATATGCTTGGTTGTCCCCTCACACACCCAAAAGTGCATGCATTTTTCTCTTTTGAGATCAAAAAGTGCTAGCTTGCATAAAAACCTTCTTGAAACTCCGATGTTAGCATATGAAACTCCAATAAGACTTGATGGTCCCACACAGAATAAACCGGGAGGCATGAGAAATGTTTCTAGAGTAGTGAGGAATTAGTCGTCGGCCTCTTGGAGTCGGAGGCTGACACACACCACAAAAACGTTAGCCAGTCACCACCCAGTGGCAGGCTCAGCAAGCAGCTGTCGCAGTGAAAATGGCTCACACCTCGCACGAAGAAGAAAGTTCAGTTGGGCACACTACAACTTCAACGCGAAGAAGAAAAAAAGTGTGTACAGCGGGCGGAAGGCCAATGCGTACATACTGGGCGAGACGGCGACGGCAATGGGTGTCGGTCGGGTTGAAAAGAGCAGGCGAGCAGTCTCTCTCCCTCCCAAAAGCTTGGAATAATTCACCGGCTGACATGTCACAAGTGGTCGCCAATATGAATCTGAGCCTATGATAATAACAGGGGAAAAACAAGAAATTGAGCCCACGGCGATGCCTGGCCACATGATATCTCGCTCGCGCGCACATGTCCACGCAATTCGCGACAGCGCACTCGTCTGTCAGTTGACCGGAAATGCAACGCCACGTCTAGTTCGACCTTCTCAAACCATCCATGCATCACAGCATCAGGCCCGTCCGTTTCATCAAGATTTTTGTTGATATTTCCAACACGTACACACACACAGACCTGTTCTATTCTGCATCATCTACTCTCATTTTGTAGAAGCTCGCATTTTCCACCGCAAACCTGAAACCTGCATCCAAAATTTGCTATGTTTCTCTTTATAAAATGGTTGCACGCATCATCTTGATGCAGAGGCCGGGCGATCTTTTTCTTTTAAAAAGAAAAAAGAAAGGCTTGCTCAGCTCGCATTCTTTCACATTCCATTCATTGAATTTCAACCAGCAAAACTAACTCACCATGGATAATCCTTAAACGTATGAGCAGCCAGACGGATCAATCAACAGCAGCAGCAGCAAGGAATCATGAACTTCAAGCCTCAAGCATGGCTCACAGATCAAAATATGGTCTCATGCCATCAGTTGGTCCGTCCCTGACAGAAAACACGGACAACTAATCAGCCACCCAAAAGCTTACAATATACAGCTTGTGTGTCTAACAAAGCCAATTATATTCACAGAAAGGACCAGACTCTCCACAGATCACCATCTCCTGATGCCTCGCGAGCAGTAGAAAACACAAATTGTGCAGCTAGCGGTCTCGCTAAGTAAACCGCTTATGCGCCTGGATACTTGGTCACTGATGCCATAATCCACTACCTCGGTCTCCAGTTCGTCTAATTCATCGGGCGCTGGCAACCTGAGAACAACATTGACTGCACAGAACATGAAGAAGAATGCTGCCAAACTTACAGTATCATCTACTCTAAGAAACAACACATAGCTTAAATGTAGCAACAGCGACTAGTCAGAAAAAACACATGTTATGGTGGCCTGATGGGGAACTCCGTCATAAACAATGTAGGAATGTCTTTGCGTTAGAACCTGAAGTGGACGTCTCAGGTTCATGAGAACTCCCACATAGTTCCTCAACCGAGCATACCGAAGGAGAGTCCCGCTTCGGTAAAAGCCCCCTCACAATACGTTGAATTTCCCGAAAAAAATCATGTGCGCTCAACAGGAATCAAAGTCACAACCAAGAGACTGATGCTAGAGAGGGTTACCAACCGATCTAGTGGCTGCGTACGACTTAACTTCAGCGCTAAGTCTAAAAGCATCTTCAACATGCGTGCTAAAAACGATACAGTAAAAAAAGACGTTTTAGTGCGCGTAACGAAACCGAACGCTTCAGCGGCAGTCCAAAAATCACGCGCGCGGCATAAGTGCTTTCACGCGCAGAGCGAGACCGCATCACGCGTTGCTTATTTGGTGCACCCGCTTCGCGCGTGGAACCACTCGAGCGCTCGCGTCTCGTCTCCCACCTCCCTCCACCCCAGCGCCCGTGCCGCCGCCGACCCGACGGCGTTTCCCGCGGCTCTGCAGCTTCCTCCCCCTTCCTCTAGTCACCGCAGGCCCTTGCGCGCGTCATTCCTCCGGCGAAAAGCGCTCGGCCACCCACCGGCGCCCGGCGCCCGCAAGGTGTTCGACAGAACGCCAACAAGGTATATATTGCTCAAACTACACATTTTTTACATTAATTTGATGCTTGTTATTCGTAGTTTTTATAGACTAGTTTAAATTCAATATTATAGATGGATTCATCATATAATTCTTCCGAAGAAGAAATTGATATGGAAGAGGAAGAGGACCTCGCAATCATCCTAGCTATGCACATCAATAAAAAACCGAAGCACGGTGGTTTAGTTATGGGTAGGCAGAAAATTTGGAGGAACAAGATCGATGCCGACAACAGATTCACTAGACATTATTTTGTGGAGAATCCCACATATCTCGAGTCGTACTTCCGGCGCCGTTTTAGGATGAGCACCGGCTTGTTTAGCCGCATCGTAGAGAAACTAGCGAGCCATGGTCGGTTTTTTTAGCAAAGGAGGAACGCCGCCAGAGAACTTGGCATACACTAGTAGAAACCAGATCTTTTGTCCGTATCATTAGTTCCGGTTGGGTTTTGAACCGGCACTAATGTGCCCATTAGTCCCGGTTCGTGACGGCCATCATTAGTGCCGGTTTGTTCCGGATCTTTAGTTCCGGTTCGTGCCACGAACCGGCACTAAAGGTGTGGTGGCAAGCTGACGTCAGCCTGGGGCCCGTCGGGAACCTTTAGTCCCGGCTGGTGGCTACCTATAGTCGTGGTTGGAGCCACCAATCGAGACTAAATGTCTCCCTATATTGAAACCCTTCGGCGCCAACCTGAGCAGAGTCCTCTCTGTTCTTCCCCTTTCCTCTCATCTCTGTTCTTCCTCTTTTCCTCGAGATCATCCTCCATTTTTGCCAAAATTTGTCAAGATTTGGAGGCATCCCATCCATCCGAGTGTTCACAAAGGTTAACAACTTTGTCCTTTCATCTCTCATTGCTAGATTAGCTCCTGCAATGCTCTATAAGTATAGTAATTTGTGGGTTTTAGTTTGTATGTGATAGTTTATTTGATTTATGCAATTTGAGCTCAAATTAACTTCTTACTTTGCATTTATTGGTGTGGTTTACTTAGTGCCTTCCCGTCCCCGTCCTAACCACCGTTGATCGCCGGCACCGTCCCGTCGTCGGCACCGTCCCGTCGCCGACACCACCTTGGTGAGCCTCTTGTTCTTATCATTTTTATATAAAAAAATTCATGTTTGTAAGATTTAGTTAGTTACTTGTATAGTTTTCTTACCTATATGGTTGTTTGTTATACATAGTGGCATGGTTTTGAAATCCGTCCCCGTCGGCCCTCATCCGGTTTATGATGCAGATGTGGTATATATATACTCTTTTTTATAACTCTTTGTTGCATTTCGTGTTTATGACAATTATGCCAATCAAGTTGACATAGATATTTTTATCTAGGAGGTATGTGAACCGGAGATTCCAACCGACATAGATATTCTTGTCAAGAAGTTAAATTTAGTTGAAAAAGAAAACGAGCATTTGAAGGAAAAAATGAAAAGAGTTGAAGAAGAGAAGATGAAACTGGAGTTGTATATTGCCGATGTCGTCGATGATCACAAGATCAAGATGGGTGCAATGTGCTTGAAGATTAGAAAATTTAAAAGATATGCCATTGATAGTGAGGCTTGGTATCACTATGCTGTTGGATCAATTGTTACCTTAGTTGCGATGTTGATCGCATTTGTTGTTACATTTAAATGCTTTAGCTAGAGAGTTTGTATGTTGTTTTATGAGAATAAGTGTGTATGAACTTTATGTATGAACTTTTATTAATTTGGTCTTTTTGGTGTTGTGTAATGAAGATGAGCCGGCAACGAATGTACGACGACTGATGTTCTCCCCAGTTCATTAATGGCGTGCATACTTTTCTGGTTGGCTAAGGCAAACAAGAAGCCGGATGGTTTTATGTATTGTCCATGTGCTGGATATAAGAATGATCAAAATTACTCTAACTCAAGAACCATTCACGCCCACCTGTTTGAGTCCGGTTTCATGTCCGATTATAACTGTTGGACTAAGCACGGAGAAAGAGGGGTCCTAATGGAAGAGAATGAAGAAGAAGAGGTGACGACAGCTATCCTGGCCATGGGTTCCATGAATACGATGGTACAACAATGGGGGAAGAAGCTGAGCCGACAATGCGGGAAGGAGCTGAAGAAGAGGCATCAGATGAGCCCGTTGATGATCTTGGTCGGGCCATTGCCGATGCAAAGAGAAACTGCGCAAGTGAAAAGGAGAAGCTGAAGTTACAGCGCATGTTAGAGGATCACAAAAAAGGAGTGTACCCAAATTGCGAAGATGACAATAAAAAGCTGGGTACCACACTAGAATTGCTGCAATGGAAGGCAGAGAATGGTGTATCTGACAAGGCATTTCAAAAGTTGCTGATAATGTTAAAGAAGAAGCTACCAAAGGACAACGAATTGCCAGAGAGTACGTACGAAGCAAAGAAGGTTGTCTGCCCTCTGGGATTAGAGGCCGAGAAGATACATGCATGCCCTAATGACTGCATCCTCTACCACAGTAAATACGAGGATTTGAATGCATGCCCGGTATGCTATGCATTGCGCTATAAGATCGGCCACGATGACCCTGGTGATGTTGAGGGCGAACGCCCCAGGAAGAAGATTCCTGCCAAGGTGATGTGTTATGCTCCTATAATACCACGGTTGAAACGTTTGTTCCAAAACAAAGAGCATACCAAGTTGATGCGATGGCACAACGAAGACCGTAAGAAAGACGGGAAGTTGAAAGTGTCTACTGACGGGTCGCAGTGGAGAAAAATTGAGAGAAAGTGGAAGGACTTTGCAAAGGATGCAAGGAACGTATGGTTTGGTTTAAGTGCAGATGGCATTAATCCTTTTGGGGGGCAGAACAACAATCATAGCACATGGCCTGCGACTCTATGTATCTATAACCTTCCTCCTTGGTTGTGCATGAAGCGGAAGTTCATTATGATGCCAGTGCTCATACAAGGCCCCAAGAAACCCGGTAACAACATTGATGTGTACCTAAGGCCATTGGTTGAAGAACTTTTACAGCCGTGGAATGGAAAAGGTGTACGTGCGTGGGATGCAAAAGATCAGGAAGAATTTGACCTACATGCGTGCTGTTTGTAACCATCAATGATTGGCCTGCTCTCAGTAACCTTTCAGGACAGACAAACAAGGGATACCACACATGCACGCATTGTTTAGATGATACTGACATTATATATTTGGATAAATGTAAGAAGAATGTGTATCTGGGGCATCGTCGATTTCTTCAGAGCAGGCACCCCGTAAGAAAGAAAGGCAAGCATTTCAAAGGTGAGGCAGATCACCGGAAGAAGCCTCGCCACCGTACGGGTGATGACATACTTGATATGCTCAAGGATTTAAAAGTAATCTCTGGCAAGGGTCCTGGTGCACAATCTGTTCCAAATGAAGCTAACAAACGAGCACCCATGTGGAAGAATAAATCTACATTTTGGGATCTGCCGTATTGGAAAGACCTCGAGGTCCACTCTGCAATCGATGTGATGCACGTGACGAAGAATCTTTGCGTTAACTTGATAGGCTTCTTGGGCGTGTATGGGAAGACAAAAGATCAACTGGAGGCACGGGAGGACCAGCAACGTATGCACGGAAAAGACGGCATGGATCCAAAGCAGTTTTAGGGTCATGCCAGCTACGCTCTTACCAAAGAAGAGAAGGAATTCTTCTTCGAATGCCTGCTCAGTATGAAGGTCCCGTTTGGCTTCTCGTCGAATATAAAAGGAATGATACATATGGCAGAGAAAAAGTTCTAGAACCTAAAGTCTCATGACTGCCATGTGATTATGATGCAACTACTTCCGGTTGCATTGATGGGGCTTCTATCGGAAAACGTTCGATTAGCCATTGTGAAGCTATGTGCATTCTTGAATGCAATCTCTCAGAAGGTAATCAATCCAGAAATCCTACCAAGGTTAGAGAATGATTTGGTGCAACGTCTTGTCAGTTTTGAGTTGGTGTTCCCACCATCCTTCTTCAATATCATGACGCATATCCTAGTTCACCTAGTCAAGGAGATTGCCATTCCGGGTCCTGTATTTCTACACAATATGTTCCCCTTTGAGAGGTTCATGGGAGTCTTAAAGAAATGTGTTCATAATCGTGCTAGGCCATAAGGAAGCATCTCCAAGGGCCATGAAACAAAGGAGGTCATTGAGTTTTGTGTTGACTTTATTCCTGACATTAAGCCGATAGGTGTTCCTGAATCGCGGCATGAGGGCAGACTGGGTGGAAAAGGCATGCTAGAAAAGAATTCACTAATATGCAGGGACGGGCATTCTTTAGCGCAAGCACACTACACAGTTCTACAAAGTTCCACCTTGGTGGCTCCATATATCGAGCAACACAAGAATATTCTATGCTCCAAACACCCGGAGAAGTCTGACGACTGGATTACACATGAAAAAATGGTGACTTTCGCCGGTTGGTTGCAGACACATCTCATGCATGACGACACTGTTAAAGATGACATGTACTTGCTGTCCAAGTTACCATCTTCGACTATATTGACTTTCAAAGGGTACGAGATAAATGGGAATACATTTTAAATGGTCATCCAAGATAAAAAGAGCGCCAACCAAAATAGTGGTGTCCACTTTGATGCAGCAAACAACAATGGGCCAAAGGACACATACTATGGTTACATAGAGGAGATATGAGAACTTGACTATGGACTTGATTTGGAGGTCCCTTTGTTTTGGCGCAAATGGGTCAACCTGAAAGGAGGCAGGGTAAAGGAAGACCCGCAGTACAGAATGACAACAGTGGATCTTAACAATCTTGGGTACACAAACAAACCATTAGTCCTAGCCAATGATGTGGCGCAAGTTTTCTATGTGAAGGACATGTCTACCAAGTCCAGAAAAAGAAAAGATAAGGAAGCAAATACATCATGCGATGAGCCAAAATGCCACATAGTTCTTTTAGGAAAAAGAAACATCGTGGGAGTGGAGGACAAGACAGACATGTCAGAAGATTATGAAAAGTTTCATGAAATTTCTCCTTTCACTGTGAATGTTGGCCCGAGCATCAAGTTAAACAATGAAGATTGTCCATGGTTACGACGCAAAGGGACACGCAAAGAAAAATTTTTACACCCAAAGATCCCATTCTGGGATGTGACCGGCTTCTCTAGTTAGTTTCTGAACTTATATATCTAGAAAGTCCCACTTTGGACAAACCGAAGGGAATCTTTGTAATAGTAGTGTACTTATGTGTTTTGTGCGTTCAATATGCACCATTCGAAGGGAGGCCATCAATTTTCAACCATTTCTGACTTCATTTGCTAGTCTTCATGCATTTACTGATTTTTTAGCTAAACGACCCTGAAATTGATAAGCACTACAAATGAACTCTGAAAATGTTGAAAGTTGGCATGGTATCTTCATTTCAGCCACATAGCATGTGCTAAAAAGTTGAGAGGGTTACGGCAAAAACTAGATGCACTTCATGTACAAAATGGACAATCTCTTTCGAAGTATCAGGGTTTCACACGAAAACTTGCCTGTTACAAAGGCATTTCATTTTTTAAACTTATTTCAACTCCAGACTTTTTGTGTGTTCAATATGCACCATTTGAAGGAAGGTCATAAATTTTCAACCCTTTTTGACTTCATTTGCTATTTTTCATGCATTTATTGATTTTTTTAGCTAAATGACCTTGAAATTGATAAGCACTACAAATGAACTCTGAAAAGGTTGAAAGTTGGCATGGTATCATCATTTCACCCACATAGCATGTGCTAAAAAGTTGAGATGGTTACGACAAAAACTGGATGCACTTCGTGTACAAAATGGACAATCTCTTTCGAAGTATCGGGGTTTCAGAGGAAAACTCGCCTATTACAAAGGCATTTCTTTTTTTTAACTTATTTCAACTCTAGACTTTTTTTGCGTTCAGTATGCACCATTCGAAGGGAGGTCATCAATTTTCAACCCTTTCTGACTTCATTTGCTATTTTTCATGCATTTACTGATTTTTTTAGCTAAATGACCCTGAAATTGATAAGCAGTACAAATGAACTCTGAAAAGGTTGAAAGTTAGCATGGTATCATCATTTCACCCACAGAGCATGTGCTAAAAAGTTGAGAGGGTTACGGCAAAAACTGGATGCACTTCGTGTACAAAATAGACAATCTCTTTCGAAGTATGAGGGTTTCAAGCGAAAACTCGTCTGTTAGAAAGACATTTCATTTTTTAAATAACCTAAGACTTACAAAATTGGATATAATGATAAAACATGCTAATATTAAACAGTGGAAAAACGAATCACTAGAAAACCTATTCACAAACTAGTGATTCACACAAATTTCAAATAATTCAAATTTAAACTATTCGAATTTGAAAACTACTGCCACTAACATAAAGTTTATAATTTTTTGACCTAACGCAAAAATATTCACTCATTAACTCTCAATAAAGCACAAAAAAACTCAGAAACAAAAGAAAAAAAAGCAAAAAACAAAAAAATAAAAAATAGGCTGCCTACTAGACCGCCACGGCCTCCATACGACTAGAAACCCAACCTGGGCTAGGATGAAGGCCCGCAAGGCCCAGTAGGCCCAACAGGGCCGCACAGGTTCAATAGACCCACATAGGCCTGCTTAGAAAGGAGCTCGAGGGAGCAGCCGCAGCGGGACTTATAAACCAGTGCGGCTGCCCCTTGCTTGGCGAGGTGGGACTAAAGTTTCCTTGCGTCGCGCCTGCGCGAGCACCACCTTTAGTCGCGGTTGGTGGCTCCAACCGCGACTAAATACCCTCCTTTAGTCGTGGTTGGAGCCACCAACCGCGACTAAATGTCCTCCTATATAAGTAGAAGTTGAATTTTTTTTCATTTTCTCGCTGCTTCTTCGTCTCTTCGACCACTGAACACAGTTCGCCGCCGCGCGCTCCCGACGCATCGCTTGCTCCAACGCCGTCGCCGCCCCTAACACGCCGTCCCCTCCTCAAGCTCGTGCGTCGTTGTCGTCGCCGTCGTTGTCGTAGTCGCCGACGCCAACGACTCGCCTCGCCTCGCCGGCCGTTGCCCCGCTGTGAGCCTCTACCGCCATGGATTTTTTAGATGAATTTTAATTTTAGATGAATTTTGATGTTAATTTTAGATGTTGTTTTTAGATGTTAATTAGATGTATAGAAATATATAATGTTATTTTTAGATGAATTTTGATGTTAATTTTAGATGAATTTTGATGTTAATTTTAGATGTTGTTTTAAGATGTTAATTAGATGTATAGAAATATATAATATTATTTTTAGATGTTAATTTTAGATATATGAATGTTAATTAGATGAATTTTGAATTTTTAGATGTTAATTAGATGTATAAAAATGTTAGATGAATTTTAGATATATGAATGTTAATTACATGAATTTTGAATTTTTTTTATATAATGTTTTTTTATATAATTAGTGTAGTTATAACCTAAGAATTTTATTAGGAATATTATTAGGGTAGTTATAACCTAGGAATTTTTTCTCATAAGAATTTTTTTCTCTGAGTCAACGATGTCTGGCCCCCATTCTCGTCGTCGATTCATTCGCGACGACGTCCTGCTTCAAAGGGGTAACGTTCGGGACTAGGCCCCGCCGGGCTGGCATTGGAAGGTGCTACCTTCAGGAGCGCGCAGCTTGGTG
The DNA here is from genome assembly GCA_022496015.1 of Hordeum marinum. Classification (NCBI taxonomy): domain Eukaryota; kingdom Viridiplantae; phylum Streptophyta; class Magnoliopsida; order Poales; family Poaceae; genus Hordeum; species Hordeum marinum. The sequence continues at coordinate 496,854,830 of CM039674.1, read as the reverse complement.
AGGAACCCAAGTCCTGTCATCGACCCGGAGCTTCTTTGGTGGCGTTCGCGTGGGCCACTTTCGGTGCGGAGGCTATTGGGGAACGTTGCATGGGAAACAAAAAATTTCCTACGCATACGCAAGATCTATCCATGGTGATGAGCATCTACGAGAGGGAGAGTGGATCTACATACCCTTGTAGATCGCTAAGCGGGAAGCGTTAAGAAACACAGTTGATGTAGTCGAACGTCTTCACGATCCAATCACGATCCGTCTCGCAATCTCATCACGAGCCGTCCCGCGATCCCATCGTGGTCCTTCCGATCTAGTGCCGAACGGACGACACCTCCGCGTTCAGCACACGTGCAGCTCGATGATGATCTTCGCCTTCTTAATCCAGCAAGAGGGAGCGAAGAGGTAGAAGAGTTCTCCGGCAGCGTGATGGTGTTGCGGCGATGGTGGTGAAGCTATTCCAGCAAGGCTTCGCCTACGTACCGCTGAAACCAATCTAGAGGAGAAACTACGATCTAGAAGAGAGGCAGCACGTGGCTATTTTTTGGGTCTCAAAACCCTCAAAACCTCTAGTATATATAGGAGGAGGGAGAGAGGAGCCTTGGCGCACAAGGAGCCAGCAATTGGCCCTGCGCAAGGAGGAGAGGAGGAGTCCTCCTCCAATCCTAGTAGGATGAGGACTCCTCCTTCCCACTTGGAAACTCTTTCCACCTTGTGTTTTTTCCTTCCCAAACACCTCCAGCCGCATGGGCCCTTAGAGGAGGCTTCGTCCAAACCACCAGGGGCTGGTTTATCTCCTCCCACATCCCATGTAGCCTCTTGGGTCGAGACACCCCTCCCGATGGTCCCCGGTACCCTCCCGGCACTCCTGGTACACTACCGATGAGCCCGAAACTTTTTCAGCGACCAAAACAGGACTTCCTATATATCAATCTTTACCTACGGACCATTCCGGAGATCCTCGTGATGTCCGGGATCTCATCCGGGACTCCGAACAACCTTCGGCCACCACCATACATAACTCTATACTACCGAAACGTCATCGAACCTTAAGTGTGCAGACCCTGCGGGTTCGAAAACTATGTAGACATGACCGAGACACCTCTACGTTCAATAACCAATAGGAGGACCTAGATGTCCATATTGGTTCCTACATATTCTATGAAGATCTTTATCGGTCGAACCTCTATGTCAAGGATTCAGTTAATCCCGTATGATGTTCCCTTTGTTCTTTGGTATGTTACTTGCCCGAGATTCGATCGTCGGCATCTCCATACCTAGTTCAATCTCGTTACCTGACAAGTCTCTTTACTCGTTCTGTAATACAAGATCCCGTGGCTAACACTTACTCACATTGCTTGCAAGGCTTATTGTGATGTTGTATTACCGAGTGGGTGCTGAGATACCTCTCCGTCACACGGAGCAACAAATCCCAGTCTTGATCCATGCCAACTCAACAGACACCTTCGAAGATACCTATAGAGCACCTTTATAGTCACCCAGTTATGTTGCGATGTTTGATACACACAAGGCACTCCTCCGGTGTGAGTGAGTTGCATGATCTCATGGTCATAGGAACAGATACTTGACATGCAGAAAACAGTTGCAATAAACTGACACGATCATATGCTACGTTCATAGTTTGGGTCTTGTCCATCAGATCATTATCCTAATGATGTGATCCCGTTATCAAATGATATCTCATGTCCATGACTAGGAAACCATAGCCATCTTTGATCAACGAGCTAGTATATTAGATGCATACTAGGGACATGGTGTTGTCTATGTATCCACACATGTATCTGAGTTTCCGAACAATACAATTATAGCATGGATAATAAACGATTATCATGAACAAGGAAATATGATAATAACCAATTTATTATTGCCTCTAGGGCATATTTCCAATAGAGGCAGTCGGCCCCACCGGAGGTGGTACGTCGTCGTGTGAGGGAGGAGGACGAGCACGTCCGTCGGTACATGGATGTGTTGGACGTCAGGTTCTCCAATACCTGACACGTTCTTCAGGGATCTCACCCGAGCTATGATCATATCATAGTTCCTTCTCTTTGGGTGTCCACCGCTTGCCGCGCGAGGCGTCAACTGGATCTGTAGTAGTGATATTATATAATCAATAATATTCGAGATGTATTAGTAATAATATTCGAGGTGTATTCGAGATTATATTCGATAATATTCGAGATTATATTCGATGATGCATATTATGTACTATGATTCACTTTTCCTTATTGATTGCATGCATTCTAATTTGAATACTAATTTTTTTTATCTTTCTTTTGGGTTAGTTAAATAAAAGCTATGGACAATATCGGCAGAGAAGGAGAAGAGGATCTGTTCAACATCATACGCTCCACGAGCCCAGAGCATGAACATGAAGATGATGACGTCTCGCAATATCTGAACAATTCCGGTGAGGGTTGTATGTTTGATGACGAAAGAATAGATGAATTCGACAACGATGTTGACGAAGAAAATGTTCTTCAAATAACAAAGACTAGCGAGGTATATTTATTATATAAGCCATCCGGTGATCATTACATGTCTTAATTGAGTTGTATATGTATTAACAAATCGATCTTTCTTCTTTTAGACCTCCGGATCGAGCAAATCTTCTACAAGCGATAGGGTAGTTCGAGGCCCGGCAAAAAAGTTGGACCCTGACGTAAAGTTCAACATCGATTCCATCAATACATCAAATGGCGAACCGCTTGAACCTAAGAAAAATGCGACCAGGTTGAAGAATTAATGTGGATTTATTGTTAGGGACCAAATCCCAATCTCCACATAAGAATGGAAAAAGGCAGCAAAGGGAGATCGATAAGGAGTTACTTTTGTCGATGAAAGAGCAAAAGATGTGCTTTGGACCGAGCTGATGTCACATTTCACACTACCAGATAACTTGACAGATGCAGATCTGAAGAAAGTCAGAAACTATGCTCTTAAAAAGATGGCGATCACATTCAACACCTTCAAGAAAAATGCATGAGCTGCGTACGTCAAAGCAAACAAGACGACTCCAAAATTCGAGGGAGCACTGGTGAAGGCAAAAGATCACTGGGATGATTTCGTGAAGTTCAAGGAATCGGAACTAGCTAAGGAACGGCCGAGAAAGAACAAGATTAATGCTACGAAAAAGTAGTGGCACCATACTCTCAGGCCAGGTGGCTACCAGACGGCCCTGCCTAAGTGGGATCAATCCGAAAAAGATATGATTAGTGCATGGGTCACTCCAATTATAGTGACCTGGCCCCCGAGGTGCAAGACATGGTTGTATGCGCATGGGGGGAAGTTGGACCCAAAGATGGGGGCTATTATGGTGAAGGTAAGTCTTAAAAAAGTGACAGATGAAATTCTGATGAAAATAGAAGAAGCTCAAACGAGGGTGTTCACGCCCAACAGAGAGGACAACGAGCTTACGCGCACCCTGAAGAATCCTGAACACCCGGGAAGAACATGAGGGAAAGGCGTTGTTCCATGGTTTGAGGGGTTTGCTGGTTGGAACGACGACTACAGAAGCCGTGCGAGAAAGATGATGCAGGGGGAGCGGAAGAAGGAGGAAGCACTCCGCCTTGAAGGCCTAGAATCAAAGCACCTGGAGTTGGAATCCAAAGTCAGGCGGCAGCAGGAGCAGATTGACTCACTCAGCCAGGAAAGGGCGTCTCAGCGGTAGCATGAGTAGATCGATCCAGCATTGGATACCACTGTCCCATCTATGCCGAGAAGCGGTGTGGGTACCGCCCCGACTGATATCGATGATGATGCACTGCTAGCTAGCTACCCTGTGGATGATATCAAAGACAGGACTAACTGTGAGCTACACATGAAAGTGAAGAACTTATCCATGAAGGTGGCGGACGGCTATGCTTTCGCAAATACCCTAGAAGCAACCTTCCATTGCAATCCCATTCCAGCTGACTATGCTCGTGTCGGGGTTGATGAAGTGATGTCAGCATATCACGAGCTACAACTTGACATTCCCATTCCTGGAGGTGACAAGGAGAGAACACTGGGAGAGGCCATATATCGTATCATTCTATGGAAAAAGGATTGCATTGTCTTTCCAAGGCCACCGACTCCTACTCCTCCAAGTCTGCCACCGCATCAGTCGACTCCTCCTCCTCGTCCAAGTCCGGCACCACGTCGGCCGACTCCTCCTGCAAGTTCGGCACGACGTCAGCCAACTCCTCCTCCTCCTCCAAGTCCGGCACTGCGTTAGCCGACTCCTCCTCCAAATCTGGCACGGCGTCAGCGTGCTCCATCGACTCAGCGTGCTCTGTCGCCTAAGCAACAACGGAAGAGAGAGGCCGCAGCTACGATGACTAGAGGTACAACGGGCAAGAAATTCATATATGGTCCAAGCCTCAAGCCTCTTCCAAAGTTGCCTTACCACCTGACCGAGGAGGAACTCGAGAGCGCAGTGGATGCCAAAGTGAAGGCCCATTTTGGACCGAAACCGCCCCAGCCGCCAAAGGAGAAATTACCTGAGCATGTCTCACAACAATTCATTGATATGGCTTGACCGGCTGTCAATCAGAAGGACAACGACCATGTGTGGTCTATCAAGAAGTCATATCTTGCAGGACAAAAGGAGTCGAGCTCGAGTTCGAGCCAAGGAGTTGGCAAAAAAAGGGGAAACTATCCCTTAGCTGGGAGAATAGGCGGTGCAAACGATCCCCCAGCTCATTGTACAAACACCTGTGAGTACCGCCGGTCGGGCAGAAGTAACTGAAGAACATATTAGGATGGCTAAAGAGGCCGGTGTCAGTGTTGAACAACTCCTAGGCCTTGAGGAAATCTTCGGGCTCAAAGAGTCAGAAGTAAAATATCAATATGACTGCGACAAACCTCTGGTCAAGCCTGAAGATGTCAAGCTTCTACCAACGAGAATGTACGATTTGAATACGTGGTACATGGAAATAACAGCAAATACCAATGAAGAGTCCCTCATGGTGAGAGTCAAAGGGAGGCATTACTTCAATAAAAAAGATATGTGGATTCATTATGCAGAGTTGTTTCAGTTATTCAATCAAGACTCACTCGACAAATCTTTAGTCAGTTGCTATTGTCTGTAAGTCATTTCTTTCTATAATTTAAGTCTCTAGCTAGCCGTGTTCTCGTTCATTACCTGTAATTGTCCTCACTATATCCGTTTCCGTGGTATTATGCAGAATGAAGATGTATGAAATGAAACAAGCTGGACACTATGGCATTGGGTTCATTGACCCAAATACGATTAATCAAAAGACATGGGAAACTACATATTCGAGAAAAGACACAGAGAAAGCCATGCTAAATTTTTTGAAGCATCTAAACACCCAACGAGAAATAATACATCCTTACAACTTCGGGTGAGTGTTACTATATATATATATATCTTGTACTACACATTCTATTTTTTGCTTACTAGATATTAATAAGTGTTGTTGATGAGTTACGCAGTTACCATTGGATCTTGTTAATCATTGAAGTTGACAAAGGGAAAGTTGAAGTACTCGACTCGCTATTAAAGGATTCATTCGAATACGCAATCGTTAGGGACTGCTTGACAGGTAATTTCAATCAGTATCGCACTATGTCGGCCTCTTTAATTACTTCATTTCTTGATATCAATTAGTTAATAATTCATTTATTCATTTTCTTTTTCCGGCGTGCAGGGCTTGGTCCAATTTTATCAAACAGGTCCCAGGCGACTAGGTACAACAACTGAAATGAGTGCGACCTAAGGTAATTAAGTACTACTAGCTAGCTAGCTACGTTCATGCATCACTTTAATTCTAGTTTTAATACTATTATCAAGCTTGATTAATTATTAACTGATTGAATTTTATTCTCGGAAAGTGCATGGTGCAGGAGCAGGTAACTAGTTTATACGTATACTACGTTTGCGAGAACATTCGCATGATCACGTCTGAAAGGAGCAGAAACGAAAGAAATCTTTAGGTATATTTGCTAGAACACTATCCATAATTTTTATCATGATTTAGCTAATATATATACACAACTAATATATCCATCTTGATCTTTATCTTGTAGTTGAAAGAAATGCGGGGCTAGCTCATACCAGAGGCTCGGATACGAGCAATTCAAGAGGAATTAGCTGGATTTCTCGTCGACCAGGTCATAGAACCCAAAGGAAAATAGCATTACAAGAACAAGCAGTACTAATGCCTGCATATATGTTAATTGTATGTGTGTAATATATATATAGGGAAAATACTTCCTACTACCGGGTGTAGTTATTCACATGTCTCATATACTACCATGTGGTAGTATATATACTAATTTCTTATTTTAAGTATAATCATATACTATATATAAGATACTCCAAGGTGTGTTACATGAAAAAAATATAGTTGATTCATAGTTTTTATTATATAATGAAATACGTAAATATTTGTACGTAAAAATAAGAATGCTAAAAATATGGTACATACTACCTAAAAAATAGTGGATATACTACCTAAATATTTTTATATAGTACATACTACGCGTACATACTCTCCGATACACTAGATACTACTTAAAACATACCAAACAAAAGGGGGAGTAACTACACCCGGTCGTACGAATCATTTGTCCTATATATATGTATGTGAATGGTCGTGTATATATATATATATATATATAGGACATATACCCGACCCGAATATTGATAGAAATTCCAAATATTGATAACGTATTATCAATTATATGGGCAGGGAGGACCCCTTGTAAAAAAAAGTCGAATATTTAAGAAATTTAAATTAAATGAAACAATGTCGAATATTTAAGCAATTTAAATTAAATGAATAAGCAATGTTGAATATTTAAGCAGCCTTGGCATGTATGTACGCATACACTGACACAAGGATTCCTAAGGAGGAGCTTGGCATGTATGTACGCATACACTGACACACAAGGATTCCTAAGGAGGAGTTACCTATCTGAAGGCATGAAGAAGTGCATCGCCGGCAAGCAAAGAAGAAAAGAAGAGCCAGCAAATTATTCATGGAGAAACATTGCCCACGTGAACAAAGCAAAGACTTGATAGATTCCTGAAGATTGAAGTTTGTCGGGGCACTATCTCTCTTATCCATAGCCTAGAGGGACACGCATGCATCCCTACTACAAATAAAATAAAAAGGTGCATTCTCCCGGAAGACATCCAGAGAGCTCCCCTCTCGCTTATAAAAGGAGACATTTGCTGCGAGGAGGACACAACACCAGACGGAGGAGAACCAGCCACCGATAGAGCAACGAGTTGCAACCCAGCTAGCAAGCTCATTGCTCAGTAGTAGTAGTAGTAGTAGTAGTAGTAGTAGTCCTGCCATAAGAGCCACAATATCCAGAGCATTGTAAGGCTCAAGAAGGTAGTTAGAAGGTAATTTCCTTTAGCTTGTGTAATCCCTTCGGGGCCTCCCGAAAGGGAAAGCCATATGTAAATTATGTTGTTGAAATGATGTAGTTTCTTGGTTTCACTTGGTATTTTTATTTATGAATTTATGGGACGAGTTCTTATGCTAAGGATCCTATAGGAGAAACCTCTGCGTGTGTAGTTCTTTGTGTAGCCCAGAGTGGCGTTTGAATGAGAACCTTGTGGCCGTAGAGAAGTGTTTCCTTCAGGTGGAACTGCCTGGGAAGACGATAGGAATTTACCCCGTAAATTTGCAATTAAAACTACTAAGTGAACTTAACTAGCTACATCTGATACAACATAATGAAAAATATGGTGAGTACTGAGTAGGATTTTTACATCACTGCGCACACCGTTTGGACGTATTGTTGGCCTCGCCAGCCCCTAAATAGATCCTGCATTAAGATATAATCTGCTTAGTGACAACAGAATGAGAATATAATAGCAAAGAATTAAATATTGCCGAGAATAGTACAATACTATTCCAAATAGTGTATTGAATAGTCAAGCGCTTTTGTGAATAGTGCCCTACCTAGTGAATAGTAAATACTATTCAAGATAAAAGCATATGTCTACCATTTTCACCTAATCACATATTAACCTAAATAAAGTATTAATTAGTATATTTCCCCATATTGTTGCTATATTGTTGGTATCATGTCCAGCATATAATCATTGAAAGATTAAAATATTTAAACTTAGAAGTTAGCGTAGGTAAAGTAATAAATACTAAAGAAAATCTAAATATAAGGTGTAGAGTAAACCCATCTGAAGAGCATATCTGGCATACATCTCATAGCCAGTTAAATACAGTCGTCAATTTGATATATAACTTTTACATATCTTGGGGAAAAAGACAAGATATTTTAGACCAAAAATTTGAAAATCTATTTAAAGAATACCAGAAACTTGCTGATAAGTATTCAGGGTTGAATACTAAAATTGATCTAGCTTTACATAAGCTAGAAGAAGCAAAAGCAAGACAGAATACAGTGTGCAAAAATAACGATTATATTAAAGAAGAAGTGTTATCAATAGGCCATTACCTAAGTAAAGGTAAAGAACCACTCCCACGCACTGAAACAAGACAAGATATACTTGAAATAAAAAAGTTGGTGCAAGAGGTTAAAACTTTGATTATCTCATAATTATATGACTGAATATACTCAAGCACTAAACGAAGTAGCCAAATACCTGTCACCTCCTGTCGGATTCTCTAATCACGACTCACCAAAAGAAGACTCCAAAATTATAATAAGACAAAATAACATTATCCTCCAGCTGCTAATTCAGATTTTAAATGAACTCAATAGCGTTCAAAACAACAAAGAAATTGTGCTTTCATCATCCGGAATAGTTGACTCTGCTAGAAATATTAATTCAGAAAAATGGATGTATCTAAAGGCTTCCTTAGAAGAGACAAAACCCTCCAATTAGTAAGGCAAGATTCAAGACCTCTAGCCATGAAGCATAGACTAGCATGCAAAGCTGATGACATTGATAGCATTGAAGAAGTTATAGATATACAAAGAGATCTAGAAAGATACCAGAAAGATACCCTAAGAAAAATAAAGCCGCAACAAGTATATCACATGGGTATGTTTGAGAGTAAGAGTGTTCTATATGGAATATCCAGGGAAGTGGAGTTAAGTGTGTTAACACATCCGGTAGATTTAAGAATTGTAAGCAAAAATATTGAAAATGAGCTAAAATATTGTGGTTATAAATACATTCATCAAGGTATGTATATCATAGGAGTAAAAGGTATGACAAGGAAGAAATTAGGTGCAAAGGTTTTAATAACCCTATTAGACAGAAGATGGGAATCAATAGAAAAAGCAGCAATAGGATTTTTGGAAGGAGACATGAATGAAAATAGATTAATAACCTATATAGCTCCAGACCTAATGATGCCTGTAAAAGAATTTATTGAAAAAATGAGTTTTGGTTTTCAAACTAAAGGTTATGAAGATTTTAAAGGAACAAACTTGCTAGTAAGCATAGAATTTATAGGAAGGCTTACTAATAGAAGTAGCTCCAGATATAGAGTAAATGTGAATGACGTAATTAATAGTATGCAACCTAAAGGTATAAAATTTATGAATCCTCTTAAAATTGGCTCTGAAGAAAGAGCAGGCGAAGAATGGAAAATAGGTGAATTAATAGAGAAGAAAGAATTAAGGCAACCAGAAAGCTACATAAGCTATCAAAATTGTGAAGGAAGTAGCAGTATTCGATTTATGAATTATAAAGCTGCATCATTAGAAGACTCTGAATCTTTTATGTCAGAATCAGAAATTAATGATGATAAAAATAAAGGTGTATCTGAATGCATTGGAAACGGCTAATTTAGATGATGAAATAAATCATTGGGAAAAGAAGCTAAAGCACATTGAATGGGAATATAGTCATTCTATGACAAATGATTGGCCTAAAATAAGGGAAAGAGAACTGTTTATTATTAGAGAAATTGCAAGGTTAAAGAAATTAAAAAATGATAAAAAGTTTGCCACTAGTAGTTCAACCATAGAAGATAAAATTATAGCATCTGCAGAAAGAAAGGTAGTTGCTATTATTAATAAAAATGCTATCATTAATAATAATAATAAAGATAAGAATATTGTTCAAAAAGAAGAAGTTATTAGTGAAGAAGAGCAATGGGATATTAATAATAAGTTATTACTAGAAAGTTATGAGGAGGAGGAGGAGAAATTAATGTGGTTAGAAGATGAAAGATATGATGATTCAGAACAAAATAGTGATTTTTATAACTCACTAGATGACGTGGATCTTCATAATTTAGATAATGTAATGGAAGCTATGGAAGTAGAAAGTAGTAATAAAAGAAGAAAGGGATATGGAGAGTCCTCAGTAAAAAGAGAAGGAGAAAGAGAGAGACCTACTAGATCAGCTGGACAATGGCCTCCAGAAAAAGATGATTATCAACCTACGTATATCCCAGGACAATATAGATATATGGGTACTAAAAGAAGAGATTTTGAAAAACCAGTGCAATTTCAAAATTATAAAAATGATGGCGCTATATTAAACTTAGCCGCTCATGACCCAATAGATTGGCCAAATATAATCAGCATATGGAAAGGTTTAATAGTTCAAAAATATATACAAAACCAGTATAATATAGGCACTAAGGTAGAAGATATGTTAACATATCTTGAAACATTTTTAGGAGAATCTGTAAAAGTTTTATGGGAACAGTGGGTAGAATCATACCCTAGTCAATATGAAGAATTAAAAAGGGCAAGAAGTAATCCTAATAACTTTGCGAATGTTATCTCAAATATGATCATAGCAGAAGATCCAGAATTAGGACACACCTCATTACAAAATGAAAGACTAAGAGAGATTGAAAAGCTAACATTAACAAGCTGGAAAGGAATAAAATAATTTTCCCAGCATTACCTATATAATGCTACTACCGCAAAACAACATTTTAATGTAGGTGTAGTAGAAAGATACTTTAATAAGTTGCCAGATCCTTTAGGGTCAATAATATTTGAAGAATATAAAAAAGAAGCAACAGGAAATGTGGTAAATATATCTCAGGCCGTAACATTTGTTTTCAAACAATTAAGAAAGGTATGTACTAGTATTCAAGCCCAAAGATCTATGAAGAAATCAGATTATAATTTCTGCAATAATATAGTCCAAATACCACTAACATATGGAGAAGAAAGGCGTAGGAAAAACAAATATTATAAACCACAAAGGAGAGATAATAGAAATTTTAGAACAAAGAAAAGATATTTCTTAAGAAGGTCAGACAATAGAGCCCCATTCTTGCATAAAAGAAATGTAAGAAGATATAATCCTAAGAAAACCTATGATAAAACATGCAGGTGTTTCATATGCAACTCTCCTGATCATCTAAGTAGAACTTGCCCCAATAAAGACCAGAAAAGGTACTCCAGTAAATATGAAGAACAAGAGAGAGTTTTAATTATAGATAGTGTTAATGAGAATTTATTAGTATGTGATGATGAAATAAAAGATGATGAGTCAATATATTCAATCATAGAGACATATGAGGTAGAAAATGAGACTCCAGAATATGAATCAAGTGAAGATGAAATAGACCTAATATATGATTTAGCCGGTTTAAAAATTGAAATGATGAACCAGGTGGATTGTGAACATGATTGGATTAGAGGAAAAGGTGATTATAATATAAAATGTGCTTTTTGTATATATTATCCAAGCCAAGATAATAGGTTCACATGTAGCTTGTGCTTAAAACAAGCCTGTACCTCATGTCTAAAAGCCAATAATCAAAAGTGGAGACAGGAAATAGAACTAGAACCAGAAGAACGAATACTATCCAGCAGGGTTAGAAATTTAGAAAATAGAATAAATAAGCTAGAAGCAGAGCTAGAAAAACTTAAAGATGAGTTAGAAAATAGTAAAGAGAAAAATAATAATGTTGCAAAAAACATGGAAATGAAAGAGCAAATGGTAACGGTAAGAGATAAAAAAGGTGACAAATTAATACAATTGAAAGATGCAATTACTAGTTTGGAAACAAATATATTGTTCGATTACCATTCAAAGAAGAGTTAGGGATAAGGATCCCAGTTAGGGTTGTTCTGAAGCCAAATATTTCATATAAAATACTGGCACTATTAGATATTGGTTGCACTAAGAACATCATCCATAATAATATTTTATGAGATGTCCTGAAATAGTTGAAACTATAGATGATAATATGGCTGAAGTATCTACTGATATGTCAGGAATAAAGAAAATCCATAACCAGTTGGCATATAATATTGAAGCTTACATAAATGGCACAAAATATATAATAGATGAAATTACAATAAGAGATTTGTGAGTAATTCATGATGACATGATAATAGGGTTAAGATTTTTACAACAATCTTTACAAACCACAATCATACATGAAGAAGGGGTAACATTTATCCCTTATCAAGATAATGTTCCATACATATATGAAGTACAAAAACAAAGGAAGTCCTTGCAATATGTTGAAATATCTAATGATGAGTATAGCACAAGTCCAGATCCGCTTGAATTTTGTAAAGACGAAGAACTTAGTGAGACCATAGAAGAATATCATATAGAAAATACATGTACAGAATGCATTGGGTTACAATCATTTTCGCCAAACTGGTATAGAGATATAAAGTCCAAAAAAGATATAGATAAGATTGTGCAAAGGCTAGAAAGCATACAAATTATAGGGGAAATAGCAATGAAACATTGGGAAAAGAACTCTATAGTTTGCAAAATTAATATCATAAATCCGGATTATATAATTAAATCAGGACCAATAGAAGCTACCCCAAAGGATATCGAAGAATTCAAAATGCATATTGAAGAGTTATTAAAATTAAAAGCTATAATAGAAAGCAGAAGTCCTCATCGATCTGCTGCTTTTATAGTTAGAAATCATGCTGAAGAAGTTAGAGGTAAATCTAGAATGGTGATTAATTTTAAGAGGCTTAATGATAATACGGTTGACGATGCATACAATATACCCAATAAGTAGGAATGGATTAACAGAATACAAGGAAGTAAATATTTCTCTAAATTCGACTTAAAGGCAGGATTTTGGCAAGTAAAAATGGCTGAAGAATCTATTCCCTGGACAGCATTTACTTGTCTACAAGGCCATTATGAATGGCTAGTAATGCCATTAGGTCTAAAAAATGCCCCTGCACTATTTCAAAGAAAAATGCAAAATATATTTAATGAGAATCAAGCATTTATATTGGTATACGTAGATGATTTGTTAGTATTCTCGAAATCATACAAAGAGCATATAGCCCATCTTGAAGTATTCTTTCGAAAAGTAGAACAAAATGGGCTCATATTATCCAAAAAGAAGATGGAAATTTGCAAAGAAAAAATAAATTTCCTTGGTCATGAAATAGTGGAAGGAAAGATTTATTTACAAGATCATATTGCAAAGAAAATATTAGAGTTTCCTGATAATATGAGTGACAAAAAGGTTTTACAACAGTTCTTAGGAATTGTAAATTATGCACAAAATTATATAGATAACTTAGCAAAGCTAGCAGGACCTTTATATGCTAAATTAAGAAAAAATGGTCAAAAATATTTCAATTCTGAAGATATAAAATTAGTAAAAGCCATCAAGGAAAAGGTCAGGAATTTAAAACCCCTAGAAGTGCCTCTAGAAGACAATTATTTTATAATTGAAACATATGCATCTAAGGTAGGATGGGGTGCTATATTAAAACAAAAACCTAATAAATACTCTCCAAAAGCAGATGAAAAAATATGTAGATATGCTTCAGGAAGTTATAAGTTAAAGACAGTAAATAATATTGATAGAGAAATTGTTGCAGTTGTAAATGCAATAAATGCATTTAGGCTATATCTAGGATTCAATGAATTTACAGTGTGAACAGACTATGAAGCCATATGTCGATATTACAATAAAATTAATAGTAAGAAAAGCTCAACCAGAAGATGGGTCTTATTTGAAGACACCATAGCTGGGAATGGATATAAAGTTATTTTTGAGCATATTAAGGGAAAGGATAATACCTTGCCTAATATATTTTCTCGTGCATCAAATTTACAGATATGATGAGGAAAGGATTATTCCACACCAAGGAGGAATATATCTTCTTTGGAGAAGAAAATAGGCTGAAAGTATTTCAGCCAAATACATTCAATTTTAAGCCAATGGTTCATATCAAGCTTGATGAAGTTCAACGCTGCATATTTGATAATTTCTGGTTCCAATATACCACCAAAAGAGAGGAAAAGGGATATGTGCTTTCAATTCTGAATAGCTTGGCAGAATATTTCAATGAACTAAACAAAAAATTGCCAAAGCCAGGAAAGACTGAAATACCAAAAGGAGAAATACTATATATTATATTTGACGGAAATAAGCCTGGCATATATCTGGAATGGGAAAACATTATGATTCAAAAATTAGATGCAAAAAGAGAAGGAAAAGATTTAACATTCAAAAGATATGATAATATAGATGATGCCTTATCTTGGGCAAGAAAGGTATTCAGACCAGATTATTATATTGACCCAAAAGCTAAAGACTATATCCAAATGAGAAGAGGCATACCTGCTTCACCAACTCCAACAAAGGGGGAAGCATCAAGTTCTAAGAATATAAAGAAGGAAGAATCTCCAAAATATCAAACATATCAAGAATGCCTTCTAAAGGGACTTGACCCTTTAGACAGTGAATACATAGATCAAGAATTGGATAAAAGATTTGAAGAATTTTGAAAAATAATAAAGAAGGACTTAAAAGAAGAAATATTAAAAGAATTAAGGCGTGAAATGGATGAAAAATTTGAAGACATAAAGAACGAATGTGATCAAAAATATGATTTCAATCTGCTAAATGATGAGGATAATATGGACATAGCAGGACACGGGCAACATCCTGAATGAAGCCCAAACTGCATATATTGATATTGCTATCAATTATTCGGGCGCGGAGGACATATACCCGACCCGAATATTGATAGAAATTCCAAATATTGATAAAATTGTGTCAGTGTATGCGTACATACATGCCAAAGCTGCTTAAATATTCAACATTGCTTATTCATTTAATTTAAACTACTTAAATATTCGAGAGGGTCTTCCCTGCCCATATAATTGATAATACCTTATCAGATTGGTTCTACGAGAAATTCTATTTATATTTATATATATGCGCATGCACAACGTGTGTATAGTATGTAGTAGCGTAATATATGTTTAAAATGGAAATTAATTAAATGAAAAATGCAAAATTAAAAAGAAAATTAAACCATAATTAATTCATAAACCCCTAAAGAATTAAAAGGAAAAATAAAAACAAAATTAAAAACTAAATACTTTTAGTCCTGGTTACCAACCGGGACTAAAGGTCTCCTAGCCCACGGCACTGGCGGATGCCACGTGGTGGGCCTTTGGTGCCGGGCCGTGTTGAACCGGGACTAAAGGGGGTAGGCTTTAGTCCCCACCCGTTAGTGCCGGTTCGAGAACCGGCACTAAAGGCCCTTATGACTCGTGACTATATGCCGGTTGTGCACTAGTGATAGCGCCTTTCAAAAGGTGACAACCGCTTTGCGTATGTTGACATACGGTATTCCGGCTGATCTAGTTGATGACCACTTGGCCATGGGTGAGAGTCAAGCCATCATGTGTGTCAAGCACTTTGTAGTTGGAATTGTGTAAGTGTTTGTCCTAGAGTATCTGAGAACTCCCAATGTTGAAGACGTCGCAAGACTTTTGGAGATGAACAAAGCTTGCGGGTTCCCAGGTATGCTTGGCTCTATAGATTGCATGCATTGGAGTTGGAAGAACTGTCCTAAGGCATGGCATAGACAATTCCACGACGCGAAAAAGGGTTCCACTCTAATGCTTGAAGCGGTGGCCGATCAAGAGACTTGGATATGGCGTACTTTTTTTTGTCATGCCAGGATCATTGACTGACATCAACATGGTTAAATCGGTCACCACTAATCAATAAGATTGCAAAAGGATGATCTGCCACCGATACAGTTCGTAGCAAATGTCCATACATACAACTATGGTTACTATCTTGCGGATGGCATCTACGCAAGGTGACAAACATTTGTGAAGTCGTTGAAAAAACCGCAAGGTAAGAAAAAATCTTGATTTCCACAATGCTCAGGCGGCGGCTAGGAAAGATGTGAAGAGAGCATTTGGGATGTTGCAAGCCCAATTTGCTATTGTGAGAGGACCGACTAGATTTTAGGATCAAAAGATCCTTTGGTACATCATGCATGCTTGTGTGATCATGCATAACATGATCATCGAGAATGAACGTGGCCAAGATTTAGACTACTCTCAGTACGAGCTCTTGGGACATCCCGTACGAGTGTGGTGTAGTGCTGCGAGGTTGGCCCAATTTATTGCTTCGTATAATGCTATTCGGCGGCCCGAGGAGTGATGAGAATGGAATGGACGACAGAACGCATGATGATGTTCTATTGTTAAACTATGTTTAATGTTATATGTTTAATGTTGTATTGTTAAACTATTTGTTGTATTGCCAAAAAATTATTTGTTTGAGTTGTAATAATAAAATTCAACTATTTATTGTTGATTGTTTGATTTGTTGGTTTATTTTTGAAGTTTATATGTTGTTTGTGTAGGACGCGTGCCGTGTATTTGCAGCATCTGCTGAACGCCGCGCGCGCTAAAATATGATGCGGCTGCTGGACCTGGCGCTTGCTGGCACGCTAAAAAATGTTATCCGCACGCTGCAAATCCATTTTTTGGGCGCCGGCCGAAGCGCGCTTGTTGGAGATGCTCTAAAGTAATAACTATGGCAACAGGTCCCTTTTTACCTTTTCAATATTTCTAGAAAAAAATGTGAACAAAATTTATTGGAAATGAGAACGATGTTTCGAAATCGTAAAGAAACTTTGAATGTTCTTTTTTAAAATGTGAGCAATATTTTTCAATAATGTGAACAAATTTCGAAATTTGAACACTGTTTTAAAAAGTGAATTCAAAATACACACTGAACATTCACTGAACATTTGCTAAAATATAAGGTGAACATTTTTCAAATGCATGTTGAACAAAATTTATGTACATGATGAACATTTTTTATACACAGTGAACATTTTTACGTTGAACTTTTTTTAAACATGATTTTGTTCTTGCAAAATGGAACAAATTGGTATTTCAAACTTTTATTCAAACTTGGAATTCTGAACTTTTTTGAAACATCAACAGTATTTGGAAATTTAAAAACAGGTGGAAAATACTGAATATTTTTTTTTTTATTTTATGGAAAACAAAAAGGAAACGTAACAAGGTAAAAAAAGGAATATATAAGAAAAAACCCAAAAAAATGGGGTCATTTCATGCATGTCCAAAAATACCATCTTCAACGAAGGGTGTTCAGGTAGGCCAGAATGACGAAGTTGTTTGAGTTTTTGACAATTCTTGCATTTAGTGGATTTTCTCGGTGAAAAATGGACGAGAGAGGGCAGGGTGTCATGGAACTTGCATACGGTGTTGAAATTCGTTCAAATCAAGCATCGATGCCTACCATGGGTGTTCCTACCTTCTGGCAAAAGTTTTGGTCATTTCAAGAAAGTCTGAAACTAGATAATGGTCAATGGAGGGTATCTAGGTAGGCTGCAAAGCTCTATCTGAGAGCACGTTGTTTCTCGATATCCTTTAAATGGTCGCAATTTTTCATGTTCTTGTATGAATAATTTATGGCACCATGCCAAAATTGTTTTGGTTTCTGATAATTTTTGCATTTTCTGAAGTTTTCTCGGTTAAAGAATACAAATAAATGGTCACACGTGCCGCACCTTGCATACGATGTCGAAAACCGTTCCAACCACGTAAAGAAAATTCACAGTTACATTTGTCACATAAGAAATAAAAAGAAAGCAAGTGTTTAATTTTGTTCAAAAAACTGTTCAAAATGTTAGTCCTTAAGTTTGCACGCTCCTCATGTCACTTTAAAATTGTTCAATATGTTGTTTGAAAAAATGTTCTTACATTTTAAACTGACATATCTCATTAAAATTTTCAAAACGTTCATGCTTTTTAATAAATGTTGTTCTAAATTTTCAAAAAATGTTGATGCTTTTTCTAAAAAAAATTAATGTGTTGTTCAAAAAATCATTGGATTTTCAAATACTATTCATATTTTAAGTAAATTATACAGAATTTTCAATAAATGTTCGAGAAACTTGAAAAGGTGTATATCTGCTGATTTACATGTAGAGTCCACATGTATTGCCGCCGACAGCATTGAGGTTGTGAAGGCCATTGAAACGGCAACTTCAGGTCTCTATGCTACCATTCTTCGAGATATTAATCATCACCGTGAAGATTTTCGAGCACTCAAAGGTCATTCACGAGAAGAGGGAAAGCGATGGGAAAGTTCATTCCCTCGCGAAGGCGACTTCTTCCCTTCCTTTTGGGCATCATGTGTGGCTTTCTGTTTTCTCCAATTTAATTTTTATCTCTATGAACATTGAGATTTAATAAAGGTTTACAGATTCTTAAGAAAAAGCATGCTGGTAGAGGATTGAGAAATAAATCTCTTATATTTATACTCCTTAATCGCTCATAGTAATTAGCCTAGCCTTATTAACTGTCCACGCCCATGCACCGGCTACTGCGTGTGCATGAATATTTAGTCAGGGAGGGGCGAGCGCTAGAATAGCTAACCGGCAATTACTGTAGCTGGCTAACAAGGCCTATAACTTTTCGTGCCAATACACTCAGATAGGTAGGGTTCTTATACTCACAGGTTTCAGATATTTAGCCGTCATCAAATGGGCTGGCCCAGGGGGGGGGGGGGGTGCCTCCCTAAACGTACGTTGTGTACATTTGATCGGAGGACGTATTTAATTACAAGGACCATTCTACTCTTTGTTATGAAAGAATATAGACAAATCTTTTCCGTTGATGTGTTTAAGGGGTTGTGCTGAAGCAGAAGTGGCCGAAGGATCTTTCACTTATGAGCGTCCAATGTTCCCAAACTATATGGTTGTTGTATTTGTATGACAAAACTATGTAATCAGGCCAATTATTTTCAGTTCCAGGCCAATTGTAGTATTTGTAGAAGACGAACCAATCAAACTATCACGACTACTCCCTCCGTTCCTAGATATAAGACATTCTAGAGATTTCATTATAAACTACATACGGATGTATATAGACATATTTTAGATGTAGATTCATTTATTTTACTATGTAAGTAGGTCTATAGTGAAATGTCTAAAAGGTCTAATATTTAGGAACGGAGGGAGTACCATTCTAGGCTCACTTTTTGATGTGGATATGAATAAGCTGATCTTACAACATGTAATGTAAATGATCATGAACCTAACTCACACTTAGTGGGGTCTGCCCCGCCGGAGACCCTCTTTGCTTGTACTATTCAGGATAATATTCAAAGGCTCATCTTGTGTTTTGTCAGGCAAGGTTAAATTTCACAACCAACTAGTTTGGCTTGAAGAAACTGTGTAACAAATTAACTAAACTGTGTAAAAATTGCATTGGCTCGACGCTTTATTTTGAGTAATAAAATCCACCTTTTTCGAACCAAAAAATTGCCTGACTTTGTTTCTTCCAAATTACATGCTAAACTGTAATGCAGGACACAAGGACTTCACCATGTTAGGTGTCTAGTGTAAACAAATTAGATGGTTGTATTGTAGCTAGCTAAGCCTATGTTGGCACCATCACTGTCTTTTGAAACAATCACGAGCCTTGGTGCAATACACAGGGAAACCTCTCTGCTTGGAAATGACATGACTATTGCATGGAGAACTTAAAATACTTCATTGAGCAATAGGCTTCGCTTAGATGATACTACACATATACGTTTGCACTCAAGAAATAGGAAACACAACACACCTCAGTGTTGACGAAGCTCACCTCAACTCAATGCAGGTTGACTCTGGTATATCACTAGTCACAAAGAGGGTAATACACAGTTCAATACCTTGCCCATTATGTAAAAAAGAGTATATCATGCAAAAACATACAGAAGGCCAAAAATGTTGTGTGAAAACAACATGCAAAAGTTGTCATAAATTCTAGTACAAGGAAAAGGATTACTCGGGAAGGCCGTGTTGTGAATCTGTGCAGATTTTGAACTTTGGCATTCAGTTTTAGCTTTGGCATTGGAAGGTTAGTTTTGAAATTACTTCAGATATGATCTTTATATCTGAGCATAATAAGTGTGCTCTGTTTGACTAAGCACTTGCGGCCAGATAAAACAAAACATTGTAGGCATGAACGGCTGCCTTCAAAATTATCCGATGGCAACTTCTGTCCAGCTACATTGGATAGTTGTTCATGCCTTAAAGAACTTGGATAAGAACTACCTACACCCTGCTCAGTTTACATACGGAGGGAACTTTTTGAGACAATTCGATAGCAGTGACATTGAGAAGTGAAGTATAGTACAAAATTTTGGTGGCAAAGCTTGAACCTATTGGGCTGCTGATATATCACAAATCACAGAACAAGACATCACAAAATCAAGAACACTTTTCGTAGCC
This sequence comes from Hordeum marinum, assembly GCA_022496015.1. Classification (NCBI taxonomy): domain Eukaryota; kingdom Viridiplantae; phylum Streptophyta; class Magnoliopsida; order Poales; family Poaceae; genus Hordeum; species Hordeum marinum. Next base: position 496,834,382 of record CM039674.1, on the reverse strand, counting down.
CTCGGCTATTCCACGATTACCTTTGCAAAAGAGTACAATAAAAGATTAAAAAAAAGATATTTTTTTGGAGGAACCAAATATTTTCCCTTGTTTTCTAACTTGGTGATAGCCTTGCTGACTCCCCCCTCTCCACCACCCGTACATGCCCAACAGCGCCACCAGTGCGAGCACGCGAGTCATACATCTCCCTGCTTGTCCTCCTTGTCTCCGGTCATACGTAAGTTTGTCAGCCTAAACTGCTTAAGCCCCTCCCATTCTGCGAGCGCTATATCTCGCTTTATGTGAGTGTTTGTTCTGTCTCACCGAAGGGAATGCACCTGCTTTGTAGCTAATGGGTCGTCCCGTTAGTGTACGTTTAAAAGAAAGAAGAGAAAAATGGGAGAAACGGGATTAGATCCTTGATCTGCTAGCTCATGGGCAATTTCTCACACAAAAAAATGCTAGCTCATGGGCATCATTGTTGGTCACTATACCAGCTTTAGCTTTGTCTAACATAAAAGCACGCGACTGAGGTGAGGGTAAAAGAGCCAGTTTTGCATTGGTTTTTCCGGGGTTTTGTTTTTGTTTTGTCCTTGTTGTTTCATTGGTTTATATTTGTTCTATCTTTGTTTTCATTTTTTTGTCTGTTTTCTTTATGTTTCTCTGAGTTTTTCTTTTTTATTTTGTTTTCTTTTCTTCTCCATTTTTTTCTTTTAGGTTTCTTTTGGTTTGTCTTTGTTTCTTTTTTTCGGTTTTCCTTCCTTTTGGGTTTTTATTTGTTTTTCTTGGTTTCCATTCTACATTTTCTGTATATGTAACATTATTCTATACATATTTAACATTATTTAAATACTTGATTAATATATTTAAATTAATTTTCCAATTTATTAAAAACTAGTCATCTACCCGTGCAGGTACCTGCACGACCTAGTTATTATATGAATACGTAGTTCTTAAGATATCATACAAATGAACAAAAGCTAAATTATTCAAACAATGGTAACGAATAATAACCACATGCATTAAAAACTTCATTATAGGGAAGACTTCATCGGTATTCCCACTTATGTTGTGCAAATTGCCATCATTGATTTGAATGAAGCCCTCATATGATAGTCGCAAGATAAACCTCTTTATTAATTTTATCCAACCTACTAAGAGATGGAGAGAATATGAATTAATTCAATCCATATGGGAAGATACACATCTTCCCGACTTATTTGATAGACATTAGCATACATTACACTTCTCAACAAAAGTGGCGACAAAGATACACTACACACACACACCGCTCAACAAAATTTGAAGCGTGGGAGACATATACTGCAAGGTTTGTTTCGTTTTTTCAAACATGATGCTTTTGAAACAAAATCTAGTGACAACTGTTCAAGTGGGCATGTGTTGGATTTAGTGCTGGATTCCATTATTTAAGCTTAGATTACAGTATGCCAGGTCTATATATGTGTACCAAAACTATAGTGCTACTCATATCATTTCCATTGTCTATATTTCTTACTGTGTAACAAAGTGCTTCTAACTTGGCATACAAAAACTCATAGACTTAATTGAGAATATATCTATCTAGCATCATATGAAAAGGTAGAGTATCTTTTAGTCCCTTAAAGCTTATTTTTACCTCTAAAAGTTTAAAATGTAATGGATGCCGTTGTGAACTCCCTTCCTTCCTAAATATAAGACTTTTTTTAAGATTCCAATATGAACTACATATGAAGCAAAACAAATGCATGTAAACTAAAAAATACTTCAATATACATCTGTATCTGGTCTATATTGAAATCTCTAAAAGGTCTTATATTTAAAAATGGAGGGAGTATTTCTATTTGAAATAATCAAGTGTCTACCTTACCAATCCCTAGCACAAAAAGCAATGATATTCTTATTTGCAATATGCATAATTTCTTGTGCATAACAATTTATGCATATTTTCCTACTTGTCGTATAATTCACACAACTAAATATATGACGCCATTAGGGAGAGAATTTTGTATGTTCGCGCCTGGTTCATTTTATTTTGCCAGGTATTCTTTTACTGCAATGTTGTTTTATTATTATATTTTAAATCATGTGTAGATTAAAGTTTCTTTTAGCTGACTCTGAAAGACGATTTACTTACGCATAGTTTAAATTTTCTTTTAGCTGACTCGGACGCTTTACTTGTATACGTACCATTTTTATATGTCTAAGTGGATGCAAGTTGGCTTTTTTGGGCGATACATTGGTATATGATTTGTTTTGTAGCTTGGGACATGAAAAAAAAATACTTGTACGATGGCAATCTTTATAGATGTGGGTAACGAGGACTCTTTTTGTGGTGAGGGTGGGAACTCATTTTCTTATGTGATTTTTTCTTAATCCGTTATGTGATGTTTCTTCTAAAGGGTAGGACTCCTATTTTACACAGGTGAGTTTAACCCCATACAAGGAAAGTCTGTTTCTGCTCCCGAGCTCAAATGCACATGCCTGAGAAGAAAATTCATAAAAAATTCAAAATAAATCAGAAAACTATGATTTTTTTTGTGAGAGACATTGACAAAATTCCTAGGTACCTGCAAAATTTCATTATGAAAACACATTTGTGGAAGTTTTAGCAAAACAAATCAGTAGCATTTTGAAGTACTGGTTTTTTTTGTTTTTTGCTGCGACTTCCGCAAATATGTTTTCATAATGAAATTTTGCAGGCACCTAGGAATTTTGTCAATGTTTCTCACAAAAAAAAATCATATTTTTCTGATTTGTTCTGAATTTTTTATGAATTCACTTCTCAGGCAGGTGCATTTGAGCTCGGGCTCAAAATAGCTGCATCCCCCATACGGACATGTTCCTTGTTATCTTTTGTCGTTGGATGTGGGAGTTCAATATTATATTTTACGAACGTGGTGGCCGTTGAGAACTTACTTTTACATTATTATTTTTGTACGTGACCTTCATCATATGGTGTTTCTTTTCAAATGACAGGACTCTTTCTATTTTTCTGTACGGGTGGGTTCAAATCATACGAAGGTGTTCTTTAAAAGGGCAGGATTCTCTCCTTTCTCTCACGTGATGCTTTTCCTTGTTTTTTTTCACGTGAAGATTTCCTTCTTTTTTTGAACAGTTTCCATCTTGTTTTTTTAGGTGAGCCTTTTGTTTTGGTTAGCAAACATTGGACGTGTCACATGCGCTTTTCATAGGACTCGATCATCTACGTTACGTAAGTTTTTCCTTCTATCCTGATAGTAAATTTTACAATATAACGGTTTATGTAATTTTGATGATGTGGATTAATGTGAGATCACAAATGGTGCCTCCAATTAGTAAATAAGAGATTCTGCGTTAATATTTTCGTATACATGGTCAACATTTTTTCTATACACATTCAACATTTTTCAAACTCTTGATTAGACAATTTCAAATACTTATTAACATATTTTAAATACATGATCAACATTTTTCACACCAATTGTATATTTATTGTATACATTGTCTACATTTTTTCTATATGCATTAACATTTTTCAAATGCTTTATTAACATTATTCAAATGCAATGCTAACATTTTCTTGAATGCATGGTGAATATGTTTTATATACATTTATCATATTCCAAATGCTTGATTAACATTTTTTAAATACTTGTTTAGTTTTTTTAAATGCTTTCTTAATATTTTCATATAGATGATCAAAATATTTAATTATTTTTTTAATACCTTGTCAACATATTTTCAATGCACATTCAATATTTTTCAATTGCCTGATTAACATTTTTCAGGCCATGATCAACTTTTAAATACATGATCAACTTTTTTCACGCCATCGTATTTTTATGTATACATTTTTCGTATACATGGCCAAATTTTTCTATACACATTCAACAGTTTTCAAATTCTTGATTATCAATTTACATATATTGTTTATCTTAAATACATGATCAAATGTTTTCACGCAATCGTATTTTTTGTATGCATTTTTCTTATACATGGCCAACATTTTTTCTATGCACATTTACATTTTTTAAATGCATAATCGACATTTTTAAAAATATTATGAAATTATATTTTGTAATATATATGTTCAGAAATTTTGAAATTGTGAACAAAAGTAAAAGAAAATGGAAACAAGAAGGTCTAAAAAAAGAGGCAGTTGTCTCGCGTGAGCTGGCTGGCCCATTTAGGTTGCTGCCTTCAGCGAGAGCTGACGCTGCAAGCCCCTCCTATTCGAAGACCTATAGCACAAATATGTATTTTCGCTGCTCCCGAGGCATCGAGAAATGGTGATCTGGAGTTATCATAGTGCGGAGAAAGGAGTAGTGCCTTTTTACTCGATATTTCTTTTATTTCTTTTGTGTGTTGTGTCTGCTTACATGTTTCTAAGTTGCATATGTTACTGTGCCACGGTGTGTAAACAAATTTTATTTTGCATGGTCGATATGGGAAGAATCTTACGCACTCCCCTCGACCTACATGGCTTTTGAATATTTCGTCTCACGACATTTTACAAAGACTGGTATTTTCTTTATGCACACAGCTTACATGCCGAATGGTCGCACCAATATAGCACGACAATCCTTAATATAGAATCAGGTGAGTGCAAAGTTATCTCTGGAAACTTTAATTTATATTGTTGAAATATGGGGTGGGCTTTAGGCTCGTCTAACAATTTTTAAAAAGCTCTAAGGGTCTATGTAGGTGTCGTGACAAAAGGATGGTGGGAAGTTTAGTACCACCTCCAAAGTTGTAGAAAAGTTGAACCTCCATATCAGGGATTCTCTTCCACATGTCATTGAAGCTTGAGAAGAGAAGTGATCCTTGTGCACTCCTCCTTCGTCGCCCACCTTGCCACGCCGTGGGTTGCGGTATCTGTTCCGCTTTTCCCTCGTAGATTTTTGTAATAAAGTTGTGGACAATATTCCTTCGAGTGCTAATGAATCTGAAGTTTGGCATTAACATATTTGTCACATTAGTTTTAGTGTTATGATGCGGCTAGCTAAGTCGAGTTAATTCCGGATTTCACTTTAGCCAAAGGTTCTAAGTGTCATTCGTGTGTGCAAGCAAAGCAACATCGCAAGCTCCACAAGGTTGCGAAGGAGATACACTTGGTGCCACTAGAACTCATACATTCTAATCTTTGTGAGATGAATGGTGTGTTGACTAAAGGTGGAAAGAAATATTCCACTAGATATTGCTATGTGTATCTGTGATGTCTACTACACAACCTTCTTCTTGTAGACTCGTGTTGGGCCACCAAGCGCAGAGTTTTGTAGGAGATCGACAATTTTCCCTAGTGGATGACCTAAGGTTTATCAATCCGTGAGAGGTGTAGGATGAAGATGGTCTCTCTAGAACAACCCTGCAACCAAATAACAAAGAGTCTCTTATGTCCCCAACACACCCAATACAATGGCAAATTATATAGGTACACTAGTTCGGCGAAGAGATGGTGATACAAGTGCAATATGGATGGTAGATATAGTTTTTTGTAATCTAAAAATATAAAAACAGCAAGGTAACAAATAGTAAACGGCGAGCAAAACGTTATATAAATGCTTGGAAACAAGGCCTAGGGTCCATACTTTCACTAGCGCAATTTCTCTCAACAATATTGACATAGTTGAATCATATGTAAGTACCTCTCATGCGACAAAAAGTTCACCCCAAAGTCACAAATAGCGGAGAACTAATGAAAAAATTATTGTAGGGTACGAAACCACCTCAAAGTTATCTTTTATGATCAATCTTATGAGCTATCCCTATAAGTGTCACAAAGAGCCCTAGAGTTCGTACTAAAATAACACCTTAAGATACACATCAACCAAAACCCTAATGTCACCTAGATACTCCAATGTCACCACAAGTACCCATGGGCTTGATTATACGATATGCATCACATAATTTCAGATTCATCGTGTTCAATCCAACACAAAGAACTTCAAAGAGTGCCCCAAAGTTTCTACCGGAAAGTCAAGACAAAAACGTGTGCCAACCCCTATGCATAGATTCCCAAGGTCACGGAACCCGCAAGTTGATCACTGAAACACACATCAAGTGGATCAATAGAACATCCCATTGTCACCACGGATATCCCATCGCAAGACATACATCAAGTGTTCTCAAATCCTTAAAGACTCAATCCGATAAGAAAACTTCAAAGGGAAAACTCAATTCATCACAAGAAGATAGAGAGGGGAAAACTCCATATGATTCAATCTATATCAGCAAAGCTCGCGATAGATCAAGATCGTGCCATCTCAAGAACCACTAGTAGAAAACATACCTTTCGTCCCAAGCATTAGTCCCGGTCTGGTTACGAGCCGGTACTAAAGACGGTATTAGTCCTGGTTCATGCCGGCTCCAACGGCTAGGAGCAGGGCAACCTTTAGTACCGGCTCGTGAGCGATCTTTAGTACCGGTTCGTGTCACGAGCCGGTACTAAAGGGGGCGTGACAGGCTTTTGGTCATACTTGGGCCCCGCGTGCCTTTTTAGTACCGGTTGGTGGCACCAACCGATACTAAAGGGAAACCTTTAGTACCGGTTGGTGTCACTAGCCGGTACTAAAGACTTCCTACATATACGCTTCGTCCGCAGCCGATCGAAGGGGCTCGATCATTTCTCTGTTTTCTCACATGTTCTTCTTCTTGATCGAAGCTCATCCTCCATTTTGCCAAGGATTTGTCAAGATTTAAAGGCACCCCATCTATCCAAGTGTTCATAAAGGTTAGCAACTTTGCTCCTTCATCTCTCATTGCTAGATTAGCTTGTGGTATGCTCAAAGATATGTGATATGTGGGTTTTAGCTAGGTTTTGGAGTGATCATTATGTGGGAGTTTATTTGATTTATATGCAATTTGAGCTCAAATTAACTTGTTAGGTTGCAAATGTGTAGGTGTGGTTTATTTCGTGCCTTCCCATCCCCGGCCGTCCTAACCACCGTCATCGTCTGCACCATCTCGACGCGGCACCGGCCACCTTGGTGAGCCTCTTGTTCTTCTTAAAACCTTTAAAAAAATTACTTGTATGATTTAGATAGCTACGTGTACGATTTACTTACTTGTATTATTGGTAGTTATTCTGTAGTGTCATGGTTATGGTATCCGCCCACGTCGGCCCTCGTCCAGTCTATGATTCAGATATGGTATGTCATTATCTTTTATAACTATTTCTCACATCATCTAATGTCTATCACAATTAATTATGCCACCAAATTGACATAGATTTTTTTATCTATAGGAAGTAGTTGAACCAGAAATTCCAACCGACTATGCAATTCTGCTCGAGAAATTAACACAAGCTGAAAAAGAAATTGATCATTTGAAAGAAAAATTGAAAAGAACTGAAGATGAGAAGATGGGATTGGAGTTTCATGTTGCCGATATCGTCGATGATCACAAGAACAAGATGGCTGGAATGCGCTTGAAGCTTAGAAAGATTAAAAACTATGCCATTGATAAAGAGGCTTGGTATCATTATGCCGTTGGCTCGATTGTTACTTTAGTTGCGATTATGATCGCATTTTTTGTTGTATTTACATGTTTTAGATAGTTGTATGTTGTTTTATGAGATGTATGTATGAACTATAAGTATCTATTATTTGCAGTAATAACATTTGGTCACTGCTAGCTCTACTTTTGGTTGTAATGTGATGATGAAGTTGTATTAATTTGGTCACTTCGATGTTGTGTAGTGAACAAGAGCCGGCAATGGATCTACGATGACTGACTAAGTCCAGGGTTTCTTAATAGCCTGCATGATTTTATTCGTATGGCTGAGGCAAACAAGCAGAATGGTTTCATGTGTTGTCCATGTCGTGACTGTAAGAATGATAGGAATTACTCTACCTCAAAAACCCTTCACTACCACCTACTGAAGTCCGGTTTCATGTCCGGCTATAGCTGTTTGACCAAGCACGGAGAAAGAGGGGTTATAATGGAACACAATGAAGAACAAGACGATGATGAAAACTATCCTTTCGCCGATACAACAATGGGGGAAGCTAAAGAAGAGGCATTAATGGAGGAAGCTGAAGAAGAGGCATCAGATGAGCCCGCTGATGATTTGGGTCGGGTCATTGCTCATGCAAAGAGAAACTGCAAAAATAACAAGGAGAGACTGAAGTTGAAATGCATGTTAGAGGATCACAAGAAATTATTGTATCCAAATTGTGAAGATGACCAGAAAAAGCTGGGTACCACGCTGGAATTGCTGCAATGGAAGGCAAAGAATGGTGTAACTGACAAGGGATTTCAAGAATTGCTGATAATGATAAAGAAGATGCTTCCAAAGGATAACGAATTGCCTGAAAGTACGTACGAAGCAAAGAAGGTTGTCTGCCCTCTAGGATTAGAGGTGCAGAAGATACATGCATGCCCTAATGACTGCATCCTCCTCTACCGCGGTGAGGAGTACGAGAATTTGGACGCATGCCCGGTATGCGGTGCACTGTGCTATGAGATCCCCCGCGATGACCTTGGTGATGTGGAGGGAGAACGCCACAGTAAGAGGGTTCTTGCCAAGGTGATGTGGTATGCTCCTATAATACAACGGTTGAAACGTTTGTTCCAAAACAAAGAGCATGCCAAGTTGTTGCGATGGCACAAAGAAGAACGTAAGAAAGATGGGATGTTGAGAGCACCCGTTGATGGGTCGCAGCGGAGAAAAATTGAGAGGCAGTTTGAGGACTTTGTAGTTGACGCAACGAACTTATGGTTTGGTCTTAGTACATACGGCATGAATCCTTTTGGGGATCAGAGCTCTAGTCACAGCACCTGGCCCGTGACTCTATGTATCTACAACCTTCCTCCTTGGTTGTGCATCAAGCGGAAGTTCATTATGATGCCAGTGCTCATCCAAGTACCTAAGCAACCTGGCAACGACATTGATGTCTACCTAAGGCCACTAGTTGATGAACTTCTACAGTTGTGGAAAAAACTAGGTGTACGTGTGTGGGATGCACACACACAGAAGGAAATTGACCTACGAGCGTTGCTGTTTGTAACCATCAATGATTGGCTTGCTCTTATTAACCTTTCAGGACATACAAACAAGGGATACAATGCATGCACGCACTGTTTAGATGATACTGAAAGTATATATTTGTATAAATGTAAGAAGAATGTGTACCTGGGATATCATCGATTTCTACCGATCAAGCATATCTTAAGAAAGGCAGGCAACCATTTCAAAGATGAGCCAGATAACCGGAAGAAGCCTGGCGTCCGTACTGGTGAATAAATATTTGATATGGTCAAGGATTTACAGGTAATCTTTGGAAATGGTCTGGGCGGACAATCTGTTTTGAATGACGCCAACGGACACGCACCCATGTGGAAGAAGAAATCTATATTTTGGGAACTTGAATATTGGAAAGCCCTAGAGGTCCGCAATGCAATCGACGTGATGCGCGTGATGAAGAATCTTTGTGTGAACCTGCTTGGCTTCTTGGGCGTGTATGGAAAGACAAAAGATACACCGAAGGCATGGGAGGACAAGCAAAGAATTAACGAAAAAGACAGCATGCCTCCAAAGCAATATCAAGGTCCTGCCAGCTACGCTCTTACGAAAGAAGAGAAGGAAATCTTTTTTGAATGCCTGCTCAGTATCAAGGTCCCGTCTGGCTTCTCGTCGAATATAAAGGGAATAATAAATATGGCAGATAAAAATTTTCAAAATCTAAAGTCTCATGACTGCCACATGATTATGACGCAATTACTTCCGGTTGCACTTAGGGGGCTTCTACTGGAAAATGTTCGATTAGCCATTGTGAAGCTATGCGCATTCCTCAATGCAATTTCTCAAAAGGTAATTGATCCAGAAATCCTACCAAGGTTACAGAATGACCTGGTCCAATGTCTTGTCAGTTTCGAGTTGGTATTCCCTCCATCCTTCTTCAATATTATGACGTACGTTCTAGTTCACCTAGTCGAAGAGATTAACATTCTGGGTCCTGTATTTCTACACAATATGTTCCCCTTCGAGAGGTTCATGGGAGTCTTAAAGAAATATGTTCATGACCGTGCTAGGCCAGAAGGAAGCATCGCCAAGGGATATGGAACAGAGGAGGTTATTGAGTTTTGTGCTGACTTTGTTCCTGACATTAAGCCGATTGGTCTTCCTGAATCGCGGCATGAGGGGAGACTGGGTGGAAAAGTCACATTAGGAAAGAAAGAAGCAATAAATATGGACGGGCATTCTTTCACTCAAGCACACTACACGGTTCTACAAAATTCCAACTTGGTGACTCCATATATGGAGGAACACAAGGATATTGTACGGTTCAAGAACCCGGAGCAGTCTGACCCCTGGATTGAATGTAAACACATGGAGACTTTTGTCGGTTGGTTGCAAACAAAGCTCATCAATGACAACGATGTTCTAGATGAACTGTACTGGTTGGCGAAGACACCAAGTTCAACTGTAATGACTTTCAAAGGGTACGATATAAATGGGAATACATTTCACACGATCGCCCAAGATAAAAAAGAGAACCAACCAAAACAGTGGTGTCCGCTATGATGCAGCCAACTTTCAAGACACATATTATGGTTACATAGAGGAGATATGGGAACTTGACTATGGACCTGATCTTAAGGTCCCTTTGTTTCGGTGCAAATGGGTCAAATATACTGGAGGCGGCATACAAGTAGACCCACAGTATGGAATGACAACGGTGGATCTCAACAATCTTGGATACACAAACGACTCATTCATCCTAGCCAATGATGTGGCTCGGGTTTTCTATGTGAAGGACATGTCTAGCAAACCGAGGAGAAAAAAACATAAGGAAGCGAATACAGCATACGATGAGCCAAAGCACCACATAGTTCTTTCAGGGAAAAGAAACATTGTGGGAGTGGAGGACAACACAAACATGTCAGAAGATTATGAAAAGTTTCATGAAATCCCTCCCTTCAGAGTGAAGACTGACCCAAGCATCCTGTTAAATGATGAAGATTCTCCATGGTTACAGCGCAATCATAAGCAAGGGACAAACACGCAGAAAAAGTCATACATTGCGAGATCCCACTCTAGGATGTGACCGGCTTCACCGTCATCACTTTCTATGTGAAGGACATGCATGCATTTTCTAGCATGGTATCTTTGTAACAGTTTGTACATGAAGTGCATCCAGTTTGTACACGAAGTTATTGCCGTAACCCTCTCAACTCTTTAGAAGTTGCTATGTGGGTGAAATTATGCTATCATGCCAAGTTACAACCTTTTCAGAGTTCATTTGTACTGATTTTCAAATTCAGGGTCATTTAGCTCAAAATAAATCATTAAATGCATGAAAAATATCAAATGAAGTCAGAAAGGGTTGAAAATTGATGATGTACCTTTGAATGGTGCATATTGAACACACAAAAAGTATGGAGTTAAAATAAGTTATTAAAAATGAAATCCTTTTGTAATAGATGAGTTTTCATCCGAAACCCTCATACTCCGAAAGAGATTGTGCAATTTGTACACAAAGTGCATCCAATTTTTGCCGTAACCCTCTCAACTCTTTAGAAGTTGCTATGTGGGTGAAATTATGATGTCATGCCAAGTTACAACCTTTTCAGAGTTCATTTGTAATGCTTTTCAAACTCGAGATATGACATTTCAAATGCCATTTAATCAAATTGTCTTATATAGAAATTTAAGTTGTTCAAACATGCATGGAAACGCCATAAAGAGATTCTTTATATTTTTATAACATTTTTTCATATATTATATATTTCATTGGAGTCATAGTTTTTTCTATGATTTTTTAAAATTTAGGGTTTTTACGGAAAATAATAAAGAAATAATGAATTAAATAACCTTTAGAACCGGTGCGAGCCACGCACCGGTACTAAAGGTCCACCGCCCCACGCGTTTTTGGGGAGGACCTTTAGTACGGTGCGTGTCTCGCACCGGTACTAAAGGGTCTTTAGTATCGGTGCGTGCCACACACTGGTACTAAAGGTCCTCCACGTATAAATACGAAGGACTCGTCCCGGTGCGAGCCACGCACCAGAAGTCATTTGCGTGCTGACAAGCTGTCGGAATCCGCCGGTGCCGCCGCCCGCCGCCCCGACGCCATGCGCTACCCCGACGCAGCCCACAGCCCCGCCGGCCGCCGCCGGCCGCCCCCGCCCCTGCCGCCGACCGCCCCCACCCCTAAGCCGCCACCGTGAGTCTGCCCTCTTTTTTGTTTAGTTTAGGTTTTAGTGTAGGTTTAGTTTAGGTTTAATTTAGTTTAATTTAGTTTAGATTTTGTTTAGTTTAGGTTTAGTTTAGGTTTAATTTAGTTTAGGTTTAGTTTAGGTTTAATTTAGTTTAGATTTAGATTTTGTTTAGTTTAGGTTTAGTTTAGGTTTAATTTAGTTTAGATTTTGTTTAGTTTAGGTTTAGTTTAGGTTTAATTTAGTTTTGGTTTAGTTTAGTTTTAGGTTTAGTTTAGTTTTAGGTTTAGTTTAGCCCCCCCCCCCCGACCCCAACACGACACCCCCCACACCCCGACCCCGACACGACACCCCGACAGCCCGACACGGCACCCCCGACCATGACACAGCACCCTGACCCCGACACGACACCCCCGACACCCCGACCCCGACACGACACCCTGGCACGACACCCCCGACCACGACACAACACCCCTACCCCGACACGACACCCCCGACACCCCAACATGACAGCCCCAACACCCTAACCCCGACCACGACACATCACCCCTATTTAGTTAGTTAGTTAGTTAGGTTATCAGGTTAGTTTAGTTAGTTTAGTTAGTTAGGTTAGTTTAGTTAGGTAGGTAGGTAGGTTCTTAGGTTATTAGGGTATGTGCTAATTTTGTTAATTTTGTTAGATGCTAAGTGTTATTTAATTTGTTAGATGCTAACTGTTAATTTTGCTAAGTTTTATTTAATTTGTTTTCAGAATGAAGTGTTTCTTCTCGACGTCGACGATGCCGATCCCGCATCCTCGTCGTCGAGTCATTGGAGGGGGTCACTTGCTTTAGCTGAGGGGCCCTGTCAGGGATTGGGCTCCGCCGGGCTGGTACTATGAGGTGCTGCCTTCCGGGCGGCGCAGCTTGGTGAGGAGCCAGCCTGTCGTCAACCCGGAGGTTCTGTGGTGGCGGCCGCATGGGCCACGGAGTTTTCGAAGGCTTGAGTCCCCCGCGGAGGTGGTACAGTACCATGTCAGCAAGGAGAACGAGCACGTCCGTCGCTACATGGCAGCTTTGGAGGCCAGGTCCGACAATACCTGGCAGATTCTTCAGGGATCTCACTGCAGTTATGTTCCTGTGATGGTTCCTTCTCTTTGGGTGTCCACCACCCGCCCCGATATCCACCGGGCGCTAGGGTTCTAGATAGATCGATATATTAGCTACTATATATGTATTATTATGATGTATTAGGTAGATCGATGGATTAGCCGATGTATTAACAATTATCCGAGATTATGAGATGAGATCTTTTCTAAGAACTACTATATATGTATTTGATGATGCATTATTAATTAACTATCAGATATTTTGCTTCTTGAATGCATGCTAATTTGAATACTAATTTGTTTTATCTATATTATTATGGATTAGTTATTAAGCTATGGACAATACTAGTAGAGCTCGTGAAGAGGACATCTTCGACATGATACGCTCCTCCAAAAACCCAGCGGACCTTCTGGGTGAATCACGTGATGATGACGGCTCACAATATTTGAATGATTATGGTGATGTATTTGAGGCCGAGGAAGAACAACTTATGTTCCAAAATTCAGAACAACTAACAATGTCTGGCAAGGTATATACACATATTAGCCTCTGGTAATCATTACATGTGTATTAATTGATTTGTATATATATATATATATATATTAAAAAATCTTTTTATTTTAATTATCAGCCCTCCGGATCGAGCCAATCTAGTAGAAAGGTACGAGGCAGTGCCAAAATATTGGATGGCAACATAAAGCTCAATCTTGATGCTTTCAAACATGATGGCGCACCCACTCACCCTGAAGCCAATGCCAAGACATTTGTGCGTCAATGCGGAGTGGTTGTTAGGGATGGAGTCCCGATCACAATGCAAAAATGGATTCAACCAAAGAACCCAAAACCAGGAGTGAATTATGTCGATACAAGAATTAAAGATACCCTTTGGTGAGATCTCATGGAGCATTTCATCCTACCAGACTCTCTCTCGGAGCACCAAAGGGACAAAGTCAAGGAGTTTGCTCTCCATAAGATGGCCGGCGCGTTGCAGACTTGGAAGAAAAGATTATGGACCGAGTACAACGCTAGAGGCCAGAAGGCGCCCGAATTCATAGGAATATACGAGAAGGTAAGGAATCACTGGGACGCATTTATTGAGTACAAGACATCGGAAGCTGCTATGGAGAAGTCGGCAAAGAATAAGATAAATGCGGAGAAAAAAAGTATCACCATAAACTAGGGACAGCTGGATACAAGTCAGCCATTCCTAAGCGGGATGCATTAGAGAATAAGATGCATGCTGAAGGGATCACTCGAGTAACCTTCAACTGGCCCCAGAGGTGCAGGAATTGGTTTTTGCGCATGGGGGAAAGTTGGACCCAACAACAGGGAAGATTATTGCACTGGCCAGTCTGAAGCATGCATCAGATGAGTTGATTGAAGCAATAAAAGCTGCCCAAGAAGGATAGTTTCACCCCGATAAAGAGAACGACGAGCTTACACGTGCCCTTGGGAATCCCAAACACGGAGGACGAACATGAGGCATGGGCTTTGTTCCATGGTACGAGGGGTTTGCGGGATGGAAGGACAGTTATAAAATCCGCTCAAGAAAAAAGAAGGTTGAAGCAAACCGACTTTCAAAGTTGGAACAGAAGTACGAGCAGCAGCAGCTGTAGATACAGGTACTGAACCAGCAAAGGGAAACTCGACAGCAGGAGGCAGGGGGACCCGTCCCATCTACACTGCCGAAAAGCAGCATGGGTTCCACGAGGGCAAAGCTGGGTCACACCCCCGTGGATGATATCACCGAGAATACATCTTGTGAGCTAATCCGGAAAATGAAGAACATACCTGTGTGGGTTGCGACGAGCTATGCTTTAGCAAATACACCTGATGTTCTCTGGCATTGCAATCCGGTTCCAGCTGGGTATGCTCGTGTCGCGGTGGATGCAATAGAGCCAGGATATGATGAACTATTGCTTGACATCCCTAGAGGTGAGGGGGAGTCCACACTGGCAGAAGCCGGCCGTGGTCTCATTCTATGGAGTAAGGACTGCATCGTCTTTCCACACTCGGCGCTAAGGCCACCGGCTCCTCCGAGTATCGATGTCCAGCGCTAGGGATCCCAGCCAGAGGCGTCGCAGCGCCAGCAGTCCTCCCCACCTCGCCAGCAGTCCTCCCCACCTCCCGAGTAGTCCTCCCCACCTCGAGAGGCGTCCCACCTTGCCAGCAGTCCTCCTCATCTCGCCAGCAGTCCTCCCCACCTCCCTAGCAGTCCTCCCAACCTCGGGACGAAGCACGACGCGAGTCCATATCGTCGATATCGATCTCCTCCGCGTGAGCCAACTCCACCCCGACAGCGGTCCCGTCAGTAGGGCTCCCAAAAGAGGAAGGCCACCAGCAGTCCTCTTTGGAATAAAGCAAAGAAGAAAACCAAGCCTCCGGCCAAAAGGAATCTGCCTTATGACATGACACCAGAGGAAAACAAAATTGAAAGCGATTGCCAAGTGAAAGCCTTTTTTGCGAAGAAGACTGTGCCGCCAAAGGAGGTAATACCCAAGGAAGTCCAAGAGCACTTTATGGAACACTTTATTGATCGACCCCCGACATATGTTGAGCGTATGCCGATAGACTATGAGCGGCAGATTCAGAAGGCAAGTGAGCAGAGAAGTCGGCCCAGCCCTAGGAAGAAGTCGGGAAGTACGACATCAGCGACAGGTGGTATTACTAGCGGGAAAACAGTTCCCCAGCTCGGAGAACAATCCAAGTAATCGATCTCTCCGCTCAAGGTGAGTACCAATCCAAGCAAGCAATCGATCCAACTAGTCGACATGCAAGGCAACCCAATCGACCTCGAAGAAGTAGAGGCTGCAGGTCTCACTCTTGGCCAAATCCTTGGCACCAAGGAAATCCGTAGGTACGGTGCAACTGAGTACGCAATGCAATATGCCGTCGGAAAACCACTTGTCACACCCAAGCAGTACAAGGAACTACCAACTGCGATGCGACAGTTGCATGATTGGTACCTGCGTGAAGCAAAGTGAGGGGAGATGGCGGTCATGGTCAAAGTAAGGAAAGAGCATTACGTCAATGGATGTGACATATGTCTTGAATTCTCAGAACTTTTCCAGTTATACCACATGGACTCTATCGACAAAACTCTCATCAGTTGCTATTGTCTGTAAGTGATTTATATCTTTAATAATTTAAGTCTTTAGCTAAGATATCGTTCATTGTCTTATCCTCACTCCTCACTATATATGTTCTTTTCTACGCTATTATGCAGATTGAAGATGTGGGAATTGAAACAAGAGGGAGTCGATGACATTGGGTTCATCGACCCAAGTACCGTTAATGGTCATGTTGTAAAACATTATGCCAAGGACACAGAAGATCTCTTGGAATAATTTCTAGAGGCAATGAATACCAAATCTACTATAATATTTCCTTACAACATGGGGTGAGTGTTTACTCTCTTGTATACTACAAATTCTATTTTTTTCTTATTACTAGCTCGTTGTCAAGTGTAGTTGATGAGTTATATGCATGCCTGCTTAATTATATAAACTTCTGTGCAGAGACCACTATATCGTCCTAAATATTACCCTCGCGGATGGACTTATTCAAGTGTATGACTCACTAGATACACTAGAACAATCATACGTGGACTTGTATTTTATGATAGAACGGTAATTTCAATCTTTATCGACCTTGCTTTCTTTCATTATTTCCTAATATCAAAAGTAATTATAATAACTCTTTCGTTCTTTTTCTTTGCCGCATAGTGTTTGGAAAAATAAGGTAGAAAAAAACCATCATGGTCGTCAATGGAAACCGAAGCTGAAGTGGAAAAAGATGCAGGTAATTAAGTAGTACTACTAGGTCCGCGCATATCTTTAATTCTAGTTTCAATATCATTATCATGTTTGATTATTAATTATCTTATTGAATTCTATTCTTTTGCAAAGTGTGCGAAGCAGCCACAGGGGACAAATTTATGTGGATACTTCCTCTGTGAGAATATTAGCATCCAGACCGAAGGCCGTATACGTCGCAGAGGAGCACGTGAAATACAACTCCAGGTTTGGCAGATGATGTCGAAGCTCTCACCCGAGAAACGCTTTGTAGCACTTCAAGAGGAATTTGCGGCATTTCTTCTTCAACATGTCATTGATGTAAACGGGGAGCACTATTACTTACCGCCGCCTAAATAATGCCAGCAAATCAGTAGTAGAAAACTAAGATTTCATCCGAAGCACTAGCTAGCTAGTCCTGCCCGGGTTTTGGGACTTAAGTTATAAGTCCAGAATTTATATGGATGTGTAATTCCATTTGTATATATATTGTGTATGAGATATTGTATATTATATTACATATATATATGCATCAACTTGTGTAATTAATGTTTACAGTATGTAGCACCGTAAAATAATTTTGAATTTAATGGAAAACACAATAAATAGAGAGGAAAACTAAAACCTAATTAAAAGCGAAAACAAAAAAATAGAACACTTAGTACCGGTTGGTATCACCAACCGGTACTAAAGGTCCTCAACCACCAGCCCACGCAGGCAGCCACGTGGTGGGCCTTTAGTACCGGTCCATGGTCCAACCGGTACTAAAGGTTTGGACCTTTACTCCCGACCCTTTCGTACCGGTTGGGGAACCGGTACTAAAGGCACATCCTGACCGGGACTACTGATCGACATTCTACTAGTGAACACGAGAGAGAGGGAGAGAGAGAGATCAAACACATAGCTACTGGTACATACCCTTAGCCCCGAGGGTGAACTACTCCCTCCTCGTCATGGAGAGCATCGAGATGATGAAGATGGCCTCCGGTGATGGTCTCCCCCTACGGCAGGGTGCCGGAACAGGCTCCCGACTAGTTTTTCGTCGCTTTGGAGGCTTGTGGTGGCGGAACTCCCGATCTAGGTTCTGCGTTGTTTTTTTGGAATATTTGAGGATTTATAGAGCTGAGAGGGAGGTCAGTGGACTCCCGAGGGGCCCACAAGCCTGGTGGCCACACCCAGGGGAGTGGCCACGCCCCTGAGGCTTGTGGCCTCCTCCAGAATCTTCTGGCTTCATCTCCAAGCTCCGTGGGTGTGTTTTGGTCCATAAAAATCATTGTAAAGTTTTATTCCGTTTTTGGACTTCGTTTGATATTCCTTTTCTGTAAAACTCAAAAACAAGGAAAAAATAGAAACTGACACTAGGCTCTGGGTTAATAGGTTAGTCCCAAAAATAATATAAAGTTGTAGTAAAATGATTGTAAAACATCCAAGAATGATCATGGAACAAGTAAAAATTATAGATATGTTGGAGATGTATCAGCATCCCCAAGCTTAATTCCTGCTCGTCCTCGAGTAGGTAATTGATAAAAATAGAATTTTTGATGCAGAATGCTACCTAACATGTGCATCATATTATTTTCTTCTTTTTATAGTATGGACATTTGGACTTTGTAAATAATTCAAAGCAATAGTGTAGTTTTAACATAATGGCTTCAATACTCAAGCATGTCAACAAGCAACCATGTCTTTCAAAATATCAACACTAAAGAAAGTTATCCCTAGCCCATCATGCTCAATCATTGATCCATTCATGAAACACACTCAAATATTAGCTATGCCCAATGCTCAAGTACGATCATAGTGCCCTACTTGGTGCTTATAAGAGAAGATGGAGACTCAACGCAAAAATAAAAATTGCATGAAGCAAATAGATAGGCCCTTCGCAGAGGGAAGTAGGGATTTGTAGAGGTGCCAGAGCTCAAGGTTTATATTGAGAGAGAAAAATATTTTGAGTGGCATGCTTTTCCTATCAACGAAAACGACGAAGTAGCTCACAATACTTTCCATGCTAGATACATTATAGGCGGTTCCCAAACAGAATAGTAAAGTTTTTACTCCCCCTCCACTAATCAATCACACTCCACTATGAGCCGAATCCACGGGTACCGTCCATACCAACAACATTCCTGGGGGAGTTTTGTTTCATTATTTTTTTGTTTTGATTTCGGGACTGGGAATCCCTATTACCAGCCACTATCTCATGAATGATAGTGAATCAACACATATCGTGAGAATAACACACCTAGCATGGAAATATATTGGATACTCCCCACCGTTTCATGAGAGGTACATGCACACAAAAGAGAAAATTTATTTTTGAAGATTTAAAGATGGCACATACAAATTTGCTTGGAATGGCATGGAAATACCGCATATAGGTAAGTATGATGGACTCATAAGGCAAAACTTGGTTTAAGGATTTTGGATGCACAAGTAGTATTTCTACTTAGTACAAATGAAGGCTAGCAAATAGATTGGGTAGCAACCAAACCGAGGAACGAAAAATCAGACAAGGGAGAATTGAGTCATAACTAATACCGAATAATGCACCACAAGTAGGATGTAACTTCACTGCATAACTATTGACTTTCATGCATGCATAGGGAATCACAAACCTTAACACCAATATTCTTACTAAGCATAATTACTCACTAACATGACTCACATATTACTATCATCATGTTTCGAAACTATTACAAAGAATCAAGTTTAATTTGTCCAATGCTCTTCATGAAAGTTTTTATTATATCCTCCTTGGATATCTATTACTTTGGGACTAGTTTCATGTATTGTCATTGTTTTTTTAACAAACTCAAACAAAATTAAGTAAAGCACATGAGCAAATGACAAGCTGCTCTCAAAGGATATGAGTAGTCAAACAATTAAGGAGCTATGTGAGGACACTCTCTCTCTCTCCATCAATAAATATTTTCAGATCTTAAGTACTTTATTCAAACAGCAAGAAAAATAAAAATATCACTCCAAGAATAGCATGCATCATGTGAATGAATAAAAATTTAGGCTCAACATAGGTTAACCGATAATTGTTGATGAAGAGAGGTGGGATGCGTAGCATCCCCAAGCTTAGATACTTGTGAGTTCTTGAAATATTTACCTGGGGTGACTTGGGCATCCCCAAGATTGAGCTTTTGTATCTCGTTCAATCCTCTCATACCACGGTTTCACCTATTCTCAAAAACTTCATCCACACAAAACTCAAAAAGAACTCGTGAGATAGGTTAGTACACATAATAATAAATCAACTCTTTATGTACTTCCAAGACAAGTTTCATAATAATTTTCAAACATTATGTATTGTATACTATCATTTCCACAATTTATATCTACCAATATAGGCTATGGAAACTATAGGATAAGTAGATAACGAAACTATGACAGCAATCTATCTAAACAGAACTGTCTGTAGAAATTTAAGAAAATAGTATACTTATGTAACTCCAAAAATTACAAAAATTTAGTAAATTCTACAAAATTTATATGAACACACATTGTAAAAAATTTAGAAACTTTACACGTTCTAGTAAAATATGAACATTAAAATGCTACAGAAGAAGTTTCTGTTTTTACACAACACACATCAAAACATGCAATGCAAGCACACTAAGGAAATTCTTGGAACTTTTTATTGAAAAACAAGATTATAAATAACACCTAACAGATAACAACAAAATAAAATGACTCTCCAAGCAAAACTCATATTATGTGACGAATAAAAATATAGCTCCAAGTGAGATATACCGATAGTGTTGAAGACGAAAGAGGGGATGCCTTCCGGGGCATCCCCAAGCTTAGGCGCTTGAGGCTTCCTTGGATATTACCTTGGTGGTGCCTTGGTAATCCCCAGGCTTAGGTTCTTGTCACTCCTTATTCTTCTCATATCGGTTTCTCGCCCAAAACTTGAAAACTTCAATCACACAAAACTTAACGGAACTTCATGAGATGGGTTAGTATAATAACCAAAATCATTCACTTTGGTACTTTCAAGACAAGATTCATAATTGTTACCACATGATACCTACTGTATTCTAACATTCCCATAATTTATACCACTGAATATAAGCTATTGGAACACTAAAACAAGCAAACTATGCATGCAAAACAGAACCTGTCAAAAACAGAATAGTCTGTGAAGATCTGTAGTGTAACAATACAATACTTACCTGTCTCTAAAAATTCTTAAACATTTGGACAACCTGTGAAATTTGTATGTTAAGTTTTTTTTTAAAATTTCAGAATTTTTGGACGCTCCAGTAAAATCATATAATTAATATACTGGACGCAAAACTTTCTGTTTTTGCACAGAATCAAACAAGCAAGTATCCACACTATCCCAAAGGCTTTACTTGGTACTTTATTGAAATAAAAGACACAAAACATTATTAATACAGTATATTAATCATGTGAACGCACAAAAACAGAAAGTAAAAGTGTTGGGTTGTCTCCCGACAAGCACTTTTCTTTAATGTCTTTTAGTTAGGCATGATGGTTTCAATGATGCTCACATAGGAATAGTAATTGAAACATGCAAAAGAGCATCATGAATCTCATGACAAGCACATTTAAGTCTAACCCACTTCCTATGAATAGGTATTTTGTGAGCAAACAATTTATGGGAACAAGAATCATCTAGCATAGGAAGGCAAAACAAGCATAACTTCAAAA
Source organism: Hordeum marinum (assembly GCA_022496015.1). Classification (NCBI taxonomy): domain Eukaryota; kingdom Viridiplantae; phylum Streptophyta; class Magnoliopsida; order Poales; family Poaceae; genus Hordeum; species Hordeum marinum. The sequence goes on along the minus strand of CM039674.1, from coordinate 496,812,700 downwards.
CTTTGAACACATAGAGAGGAAACTTGATATTATTGCAATTCCTACAAGCATATGTTCCTCCCTCATAATAATTTTCAGTATCACCATGAAGGAATTCAACAATATAACCAGCACATAAAGCATTATTTTCATGATGCACAAGCATATAAATTTTATCACTCTCCACATAAGCAAACTTCTTGTCATTCATAGTAGTGGGAGCAAACTCAACAAAATAACTATCATGTGACACTTGATTGACATAACCATATTGAATATTAAAATCATGATAATAGGTTTCATGGTTGTAATTACTCTTTATAGCATACATGTCATCATAATAATCATCATATATAGGAGGCATGCTATCATCATAATAGTTTTTCTCATCAAAACATGGGGGGACAAAAATATCATCTTCATCGAACATAGCATCCCCAAGCTTATGGCTTTGCATATCATTAGCATCATGAATATTCAGAGAATTCATACTAAAAATATCACTATCATGCTCATCATTCAAAGATTTATTACCAAACATTTTAATAACTTTTTCTCTAACACCTGAGCACAATTTTCCTTTCCATCATTTCCACGAAAGACATTAAAAAGATGAAGCATATGAGGCAACCTCAATTCCATTTTTTGTAGTTTTATTTTATAAACCAAAGTAGTGAAAAATAAGAAACTAGAAGATTCAATTGCAAGATCTAAGTATATACCTTCAAGCACTCACCTCCCTGGCAACGGCACCAGAAAAGAGCTTGATGTCTACTACACAACATTCTTCTTGTAGACTCATGTTGGGCCTCCAAGCACAGAGTTTTGTGGGACAGCGACAATTTCCCCTCAAGTGGATGACCTAAGGTTTATCAATTCGTGGGAGGTGTAGGATGAAGATCGTCTCTCTCGAACAACCCTGCAACCAAATAACAAAGAGTCTCTTGTGTCCCCAACACACCCAATACAATGGCAAATTTTATAGGTGCACTACTTCGGCGAAGAGATGGTGATACAAGTGCAATATGGATGGTAGATATAGTTTTTTGTAATCTGAAAATATAAAAACAGCAAGGTAACAAATAGTAAACGGTGAGCAAAACATTGTATAAATGCTTGGAAACAAGGCCTAGGGTCCATACTTTCACTAGTGCAATTTCTCTCAACAATATTGACATAGTTGAATCATATGTAAGTACCTCTCGTGCAACAAAGAGTTCACTCCAAAGTCACAAATAGTGGAGAAATAATGAAGAAATTATTGTAGGGTATGAAACCACCTCAAAGTTATCTTTTCTGATCAATCTTATGAGTTATCCCTATAAGTATAACAAACAACCCTAGATCTCGTACTAAAATAACACCTTAAGATACACATCAACCAAAACCCTAATGTCACCTAGATACTCCAATGTCACCACAAGTACCCATGGGCTTGATTATATGATATGCATCACATAATTTCATATTCATCGTGTTCAATCCAACACAAAGAACTTCAAAGAGTGCCCCAAAGTTTCTACCGAAAAGTCAAGACAAAAACGTGTGCCAACCCCTATGCATAGATTCCTAATATGTCTCCAACGTATCTATAATTTTTTGTTGTTACATGCTATTATATTATCTGTTTTGGATGTATTATATGCATTAATATGCTATTTTATATTCTTTTTTGGAATAACCTACTAATCTAGAGCCTAGTGCCACTTTCTGTTTTTTCCTTGTTTTTGAGTTTCGCATATAAGGAATATTAAACGGAGTCCAAACGGAATAAAACCTCTAGAATGATTTTTTCTGGAATAAAAGGAAGCCATGAGACTTGAGAACCAAGGCAGAGGAGCTGCCACAGGGCCACATGCCCGCTTGCCGCGGCCAGGGGGGCACCATCGCCGGGCAGGCTTGTGGGCCCCTGGCAACTCCCCTAACCCTAATCTTCGGCCTATAAATTCCCAAATACTCCATCATTATCAAAAGGATCCATGAAAACACTTTTCCGCCGCCAGAAGCCTCCGTTCCCAAGAGATCCAATCTTCGAGCCTTTTCCGGTAAACTACCGGAGGGGGATTCGATCACGGAGGGCATCTACATCAACTCCATTGCCCCTCCGATGATGCATGAGTAGTTCACCACATACCTACGGGTCCATAGCTAGTAGCTATATGGCTTCTTCTCTCTCTTTGCTTCTCAATACCATGTTCTTCATTATCTTCATGGAGACCTATCTGATGTAATACTCTTTTGCGGTGTGTTTGTCGAGATCCGATGAATTGTGGGTTTATGTTCAGATTATCCAAGAATATTATTTGAGTCTTTCCTGAATTCTTATATGCATGATTTCATATCTTTGAAAGTCTGTTCGAGTTATTGGTTTGGTTTGACCAACTAGATGGATAATTCTTGCAATAGGAGAAGTGCTTAGTTTTGGGTTGAATCTTGCGGTGTCCTCACCCAGTGACAAAGTAGGGTTAGCGAGGCACATATTTTACTGTTTCCCTCAAGGGTAAAAAGATGAGGGTTTTCATCATATTTCTTGAGTTTATCCCTCTACATCATGTCATCTTACTTAATGCATTACTCTGTTCTTCATGAACTTAATACTCTAGATGCAGGCAGGAGTCGGTCGATGTGTGGAGTAATAGTAGTAGATGCAGAATCGTTTCGGTCTACTTGTCACGGACGTGATGCCTATATGCATAATCATTGCCTTCGATATCTTCATAATTATTCGATTTTCTATCAATTGCTCGACAGTAATTTGTTCACCCACCGTAATACTTGCCATCATGAGAGAAGCCATCTAGTGAAACATATGGCCCCCGGGTCTATTTCCATATTATATTTTCAGATCTAAAACCAAAAATACCAAAAATACTTGCTATCCTATTTTTACTTTTAGTTTTACTTTCCGTTCAAGCATCCTATTATATTTATCTCTACTAGATCTCATCCTTGCAAATAACTGTAAAGGGATTGACAACCCCTTTATAGCATTGGGTGCAAGAGTTTGATTCCTTGTTCAGGTACATCAATTGGTGGCTCGCTTGTATCTCCTACTGGATTGATACCTTGGTTCTCAAAAACTAAGGGAAATACTTATCTACTTTGCTGCATCAAACCATTCCTCTTCACGGGAAACCAACGCATGCTCAAGAAGTAGCAAGAAGGATTTTTGGCGCCGTTGTCGGGGAGATACATAGCAAGTCAAGGATACCAAGTACTCATCCGAAAATCATCTCTTGCATTTACATTATTTGTCATTTTCCTCTCGTTTTCCTCTCCCCCACTTCTAAAATGATTTTTAGAAAACACCAAAATGAATTCTTATGGAGGCACTGATCCAGGAAGACAACAACTTCCCTATAGGTCTCCAACATAGTACTCGTCATCCTGATAGATAGATAAGAAGCCTAGTTCTTAAACCCTGTAGAATAAAGAGGAGGGTGACTCAGAATTAGAATGACACGAGGAAAGGAGTAAAAAGAGCCCTACGTTCCCTTCCACAATCAATTCCCTTATATAACTAAAGCAGTTCTAGACTCAACATCGACCAGTTTGGCTTGGTAGTCCTATAGGCAGTCTAGCTCTGATACCAAAGCTGTCGGGATCCCAATCCTACCATAAGAATCTGGCCTGTAACACATCACATCACTTTGCGGTCTCACGCACGGTTATCTCCACGGATGCCACCTTACCTGGGCTAGGACCGTTTACGTCTTTTGACTCACGTATGTAATATGTCGCTAGCATTCAAATGTCAAAGAACCCGGGCCGACATGACTAGTCGTAGAACCCAAGTGGCACATCCGTACAGGGACAGGCATACGTAACCCAACAATGCAGGTGTCGATCTCTAGCGTGTGTAGACAAGTCATAGCAAGCTACAAGGACTCCATTACATCGTGGGACATAAATGTCATCACTCCACGTAGACGAGTCATAGCAGGCTACAGGGACTCCATTACATGGTGAGACATTTCCTCAAAGGGACATACACAGCATCAAAGAAGGATACATGCTGGTCAATCAATGTGTCCGGAGCAGTAGCAAGCTACCAAGGCTCGGTGCAAGCACAAAGAGGCATTTCCCCGTAAAGAGTACTACTAAAGGCACACAACTAAGTGTCGGATCCCATACATACCATTGCATGTCACACGTACACACGACATGCCCGATATGCATAGATACAACTATGGCATCACGACATAACCATACAACATTACAACATTTATTTAAAGGCTCGAAAGAGCCAACACAATAAGATGTTACAAATAGGGGTAACATGACCCAACATTCAGAGCATTCAAACAACAAGCGGAAGTTAATCATGTCTGGGTACAGACATCTACAAAAGTGGCTAGATGAGCCTAAAAAGCTACAACGACCTTACCAAAGGAACGAGACCTCTGTCTGGGATTCCCAAGCTAATCCGGTCAACATCGAACTTTATGTTGTAACGATCACTAATAAGACTGGCGTATCCTCTGCAAAACATAAATTAAGCAAACGTGAGTACAAAGGTACTCAGCAAGACTTACATCAGAACTATCTACATATGCATCGGTATGAATGAAGGGGGTTGTGGAGTTTATTGCAGCAAGCCAGCTTTGACTCGTAGCTAACCTGTACTATGACTACAAGTGCTTTCTTTGAGGTGGGATAGCGCACACGAGTCCACATATTCACCACTCAATACACCACTATGCATCCACTCTCGTCTCCCTACGAGAAGGCCATCCATAGCACTCACGCTTATCTTGCATATTTTAGAGTATCCACTTCAACTTATCTATGAACCACATAAGTTCTCCAAGTAGTCCATATCCGAGGACACGGCTATTCGAATAGATTCATAACCCTTCAGGGGTATACTTCTTCACACACGCTCTCGCCACTTATCACCATATGCATGTCATGGATCTCGGCAACCTTCAAGCAGAAGCACTGGCGTGGGCGTCGGCCACGACCATCAACCACACAAGACCCTAGTCCAGGTTTATCGCCTATTTGAGACTGAACCTGCACGGAAGTCCGGCCGAAGTTTCCGCTATGGCCTCAAACAATGTGCGCAGGGTTCCCAAGCCCACCATTCGGGTGGCACTTGGTACACCGTGCCACTGTGCCTATACCGCATCACAGTCCACCCCGTCGGGCAGCACTATGCACGGCCGCCAACACTTTTCCTACAAACACTAGAAACTAGTTGCAACTCCTGGACAGAGGTCTAGGCGATTAATGGGCCGAGAGGGTCAATTAAGTATCCCAATGTGCGGTAGTATCTTGTCTTGGATACCATACATAGAACTCGGTTCTTAAGGATGGTCCCAATGAGACAACCCGCCATGTAGTCCTACATGACCTCTCATCGCTACCTTTACCAAATCGTGTTCACACACTTAACTCCCACACAGTAGAACATGAACATAGCCATTCTGGTTCATCAACCAGATGGATCAAACCCGACACGACACGACTCTAAGCATAGCAGGCACATTAAGCAAACATGGATGAGTAAGCACAACAAATCTCAAGCAGTTGCTACTCATGCTAAGTCGTTTTAACTATTTACTATGGCAAACACGGGTCATGCAAAGGAATGGGTTCAACTACCGAGAACATGTAACAGTTGAATCGTTGTTGTCCTAATGCTGTAAAAGAGAGCAGGAGCGAGAGAGTGGGTTCATATCAGTATGCTCAAGGGGGTTTGCTTGCCTGACAGTCTTGAAGATATCATTTCTCTTCATCAGAGTCAATGTTCACATCGTCAGAACCATCGTCTACCGAAAGGAAACAAACACCGACAAACAAGAAAGGAACACATTCAATGTGATGCAACAATCATGGTGCACGAAATGGCATGTTAAGTTACTGAATTGACCTAGTGCTATGGGTAGTCATATTAAGTGAAGTGGAATTCAAACTTATACTAAATTCCAACTCCAACACTATTTATTAAATTATCCTAATCATGAAATGTCCTACTTGGTGATTTTAACTTCCTCAAACATACATGACCATGGCATAGACAGATTCATTGGATTTTTTGATCATTTTTCATATATAAATTATTTTCATCTGACTTACAGATTATTTTCTATGATTTTTAGAAGTTTTAAACATTTTCTAGAATTTCCTGATTTATTTTATTACCAGAAAATCAATTAATGCATCAACATGTTGCGAGGGTGACGTCACAGGTCAACAGGGCCAGCCAGGGTCAAACCTGACGTGTGGGGTACACACGTCAGTGTCACGAGGTTAATCCCTGCGTTGACCCATGCTTTGACTCATTGCGGGTCCCACTGTCATACACCCAGGATTAGCTAATTTGGCCATTAAGTGCCTAATGGCAATGCCACGTCGACAGTCGCCGGAGCTGCACCGACGGCGACCAAAACTATGGCGGCAGAGCGCCGGAATTGGCTACGGTGCTTGGTTTGGAGTGCGGTTTGTTGCTATGGGTAGCTGGTGATGTGCAGCATCGAGTGGGGGCAACAGGTGGGCTCAGGGCCATAGGAGTTGAGGCCGGCAACAAGCTGAGTGGCGGCCAGAGTTTGGGCATTGGGCAGTGCAGGGTTGTGGTGCACGGGGAGGCCATCTGAATGGCTTGGCGGGCTCCTGGGAGCGCGAGAAGAACGATGGTTCCATTGGAGCAACGGAGGGGGCTCGGGGCAAGGACCTTGTTGGCCATGGCGGACGACGACCGTCGGTCACGGCGAGAAACGGTGCTACGGCAAACAATAGACCCAAGGGATAAGGGGGAGAACACCGGAGGCTCACGGCGGTTCTCGAGGAGGAAACAGTGAGGTCGGAGAAGCCCTGTGCGCCGTGAATCATCGAAGGGGATCGCCGGCACCCGAGGTGGAAGATGATGATGATGGCGATGATTCCAGCTCTCCGAGCTCATGTCCTTCGATGGTTCGAGGTGCGGCTTCCAGGCGATCCTCCAAATCACGGTGGATGGTCGGGAAAAAGGCGTTGGCTATGAGCTCTAGGGCGGCATGGCCATGGCGGTTTCGGTCAGGAGGGGGAAAGGCAGAGAAGAGCGAGGGGAGAGAGATGGAAAGGGGGATGGATTCGGACGGCTCTGGGGGGTCGCGTGGCGCTCTTAGGTGACCTCCGGGCAAGTAGGCAGGCTGGAGATGGCCGGCACACGACGACCACACGCCTCGCGTCCTCCTGGCGCGAGGTGGGAGACAACTGGCAGCGCTAGGTGGGTTGGGCTGGCTACGGAGCGGGGCCAATAGGTGAGATCACACTCTCTCTCTTTTTTGTTTTTTCTATTTTCTTTTCTTCTAACATTTGTTTATTTTTGTTTGGGCCACAAGTACCTAGCACAAAAATACCAACACATTTTCTAGAGTGTAGTTTGAATAATTCAAACCTCCTAAAAATGTTTCAGAATTTTTTTGGATGACTAAAATAATTGAAATGCTTTATTAGTGATTTTCAAACTTTCCTATTTTATTTAATTTACCAAAATAGTTGTGAAAATATGGTTCACCCCTGGTATGTTGATTCCAACATTTATTAGAGAGGGGGAACATTTTTGAAGAGCATTTTGGATTCACTCAAATATCTTAATAGTTTAACCTATTTGAATTTTATTTGTGCTAGGGTTTGATCACCCCCATTGCAAATTAATTTGAATTTAGACATGATGACATGATGCACATGCTGATGTTGATGCAAACAAATTCAAGCAAATTCTAGGGCTATGACATATTCTTCTTAGCACGAATAGTTATGCGGATGCTATTGTCATGCTCATTGAAAAATTGGAAAGGAAACTTGTGCACATTCATCCCGCTTTGCAGAAAGTGTTTTATGAACTTCCCAATATTAATCATCCTAAGGCTAAAAAGATTGCTAGTATTATCCTTATGCGAGAATTTGATTTCATCATACAAGACACTAGGGAGATTTTTGCCTTCTATAATAAAGATGTTGAACACCCTCCTATTGAAGAAATCCTCCATGATAAAGAAACCTTGTGTAGCCTAGAATCTAGACACTATCAATCTTATAGTGAAAATCTTAGGAAGAGAGCTCCCTACGCAGAAATAACTCACACCCTATATCACGAAACCTATGAGGAATTTCATTGAATTACTAGGGGTATTTGGAAGGGTATGAGGATGATTTTCTTGAAAATATGATTAAAGAACCTCTTAGAAATAAGATACATGTGTTATATGATGATATTTAGGGTGATGATCTAGACTACGGGTTTATGAATGTTAAAATCACTAGCCACGGCCCCTTTCATGATTTAAGTTCCTCTACTAGAAAAGAAATAAAGGAAAGGATGGATCTAGTTAGGAAATATTTTGATGGATTGATCAAGTTTGGGTTGTTTACCAAAGATGACAATACCTAGATCTACTGCGTTTTGCCTAGCTAGGGGCGTTAAACAATAGTGATTGTTGGGAGGCAACCCAATTTTATTTTGCTTTTTGCTTCTGTTTTGGTGTGTTTGGCACATTATTACTTCTGTAGTAATTGTGTTTTTGTGTTTAAATTAGTGTTTGAGCTAAGCAAAATCTTTGGGGTGATCTATGGTAGATGTTGATTTGATCTTGCTGGAAAACAGAAACTTTTGCGATCAGTCCAGGAATTTTATGAATTTTTTAGAGAGTCAAATCGATCTGAAACTTCTACACGGGATTGATATACAATTTCCCTGGTTGTCCTAAATTTTCAGAATTTGTAGAGTTCCATAAGTGTTTTAAGTTTACAGATTGCTAGAGACTATTCTGTTTTTGACAGATTATGTGTTCTTTGTGTTGTTTGCTTATTTTGATGTATCTGTGGGTCGTATCGGGGGGTATGACTCATGGAAAATTGAGAATACAGTAGGTATTACAGAAATATAAATAAGTGTTCACAACAGTACCTAAAGTGGTGATTTATTTTTCTTATACTAACGGATCTCATGAGTTTTCTGTTGAGTTTTGTGTTGTGAAGTTTTCAAGTTTTCGGTAAAGATTTGATGGACTATGGAATAAAGAGTGGAAAGAGCCTAAGCTTGGGGATGCCTAAGGCACCCCAAGTCATATTCAAGGATACCAAAAAGCCTAAGCTTGGGGATGCCCTGGAAGGCATCCCCTCTTTCGTCTTCAATCCATCGGTAAATTTACTTGAGGCTATATTTGTATTCACCACATGATATGTGTTTTGCTTGGAGCGTCTTGCATGATATGAGTCTTTGCTTGTTAGTTTGACACAATCATCCTTTCTGCACACATCTTTTGAGAGAGACACACTGAATAGTGAATTTGCTAGAATACTCTATGTGCTTCACTTATATCTTTTGAGCTAGGCAATGTTGCTCTAGTGCTTCACTTTTATCTTTATAGAGCATGGTGGTGTTATATTTTATAGAAATTATTGAACTCTCATTCCTCACTTATATTATTTTGAGAGTTTCTTAAAATAGCATGGTAATTTGTTTTGTTTACGAATTTAGTGCTAATATAATGGCATCCAAGAGGGATATAATAAAAACTTTCATATTAAGTGCATTAACAACTATGAGAAGTTGGATTCCTCGCATATAGTTTTGAGATAATAGGGATGGTAATATGAGAGTCATGCTAGTGAGTAGTTGCGAATTGAAGAGATATGTGTGTTAAAGCTTGTGATTCCCGTAGCATGCACGTATGGTGAACCGTTATGTAACGAAGTGGGAGCATAATTTGTTTAATGATTTTCGAACTTTGTGTGAGGGTCGGGATCACGCGATGGTTAACTCCTACCAACCTCTCCTCTAGGAGCATGCATCTAATGATTTTTTTGATAACTAATAGACATTTGCAATAAGTATGTGAGTTCTTTATGACTAATGTGAGTCCATGGATTATACGCACTCTCACCCTTCCATCTTTGCTAGCCTCTCTAGTACCGCGCAACTTTTGCCGGTACATCAAACCCTCCTTCCTCAAAACAGCCACCATATATTCCTGAAAATAGCCACCATACCTACCTATTATGGCATTTCCATAGCCATTCCGAGATATATTGCCATGCAACTTACACCATGTAGTTTTTCTATGACTTGCATCATCACTTCATATTGCATATAAGGTTATATCTTGTCATAGGAATTGAGTTGTAATTTATTTTTTCTTTGAGTTATAAGTAAATAAAAGTGTGATGATTTTTCATTAATAGAGCATTGTCCCATGAGAGAAAAGGATGATGCAGGCTATGACTCCCTCACAAGTTGGGACGAGTATCCGGACTTTTAAAAAATAAAAGAGGCCAGTGAAGCCCAAACAAAAAAAAGAGGCCAAAGAAGCCCACCAAAAATGAGAGAAAGAGAGAAGGGACAATTGCTACTATCCTTTTCCACACTTGTGCTTCAAAGTAGCACCATGAGCTTCATGATAGAGAGTCTCCTATTTTGTCACTTTCATATAACTAGTGGATATTCATTATGCACGACCACTTAGTTTTCTTCTTGAGCTTTCATACACTTATAGATCTAAGTGAATTTGTTGCATTGCAATCCCTACTCACTCACATTGATATCTATTTGTTGGAAATATGCCCTAGAGGCAATAATAAATTAGTTATTATCATATTTCCTTGTTCATGATAATCGTTTATTATCCATGCTATAATTGTATTGATCGGAGACTTAAATGCATGTGTGGATACATAGACAAAACCATGTCCCTAGTATGCCTCTATTGGACTAGCTCATTGATCAAAGGATGGTTAAGGTTTCCTAGCCATGGACATGAGATGTCATTTGATAACGGGATCACATCATTAGGAGAATGATGTGATGGATAAGACCCAAACTACAAACATGGCATATGATCGTGTCAGTTTATTGCTACTGTTTTCTGCATGTCAAGTATATGTTCCTATGACCATGAGATCATGCAACTCACGGATATCGGAGGAGTGCCTTGTGTGTATCAAACGTCGCAACGTAACTGGGTGACTATAAAGGTGCTCTACAGGTATCTCCGATGGTGTTTGTTGAGTTGGCATGGATCGAGACTGGGATTTGTTACTCCGTGTAACGGAGAGGTATCTCGGGGCCCACTCGGTAATGCAACATCACAATAAGCCTTGCAAGCAATGTGACTAATTGTTAGTTGCGGGATCTTGTATTACGGAACGAGTAAAGAGACTTGCCGGTAACGAGGTTGAACTAGGTATGGAGATACCGACGATCGAATCTCGGGCAAGTAACATACCGAAGAACAAAGGGAATGATATACGGGATTAACTGAATCCTTGACACAGAGGTTCGACCGATAAAGATCTTCGTAGAATATGTAGGAACCAATGTGGACGTCCAGGTCCCGCCATTGGTTATTGACCATAGAGGTGTCTCGGTCATGTCTACATAGTTCTCGAACCCGCAGGGTCTGCACACTTAAGGTTCGGTGACGTTTCGGTAGTGTAGAGTTATGTATGGTGGTGACCGAAGGTTGTTCGGAGTCCCGGATGAGATCCCGGATGTCACGAGGAGCTCCGGAATGGTCCGGAGGTAAAGATTCATATATAGGAAGTCCCAGTTTGGTTTCCGGAAAGGTTTCGGGCTCATCGGTAGTGTACCGGGAGTATCGGTATTGTACCGGGAGTGCCGGTAGTGTACCGGAGGACCTCCGGGAGGGGTATTTCGACCCCAACAGGTCCATGGGCTGTGGGAGAATAATAACCAGCCCTTAGTGGGCTGGGAAAACAGCCACAAAGGCCCATGGCGCAGGAGAGAAAGTCCTAAAGCAAAAAGTGGAAAATCAGCCAATAGGAGGCAATCCTACTCCAACTAGGATTGGAGGTGAAGTAGGATTGCTCCCACCTCCTATTTCGGCCGACCCAAAGGCCTTGGCTGCCTCTCCTCTCCTCTCCTCCTATATATACTAGTGGATTGGGTGGTTTTTGGACAGAATTTCCGGCCACGTGCTACCCGTTTCACCGGTGCACAGTTTCTCCTCTAGATCGGTTTTCCGCAGCGCTTAGGCGAAGCCCTACCGGAATCACTCCACCACCATCACCGGAGCGCCGTCACGCTGCCGGTGAACTCTCTCTCCTCTCCACCTCCTCTTGCTGGATCAATACGGTGGAGATCATCATCAAGCTGCACGTGTGCTGAACGCGGAGGTGTCGTCCGTTCGGCGCTAGATCGGAAGGACCGTGATCGAGATCGCGAGACGGTTCGTGATGAGATCGCGGAACGGATCGTGATGAGTTCGCGGGACAGATCGTGAGACGGATCGTGATGAGATCGCGGGACGGATCGTGATGAGTTCACGGGACGTATCGTGATTGGATCGCGGGACGGATCGTGATGAGATCGCGGGACGCTCGGCGATTTGGATCGCGAAGATGTTCGACTACACCAACCGCGTTTCTTAACGCTTCCCGCTTAGCGATCTGCAAGGGTACGTAGATCCACTCTCCCTCTCGTAGATGCTCATCACCATGGATAGGTTTGTGTGTGCGTAGGAAAATTTTTGTTTCCCATGCGACGTTCCCCAACAGTGGCATCATGAGCTAGGTTGATGGTTCAATGAGATCTCGAGTAGAACAGAAAAGGTTTGTGGGTGTTGATGCTTAGATTGCTTCCTCCCTTGGTCGTATTTTGGTTTAGCGGGATTGTGAGATGAAGCGGCCCGGACCAACATTACTCGTACGCTTACGAGAGACCGGTTCCCTCCACGCAACTTGTTGCCTAGATGGCTTGCGGGTGACAGTTTCTCTCACTTTAGTTGGATCGGATTCGACAAAGGCGGTCCTTGAGAAGGTTGAAAAGCAAACTAGTGTATCACCGTTGTGGTTTATGCGTAGGTGAGAATCGTTCTTGCTAGATACCCATAGCAGCCACGTAAAATATGCAACAACAATTAGAGGACGTCTAACTTGTTTTTGCAGGGTATGTTGTGATGTGATATGGCCAATTACATGATGAGATATATGTGATGTATGAGATGATCATGTGATGTATAGATTATCACGACTTGCATGTCGATGAGTATGGCAACCGGCAGGAGCCATAGGGTTGTCTTTAATTATTGTATGACCTGCGTGTCAATCATTAAGCGCTATGTAATGCTTTACTTTATCGCTACGGTAGAAATAGTAGTAGAAGCATGCAGGGCGTGACAACCCCAATGGCAACACATTGATGGAGATCAAGATGATGGAGATCATGGTGTTGTGCCGGTGACGATGGAGATCATGCCGGTGTTTTGAAGATGGAGATCTTAAACACAAGTTCATGGCCATATCATGTCACTTATGAATTGCATGAGATGTTAATCCTTTTATGCACCTTGTTTTTCTTAGTACGGTGGTAGCATTATAAGGTGATCCCTCACTTGAATTTCAAGATGAACTGTGTTCTCCCCGAGTGTGCACCGTTGCGAAAGTTCGTCGTGTTGAGACACCACGTGATGATCGGGTGTGATAGACTCTACGTTCACATACAACGGGTGCAAGCCAGATTTGCACGCGCAGAACACTCGGGTTAAACTTGACGAGCCTAGCATGTACAGACATGGCCTCGGAACACGAGAGACCGAAAGGTCGAACATGAGTCATATAGTAGATATGATCAACATAATGATGTTCACCATTGCAGCCACCTCAACTCACATGATGATCGGACTTGAGTTGGTGAATTTGGATCATGTATCACTCGAATGATCGGAGGGATGTCAATTTGAGTGGGAGTTCTTAAGTAATATGATTAATTGAACTCATTATCATGAACATAGTCAAAGTGTCTTTGCAAATTATGTTGTAGATTACTAGCTCGCGCTGTAGCTCCCTTGTATTTTTATATGTTCCAAGAGAAATAGAATTGAAAGATGTTGGTAGCAAAATTGCGGACTGGGTCCGTGATCTGAGGATTGTCCTCATTGCTGCACAGAAGGCTTATGTCCTTAATGCACCGCTCGGTGCGCCACCCCCTCTAGCGTCGTCTATAGATGTTGTGAACATCTAACACGCACGTTTCGATGACTACTTGATAGTTTAGTGCGTCATGCATTACGGCTTAGAATTGAGGCTCCAAAACGTTTTGAACGTCACGGAACATATGAGATGTTCTAGGAGCAGAGATTGTGATCTCAGGCTCGTGCCTTTGTTGCGAGATATGAGATCTCCAACAAGATTCTTTGCTTGTAAGATGAAGGAGAATAGCTCAATCGTTGAGCATGTACTCAGATTGTCTGGGTACTACAATCGCTTGAATCAAGTGGGAGTTGATCTTCCAGATAAGATAGTGATTGATATAGTTCTCCAAGTCACTGTCACTAAAGCTACTAGAACTTAGTGATGAACTATAATACACCAGGGATAGAAGTATTGATCCCTGAGCTGTTCGCGATGTTTGACACCGCGAAGGTAGAAATCAAGAAGGAGCGTCAAGTGTTGATGGTTAATCAAACCACTAGTTTCGAAAAGGGCAAGAGCAAGGAGGAAAACTTCATGGATAGCAAGTCAGTTGCTGCTCCAGTGAAGCAACCCAAAGTTGAACTCAAACCCAAGACTAAGTGCTTCTATTATGAGGTGAGAGGTCGCTGAAGCGGAACAACCCTAGATACTTGGTAGATAAGAAGGCTGGCAACATCGACAGAAGTATATTTGATATACGAGTTATTGATGTGTACCTTGCTAGTACTCCTAGTAGCACCTGGGTATTGGATACCGGTTCGGTCACTAAATGTTAGTAACTCGAAATAAAAGCTACGGAATAAACGGAGAACTAGCTAAGGGTGAGGTGACGATGTGTGTTGGAAATGTTTCCAAGGTTCCTGTGATCAACATCGCACGCTCTCTCTACCTTCAGGATTAGTGACGAACCTAAATAAATGTTATTTGGTGTTTTGCGTTGAGCATGAACATGATTAGATCATGTTTGTTGCAATACGGTGATTCATTTAAGTCAGAGAATAATAGTTATTCTGGTTACATGAATAATACCTTCAATGGTCATGCACCAAGTGAGAATGGTTTGTTGAAATCTTGATCGTAGTAGTACACATGTTCATAACATTGATGTCAAAAGATACAAAGTTAATAATGATAGTACCACATACTTGTGGCACTGCCGCTAAATGTCATATTGGTATAAAGCGCATGTAGAAACTCCATGCTGATGGATATTTGGACTCATCGATTTCGAATCGGTTGAGACATGCGAACCATGCCTCTTGGGCAAGATGACTAAAGGACCCCGTTGGATGGAGCGGGCAAGTGATTCATTGGAAATGATACATGTTGATGTATGCAATCTTGTGAGTCTTGTAGAGTGCAGTGGATATCGTTATTTTCTTACCTTCACTGATGATTTGGATAGATATAGTGTATATTTACTTAATGAAACACAAGTCTGAATCGTTTGAAAGGTTCAAGCAAATTCAGAGTGAAGTTTAAAGATCATCGTGACAAGAAGATAAAAATGACCGCGATATGATCGTGGAGGTGAATATCTGAGTTACGAGTTTGGCATACAACTTAAGACAACGTGAAATTTGTTTCACAACTAACGCCACCTGGAACACCATGGTGTGATGGTGTGTCCGAACATCATAGTCATGCTCTATTGATATAGTGCATACTGTGATGTCTCTTATCGTTTTACTACTATAATTTGTGGGGTTATGCATTAGAGACAACTACATTCACTTTAAATAGGGCATCATCTAAATCCGTTAAGATGACACCGTGTGAATTATGGTTTGATAGAAACCTAAGCTGTCATTTCTTAATGTTTGGGGCTGCGATGCTTGTGTGGAAAATGTTTTCACATAATAAGCTAGAACCCAAAGCGGACAAATGTATCTTCATAGAATACCCTAAGAACAGATGGGTATGCCTTGTATCTCAGATCCGAGTGCAAAGTGTTTGTTGCTAGAACTGGGTCCTTTCTCGAGAAAAAGTTTCTCTCGAAAGAATTGAGTGGGAGGAAGATAGAACTTGATGAGGTTGTTAAACCTTTGTTCAACCAGAGAGTAGTGCAGCGCAGAAAGATGTTTCTGTGAAGCCTACGTTAGTTGAAGAGGAAGTTAATGATGATGATCATGAAGCTTCAGGATCAAGTTACTATCGAAGTTCGTAGGTCGACAAGGATGTGTAGTGCTCCTGAGCGGTACGACAACTCTGTCTTGGAGGTCATGTTGTTGGACAACGATGAACCTACGAGCTATGGAGAAGCGATGATGGGCCCGGATTCCGACAAATGGTTGGAGGCCATGAAATCCGAGATAGGATCCATGTATGAAAACAAAGTGTAGACTTTGGTAGACTTGCTCGTTGGACGGCAGGTCGTTGAGTATAAATGGATCTTTAAAATGAAGACAGACACTGATGGTGAATGTCACTATTTGTAAAGCTCTACTTGTTGCAAAGATGTTTGTGACAAGTTCAAGGAGTTGACTACGATGAGACTTTCTCACTCGTAGCAATGCTAAAAGTCTGTTGGAATTATGTTAGCAGTTGCTGTGTTTTCAATTATGAAATCTGGCAGATGGATGTCAAAACATCGTTTCCTTAATGGTTTACTTGAGGAAAGGTTGTATGTGATACAACCACAAGGTTTTGTCAGGCCTAAGGATGCTAAAAGGTGTGCAAGCTTCAGTGATCCTTCCATGGGCTGAAGCAAGCATCTCGGAGTTGGAATATATGCTTTGATGAGGTGATCAAAGTTTTGATGTTTATACAAAGTTTATGAGAAACTTGTATTTGCAATAAAGTGAGTGGGAGCACTATAGAATTTCTGATAAGTATATGTGGATGACATATTGTTGTTCAGAAATAATGTAGAGTTTCTGGAAAGCATAAAACGGTTATTTGGAAAGTGATTTTCAAAGGAAGACCTGGATAAAGCTACCTAATTGTTGAGCATCAAAATCTATAGAGATAGATCAAGATGCTTGATGAGACTTTCAATGAGTGCATACCTTCACAAGATTTTGAAAGAGTTCAAAATGGATCAGCCAGAGAAATAGTTCTCATCTGATTTGTAAGGTGTGAAGTTGAGTGAGACTCAAAGCTCGACAACGGCAGAAGAAAGCGAAAGGACGAACGTCGTCCCCTATGCCTTAGCCATAGGCTCTATATTATGCCATGCTGTGTACCGCACCTATGTGTGCCTTGCCATGAGTCTGTCAAGGGGTACAAGAGTGGTCCAGGAGTGGATCACTGGACAGCGGTCGGAATTATCCTTAGTAACCAGAGGACTAAGGAAATGTTTCTTGATTATGGAGGTGATAAAGAGTTCGTCGTAAAGAGTTACGTCGATGCAAGCTTTAACACCTATCCGGATGACTAGTTGTAGCAATCTGGATACGTATAGTGGAGCAGGCATTTGGAAATAGTACCAAGTGGAGTGTGGTACCAGTGTTTATGGTTTGACATAGAGATATGCAAAGTACACACGGATCTGAATATCGCAGACCCGTTGACTATAAGACCTCTCTCACATGCAAAGCATGATCGAGCCCCAGAACTCATTGGGTGTTAGATTCATAACAATGCGAATCACATGGTGATGTGAACTAGATTATTGACTCTAGTGCAAGTGGGAGACTGTTGGAAATATGCCCTAGAGGCAATAATAAATTAGTTATTATCATATTTCCTTGTTCATGATAATCGTTTATTATCCATGCTATAATTGTATTGATCGGAGACTTAAATGCATGTGTGGATACATAGACAAAACCATGTCCCTAGTATGCCTCTATTGGACTAGCTCGTTGATCAAAGGATGGTTAAGGTTTCCTAGCCATGGACATGAGATGTCATTTGATAACGGGATCACATCATTAGGAGAATGATGTGATGGATAAGACCCAAACTACAAACATGGCATATGATCGTGTCAGTTTATTGCTACTGTTTTCTGCATGTCAAGTATATGTTCCTATGACCATGAGATCATGCAACTCATGGATATCGGAGGAGTGCCTTGTGTGTATCAAAAATCGCAACGTAACTGGGTGACTATAAAGGTGCTCTACAGGTATCTCCGATGGTGTTTGTTGAGTTGGCATGGATCGAGACTTGGATTTGTTACTCCGTGTAACGGAGAGGTATCTCGGGGCCCACTCGGTAATGCAACATCACAATAAGCCTTGCAAGAAATGTGACTAATTGTTAGTTGCGGGATCTTGTATTACGAAACGAGTAAAGAGACTTGCCGGTAACGAGGTTGAACTAGGTATGGAGATACCGACGATCGAATTTCGGGCAAGTAACATACCGAAGAACAAAGGGAATGATATACGGGATTAACGGAATCCTTGACATAGAGGTTCGACCGATAAAGATCTTCGTAGAATATGTAGGAACCAATGTGGACGTCCAGGTCCCGCCATTGGTTATTGACCGTAGAGGTGTCTCGGTCATGTCTACATAGTTCTCGAACCCGCAGGGTCTGCACACTTAAGGTTCGGTGACGTTTCGGTAGTGTAGAGTTATGTATGGTGGTGACCGAAGGTTGTTCGGAGTCCCGGATGAGATCCTGGATGTCACGAGGAGCTCCGGAATGGTCCGGAGGTAAAGATTCATATATAGGAAGTCCCAGTTTGGTTTCCGGAAAGGTTTCGGGCTCATCGGTAGTGTACCGGGAGTATCGGTATTGTACCGGGAGTGCCGGTAGTGTACCGGAGGACCTCCGGGAGGGGTATTTCGACCCCAACAGGTCCATGGGCTGTGGGAGAATAATAACCAGCCCTTAGTGGGCTGGGAAAACAGCCACAAAGGCCCATGGCACAGGAGAGAAAGTCCTAAAGCAAAAAGTGGAAAATCAGCCAATAGGAGGCAATCCTACTCCAACTAGGATTGGAGGTGAAGTAGGATTGCTCCCACCTCCTATTTCGGCCGACCCAAAGGCCTTGGCTGCCTCTTCTCTCCTCTCCTCCTATATATACTAGTGGATTGGGTGGTTTTTGGACAGAATTTCCGGCCACGTGCTACCCGTTTCACCGGTGCACAGTTTCTCCTCTAGATCGGTTTTCCGCAGCGCTTAGGCGAAGCCCCGCCGGAATCACTCCACCACCATCACCGGAGCGCCGTCACGCTGCCGGTGAACTCTCTCTCCTCTCCACCTCCTCTTTCTGGATCAAGACGGTGGAGATCATCATCAAGCTGCACGTGTGCTGAACGCGGAGGTGTCGTCCGTTCGGCGCTAGATCAGAAGGACCGTGATCGAGATCGCGAGACGGTTCGTGATGAGATCGCGGAACGGATCGTGATGAGTTCGCAGGACAGATCGTGATCAAGATCGTGAGACGGATCGTGATGAGATCGCGGGACGGATCGTGATGAGTTCATGGGACGTATCGTGATTGGATCGCGGGACGGATCGTGATGAGATCGCGGGACGCTCGGCGATTTGGATCGCGAAGATGTTCGACTACACCAACCGCGTTTCTTAACGCTTCCCGCTTAGCGATCTGCAAGGGTACGTAGATCCACTCTCCCTCTCGTAGATGCTCATCACCATGGATAGGTTTGCGTCTGCGTAGGAAATTTTTTGTTTCCCATGCGACGTTCCCCAACACTATTGATGGACATCTCCATAGCCCATTGATACGCCTAGTTGATGTCAGACTATTTTCTCGTTTTTCCCTTGCACCTCCTCCATATTCTATTCCACGTATAATGCTATATCCATGGCTCATGCTCATGTATTGCGTCAAAGTTGAAAAGGTTTGAGAACACCAAAAGTGTGAAACAATTGCTTGACTTGTTCATCGGGGTTGTGCATGATTTAGATACTTTGTGTGGGGAAGATGGAGCATAGCCAGACCATATGATTTTGTAGGGATAACTTTCTAAGGCCATGTTATTTCTAAAGGACACGACTACCTTTGTTGGTGTGCTCGAAGTATTACTGTTTTTATGTGAATATTAGACTATTGTTTGAAATCTAATGGATCAGAATATTCATGCCACAATAAATAATATTACATGGATAAATATGTTGGGTAGCATTCCAAATCAAAATTCTGTTTTTATCATTTACCTACTCGCTGACGAGCAGGAATTAAGCTTGGGGATGCGGATACGTCTCCAACATATCTAATTTTGGTTGTTCCATGCTATTATATTATCTACTTTGGATGTTTTATATGCATTAATATGCGATTTTATATTATTTTTAGGACTAACCTATTAATCTAGAGCCTAGTGCTAGTTTCTGTTTTTTCCTTGTTTTTGAGTTTCGCAGATAAGTAATATTAAATGAAGTCTAAACGGAATAAAACCTCCGGAATGATTTTTTCTGGAATAAAAGGAAACCACGAGACTTGAGAACCAAGGAAGAGGAGTTGCCACGGGGCCACAAGCCCGCTTGCCGCGGCCAGGGGGGCCACCCGCGTCGGGCAGGCTTGTGGGCCCTTGGGAACTCCCCTAACCCTAATCTTCGGCCTATAAATTCCCAAATATTCCATCATTATGGAAAGGAGCCACGAAAACACTTTTCTGCTGCCAGAAGCCTCCGTTCCTGAGAGATCCAATCTTGGGGCCTTTTCCGGTAATCTGCTGGAGGGGGATTCGATCACGGAGGGCATCTACATCAACTCCATTACGCCTCCGATGATGCGTGAGTAGTTCATCACAGACCTACGGGTCCATAGCTAGTAGCTAGATGGCTTCTTCTCTCTCTTTGCTTCTCAGTACCATGTTCTTCATGATCTTCATGGAGATCTATCTGATGTAATACTCTTTTGCGGTGTGTTTGTCGAGATCCGATGAATTGTGAGTTTATGTTCAGATTATTCATGAATATTATTTGAGTCTTTCCTGAATTCTTATATGCATGATTTCATATCTTTGCAAGTCTATTCGAGTTATTGGTTTGGTTTGGCCAACTAGATTGGTAATTCTTGCAATAGGAGAAGTGCTTAGTTTTGGGTTCAATTTTGCGGTGTCCTCAACCCGTGACAAAGTAGGGGTAGCGAGGCACGTATTGTATTGTTTCCATCAAGGGTAAAAATATGGGGTTTTCATCATATTGCTTAAGTTTATCCCTCTACATCATGTCATCTTACTTAATGCGTTACTCTGCTCTTCATGAACTTAATACTCTAGATGCAGGCAGGGGTCGTCGATGTGTGGGGTAATAGTAGTAGATCCAGAATCGTTTCTGTTGGAAATATGCCCTAGAGGCAATAATAAAATGGTTATTATTGTATTTCCTTGTTCATGATAATTGTCTATTGTTCATGCTATAATTGTGTTAACCGGAAACCATAATACATGTGTGAATACATAGACCACAACATGTCCCTAGTGATCCTCTAGTTGACTAGCTCGTTGATCAATAGATGGTCACGGTTTCATGGCCATGGACATTGGATGTCGTTGATAACGGGATCACATCGTTAGGAGAATGATGTGATGGACAAGACCCAATCCTAAGCATAGCACTAGATCGTGTAGTTCATTTGCTAAAGCTTTTCAATGTCAAGTATCGTTTCCTTAGACCATGAGATTGTGTAACTCCCGGATACCGTAGGAATGCTTTGGGTGTGCCAAACGTCACAACGTAACTGGGTGGCTATAAAGGTGCACTACGGGTATCTCCGAAAGTATCTGTTGGGTTGGCACGAATCGAGACTAGGATTTGTCACTCCGTGTGACGGAGAGGTATCTCTGGGCCCACTCGGTAAGACATCATCATAACGAGCTCAATGTGACTAAGGAGTTAGCCACGGGATGATGTATTACGGAACGAGTAAAGAGACTTGCCAGTAACGAGATTGAACAAGGTATGGGGATACCGACGATCGAATCTCGGGCAAGTACCATACCGATAGACAAAGGGAATTGTATACGGGATTGATTGAATCCCCGACATCATGGTTCATCCGATGAGATCATCGTGGAGTACGTGGGAGCCAACATGGGTATCCAGATCCCGCTGTTGGTTATTGGCCGGAGAAGTGTCTCGGTCATGTCTACGTGTCTCCCGAACCCGTAGGGTCTACACACTTAAGGTTCGATGACGCTAGGGTTATAGGGAAATGGTATACGTGATTACCGAAGGTTGTTCGGAGTCCCGGATGAGATCCCGGACGTCACGAGGAGCTCCGGAATGGTCCGGAGGTAAAGATTGATATATAGGAAGTCCAGTTTTGGTCACCGGAAAGTTTTCGGGCTCATCGGTAGTGTACCGGGAGTGCCGGGAGGGTGCCGGAGGACCCCCGAGAGGGGTGTGACGACCAAAGGACCTCATGGGCCCTTAGAGGAGGTGTGCCAGCCCATTTTGGGTCGGCCAAGACCATCTATGTGGGCCCATGTGGCTGGAGATAAGGAGATAAGGCAAAAATGATTTAAAAGGAGGAGATCCACCTCCCTTGTGGGAGGTGGACTCTCCCTTTAATTCGGCCGACCCTCTCCTCTTTGGAGTAGAGGCCAAGCCAGCCCTCCACGTCCCTCCTCCTATATATACTTGAGGTTTTGGATGTTTTGAGACAAGATTTGATCTCTCTCTCTCACGGCAAAGCCCTACCTCTCTTCTTCCTCCTACGCAGCGCTTAGGCGAAGCCCTGTCAGAATACCTTGCTACTCCACCACCACCACGCCGTCGTGATGCTGTTGGAGCCCTTCCCCAACCTCTCCTTCCTCCTTGCTGGATCAAGGTGTTGGAGACGTCACCGGGCTGCACGTGTGTTGAACGCGGAGGTGCCGTCCGTTCGGCACTTGATCGGATCTACCGCGATCTGAATCGCTGCGAGTACGACTCCATCAACCGCATTCTTGTAACGCTTCCGCTTAGCGATCTTCAAAGGTATGAAGATCCACTCTCCCCTTGCTCGTTGCTGGTTTCTCCATAGATGGATCTTGGTGAACGCGTAGGAAATTTTTTGATTTACTACTACGTTCCCCAACAGTGGCATCATGAGCTAGGTCTATGCGTAGAATCCATGCATGAGTAGAACACAAAGCAGTTGTGGGTGTCGATTTTGTTAATATGCTTGCCATTACTAGTCTTATCTTGATTCGACGGTATTGTGGGATGAAGCGGCCCGGACCAACCTTACACGTACGCTTACGTGAGACCGGTTCCACCGCCTGACATGCACCAGTTGCATAAGGTGGCTAGCGGGTGTCTGTCTCTCCCACCTTAGTCGGATTGGATTCGATGAAAAGGGTCCTTATGAAGGGTAAATAGCAATTGGCATATCACGTTGTGGTTTGGACGTAGGTAAGAAACGTTCTTGCTAGAAACCTATAGCAACCACGTAAAAACTTGCAACTACAAATTAGAGGACGTCTAACTTGTTTTTGCAGCATATGCCGTGTGATGTGATATGGCCAAAAGGATGTGATGTGATGCATTGTGATGTATGAGATTGATCATGTTCTTGTAATAGGGTTCACGACTTGCATGTCGATGACTATGACAACCGGCAGGAGCCATAGGAGTTGTCTTATATTATTGTATGACCTGCGTGTCAATCATAAACGCCATGTAATTACTTTACTTTATTGCTAAACGTTAGCTGTAGTAGTAGAAGTAATAGTTGGCGAGACAACTTCATGAAGACACAATGAGGAGATCATGATGATGGAGATCATGGTGTCGTGCCGGTGACAGTGATGATCATGGTGCCCCGAAGATGGAGATCAAAGGAGCAAGATGATATTGGCCATATCATGTCACTATATTGATTGCATGTGATGTTTATCATGTTTACATCTTATTTGCATAGAACGACGATAGTAAATAAGATGATCTCTCAATAAAATTTCAAGAAAGGTGTTCACCCTAACTGTGCATCGTTGCTAAGGATCGTCGTTCCGAAGCACCACGTGATGATCGGGTGTGATAGGTTCTAACGTTCGCATACAACGGGTGTAAGCCAGATTTACACATGCGAAACACTTAGGTTGACTTGACGAGCCTAGCATGTACAGACATGGCCTCGGAACACGGAGGACCGAAAGGTCGAACATGAGTCGTATAGAAGATACGATCAACATAGAGATGTTCACCATGGATGACTAGTCCGTCTCACGTGATGATCGGACACGGGCTAGTTGACATGGATCATGTATCACTTGGAAGACTAGAGAGATGTCTATCTAAGTGGGAGTTCATTAATAATTTGATTAAATGAACTTAATTATCATGAACTTAGTCTAAAAATGTCCTTGCAAATTATGTCGTAGATAGCTCACGCTGTAGCTCCCCAGTTTTATTAATACAATCCTAGAGAAAAGTAAGTTGAAAGTTGATGGTAGCAATAATGCGGACTGGGTCCGTGATCTGAGGATTGTCCTCATTGCTGCACGGAAAGCTTATGTTTTTGATGTACCGCTAACTGCACCACTCCCTCAAGCGTTGTCTGTAGATGTTGTGAACATATGACAGGCACTTTTTGGTGACTACGTGATAGTTCAATGCGTCATGCATTACGGCTTAGAATTGAGGCTCCAAAACGTTTTGAACGTCGCGGAACATATGAGATGTTCTAGGAGCTGAGATTGTGATCTCAGGCTCGTGCCTATGTTGAGAGGTATGAGACCTCCAACAAGATTCTTTGTCTACAAGATAAAGGAGAATAGCTCAATCGCTGAGCGTGTGCTCAGATTGTCTGGGTGCTACAATCACTTGAATCAAGTGGGAGTTAATCTTCCAGATGAGATAGTGATTAATGGATTTCTCCAAGTCACTGCCACCAAGCTACTAGAGCTTCGTGATGAACTATAACATGCCAGGGATGGATAAGATGATCCCTGAGTTGTTCGTGATGTTTGACACCACGAAGGTAGAAATCAAGAAGGAGCATCAAGTGTTGATGGTTAAGTGAAACCACTAGTTTCAAAAGGGGCAAGGGCAAGAACGGAAAACTTCAGGAATGGCAAGCCAGTTGTTGCTCTAGTGAAGAAACCCAAGGTTGAGCCCGAACCCGAGACTAAGTGCTTCTGTTATGAGGAGAATGTTCGCTGAAGCGGAAAACCCCTAGATGCTTGGTAGATAAGAAGGCTGGGAATGTCAATGGAAGTATATTTGATATACGTGTTAGTGATGTGTACCTTGCTGGTACTCCTAGTAGCACCTGGGTATTGGATACCGGTTCGGTTGCTAAGTGTTAGCAACTCGAAATAAAAGCTACGGAGTAAATGGAGACTAGCTAGGTGAAAGGTGACGATGTGTGTTGGAAGTAGTTCCAAGATTGATGTGATCACCATCGCACGCTCTCTCTACCTTCAGGATTTCTGATAAACCTAAATAAATGTTATTTGCTGTTTGCGTTGAGCATGAACGTGATTAAATCATGATTAGTGCGATACGGTTATTCATATAAGTTAGAGAATAATGGTTATTCTGTTTACATGGATAATGCCTTCAATGGTCATGCACCCACTCGAAATGGTTTATCGAATCATGATCGTAGTAGTACACATATTCATAACATTGGTACCAAAAGATACAAAGTTAATAATGATAGTACCACATGCTTGTGGCACTGCCACGTAATGTCATATTGGTATAAATCGCATGAAGAAACTCCATGATGATGGATTTTTTTTGACTCACTCGATTTCGAATCGGTTGAGACATGCGAGCCATGCCTCTTGGGCAAGATGACTGAGACCCCGTCATCCAATATGATGGAGCGGGCAAGTGGCTTATTGGAATTAATACATGTTGATGTATGTGGTCCAATGAGTGTTGAAACACACAGTGGATATCGTTGTTTTTCTTTACCTTCACTGATGATTTGAGTAAATATGGGGATATTTACTTAATGAAACACGAATCTGAAATGTTTGAAAGGTTCAAGGAGTTTCAGAGTGAAGTTAAAGATCATCGTGACAAGAAGATAAATGTCTATGATATGATCATGGAGGTGAATATCTAAGTTACGAGTTTGGTATGCAATTTTAGACAATGTGGAAATTGTTTCACAGCTCATGCCTCCTGGAACACCATAGTGTGATGGTGTGTTCGAACGTCGTAGTCGTGCTCTATTGGATATAGTGAGTACTATGATGTCTCTTATCGTTTTACCACTATCGTTATGGGGTTATGCATTAAAGACAAATCCATTCACTTTAACAGGGCACCATCTAAGTCTGTTGAGATGACACCGTGAGAATTATGGTTTGACAGAAGCCTAAGCTGTCATTTCTTAATGTTTGGGGCTGCGACGCTTATGTGAAAATGGGTTTTTCACCTAGCGAGCTCGAACCCAAAGCAGACAAATGCATCTTCATAGAATACCCTAATGAGACATTGGGTATACCTTCTATCTCAGATCCAAGCACAAAAGGTGTTTGTTGCTAAGAACGGGTCCTTTCTTGAGAAAGAGTTTCTCTCGAAAGAATTGAGTGGGAGGAAGATAGAACTTGATGAGGTTGTTGAACCTTTGTTTCAACCAGAGAATAGTGCAACACAGAAAGATGTTTCTGTAGACCCTACTCAGTTGAAAAGGAAGTTAATGATGATGATCATGAAGCTTCAGATCAAGTCACTATCGAACCTCGTAGGTCGACAAGGACGCGTACTGCTCCTGAGTAGTACGACAACCCTGTCTTGGAAATCATGTTGTTGGACAACGATGAACCTACGAACTATGGAGAAGCGATGGTGGGCCCGGATTCCAACAAATGGCTAGGAGCCATGAAATCCGAGAAAGGATCCATGTATGAAAACCAAGTATGGACTTTGGTAGACTTGCCTGTTGAATGGCGGTTCATTGAGTACAAATGGACCTTTGAGATAAACATAGACGCTAATGGTGAAATGTCACCGTTTATAAAGCTCGACTTGTCGCAAAGAAGTTTCCGCCAAGTTCAAGGAGTTGACTGCAACGAGATTGTCTCATCTGTAGCGATGCTAAAAGTCTATTAAAATTTTGTTAGCAATTGCTGCATTTTTCGATTATGAAATCTGGCAGATGGATGACAAAACAAGGTTTCCGTAATGGTTTCTGTGAGGAAGAGTTGTATGTGATACAACCAGAAGGTTTTGTCAATCCTAAGGATGCTAATAATATGCAAACTCCAGCGATCCTTCTATGGACTGGAGCAAGCATCTCGGAGTTGGAATATATGCTTTGATGAGGTGATCAAAGTGTTTAAGTTTATACAAAGTTTATGAGAAACTTGTATTTGCAAGAAAGTGAGTGGGAGCACTATGGAATTTCTTATAAGAATATGTAGTTGACATATTATTGATCGGAAATGATGTAGAATTTCTGGAAGAGCATGAAGGGTTGTTTGAAAAGTTTTTTTTTCAAAGGAATACCCAGATAAAGCTACTATTTTATTGAGCATCAAGATCTATAGGGATAGATCTATTCGCTTGATAAGTTTTTTCGACGAAGACATACCTTGACAAGTTTTTGAAGGAGTTCAAAATAGATGGGTCAAAGAAGGAGTTCTTGACTGTATTGTAAGGTGTGAAATTGAGTAAGACTCAATACCCGACCACAGCAGAAGATAAAGAAGAGATGAGTGTCATCTCCTATGCTTTAGCCATAGGCTCTATATAGTATGCCATGCTGTGTACCGCACCTGTGTGTGCCTTGCCATGAGTCTGTCAAGGGGTACAAGAGTAATCCAAGAGTGGATCACTGGACAGCGGTCAAAGTTAGCCTTAGTAACTTGAGAACTAAGGAAATATTTCTCGATTATGGAGGTGATAAAGAGTTCATCGTAAAGTGTTACGATGATGCAAGCTTTAAAGCCAATCCGGATGACTCTTAGTAGAAATCCAGCTACGTATAGTGGAGCAGCCATTTGGAATAGCTCCATGTGGAGCATGGGAGTAGTATCTACAAATATGACATGGAAAGTTTGCAAGGTACACACAGATCTAAATGTCGCAGACCCGTTGACTAAAAACCTCTTTCACGAGCAGAACATGAACAAACCCCAGAACTTATTGGGTGTTAATCACATGATGATATGATCATATGGTGATGTAAGTGTTAATCGCATGGTGATGTGAACTAGATTATTGACTCTAGTGCAAGTGGGAGACTGTTGGAAATATGCCCTAGAGGCAATAATAAAATGGTTATTATTGTATTTCCTTGTTCATGATAATTGTCTATTGTTCATGCTATAATTGTGTTAACCGGAAACCATAATACATGTGTGAATACATAGACCACAACATGTCCCTAGTGAGCCTCTAGTTGACTAGCTCGTTGATCAATAGATGGTCACGGTTTCATGGCCATGGACATTGGATGTCGTTGATAACGGGATCACATCGTTAGGAGAATGATGTGATGGACAAGACCCAATCCTAAGCATAGCACTAGATCGTGTAGTTCATTTGCTAAAGCTTTTCAATGTCAAGTATCGTTTCCTTAGACCATGAGATTGTGTAACTCCCGGATACCGTAGGAATGCTTTGGGTGTGCCAAACGTCACAACGTAACTGGGTGGCTATAAAGGTGCACTACGGGTATCTCCGAAAGTATCTGTTGGGTTGGCACGAATCGAGACTGGGATTTGTCACTCCGTGTGACGGAGAGGTATCTCTGGGCCCACTCGGTAAGACATCATCATAATGAGCTCAATGTGACTAAGGAGTTAGCCACGGGATGATGTATTACGGAACGAGTAAAGAGACTTGCCAGTAACGAGATTGAACAAGGTATGGGGATACCGACGATCGAATCTCGGGCAAGTACCATACCGATAGACAAAGGGAATTGTATACGGGATTGATTGAATCCCCGACATCGTGGTTCATCCGATGAGATCATCGTGGAGTACATGGGAGCCAACATGGGTATCCAGATCCCGCTGTTGGTTATTGGCCGGAGAAGTGTCTCGGTCATGTCTACGTGTCTCCCGAACCCGTAGGGTCTACACACTTAAGGTTCGATGACGCTAGGGTTATAGGGAAATGGTATACGTGATTACCGAAGGTTGTTCGGAGTCCCGGATGAGATTCCGGACTTCACGAGGAGCTCCGGAATGGTCCGGAGGTAAAGATTGATATATAGGAAGTCCAGTTTTGGTCACCGGAAAGTTTTCGGGCTCATCGGTAGTGTACCGGGAGTGTCGGGAGGGTGCCGGAGGACCCCCGAGAGGGGTGTGACGACCAAAGGACCTCATGGGCCCTTAGAGGAGGTGTGCCAGCCCATTTTGGGTCAGCCAAGACCATCTATGTGGGCCCATGTGGCTGGAGATAAGGAGATAAGGCAAAAAGGATTTAAAAGGAGGAGATCCACCTCCCTTGTGGGAGGTGGACTCTCCCTTTAATTCGGCCGACCCTCTCCTCTTTGGAGTAGAGGCCAAGCCAGCCCTCCACGTCCCTCCTCCTATATATACTTGAGGTTTTGGATGTTTTGAGACAAGATTTGATCTCTCTCTCTCACGGCAAAGCCCTACCTCTCTTCTTCCTCCTCCGCAGCGCTTAGGCGAAGCCCTGTCGGAATACCTTGATACTCCACCACCACCACGCCGTCGTGCTGCTGTTGGAGCCCTTCCCCAACCTCTCCTTCCTCCTTGCTGGATCAAGGTGTTGGAGACGTCACCGGGCTGCACGTGTGTTGAACGCGGAGGTGCCATCCGTTCGGCACTTGATCGGATCTACCGCGATCTGAATCGCTGCGAGTACGACTCCATCAACCGCGTTCTTGTAACGCTTCCGCTTAGCGATCTTCAAAGGTATGAAGATCCACTCTCCCCTTGCTCGTTGCTGGTTTCTCCATAGATGGATCTTGGTGAACGCGTAGGAAAATTTTTGATTTACTACTACGTTCCCCAACAGTTTCGGCCTACTTGTTACGGAAGTGATGCCTATATGCATAATCATTGCCTTGGATATCTTCATAAGTATTCGCTTTTCTATCAATTGCTCGACAGTAATTTGTTCACCCACTGTAATACTTGCCATCATGAGAGAAGCCATCTAGTGAAACCTATGGCCCCCGGGTCTATTTTCCATATTATATTTTCAGATCTAAAACCAAAAATACCAAAAATACTTGTTGTCTTATTTTTACTTTTAGTATTACTTTCCGTTCAAGCATCCTATTATATCTATCTCTACTAGATCTCATCCTTTTCAAATAATCGTAAAGGGATTGACAACCCCTTTATAGCGTTGGGTGCAAGAGTTTGATTCCTTGTGCAGGTACATCTATTGGTGGCTCACTTGTATCTCCTACTAGATTGATACCTTGGTTCTCAAAAACTGAGGGAAATACTTATCTACTTTGCTACATCAAACTGTGCCTCTTCACGGGAAACCAATGCATGCTCGAGAAGTAGCAATTCCCAAGGTCACGGAACCCGCAAGTTAATCACCAAAACATACATCAAGTGGATCAATTGAACATCCCATTGTCACCACGAATATCCCATCGCAAGACGTACATCAAGTGTTCTTGAATCCTTAAAGACTCAATCCGATAAGAAAACTTCAAAGGGAAAACTCAATTCATCACAAGAAGATGGAGAGGGGAAAACTCCATATGATTTAGTCTATATCAACAAAGCTCGCGATACATCAAGATCGTGCCATATCAAGAACACGAGAGAGAGAGAGAGAGATCAAACACATAGCTACTGGTGCATACCCTCAGCCCCGAGGGTGAACTACTCCCTCCTCGTCATGGAGAGCATCGGGATGATGAAGATGGCCTCTGGTGATGGTTTTCCCCTCCGACAGGGTGCCGGAACGGGGGCCCCTTTGATTTTTCATGGCTCTGGAGGCTTGCGGCGGCGGAACTCCCAATCTAGGTTCTACGTTGGGTTTTTTGGAATATTTGAGGATTTATAGAGCTGAGAGGGAGGTTGGTGGACTACCGAGGGGCCCACAAGCCTGGTGGGCGTGCCCGGGGGGTGGATGCACCCCTGAGGCTTGCGGCCTCCTTGGGAATCTTCCGGCTTCATCTCGAAGCTCCGTGGGTGTCTTTTTGTCCATAAAAAATCACTGTAAAGTTTTATTCCGTTTGGACTCCGTTTGATATTCCTTTTCTGTAAAACTCAAAAACAAGGAAAAAACAGAAACTGGCACTGGGCTTTGGGTTAATAGATTAGTCCCAAAAATAATATAAAGTTGTAGTAAAATGATTGTAAAACATCCAAGAATGATAATATAACAGCATGGGACAAGCAAAAATTATAGATACATTGGAGACGTATCAATCTGCTAAATACTAAAGATGAGACTCTATACTACTTTAAAATCTATAAGGCAAAAGTTGAGAATCAACTTGAAAGAAAAGTAAGTAAGTCCAGTCCGATCGTGGTAGAGAGTACTTCTCGAATTAGTTTGATTCATTTTGTGGGGAACACGACATTATTCATGAGAGTACGCCTCCCTATTCATCCCAGTCAAACGGGGTTGACGAACGGAAAAACCGTACTCTAACTGATTTGGTTAATGCCATGTTAGATACATCGGGTTTATCCAAGGCATGGTGGGGGGAGGCTATATTGACTTCATGTCATGCCTTGAATAAGTTTCCGACAAAAGATAATGAGTGCACTCCCTATGAGTAGTTGTCGAATAGAAGGACGACACTCTCTTACTTATGTATTTGGGGATGTTTAGCGAAGGTCAATGTGCCGATCCCCAAAAAGTGTAAGCTTGGACCAAAGACCGTGGACAATGTTAATTTGGGCTATGCTAAGAATAGCGTTGGCTATAAATTTTTAGTAGTGGAATCTGAGGTACCTGACATGAAGGTCGATACAATTATGGGTCTAAGGATGCTACATTCTTTGAGGATATTTTTTCTACAAGCGATATACAAAGCACTTCTACACAAGAATGTGAGGAGGCTCCGGAACATGCCATTTACATGGAATATTATGAACAAGCACATGATGAAAATCCCGAGGAGGAGGAGGAAACCCTTGGTAGGGGCAAGAGACAAAGGAGTGCGAAGACCTTTGGTGATGACTTTCTCATGTATCTCATGGATGATAATCCCACCTCTATTTGAGTGGTGTATGCATATCCAGATGTTGACCACTGGAAAGATGTGGCCCGTAGCGAGATGGATTCCATCATGGCTAATGGTGCCACGCCCAAGATGCGCGCCTATCCATTTTAAGGCATGGGGGCCTCTTAAGGGATAGATGCGCATCTTGCCGTTCGCAAGTATAGCATCATTGCATCATACATTACAGAAGAGGTGAGAATACAAGTTGGCTTACACTCGCCACATACTAAATTACAATTCCACACAGAGTTCGAATCATCAAGATGAAGACAAGGTCCGACTATGGATGAAATCAAACGATAAAACAGATGCAAATGATACTATCTCGCTATCCCAAAGATCACGACCATGGTCCCCTACTCGTCTGCATAAGTCACGTACATCTTACCTCTTTCCTCATCATATTCCCACTAGAGTTGCGTCAGATCATCCTGCACATACTCATCTGTACCTGTACCTGGAGTGTTGTAGTAATCTGTGAGCCACAAGGACTCAACAATCGTGCGCCCGGGTACCGAGACTATTCAAGCTTAAGGTTGGGAAGGGTATGTGTTTAGTTTGTAGCAGCACTAAGCATTTATGGTGGCTAAACTTATGTAACATGAAGGTAAATATGAGTGGCCTACGATGAACGATCGAATCTAGTATGACCTCTATGAGATCCTGAAACACTCACTTACGTCAATCATAACCCCAGCATGTTCTCTCTCGGATCATGTTCATGAGCAGAGACGATCACGGTTACTCACACAGTTGGTGTATTTTAATTAGAGTTTACTTCAAGTTAACTATAACCGGGTGTTAAACAAATATCCAAGTTTCCACATAACCGCGGGCACGACTTCTCGAAAAGTTTTTAACCCTACAGGGGTGCCCCAACTAGTCTATCACAAATAACCATAATCCACGGGAATAGCCTCAACCAAGGATCTCATGATCATCATAGGTAACTCCAAAGGAATTCCAAAACCTCGAGATAACCCGAAGAAAGTCAGAGCCCACACGCAAGACACTTGATAAAGGTAAAACAAATCCAATAAGACCACCCGACGTGTCAACGAACCCGATAAGAGCCGCGTATCTCGTTCTCAGGACACAACGGATAAGCTACGTGTACGAAGCCTGATAGAAATCTCCCAAGTTGCCCTGGGTTGGCCCCGCACAATGCTCTAGTTTGGACCAACACTCATGAGGAGCACTGGCCCGGGGGTTGATTAGTTATCCACAGGGTTGCAAAGCTCTATACAAATTTTATTAAGTTATTTAGCAAATGTAGTACCAAAGTTGGGTCTTGCCAGACAAGTTTTAATCTCAACCGAATAAACAAGGGGGTCCCCATAACAACCCCGGGCATGTTAGGAGCACAAAATATGGAAACATAACACCGGTAACCAGAAACTATGGCGGTAACAGCGGAACAAAACACCTAGCAAAAGGCCAAGCCTTCCACCAATACCAAGATATATATGTGCATTAAATTAAATAACAGATAATATGGTGATATGCCAAATCCAAGTTATCACATGGAACAACCTGTACCTGCAACTAAGAACGCTATAAGAGGGGCTGAGCAGCGGTAATTTAGCCAATCAAAGGTTTGCTAGGATGTGGAGGGTTAGAGGCTATCATGGAAATTAGGAGGCTGATATCCAAGTGGTAGGTAGTGCAATTGTAACGATAAGAGCGAGAAACTAGCAAGCAAAATAGTATTGGGATCCGGGTACGATCATCTTGCGT
Source organism: Hordeum marinum (assembly GCA_022496015.1). Classification (NCBI taxonomy): domain Eukaryota; kingdom Viridiplantae; phylum Streptophyta; class Magnoliopsida; order Poales; family Poaceae; genus Hordeum; species Hordeum marinum. The sequence goes on along the minus strand of CM039674.1, from coordinate 496,779,077 downwards.
GTTGGTTCTTCAGCGGAACAAGTATCGGGATCCTCGTAGTGGTACTCTCTTGGGTCCTCGTACTCAGGTTCAACGTTCGCGTCTACCCAAAGTAAACAGCAAGAATAAACATCCAACCAAGGTGCAATGCACAACCAATATGATGCATGATTCATTTATGAAGAATTTAACATGGCAATCCAATTCTAGTCATGTTTCACATGCAAGAATTGATTATTAATGAATCTGGACAGAATATTATGTTAAGTTATTTGTACATGCATGAACATGGCAAATATGGATGCATCATGTGAAAACGATGAAAATGCATGTGAAGAACGTAAGAAACGGAGTTACGGTTCTCACGATACGCTCACGACAAGATACAAATGCAAAACACAAGACAAGATAGACCTGGGCTACTCCTTGGCATTCCAACGTAGCCACTGGTTAGGCAATGAAAAACCAACCACAATAGACTCAAAGATCAAGCAATTTCATGGAGTATAGCTCCCACAAGACACAAAACAATAAAACACACAATCTGCTACAAACAGCAACGTAGCAACTTACACAGCCCACAACTTGAGCTACAGGAATCCTACAACCACAAAAAGGGTATTGACAGAAACTACATAACATGCTGATCAAATTATCCAACTACACAATCTGGAAAGGACGCACACATCAATAAGCATGAAGCTATCAAGTTGGCATCATGAAACAGTTTTCTGGGACTTAGTGAAAATAACAGTTTTCTGGAATCTGAGTTAATCTGGCAGCATGTTGACAGCAGAAGTTAAAGGTGTTAGAGACCACCTCTTGGCATAAAAATTAACAGGATGGTAATAGACAACATCTACTTCAAAACACTAGCACTGAGCATGAGCTAATTCTCAACATATCACAAGAGGGCAACCACTCTTCATGGCATAAAAAATAACAACAGATTCTCAGACTTAGAAATATTTAGCATGGTGAAAACAGTAACATTAAGTTAGCCACTTTGCAGCAAGTTTCCCACTTGTATGGGTGATTCTCATGTCGAAAAAAAATACCATGGCATAAAAGACATAAAACACTAACACTTCCATGTTGGCACATGACCCAAAGCAAGCATGGATTAATTCATGCAAAAATGACAAAGTAGCATCACAACAGAAATGGCAGTTTTATAAACTTTCTCAAAAGTGAAATCTGAACGCACCAATGGATTCCTTGGCACTTTCTACCCCAAAAACATGTGTCATACTCATATGTTCATGTGAAGCAACATGACACAATATACTAGCAAGCAACCATCCACTCTCTTATAAGTTAAAACTTACTCTAAATAGACATGAGCACATTGGACATAACTAGATTTGGAAATTAAGCTAACCATGGAAATGAACTAACAAACCCACAAAGCATGCATATACCAACAAAGGGTATGGCAAGTGGGGGAAAGGACCCACTTGTCACACACACACACATACATTCTACACACACCACTACATAGCATACACACACATGCTCCATATGCCGAAGGGCATATGAGCACAAACACTCATGAACATACCACCTAAGAGGGGGTGTTCATCCACACACACACACACACGTGCACCATATATGCATAATGCATATAGGCACATACACACCACCACACATGCACAAGTGCACATGGGCACACACACTCTCACTCACATACACACATGCATAGGTGCACACACACATAAACATACACATGCACATATATATGCATCACACCTACACATACACCACCTACACACATATATAATTCAGGAAAGAAAACAAACAACCGTTCATGCAATCTGCACCTACACACATACATATATGCAAAGGAGAAAACAAAAGAATTAAAACAAAGGGAGAAAAAAATAAAACAAAAGGGGGGAGGGGTTCGGGCTCAAACCCTCAACCTCTTGGTCGTTTCCCCCGAGCCACACCACTCTGCTACGCTCGCGATTGTTAACAGAGGAGGGGCTCGACTGAACTAATACACACACGCACGCGCGAACCTGACGAAACTGAAAAACCGAACACCTCCAGCAACAAAGCATGGCGGCGGGCAATTCCGATGAGCACACGGCCTCACCGGCGAGGGGAAAAGGAGCAGGGAGAAGCTGCACCTACAGGGGTTGCATCCCTACCTCTAACACCGACGAGAACACACGGCAACATCACCTGCAACTACGGCGGAGCTACGACGGACACGAGCATGGGCTCGTCGGGCACGACAAGCTCGCGCACGCATCGGGACAGAGGGGGCACGGTGGAGGACCAGCTTCTCACCATGGGGCTGCCGAAATCGAAGACGACGACGGAGGGGGTCGAAGACGCGCCAAAGTCGAAGCAAGGGAAGAAGACGACGGAGCAGAACGTCTCCGGTGAAGACGAAGACGGGGCCGTCGCTGCAGAGCCTCTCCGGGGCTCCTAGCGGCGAGAATTGAACGCGGGGAGGATCCCCGAGCCCCTGTACGCCATGATCGACGACGAGGTCGACGGAGACGATGAGCGGATGCTGGCGAACTACTCTGAACCTCTCTGAATCTCACCGAAGCTTACCTGACAGAAGGAAAAGAAGAGAGGAGGGAGAGGAATGGAGAGGGAGGAGGGAGTTGCGGCAGCGTGAGGGGAGAGAGGAACCCTAGCGGAGGAGGCATGCACGCCGAGGGGGTTTAAATACCCTCGGGGATGACAGCGATGGACGGCGAAAAAGGAGACGGCAGGCGCTCGCTCTCTCTGCACTCTCTGACGGAGATGACGGACGGGGTAGGTGGCCGTTCCCTCGAGCGGGCTGGGTCGCGGGGGGAAGGCAAGGCCCACTCTACCTCTCTCCCTCTCTCTCTAGAAAAGAAAAACACAGGGTTTTCCTTTTAACAAAACAACAAGAAAAAGGGAAAACCCCAGAGGAAAATAGAAGGGTTTTTGAAAAGACAAAAATATATTTGACTAAAAGAATATGAGAACTATTTAAATAAATTGACTAGGGGATTTTTGAAGCAAGTAATATTCATAGTTTTACAATAACAGCCCCTGATTATTTTAAAACCCCAAAACATAAAAGCTCAAAACAACAAAATACCATCACTCACATGCTCAACATATTTTAGGCTAACACTTGAACATTTTAAACAATTTTTAAAGCAAGTTAAATCTGTTGATAAAATAACATGGGAAAACAAAGGGCATTGGGTTGGGTTTTTTGAAAAGAAAAAGAGAAGGGAAGAGAAGGAGGTGCACCACACATAATCCAACCACATCACACCACACATGGCGAGACTCACAAACAAGGTCACTACAAACCAAAGACATGGCATGATGGATGCATGATGCATGATGCATGAATGCAAGAACAAGACATGGCATGACAAGGTGCAAAATCATTCCATTACTCTCATGACAACAAGGTTCATACAAGAGATTACATGCCATAAAAGGTAGGGATAGCACTTGGGCTGTCACAAATGGGACCTAGAAAATTACTAAACGTCCATATGGTTGCAAATCATTGGGATGTAAGTGGGTGTTCAAAAAGAGGTTTAAGACCGGTGATACGATTGAAAAGTACGAGGCTAGGCTCATGGCCAAGGGTTATGTCCAGAAAGAAGAAGAAGATTTCTTCGATACTTATTCACCTATGGCCAGATTGACCAGGAGTCGAGTATTTTTTTTCTCGTTGGCAGCCTTGCATGGTCTTCTCGTCCACCAGATTGATGTTAAGAGGACTTTCCCAAACGGAGAGCTAGATGAGGAAATTAATATGCAATAGCCAGATGCTTTGTAATAGATGGTCAGGAAGGAAAGGTGTGTAAGCTGATAAAATCTTTGTATGGCCTGAGACAAGCACCTAAGCAATGGCATGAGAAGTTTAATACAACTCTGACATCTATTGGCCTTGTTATTGATGAAGCTGACAAATGTGTATACTATCGCCATGGTGGAGCGAAGGAGCTATACTTTGTTTGTATGTTGATGACATACTAATATTTAAAACCAACCTCAAAGTGATTGAGGAGGTTAAGTCGTTCTTATCTCAGAACTTTGAGATGAAGGGCCTTGGGGTGGATGATGTTATCTTGAACATCAAGCAATTGAGTGATGATGAGGGTGGGATTAAACATCTACAATCCCATTATGTTGAGAAGATTTTGAGTCATTCTCGATATTCGGACTGCAAAATTTCTCAAACCACCATATGATCCTAGTGTATCATTCGGAAGTTTGAAGGCACGGCTAAAGATCAATTGAGATACTCTTAAATTATTGGTTCACTCATGTACCTAGCAAGTGCAACGAGGCCTGACATCACATTTGCTGTGAGAAAACTGAGCCGATTTGTTGGTAATCCGGGTGATGTACAGTGGCATGTTGTTGAAAGAATTATGCGCTATCTAAAAGGTACTATGAACTATGGACTTCACTATATTGGGTACCCATTGGTACTTGAAGGGTATAATGATGCAAATTGGATCTCTGATGCTGATGAGATGAAGGCTCCAACTGGGTATATGTTTACTCTTGGAGGTGATGCTGTTTCCTGGAAGTCTTGCAAGCAAATGATCTTAATGATATTGACAATGGAAGTAGAATTAACAGCATTAGACACATCTGGTGTCGAAGCAGAATGGCTTCGAGATCTTTTGATGGACTTTCTAGTGGTTAAGAAGTTGGTTCTGGCTTTCCTTATGAACTTTGATAATCAGACAATTATTGGCAAAGTAAAGAGTTCAGAGGACAACATGAAGTTCCGTAAACATATGAGAATGATGTTGAAATCAGTCAAACGTTTAAGAAACTACAGAGTACTAGCGTTGGATTATATCGAAATGGCTAAGAATATGGCAGGTCCCTTTACCAAAGGGTTATCACTTGTTGTGATAGAAAATGCATCGAGGGAGATGGGTATGAGACCCACATGATTTGCCACGGTGGTAACCCAACCTATGTGATCAGAGATCCCATGAAATAGGACCTGGGAAAACAAGCCAGTGGATAAATAAGGAGAGTAACTTTACTAACCTACTCCATTGGAGATGCAATACTCTCGGAAACTACATGGTAGGTTGACTACTGTCTCAATGTGTTCCAAAGCTTATATAAACAAGATGCTATTCTATAGAGCGATCTTTTGAGGAAAACACATATATGAGCTCGACTGTTGGTCATAGTCTATGACATCTGGGTGATCTCTACCAAGCTCATGAACAACCCAGGTGAAAGGACGAGGATGTCGCCTAGAGGGGGGTGAATAGGCGCTTTAAAATAATTACAGTTTAGGCTTGAACAAATGCAGAATAAAACTAATGTTTAATATGTCAAGCATAAAACCTAAAACAACTAGGCTCACCTATGTGCACCAACAACTTATGCTAAGAAAGATAAGCAAGATAAACAACTTATGCTAAGCAAGATAAACAACTCTCCACTTGATGTCATCTTCCATGGGATGTATGGGATCTGCATCTTAATGCAAGCCCATGGAAATATACCTAACCCCACAAAGAACTCTCACGTAGACCATGGGTTAGTACACAAAGCGTAATGGAAAATGCTTACCACACCATGGGATCACTGATCCCTCTCGGTACATCTTATACGCTTTGTGGGTTGATCAACTTGATTCACCTTTTGACTTAGTCTTGATCAACCTTGTATCTTATCTTCTCTCTTCATAAAGATGATGTCTTGAAGGTAAACATGAATGCTTACACAATCTTCTTCTTGAAGACATGCTTGCAATAAGCTCAACTCCCACATGACCAATCTTTGGATAAACCTTGAATACCACCTTGGTTAGAGAGTTTAGTTTGGAAAGCTTAGAGAGTTTTGCTTTTATTGCCTAAGCATTTACATCTCACATCCATGCATTGCTTTGCATTTGTGTGTGTTTGGTTGTGCTTATTTCCTTATATAAACTCGTTGAAACCAACAGATGGACTCCAAGAAGTACCTACGGACAAATCCTTCGAATATAACTCAAGGCAACCATTAGTCCATAGGGATTGTCATCAATTACCCAAAACCACACATGGAGAAATGTGCTCTTACAATCTCCCTCATTTTGGTAATTGATGACAACCACTTTCAAGAGAGTTTATATAAGGAAATAAGCACAATCAAACACACACAAATGCAAAGCAACACATGGATGTGAGATGGAAATGCTTAAGCAATAAAAGCAAAACTCTCTAAGCTTTCCAAACTAAACTCTCTAAACTTCTCCCCCATTGGCATCGATTGCTAAAATGTGCGAGAAGCTTAGAAATCCAATATAATAGGTGTTCCTCCAAAAGGTTTGTATTTATCAAAATACATGTGCAAAGAAATACACAAATCCAATGATAAGTAGTTGTAGGAAGACAAACTATATTGAGAACCCCAAAGATTGCAAAAAGGATCATACGACACAAAGTGTTGGGGAACATTGCATGGGAAACAAAAAAATTCCTACGCACACGCAAGATCTATCCATGGTGATGAGCATCTACGAGAGGGAGAGTGGATCTACATACCCTTGTAGATTGCTAAGCGGGAAGCGTTAAGAAACACGGTTGATGTAGTCGAACGTCTTCACGATCCAAATCGCCGAGTGTTGGGGATATGACCCTCCAAAGAGGCTCCGGGTCATGTTATTGGCTCGTGAACCGGCCCAAAGGAGAGTCGTAATATTAAGTGGCCCAAGAGGATAGGAGGCTCACAGTGTGGGCCGTAAGACGGCCCGGACTGAGAAGACCCGGGCGTGTAAGCCGACTCACAGATGGCTTGGACAGGAAGATAGAGAGAGACTCAGTTAGCAATTGTAACAACCCGGGTGTTCTGACCTCTTATATAAAGGCAGACCCGGGGCGACTTAGAGGACAAGCAATCGTGAACTAGGTCAAGCTTTTAGCTCCTTGTAATCGATACGCAAGTAATACAAACACAAGCAGGACGTAGGCTGTTACCTCGATTTGAGGGGCCGAACCTGGGTAAACCCGTGTCTTTCGTCCCGACTAACCCCTTTGAGTCCACCTCATTGGCGATGGCCTCGAACCGAAGTCCGTTCACCCGGACGAACCCGGACATCTGCCGTGATAAAACCACGTTAGTTGGTGCCCACCATGGGGCTAGCGCTTGGTGGTGTTGAGTTCTCAAAGGGCTCTCTCCCAGGGCTTGAAGGATATGTGGTTGGAAGGATGAGCAAGAGTCGCCATGGCCGGCTCTACGTCGACGATGCTGGCTGGGGGCTTGATGCTGGTTCTGTGGAGTACGGATTCCGGGTTCCGTTCGGCAGGATCCAGGTTTTCATCGAAAAGGTTGACGGATCTACACCCGGGCCAGACGTCTGCACCAACATCGTTGAGCCGGCTCGGCGTCTCCAATCTGCGCGTGTTACGCAGTCTGCCCATGCCCGTCTGGGCCAAAAGCACGTTCTCGTGGGCTTCAGTCAAGGTATGGACCTAGAAGCATCTGGGTCACAGGGAACTCTCGTTTGCTCAGAAGATGAGTCTTCTAGTGGGGAGACGGAATCAGTGTATCGGCTCAGCAACGCTGGCCTTGGCGGCTACTACGACAGCTATTCTGAGGTAGAGGGCGTTGAGACGGATGCTCTGAGCCCCCCGGTTCACGCGGCGGTGTTCATGGCAGGATCGGCTTCAGCCGCCGGTGACACAGCTGCAGGAGCCGCCGCAGCAGGTGACAACTCGCCGTCGCCGGCTCAAGTCCTAGTGGAATTGATGGACGAACTCACAGCTCTCATGGCCACAGAGGTAACTCCGAATAATCAAGCAGCTAGGAATCTAGAGGTGGCACGGATCAAGGGCCGGATGGCAGAGGAACGGCAAATGATGGCCGAGCTGAAATCCCAGATGGACGAAGAAGCAGAGCGTATCAAGGCAGACACTTTCTGACTGGAGCTTGAGCAGAGGTCAGTGGCTGCGGTACACCGGAGGAGGCATCAATCCCGTCTGCCAGAACATTACGAAGCAAGGAACCTTTTTAACACCCCTGGAGCGGGGCGGGTCATGGGTGCGCCGGAGAGCCGCCCGATGGAGCGCCCAGCGACTCATCCACCCCGACATAACCAAATCTCAACTAGGGCTTTTCCAACACTGGCGGGTCATTATTCTAACCCGGCCGAGAACATGGTAGCAGTGGTCGCCCGGCTTGAGACAATCCCCATCCCAGATGAGGCACCCTTTGCGGAGGAAGTACGAAACGCCATTGGATATTTACAGACAGCCATGGCCCAGCAAGAGAAGTATACGCACAGCCGGAGCCGGGTTCACTCTACCCCCCTCCCCAGTCGAAGTTTCAGCCGGCGTTATGAGTCACCGGCGGGTTCCAGCAGTCACCCGCGCTGCGGACCACCGGAGGACAATAGGGCGGCTCTAGATGCACAAGCCATCATGGGCCAGGCGGGAGACAGGCGAGAGGCAGAGATAGCTGCAGCCCGTCCAGAGCCGGCGCTTTCCGTGTCAATGGGAGTAGTTAGTACCAGAGCCGTGGGGGTGCCATGTTTAACTCCGGCTCTGAGGAGTGAACGGCTGCCCAAAGACTTTAAGGGGCCTCGAAAGGTTCCGAATTACACAGCTGATCTACCCCCGGAGGCGTGGGTTGAAAGTTATGAACTGGCCATGGAGATGCTAGATGTCAGTGAGGCGGTATGTGCAAAATACTTCATCATGATGCTTGAGGGTCCGGCCCATACATGGCTGAAAGGTCTTCCGCCTAACACGATAAGCTCATGGGCGGAGCTGAGAGCAAAGTTTGTTAAGAATTTCCAGGGGACCTGTAAGCAGCCTATGACTATTGTCGATCTGGACCATTGTGTTCAACACGAGAATGAGTCGGCCCATCATTGGTTCCGGCGAGTGTCGACCATTATTCACTCTTCAGAGCAGATCATGGCGGCTCAAGCGGTGCTTATCTTAGAGAAGAATTGTCATTTTGTTCCATTGAAGCTGAAGCTCAGCCGGCTCAAGCGCACGTGTCAGGATATGGGAGAGCTCATGACGGCCTTGACGAAGTATGCTAACTCAGATAACACCAAGGATCCAAGTTCAGATGATGAGAAAGCCAATTAATTGAAGAAAAACAATCAAGGAAAAGGTTTTGCGAACAATGGGAATCAGAATAAGCGGAAGAACGCTGATGGCGGATCTGAGCTGGTGGCGAATACCAACACAGGGCAGAATCATCCCAAGGGGGATGGAAGATTCAGGCCAAGGAACAGGGGGCCCTTTAATTTAGAGGAGGCGCTTAGGAAGCCCTGTCTGAAGCACAGCATGCCTGACAAGCCGGCGTTGCATGCGTGGGGTGATTGCTTTATCATGCAGAGGTTCAAAAACCAGCATTCCCAACTGTGTAATAACCAGGGCGGTGGCCTGCCCAGTGGCTCAGGGCATGGCGGGTCAAGAGCTGGGTTCGGCGCTGGCGGTTCAGGAAACGGGCATCCGGGTCAGAATAACCAAGGGGGGCACCAGCAGCATCCCGGCAACAACGGCAATAACAACAATCAGTAGCAGCGCAATCAGTCTGGGTTTCAGAGTAACCCGAAGCAGCTCAGTTCTGGGTAGTATCACGTATTTACGACCGGTCACAGTAAGCGAGATGAGAAGTTGCGGAGGCGAGCGGTTAATACGGTTGCTCCGGCTCTCCCGCGATATTTGCCATGGTCTGAATATGATATAATGTGGAGCCGGGAGGATCACCCGCTGCGGGTGGATGACCCGGGCCGGCTGGCTCTAGTTGTGGCCCCTTAGGTGAATGGCCATATGGTGAATAAAGTGCTTATGGACGGAGGTAGCAGCATTAACATCCTTTACTATGACACTTTTCGGCGGATGAAGTTGCTTGACAAGGATCTTAAACCTTCCTCCACGGTCTTTCATGGTGTGGTCCCGGGTAAATCAGCATACTCGGTGGGACGGATATCATTGGAAGTAGCTTTTGGTGATAAGCATAATTACAGGGTGGAGTCTTTGTGGTTTGAAGTGGTAAAAATCAAAAGTCCCTATAATGCATTATTTGGGAGGCCGGCTTATGCTAAATTTATGGCTAGGCCTTGTTATGTTTATCTGCAACTCAAAATGCCCAGCTTAAATGGCACGATTACTGTTCACGGTAACAGGAAAACGGCTCTTGAGTGTGAAGAAGGAGATGCGGCTTATGCAGAGTCTAGTTGTGCTCAGGAGGAGCTGAAATTTTACAAGGAGAATGTTGATCCGGAGGATAACCCCGCTCAAGAAGCCTACAACAGAAGTTGAGCCGCCACTCAAGTTTTCAGTGGATGATACTAAGGCAGTATATTTCAATCCGGGTGATTCATCCAAGCAGTTCATCATTGGGGCTCACATGGATCCCAAATAGGAAAGCGCACTCATCGAATTCATCCGTGAGAATCGGGACATCTTCGCATGGAAGCCTTCTGACATGCCGGGTGTACCGAGAGAGTTCACTGAGCACAATCTCAATGTGGATCCAAAGTTTAAGCCGATCAAACAGTTTCTACGGCGGTTCAACGAAGAGAGACGTAAAGCTATTGGGTAGGAAGTTGCTCGGCTCTTGGCCGCAGGCTTTATAGTGGAAGTTTTTCACCCATAGTGGTTGGCTAACCCGGTGCTAGTACTAAAAAAGAACGGCACGTGGCGTATGTGCATAGATTACACGGACCTTAACAAGGCTTGCCCGGCTGACCCTTTTGCGCTCCCTCGTATCGATCAAATTATTGATGCAACAGCCGGATGCGAAAGCTTATGCTTCCTGGACGCTTATTCAGGGTATCATCAGATCAAGATGGCAATGAAGGATCAAGAGAAGACGGCGTTTATTACACCTTTTGGGGTGTTTTGCTATATCTCCATGCCTTTCGGGCTCAAGAGTGCCCAGGCGACTTACCAACGTTGTGTGCAGAATTGCCTCCACAGTCAGATTGGCCAAAATGTCCATGCTTACATAGACGACATCATGGTTAAGTCCAGAAAGAAGGAAACTCTTTTAGAGGATTTGAAAGAAACCTTTGATAATCTCCGGGTCTACAAGATGATGCTTAACCCGACGAAGTGTGTCTTTGGTGTTCCAGCAGGAAAGCTTTTGGGTTTTTTGTCTCTGAGCGGGGCATTGAGGCTAACCCGGATAAGATCAAGGCCATCACTTCTTTGGGTGAGCCGACGTGTATTAATGACGTCCAGCGCCTTGCGGGGCGGATTGCTGCGTTGAAACGCTTCATAAGACGGCTTGGGGAGAAAGCTATTCCTTTATACCAGATGATGAAGAAGACAGACAAGTTTAAATGGAGCGCACCAGCGGCCGAAGCACTTGAAGCTCTTAAAAAGCAATTGACTGAGCTGCCAGTGTTAGCCGCTCCGGTTGAGAAAGAGCCTTTGCTCCTTTATGTAGCGACTAACAATAGAGCGGTCAGTGTAGCAATTGTGGTTGAGCGCAAGGAGGCAGGGAAAGAGCATCTTGTGCAAAGGCCGGCTTATTACATCAGTGAAGTTTTGGCAGAGTCTAAACAGAGGTATCCGCATTGGCAGAAGTTGGTATACGGAGTTTTCATGGCCAATCGCAAGTTAAAACATTACTTTTTGGGGCACCAAATAATAGTGGTCTGTTCTGCCCTGTTGGGGGATATCATTCAAAATAGAGAGGCTACAGGGAGGATTGCCAAGTGGGCCTTAGAGCTGAGTCCTTTTGGCATCAAGTATGTTCCTCGTACAACAATTAAGTCTCAAGCTTTGGTGGATTTCATAAATGATTGGACTGAATGTCAAGCCCCTAAAGAGAAGCCGGATAACACGTATTGGACTATACACTTTGATGGATCCAAGCAACTAGAAGGGTCCGGGGCAGGAGTTGTTCTCACCTCCCCCAAGGGTGACAAGTTTTTTTATGTGCTCCGGTTAATGTTCCCTTGTACTAATAATGCAGCTGAGTATGAAGCGCTACTCCATGGTCTCAGAGTCGCTAAAGAGATGAGTTTAAGCTGGGTCAGGTGTTTAGGCAATTCAGATCTGTTGGCTCAGCAAGTTTCAGGCACTTGGGATTCCAAGGATCCGCGGATGGCAGCTTATCGACAGGCGGTTGATATCATAGCCGGTCACATCAAGGGGTACCAGGTGTATCACATTGATCGTCGCAAGAATGAGGCGTCTGATGCCTTGTCACGGTTAGGTTCTCAGCGAAAGCCGGTACCACCTAATGTTTTTCTGGATGTATTGCATCATCCGACTGTCAAGATACCTTCTGAGGAGGATCTGGCTCTTCCTGACCCGGAGGAGGAGCTGGTGGCGGCTCTACATGCTACCCCAGACTGGACTATTCCTTATTTGGCGTATCTGACACGTGGCGAATTACCTCAAGAGGAGGATCTAGCCAGGAAGATCACTTGGCATTCTAAGTCTATGACGATTGTCAATGGTGAGTTACATAAGTGTAGTGTGATGGGTGTCTTTCAGCGCTGCATCTCGCCAGAGGAGGGTCGGCAAATATTAAGTGAAATTCATGCTGGTGACTCTGGGCATCACGCCGGTTCAAAATCTCTGGTGGCTAAAGCTTTCCGACATGGGTTTTTCTGGTTGACGGCTCACAAGGATGCAGAGGACTTAGTTCGCAAGTGTGATGGCTGTCAGAAATTCGGCCGGAGTGCTCACGTTCCGGCTCAAGAGTTGAGGATGATACCAATCACTTGGCCATTTGCGGTCTGGGGGCTTGATATGGTAGGACCTTTCAAGTGATCTAAGGATAAGAAAATGCACCTTCTCGTGGCGGTTGATAAATTTACTAAGTGGGTAGAGGCAGAGCCGGTCAATAAACGTGACGCGGTTACGGCGGTTCAATTTATTAAGAAGCTGATTTATCGCTTTGGTTACCCACACAGTATTATTACAGACAATGGGACAAATTTATCCAAGGGAGCTATAAAAACGTTCTGTGAGAAAGAGCATATCCGGCTTGATGTTTCAGCCATGGCACATCCACAGCCTAATGGGCAGGCAAAGCGAGCCAATCTGGAAATTTTAAGAGGTGTCAAGCCACGGCTCATGGTTCCTCTGAAACGGACACCCGGATGTTGGGTTGAGGAGTTGTCTTCCGTCTTATGGAGTATCAAAACTACACCTAACAGATCTACAGGTTTTACACCTTTCTTCATGGTGTACGGTGCTGAGGCGGTTCTACCCAGTGACATCCGGCACGACTCACCAAGGGTGGTAGCTTATGTTGAGACGGACAATGAGATAGCCCGCCAAGATGTGTTGGATGCCTTGGATGAAGCACGAGAATTAGCAACAGCCAGGTCGGCAATTTATCAACAAGACCTGCGACGCTATCATAGCCGCAGGGTAAAGACCCGGACATTCCAGGAAGGTGACATGGTGCTCCGGTTGATTCAAGACCAATCTGGAATGCATAAGTTATCTCCACCATGGGAGGGGCCTTTCGTGGTGAGCAGGAACCTTAACAACGGGTCATATTACCTCATGGATGTCAGAGATGAGTCAGAAACCGCGGGTCAAGAGATGTTGCGGCCCTGGAATATCGCACATCTGCGACCATACTTTACTTAAACAGGGGTGGAAAGCCGCTATCATTGTATATATCATGAGCACATGAGTAAAAAGCTAGCATCCTCGCACAAGACTGGGGCCTTTGCTCTTATGTACATCTTTGTACAATCAAGATAAAATCTTCCGGTTCAAAAAATTTTGAGTTGAAGAGGGTTGTTCGCCGTCAAAACGACTGGTCTACCTTTCGGCTTTATGCCTTATTAAACACTATTGCAAAGAGGCTTCTTGCCTTCAGGTATAGCTTACTTCTCCTTTGCACAGCCAGATGTCATTAAACTGTTGCAAGGAGGCTTCTTACCTCCGGGTATAGCTTACTTCTCCCTTGCACAGTTGGCTTTATGCCTAGTTTGGTTACATTAAGCGCTGATTGTTAACGGAGGCTTCTTACCTTTTGGTATAGCTTACAGTGCCCTAAGACAACAGCATGTATACCAAATTCCAGTTGCTTATCAACTGCGGCCATCGAAGGGGGCTTCTTACCGACGGGTATCACTTATCTCACCCTAATGGCCGGCTTTATGCCACTTCCGGTTACTTATTAACCGCGGTTGTCGAAGGGGGCTTCTTACCGACGGGTTCGCTTATCTCACCCTAAGAACCGGCGTTTACGCCAAAATTCAGTTGCTTATCAACTGTAGCTGTTGAAAGAGGCATCTTACCTTCAGGTATAGCTTACTTCTCCTTTCAAACAGCCGGCTTTATGCCGTCTCAGGCTAATTATTAGCCGCGGTTGTCGATGGAGGCTTCTTGCCTTGGGGTATAGCTTACATCTCCCATTGACATCCGGTGTTCACTACACTCTTACTAGTCAATCTCGCCTAGAGACCCTGAGCCGGTTCAAGAAATTGACGGCCAATCTCGCCTAGAGACCCTGAGCCAGTTCAAGAAATTGACGGCCAATCTCACCTAGAGATCTTGAGCCGGTTCAAATAATTGACGGCCAATCTCGACAGAGACCCTGAACTGGTATGAGTTTAACTGTTCGGATCCACGCAGAAGAACCGTCATATGAGTTTTTTGAGGAAGGAGAGATCATCATCGCGTATTGTATCATGCCGGCTTGTCAAAACCGGGTCAGAGCAAGGCCATTATAAGTCTCGGGTTGCCGTAGGAGAAACTACCCGGCACTTGGGGGCTACACAGCCGAACTCTCCTCAAAGGTTCTGGCTCATCAATAGCCACAGTTGTCGATAGAGGCTTCTTACCATCAGGTATAGCTTACATTATCCTAAAGACAACCGGCTCTTTAATAACTCCGTATGATGAAAGCCGGAGCCATGTGGCTTCGGTCAACAGAGTTTAAGGTCTCAAGGAGATTGTCCGGTTTTAATACTCTAGAGAAAGGAATGGCATCTTAAAAGACAGGCCCCTCATCAGAAAATTTCAAAGGTATATCCGTGAAGAGCCGGCAACACATTAAAACACAGAGAGGTGCAAATATATATGGCCACCAAATGGCAGAGTCATGGTTACTCTATTACAAAGGACACTCTCAGAAAGAGCAAAAGCATTGTCAACCGCCCACGGTGGGTCATTGCATAAGTCTGTGAACAGAAAGGCTAAAAGATTACAATTTAGCTGTTGGCGGCTAATCTTGCTCCGGGTCTTCTGCTGGCTTTATCTGAAGATTGCCCAAGTCCCAGTTACAGTCAGCCAGAGCAGCAAATGACCCCTCAAGGAACGGAGATGCATCAAGCTCACAAGGAAAGAGATCCTTACTGTGGGCGGGTGTCAGATCTTTCCACTCGTAGAGAGGCCCGCGGATTCTCTTCTCCTCTGCGTCGTAAGCCGCTTGATAGGTGCTCAAATCAGCTTCATCCGCCAGGACAGAGGCCAAATAGCGTGACTCTTTGACGCACCGGGTATAGTCTTCCTCGGTGAAATCTGAGCCGTCATCTCTTTTAGACGGATAGCCATCCATCATTTCAGTCGGCGTTAGCTCGGGAGCAAAGGCAAGAGCCCGGCTCAAACCAGCAACGGCTCCTTGACGAAAGGCGGACTTCTTGAGCTCTTCAATCTGCTTAGGCATAGTAGAGAAGAGTTCCAAGACCCCTTTCAGAGCAGTGGGGATCTTCTCCCTGTACTGCACGCTCTTGATCGTGAAGATGGCACCGCAATATAACTGCTTTGCAAAAGTGTAAATGGCCTTCAGTGGCAGAAGGCTATCAGAAGCCAATTGCCGGCTGCTGGGACCTGGATGAGTCGGATAAAGTTAATGAGCCACCAGTTTTCTTACTAGCAATGCTAAAAAGTACAAAGTAAGCAAGAAAGCTTACCAAATAGGGCGGCTGACATCTTCGCAATATGTTGTTTCAGACCTTGAAGTTCATCCGCCATGGCTGTAAGCCGCTACTTAGCGTCATCCACCCGTTTGGTTAAAGCGACCTTTTCAGATTCAGCCGTCTCTTTTAAAGAGGTAAGCTCGGCGGTGACACTGGCCAGTTCCTCTGCGAGAAGCTGACATTTTTCATCCGTGATACTTCGAGCTTCCTGCTGAGCTGCCAAGTTGGCCTTCAGATCCGTCAGCTGAGACCCGGCTTCATTCAAAACTTCCTATAATACATCAAAATACAGGATAAGCCGCCAAAATGCAGGGCGAGTGTTAAAAGAAAATACAAGTCTCAAACAGATTGCAAGCAATATATTTGACACTTGGGGGCTAATGTATATTTGATCTTGCAAGTATGCAGTTCCGGTTCATTTCCTTCGAAGCTAATCTGGAACTTGGGGGCTATATTATGGCTCTTCAATATACTAATAATGGAAGCACCGACTCAACTTGATCAAGTTTGAGCCGGCACTTGGGGGGCTACGATTACATCTTCAAGTTGTTTACATTACACGCCCGGCTCAAATATAATCTGAGACGGCCCTTGGGGGCTACGATTGGCAGTTTGCTTTAGTTACAGTACAAAGCTAAAGCAATTTTAAAGGAATTTGACATGACAATCTCTGCAAGAGGTCAAAGAAAGACCCGGCCCAACGATTCAATACGTTAAGCCGGATCTTGGGGGCTAAGAAAGGATATAGTAAAGAAGGAAAAGTACCTCATATTTTGTCTTCACGGAAGAGATCAACAGAAGTTCCAAATCCCGGCTGGTGGTAACCCGGTTTATGTACCCAGCGTGTAGCTCTTCAACGGTCATCTTCTCGCATGAAGAATCGAAGTTCCATTTCTTTGAAGCTTTATCCAGCTCTGTATGTTTCGTCAACACATGAGCCGGAGGCGTTTGATGACCAAACCCGGTGATAACAACATCCGGGGTGTCAGGGGTCTTGGCAGGAGTCGCCGGCTTGGAAGGAGCCCTTGGAGGGCTCTCCATGATGACATCTTCAGCGGTCGGCTCTATGGAGGCAGCCGGCGGGTTTTCTTCCGGTTGAGTTTCTTCCGGTTGCTCGGGCTCCGGTTCTTCAATAACTGGGCCGGAGGAGGGCTTGTTGGCCTTACGACGTTTAGCTTGACCACTGCAAAAAAGAAGAATCAGTAGCTGAAGATATTGCTATCATAGTAATAGCCGGATATCCAGATGCTTACAGCGGATTAATCTTCAGCGGTGGTATGATGGACTCCGAAGAGTCGCTATAGGAAGGAGATTTCTGCAAAATAAAACAGAAAGGTGAAGAGAGTATCAAGTTTAAAAAAGGAAAGATAAAGGAAAAGAAGGGGTTTAAACCTCGGCGGGGCATTTCTTGGGAGCCGAAGAGTTTGGCAACCCGGACATGAGCTCGGTAGAGCCAGTGCTTCGAGTCTGACGACGCTCGATTTGCTGTTGCTTTTTAAGAGGAAATCGGGAGCCAGATAAACAAGAGGGTGAGAAAGAGGAACTTTTCTGATAACCCGCCGCGGCTTTCGGGGGGTGAAATATTCTGAGCCGGGGGAAAAGTAACTTACCTCAGGAGCATTGGCACGGCTGGTCTCCACCTCATCCTGTGAGTAAAATAAGTGTTAAATAGGAAGGTAAAAGATCAAGCAAGACAGTTGAAGCTTTACCTCTGAGCTGGATGATGGTAGCGGGTCAAACAAGTTATCTTGCGGGACATGTTTTTTGGCCTTCTTAGTTGGGACCTTCTTCCTGGATTTCTTCGGAGGGGCAATATATTCCCTCTTCCAGAAGTCTGAGCCGGCCTATAAGAGTGACCCGGAGAGTGAATATCAAATCAGCAAAGTGCAAACAACATCTAAGAGACGGAAGAGAATAGATTAAACTTACATCGGGAGCCGGATTGTTGGCACTAAAAGGTGCCAGGCTGATTTCGCTACATGAGCCGAAAGCTTCATGAACAAGGCTCCGGATGGCGAGGGTAATGTCATTCTCTGTCAATGTGGATCGGCTGAAGCACAATGAGCTATCATACTTGCCTTTATATTCGCACATGAGTCGGCTTCCATGGCTCAAAGGCATAATCCGCCACGAAATCCAGCAGCGGATCAGATCCAGCCCGATTAAGCCGTTGGCCATGAGAGCCTTGATTTTGGCATGGGTCGGCTCATATCTTGCGCGTTCTAAAGCTGATAGCCAGCAAGGAAGCTCTGATGTCGTTGGGAGCCGGGAAGGACGATAATCCAGCAAAGGACGTTCGTTCTCAGGAGAGGTGTCCTTGCAGTAGAACCAGGTCCTGTTCCAGTCCTTGGGGTGACTCGGCATCAGTGTAGCTGGAAAGATGATATCCCTACGTCGTTGGATAGATATGCCTCCAAGTTCTAGGCTCGGGCCGGCTTTCACTTCAGTTTGCCGGTTAGCATAAAAGAACTCCCGAAAGAATCCCACAGACGGCTTGATTTGAAGATAAGCTTCACAGAGCACTTGGAAATTGCATATGTTTGAGACGGACTTGGGGGCCAAGTCTTGCGGGTGAAGATTATAACAGTGAAGGACGTCTCTAAAGAATTTTGACCGGGAGGCACGAACCCTCATTCAATATGGTCAGAGAAAACCACCACTTCACCTTCCTGAGGTTTGGGCCGCGTCTCGTCGCCTGGGACTCGCCAGCTAATGACTTCCTTAGGAGGAAGAGTACCCGCATGAACAAAATCCGACAAAAAGTCCTCCGTAATGCATGACCCAACCCAATTGCATGAGTTGGACGCACGAGACATGCTGGCGGCTTAAGTGTTGTGCAAGATAAAAGGCGCAATGAGTCGAAGCGCAAGCAAATATTTTTTTACGGCTTAAAAGTTTAAGGGTTCTACGGATAAAGCAGAAGACCCGGCTGTTAAGAGCCAGAGAAGATTGGCGACTCAACAGGGAAAGGGAAGATTGAAAAATCGGCTAAGTCCTAAAAACAGATTCCGCAAAAGATCGCTGTATCTATGGATCTACAAAAGCAGAGAAAATAAATCTTATTTCTGACCTAGCGATGAACAGCGGAGGAAAAAAGAAACGGACTGGGGCCATCGTGGCTCGTGCATTAGGCGCGACCAGCCCGCGTGCGGCGGCGGAGCAAGAGCGCATCCTAAAGGCGTCGAGATGCACCGGCGATAACGGTGCTGGAGCCCAAACGACGGCAGCGGAGCACCGGTGAAAACCCTACTACGGCGGCGACCATCTAGGGAGCGGGAAAACTTAGCGGAGATGGTGCGGTGGAGGCGGACGGATTTCTGGTACGTTCAGGGTGATGCAGCGGCCAAGGTTGGGGACGATGTACGGACGGCGTCGGCGCAAAGCTCGAAGGCGCTGGGGCAGCGACAGGAAGAAGATGAAGAAACAGAGGCACGGGCGGAAGAATAGAAACCCCGACCCGCACGGGTCATATTTAAAAGGGGGTTAAGGAAGGCACGAAAATCCAGGCGGTGACACCGTTCGACCGAGGCGGACGCCTCGATTCTCAGGATGACACTTAAGTGAAAGATTTGGTGACACGTCAGCAGATCTCATGACGTCACGCCGGTTCATTTCCGGGCGACTCGCCAAAAGTGGAAGAGAAGGATGAAGTGAGCAAGCTCAGTTCAACCTAGGGCCTAATGTTGGGGATATGACCCGTCAAAGAGGCTCCGGGTCATGTTATTGGCTCGTGAACCGGCCCAAAGGAGAGTCGTAATATTAAGTGGCCCAAGAGGATAGGCGGCTCACGATGTGGGCCGTAAGACGGCCCGGGCTCATAAGACCCGAGCGTGTAAGCCGACTCACAGACGGCTTGGACAGGAAGATAGAGAGAGACTCGGTTAGCAATTGTAACAACCCGGCTGTTCTGACCTCTTATATAAAGGCTGACCCGAGGCGACTTAGAGGACAGACAATCGAGAACTAGGTCAAGCTTTTAGCTCCTTGTAGTCGATACGCAAGTAATACAAACACAAGCAGGACGTAGGATGTTACCTCGATTTGAGGGGCCGAACCTGGGTAAACCCGTGTCTTTCGTCCCGACTAACCCCTTTGAGTCCACCTCATTGGCAATGGCCTCTAACCAAAGTCCGTTCACCCGGACATCTGCCGTGATAAAACCACGACACCGAGCGTCCCGCGATCCAATCACGATCCGTCCCAATCTAGCACCGAACGGACGACACCTCCGCGTTCAGCACACGTACGGCTCGATGACGATCTCCGCCTTCTTGATCCAGCAAGAGGGAGCGGAGAGGTAGACGAGTTCTCCGGCAGCGTGACGGCGCTGAGGTGATGGTGGTGGAGTAATCTCAGCAGGGCTTTGCCTAAGCACAGCTGAAACCGATCTAGAAGAGAAACTACGGACTAGAGGGTAGGGTTGCATGTGGCTAAAAACATAGTGCAAAAACCCTAAAACCTCTAGTATATATAGGAGGAGAGGAGGAGGAGGCTTGGCGCAAGGTACAGCCCCTCTTTGGTTCGGCCGAAGTGGAGAGGAGGATTCCTCCTCCTCCACTCCTAGTAGGATTAGGACTCCTTCCTTATTTCCACCTTTTTGCCTTTTTCCACCTTTTCCACTTTGGAATTTCTTCCCAGCCACATGGGCCTTGTGTGGGACTTTCGACAGACCACTAAGGGCTGGTATTTATCCTCCGATAGCCCATGTAGCCTCTTGGGTCGAAATACACCTCCCGATGGTCACCCGGTACCCTCCCGGCACTACCGGTACACTACCGATGAGCCCGAAACTTTTCCAATGACCAAAACAGGACTTCCTATATATCAATATTTACCTCCGGACCATTCCGGAGCTCCTCGTGATGTCCGGGATCTCATCCGGGACTCCGAACAACCTTCGGCGGTCACCACCATACATAACTCTATACCAACGAAACGTCACTAAACCTTAAGTGTGCAGACCCTGCGGTTTCGAGAACTATGTAGACATGACCGAGACACCTCTATGGTCAATAACCAATAGTGGGACTTGGATGCCCATATTGGTTCCTACATATTCTATGGAGATCTTTATCGGTCGAACCTCTATGTCAAGGATTCAGTTAATCCCGTATGATGTTCCCTTTGTTCTTCGGTATGTTACTTGCCTGAGCGGTATCTCCATACCTAGTTCAACCTTGTTACCGGCAAGTCTCGTTACTCGTTCCGTAATACAAGATCATGTGACTAACACTTAGTCACATTGCTTGCAAGGCTTATTGTGATGTTGTATTTACCGAGTGGGCCCAGAGATACCTCTCCATCACACGAAGTAACAAATCCCAGTCTTGATCCATACCAACCCAACAGACACCCTTGGAGATTCCTGTAGAGCACCTTTATAGTCACCCAGTTACGTTGCAACATTTGATACACACAAGGCACTCCTCTGGTGTCCGTGAGTTACATGATCTCATGGTCATAGGAACATATACTTGACATGTAGAAAACTCTAGCAATAAACTGACACGATCATATGCTACGTTTATAGTTTGGGTCTTGTCCATCCCATCATTCTCCTAATGATGCAATCCAGTTATCAAATGACATCTTATGTCAATGGACATGAAACCTTGACCATCTTTGATCAATGAGCTAGTTTACTAGAGGCATACTAGGGACAAAGTATTGTCTATTTATCCACACATCCAATGTGTTTCCAATCAATACAATTATAGCATGGATAATAAACGTTTATCATGAACAAGGAAATATAATAATAAACACTTTATTTATTGCCTCTAGGGCATATTTCCAACAGTCTCCCACTTGCA
Organism: Hordeum marinum; assembly: GCA_022496015.1. Classification (NCBI taxonomy): domain Eukaryota; kingdom Viridiplantae; phylum Streptophyta; class Magnoliopsida; order Poales; family Poaceae; genus Hordeum; species Hordeum marinum. Next base: position 496,757,450 of record CM039674.1, on the reverse strand, counting down.
CTAGAGTCAATAATCTAGTTCACATCACTATGTGATTTACATTGTAATGAATCAAACACCCATGCAGTTCTGGTGTTGATCATGTTTAGCCCTTGGAAGAGGTTTAGTCAACGGGTTTGCAACATTCAGATCCGTGTGCACTTTGTAAATATTTATGTCCTTCTCCTTGATGTAATCGCGGATGGAATTGAAGTGTCGCTTTATGCGTCTGGTCCTCTTGTGAAACCTTTGTTCCTTGGCCAGAGCAATGGCACCAGTGTTGTCACAGAATAGAGTCATTGGATTCAGTGCACTGGGCACTACTCCAAGATCTGTCATGAACTGCTTCATCCAGACACCTTCCTTTGCTGCCTCCGAGGCTGTGATGTACTCCGCTTCGCATGTAGAATCGGCTACCACGCTTTTCTTGGAACTGCACCAGCTTACCGCTCCCCCGTTGAGAATAAATATGTATCCGGTTTGCGACTTAGAGTCATCCGAATCAGTGTCAAAGCTTGCATCGACGTAACCCTTTACGACGAGCTCTTCATCACCTCCATAAACGAGAAACATTTCATTAGTCCTTTTTAGGTACTTAAGGATATTCTTGACCGCCATCCAGTGCTCCATTCCAAGATCACTTTTAAACCTTCCGGCCATACTTATGGCAAGGCTGACATCGGGTCTTGTGCATAGCATTGCATACGAGATATAGCCTATGGCTGAAGCATAGGGGATGGCACTCATCTTCTCTCTATCTTCTGCAGTCACTGGGCATTGAGTCTTACTCAACTTCACACCTTGTAATACAGGCAAGAACCCCTTCTTGGACTGGTCCATTTTGAACTTCTTCAAAACTGCATCAAGGTATGTACTTTGTGAAAGTGCTATCAAGCGTCTTGATCTATCTCTATAGATCTTAAAGCCTAATATGAAAGCAGCTTCTCCTAGGTCCTTCATTGAAAAACTCTTGTTCAAATATTCCTTCATGCTTTCCAGCATTTCTATATTGTTTCCAATCAGCAATATGTCATCCACATATAATATTAGAAACGCTACAGAGCTCCCACTCACTTTCTTGTAAATATAAGCTTCACCATAAACTTGTATAAACCCAAACGCTTTGTTCACCTCATCAAAACGCTTATTCCTACTCCGAGATGCTTGCACCAGTCCATAAATGGATCGCTGGAGTTTGCAAACTTTGTCAGCATTCTCTGGATCGACAAAACCTTTTGGTTGCATCATATACAACTCTTCCTCGAGGAAACCGTTGAGGAACGCTGTTTTGACATCCATCTACCAAATTTCATAGTCGAAATATGCAGCTATTGCTAACATGATTCTGACGGACATAAGCATCGCTACGGGTGAGAAGCTCTCATCGTAGTCAACTCCTTGAACTTGTGAAAAACCCTTTGCCACAAGTCGAGCTTTATAGACGGTGACATTACCGTCCGCATCCGTCTTCTTCCTAAAGATCCATTTGTTCTGAATGGCCTTTCGCCCTTCAGGTAATACTTCCAAAGTCCATACTTTGTTTTTCATACATGGATCCCATCTCGGATTTCATGGCCTCTAACCATTTCTCGGGATCTGGGCCCGTCATCGCTCCTCCATAGCTCGTAGGTTCATTGTTGTCCAACAACATGACCTCCAAGACAGGGTTGCCATACCACTTAGGAGCGGTACGCGCCCTTGTCGACCTACGACGTTCAACAGTAACTTGATCCGAAGCTTCATGATCATCATAATTAAATTCCTCTTCAACTATTCTAGGTTCCACAAAAACATCTTTCTGCGATGCACTACTTTCTGGTTGAAGTAAAGGTTCAATAACCTTATCAAGCTCTATTTTCCTCCCACTCAATTCTTTAGAGAGAAACTCTTTCTCAAGAAATGGTCCGTTCTTAGCGACAAACACTTTGCCTTCGAATCTGAGATAGAAGGTATACCCAACTGTCTCTTTCGGGTATCCTATGAAGATGCATTTCTCCGCTTTGGGTTCCAAATTTTCAGGCTGAAGCTTTTTGACATAAGCATCACATCCCCAAACTTTAAGAAACGACAACTTTGGCTAATTGACAAACCACAGTTCATATGGCATCGTCTCAACGGATTTAGATGGTGCCCTATTTAAAGTGAATGTAGTTGTCTCTAATACATAACCCCAAAACAATAGTGGCAAATCGGCAAGAGACATCATAGAACACACCATATCTAATAAGGTTTGATTATGACGTTCGGACACACCATTACGCTGTGGTGTTCTAGGCGGTGTCAACTGTGAAACAATTCCACACTATCTTAAGTGACTTCCAAACTCATAACTCAAATATTCACCTCCTCAATCAGATTGTAGGAATTTGAACTTCTTGTTATGATGATTCTCAACTTCACTCTAAAATTGCTTGAACTTTTCAAACATTTCAGACTTATGTTTCATTAAGTAAATATACCCATACCTACTTAAGTCATCAGTGAAGGTGAGAAAATAACAATATCCATCGCGCGTTGCAACATTCATTGGACGGCACACATCAGTATGTATGATTTCCAGCAAGTCACTTGCCCGTTCCATTGTTGAAGAGAACGGCGTTTTAGTCATCTTTCCCATGAGGCATGGTTCACATGTGTCAAGTGATTCAAAATCAAGTGACTCCAAAAGTCCATTAGCATGGAGCTTCCTCATGCATTTTACACCAATATGACCCAAATGGCAGTGCCACAAGAAAGTGGTACTATCATTATCAACTCTATATCTTTTGGCATCAATGTTACGAACATGTGTATCATCACTATCAAGATTTAATATGAATAAACCCCTCACATTGGGTGCATGACCATAAAAGATATTACTCATATAAATAGAACAACCATTATTCTCTGATTTAAATGAGTAACCGTCTCGCAATAAACAAGATCCAGATATAATGTTCATGCTTAACGCAGGCACTAAATAACAAATATCTAGGTTCGTCACTAATCCCGATGGTAATCGAAGAGAGAGCATGCCGATGGCGATCACATCAACCTTGGATCCATTACCCACGCGCATCGTCACTTCGTCCTTAGCCAGCCTCCGTCTATTCCGTAGGTCCTTCTTTTAGTTGCAAATGTGAGCAACCGAACCGGTATCAAATACCCAGTCACTACAACGAGAGCTAGTAAGGTACACATCAATAACATGTATATCATATATACCTAGTTTGTTGTTGGCCGCCTTCTTATCAGCCAGGTACTTGGGACAGTTCCGCTTCGAGTGACTAGTTCCCTTGCAATGAAAGCACTCGGTTTCTGGCTTGGGTCCAGCCTTGGGTTTCTTTACAGGAGGAGCAACTGCTTTGCCATCCTTCTTGGATTTACCCTTCTTGCCCTTGCCCTTGCCATTCTTCTTGAAACTAGTGGTTTTATTGACCATCAACACTTGATGTTCTTTCTGGATTTTAAACTCAGCGACTTTCAGCATCGCAAACAACTTGGCGACTGACTTGTTCATCCCGTGCATGTTATAGTTCATCACAAAGCTCTTGTAGCTAGGTGGCAGTGATTGAAGAACTCTGTCAGTGATCGCCTCTGGTGGAAGGGCAATTCCCAACTCCGCCAGACGAGTCGAATACCCAGACATTCTGAGTATATGTTCACTGATACACCCGTTCTCCTCCATTTTGCAAGCATAGAACTTATTGGAGGTCTCATACCTCTCGATCCGGGCATTCTTCTGAAAAATAAACTTCAACTCCTGGAACATCTCATATGCTCCATGACGTTCAAAACGTCTTTCAAGTCCCGGTTCTAAGCCATACAATATTGCACACTAAACTATTGAGTAATCTCCAGAACGTGCCTCCCAAGCGTTCTTAACGTCTTCGGATGACATGTCTTCGGGTTGGTCACCAAGAGGTGCATCAAGGACATATGATTTCTAGAAAGCCGTGAGGATAATCCTCAGATTATGGGCCCAATCAACAAAGTTACTTCCATCATCTTTCAACCTAGCTTTCTCTAGGAACGCATTAAAATTCAGGGGTGCTACTGCGCGAGCCATTGATCTACAACATAAATATGCAAAGGTTACTTAGACTATTGTTCAAGATAATGAGTTTAGTTAATCAAATTACTAAAGCTCCCACTCAAATTTACATCCCTTAGGTCATCTGAGTGTCACATGATCCAAATTCACCAACTCAAGTCCGATCATCACGTGAGTTGTGGTGGTTTCAATGGTGAACATCATCATGTTGATCATATCTACTATATGACTCATGTTCGACCTTTCGGTCTCTTGTGTTCTGAGGCCATGTCTGTACATGCTAGGCTCGTCAAGTTTAACCCCGAGTGTTCTGCATGTGCAACACTATCTTGCACCCATTGTATGTGAACGTAGAGTCTACCACACCCGATCATCACGTGGTGTCTCGACACAATGAACTTTCGTAATGGCGCACACTCGGGGAGAACACAATTCATCTTGAAATTTAAGTGAGGGATCACCTTATAATTCTACCGTCGTCCTAAGCCAAAAAAGGTGCATAAAAGGATTAACATCACATGCAAATCATAAGTGACATGATATGGCCTTGAACTTGCGCTTTTGATCTCCATCTTGAAAGCACCGGCATGATCTCCATCGTCACTGGCACGACACCATGATCTCCATCATCTTGATCTCCATCAACATGTCGCCATCGGGGTTGTCACGCCCACCATGATTCTACTACTATTGCTACCATTTAGCGATAAAGTAAATCATTACATAGCGCTTAATGATTGACAGGCAGGTCATACAATAATTAAAGACAACCCTGTGGCTCATGTCGGTTGCCGTACTCATCGACATGCAAGTCGTGATATTCTATACAACACATGATCATCTCATACACCACATATATCTAATCATGTGATTGGACATATCACATCACAACATACCCTGCAAAAACAAGTTAGATGTCCTCTAATTGTTGTTGCATGTTTTACGTGGCTGCTACGAGTATCTAGCAAGAACAATTCTTACCTATGCATAAACCACAATGGTGATACATAAGTTGCTTTTCAACCTTCTTAAGGACTGCCTTAGTTGAATCCGATCCAACTAAAGTAGGAGAAACAGACACCCGCCAGGCATCTTTGCGCAACGAAGTTACACGTCAGTCGATGGAACCGGTCTCTCGTAAGCTTATGAGTAAGGTTGGTCCGGGCCACTTCATCCCACAATACCGCTGAACCGAAACACGACCAAGGGAGGAAGCAATCTAAGCATCAATGCCCACAAACTCCTTGTGCTCTACTCTAGATCTCATCTACACATAGACCTAGCTCTGACACCACTGTTGGGGAACGTTGCATGGGAAACAGAAATTTTCCTATGCACACGCAAGATCTATCCATGGTGATGAGCATCTACGAGAGGGAGAGTGGATCTATGTACCCTTGTAGATCGCTAAGCGGGAAGCGTTAAGAAATGCGGTTGATGTAGTCGAACGTCTTCGCGATCCAAATCGCTGAGCGTCCCGCGATCCAATCACGATCCGTCCCGATCTAGCACCGAACGGACGGCACCTCCGCGTTCAGCACACGTACGGCTCAATGACGATCTCCACCTTCTTGATCCAGCAAGAGGGAGCGGAGAGGTAGACAAGTTCTTCGGTAGCGTGACAGCGTTGCAGTGATGGTGGTGGAGTAATCTCGGTAGGGCTTCGCCTAAGCACAGCTGAAACCGATCTAGAGGAGAAACTACGGACTAGAGGGTAGGGTTGTACGTGGCTGAAAATCTAATGCAAAACCCCTAAAACCTCTAGTATATATAGGAGGAGAGGAGCAGGAGGCTTGGCGCAAGGGCCAGCCCCTCTTTGGTTCGGCCGAAGTGGAGAGGGGGAGTCCTCCTCCTCCACTCCTAGTAGGATTAGGACTCCTTCCTTATTTCCACCTTTTTTCCTTTTTTCCACCTTTTCCACTTTGGAATTTCTTCCCAGCCGCATGGGCCTTGTGTGGGACTTTGGCCAGCCCACTAAGGGCTGGTATTTATCCTCCCACAACCCATGTAGCCTCTTGGGTCGAAATACACCTCCCAATGGTCACCCGATACCCTCACGGCACTCTCGGTACACTATCGATGAGCCCGGAACTTTTCCGGCGACCAAAATAGGACTTCCTATATATCAATCTTTACCTCCGGACCATTACGGAGATCCTTGTGACGTCCGGGATCTCATCCGGGACTCCAAAAAACCTTCGTTCACCACCATATATAACTCTATACTACCGAAACGTCACCGAACCTTAAATGTGCAGACCCTACGGGTTCGAGAACTATGTAGACATGACCGAGACACCTCTACGGTCAATAACGAATAACGGGACCTGGATGCCCATATTGGTTCCTACATATTCTATGAATATCTTTATCGGTCGAACCTCTATGTCAAGGATTCAGTTAATCCCGTATGATGTTCCCTTTGTTCTTCGGTATGTTACTTGCCCGAGATTCGATCGTCGGTATCTCCATACCTAGTTCAACCTCGTTACCGGCAAGTCTCTTTAGTCATTCTGTAATACAAGATCCCATGACTAACACTTAGTCACATTGCTTGCAAGGCTTATTGTGATGTTGTATTTACCGAGTGGGTCCTGAGATACCTCTTCGTCACACGGAGTAACAAATCCCAGTCTTGATCCATACCAACCCAACAGACACCCTCGGAGATACCTGTAGAGCACCTTTATAGTCACACAGTTACGTTGCGACGTTTGATACACACAAGGCACTCCTCTGGTGTCCGTGAGTTGCATGATCTCATGGTCATAGGAACATATAGTTGACATGCAGAAAATTGTAGCAATAAACTGACACGATCATATGCTACGTTTATAGTTTGGGTCTTGTCCATCCCATCATTCACCTAATCATGCGATCCCGTTATCAAATGACATCTTATGTCAATGGCCAGGAAACCTTGACCATCTTTGATCAATGAGCTAGTTTACTAGAGGCATACTAGGGACAAAGTATTGTCTATTTATCCACACATGCAATGTGTTTCCAATCAATACAATGATAGCATGGATAATAAACATTTATCATGAACAAGGAAATATAATAATAAACACTTTATTTATTGCCTCTAGGGCATATTTCCAACACAAAGACATACACCGGAGTGAAGCAAGCAATCAAAAGATACTAATTGGAACAATAAATCACATGGACCTACGAGCCACATGAATAAAAGATATTATGATATGGGCAAAAGAGTGTTTATAAAGAAACTAGAGGAGCTCCCCATGATTTGCACACAATTAAGATTTTTTTGTATTTGACTACAAGTGCACAAAATAGGATCATGACTCCCCCAAAATCAATACAAAGACACAACAAGTGCAAGTAAGTAGATAAGACAAAGAGCATAGTACTTGCACTAAACATATGGTTGAGTAATAGGTAAAAGAGGCAATTTAAGAATAGGCTCAACCAAAATGATGTGTGTGAGTCATGGCAAAGCACTTGAGAAGATTAATATAAGGATGAGCATTAAGGATCAACATAGTCTTGATGAAATGAGACACAAAGTGCAAGGCATATCCTTCCCACACACAAACTACTAGCCAATGGGTTCACAAAGCTTACTAATAATAAGATTAAAAACCAAAGCTTGTGACAACCCTTGGTGAAGATAGGAAATAATAGCATTTTCAGGAGGAGGGATACCAATCAAAAGGGCAAAACCCTCATGAAGACAAGCATGAGGAAAATAATCTTCACCACCAAAGAGTGCATCAAGATGCAAGGATATATGATCCGCACTCAAGATAGATTCTTTCACGAAACCACCAAGTAAATAAAAAGGAAATGCAATGGTGGACGTGACAGAAAAGAGGATATCAACTAGAGATGTAAATTTCTAATGCGTATAAGATTCTAGGTAGAGGGCAATCATGATGATATATCCAGAAAGAATGATGTACACATGAAATAGTTACAAGAAGGAACAAACAAGATATCCAAAAGGAAGTCATAAATATACTAATAAGATTTTCTTATTGTACATAAATGAACTCCCAATACACGAACATCAAAGACATCACAACTAGCAATATGACATCATCGTTGAGACGCTTTGAGAAAGTAAACAAGTACCACAAGAATGACTCAAGAAATTCATGCATGATGCAACCTATAAACGGTTGAATGCGAGAAATGTATGCATGAAGTAGATACTTGTTACTGAGATAGCATTGGATTGATGTGGTAGACAATGGTTCATCGATCATCCTAGCATGGCTCAAATAAGCACATGGTGTCAAAACCTTCCTTGTATGTGAGCCGACTGTCCAATGGATCTCCAATTGTTCCTAGAACAACACCACAAACAAAGTGGTACCCAAACTTATTGGGACCAAAAAGTTAGTGGACCAACAATAAATAGGACAAAACTTCACATAAATATGTGCATATAGATATGAAATTGAATTTCATGCACACTTTAGCCAATTTATGTCATAGTGGAGTTTCCCCTATATATTGGGTCAAGGAAAGATAACATGCCAACGAAAGTACATTTAGTAAATATGCATGCTCAAGGCTTTCAAGATTCAGTTCAACACACAGTTGATAAGATACCGAAAGATAAGGTATCAAGTGAAAATAAGATACCAAACAAAAAATTATCACTTGACAGATACCAACTAAAAGATACGTCAAGGAATGAGATATCCATTGACACATGCCAAATAGAAGGAAACAGGATACCAATTGAAGGAAAACAAGAGGTATAAAGTTCCCAAAAGAGAGCTAGGTTCAAAACAAACCAAACCCTCCGCAAATTTTCATGATGGCACAAAGCACCATAGAGAAAAGGCTTGCCTCCCACCAACACACACTTGACGAAGATCAAAAGATTTTATGATAAACACATAAAGAGTGTGTTCTAAATAAAATATGATAGCTCCCCCAAGAGATGTGCAATTATATAGAATTTGCATTTGAATACAAAATGCACACAATGGTATCATCACTTCCCTATATCTATAGAAACACTAGACATGGTCAAAAAGATCCACAAGAGGCAAGGAAGACAAACAATAAACAAAAACCTATGTAAATATGATTAGCAAATTCTACCACTAAAAAGGAATACCAATTATCAAAGGACAAGAAGTATTTGGAAATAATTCCCATTGGTAGATTGCAAATAGATCCAACATCATCTTTACTCCTAAATCAGAAGCAAATGACACTTGTAGAGCCAGCATGCCACCTAGGAACTAGATAAATTATAATATCAAATCTAAGTGGCACTATCTCAAATGTACACATTCACTGGGCTTGGAATATGCACATAGAATATTACTCCCCCATAATGTGGTAACCCAATGATAATAACAAGTGGAAAATGAAATCCAACAGAGATAATTAATGGACCATTTAGAATTTGAATTTCTCATGAGAAGACATACCACATAGAATCTAGATAATCTTGTAATATCAATACTAAGTGGTATTCCTCATGTACACACCTTTTTAGTATTGTGAAGTGCACAAAGCACACCACTCCCCCAAAATGGGATAATCCATTAATCTCTCAAGAGAGCCAACTAAGATAAGACAAGATGCAAAAAGGCTCAACACAATATGCACACATACATGATGTGCAAACCAACATACCCATACTTGATTACTCAAGATAAGTAAGCCAGATGCACACCATATACAAACACATGCAAGGTACAAAACCACACCATGCAAAGGGGCAAGTAACTATCAATGTAAACAATTTAAGTACAAGTTACCATAAGGAGGCACATTGGATATAAGATAGAAACTTGATAATCGAAATGACTTGTCTTGAGATAATATGGATGATGAAGATCCCTTAATTCTTCATGATGTAACCAAGTCACCAATGCCCTCCAATAATACCTATTGATCAAGTTTGAGCTTGTCGGTCCCCAACCAAGTTTGGTCCTAAGAGGTTAGTCAGAATAGGCTTGGCTATCCAAATGGTTCTTTTCTTGACACCACTTTGAGTACCAACAAACTTGGCAAAAACATTGCCAACCTTATCCTTCCCAAGAGAATAGATGTCATCAATGATAATTGGGTTGGATACTTTACCATTAGTGCATGAAGAAGCAAAGTGACCCTTCTTACGACATAAGTAGCAACATCTACCCTTTACTTTCTTCTCAATTGATTTCTCAACTTGAGGAGCATTGACTTGGGTCTTCTTGGGAAGAGGCCTTTCTTCAACTTGTGGTTGAGCATGCGATTGAACTTGTGGCCGCTTCCCTTGTTGCTTGTTACTTTGAGGCTTCTTCTTTAATGGGCAAGATCTTACATGGTTCCCTTCTATTTTGCACTTGAAGCAAATAATCTTGGCCGAATTCTTGACTTGTTCTTGGCCCTTCTTCTTGTACTTCGTGGACATCTTCTTCTTCTTGGAGTTGAATCCAAGTCCACCTGTGTCATTTGGGAATTTTTGCACACTCAAGATATTGTTGAGTGTGAACTTCCTTCATGACTCTTTTCCAAGTCTTTCTTCAAAGAAGTGACTTGGGCCTTGAGCTCATTGATTTCCTCTACATGGTTAGAATCAACACAAGTGCTAGAGGAAGTATAAGCTTCATCGTTAGAGCAACAAGGCAAGGAAAATAATTCATCACAAGATGTACCAGCATTATGAGTAGATGAACTACGAGGACTAGCACATGGCAACAAAGCATTTCTACGACATGTAGTGCTAATGTCCACATGAGGCTCTCTAGATGTTACCTTAGTAGTACTAGCCTCATGATCTATCTTTAGCACATTATGTGATACTAGAAGATCATGATGAGATCTAGAAAGCTTTTCATGACTTTCTTCCAATTTCCCATAATTGCTAGATAGAAACTCAAGTTGAGCCCTTAGCTCAACATTCTCCTTTAATATGGATGCTTCAAAAGAAATAGAGTTAGTAGCACAAGCATCATCATTAACAACAAGAGGAGAATGTAACTTGCAAGCTCTTTGGCATATGAAACTTTAAGTTGAGCATGAGACTCGGTGAGTTCAATAAGCGAACTCTTAACGACCCTTGAGCCATTTTTGAGGTGCTCAAAGTCCTCAAGGAGTTTAGCATGTGCAACTTCAAGCTTATCATTTTTAGTTCTAAAATCACTAGCCACCTTGAGAACTCTTTCATGGGATTCCTTTAATCTAGATAATTCTAGAGAAAAGGTCTCCTCAAGAGATTCCTTGGTGGTTTGTTGATTTTCAAGAGCTTGAGATAGCTCCGCGGTCTCATTAGCATAATCACGTTCATGACCTTCCACTTTATAAATGGTGGTCTCATGCTCCTCGAGATGAGATTCCAACTCCTCAATATATTTCTTGCCCTCAATGGCAACTGACATGATTTCCAAGAAGTTGGAACAAGCAATTTTATTCTTATGAAGAGCTTTAAAAACCATTTCTCCCTTAATTTTTAAGGAAGCAATATTATCACTCTCTTCATCATTATCATCAACATCATCATCGTGAGATATATTGGGATTCAAAGTGGGAGATACCTTTGAAGCCTTAGCCATAAGGCAAAAGTGAGAAACAATAGATGATGATGTAGGATCCCTTGAAGCACCATTCAAGACCACATCTTGTTCCATGGAGTGTTGGGTTTCCTCTACATTGTTAGCACAACAACTCGAGGAAATAGATACATTTTTATCATGGCAACAAGATATAGCAAGCATATCATCATGAGATTTAGTCAAGAAATTTGTACATGATATGCAAGGACTATCAACACAAGCATGTGAAACATTTAAAGTGCTCGAGGTGTTAAAGTCCAAAGATGAAGCATTGTAATAGGATAGTGAAGAAGAATTATCAACAATAAGACCACTATCATCATTACAATGATCATCGCTACTCACCATATAATTACCTTGTGGCCATCCACATGTAGGCGAAGTATATGAAGTTGAGAAGACAACACGACCAGAGGTGGAGGGAGAACAATCATCCCTACAAATCTTGGACTCACCAAATTTATCTTGAAGCTTTGTCCAACACTCATGAGCATCCCGGAATGGCATGAGTTCAAATATAACGACATGGCTCAAAGCATCAAAAAGCACATTAGAAGCTTGAGCGTTGAGATAAGAGTTTTTCTCATCCTCCAAAGATAGGTGTTGAGAATCCTCTAGAGGAGAAAAACCCATATCTACAATTCGCTCTAAAGGCGGGCCCATGACCCTAAAGAGATTAAGCATGCGAATAACCCAAACATCAAAATTTGTGCCATTGAAACTCAGAGTGTCAAAGAATTCTAATCCCCTAGTAGACATCCTTACTCTCTAAGTTGTTACACCTAATAATGAGAGACCTGGCACTGATACCAATTGAAACGACGAGAATGTCGCCTAGAGGGGGGTGAATAGGTGCTTTAAAATAATTACGGTTTAGGTTTGAACAAATGAGGAATAAAACTAACGTTTAATATGTCAAGCATAAAACCTAAAACAACTAGGCTCACCTATGTGCACCAACAACTTATTCTAAGAAAGATAAACAACTAAGTGATAGCAAGATATATAGCAAGAAACAATATGGCTATCACAAAGTAAAGTGCATAACTAAAGGGCTCTGGTAAGAGATAACCGAGGAACACAGAGACGACGATGTATCCCGAAGTTCACACCCTTGCGGATGCTAATCTTCGTTCGAAGTGGTGTGGAGGCACAATGCTCCCCAAGATGCCACTAAGGCCACTGTAATCTCCTCACGCCCTCGCACAATGCAAGATGTCGTGATTCCACTAAGGAACCCTTGAGGGCGGTCACCGAACCTGTACAAACCAGGTTGGGGCAATCTCCACAACTTAATTGGAGGCTCCCAACGACACCACGAAGCTTCACCACAACAGTATGTGGCTCCGAGGTGATCTCAAATTCTCAGGGCAATCTCCACAACCTAATTGGAGACCCTGACGCTTGCCCGGAGCTTTGCACCACAATGATTGAGCTCTGAGACAACACAAGCCGTCTAGGGCGCCAAGGCACCCAAATGGAACATGCTCTAGGGTGCGCAAACACCCAAGAGTAATAAGATTCTAAAACTTCACCTCCACGTATCACCGTGGCGAACTCAAACCTATGCACCAAATGCAATGGCAAGGCCACACGGAGTGCCCAAGTCCTTCTCTCACAAATCCCTCCACAACAACTAATGCTATGGAAGAAAATGAGAGAAAGAACGAAGAACACGAAGAACTCCAAGAACTAGATCCAAGGGGTTCCCCTCACTTAGAGAAGAAAGTTATTGGTGGAAATGTGGATCTAGATCTCCTCTCTCTTTTCCCTCAAGAACTATCAATAATCATTGGAGGGACTGAGAGTTAGCAAGATCGAAGAAGGTCAACAATGGGGGTTGTCGTGGGAACGAGCCTGACAGTAGATGGTAGGGGTACGAATGGAGAGGGCAGAGTCCTAGCTACGGTGAGGATGTACACACAGATGTATGAGTTCAGGCCCCTCTCGTGGAGGTAACATACCTACGTCTCAGTGCTCAAGAGATTTATGTCGTGTGGAATGTTGAGATTACAATAGTTGCTAACCCTTGTGCAGGAGGGGAGGGACGGCTTATATAAAGTTCGCTGCCCCTCATAATGGCCCCGCATCAAAGGGTCTGGTCATGGGGTGTAAAGTCTCTCGTTATAGGTAACGTACATAGTAAAAGCTATTAAGGACCATTGAGCTAGCGTCTGCCCGTTGGGCTCTTGATGATGGCTCCTGGTCTTCTGGCGTCGAGTGAAGCGAGGTCTTCCGAGTTACACGCGACTGCCGAGTGAGAGAAGGAGCTCCGAGTGGATTACTATCGAGTGGTCTTGGACGTCTCCAGGGATCCACTCGGAAGTTCATGCTTGATCTTCAAGTCCTCCCATGTGGTGTCCTTAGGTAGGGTATGTGGGCCTTGCCTAGGACCCTACCCCAGGTACATATCCTCGTCATTACCCCCCGAATGGATCGGGGTTCGAGTGGTGGAAGGAGGTATCAACGTCAACCTTTAGTTAATGCGTCGAATCCTCCAAATGATATTTGGGGTTTCCATGAAACTTGCGTAAATTGAACTCTGAGCATCGGCGTCTATTTAGGATCGACATGCAAAATCTTCCGAATGATATTCGGGGCTTCAATGAAATTTACACCGATTGAATTCTTCTCCGCTCGCCTGGATCCATTCAGCCTTAAAAGTGTCCGAGTGGATGTCCAGGGTCTATTTTGCTCCGAGTGAATTGAGAGCTTCTTAGGAGGTGACGGGTCGGTCTAACAAGCCCGGATTCTCCGGGATACGAAAATTTGGGAAGCACGCGCGTCCGCGATGATGACGCCGCGATCAGGGCAAGTGGAGGCATGATGCCTCGATTCTCGTGCCGGTCATCACGCCACGCACTGGGCGCCATCAGCGGTTGGCGTGTGCGGTTATCTCACTGGCCCACTGGTCAGTGAGACACTCGGCAGCATATAAAGCTTTTGGTGCCGCGGTTCACACAGTACCTTCCGCCAACTCTCCCTCTCTTCTTCCGCCTCCTTTGCCCCCAACGCCGCACTCCGTTCTCCTTCAACCAGAGTTGTCGCTCCGATGATGAAGAATGCGACGGAGAAGCTGGAGCGGGCAAAGAAGGGGACATCGAAGCTCAAGGGCAAGAAGCCCTCGACTGCTTGGTTCACTGTGCCGACAGGGTGGATGCAGGGGGATTTTCTCCCCTCTGTTGTCACTCACGCCGATATCGAGGGTATCGTCTCCGACGGGATGGTGGTGGACGGCGCCTGGAGGCTGCTGGGGGAGGAGCGCGAGCCCGAGCCGCGCGATGGGGAGCGGTTCTTTTCCTCTCCCATGTGGAAAGAGGTTTCTCCATGCCACCCCACCCATTCTTTAGGGGATTTATGAATTTCTTTGGTGTGCAACTGCACCACTTTCCGCCGAACACCATTGCGTATTTGTCAGCATTCGTTACCTTGGTGCGAGTGTTTCCTGGGCTGCTCTCCCCATTGGGGGTTGTTTAAGCATCTCTTCACGATCAGATCCCAGACTGTGAAGAAAGCCCTTCCCGCTGATGGGAAGACTCATGTGCTCCAGTTGTGTGGAGGTTTAGGGCTCCAGAAAAGGCAGCGTAGTTCCTTTCCTGCCATTACTTTTCCCGAGTCCGTTAGAGGCTGGCAGTCGACCTGGTTCTACTGCAAAGATGTAGCGCCACCCAACATGTCGACTGGTCTTCCCCCGTTTACACCTGACCACCCTGCCACCCCCAAGTCCCTGAAGGTGACCGATGAGGAGCATGTCCAAGTGGGTATCTTAGTCGAGGCGGTGGTGCAGCTGATCCGGGGTGGAGTGACAGGCATGGACCTGCTTGAGATGTTCCTCGATCAACGCATTCAGCCACTCCAGGTCAGAGACCACACCATGTGGCACTACGCAGGTCCGGGGGACTCGACCAGGATGCATCCAGAAGAAGTTCCACAGGAGACTGTCGAGCAGTGGCTTCAGAGCATCACTGGAGCTTGCGACAACCCCACGGGAGCCAAGAGGATCCGGCTTTATTCGGCCGAAAACCCACCGAAGAACCTGGTGAGACATGTGGTGTCGACTGATGTATTTATACCGTCGAGTGATGTATTGACTTGTAGACTGACTCTCTTGTTTGAATTATGCAGAAATGGACGAACATGCACTCGCCCATTCCCAACGGGAACCATGTGGAAGACAGCATGGTGAGCGAGGGCGGCAGCGTGGACGGCGACGGACTTTCCGACTCCGAGGATGAATATGAAGATTCCGGCGAAGAGGAAGGAGTCGAGTCGCCTCCCCGTCATGAAGGCCGCACCAAGGCCCTCCAGGATCCGGCAGCTGCTGAGGACAAGGCCCCGGGCCCAAGCGAGAAGAACCCAAAACGGAGCCGCCCCTCAATTGTCGAGTCGAGTGAAAAACTGGCCAAGCAACCCAAGCAAGCCATCTCCAAGCCTCGCAAAGCTCTGCCCCGCATGAGGGTGGCCGTACCTGTCGTCTCCACGTAAGTGTTCATTTCCGAATTGTTCTGTTGACTGGAGTCTTGAGTTATATCTGAGCGAAAAGTTGTTCAATCCTTCAAATCTGCTACATCTTTGACCTCGCCTCATCGAGATGGAGGAGACGCGATGGATGTTGACACCGTTGACACTACCACTTCTCATAGAGGTAAGAAAGTTGTTGGTTTGTCCGAATAGGACTCGACACATGCAGATGTTGATGATGTCGGTTGTTGCACAGGTCATTCAAGTGGAGGACGATGAGGGGCCACTGGACACTTCACGCGCTCGCACCCGAAGGGCTTCATCGGCGCAACCACCTCGGCGCTCAACTACGAAGTCTTCCCAGAGGAGAGGTGACTCGACGCAACCTAGGGTTGAGCCTGCAACGCCTCTGTCGCGTGCTCCTCCAGCCATCTCTACCGTCGTGACGTCGACTCCAACTGGACCCCCTCAGGCTGCCTCAGCTGCCCTAGCGACCATGCCGAACCCACCTGTGACAGTCTTCTCTCTGCATCGCACCTCGAAAGATCAAACCGGAGCTGCGAAGGAAGCCATGATTCAGGCAGAGCAGCTCATGATGAGGACCAAGGAGGCGTTCGAGGCCAGCAAACTGGCTTTTAACGTCAGCGTGGCCCTCCACACCAATGTCCGAGTAAGTTCGATTGTAATTCCATAGGAACCACTTGCTGATTGAATTCTTGTCTTTTCTTGGCTGTTGTACACCCACTAGGTGATCGCCGTAGAATGTTTGAACTTTCTTCACTCAAATAGATCGGATCATAGTCGAGTAGGATTAGGATTGGTAGTACGCGTGGTACTAGTGTCGCTCAACATGTCGAGTGTATTTTCTAACGAGTTACTCGACGCATCGAGAGTTAACCGTCTCAGTGGGGGCGCTCTTAGTGCACCCACTGGGTGTAGTCCCCGAGACCGCTGTCGAATGCTTTCATCGGCAGGGGTCCTTAGAGTTTATTGTATACGGGATACATTTTGTCTTTGAATCACACCACTCCATGGATACCTTGCAGGTTTCATGGATATTATTAACAAACCATGATATGACGTTGCATACGGATCGACTGCACTTCATAGAGTAGGGGGGTGCGTCACTTGACGGGTTGAGTGTCATGACAGGGCTGACCTTGTCGAGTGTGTTTTTTGATGAGTTACTCGATGGATCGAGAGTTAACCACCTCAGTGGGGGCGCTCTTAGCGCACCCACTGGGTATAGTCCCCGAGACCGCTGTCGAGTGCTTGCATCAGCAGGGGTCTTAGAGTCTATTGTATACAGGATACACTTCGCCTTGAATTACACCACTCTGTAGCTACCTTGCAGGTTTCATGGATATTATTGGCAAACCATGATATGACGCTGCATAAGGATAGACTGCACTTCATAGAGTAGGGAGGTGCATCACTCGACGGATCGATTGTCGTGACAGGGCTGACCTTGTCGAATGTTCGAATAACCAATGGGTGTAGTCCTCGAGGCTACTGTTCATCGCAGACGATAAACAGTAGGCTTGAAAACTTGTCGTACACGTGGTACTAGGGTCACTCGACATGTCGAGTGTTTTTTTCTGACGAGTTACTCGACGAACCGAGAGTTACCCGTCTCAGTGGGGGCGCTCATAGCGCACCCACTGGGTGTAATCCCCGAGACCACTGTCGAGTGCTTGCATCGGCAGGGGTCTTAATAGAGATATCTTTTGAATTTGTTTATAGTGTGCGGAGTGCCAGAGCCACTCGACATGTCGAGTGGACTTTCTATTTGAATTCTTCGAAGATGGTCATTCGCCGGTTTTAATAACTCAGTCGACTGTCCAGGAACCACTTGCTGATTGAACTCCTGTGTTTTGTTGGTTGCAGACGGCTTGCGAACTTGGGACGCAATACAAGGAGATGGAGGAGGAGAAGAACCAGTTGCAGGTGGACCTGGCGGTCGCCAACAACGCCCTGGAGCGAGCACGTGCTGAGCTGAAGTCTCTGGGAGGTAATTACTGCCGACTGTCAGCATTCCCATCTTCAGTTTTCATGTTTTGAACCGAGTGCTCTCACTCGAACAGACGGGCGCAATGAAAACCGTCGACTCCAAGCGTGACTCAACAATGTTGTTTCTTTAGATTCCATGAAGAAGGCACTGGAGGAGAAGGACAAAGCACTCGCCGACGCCCAACGGGTGGCCAGGGACAAAATTGAAGCTGTAGAGCAGAAGCTGGCGGCCGCCCAGAAGCTGGAAGAGGAGAACACCAAACTCAAGCAGGAGCGCGCGGACCTCGCCAAAAGGGCCGAGCAGCTGAACAAGAGGAGCAATGGCTTGGAGAAGCATTTGGGCGAGTTCTCGAGGAAGATGTATATTCTGCTCGACGGTAAGTATTTTTGTCGACTGAGCTTTGTAAAATCTTTGAGGATTGCAGTTCACCGATTCTCCTCCCATTCTCCATTCTTCAACATAATTCTGCCAAGACTTTGAGAAGGAGACAGAGGAGGTTGAGCCCAATCTGGATCCCACCAAGTCTCATGTCGCAGACGCGGTGGCCATGAACATGCTCCGACTCAATTTCCGGCTCTAGGGCGTCCAGGCGTATGTTGTCCGACTAAAGTCTGCAATGGAGAGGATCGACAAAGAGCTATGGCCTGAGGACACCCTCCAGCTTGACCTCAACTCTATGATGGCTCGCCTAGACGAACTTCCAAGTCGGGTGCAGGCCTGGAAGAAATATGCCTCTTGTTGTGGGGCTGACGTGGCGTTGTCACTCGTCAGGGTCCATTGCAGGGACGTGAAGGAGGAGAGGCTGAAGGAGCTTCAGGTGGTCAACACAAAGAAACTTCAGTTTGAGGACTTCATGGAGACCTTCATCGAAGCGGCCACCAGAATCGCTGACGGCATCGACCTGGACACCTCGTCGAGCCCGCCAGTCCGTCACCTGCTTGAAAAACTTGTCTTTGAAAGAAACAGTTAAATTTGCCTCGGTATGCCGAGTGGATTTGTATCCTTAAAAACTTCATTCAGGCCTTGGGCCTGAGCACATTTGCTTCCATACAAAACATTTATCCGTGGTTTACCCTTTGGATTTTATTCGTATTTGGCTTTCAATCGTTTGTTCGACTGAGTTTGTTTTTAACTTAGGCGAAGCATGTTCGCAACCAAGCCCCCGAGTGTGAGGATTGCTCATCACTCGGAGTATTTTCGAGCTTAGGTGAATGTCGATTCACACCTAAGCTGTCGAGTGGATGGATTACTATCCACCCGACGAGGTTTTTAACTTTGGCAAAACGTGTTTCACAGCTAAGCTGTCGAGTGTGAGGATTGCTCATCACTCGAAGTATATTTGAACTTAGGCAAATGTCGATTCGCAGCTAAGTTGTCGAGTGAATGAATTATTATCCACTCGATGAGGTTTTTAACTTAGGCGAAACATGTTCGCAGCTAAGCCCTCGAGTGTGAGGATTGCTCATCACTCGGAGTATTTTTGAACTTAGGCGAATGTCGATTCACATCTAAGTTGTCGAGTGAATGGATTATTATCCACTCGATGAGGTTTCTAACTTAGGCGAAACGTGTTCGCAGCTAAGCCCCCGAGTGTGAGGATCACTCATCACTCGGAGTATTTTTGAACTTAGGTGAATGTCGATTCGCATCTAAGTTGTCGAGTGAATGGATTATTATCCACTCGATGAGGTTTTTAACTTAGGCGAAACGTGTTCGCAGCTAAGCCCCCGAGTGTGAGGATCGCTCATCACTCGGAGTATTTTTGAACTTAGGCGAATGTCAATTCGCATCTAAGCTGTCGAGTGAATGGATTACCATCGCCTCGATGAGGTTTTTTTTTGAACCCAAGGGAAGACGGATTCGCAAATAGGTCGTCGAGTGAATGGATTGCTATCCACCCGACAGGGTTTTTAACTTAGGCGAAACATGTTTTGCAGCTAAGCCCCCGAGTGCGAGGATTGGTCATCACTCGGAGTATCCCCAAGAAAGTAACTGCACGGTTGGAATCGACGAACTATTAATCACAGAAACACGAATTGCATTGATGAAGTACTCTTATTACATCAGAAAACTCGTCTCAAGTGTAAAAACGTTGAAGCAGGTCTGCATTCCAGGCTCGTGGCTCATCCATCCGCTTCATGAGATTATACAAGTGATAAGCTCCATTGTTTAGCACCTTAGTGACGACAAAAGGGCCTTCCCATGCAGGAGCAAGCTTGTGAGGTCCGTGCTGATTCACTCGGAGCACCAATCTCCCTCGTGGAATGCTCGGCTTCTGACATTCCTTGCATGGAAGCGCCGTAGGTCTTGCAAATAGGTTGTGGTCCGGATCAGAGCCATCTCACGCACTTCCTCCAGAAGATCTACCCCATCCTATTTGGCCTGTTCAGCTTTAGCCTCAGAATATAGCTCCACACGAGGAGAATTGTGGGCCAAGTCACTCGGCAGTATAGCTTCAGCACCATAGACAAGGAATAAAGGAGTTCGTCCAGTCGACCAATTACGCATTGTCCTCAACCCCCACAAAACAGATGGCAGCTCAGTTACCCACGCACCAGCAGCATGATCCAAATCGCGCATGAGACGAGGCTTCAAACCTTGCAGAATGAGACCATTAGCCCGCTCAACTTTCCCATTAGTTTGAGGATGTGCAACGAAAGCATAATCCACTCGGGTGCCTTGGGAGTTACAGAATCTCCTGAATTCTTCCGAGTCAAAATTAGTGCCATTGTCCGTGATGATGCTGTGGGGAATGTCGTACCGGGATGATGTGGGGATGCTGTGGGGAATCTCCTGAATGATCTCCCTCATGAACGTGACCGCCGTGCGGGAATTCAGCTTCTTGATGGGCTTGGCTTCAATCCACTTGGTGAATTTGTCGACTACTACCAGCAGGTGGGTGAATCCTCCTTTTCCGGGTCGGAAAGGACCAACCATGTCGAGTCCCCAAACCGCAAACGGCTAGGTGAGTGGAATTGTCTTCAGAGCAGGCGTTGGCTTGTGTGATAGATTTGCATAGAACTGACAGCCCTCGCAGTGATCAACAATGTCCTTAGCCATCTCATTAGCTCGTGGCCAGTAAAAACCAGCTCGATATGATTTAGCGACGAACCCCCTTGAAGATGCATGGTGCCCGCAAGTTCCCGAGTGGATTTCGTCTAGAATCATTCGACCTTCCTCGGGTGAAATGCAGCGCTGGGTGACACCAGTCACACTTTCTCTGAATAGCTGATATCCCATCATAGTGTAGTCCTTGGACCTGCGCACAATCTGTCGAGCCTCTGCTTCATCTTCAGGGAGCTCTTGTCTGAGGATATAGGCAATGTACAGCACAGTCCGGTCGGGAATGATAACTAGCACCTCCATGACCAGGTCAATCACAGCAGGAACATCAACTTCAGTCGAGTCAAAGGAGCTTAAAGCTTGTGGGGGCTCTTTAGGGAAGGGATCCTCTTGAATTGAAGGAGTGTGCAAATGCTCCAGGAACACTCCGCTGGGGATAGACCGTCGAGTGGAACCAATCTTGGGCAGCTCATTAGCTGCCTGATTTTTCAGTCGAGGAACATGGTGAAGTTCCAGACCTTCAAATTTCTTCTCCAGCTTCTGGACTGCATTGCAGTATCCAGTCATAGCAGGGTTTCTAACATCCCACTCTTTCATCACTTGATTCACCACCAAATCTGAGTCGCCATAGACCATCTGGTGCTTGACGCCGAGTGAGATAGCCATGCGCAACCCATACAAAAGTGCTTCATACTCTGCCTCATTGTTTGAGGAATCAAAGTGAATTTGCAAGACATAGCTGAGCTTGTCGCCTTTGGAGGATATCAAAACAACACCAGCACCGGACCCATTCAACATTTTAGAGTTGTCGAAGAACATTGTCCAATGTGTCGAGTGAACTTGGATGGGTTGTTGCTGTTCGATCCACTCGGCCATGAAATCTGCCAACGCTTGGGACCTGATTGCCTTCTTGGCCTCGAATCTGATGTCAAAGTGTCCAAGCTCAATTGCCCATTTAGCCACTCGACCTGATGCGTCACGATTATTGAAAATCTCGGATAAAGGAGCATCACTAACGACTGAGATCGAATGGTCTTGGAAATAATGTGCCACCTTCTTCACTGATAGGTAAATACCATACACCAGCTTCTGATAATGTGGATATCTTTGCTTTGAGGGGGACAATACTTCTGAGACATAATAAACTGGCTGCTGGACCTTATAGGCTTTACCTTCCTCTTCTCGCTCGACAGTCAGCACTGTATTGACGACCTGATTTGTGGCCGCGATGTACAAGAGCAAGGGCTCTTTGCTGGCAGGAGCGGCAAGCACCAGATGGATGGAGAGCAGGGCTTTGAGCTCAACAAATGCTGCTTCGGCTTCAGGAGTCTAGTCGAATGTGTCAGATTTCTTCATCAACTGATACAGGGGCAGAGCCTTCTCACCAAGACGAGAAATGAATCGACTCAATGCTGCCAAGCAACCTGTGAGCTTCTGATCGTCGTGCACTCGCACGGGAGTCTTCATACGGGTAATGGCGCTGATCTTCTTGGGATTGGCATCAATTCCTTGCTCGGAAACGAGAAAACCGAGTAACTTGCCGCCAGGGACATCGAAGGTACATTTGGCCGGATTCAGCTTTATGTCGAATCGCCTCAGATTGGCGAATGTCTCGGCCAAGTCAGCCAGTAGGTCGGAACCTTTATGGGACTTGACCACTATATCGTCCATGTATGCCTCGACATTCCGAGGGATCTGGTCGAGTAAACATTTCTGAATCATGCGCATAAAAGTAGAGCCGCATTCTTAAGACCAAAAGGCATGGTGATGTAGCAAAAGCACCCAAACGGGGTGATGAAGGCTGTTTTTATTTCGTCCGGGCCAAACAGACGGATCTGATGGTACCCAAAATAGGCATCCAAAAACAATAATCGCTCACACCCCACTGTCGAGTCAACAATTTGATCTATGTGGGGCAGCGGAAAATGGTCTTTTGGACACACCTTATTGAGATGTTTGAAGTCAATGCACATGCGCAACGACTTATCTTTCTTGGGCACCATCACAACATTCGAGAGCCACTCGGAGTGGTAAATCTCCCGAATGAACTTGGCTTGCAAGAGACGGGCCACTTCTTCTCCGATTACCTTGTGCTTCTCTGCCACGGATTGACGCAAATGCTCCCTGACGGGCTTGGCTTTCGAATCCACTCGCTGACGGTGCTCAGCCAGCTCCTCGGGAATCCCCGGCATGTCAGCAGGCTTCCATGCAAAGATATCCCAGTTCTCACGAAGGAACTGGATGAGCTCGGCTTCCTATTTACTGTCGAGTGTTGTTGAGATATTCGTTAGGGCAGCAGTTGGATCCATCGGGTGGATGTGCACCTTCTTCACTTCCCCTGCCGACTGAAATGCCGACTCGGAAGCCGACTTTTTTGCGCGGAGCAAATCAGCAGGGTCAACGGTTTTCTTGTACTCCTCCAGCTCGACCATGGCCATCTGTTGATCGACGATCTTGGACCCTTGCTGGAGACACTCTTCGGCCCATTGTCGATTGCCAGTGACCGTGATCACGCCCTTAGGGCCTGGCATTTTCAACTTGAGATACACGTAACATGGTCGGGCCATGAAACGTGCATAAGCGGGTCGACCCAAGATGGCATGGTAAGCACTCTTGAAATCCACGACTGTTGGAAATATGCCCTAGAGGCAATAAATAAAGTGTTTATTATTGTATTTCCTTGTTCATGATAATCGTTTATTATCCATGCTATAATTGTATTAATTGGAAACATGGATACATGTGTGGATACATAGACAAACACAATGTCCCTAGTATGCCTCTAGTGAACTAGCTCGTTGATTGAAAGATGGTTAAGGTTTCCTAGCCATGGACATGAGATGTCATTTGATAACGGGATCACATCATTAGGAGAATGATGTGATGGACAAGACCCAAACTACAAACGTAGCTTATGATCGTGTCAGTTTATTGCTATTGTTTTCTGCATGTCAAGCATATGTTCCTATGACCATGAGATCATGCAACTCACAGATATCGGAGGAGTACCTTGTGTGTATCAAACGTTGCAGCGTAACTGGGTGACTATAAAGGTGCTCTACAGGTGTCTTCGAGGGTGTCTGTTGAGTTGGCATGAATCGAGACTGGGATTTCTTACTCCGTGTGACGGAGAGGTATCTCAGGGCCCACTCGGTAATACAACATCACAATGAGCCTTGCAAGCAATGTGACTAATTGTTAGTTGCGGGATCTTGTATTACGGAATGAGTAAAGAGACTTGCTGGTAACGAGATTGAACTAGGTATGGAGATACCGACGATCGAATCTCGGGCAAGTAACATACCGAAGAACAAAGGGAACATCATACAGGATTAACTGAATCCTTGACATAGAGGTTCGACCGATAAAGATCTTCGTAGAATATGTAGGAACCAATGTGGACATCCAGGTCCCGCCATTGGTTATTGACAGTAGAGGTGTCTTGGTCATGTCTACATAGTTCTCAAACCCGCAGGGTCTGCACACTTAAGGTTTGGTGACGTTTCGGTAGTATACATTTATGTATGGTGGTGACCGAAGTTTGTTCAGAGTCCCGGATGAGATCCTGGATGTCACGAGGAGCTCCGTAATGGTCCGTAGGTAAAGATTCATATATAGGAAGTCCCGGTTTGGTCGCCGGAAAAGTTTCGGGCTCATCGGTAGTGTACCGGGAGTGCCGGTAGTATACCGGGAGACCTCCGGGAGGGGTATTTAGACCCTAGAGGGTCCATGGGCTGTGGGAGATTAATAACCAGCCCTTAGTGGGCTGGTGGAACAGCCACAAAAGGCCCATGGCGCCAGGAGGAAAAAGGCCTAGAGAAAAGGTGGAAAAAAGGGCCAATAGGGAGCAATCCTAGTCCAACTACGATTGGAGAAGGAGAGTCCTTCTCTCCCTCCCTCTTGCGGCTGAATTGGCTTGGCCCTTGCGCCAAGCCAGCCCTCCTCCCTCCCTCCTTTATATACTGGTGGATTTGGGGCTGTTTGCACTAGTTTTTCCGACCACGTGCTACCCGTTCCACCGGTGCATAGTTTCTCCTGTAGATCGTATTTCCGCAGTGCTTAGGCGAAGCCCTGCCGGAATTGCTCCACCACCATCGCCGGAGCGTCGTCATGCTGCCGGCGAACTCTTCCTCCTCTCCACTTCTTCTTGCTGGATCAATATGGTGGAGATGGTCATCAAGCTGCATGTGTGCTAAACGCGGAGGTGTCGTCCGTTCGGTACTAGATCGGAAGGATCGTGATCAAGGCCACGGGACGGTTCGTGATTGTAGCGCGGTACGGTTCATGACGTGATCGCGGGACGGATCGTGACGAGATCGCGGGATGGATCGTGATTGGATCGTGGGACGCTCGGTGATTTGAATCGCGAAGACGTTTGACTACACCAACCGCGTTTCTTAATGCTTCTCGCTTAGCGATCTACAAGGGTACGTAGATCAACTCCCCCTCTCGTAGATGCTCATCACCATGGATAGGTTTGCGTGTGCGTAGGAAATTTTTTGTTTCCCATGCAACATTCCCCAACAACGACTTCAAACGTCAACTTTTCTTTTCGGAAATTCTTGCTATCTCCGAATGTCACATCCAATGCTATCTGGCCGAGTGACTTGGCCTTCTTTCCTAGGATGACCCCGTGAAAATGCATGTTGCTTTCGCTCAGACGGGACATCGGAATGCCCATCCCTTTCAGGGTATCCGCATACATAATGTTCGGGCCACTGCCGCCGTCCATGAGGACCTTTCTGAGTCGAGTCCCCTGCACCACCGGATCAACTACCAGAGCCTGTCGACCGGGAGTGGCCACAGGAGCAGGATGGTCAGTCTAGTCGAATGTGACAGCATACTGAGACCATTTGAGGTAGGTGGGGGTGTCTGGCATAGCCATGTTGATTTCTCTATTGATGACTTTCAGACGACTCTTGCTCTAGACATCAGCAAAGATCACCAATGTAGCAGTGACATCCGGGAATGTTTCCTTCTCTTCATCTTCATCTTCTTTTTCAGGAGATTTCCCACTCGACTGGTCTCCCTTGAACTGTTGGATGAGGGTTCGACACTGTCGAGTGGTGTGCTTGGGCAAAATCAGGTTGCCTTCTGCATCTTTCCTCGTGTGAATCACACACAGCTGATCCAAGATATCGGTTCCTGACTGACCCTTCCCCTTCTTGGGGGCATACTGAGCCTTGGCCTTGCCCTTCTTCTTCGATTGAGTCGCCAGTGCTGCTGCCTTTGCCGGACTTGGGTCTTCAGCCTTTCGCTTCTGTTTCCTATCGTTGCCGCCGCCAGACTCGTTGGCGACTGCTTTTCCTTTGCCGCTACGGAGGCGGTCTTCTTCCTTGCCATTGGCGTAGCGAGTGGCAATTTCCATCATCTTGCCGAGTGAAATGTCACCAGTGCGCCCGAACTTCAAGTATAGCTCCCTATATCTCACACCGGCCTTGAAGGCACAAACAGCCTGGTGTTCCGACACATTTTCCACCGTATGATGCAGGGTGGACCATCGCTGAATATAGTCCCTTAAGGTTTCATTGGGCTTCTGGACGCAGTGCTGTAAGTCGACCAGACCTACGGGGCGCTTGCAAGTGCCCTCAAAGGTCCGGACAAACACTCGGACAAGATCTTCCCAACAATGTATGCTGGAAGGAGCCAAACGATTCAACCAAGCTCGAGTTGAACCATCCAACATGAGGGGCAGGTGCTTCATTGCGACATTGTCATTTCCGCCGCCAATCTGCACAGCCACTCGGTAATCATCTAACCAAGTCTCTGGTTTTGTTTCACCAGAAAACTTTCCGATCCCCGTCGCCATTCTGAAGTTGGGGGGAATCTCTGCAGAACGTATAGCTCTGCTGAAACACTCTAGACCCGACACCACAACTGAGCTTCCACTCAGAACATCTCTGTCGAGTCCTTCTTGGTAGGCTCTGCTTTTGTCGATCTGCTTCTGAACAAGGTAGGTGCGGGCATCAAAGTCCGCATCCTGCTCATCACCGAAGGAGTGCCTGTCGTCCTGGCGCCGGGGCACGTACGGACCACTCCACGGAGGAGTGGGCACTCGACGATGGTCTTCGCGGTGATGTTGATCTCTATCTTTCCCTTCACGAAAACCGCTGCCTCAACGATGCAAGGGCAATCCAGGGCTGTGTGCCGACTGAATGGTCTCTACCTTGGGTGAATTGTTGTATATCTTGTGACGGGACTGAGAAATTGCTGAATTCTGACATTGTGTTGCATCCAACAACGCTCTAATCTGCAACAGCCCTCTACCAGCCTCTGACCGGGACGGCTGAATGGAATCTGCTATCCTAGCAGCAGTAACAACATTAAGCATAGGAGTTCGGTATACCTCAACGCCATCATGAGATCTAGTCAGAAACAACTGTCGATGACGTCAATTGGGGCGCGGCGAGCGTTGGGGGGCACGCTTGTCGATCTTTGCCTGGAGCTCTTCCAGACGAACGCGCGCGGCCTCCAAAGCTTGGGCCTCAGCAGTCGCGCCGACGATGGGGGTATGAAGGACCTCCTCATCGCAATGCAACTACACATTCGACGAGCCTCTAGCCTTGCGCTTGCCACGACCGAAGCCAGGCGGTGAGCTCTGATGAGAGTCCGCCATCAAGACCTCCGCTGCGGGATCGCAGCTTTCACACTCAGAAGGCACGTCGGACGGATCGGAATCCGACTCGAACATGCCATGAAGGGACTCGGCAGGCTCGAGTGCTGCAACCTGCGAAGAAGCTTGACGCGCCGCTGCGTGTTCGACCCACCGTTGGAGTCGTGAGCGGCCGGACCGCTTGCGACCGCGAACGGCGAGAGGAGCCGACGCGTAGGGGGTCAACGGCTGACGCAGCAACACGCCACAGGGACTCGCGCGGAAATGCGCGGCCCCGTGGACCGGGAGCACCTCGACATCAAGAGGCGCCTCCTGGAGCCATGCCGAATCATCGGCGATGAAGGTGAGTGCTCCGAAACGGATCTCGTGGCCCAGAGCAAAAACACCGCCGGAAGACATGTCGAAGGATGAAAATCGCAACCTCACCGGAAGTCGCTTAGACACCTGCCCCAACGTGGGCACCAACTGTCGTGGGAACGAGCCTGACAGTAGATGGTAGGGGTACGAATGGAGAGGGCAGAGTCCTATCTACGGTGAGGATGTACACACAGATGTATGAGTTCAGGCCCCTCTCGTGGAGGTAATAGCCCTACGTCTCAGTGCTCGGGAGCTTTTTGTTGTGTGGAATGTTGAGATTACAATAGTTGCTAACCCTTGTGCAGGAGGGGAGGGGTGGCTTATATAGAGTTTGCTGCCCCTCATAATGGCCCCGCGTCAAAGGGTCTGGTCGTGGGGTGTAAAGTCTGCCGTTATAGGTAACGTACGTAGTAAAAGCTATTAAGGACCATTGAACTAGCGTCTGCCCGTTGGGCTCTTGATGATGGCTCCTGGTCTTCTAGCGTCGAGTGAAGCGAGGTCTTCCGAGTGACACGCGACTGCCGAGTGAGAGGAGGAGCTCCGAGTGGATTACTGTCGAGTGGTCTTGGACGTCTCCAGGGATCCACTCGGAAGTTCATGCTCGATCTTCAAGTCCTCCCATGTGGTGTCCTTAGGTAGGGTATGTGGGCCTTGCCTAGGACCCTACCCCAGGTACATATCCTCGTCAGGGGGCAAACTCGAGCTCAAGAGATAATGTTCAATGGGGAAGAAGACCCCCTTTTATAGGTGGGGAAAAATCCAACCGTTATGCTCATAGTCCGCACAGAGCGGTACTACTGCTAGAGCGGTGGAAGACCTTTGAAAAACAACAGCGAGGAGGCAAAATGCCAGTAGAATTGCCGGAGTGGTACTACCGCTCGTCCTCACGGTACTACCGCTAGGGATAGTGGTACTACCGCAAAGGGTAGAGGTACTACTGCTTGTGAGCGGTACTAAAAAAATACATCCATGCCTACCATCGCTGGATAAAACACCAGATTTTGGTCCAGAGTGGTACTACCATGGTAGTATCTGCAGTAGTACCGTGGAGCGATAGTAAAAAATTACACCCGCTCCAAGCGGTAGTACCGTGGTAGTAGCCGCGGTAGTACCGCTGTAGCCTTTTAAGAACACCAAAACTGCCACAACTTCTGCAAACGGACTCCGAATTCAACGAAACCAAGTTTGTTGGAAAGATAACGACATGGGATAACACAATCTTGATATAAATATAAATAAGAAGCAAATGAGAAAAGGCTCATAAGAAAATGGTGAGAACCGTTCCTCAAATAAGACCGGTAAAACCTCCAACACCGAAAACGCAATAGAAGAAGCATACGAAATCCGTTTTGGATGTACTAGAGCTTGTCACAAAGATAACCACAAGCTCAAGAACCCACATAGAGAAAATCCAACCAATAACCAAGAAAGATGATGATGCCAAGAATGCAATAGTTTGAGCTCTCAACGAATGATACTACCAAGCTACTCACTTGAGAGCCCCCCTTGATAGGACAACAATTGATCCTATAACCTGGTCTCCCAACTAGCACCATGGGACCAGTAAAATAGAAAACCCTATCAAGGTCAAACCTTTGCCTTGCGCATAGTCCACTTGAGATAGATGATGACGATCTTGACTTCCTCAAGATGGACCACGTTTCTTGATTGCACCGGCTTGATGAAGACTAGTTGATTGCTCCCCTATGCTCCACTATGGGGAGCCACTCTTCGACACATATTCACAAGTCCATTATCACCACAATGAACGGCAAGCCTCAAGCATGCTCTCTCCATGATGCTTCACTTGAGCTCGCACATCGCACCCTTGATGACAATCTCCACTTGATGTCATCTTCCATGCGATGTATGGGATCTGCCTCTTGATGCAAGCTCATGGAAATATACCTAACCCCACAAAGAACTCTCACGTAGACCATGGGTTAGTACACAAAGCGTAATGGACAATGCTTACCACACCATGGGATCACTTGATCCCTCTCGGTACATCTTGTACGCTTTGTGGGTTGATCAACTTGATTCACTTTTTGACTTAGTCTTGATCAACCTTGTATCTTATCTTCTCTCTTCATAAAGATGATGTCTTGAAGGTAAACATGAATGCTTACAAAATCTTCTTCTTCAAGACATGCTTGCAATAATCTCAACTCCCACATGACCAATCTTTGGATAAACCTTGAATACCACCTTGGTCACCATATAAACTCCTTGAAACCAATAGATGGACTCCAAGAAGTACCTACGGACAAATCCTTCAAATATAACTCAAGGCAACCATTAGTCCATAGGGATTGTCATCAATTACCCAAAACCACGCATGGAGAAATGTGCTCTTACACTAGGAGTGTGAGTAATATGCTCCACCCGAAGGGTCAGCCTTAGGCAGTCTAGTACTAGTAAGACATGTGGTCAAACTTCTTTACGCCAAATTGAGAATTCAAGGCATAGTTCATTGTCCAGTTGTGAAGGAGTGTAGTTACTTGCTCCAGGTGAAGTTCAACCTTAACATGTCTTCACTAAAATGCTGGTATATCGAAACAGTGATTGGAACAAAGGACATAATGGGTCCTCGAGATCTGGTGGTGGATTGTTGAAATATGGGGTGGGCTTTAAGCCCATCCAATAATTTCTGAAAATCTCTAAGGGCCCATGTAGGTCATGACAAGGGGATGGTGGGAAGTTTAGTACCACCCCAGAAGTTGGAGAGGAGTTGTACCTCCTTACAAGGGAGACCCTTCGACATGCTATTGGAGCTTGGGAAGCGAAGTGATCCTTGCACACTCCTCCTCCGCCACCCGCCTCGCCACACATCGTCACACCGTGTCGCGCCGTGTCGCGGGTTGCGAGATTGAGCCGAGCCGAGCTCACACCTATACCCACATATCTCCACCCAGACATGATATATATATATATGAGAGAGAGAGAGAGAGACGTCGGCCAACCCTAGCCACCATGAACAGATCACATATGCTCCACCCCTGCCGCCGCCGCCGCCGAATCCATCCTGTTCACCGCGTACATGGTCGACGGGAGAGCAAGAAGAAAGCCTGCCTCTCTTGACCCCGTACGGGGAGAGGGGCGATTAGGTTTTTGGGGAGAGTCTCCTACATGACTGCTCGCCGCTGTTCGTCCATGTCCGCCGCATTGTCTATGTTCACGTCATCTTCTTCATCACCATGTCCACCGACGCCGAACGTGCCTCCGCCGAGAAGCTTGAAGCCGACAAGAAGGCAGGACGTTGTCGCCACCGCTACTGCTGCTACGATCAACTAGCCTAACGGAGGGTATAATTCATTTACCCTGTTCCTGCTTACTACCGATTTGCGTAGATATTTCTACTCTATTTGTCTAGTATGCTAATATGATCAAATATCAGTATGTGCTTACTACTATTTACGTCACTTTCATGATTTATTCTTGGATTAGTTTAATCGATAAATTGCCTATTTACTCAACATATATACAACACAAGATTCATGTTTTTTGTTGAAGAGCTCTTTGTGACACCATCCCATTTAAACTAGTGTTTGCAATTTGCCATATCAGCGAGGATGGTGAGTGCCCCATTTGCATGGGATGTCAAGCACATGCTATTTACATTTACTCGAGCGATTTCCTAAGAAGAGTGTTGGATATTTCACATGTGATACTATCAGGTACCGACCACTTAGGTTCAATCTTAGAGTGCATTTTTTGCAACCCTGCACAACCTTTACAATGTATGTTGTCTGTTAATGTCCCCTCCCCCAAGCCGCTCACCGATGACCGTTCTTGAGATAGCAACCAATGCTCTATCGACAAATGTCACACCATCGGATCAGATGCTAGCTAGTTGGACTGAGTTGAGCTCAGGTTACTAAACTAGATATGGATGACTCCTACTATCCAGATGAAGGATCGAATGCAGCCACCGCCGTAATCCAAGACCATCAAGGTAAACCGATTGCTTGTAGGTGCATGTACTACTATTCAGTTGTAGCCACAACCATGAAGGCCTTGGATGGAGTTACTTTGATTTCTCCTTGGGTACTTATAATGTGACTGTGAAATCTGATTGTGTGGAAGTTGTAAACTTCTGCACGGGCAAATCAATGATGGAATCCGACTTCTGCACGGGGCAAACCAATGATGGGATCCGACTTCTGCAATCTATCCAGAGATTATGGATTGGGTAACGGGAAAGTCACATTCATGCATTGACGATGTGATGCTAATGGGGTGACCCATGAGCTTGTCTAGTTTCATGAACATTTTTTCGTAAACATAGGATGATGATCATCCCCATCTGCTTATTTGCTAATCTCGTGGACAATGTAAGTGATGTTTGAACTTACCAAAGTTAGCCATGAAAGCCTTTTTCAAAAACAAAACATTTTCTTGAGCTGAAAAGAAAACATTTTACCTGGAACTATATTGAGTTGCCTATGTACGAGTATGTTGGCCTGATCATTTCGATGGAGGGGAAAGTGCTTTTGAACATGATGAGTCTATGCGGTTCTGGCCTTCTGGGGAACAAAAATGTTGGTGGAGGAGAGGAGCAGAGCAAAAGAAGCACTCTTTTTCCATCCAGCGGCTTCCCCCACCGGCCGCCGGACGTCACCACCAGATACACCGCAGGCTCCGGGAGGCGCATCTGCCCCGCCCCGCCTCGCCCGCCGGCTCCCGCTCGCCGCCGCCTGTGACTGACTGACCCCCTTTATAAACCTCCGTGAACCAGGAGTCCCACAACCAACCACTCTGAGCCGGATCGGAGAAGCCATCCATCCCCAGACCACCACACGGATGGCGTCCGACTCCGCCGCGAGGGTCGACGGTAGCGCGCTGGCGGGGCGGGCGCTGGCGGCCGCCGGGGCGCGGCACATGTTCGGGGTGGTGGGCATCCCGGTCACGTCGCTGGCCTCCCGCGCCGCCGCCGCGGGGTGCCGCTTCCTCGCCTTCCGCAACGAGCAGTCCGCGGGGTACGCCGCCGCCGCCTACGGCTTCCTCACGGGCAAGCCCGGCCTGCTCCTCACCGTCTCCGGTCCCGGATGCGTCCACGGCCTGGCGGGGCTCTCCCACGCCACCGCCAACGCCTGGCCGCTCCTCATGGTCTCCGGCTCCTGCGACCAGCGCGACGCCGGCCGGGGCGACTTCCAGGAGCTCGACCAGATCGCCGCCACCAAGCCCTTCGCCAAGCTCGCCGTCAAGGCCGCAGATATCGCCGACATCCCCCGCCTCGTCTTCCAGGCCCTCGCCGCCACCGTCGCCGGCCGCCCCGGCGGGTGCTACCTCGACATCCCCTCCGACGTTCTCCACCAAACCCTCGCCGAATCTGACGCCGCCTCCCTCATAGCGGAGGCCGCGGCCGCGGCGGGCTCCGCCGATCCGTCCCCGGTGAAACATAAGTCCCTGGACCAGGGCATCGTGGACGCGGCGGAGCTGCTCCGGCGCGCGGAGCGACCTCTGGTCGTGGTAGGGAAGGGCGCGGCTTACGCCCGTGCCGAGGAGGCGATCCAGAAGCTGGTGGACACCACCGGCATCCCCTTCCTCCCGACTCCCATGGGGAAGGGGGTCGTGCCAGATGTGCATCCACTCTCCTCCACCGCCGCGCGTTCCCTCGCCATTGGGCAGTGCGATGTGGCACTCGTCGTCGGCGCCAGGCTGAATTGGTTGCTTCACTTCGGTGAGCCGCCCAAGTGGTCCAAGGATGTCAAGTTCATACTTGTGGACGTTTCTGAGGATGAGATTGAGCTTCGGAAGCCACAGGTTGGTCTAGTTGGGGATGCAAAGAGAGTCGTTGAGCTCCTCAACAGGGAGATCAAGGATCAGCCATTCTGCTTGGCACGGTCGCACCCATGGGTTGATGCAATCACCAAGAAGAGCAAGGATAATGTGCTTAAGATGGAGGCACAGCTTGTGAAGGATGTGGTGCCGTTCAATTTCATGACACCCATGCGGATCATTCGGGATGCGATCCTTGCCGAGGGGAGCCCTGCTCCAGTAGTGGTCTCAGAAGGGGCCAATACCATGGATGTTGGCAGGGCTGTGCTTGTGCAGAATGAGCCAAGGACAAGACTGGATGCAGGGACATGGGGGACGATGGGTGTTGGGTTGGGGTACTGTGTTGCGGCAGCAGTGGCTGAGCCAGAGCGACTTGTAGTTGCTGTGGAGGGCGACTCTGGATTCGGTTTCAGCGCAATGGAGGTTGAGGTATGTGTGATGACGTTCACAACTTACTTGGTTTCATTTGCACAGACGTACTGTTTCGTGTTGTTATTTACTTTTTCGATTATCATGCTGTTGTGAGCTGAAACTGACATTTTTTGGGTGAGACAAGCAAGGGCAGTAGATTAGGCACTTCATGCTATTGTCAATGAGCTTTTCTACCATGCTTGGAAGGTACCACAAGGGACTGGTACCTCCTAAACAAAAACATGTAGGAGTACCTCAGTAGGATCAGAACATATTTGTGTGAAGGCAGGATCGGTCTTTCCTGTTCCCCAAAAATCAGCCCTCGCTGTTACAGATGTGTGTTTAGATCAACAATGAAAAGTTGGTACAACTTCTTAGTGTGTTACAGATGCCAAAAGAGAAGATCAAACACACATCTCACACTGTAACATAAATTAATCTTCAGAAGACACCTTTAACTCAGTAACACAGAAACAGACACTAAACACCAGCATTCTATACCTTACAAACAGCCATAGGTAATATTGAGCTGTGGGGGCAGTGGCACATCTCACACTGTAACATAAATTAATCTTCAGAAGACATCTTTAACTCAGTAACACAGAAACAGACACCAAACACCAGAATTCTATACTTTACAAACAGCCATAGATAATATTGAGCTGTGGGGGCAGTGGCACATCTCACAGGTAACATAAATTAATCTTCAGAAGACATCTTTAACTCAGTAACGCAGAAACAGACATTAAACACCAGCATTCTGTACTTTACAAACAGACACAGGTAATATTGAGCTGTGGGGGCAGTGGCAGGGATGGATGAGCATGGATGGGAGGGTGCACCACAAGCAGCATCTGAAAAGGAGCAGCTCGAGGTCAGTGCAGAGGCCAAGCTCCGGCTGGTGGTACCTTGTAATATCGGACTATGTGGTTGAGGTTAATGCTGATGGCGATGAGCATGTGACACTCACACAGCCGATGCTGCTGTTACTGCCAGCGGCCTGCTACTCCTAGGCTGGACTTGTAGATGGGAAGCGAAGCAGGGGAGAGAGGTGGTCCAGTGTAACACCCCGTTACGCCTGGCGGGATCTAGACTGCCCCCACAGACCAACACTAGTCTTTCCTGCGCACTTTGTCCTCACTCGTGCGCACCCGGGACCAACTTCCCGGTCGGTAACCCATCCTAGAATCGCTCCAAGCCAAGCACGCTTAACTTTGGAGTTCTTTTCGAGTGGGCTCCCAAAAAAGAAGGAATTCCTTGTTGATATGAGTAGTCTATCATTCCTATTAAGCCAGGCTCTCACATACACCCCGACTCAAAGGAACCGACGTCCTCGTCGGCCCATCAGGAACGTTCCCTTTTGGCACACGTATGCTCGTCCAGTCCAGCACATGTGTCATGCTGTGTGCCACGACGGGCCACACGCGCCATGCGCCACATGCCCATGCACCTGACCCGTGCATGCCCGTGTAACCGTAAGGGTTGGCTCTGATACCAATTGTAACACCCCGTTACGCCTGGCGGGATCTAGACTGCCCCCATAGACCAACACTAGTCTTTCCTGCGCACTTTGTCCTCACTCGTGCGCACCCGCCAGGCGTAACCGTAAGGGTCGGCTCTGATACCAATTGTAACACCCCGTTACGCCTGGCGGGATCTAGACTGCCCCCATAGACCAACACTAGTCTTTCCTGCGCACTTTGTCCTCACTCGTGCGCACCCGGGACCAACTTCCCGGTCGGTAACCCATCCTAGAATCGCTCCAAGCCAAGCACGCTTAACTTTGGAGTTCTTTTCGAGTGGGCTCCCAAAAAAGAAGGAATTCCTTGTTGATATGATTAGTCTATCATTCCTATTAAGCCAGGCTCTCACATCCAGCTAGCGGAACTCATGGAGGAGGCATGGGGGTTGATGTTATGGTTGCCCGTTATAGTGGTTAGAGGCATAGACAGGCTACTTTTTCTTACTCATAAACAGTAGGGGAGGGCTTGCACATGTGTGAAGTTTTTGCAAGTAGCCAATGAGGGATAGGGTTGTACCTGGCGTAGTCTCTGTGGTCAGAAAATGCCATGAAACATTGCTATTCTACTCTTGTGACTTGGTACCTCCACCTTCACAGCATCTCGGCATGAAGTAGTACCAGAAGGTACCAAACAATTATAGCCATTAGGTGGGTACACGATATGAACCGCTGAGCTGCCTTTCCAAGACAGTAGAAATGATCATTGTCAATAATTCAGAAAATACTAGACACATCATCCAAGTACATTAACTCTCACAAGTATTTATGAACTATGATTTCTCGAGCACATTATGATCTTTGACATCACGACAAAAAGGCTCAATTGGTACACAAAGATGAATTGTCATTTAAAGAGTGTATTTCACACATTAATCTCACGGTTTGACATGTCTCTTGCAAAATGTTACACAAACTACACTTTTAGCATTTCCGTATCTGTGCTGTTTTTCCAAAAAAAAGTATGATCCTTGAAAATGATTCTAAAGGCGTGGTTTGGTAGATTCGTCAAAAAAATAGGGTGCCCTAGGATTGTTCATGCTGGTTCATCCGTAAATACATGTCTTGAATGTTGAAAACCA
Source organism: Hordeum marinum (assembly GCA_022496015.1). Classification (NCBI taxonomy): domain Eukaryota; kingdom Viridiplantae; phylum Streptophyta; class Magnoliopsida; order Poales; family Poaceae; genus Hordeum; species Hordeum marinum. The sequence continues at coordinate 496,720,608 of CM039674.1, read as the reverse complement.
GTTTTGTCAGCTTACAGACATTTGTTGAATTTTTCAACTTACAGATATCACCACCATTATAAGCACAACTGTGCTGTTGGGGTGGTGGTGGGGGGGGGGGGGTGTGATTGGGAGGCTTATTTTATTTCTCCTAGCCTCTGCACCAAGAAGATGAAAAAAGTCCTTGGGCTAACAAGTGGCAGAAAAAAAACAAGCATCAAACATGCCTAAAAAGCACTAGGCAAGACCAGCATCGCCTAAGATTCGCCAAATATCAGTAGAATAGAACTCCATCCTGGCGGTCTCCAGAAGTTTCGCAATAGTGCCCATAACCGTAGCAATCTTGCACAAGAGAATAACCTGGTTTGGATGCTGGAAAGCTTTCTTATAAAAAATAACATCGTTGTGGCACAACCAAATAACCCAACAAACCACCACAGGCCATCACATGATAGTAGAGTGAAGATCCCATCCTAGATCGTCTAACCATTGCCCAAAGAACGTGTGATGCTAGTTAAAGGATTTTAATTAAAATCTATTTGCACTAACCCCCACATGAAGCGAGCAACGTGACAATCAAAGGAGATGCCGGATAGCCTCATCATGTCCGCAAAAGAAACACAACTTACTTCCCATTTTCTTTTGAGCAAATTATCTTTGGTGAGAATTACCCCTAGACCCAATTCCACAGGTGAGAGTGTGAGAATAGTACAAAAGAATTCATAAGTATCCTGTACATTGAATTGATAGTAAATTGTGAGACCATGTGAAGCGATCAGGCTCATCAGATAATTGGACCTGTGCTACCAATTCATTCCATGGTACCAGTTAGAGAATCATTCTAGTGACTTATACGTCATCAAACTTTTGACTGTCAGTTTTATTGGTTGTTATATGCTTTTTGTTTGTCTGCCAGCTTCATTTAGGTGGCCTTTATTATTCCTAGCAGTTTGGTTTATGTAATTAGGTATCCTTCATGTGTTTTTACCTGATAAGTGATAATTAGTCTGACCTTGAAGAAACAGTTTTTCCTTCTAAATAAAGTAGCTGCATGACATATCAAGCATTTATTTCGACTATGTTGGACCGGTACAGCTCTCGTAATTATCTACAATCTGCTGTTTCACTTTTCAGACATTGGTAAGGTACCAGCTGCCTGTTGTTGTGATCGTCTTCAACAACAACGGTGTCTACGGCGGTGACAGAAGAGGCCCAGATGAACTAACGGGGCCTTACAAAGATGACCCCGCCCCAACCTCCTTCGTTCCTGGTGCGGGATACCACAAGATGATGGAAGCCTTTGGAGGAAAAGGCTATCTCGTTGAGACACCGGACGAGCTAAGATCCACCCTCTCGGAGTCATTCCGTGCCAGGAAACCGGCGGTGATCAACGTCACCATAGACCCCTATGCCGGCGCGGAGAGCGGCAGGATGCAACATAAGAACTGAATCCCTATGGACACCCGATCTGAACTTGTTTCTCGCTGCCCCAGAAATAATTAAGCCCTTCTGGTCCTGGATAGTCTCGCCTTCAGCGGTGGCACGTGACTTTGTGTAGTGTGTGTATCGTGTTTGTGGACACTGGCAATTGTATATTTGTATAATTCAAGTGTTGGCGGCAGAGTGCAAATCGGACCGTTGCGCAGTTATGTTGAGTTTTTGGGAAGGAATTCATTTAGCTGATGTACTCAAGTGAAACAAGACCTACTGCATTTTTGCTACGCTCGCTGAATGAACAGCTGACAAATATCTGAAACTAAGTTAGCGTTTCTTTTTTTGAGTAACAAACGCAGACGGTCACAGATGCTCAAGTGGTTCGTACTCATTTTTATGAACGAACACACACTTCATCCTTATGAGAAGCTCCAAAAAACTAGCTAGTACAACTTTTGTTCTCCAAAATACGTAGGCATTAATTAGTTGAGTTTGCACCAACATATGTAGCAAAACAAATGCAAGCTATTTTCGCTCGCAATGACCATGCTATCGACGCTGAACTAAACCTTTGCACTATCCGTTTATCTGTCATAAAAACTTTTCGGTGAATACGAATCATGAACGAGAAGTCTTTGTCTCGAGGCCTGGAACGAAATCTGCACGTCCAAGCAGGACGGAGGGGACAACAATTCTTCCAGACTGGAACTTAAAACATGACATGCCCTCATGCAGAATCCAACAACTTTACGAATTGCGAGGCAAATTAGACAACCGAGCAAGTTTCAACTACTAAAACTTGATAGGAACAATCATAAATTTGGCAACTTTCAAAAACTGGGCTGGCAAGCTCCTCTGTAACCGATACTACGAAGGCAGGAAACTCCTTTTCCTGACTCCCGTGTCGCTCTCGCGAGCGGCGGCGGGCGGACCTAGCTCTCCCCGCGACCGTCTCCTCCTCCTCCTCGCCGCCGCCCAGTTCCTCCTCGCGGCGTCAGCGGCGGCGGAGTTCCTCCTCCCTTTCGGCTCGCAGCGGCAGCGCGAGATGCAGTGGCGCGGCGGGAGCATGGTGCTGGTGCGGGGTGCTGTGGCGGCGGAGATCTCGACCACGTTGGTGCTGGGGTCGTTCTTGCCGTGGTGGCTGCTCGGTCTGAGGTCTGGGCGGGGCGTCGGGCTGGGGATGGCGTTGGGGCGACGGTGCAGGCGCAGATCCAGTGCGGCCGGCGGTGAGGCGACCGACGGCCTCCTATGGATGTCTAAGGTGTGCATTTGCTGGGCTTTGGGCAGGTTCTAGGTGGGGCGACCTCGCCCTACCGTGATCTGGTCAAGCCGTCTCGTGGTGGATGCGTTCGCGCGTGGGGCGGCTGCAGCGGCTTTGGCGGCGGCGGTAGTTCGACCACGAGGCGCGGTGGTAGTAGTTCCTCCCCTCTCCTAGGTCTTGGCCGACGGCGTGGACGCATGTGGCGGAGATGGATAGGACTTGAGGCTCGTGCTCGGGTGGATCTGATTGGGCCCGGGGCGGGTCGAAGCTCCGGCTCCGGGTAGGCGACAGTGGGCTCGGTCCGGGTGGTGCCCGTGAGCAGTGAGGTCCTTTGCCCTGCGGGTACAGTGGTCGATGTCGGTGGTCGGGATCCAGGTCTTCTGTTGTGCAGAGCGGGGCCGATGTCCATGAGCATGGGTGACAGCCGTCGGTAGCCACGGGATCGTGTCCCCTCCGATCCAACGGGATTGGCTGGGGATGCAGGCGTGGTCGCCTCCTACTGTGGAGGTCTCGACCCAGATTTTGCGGCTGATGTCGGGCTAGGAGGGAAAGGAGTCACCTTTTACTCCTCCTACCATGGTGGGTGCTCTGTGATGTCGATGGTGGACGGGGTCTCGGATATGGATGCCGGGGTGACGGCCCGGGATGGCGGTCCGCATGGTTGGCTCTCCGGCGGGCACCATGGGGGCGATGATGGCTTCCCTTCTTGGTCGTGCAGGCGGCAAGAGGGGGGCGGCGGGTGGCTTGGGCATGCTCTCTGTCTTTGGCAGTGGTGCTGCCCCGATCCGGATCTGAAGATCTACTCTTGTCACACATGTTCTGGAGCCCTCATGGTAGAGCTGCTGAGTTTTTTTTCGAAAAGGAGGGTATCCCCGGCCTTTGCATCAAAACAATGCATGAGGCCACTTTATTAAAAGAACCTTGTCCAACATAGTCTCGAAGTCATAGTTTACAGTTGCTCATGAAGAGCTATGAAAATAAAAAATATATATATATAAAAGAACGAAGCAGACACAACCGGCGGAAAAAGTAGGTATGAAACTACACTCCTATCCTATTACATGACCGCCATCCAAACCGGTTGAAGATACCCCGAGCTACCATCTCCCATCGGATAGACCCAGTAACCATACGCTCCCTGGCATCCGTCGGAGTGAGTAGCGACCACATACGGATTAACGTTGTGGCTCTGAAGATAACCTGCAAAAAATGAAAGTTTGTTTTCCTGTTAAAGACCAAATCATTCCTGCAGTTCCATATAGCCCATAGTAAAGCACATACGCCTACACGAATGTGTTTCGCAGTTTCTATTTCCACTCCGTTTAGCCACATCCCAAATAACGTGTGTATGCTAGTAGGTGGAGCTATGTTGAAAGCTATATGAACCGACCGCCACAAAATCCGTGCCAATGGGCAGTCCAGAAAGAGGTGTTTGATAGACTCATCATGATCACATAAGCTACATCTTCGGGATCCAGTCCAGTTTCGTTTTGCCAGATTATCCTTAGCGAGAATGATTTGTTTGTGGAAAAACCACATAAACACTTTGATTTTTAAAGGAACTTTTACCTTCCAGATATTCACGGTTCTAGGGATAGTGACCGAATTTATCATATCCAAATACATAGATTTGACCGAGAACACCCCGTTATTAGTTAGTGTCCAGTGCAACTGATCGGGTTGGTTAGTAAGCTGAACATCCATCAGCCTTCTTACAAGATGTAGCCACGCTTCCCAACGGTCTCCTATTAAGTTTCTTCTGAACTGAATATTTAGAGAAAACGATTGTAATACCGTTGCAACATAGGCCTCTCTACGTTGAACAATATTATATAGAGTCGGGTATTCGATAGCTAGCGGCGTCTCCCCTAGCCACGTATCCTCCCAGAATCTCGTAGCAGTACCATTACCCACAATAAATTTTGTCCTCTGGAAGAAAGCTGATTTCACCTTCATCAATCCTTTTCAGAAGGGTGAATCTGTTGGTCTGGCTGTAACTTGTGCTAAGGTCTTGAATTGTAGGTACTTACTACGCAGAATGTGCGCCCATGTGGCGTCGGTCTCACTAAATAACTTAAACAACCATTTACTGAGTAAGCATTTATTTTTCATCTCTAAATTCTCAATCCCAAGATCCCCTTGGTCTTTCAGCCGACAAATGATGTCCCATTTTGCGAGTCTGTACTTACGTGTTGACTCGTCACTTTGTCAGAAGAATCGCGACTGATAGAAGTCTAATCTTTTTCGTATCCCTACTGGAACCTCAAAGAAAGACAAAAGAAACATTGGCATACTCGTGAGCACCGAATTAATGAGAATCAACCGGCGTCCATATGACATCAGCTTACCCTTCCAGCAGCTGAGTTTCTTTTCAAATCGGTCTTTAATACATTTCCATTCAGCATTAGAAAGCTTACGATGGTGAATCGGTATTTCCAAATATGAGAATGGCATCGAGCCCAATTCATATCCAAACAGTTGTCTGTAAGCATCTTGTTCTTCTTTGGCTCGTCCAAAGCAGAAGAGCTCACTTTTGTGGAAATTAATTTTGAGCCCCGACAACTGCTCGAATAGGCATAGCAACAACTTCATATTCTTTGCTTTATCTAGGTCATGCTCCATAAAAATGATGGTATCATCTGCATACTGTAAAATAGATACCCCACCATCCACCAAATGCGGAACTAGACCACCAATTTGGCCATTTTCTTTAGCTCTCCCTATTAAAATTGTCAACATGTCTACCACAATGTTGAACAAAATAGGTGACATCAGGTCCCCCTGTCGTAGACCCTTGTGTGTCTGGAAGTAGTGACCTATATCATCATTCACTTTTATTCCGACACTGTTTTTTTGCGTAAAGGACTCGACCTGCTTTCTCCAGGAATCATCGAATCCTTTCATTCTCAAGGCTTACTGAAGGAATGGTCATTTGACCTTATCGTAAGCTTTCTCAAAATCCACTTTGAAGATTACTCCATCTAGTTTTTTGGTGTGAAGCTCATGAAGTGTTTCATGAAGGACCACCACCCCTTCTAGGATGTTTCTGTTCGGCATGAAGGGTGTCTAAGATGGTTGCACCACACTATGTGCAATCTGCGTTAGCCTATTTGTCCCGACTTTGGTAAAAATCTTAAAGCTCACATTGAGAAGACATATTGGACGGAACTGCTCAATCCGCACCGCCTCCGTCTTCTTCCGAAGAAGAGTAATCGTTCCAAAATTTAGGTGGAATAACTGTAACTGACCGGAGAACAAGTCATGAAACATTGGCAACAAGTCACCCTTAATGATCTGCCAACATCTCTTGTAAAACTCCGCTAGAAACCCGTCTGGCCCAGGCGCTTTACTATTCTTCATTTGTGAGATTGCCTAAAATACCTCTTTCTCGGCAAATGGGGCAGTCAAGATCTCATTCTCGTCCGTCGCAAGTTGTGGAACATCTTCTATCCTTGATTCGTCTAAGGATACGAAACTTTCGTCAGGTTCCCCAAACAACTGTTTGTAATAATTTGTGATGTATAGTTTTAGGTTTTCATGACCCACTATTGTTCCTTCATCTTGCTCAAGCTGGAAGATTTTTTTCTTGCGGTATTTGCCATTTGCAATCATATGGAAGAATTGTGTGTTATTATCCCCCTAGACAACTTTTCGCACTTTGGCTCTCAGCGCCCACTTTAATTCTTCCTCACGCAACAAATCTTTAAGACGTAGTTCGGCTTCCACTTTAGTCTCAAGTTCTGTAGTATCTAGAATGGAAGACTCAGCTTTGAGATCTAATTCATCAATGAGTTGAATAAGTCCTTCCTTTTCAATCTTATAGACTCCACTCAAGTGTTTGGCCAATCCTCGAAGGAATTGCCGTAAGTGTCTAATCTTATTCTGCCATCTGTCAACATTGGACTATCCGCCCGAATCCTTTGCCCACTCACGGGCAACCAGATCCATAAAACCCTCTCTCTCGAACCACGCCAATTCAAAAGAAAAAGGAGTTTTATTCCCAGCATGAGTGGACTCCCTTGAGTCAACTAGGAGAGGCGTATGGTCCGAAATTTCCCTTGTCAAGGCTCGCACCGTCACGAAATCTCCGCGCTTTGTCGCCGCCGACGGCGACGCCCGTGGGCACCGCTCCCTTCTTGAAGACGTCGCCGAGGTGCTCTTCTTTGTGTCAAGGTTCCAGATAAAATCCTTGTCCTTTTGGACTCGGCAGTGGCGACGCTTGGCGCTGTACCCCTCTTGAGGGCGTTGTTGTGGAGCTAATTAGGCGTTCTAGGGCTTTGTGTGATGATATTCAGATTATCATGTGCTTTTTTCGTAGTCTAGTCGTGTCCTGCATGATACGGGTAGTCTATGATCGACATTGTTTGCGGGTTGCCCCATCATCTTGTATCATTCTGTCGTGTACTCTGTTGTGTGGTTGCTCTCTCTATATAAAGCAGGGCGAAAGCGTAGTTCGAGAAGTTTCAAAAACTTAAACTTAAACTCTAAGTCCTAAAGCCCTAAACCTTAAAAACATATGAAACCTGGTAAAACTTGGAAAACTTAATGTAACAACTATCATTTTTGAAAAATCAAAACTTGGAGTTTTTTTTAATGTCGAATATATCCAAAATTGGTCTTGTTCGAAAGTTGTCGTTGCGACGAACACAAATATGCAAACAAAATTTTCGGTTCAAAATATATAGTAGATTGCAATTAAAAGATGAAATGTAAAGGCATCGAGATGTGGTGGATGACACATGCAGCTCCAGAAAAGCTGCCAAAAGCATGCAAGGATGAACCCCGCCTAGTAATCACATGCCTACGACTAATCAAGTTTATATATCTTATAGCAATCGACGAGCGGGCACAACTAGGCTGGTGCGCACCCCTGAACCTACATGTCCCTGTGAATTTCCGCTGCCAACTCCAATACTCCAAAATCTATCTTCTGGTCATCCAATCTTAAGATACTCCCTAAGCCCAAGGCTCATTCTGTTTACCACATCACTAAAGGGAACATGCCAATTTGGAGTACTCATTGGTGTTCGGCTTGGAAAGAAATTCACAAGAATCTCATTATCCAACCTGCCGACTTCATTTATCCTGCCAAGTTAGAGATCTTTGGCTCCCATGACATAAAACTTGGTACAACAATCTCATCCACTTTCTTTTCCGGGAGCTTAGTGCCTCTATCACCACTCACACTAACTCAACAAGTACAATGGCCTCTTCCTCCCCCAACGCTCCCCTCCCAGCCCCTCCTCCGACCACCTTCAACCGCCCAATCCCGCTGCCGGCGTGCCCCCAAACGGCACTGCAGGCTCCCCAAGTCCTTCATGACCCAATCGCATGGCAGGAATCTCCCTCCGACCGGGCGCTGCGCAAGGCCCTAAACGTGGGGGACGCCATGGGCGCCGACTTCGGAAGCCCAGGTCTGGTGCGCGCTCACCAAACACATCAGCCCTTGTCTCTTAGAGAAGCCCTGCTACCTCATAGTGGAGGTTCACCACCATCACCTCGAACTGGACGAGAAGCTCGTTGGCGTCCTGCTGCAAGCTTGCCTTGGCGGCAACGCTCCGGCGTTTCAGGTCCGCTGTATTTCCCTTGATCGATTCCGCTGCTCGGTCTCTGACAGCCGGATTGTTAAGGCGCTCCTGGCTGAGCCCTTGCTTGTTGGCCGATCTCACCTCATCAAATACCTTCCTTTTCCGCCGCCTCCGCGGAATATCTCTTGCTCTTCTGCCACTCTTCACGGCGACGGCCCACGCTCCATCCTGCCTCTCACAACAAACCTCAATTTCGACGACCGTTTTGAACACACAACCTCCTTCTTATCCTCCCAACTCGGACTCTCGTCACACCCCGGAACAGATTTCTCGAGGAACATCCATGATTTGTTCCGGGTTCCGGTTTTTCTTGGGCCTTCCGCAACCTCTGCGCCGCCGAACATTATCTTCTTCGTCCACAAAGTCGACTTCATGATCGATGAGCCCCTGGTTGCTGTACTCCTCGCCTTCCGGTTCGGGGGCTCATCCAAGCTCACTGCCGTTCAGAAAGTATCTCAAGCGGCCTTCTCCATTTGGGCTGCCAACGATACAGTGGCATCTTTGGTTGCCGCTTGCTCGCCCATCGTCGCCCCGTGGCTGTTCGCGACGATCATTGTTGCTCCCTCAACGATGGCTCCTACGGCGGCCTCGACAACAACCAACGGCTGCCCCGCCGTTGCCCCTTCGGCGGCCACGCGGACAGTCCCGGCCACCTCTCCGTCGACGCCCATGCAGGTGGGACCCTTTGCCTCCAACGGTCGTCTGGTGGTCGATCGCCATGCACCACCTTCGATCCACGCTCGCCCTCGCATGCATGCAACGGTACGGCGCTCCCGACCTGGGTTAATTTTTTAATAAGCTGTTTTTTTCTAAGTTCCACTGCCAGGTCACCACTCCCATCGACTGTCTCACACACTTACCCACCACGCCAATCTGGGTTGTCTTTCATTCCGAGTCAGTTAGCGCTAATGAAACTTTGATTAACAGTGCTCTAGACCACCAGCTGCCTTACAAACGTGTTTTCAATGCTAAGCTCCTTGGGTCCAACCTGTTTGTTGTGCATGTGTTCTCGGCAGACGTTAGAAATGAGGTTGTGCGGTCCGCGCCCTTTCAATTTTCAAATTTCAAATTGTTACTCTTTGACTCGCTGGAACAGACGTCTGCTATAGTTCCCACCGTCCCTAAGACTATACTGTTTCCCCGCGATCAATAGCCTGAAGCCTATACTCTTTGACCCTTTGACCAACAGCCTGAAGCAGTCAGCTCAACCCTTTCTTGGACCACATCCTTTGTCAATCACAATCCCTATGCATAGTCAAAAGAAACAGGGTACCCATGTCGTACCATACTATACAGTTCCAGCCACACCCATCTGCTCAAGACCAAATTCCCACTCTCAAGGATGTTCGTTTCCAGGGACTTTTTGGTGTAGGGACTAGGAAAAGTCCCTCTTAAAGACTTTTTAACCAAACAGGCTAGAGACTAAAAGTTGCTTTTTGGGACTAAATGAAGAAGACTCTCAAGAAGAGTCTTTTTGGGACTTTTTGGGACTTTTCCAACAATGACCCTCCCTGCACCCGTTGCCCCGCCGTCCCATGGTGTTGTTTGTTTTTTATTTTTCAGTATACTAGGGGTAATATGGTCTTTTAGCATGCCATTTAATAACCTCTAGGGAGGGACTAAGGACTTTTTAGTCCTTGGAAACAAACAGGGAGGGATTAGAGACTTTTTAGTTGGGACTAGAAAAAGTCCTAGGACTTTTTAACCAAACAGGGCATCAATGACCCACGTGAGCCACTTGCGCTGCATGACGCACTCCCAGGCCCACGGCCTCGGCCCATGGGAGAAAAAGATAAGAAAAGTATTCTGGATAGCTGCCCTCATGCCAGAGATTCACGGGCTCAGGTATCCAATAGTAGTCCTACCACAAAAGTATGTGCCAGACGGGCCCCTTCACCGCTACACCAGCCGCCTCCTTTTCCGGAGCCCAGGGCCTTATCCCACTCTTACCCACTGACTTGCACACTACCCCCTGACGACGTGGACCCAACTATGGTCACATGCCCTTCCTCACCGCACTCCAGCGCCCTCGCCTGCATGAGAATCACCAACTCTCACACCCCTTGCCCCATACCTACATCGCTCTCCCGAATCCAACTCTCTCTCCGGTCAACACCTGCTCTCTGAGCGCTCAGAGGACCTGTTGGCCTCTCCGCCAAGGCTGCAGCAACGCTCCTACCGGGAGGTTTTGCTGAGCTCCCCATCCCATGACCCCAACCATTCTACAAAATCTTCCGCTTCTCCCTCTACCTATAAAACAAGAACTCCCATGGACGGTCGACCACACCACTCCTTCACTCCCAAGAACAAACCTCGCTGCTTCCGGTGCCTGGCCATCGACCATCTCATCGTCGACTGCCGAGATCTAGTGCGCTGCTCGCGCTGCTGGCGTTCCGGCCATCGGAGTTTCAGGTGCAAGTCTGTCCGGCTCATTCCCCCTTTTCCCTCAATGCCTCTATTTCCAAAGGTTAACCCCGCTTTCTGTCCGACGCTCTGCAACAACATGGCGCATACCACTGGCGCCCACACCACCTCCGACTCGTCCACCACCTCGGCGGGCTCAGACGGTGTGCCAATCGGGTTCGGCTCCCACTGCGTCCTCACCAACGACCTCCCCGACTTCCGTCTACCCCTCATCTTTGGTCCACGCTTCTCCTCCAACACTCCTCCAGCTCCCTCTTTTTCACTCCCGCACTCACTCCCGAACACATCTCCTCACACTTCCAACACAGCAGCCTCCTCATCAACACCCCATGAGCCACATGTTCCACTCCTCGTCCCACCAAGATCCCTAGTGCGCCAGGTTGATCACCTAGCCTACGTCCACCTTGCCAATCCCATGCCCAACCCTTTCCGCTTCATTCGTGGGGCCTTAGCTCTCCAACACAAAAACCCGAATTTTGGCATTAACTCCTCAGCCCGTGGAGCTGCTCGCCTCTCCTTCGCGAACGCTGAGGAATGTTCTGCTGCCACCGGTCACGGGCACATACACCATGAAGGAAACTCCCTCTTCTTTGAGCGCCCTGAGCACACGGACAACCGCTCCATGGACCTCTTCGTTGATATGGCGGAGATTGAGGCATTTGACTTTCTCGATGAGCTTCGACACCCCGATGGCGTCGACTACTTCTTCTCTCACCTGGGAGATTTTCTATCGGCAGACCAACACTGCTTTCAGGGAGACTACACCAGTGTTCGTGCACTAGTCATGGTTGCACGCAACTATGTGAGCCCACCCACTCTCATGGTCCGTCTACCAGACAACGACATCGCCATTGTCATTCTAGAGCGTCGTGCGCTCTTTCGCCATGGCATCAACTCTGACGACCCCTCGTCGAAATCGTCAGACGACGATTCCACATCCTCTCCCCGCTCTAGTAGACTCCTTAGCCCTCGTATGCCACGCGATGCACCAGCCTCGACTCATTTTCAGCACACTCCCAGGTCACCATCTGCACCAGCTACCGAATCCCCTCCTGGCCCACCTCCCTCACCTACCCACACGCGACAAATTCCTGCGCCTTTGGAGGGCATCCCTATCCTAGTTGTTATGGCCGATGGCATGCCAGTAGCTATGCTGGTTCCTGCCCCCTGGTCTCCCCCGACAGGGCCTGCCATAGAGCCACGACCGCGCTTCCTTCCCATTGCCGCTCTCCCAAACCTTCCACCTCCCCCACCCCCAGCACCTATCGAGCCTCTTTCCCCGCTTCCCACCCCGCTCGAACCTATGGCGGTGCCGCCGGTGCCGCTAGTTCCTTCTCCTTCTCCTACTCAAATCCCAACTGACTCCCCCGCTCCTATCGCCATGACTCCGCTGCCCCACCCCCTGAGCCAGCACATGAATGGTGGCTCGACGCAACAGCCGGCAGGATACGATGGCAGTTGACTCGGGTGTCAAAGCTCGTAGGAGTGCTCGTCTTGCCACGCTGGAGCCTCCCATGTACTCTTCCATCACTTTGAGGGCCATACGCAACAAAGCTAAGAAGTTGGACCTCGCTACCGCTTCCAAAGATTTACCGGATGCTCTCATCCATGCTAACCTCTGTGACAAGGAGGGTCTTGTTACAGACGATGAACATGAGCCCGTATCCCCGGCTGCGTTGGCGGCCATCGCTGCTGCTTGCGGCCTGCCTCCTCAGGTTGATGCATGCTCTGCCTCTGGATCGGGTGACGCTTCCACCCCATGATGATGTGCTACTTCTGTCGGGCCCTTGCAGCTGCATGGGTCACATCGAATCGGGTTGCTAATGACGGAATGCAACCCATTGTATCCTCTATCTTTCTTTTCGTATGCTCCTCTATGTTGTTGTACCCACCAGTATGTATGTCACTGTATGAGCTTGTATCAGCCTATTTATCTACTTGTTTGCCTATGAGCCGAAGCTATGTAAGGAGTCTGCTATGTTTAATCCATGAAAAATGAATCATATTCCTTTGTGTCCTGGAATGTTAGAGGGTTAGGTGACTCGGATAAATGTTCTGAAGTTTTCTCGGAGCTAAACACTATTCGCCCTTCCGTCACACTGCTTGAAGAAACCAAACTAGTTGACCGGTCCATAATAAAAATCTGATCTTTCATACCACGATTCCTTGACACACATGAACACCTTCCAGCTTCTGGGACGACAGGTGGTTTGATGTCCACGACTAACTCTAGATCACTAACGCTTTTAAACTGTCAGCACTCCCGTTTTTCTTCTTCATTAACCTACGTGTGCCTCGCATCCAAATGTAATCTGTTGGTCATTAATGTCTATGCACCATCCATAAAGAGCCTAAAAGCGGACTTCCTAGCTGAACTAACTTCACTCAAACCTCCTGCTGATACACCCTGGCTAATCATTGGTGATTTTAACTTAATACGCTTCGCCCATGAAAATAATAATAAAAAATTTCACAAAGCAGATGTTGATGCCTTCAACTCCGCGATTGATCAACTAGCTCTCTTAGAACTGCCTCGACTTGATCGTATGTTCACTTGGTCCAACAAACGCTCCTCTCCTACACTTGAACGCATTGATAGGGCCTTCATAAATCTAGCCTGGGATGAACTGTTTTCAAACACACACCTCACTTCCCTCACGTGATTCATCTCTGACCATGTACCCTTAGTTGTCTCGGTCTCAACAACTGTGCCCTGTTCCCGCCAATTTCGCTTTGAACATTTTTGGACCTCCTTCTTGAAATGCAACGCCATCGTACACAACACATGGCTGGCTGCTGAGCCGGACTTAGGACCTGATGCCTCTCTTGCTTCCAAACTCAAAAAACACGTTCAACCCTTAAAACTTGGGCCAAAAAAATTATACCCATCCACCAAATTGAAGTCAACTACAAAATTGCAATCCAAGCCTTAGATTTAAATGAAGAATTTTCGCCGCTCTCGCCTTTAGAGATCAGGCTTAGATTGTCTCTCGCATCCAAGCTTCAACGCACCATTAGGCAAAAGGCTGCTTACTGGAAACAATGCGGCAAAATCAGAGGCGCCGTAGATGACGACAAGAATACGAGATTCTTTCATGCCTCCGCCACACAACGTACTCGTTCTAACAAAATTCCTATGCTCATGGACAATGGAGTGGAAGTATTCCTTCATGAACAAAAGGAAATAATTCTAAAAAACTTTTTCCAGGAACTCATTGGAGTCAACAGAGATGTCGCTTGGAATTTGACCTTCCTTCTCTCTACCCACATAATTTACCATAGTCGCGAGAGCTTTAGATACCCTTCTCTCATTCTGAAGTCCATGATGTATTTTTTCATATGAACCCTAATGCTAGCCCGGGCCCTGACGGTTTTGGTCCGGCCTTCTTCCGCAGATATTGGCACTCTATCAAACACATCCTTCTACCCTTTTTTCAGGCATTCCATGCACAAAACGTTTCTCTAGAGAGATTTAACAGGGCTTTTATGGTTCTCCTCCCAAAATCACTAGCTCCCACCTCTCCGGACGCTTTTCGACCAATATCCTTGCAGAACTGTACTCCTAAAGCCGTCACAATACTACTCACAAACAGACTAAAACCCCTTATCCCTCTGCTTATCCACAATGATCAAACAGGCTTCCCGCAAGGAAGAAACATTGCCGAAAACTTCGTTTATGCAGCAAACATCCTTAGTACTTGCCACATCAGGAAAGCTCCCACAATGGTTTTCAAACTGGACTTCGGAAAAGCCTTTGACTCGGTCTCTTGGTCCTCCTTAATAAAGATCTTGCAAACACGTGGGTTCCCTCTGGTGTTCTGTCGCTGGATTCAAAACATCCTACACACAGGCAAAACGGCCATACTTTTAAATGGTACACCGGGACCATGGATCCAATGCAAAAATGGTGTCCGACAAGGGGACCCCATATCGCCCTACCTATTCCTTCTAGTAGTGGATGTCCTACAACGTCTAATCTCTCGCTCCTTCCAACCTAATTCCTTTTGACATGCCCTAAATAAATGGGATCCATCTGTGACACTCCAGTATGCCGACGACACTCTAATCATAGCCCATGCTAATGCAAATGCTGCCACCACCCTTAAAAAAACCTTGGATGACTTTGCATTGGCCACAGGCCTAGTGATCAACTTTCAAAAAACTGCGCTGCTCACCATTGCCACAGACACATGCGTACAAACTGATATAGAGGCAGCCATGCACTGTAAATGGGAGGCCTTCCCACTAATCTACTTAGGACTGCCACTTTCTCCTACCAAGCTACCAGTCTCGGCCTTTGATCCGATCATTGACAACTTCCGAAAATTTCTGCTAGGATGGGCCGCAAGACTACTTTCTCGCGGAGCACGTCTAACCCTACTATCCTCCGTCCTAGATTCGCTAGTGGTTTATTTTATGTCAGTTTTTCGCTTCCCAAAATCTGTACTCGCTAAACTCGACGCAATACGTAGAGCCTTCTTCTGGTCCAACGAGGAAACATGCACTGGCGCCAGCTATCTCATTGCTTGGAAAAATGTTTGTAAACCAAAAATTCATGGTGGTCTAGGCATTAAAAATCTACAAGTTCACAACCGCTGCTTGCTCTTAAAATTCTCCTTCAGACTGCTTCAAAATACAGATCTCCCCTGGGTCCACTGGTATAAACAAAGATACTCCCAAAACATTTTGGCAACCGCTTCTAGACCATCTTTCCTATGGAAGGTGGTGAACCAAAACATTTACACTCTGATTAGCCACTTTAAAGCCAGGCGGGCGATCCGGCGAGAGTTGGAGTAGCTGGCGCTGCAAGGAGGCAGGGGAGCAGAGCTCAATGAAAGCGGGGCTTCTGATTTGAAAGGTTGCTGTCGCTGCCCTGGTCTCATCGCGCTTGGAGGTCGGTGGTGTCCTGAGAACTGTCGTGGGTGACAGCGATGGCGAGGTCGGAGGGGTCAGAGCATTCTTGGAGAGGCGCCTGGCGCTGCTCGGACGCGCCTCCCTTGCTAGGCTGGGGCCATGGCGCTCCAAAGGTGCAGTAGGGGGGCTGTGATCCCGGGACTCCAAAGGAGCAGCCGAAGGCATGGCCGGGTTGACGTGTAGCAACATCGTGTTTGCCGGAGCAGACGCAGCCGGGGCGGGGTGGACGTGTAGTAGCTCGAGGGCATGTGCCTCAGGCCCACTTGATGAACCGGAGCCTAGGAGAACCGGGGCTTGGACCTGATGGGGGGAAGCAGCACGGCGATGCCCGTCGCGGCTATCATGGCGGCCGTCATGGCCACCCCTGTCCTGTCCCCGTAGATGGCCTTCACGCGGAGCCCAGGAAAGGCTACGACGGAGACGGTCGCCCCAGACTTGGCCACGTCCCCGATCGCGGTCATCGCGCCCGTGCCCACGGTTGCGATCTTCATCCTCATCTCTGTCATTGCGGTCATGGCGCACAGGACGGGAGATGCGCTCCCGTCTATCCTGAGCCACTGTCTCGCCATCAACAATGTTGGAGCGCCAGACGTTGGGCTTGGAGACAATCTGACCCGAAGAAGGGTCTTCGTGGATGTCCAGGTGCACAAGAACCCTATGCTCTAGGCCTTTTCTCCCATAGCTGGAGCTCCGCCGTTGCGAGCCGGCAAGGTAATCCAGCTCACACGGGGGACCTTGCTTGGGCATGCAGTCCATGCCCAAAGGCCCAACACTTTGGTCTCCGTCTTCAAAGTGGACGTCGGCTCGATGTAGTCGAGCGAGCACCCAGCGCCGATGGCCTTGGAGACCACCAGCTTGTCCCAGGCGTAGATCGGGAGGCCTTCAAGGCAAAGCCAAACATGGTGGTCGAGGACTACGTGCTCAGCATGTGCCTCCAGGCGCCATGCATGGAGCTGTAGCTTGGTGTCACAGAAGGGCAGAACACGGCGAGAAGCGGCGATCTCGACGTGGTGCCGGTGGATGAAGCGCACCAGGTACTTCTTAGGGTAATGGAGGACAACGACGACGTCGGGCTGCAGCGCGCCAATCTTGTTTAATATGAATCATCCATATGCATCTATACCCAATAGTGTCAACTTTATGTGGTGCATTTGGAATTTCCAAAATGACTGTCTTTTTGCTCGGAAATGTTATCTTCCTCATGAGGTACGCATAGCTGCTTCAGCCTTGGTTGATCACAACATCTTCCGAGTATGGTAAGAAAAATGATATATCTTGTATCCCATGAAACATAGAGGGGGGGGGGTGCCTCATTCAAATGTTCAAAAAATCCAACAAAAGCAGTCAACGAGTATGAGAGTTTTTCTCAACTTCTTGTAGGATCACAAGAGCGTTCAAGTTAAGATTCAAGCTTCTGGCCCGAATACACAATCACCTCTCCAAGCAGAAGCACATGCTCTTCCTCTTGCAGCCAAGGTGGCTCAGCTTCGAGCGGAGTTGGCTTGTTGATGGGTCTTGGTAGTCGGTCTCTTCCGGCGTGTGTGAGGGGTTGTCGTGCTTCACTTTGTCTTCGTGAAGTCGGAGCTGCCGAGGAGGGGCCCTTGTGGCGACCATGACACGAGACAGGCGGTTGGCTCTAGCGCTGGCTCGACGCAAGCCCAACACTGTTCCCCTGCAATGCTCGACGACAGAGTAGGAGCTTCCTGGTCGCCGGCGTGTGTGTGTGACTGTTTGTCATCGGCCGCCGCATGCCTCGACGATTGTCTGCGGTGAGGGCTTCTTCGGTGGTCGTCGATGGTGGAGTCGGAGTTGCCCTCGCGGAGGTGTGATGAAGATGACGTCGGGTTGCAACCTTGACGATGCTTTCTTCTCAGCAGCGTGTGTGCATTATTGTGTGGGTTGCCAGGTCGCCCACTGTGCGCTGTTTCCACGGGCGTGTTGTAACGGTTTTCGTCCGATTTTCCGTTAATTAACCGGACAATTCTTTTCTTCTTTATTAATGAGATGAGGCAAATCTTTTACCCTCGTTTCAAAAAAAGAAAAAAAAAGTGGCTGAGCTCTCGTAGGTTGCTCAACCAACCTTTTTTTAAACGGGTATATATTACTATCGCGAAGATACCAATTACACACAACCTCTGCACATACAAGATCTCGTAAAGACATCCATGATGCACCCAGCCAAAGGAGAGGAAAAAAAAATTAAAAATGAAAATAATCAGTCCCGCCATAGCGATCGACTCCTCTCAGCAGCAGCAGACAAACCACCACCAAAAACAACACCCGGAAACATGAAAGATCTCCAAAAGCAACGCCTCCAAGAAGGAAAAAGTGCACAAACGCCGTCGTTGCCCGATCCAAGATCTTAGGTTTTCACTCTGAAGAATTCCGAGCTCTCAAAACAATTCCTTCAGCAAGGCAATTGTCATGCACAACCAACGAGCCCAGACCTTAGGTTGCTCAACCAGCCTTTCTTACAAACAACCTCTCTCGCACGAAGGTAGGAACGACTAGGGCTGACTCCACTTCATGGTGCATATGTTTCACATCGTCATGGAAATCAATGGGATAGCTCATAATGTTGTGCGTCAGGTTCTAAGCTGTGATTTGGAACCTGTCTTGTCTTTGCTCTGGTTCAGCTCACGGGAACATGCCTAGGCCTCTAATGTAATATTAAAAAACGTTTTACATTATAGGACGGAGGGAGTATCTATCTTGTTTCTACCTTCAATCTTCAAGGCTTTGCACTTTTCGTTGTAAACTGTTTTGAATTGTTTGGATGATGAAATTGGCGCCTTTTCCTGATAAAAGAAAAAAAATCTGGAATATATGTTCTTCTAAAGCAAATTATGTTCATCGGTATGGTATCTACTTCACCGCAAGAAAAAAAGTACTTTCTCGTCATCAAAAAAACTGACTGCAAGCATAGGAGCAGCAGAAATCGGGGGCCACCACATCCGGATGACAGCGAAGCATCGCCCGGCGTGGGGCCGCGCCGGATGACAGCAAAAAAACTGACTGCAGAGCTGCGCGGAGGGAGCTGAGCGGGCGACAGCGAAGCATCGCCCGGCGTGGGGCCGCGCCGGACGGGCACACGCGTCGGCGGAACACGGGCCGGGCTACAGAGCGTCGAACCAGTCCAGTCAGCACCGTCTCTCTTCCATCATTAACAAATCGCGGATTAGCAACCGACCCGACCCGACCCGACCCTCGCCGGATTAATTTAGTCACCATCTTGGCGGAGATGCCGGGCGGCGCCGAGACCATTAGCCAACGGAGGATGATTAGCCGGTGGGATTAGTTTAATCGCGGCCCGGCCGGCCGGCTGCCGCGGCGATGGGAACGGGGGACAGTCGGACACCCCGTCGTCCGATGCCGCGACCGGTCCGGTATCCGGTCCGGTATCCCCCTCCCCTCCGTCGTGCCGGCGTGCCGCTAATATTCTCGGTCTTCTCCCGCGCCGCTTGACGCGAGCCGCTCATCGGAGCTTGTCACAAATCTCTCCGAGGATAGGATGGGTCCGAATCTGGAGGCAGCGGGATGCGTTTCGTCCGTCGAGGTTCGGATCCAAGAGACGAGAGACCGGATCGGTCGGCTTGCTGACCGGCCGTCTCTTTCGAGTGTCGTCCCTGTGCGGAAAGGCGCGCGCGGGTGCGCTGTACTATCATTTGCCTCCTTCGTGCTGTCGTAAGCTAAAGTTGTACACAAATAAGATGGTTAGGCCTCTTTGGTTTGGAAGAAATACACATGAATTTTATAGGATAGGATTCTTGTAGAAATTTTTTCTTTAGAACTTTTTGGTTAGGCGAGGCCCTATTTTTTTTAACACACCGCCAAACGCTCATAAATACGTGTATACATTCATTTCTATGAGCGTATACATGCACATCATATCTTTATGAACATCTTTGAGAGATGCTAAACTCAATAAATACGCATCGTCGAAAATTCTGAAATAAACGAAAAATAATGCAAGCACAAGACTTGAATCCTGATGAACTAGAAATGTCACTGTCCCATTAACCATTCAACCACAGGTTGGTTTGCAAAAAAATATTGCATTCTATACTAATAGTTTTCTGGGTTTAAAAAGAGGGCAGCTTTGAGCCTCCCTCCCCCCCATACCTACCCCTTTTGATTTTCTGTCACCATCACGTTTATTATGAAATTTCGTTTTAAAACCAACATGCTTCTACGACTCTCGGAAGTAACAATGACACCGCCTTGCACCGTCTCGCCTGCTCGTCGCTCCTCGACCCCAATGAAGACAAGAGCCACACTTGTGGCTGCTCGGCACAACACGCACTGTCGTGGTATGAATCTGACAGTAAGAAAAGTGTATGAACCGATCTTGATTTATCGAAACACCAATTGATGACACAAGTGATTATATAGATTCAACACCACCCCGATGTAGATAGTAGCCCTAATCCTATGTGTGTACCTATGTATAGTTGTGTCTAGCGATTACAAGTATGTAACCGAGAGAGGGAGAGCAGACCCTAGCCAGGTGCTCCAGGTAGGCTTATATAGAGTGCATCATGCCCTTAAGTTACAACTGTCGGGTATGTTATGAAATGGTTGATTTTGAGTGGAAATTTCTACTCTTAATTATGCATTAGAAACTACCACTTGATGACTTTCTTGTGGTGACATGATAATAGCACCATAGACACGTCACTGTCCGCCTTGAATTTAGACTTAAGCCCAGTTGGGTGAGGTGTGCGTCCAACCGTCTGATCTTTATGTATTAATTCAACCGACTATTCTCCTTGGTGATCATCCATCCGATCGAGTGAGCATGCGTGGTGGGAATAACCTCGTCATTAGCCGCCGAGTCCACCAAGGTCTTGCTAAAGGAAAAAAAAATGCATCCTTAAAGGAAATATATTCTGAATGATTGTCGGCCCGTGATACCGCCGAATTGCCCGTAGAGAGGCCCTGACGTACTCAAAAGAAACTTATTGAAAATGCTAGTTAAAACACAAATTGTGAAAGGCTTGGTGATACTCAATCATCTTTCGGAAAAGACTGGCATGCGGCTTGACTAACGGTGTATCATGAAACTCGATTGATGATGATGACACCTTGTCTAACTCTCACGGAGAAATGCCAATCACTATCCCCAAGGAACACCCTTCGATCATCAAAGTCGGATCCAAACATGCGAGTTTAGTATTTGGCTCTTTATTTAGAGTATAAAACATGCCACAAAGGATACCGAATTGCCCCGTGTCAACGGTATCAGTGAGCAATTGATGCAGATTATCACCAAAGAGCAAAGCAGATATGTACTGAATGACTGGTCACTCGGAATTTCATCGTGCTTCAGCATGGAACATCTTTTTGAGTGAAGCCACTCGGAAATTCGGCATGCCCGGGCACGAAACATCAGCTCGAGCGAAGTCACCTGGAAACTTGTCATGCCTGGGCATGCTTCTTCTCTCGTAAGGGGTTGCCCCCCTCCCCCAAGTATAAGGGTGAAGTAATCTAGTAATAAGTATTTTTCTCGACAGAGAACCAAGATTTATCAAATCGGAAGGAGTTCTTTCAATAAACAAAGTCACTAATACATGCACATAAAACACAAAACAAATTTGTCCCCAACACGTCAAGAAGGTTGCCAAGCTTATTGTCTACTTACTACTTACAAGATTAAATTGCACGGTATGGTAGAAACTAATAGGTAGATAAAATAAAAGAAACGGTACAGCAAATAAATAATATTTTTTTGGTAAAGCTTTCCGTATAGCAAGATAAACCCCCGGCCATAGGTTCATTAGTGACATCTCTCCAAGCATAGAAATATGATGTGGCGAAGAAATTATAGTTAGGAAACGATTAAATTTAATATTTGTATTTTATGACTATGACCATTCATAGTATAATCTCATATAGACACTATGTCCCTGATATGCAGACCGTTATTCAATGCATCTACACCTAGTACTTCACTCAAAACTGCTATTCAGCATACATCTCGAAATGTTAAGTTCATAAAAAATACATCATTACAATAAGCAAGATGACAATATGGACAGTAAAAATTGGTTGAGGTGTGAGGAGTCAAAAATTGTTTTTTTTTGGTTTGGTTGGAAGGATAAAAATGGGCTGGAAGGACTCGTTTACTATTGTTTTAGGACAGGACTCCTTCAGTGTTGAGGTACACTCGTGCATCTAGATTCAGGATTAATCTCTAATTTGTTGAGGTACAGAGAACATACATCACATATACACATATAAGCATCAGCAGCTGATTACATGCGTTCCTAATTTCCATTCCCAAGTAATTTCTCTACACTTCACTTACAAAATCGAGAGATAAATTAGCACAAGACGCACGCACATCACAGCCCAACTGAGTAAAGCACACCCACACAACATAACCCGCCGGAGCAGAGCACAAGCCAGCAGCATCGAGTGGCTAGCCAGCACCAACCAGCAGCATGGGCTTGCATCCCCTCCCCATCTTCCCGAGAGCAGAGCACAAGCCAGCAGCACCAGCCGGAGAGAGCTGCCTCCATCCGTTGGGCACTGACGGCCGCGCGCGGCACTCACATATGTGTGCCGTCGACGCCATGACTTCTCTTGTCAAGCTGGTGAGGGAGAGAGAGAAGAAAGGAGAGAAGGAACGGAAAGCAAGGAAAAAGCCAGGCAGCCGCACCCTCGCCTCCGCTGCGCATTTCGATCTCGGAAGTAGATACAAATGAGGAGAGAGATAGGAGCAACTCCAGCAAACTCGCAACCGGCGTAAAATATCAACCACTGAACATTTGCCTTCTGTCCACGATTGATTAATTTCAATCAAGTCTAAATTTGAGTTAAATTTGCATCGGCGTGGACAGGGTGTGAATTTGAGCCCATCCTTGTCCTTCATTGGCCCACCAGTTGGTGGCACACCCACCCTAATTTTTCTATATTTATCGAAAACCTTCCGCCTGCTCGCTCTCCCGGCGGCTCGTCATGGACGACGCAGCGAACCCTTATGCCGCCGTCGGCTTCGCCCACCCCATTAACAAGCGTCGCACGGTCCAAAAAAGGCGATGACACCCAAGAAGGAGTTGAAGCTCACGCAGTGGGACGCTCAGTTAGCCACGAGGGCTGGCCGAAGGAAGGTGCAAGCTGACAAGCAGGAAGCCGCCAACGTCGCTGCCCTTGCCACCGTCGCCCAACAGGAGGCCGCCATCGCGGAGAACAAGGCCCTCGTCGTTGCGGCCACACATCGGGTCTTGCCTACCTAGGGTTCGACAGCAGCCCCGACCAGCACGGCCTCGTCGCTGCCGCCATGGCCACGGCCAGCACGGGCTCATCGGCCGTCCGTCATCACGGTTAGAGTTGCCGTGCACATCCAGCACACTGACACCGCAAATGCATGGCTTCCATCCCCAATCGCAAGCCTCGAGTTTCTCTACCTCTCCCCGCGAACTGCTCGTTGGAGGTGAGCGTGGACGCGTCGCGCTCATGCCATCGACCTCAACACCACACATGTGGCTGGCTCGTGCACCGGGGGCCAAAGGAAAACCGATGCGTGAGATCCCAGTCGACATGTGTCCAGGCGCTCGCAACCTATTCGTCACAATGTCGGTGGCCACGGATGATGACATGGCCAACCAGTTCATCTTGGAGAACATCATTTTCAAGGGCGGCGTGGGTGCGCAGCCTTCGACCCGAGGAGACCCAAAGCAAAGACGGTCTTGGTCCATTCACCTTCGCACAAGTCCACGATGGCACGACCGACACCTTCACGCAAGGCCAAGATGGCATGGATACCACGTTCCCGCAAGGCCACGAGTTTCCAGACGACTACAACCTAGAAGAAGATGATGAAGTGGGCATCTTGGGGGATCCTTTGTTTGTCGATGAGCTCACCACCCAAACCAGTGCAAACAATAAGCGCCAAAGGATTCAGATGAAGGCATACACAAAGGATGAGGACAAACTCCTTTGTGAATGTTGGAGAGATATTGGACAAGATCCCAAGATCAGCGCCGAACAAAACTTGCAAAAGAGATCAACCGTTTGGTCGAGAGTTCATTGCCAATTCCATGAACGTAAGAAGTTCCCGTCATACAAGATCGAGAGCAAGCTTGGTTGGGTGTCCCTCTTGAAGCGTTGGTGGGTGATACAGCAAGAGTGCAAAAAGTTTTGTGCCACCCTTGAGAGAATCTAGGGCTGGCCCGTGAGTGGCCTCGGAATCAAATACATGGTATACACTTCCTCCATCTTCATTCCCGTTTTCGTTATTTGATGGTTGCCTGTCGACTGCACATATGAATATGCATTCGTGTCTTCATTTTTAGTCATTCCAAGGTTGGGAAGCATTCAAGGCCCAAGATGGGAACAAAGTCGTTCACGATCACCCATTGTTGGATGATCATAAAAGGTGACGAGAAGTTCAAGCAGCAATATGCCGCCCTCAAGAAGCATGGAGGGTCGCAAGTCATCAAGGACCATGGTGAGGGAGAGAAGAGGCCGTGGGGAAAGACCAACTCCAAGAAAATGGAGAAGCGTGATGCGAAGTCATTTGCCTTGCAAGAAAATTGGCAAGGCATGATGACCCTATTGGGAAACGTAGTAGAAAAAAATCGCCCTACGATCAACCAAGAACACTATGAAGATGCAATGATGGTTTGAATCAGATTGTTACCAATTCCGAGTTGCAGCGGAAGAAGACGAGTTGGTGTAGATCATATTTGGAGTCCCACGAACCGTGGATGAACGATCCATCGAACGTAATATCGAAAGCACAACATCTGCATAGATTGCAAGTGCATGGTGTTCATGGTCCGGTGACGCTTCGCCGTCCAGAACTAATCGTCACCGAAGAATTAGAGGGAGGCGATTAGAACCACACTAGGCTTCTAATTGTGAGAATTAGAGGATCTAGATCTAGCTATAATTATACCAACTAGGATCAACTAGAACTAGAACTAGAGAACCAGAGGAGGCTTGAAAACTTGTGTATCCAAAAGGTGCCAAAACCTTTAGTATATATAGGTTGGAGGAGGAGGGGCGCCACACAAGGGGGGGGGGAATCTCCCCCCTTGGTCGTCTAAGAGGAGGGGGAATCTCCCTCCAATTCGTCCTCTCTCTTCCTTCCACAAAGGGGAAGTGTGTGACATCTGGTTGGGCCCAAGTGGCCTAAGTAGCTCCCCACCACTTGGCCTTATAAGGCCCATTGATATTAAATTAAACATAAAAGCCTCCTAAATATTATTGGGGCCTTTTATAATTAATTTAAAATCACCAGAAACATTTTCCACCTATATATTATTTAGCGTTAATACCCGGTATTACCAGATAAACCTCGAAACCCTTCCGGTGTCCCCGAAATGCTTCTGGTTCCTCTTGAAACTATTTCGAATATTAGTGAAACTATTTCATAAATATTTCATAATTACTCCTATCCTACTAATACTTAGCAAATCATGATTACCTTAAGCTTGTGATCATGTGGGTTCAGCAAAAATATAGAGATGAACAAAATCCCTTTCGTTCAATGACCCATAGCGGAGCCATGGACATCCATATCATGGACATCCCTATGAGTACATAAATGACATTCAAGTGAACCTTCCATTATCATGTGCTATTCCCTTTGCTTCGCAATATTTTTCTCACTGTCACCATTGTAGACGCGTCCTATATAAACATTTTGTCCCATTTCCGTGATGGAGATTTAAAACCATCGCATTGCCTGTGTGTGTGATAGGGGGATCCATCCCACACTACCCAGAAATTGTCGGTGATAGGTCCTCCGGTCACACACGTTGAGAAAAAAGAGCGCGTGTGAGATCGAGTGAGCCGTAGCAAACAACTAACGGGAGAAACTGTGTGAGATGTTCTTAGCATCTCACACGGTTCATAGAAGAAACTCTATGGCATAGGTTGTCCATCACACACTGTTTTTATGTGCAAACGTTTGTGGAATGTGGCCTAACGCAAACATTTGTCGTCCGGAAGCTGTGTGTAATTGTACATTGATCCAACATGCCTAATTTCAAGAAACTATGTGGGTTTTTTGAGGTCATCGCCCACGATGGTGTACGAGAACCCGTATGCATTAGAAAAACCCAATAAGCTGGCTAATTGGCCTATTGTCCATCTATCGTTGAGGGTATTCAGTTTGGCTCTGAGCTGCTGCTGGTTTGCTTTTAGGCTTCGGACGGTGGCTATGAGCTATTGCCTGAGCCGTTCCTGATCCTGAGGGTCTTTGGGGACGGTGAAGTCTTTGTCTTCGAGGCTATCATCCTCCTCGACTGGGGGGGGGGGAGGGAGTTGTCGTCCTCATAACTGTTGAGGTCCTCGGGGTCCTGATGATCCTCGGGCCTCTCTGGGTCTTCCTGTGGTTGCTCGAGGGCTTCAAGGTCATTGAGGTCTTCTGTGGTGTTATTTTCCCCGGCGCCTACGACGACTCTCCTTCCCTTGTTCACCTTGGATCGCTTGCGTTGTTTCTGGGGTTTTGAAGGCTCCTCACTAGATTTGTCGCCGTTCTTCTTAGGGGTGTGATCGTCCTTGTCGGTGGGGGTGTCCACCATATAGACGTCATAGGAGGAGGTGGTTGTCCACTCTCCAACATTGATAGGGGTCAGGGCAGCGACCTCTTCATCCATGTCCTCTGCCTCCTCGGAGGTGTAGTCCAGCATATTGGTTAAGTCTTCGATAGTGGCTACTAAGTGGGTGGTGGTGGGTGGTGAAATTACCCGTGACCTACCCTCAGACTGATCTGAACATAGGTCGAGGTTAGGTCATCCCTGATTTCCATTGACTAGATCCGGTCAAGCATCTCGTTTAATAGAGAAAGGCTGATCGGATCAATCTTCCGAGGGCTTTCGGAGTTGACCTCCGTAGCACCCACGCGGGATGTATGCTCGGCGAGAGACGAACCCTTATGCTCAAGCACTATGACCGGATCCGAGCACAAGGCCGGATCTTCGGCGAGGACGGACCCGAGAGCGGGGCCGAGCATGGGCCCCAAAGTTAACATTTCAGGGCTTCCGAGCTCATTGGGAGAGACCGAGAGCCCAGAAGGGAAGAGATCGCCCGGGAGTCGATGGAGAATTCAAGATTCCCGAACCTGATCTCTTGACCGGGGCGAAACTTCTGATCTGGCCAATATGACTGGTTAGGTCAGCACGCAGTGTGATGTTGCCAAACGCGAAAACCTGCCCAGGGACGAAGGTGTCCCCATTATAGACTCGATCGCTAATGATTAGGCAAGCCATTAACCCTTCTTGCGATCTCATAGAGGAACTCTCAATGAAAGCATCAATGTCGGTGTCAGAACCGGCGGATCTCGGGTAGGGGGTCCTGAACTATGGACCTTGGATCGATGGGTATAGGAGACGAAGGAGACAATGTTTACCCAGGTTTAGGCCTTATTGAAGAGGTAAACCCCCACGTCTTGCTTGATTGTATTGATGTAGATGAGAATTACAGGGTTGATCTACCTCGAGATCGTATAAGCTAAAACCCTAGATGAGTCAAAACTTGGCGCTAGAAATGAAACCCTCTGGTTTATATAGACACCAGGGGTACCTAGGGTTACACATGACCAACCTCCAATTGGGGATAGATGTGTCGATCTTCTCTCCGAGACTTGGAAGATAAGACAAGTCTTCGGAGTCTTCCTCTTTGAACACGGGGTCACCATATAGTCCGGCCTTCCATAGAGCGACCCACCAAGCCAGCCCATGAGAGATGAGTCGACGGCCCGAGGACGCCTTAGTTCCGGACTCCCTCGCCCCCCTCTAGACACCTCTTCTAGCGATCCCACAACATCAACCGTTGAATTTCATTGTTCTCATGTTCTAGCGAGTACATCTAACACACACACACCATCGGGGACCTTCCCACCCATACGAGATCAAACTGAAATAGGAGGAGGCTAGCAAGGGAAACCAAGAGGGCGACACACGGTAGAGGAGGATGGCAGCGCAATGCGCACGGAGTCCGCCGGTGTGGGGGGCGAGGAAGGCAACATGTGGTGATGGAATGTCACCGGCATGAGGGAGGAGGAAGGCAGCACACGGTGGTAGGAGGCCGCCGACGTGGGGGGGGGGGGGGGCGGGGGTTGGCTGCACGCGGTGGAGGGAGGCCGCCGACACAGGGGGTGAGGGGAGGCAGTGCACGATGGAGGAAGGTCGCCGGAGCTGGGGAAGGAGGAGGTCAACGCGCGGTGTAGGGTGTCCACCGGCACAAGGGAAGGAGGCGGCAGCACTCGTTACAGGAGGCATGAAGTGAGATAGATTAGCGTATATGGGTCCGAGCGTGGTCTTTTTTATCTTCCTTTTTTCTTTTTGCTCGGGAACGGTTCGGGTTGTTCAACCTATTGTTCACGCCCTTATAGAGCTGGGAGTAACAGAATATTATTTTGGTAGTAACAACATAGTCCATATATATATACGTGTAACGACCCGACCTGGAAGGTCAAGTCTCCGGTGTTTCCGTACCATCCCAAGATCATGCTGGTACACACACGGTACATCAATGTATATATCAAAGGTAAATCACACAGCATTATATTAATCGAAATCTCATATCGAGTTCTTTATTACGATAAAAATTACAATAAAGTGGCCAAAGGCCAACTCATGAGAATATCTAAATCTTGCGGAAGCGTCGAAGGTAGATGAGTCCATCCGACTCCAAGGGCATCTCACTGAGCATAGAACGTGTCCTCACTCCTGGTCGGAAAAATACTCTGCAACATGATACGTTGCAGCCGTGTAGGTCAGCATATGGAGTATGCCGGCAAAGTCACAAGAGAGGGGTGAAAATAATCAGCTAGTCTATATGCTTATATGGCAGGTGGGGTGGTAAGTTTTGCGTAAAGCCAATTTTTCCTACATCTAGAAAAAGGGCTAAGCAAAGCATTACTAAGTTGGTTGATTAATGAGATGGTTCCATCAACCAATTCTCATACCCAAAATTATTAAATTCCCACATCATCATATTATTTGTGTTGAGAGTTCCGGAAGTTCCAATCCCTTTGGCTCAAGTCGTCCATAACCGTGGACACGGCTAATCGATTAGGTTTAAGTACTCTGCAGAGTTTTTGCACACGTTCCCCACAAGATTTGGTCGCCTCCGTTTGATTTCTCGCACTTCAGGGTGTTTGAGAAACGGATGACCAAAACATGGTCTTCCAAAGGGTTTCCCTGCGACTCTGACGATGCCCATCCTTTCCTACCGTTCTTCTACCTCTCGTAGCACCGCCTGTCCAGGGTCACCACGATATCCAACCAAGCCAGAGCCCATAATGACTTGTGGCTGTGCAGGTAAGCCTTGGGTCTTGAAGCACCCATCCATCCCTTTGTGCCTGGGTGGACCTTTCCGCGTGAATACTGGCCACCTCCAGCATCACCTAGGCTAACCACTGGTTTCTCCAGGGCGCCGTTCAACCATCATCCACCCAGAGGTATGTTGAAAACTTGGAGTATTGAAATCTTGATCATTATGTAGGTCTTGAAATTATTAACTCTCTCAACTCTCATGAATCACACAACCAACCCCGTCTACTAATAGCATAGCAAAAGGTAAAACAACGTTTCCCGGGGCCAATGTTGTCAAAGGGGTTGAGAGGGGTATCTACCACATGATACTACTACTATGTAACCAAGTTTCCAACTAACCTATCTTGCATGCAACTGGGGAGATGGTAGAACTAATGCATATAAAACATGGGTAAAACATGATCAAAGTGACTTGCCTGATTGATGATCTTCGTACTTGAGTAACTCTAGGTAACAAGTTTCGCACTCCGGATAATCTAACGAAACAAACAATGCACTTAAATAAGCATACAACCAAAATAAGTACTCATAACATTCAGCAAAGAAGTACTAAACAAACAAGGCAAACAATGCACAAAAGTCTCTAGCAAGTAAAACACACAAAGTTTTGTTTTTTTCCAAAGGGGATGATGAAAACACTACTACATAATAAAACTATTTTGAATTAGCAAAACAATTGTTGACAACAAGGAAAACAATAGAATATTTTATTAATAAACAGAATAATCAATTTAAGCTTGTTGGGAAAAGTTTAGTGAAGTTTATACAAGTTTTGATAAACACTATATGAATCAACTATAGTTATATTAACAAAAGAATGTAAAACTAAACTTATAATTTGTTAACAAAACATGTTCTTGACAGAAAAAAAATAATTTACTATTAAATCTGTCTTAGAAAACAGAAACAAAATATAGAAAACTTTGTTTGAAAACAAACTATTACTAGTTAGTTGTTTTAGTCAAATTAAGCCTAATTGAAAAGAAATTTTGATTCCTATGTTAAATAAAATTAAACTAGGCAAATTTATATTTTTATTAACAGTAAGTGAAAACACTAAATGTTTACTAACAGAACCTAATAAACAAATAAAACCAAATTCTAAATCAAACTAATCAAAATTAAGTTTATAAAACTATATTATAATAATAAGCAGATTCTGTTTTTTGGGTAAAACAGTAATCAAATATATCATGAAAATCCTCAAACTATACCTGAAGATAGTCCTAACTAATACCAAACAGTAGCAAAAAGATTCATATCAAAATCTATTTTTAAACTCTAGTTATTCAGATTTGAAGATTTTAAGCAAATTTGATTCAATTCAAATTTCATAGTTCAAATTTGAAATTTAAAAGTACAGGGTGAAACTACATGAAAATTGTGAGCTATTGCAAAAAGAATCAACTCAAAACTCTAAACAGATTAAAAGATATAAGCAAAACAAAATTGGAAAACATTCTGTTAATTAAAACAAAACAGAAAATGAAAAAAAGTTTGCGTCGGTCAGGGGGCTACGTGGCGCGATCCGATTGGCTAAGGGGGGCGTTCGGTAGGTGAATTAGAGCGGGCGACCGTTCGGTAGAAGAAAACGGTTCGGACTTAAGTTCGTTCTAATCTGGACCGTGGGATTTGGATCGGACGGTCGAGGGGGCTTACGGAGGGAGGTTGCCGGCGTCGGGGTACTCCGGCGAGTCCGGTAGCGGCGATTGCGACGGCGAGGTGTTCCGGTGGTCGGGGAGGACGGGGAAGTGGTCCTGGCGACGGGGACGGTCCTCCGGAGGCGATTGGTGGCGACGGCGTGGCGAATGATGGTCGGAGGTGGTGGCTACGATCGACGGCGACTTCCGGTGGTGGTGGAACTCCGACGAGCAATCGACGGCGTCTCGGCGAGAGAGAGAAGGGGGCTCGGGGGGGGAATGGATGCGGGGCCGTGGGGCTCTTATATAGGCGCTCGGGGGGGTGCGGGGAGGAGAGAGGGGAGAGATCCGGTGAGGGGGAGTAACGGCCGGCGTCGGATCCGGCGAGCGCGGGGAGTGAAGACGATGACCGTTCCGGGGCAACGGTCGGACGGGGTGGGACCCGGTGTCAGTGAGAGAGCGGGAGCATTACTGCGCTCGGTCGGCCGACCGGTAACGGTTTCGGCTTTTAAAGCCGGTGGGCCGGCCCGTTTAATACCGGAAACGGTTACCGTTTCTTTTTAATAATTTCCGGAGACATTCAAAAGCTTTTAAAGCATTCAAATCGTTTGTAAATATAGGGGTATTATATATCAAAATTAACAGAATAATAAATGCTATTTAATGAACATTTCTATTCTGTCATTTGAACACTTTGAAAAAAATATTATTTCAGAAATGTCCTAATTGTTTTTAAACCCTTTTTGCAAATATTTTCAAAATAACTCCTGGTTATTTTTGTTCAAATAATTCACCAATTAGACCCTGGTGTGGAGTGTCATGTTCCTCCTCTCTTATTTGAACTTTTAACCAAAAATTTTAAATAGAGGAAGCAACATAGGGAAAAGTAGAAGGGGACTTTCTGAAAACCAGAAGAGGCATTTCAACTAGTTCATACAATCAAGCAATGATGATAATAGATGCATAGCTATATTCATAACATTCCAAAATGGAATTTTGGGATGTTACAAACCTACCCACCTTAAGATGAATCTCGCCCTCGAGATTCGGGTTGGCTAGAAAATAGGTGCGGATGGTCTCTACGAAGATCTTCTTCGCGTTCCCAGGTGGCTTCTTCCTCAGTATGGTGACTCCACAAAACTTTGCAGAACTTGATAATCTTGCTGCGGGTAACTCTGTTGGATGTCTCGAGGATCTTGACAGGCTTCTCCTCATAAGTCAGATCACTTTCAAGCTGTATGGCCTCTAGGGGCACGGTGTCTCGCAAAGGGATGTCAACCATCTCAGCATGACATTTCTTCAGCTGGGAAACATGGAACACATCATGAACTTCGGATAATCCTTCCGGCAATTCCAGTTTGTATGCAACTTCACCTCTACGTTCAAGAATTTTGTAGGGGCCTATGAATCTGGGTGCTAATTTTCCTTTAACACCAAATCTCTTGGTTCCTCGAAGCGGGGACACACGAAGATATGCTCGGTCTCCCACTTCATACGTCACTTCCTTGCGCTTGTTGTCAGCATAGCTCTTCTGTCGAGATTGAGCTATTTTGAGTCTGTCACGTATCAACTTGACTTTCTCTTCAGAATCTCGGATAAGGTCGGGACCAAAAAGTTGTCGGTCTCCAACACCATCCCACGTCAGTGGTGTTCTACATCTTCTTCCGTATAAAGCTTCGAAAGGGGCCATCTTTAGACTGGTCTGATAACTGTTGTTGTATGAGAATTCTGCGTAAGGCAAGTTTTCGTCCCAACTAGATCCATAATCTAGCGCACAAGCTCTCAACATGTCTTCCAGAATCTGATTGACTCTCTCAGTCTGGCCATCTGTCTGCGGATGAAAAGCTGTACTAAACTCCAGTCTCGTACCCAAAGTCTCATGTAACTGATGCCAAAACTTTGAAGTGAATTGTGTTCCTCTATCTGACACTATACTCCTCGGAACTCCATGCAGACATACGATCCTGGTCATGTATATCTTGGCTAGCTTAGCACTGGTATAGGTGGTCTTTACTGGAATGAAGTGTGCTACCTTGGTCAAGCGATCTACCACTACCCAGATGGAATCATAACCTGAACGGGTCCTGGGCAATCCTGTGATGAAATCCATACCAAGTTTTTCCCATTTCCACTCGGGTATCGGCAAAGGTTGGAGTAACCCTGCTGGTTTCTGATGTTCTGCCTTTACTCGCTGACAAACATCACATATCGCAACATGCTCTGCAATATCTTTCTTCATACCTGTCCACCAATAACTTTCCTTTAAATCCAGATACATCTTGGTATTGCCTGGGTGTATCGAGTAAGGTGAATCGTGGGCTTCCTGAAGTATCAACTTCCTGAGCTCTGGTTCATTGGGCACATAGATTCGGTTCTCAAACCACAAAGTTCCGTGTTCATCCTCACGAAAACCTTTAGCTTTACCATCTTTCATTCTCTGTTTAATCTCAGCTATCTCCTTGTCCGATTTCTGGGCTTCTCGAATTCTTTCGGTCAAGGTGGACTGAATTTCCAGTGTAGCAACATATCCTCTTGGAACTATCTCTAGCTTGAGCTCTCTGAGATCATCGACTAACTCTTGAGGTAATCCTCCAGCTGTGAGTGTGTTCACATAAGTTTTCCGACTCAAGGCATCGGCTACAACATTAGCCTTACCTGGATGGTAGTGTAATCTCATGTCATAGTCCTTGATTAACTCTAACCATCTCCTCTGTCTGAGGTTCAACTCTTTCTGCGTGAAGATATACTTCAGGCTCTTATGGTCGGTGTAAACATCACAACTATTTCCGATAAGGAAATGTCTCCAAGTCTTGAGTGCGTGCACTACGGCTGCTAGCTCCAAGTCATGCGTGGCATAATTCAACTCATGAGGTCGTAGCTGTCTGGAAGCATAGGCTACAACTTTTCCATCCTGCATAAGTACTCCTCCAAGTCCTTGACGTGAAGCATCACAATAAACCTGGAAATCCTTCCGAATATCGGGCAAGATCAACACTGGGGCTGTGACCAAACGTTCCTTCAACTCCCGGAAACTGGCTTCACATTCCACAGTCCAAACATACTTGGATTCTTTCTTCAACAACTCTGTCATGGGCTTGGCAACCTTGGAGAAATTTTCAATGAACCTCCGGTAATATCCAGCAAGTCCAAGGAAACTGCGGATCTCCTTAACTGAGGTGGGTGACTTCCACTCGGTGACGGCTTCAACCTTAGCGGGGTCTACGGCTATTCCTTCTCCGGAAATAACATGTCCAAGGAATCCGACTTCCGTCAACCAAAATTCACATTTGCTGAACTTGGCATATAACTGATGCTCTCTTAGCTTTTCCAGAACTAAACGCAAATGTTGCTTATGCTCTTCCTCGTTCTTGGAGAATATCAGAATGTCATCGATGAACACCACAACAAACTTGTCTAGGTATTCCATGAATACTTTGTTCATCAAATTCATGAAGTAGGCAGGAGCATTAGTCAATCCAAAAGACATGACCGTATACTCATACAAGCCATACCTCGTGGTGAAAGCTGTTTTGGGTATATCCTGTTCACGAATTTTCAACTGGTGATACCCTGATCGAAGATCGATCTTGGAGAATACTTTGGCTCCTACGAGCTGATCAAACAAATCATTAATCATCGGTAGAGGGTACTTGTTCTTGATAGTCACCTCGTTCAAGGCACGATAGTCCACTACCATTCTCAAAGATTTATCCTTCTTCTCCACCAAAAGAACTGGGGCTCCCCAAGGTGAAGAACTTGGGCGAATATAACCTTTGTCCAATAACTCCTTAATTTGCTTCTTGATTTCCAACAGATCATTTGCGGGCATCCGATAGGGTCTCTTGGAAATTGGGGCTGTCCCTGGCTGTAGCTCTATTAAGAACTCAATCTCCCTATCTGGTGGCATTCCTGGTAATTCTTCCGGAAATACATCTGGAAATTCTTTTACCACAGGTACTTCCTCCTGAACAACTCCTGTGAGAGAATTTAACCGAGCACTCATACGTGTGCGTCGGGATACATACTTAATCCTCTTGTTCTCCGGGGTGGTGAGTGAAACAGACTTGCTAGGGCAATCAAGATTTCCTTCATACTTGGTCATCCAATCCATGCCTAGGATTACATCCAATCCGTGTGACTCTAAGACGATGAGGTCGGTGGAAAAAAACATGGTTCCCTATATTGAGTTTCAAGGCATGGCATCCTATCCCTGCCATCATCATACCTCCTGGAGAACTAACCTGAATTGGCTGACTAAGGGTTTTGGTGGGCAAACCATACTTATCCACAACTACCCTTGATATGAATGAATGAGTTGCACCCGAATCAAAAAGTACTGTAACAGGACGTGAATGCAATAAAAACTTACCAACCACAGTCTCGGGCTGATCATAGACTTCTTCCACGTTGATGTGATTCACGTGAGCACGGGGAAACGGATTGGGCTTCTTGGCTGTGGAGTTGCCGTTGTTAGTGCCGTTTCCAGTGCCTTGCTTACTCTGGGGACACTCAGTAGCATAGTGCCCTGTCTTCTGGCACTTGAAACAGGTAATGTGACTCAGATCCTTCTGAGCAGGAACTTGACGGTGCTGGTTGTTGTTCCCATTCCCATTGTCACTCTTGAAGTTACCATGGTTGAGACGGTTATTCCCATTTCCTCCATGATGGTGACCTCCATGGTTGTGCACAGTATGAGTGTGCTTTCCAAACTTACCATTTCCTGATCCGGTATTCCCGGAGTACGGGGAGTAACGAGGCTTCTGATGAGCTCCAGAGTTGAACTTCCCCTGAGTGTACTTCCGCTTGCGGTTCTCAATCTGCTGCTGTTTACCTTCCAGAATAAGTGCCTTATCCACCAGCTCTTGGTAGTTGTTGAAATTAGCCACTACCAGCTGTATGCTCAACTCATCATTGAGTCCTTCCAGAAACTTTTCTTGCTTGGCCGCATCATCGGCCACATCTCCTGGGGCATAACGTGACAATGTGTTGAAGTCGTCCACATATTGGGCCACGGAACGATTACCCTGGCGCAAGTTGCGAAACTCGCGCTTCTTTAAACTCATGGCTCCAGCTGAAACATGAGCGGTGCGGAAAGCAAGCTTGAACTGCTCCCAAGTCACATCTGCAATAGGATAAGTGGTGGTATAATTCTCCCACCATGATGCTGCTGGTCCTTCCAGTTGATGTGCGGCAAATCGCACTTTCTCAGCGTCAGTGCATCCAGCGGTGACAAGTTCTCTCTCCATCTTGCGGAGCCAGTCATCTGCCACAATGGGCTCAGTGCTGCTGGAGAAAGTTGGAGGGTTCAACCTCAGAAAACGGGTGAGATTGTCAGTCTGGGGTGGATGGTGGTTGTTGTTGTTGTTCTGGTTGTTGGTCTGATTCTGAATCAATAGTTGCATCAGTGCATTCTGTTGCTGAAGGAGTTGGGTGAGTTCCGGTGGAAAAGTGAAATCGGTCTCACGTCGTGGAGGCATCTTGCTGTTTTCAGAGGGATGAGAATTAGAATAGAACAAGGGTCTGGAAGAAATTCACTACCCATATGCAATGCAACAAACATATCACACGAAACACTCATTCATTTATTCAATCAATGTCAAACATCGGAAAATACAAATCTCAGACAACTAAACATCGACCTACGCTTTAACGACTAAAATAAAGATACATTGGAGGGCATAACTAATGTTCTCCTCAAAAGTGCATAGTCGTAGGTCCTCCGGTGGTGCTTTCCTCATAGTCTTCATCGTCGCTGATGAAGGGTGCCATGTCTCCTTCGGGGTGAAGGTTTTCTCCCATGTCTAGATGCTCCTCCAGAGTGGCGATGCGTGCATTCTGCTCATCAATCCTCTCTAAGAAGTCCTTCACTTCATGCTCGTGTTCATAGTTGGCCTCTCGCAGATCAGCTTCAAGGTCCAGCTCACGATTCATCAGATTCTTGATAGTCTTCGTGTCAGCACGAACTCGAAGCTCCAGAGTCCTGATGTGAGTCTCCAAGGTCTGGATATAGGAGATATTGGTGTCTGCAGTGGGATTGGTGATGATGTTGCCATGGGCATCTCTGCGGCAAACCATGCTGAGTCCTGGTGAAATGGTTCCACCTCTGTATTCCTCCTGGATACGTCCAAGGGCACGATGAATGGCCATGTCTCTTCCAAGTATCCAACTGGGTGCCACGAACTTGAGATCTATGGGTTCCTTCCGATTCCCAAAGGTCTTCCCTGGAATATGCACCTCGATCCTGTAGCGTCCATCTTGGGGAAATGACATGATAGGAATCCCGGTGATGCTCGGCAAAGCAATCCTTATGTCCTTGACGATCCTCATCAGCTCCTTACCAAAGGGCATCGTTGCGTCAGGCTGGCAAAACTCTGTGATCAACACTGGGATGAAGGTGGCCATCTATAAATTTTGAAATAATCGGAGAGGAGTCAGAAACGAATAGATGAGAGTATAAGATATTTAAAGACAAAGAGAAACAATCCTAAGGCTTTCCAATCCTAGAGGTTACGTCCTACGGTCAGCGTGTGCTCTGATACCATTTCTGTAACGACCCGACCTGGAAGGTCAAGTCTCCGGTGTTTCCGTACCATCCCAAGATCATGCTGGTACACACACGGTACATCAATGTATATATCAAAGGTAAATCACACAGCATTATATTAATCGAAATCTCATATCGAGTTCTTTATTACGATAAAAATTACAATAAAGTGGCCAAAGGCCAACTCATGAGAATATCTAAATCTTGCGGAAGCGTCGAAGGTAGATGAGTCCATCCGACTCCAAGGGCATCTCACTGAGCATAGAACGTGTCCTCACTCCTGGTCGGAAAAATACTCTGCAACATGATACGTTGCAGCCGTGTAGGTCAGCATATGGAGTATGCCGGCAAAGTCACAAGAGAGGGGTGAAAATAATCAGCTAGTCTATATGCTTATATGGCAGGTGGGGTGGTAAGTTTTGCGTAAAGCCAATTTTTCCTACATCTAGAAAAAGGGCTAAGCAAAGCATTACTAAGTTGGTTGATTAATGAGATGGTTCCATCAACCAATTCTCATACCCAAAATTATTAAATTCCCACATCATCATATTATTTGTGTTGAGAGTTCCGGAAGTTCCAATCCCTTTGGCTCAAGTCGTCCATAACCGTGGACACGGCTAATCGATTAGGTTTAAGTACTCTGCAGAGTTTTTGCACACGTTCCCCACAAGATTTGGTCGCCTCCGTTTGATTTCTCGCACTTCAGGGTGTTTGAGAAACGGATGACCAAAACATGGTCTTCCAAAGGGTTTCCCTGCGACTCTGACGATGCCCATCCTTTCCTACCGTTCTTCTACCTCTCGTAGCACCGCCTGTCCAGGGTCACCACGATATCCAACCAAGCCAGAGCCCATAATGACTTGTGGCTGTGCAGGTAAGCCTTGGGTCTTGAAGCACCCATCCATCCCTTTGTGCCTGGGTGGACCTTTCCGCGTGAATACTGGCCACCTCCAGCATCACCTAGGCTAACCACTGGTTTCTCCAGGGCGCCGTTCAACCATCATCCACCCAGAGGTATGTTGAAAACTTGGAGTATTGAAATCTTGATCATTATGTAGGTCTTGAAATTATTAACTCTCTCAACTCTCATGAATCACACAACCAACCCCGTCTACTAATAGCATAGCAAAAGGTAAAACAACGTTTCCCGGGGCCAATGTTGTCAAAGGGGTTGAGAGGGGTATCTACCACATGATACTACTACTATGTAACCAAGTTTCCAACTAACCTATCTTGCATGCAACTGGGGAGATGGTAGAACTAATGCATATAAAACATGGGTAAAACATGATCAAAGTGACTTGCCTGATTGATGATCTTCGTACTTGAGTAACTCTAGGTAACAAGTTTCGCACTCCGGATAATCTAACGAAACAAACAATGCACTTAAATAAGCATACAACCAAAATAAGTACTCATAACATTCAGCAAAGAAGTACTAAACAAACAAGGCAAACAATGCACAAAAGTCTCTAGCAAGTAAAACACACAAAGTTTTGTTTTTTTCCAAAGGGGATGATGAAAACACTACTACATAATAAAACTATTTTGAATTAGCAAAACAATTGTTGACAACAAGGAAAACAATAGAATATTTTATTAATAAACAGAATAATCAATTTAAGCTTGTTGGGAAAAGTTTAGTGAAGTTTATACAAGTTTTGATAAACACTATATGAATCAACTATAGTTATATTAACAAAAGAATGTAAAACTAAACTTATAATTTGTTAACAAAACATGTTCTTGACAGAAAAAAAATAATTTACTATTAAATCTGTCTTAGAAAACAGAAACAAAATATAGAAAACTTTGTTTGAAAACAAACTATTACTAGTTAGTTGTTTTAGTCAAATTAAGCCTAATTGAAAAGAAATTTTGATTCCTATGTTAAATAAAATTAAACTAGGCAAATTTATATTTTTATTAACAGTAAGTGAAAACACTAAATGTTTACTAACAGAACCTAATAAACAAATAAAACCAAATTCTAAATCAAACTAATCAAAATTAAGTTTATAAAACTATATTATAATAATAAGCAGATTCTGTTTTTTTGGTAAAACAGTAATCAAATATATCATGAAAATCCTCAAACTATACCTGAAGATAGTCCTAACTAATACCAAACAGTAGCAAAAAGATTCATATCAAAATCTATTTTTAAACTCTAGTTATTCAGATTTGAAGATTTTAAGCAAATTTGATTCAATTCAAATTTCATAGTTCAAATTTGAAATTTAAAAGTACAGGGTGAAACTACATGAAAATTGTGAGCTATTGCAAAAAGAATCAACTCAAAACTCTAAACAGATTAAAAGATATAAGCAAAACAAAATTGGAAAACATTCTGTTAATTAAAACAAAACAGAAAATGAAAAAAAGTTTGCGTCGGTCAGGGGGCTACGTGGCGCGATCCGATTGGCTAAGGGGGGCGTTCGGTAGGTGAATTAGAGCGGGCGACCGTTCGGTAGAAGAAAACGGTTCGGACTTAAGTTCGTTCTAATCTGGACCGTGGGATTTGGATCGGACGGTCGAGGGGGCTTACGGAGGGAGGTTGCCGGCGTCGGGGTACTCCGGCGAGTCCGGTAGCGGCGATTGCGACGGCGAGGTGTTCCGGTGGTCGGGGAGGACGGGGAAGTGGTCCTGGCGACGGGGACGGTCCTCCGGAGGCGATTGGTGGCGACGGCGTGGCGAATGATGGTCGGAGGTGGTGGCTACGATCGACGGCGACTTCCGGTGGTGGTGGAACTCCGACGAGCAATCGACGGCGTCTCGGCGAGAGAGAGAAGGGGGCTCGGGGGGGGAATGGATGCGGGGCCGTGGGGCTCTTATATAGGCGCTCGGGGGGGTGCGGGGAGGAGAGAGGGGAGAGATCCGGTGAGGGGGAGTAACGGCCGGCGTCGGATCCGGCGAGCGCGGGGAGTGAAGACGATGACCGTTCCGGGGCAACGGTCGGACGGGGTGGGACCCGGTGTCAGTGAGAGAGCGGGAGCATTACTGCGCTCGGTCGGCCGACCGGTAACGGTTTCGGCTTTTAAAGCCGGTGGGCCGGCCCGTTTAATACCGGAAACGGTTACCGTTTCTTTTTAATAATTTCCGGAGACATTCAAAAGCTTTTAAAGCATTCAAATCGTTTGTAAATATAGGGGTATTATATATCAAAATTAACAGAATAATAAATGCTATTTAATGAACATTTCTATTCTGTCATTTGAACACTTTGAAAAAAATATTATTTCAGAAATGTCCTAATTGTTTTTAAACCCTTTTTGCAAATATTTTCAAAATAACTCCTGGTTATTTTTGTTCAAATAATTCACCAATTAGACCCTGGTGTGGAGTGTCATGTTCCTCCTCTCTTATTTGAACTTTTAACCAAAAATTTTAAATAGAGGAAGCAACATAGGGAAAAGTAGAAGGGGACTTTCTGAAAACCAGAAGAGGCATTTCAACTAGTTCATACAATCAAGCAATGATGATAATAGATGCATAGCTATATTCATAACATTCCAAAATGGAATTTTGGGATGTTACAATACGTATATACATATATATATATGTATATATACACACACACACACACACACACACATATATATATATATATAATTCTGTTCACGATGAACCAAGTGCATAGGATAAAACTTCTGGTGAAATTCCAGCTTCAATCGATTCCAAACCCATGTTCCAGATTCATCCAATAGCCTATACCATGTCATTGCTCCCCCTCCAAAGATAATTGGAACATATTATTCTATAGTGCATCTTCGGATAAACATGTAAGCTTAAAAAATCCACAAAGTTCATATATATACACACACACACACACACACACACACACACACACACACACACACATCATGATGTATTGTTCCATCTCCCGCATAAGGATTAGCAAGCAATTTTTCAATAATACCCGAAGTAATTTCATAATAAATATTTTCAATAGGTTCAATAAGTTGAGGAGCGGATCTTACTTCTTCTGGTCAAGATGAAGATACCCAAAACAGGCCCCTCAAAGGATTATTCTCAATAGTAACACCTGGAGATAAATCTCAGCACATTATAAAAATGTCTCCTTACCAATTCCTCTTACAAAAGCGATTCACTCCCTGGCAACGACGCCAAAAAGAGTTAATGACCCACAAGTATACAATATAAATCTTAGTCCTCTCGATATGCAAGAGTGTCGAACCTAATGAGGAGCAGATGGAATTGATAATCGGTTTCAGTAAGGTATTGTCTGCAAGTGCTGAAAAGTGTAGTTACACATAGTTTGATATTGGGATAGTTTGTAGCAAATAACCAGTAAGCAAAGTAACAAGGTGTAGCAAGGTATCCCAATCCTTATATTGCTAAGGACAGACCATGAGTAATTCTTATAATGAGCAAATCGTTCTCGAGGATACCTGGGAATTTTGTCTAGTCATGATCATCATGTTTTAGTTGATTCGTGTTCACTACTTAGTAAACTGTATGTTGGTGGACTGGTGCTAAGATGTTCTTATTACTTTAACAAAAAACATTCTTATGATTACCCCCTCTCACAAGCATCCACAACTACAAAAGAAGAATTAAGATAAATCTAACCATGGCATGAAACGTATGGATCCAAGTCAGTCCCTTATGGAATAGTGCATAAACTAGGGTTTAAGTTTCTTTCACTCTGACAGCCCATCATATACTTACTACTCCACAATGCTTTCCCCTATGCCCAAATATGGTGAAGTTTCAATTAGTCGATGTTCACATGACATCGACGAAGGAATCACAACATACCTGTTATTAAAATATTGAACTGATACCAACTTCACATGATAATTCATAATAAGACTTCTACCATGTCCTCAAGAACAAACAGAACTACTCATAAATCATATTCATGTTCGTGATCGGAGGAGATAAATATATGACTAACAATTTATATGATATTCCACCAAGTAAACCAACTAGCATCAACTACGAGATGTAATTAACACTACAAACAACTCATAGGTACCAATATGAGCTTTTGGGACAAAAAATGAATACAAGATATGAACTAGGGTTTGAGATGAGATTTTGCTGGTGAAGATGTTGATGTATATGAGTCCTCCCATGATGAGAGGAACATTGGTGATGACAAAGGCTTCGATTTCCCCCTCCTAGAACGAAGTATCTCCGGCTGAATCGCTCCGCTAGAGAGCAAAAGTGCTCCTACGCAGGTTCTACCTTGAGACGGCAACGCTTCGCCCGAGAAGTCTCCTTATTACTTTTTCTAGGGCAAATGTCCAAATATAGGAGAAGACGGACATTTGAAGGGCCCCATGGGCTCCACAAGGGTGTAGGGCGCGCCCTGGGGGTAGGGCGCCTCCCCTCTCCGTGTGGGCCCATGGTTGATCTTCCATGGAGTTTATTCTTTCGAGTATTTTTTCTATATTAAAAAATAAATCTCTAGAAATTTTCATGCCATTCGAAGCTTCAGAGAATAGTTATCTCTATTGTAGCTCTTTTAGGTCCAGAATTCCAGCTTGCAAATTAAGAGAGAAAAGGCATAAGAATTGCATAATAATGATAAAAAAACATTGTAAATAACATTAGGAAATCATGGTGTAAAATGGACGTCTCACATCCTTACCTTGAAATAGTATTGATTCATGGGATAAATGTCAGGGTGCTTTTATTGCTAAGTATTTTCCTCCTACTAAGATAATATCACTTAGAAATCAAATCATGAACATGAGCAAGTTTCTCAATCTTTGTAGATAATGAAATTAATGATTAAAATTGTCCCACACATGGATTAAATTTATGGATGATAATTTCTTTCTATGCGGAATTGAAGTTTGTCTCGAGAAACCTTCTAGACTCAGCTGCATGCGGAATGTTTACAGGAATCACATGAAATGAAGCCACGAAGCTTCTCGACAACATGACCGCAAATTATTCCGAGTGTCACACCAATCGACCTTCAAGTGGTAAGAAAGTAAATTTAATCGAAGAAGTTTCTACTTTGAGTGATAAAATGGATGCTATTATAATCATGCTTGTTAGTAAAAAAACCTCAAGTTGATGCAAATGATATTCCATTGTCTACTTTTACTGAGCAAAATAATGATCCGATTGATGTGAATTTTGTCGCTAGAAATAATTTCAACAATAACGCTTATAAAGGGAATTTCAACAATCCTAGATTGTATCCCTACAATCCCACTAATAATTATGGCAATTCATATAATAGTAATAATAATAATAATGATAATAATAATAATAGTAATAGTAATAATAGGATACCTAATGAACTACAGAACAATATTAAAGAAATTTA
The DNA here is from genome assembly GCA_022496015.1 of Hordeum marinum. NCBI lineage: Eukaryota > Viridiplantae > Streptophyta > Magnoliopsida > Poales > Poaceae > Hordeum > Hordeum marinum. The sequence continues at coordinate 496,677,222 of CM039674.1, read as the reverse complement.
TTAGTTCTCAAAAGACTTTCAACTACATGGTAGAACAAAAATTAAGCAAAGTTGATTATTTGTGTATAAACATGGATAGGCTTGTGCACGAAGTGGACATCTTAAAACTAAAACTGTACCACCTGAAAGGGAAATATCTGAATCTCTAAAATCTATCCAAGTTACCATGGATGAAAGTATAAAAGGAATAGAGAAGATGAGAGCTAGACGTGAACTTCTAGAAAAAGCGTTCGCATCATGCTTTCATGACAAAAATAATGCAGAAATTAAAAATGATTGGTGTGACACATGTTGAATATCTATTTAGTAATATTAAAATTTATGATAAAGGGACGTGAATGAGTAAACTTTAAATAAGAGGCATCCCTATTGTTCGGAGGTGATGATCTTAATGCTAAAAATGACAAAAGGGGGTTTGAAGAGGTCAAAACTCTAGATAGTGATGTGCCCACTAATTTGGACTAAAAGTACTTTAATATTTATAGTTTCTTATTAATTGAATGCATTTCCTTATTGGAATCCAAGATCAATTCACCTAATTCTTATGAACAAAACAAAGCTTGTAGTATACATATCGTAGAAGCTCTTATTAAAGCTCATGAAGAAAATCTTGAAGTAGAAGTGGCTATACAAGGAAATTACATGATGAGTGGGAACCTACTATTATAATAAATATTAAAGATTATGAATTTAATTCCTTGTGTGATCTAGGAGCTAGTGTCTCTACTATATCGAAATATTGATGTGATGTTCTATGTCTCAATGATATGGATAAATGTTCCCTCAACTTGCATTTAAAGGATTCCACAATTAAGAAACCATTGGGTAGGATTAATGATGTCTTCATACTTGCTAATAGAAATTATGTACATGTGGATTTCATTGCACTTGATACTGAACGTAACCCATCTTCATGACCAATCTTTAGGGAGACATTCTTCTCGAGTTGTTTAAAAAATCAAGCTTTGAGCTAGTTGGCAATTTCTTACCTCCCCTAGTCATAAAGGGCATGGTCTTAGTTTTGGAATCTTTGAGGTTCTTCCTAGTATATATAAACTGCAGCAGATAATTGACTCCTAAGTGAACTTAATAAATAGGTTATGCTCCTCGGACATGGCAATAGAAAATTGTCTTGACGACCCACAAGTATAGGGGATCACAACAGTCTTCCATGGCAGTATTTCACCCAAATTTATTGATTCAACACAAGGAGAGCCAAAGAATGTTTATAAGCCTTAGCAGTTGAGTTGTCAATTCAACCACACCCGAGAGATAACTTTCTTGCAACAATTTATTACTAGTAAAGTGGTATGATAGTAGTGATAGCAGAGTAACAGTAACAATAGTAGCAATAGTAACGGCTTTGTAACAGGTAGAACAGTAGTAGCTTTAGCAAAGACAGTAGAAGAAAGCCATAGGTATGGAGTAGCAATGGGATGTTTAGATGAGATTCAATATGTAACGGTCGCAGCCTAGAGTGATACAAAACTAGGTCCATTTCATTAGTCATATGTAGGCATTGAGTATGCATATAGTCATACGTGCTTGATAACCCACAAGTATAGGGGATTGCAACAGTCTTCGCGGGTAGTATTACACCCTGATTTATTGATTCAACACAAGGGGAGCCAAAGAATATTTATTGGTCTTAGCAGTTGAGTTCCAATTCAACCACAACTAGGATATCTCTCTGCAACAAAGGTTTTACTAGCACATCAAAATAGTAGTAGTAACAGTAATAGTAACAACAATAGTTTTTTTGTAGTGATTCTAACAATAGGAGTAACAATAGTAACTTAACAAGTTTTGGTATGTGAAAAGCGTAGGCACGTGGACCGATGATGGATAATGATTTAGATGACGTCAATCATGTAACAGTTACACACTAGAGCTACAAATAACTAGCTCTAATTCATCAGTGTAATGTAGGCATGTATTCCGTATATAGTCATACGTGCTTGCGATAAGAACATGCATGCCATTTTTTGTCCTACCCACCCGTGGCAGTGGGGTCCATAAGGAAACTAAGGGATATTAAGTCCTTCTTTTAAAAGAGAACCGGAACAAAGCATTAACACATGGAGAATACATGAACTTCTCAAACTATGGCAATTACCGGAAAGACATCCAATTATTGTCACCTTGGGTATGCAGATCATAACACGTAATAGGTTCATACAACTTGGAAGATGGGATCTAAAACACTCTCATATTCATGAAAACATAACAGGTTCAAAAATGAAATCATGGCACTCGGGCCCTAGTGACACGCATTAAGCATATCAAAGTCATAGCAACATCAATCTCAGAACATAGTGGATACTGGGAATCAAGCCATATCAAAATTACTTGATTACATAGTGGATACTAGGGATCAACCATCAGGGCACGCCCTGTTGGCTTGGCACCAACAGGTGCCCCCCCGCTGGTGTGTCTTCGCTCCAATAATTCTTATATTTCCCAAAAAAATCCACAAACAGTTTTGTTCGATTCCGAGAAATTTTATTTCTACACAAAAAAAACTCCATGGCAGTTCTGCTGAAAAAACGTCACTCCTGGGTTAGTTTCATTCAAATCATGCAAATTAGAGTCCAAAACAAGAACAAAAGTGTTAGGAAAAGTAGATGCATTTGGGACGTATCAGTGCTTACGACAATAACTTGCATAACATGTTTTGTCCTACCCTCTCGTGGCAGTGGGGGTCCTAATGGAAACTAAAGTTTATTAAGGCGCTCCTTTTAATAGAGGACCGAAACAAAAAATTAATACATATTGATACATGAACTCCTCAAATTACAGTCATCCCCATAGAGTATCCCAATTATTGTCACCTTGGGGTCTATGGTTCAGAACAATAACAAGTGCACACAAATTGCATATATGATCAAGAACTCAAATATATTCATGAAAACATAACGAAATCGTGGTGCTTGGGCCCTATTGACAAGCATTAAGCACAACAAAGTCTTAGCAACATAAATCTTAGAACATAGTATCAAGCCCTAATAAAGACAACAATTACATATGAAAGCTCATCCAATCTCACCTACCTCTAGTATGCCTACAAGGAGATTACTCACACATGGATGTGAGCATCATGAGATTGTTGATGGAAAAGTGTTGGTGATGAAGATGACAATGATTTCATATAGCGCGATGAAACTTTCGCTCTGATTTGTTCTTCGAGGATGTTAATTTATAACACTGGAATTAGGCCGAGGCAAGGTCTAGGGGCCCCACAAGCTCAGGTGGCGCAACCAGGGGTGGTTGTGCCTGTGCCCTTGTGGGCCACCTGTGGGTCTACTGCAATATTTATTCGTTCCATTTTTTACGTATTGCAAAATAAATCTCCAAAGATATCCATCCTATTCTAAGAACTTTTATTTCTACACAAAGATAACACAATGACAGTTCCGCTGAAAACAACATCAGGCTGGGTTAGTTTCACTCAAATCATGCAAATTAAAGGCCAAAAGAAGATCAAACATGTTTGGAAAAGTAGATACATTGGATACGCATCAAGGCACAACCCTACAACCCTATGTATTTATCAGAGGGATCGATGGAAGTGTTTTGTCTCACGATCTTTGTCTCTAAAGGTACCCATGATCACAGAGATTGAGCACGAGAGGCTAAGGATAGAGAGGCTGTGAAACACCATTCTGGACACTAGTGATAGAAAAATTTAGTACGGTGGCATGAATCCTATCTCTAGGGATACAATACGTCTCCAACGTATCTATAATTTTTTATCGTTCCATGCTGTTATATAATCAATCTTGGATGTTTTACAATCATTTTATACAACTTTATTTTATTTTTGGGACTAACCTATTGACATAGTGCCAAGTGCCCGTTGCTGTTTTTGCGTGTTTTTTACTTTGCAGAATATCAGTACCAAACGAAGAACCGACATCATGAAACTTTTTGGAGATTTTTTTGCGCCAGAAGACACTTGGAGGACCAAAGAAGTGCCAGAGAGGGGGGCCGAGGAGGCCCCAAACCACCAGGGCACGCCAGAGGCCCCTGGCGTGGCCTGATTAGTTGTGCCCTCCTCGAGAACCCTCTCCACCGCCTATCAGCTCTATAAATACCCAAATATTTAGAAAACCCTAGGGGAGTCATCGAAAAACAATTCCAACCGCCACAAGTTCTAGAACCGTGAGATACAATCTAACACCATCATGGAGGGGTGCATCATCTTCATGGGTGCCTCTCCGATGATGCATGAGTAGTCCACCATAGACCAACGGGTCCGTAGGCAGTAGCTAGATGACTTCCTCTCTCTCTTTTGATTCTCAATACAATGGTCTCTTGGAGATCTATTTGATGTAATGACTTTTTGTGATGTGTTTGTTGGGATCCGATGAAGTTTGAGTTCATGATTAGTTTCTATCCATGAATATTATTTGAGTTTTCTTTTGATCTCTTATATGCATGATTACTTACAACCTCGTATTTCTTCTTCGAATCTTTGGTTTGGTTAGGCCAACTAGATCAATTTTTGTTTCCATGGGAAGAGGTGCTTTGTGATGGGTTCGATCTTGCAGTATCCTCTCCCAGTGACAAAAGGGGTAACGAGGCACGCATGTATCATTGCTATTAAGGATAACAATATGGGGTCTATGCCTACAATAATAGATCTTCTCTACATCATGTCATCGTTCTTATTGCATTACTCCATTTTCCATGAACTTAATACACTAGATGCATGCTGGATAGCAGTCGGTGTGTGGAGTAATAGTAGTAGATCACTCCTACAGAATGGTCCAAAGACGACACATCAATCAAAGACCCTTCAATGAAACTGTGTGCGATGCATGAATCGCAAACGGTATAGTTCAAGCTCCGTCGCTAATGGCACAAACTGTGTGCGAAGGTTGATCCATCAAATACGATTCAGAAAGTAGTTGCGTGTGCGATCTATGGCAGATAGTTTGTTCTTATGAACTGTTTGTGATTAGAGAAGATAACAGAAGCTGTTACCAAAACTACATATGTGTGCGAAGTATGACATATAGTTCACTTGGATAAACTGTGTGCGCTGATATAGCAGAACACAAATGACTCGGGATAACATGATGTGTGCGATATATAGCAAACAAGTGAGTAATGAGAATCGTGTGCGGACATTAGAAATAACACAAACGATTCATACATACGGTTGTGTTTGTTGTGGGTAGACAGTTGATGCCAAATAATTGTCAGCGATGGATGAAATCATTACAGACGCAACCGGTGAAGTGCCATTTGCCTGTATTAATATTGCAGACATTTTATTATTTTGTCCGTGTGCCTCCACATCAGTCCATCCTCTTTTCTCATGTTTTGTCACCGCTTTGCCGCCGAGTATTCCAGTGCATGCTTCGGCACTGCTGTTGGGTTTTGGCCACGCGCCTGCTCGATGATCATGTTCCTGCTCAGAACCGCGCGGTTCTCGCGTGCAAAACCGTGCTACGGCTCTAGCTTCCTGCCATGCTCGCTGAAATCCCCAATGCTTGTCGGCCTGCTATATAAAACCTCACGACCGGCGACTCCACATTGCCTTCATCCCCCCTCCCCGTAGCTTGTCTAGTTTGCTTCTCCCCTAATCGCCAATGGCACCGGCCGTTCGTTGTCGCCCAACCACTCCACTAGAGGACAACTCCAGCTGGAAGGCTTCACCGCGTCAGCGCGACTGTCCTCTAAAGAGTGTAGTGCACGTGGTGTCCCTAGTGGGTGTGTGCATGCCACCAACTACATGCTCCACCATCGCTGCCCGAAGGCAGCTGCTACCGGTGGTTGCCATGGCCGCCACCACGCCGGCCGCCGTTGGGGCCGCCACCCCACCGTCATCCGTCTTTGCCACGACCCCATCGTCAGGCTGCAGGGACATAACCCGCGCTGCCATCAAGGCCCGAATGCGGGAGGTGGAGTCCGCCAAAGGCCCACCATGGGGCTTCTGCGTTGCAACCCTTGCGTGGTACATCTACTTACTAGAGAAGGAGGTGGAGCGCCAGCTCGCGCACACGAAGAAGCTCACTGAACCCATGGCCGGAGGAAAAGCCATAGCGGTGGCACGGAATGCCGAGATTTAAGCAGGGTCCTGTCGCTTTGAGGAGGGGCTTCTTGAGCGTCGGAGGGCATCACTGGCAGGCAACAGACACGTCTCGGCCAACTCGTCGGCAGGCTCGTCCACCACTTGCTCTTACCGAGCGCGCTCGATTCTACTGGAAGTAGTACAAAGCCCCTCTATAGTACTAGTATTTAGGATCTATTTTGTTCAGTTCATCTAACTATAGATATGGTTGAACTGTACCACGTACTTTAATTAGCTAGTATATAGTTGAACTAGCTAATTTAGTACGTGGTTGGCAACAATTGGGGAAAAGTTTGTTTGGTTCAGTTGTCGAGTTGAACTATATTGTACAAGGACCAGTGCTTAATGTATGAATGAAATCCATGTTTAAAGTGAATTTTAGTTGCAAAATTACACCCTAATTGTAATTTTGTTTGTGCAATACTTGACAAATGCCAGTGCTACAATGTTGACAAATGCCAGTGTTACTAGATCGAAAGATGCCAATGCTTCCGATTTCACACATGGCAATTTACCCAGTATGATAGATGCAAATCTTCCTAGATTGTATGTACTAGGCACACGGATCATATTCGAGAAATGTTTGCGATGACGCATTGGACCAATCCTTCGTGCCAATATTTTGACTTGGCTTACGGGCGAAGATAGTTGTTGATCTTCAAACCTGAACCATTTGTGATGTGTGTTCATTCAGATAAAACTATGATGGTTTTTTGTTTGCTACATGAATTCAAAGATAAATACTTAGTCCATCAAACGATAGATTTCATTTAATCAAGCTTTCACTTTACATTCATACAATCGAGATACGATATAAAGAAAACTAGTTGCGGCGGCGGCCTCCTGATGCGGCGTTCTCGTGCTCTGGGGCACAGTTGTACCATTCTTCAACCGAGATCAGAATGTTATGGACTTCACAATCAAAGAGCCGGCCATCACGCAATCGGCGAGCACGGGGCCGGGGGTAGCGACTAGCGGCGCTGTGAGAAAGCTGTCGACGGTGGCGACCCAATCTGCTGAGGGGGGCGTGACGGGTGTAGGAGCGCACGGGCACGGTCGATGCAGGCGTGCGCAAGGGGTCGTGCACCGTCAGTGCGGGCGCGTGCACTGGGACCAGTGTGTCGTGTGCAAGGGCGCGGACGAGCACGGAGGCAGGAGGAGGCGCTGGCATTTGCACGTACACGAGATCATGCGGGTCGGCGGGGACCTTCCTAAGGCCCACGGTTTCTAGCGGTGCGATGATGCTGGGTGACTAGCCTGTCTATGCCATGGGGATGGTGGCTGGCGCAGGCGCGGTCATGGTTTATGGCGAGTGCTTCGGGGCAGCATCCACTGCGGCATGCAGCTCTTCCAGGGCCATGTCCATGGCGTCCCATTCATCTTTATGTTCTATCTTTTCCGGCTCGGTGTCAACTTCACCAAACCGGAAGACTAGTGGCATATGATCCTTCTACACCATGGCTTAGGTCATCGTGGAGGTCTAAAGATGGAGGGGAATGTGAGGCAAAGATATATGGAGGATTGTGAGTGAGTGGGCAATAAAGCGGCCTATTAAACAATGGCTCGGGGTCCACTGATGGACATGTTGGAAGCGAGGAGGGCGGATATGGAGGTCAAAGGGCTCGATTCCTAGTTAGTCTTCGGCGTACTACCCGCACACCTCTTGGTGAGCCTGCGTGGCGGATGCCAGCTCACACACCTCCTGTCAACTCAAGCAGCTACTCGCACGACACCTCCTAAGCCCTAGCCAATAAAAGAGTGCGACTCTTGGCAGCATGTAAAGGGCAGTAGAACGCCAACGGTTTGAAAATAATGCAACCGTTTGCATTGAAACGTGACAGTTCTTTGTTCCAAAAAGCTTTTTTTTGCTATTAATGACAAAAAAATACCACATCATATTTGTGCTATATAATGACGACATGCCAAATTTCTTGAATTTTTTGTGAGTTCTAGATTTACTATAATTTAACTAATATTCTCAATGTTGGCTCTAAAAGAAAATATATATTAAAAAACAAGTATCAGATAGGAAAACAAAATGCTATGACGCCTTTATGTGCCATGTTCATAAAACCATGCCAAGTTTCATGAATCTCGTGACGAGTTTTTGTTTTACATGATTTAAAACCCTAGTTTCTCAATGTTTCTGTGGCCAAGCCTAGACCCCGAGATGTTTGAAATTCATTCACATGTTGCATGGGACCTAAAGATGCATGCACACTAATATGGTTTTCAACCCATTTTGAAGCACCAGACCTTGTGATTGCAGTTCGGATTTGAATTTGCATGTTAAATAATGGATATAAAACTCATTTCATGTATAAAAATGCCAAACAAACCATGTATATTTTCATATTTTGGCACGACACTCTCATTTCGGTATATGTTGCCTATAGAAACAGTTCAAGACGAGAAGAGGCAACATGATAATTAATCTTTGGTTTGTGTGGGGCTTGTGCCAAAACTTGTCCCAAATTGGACATTATTTTACCAGGGCACATATGGGTCATGCATGTTATGACATCATGCCAAGTTTCATGAATTTTCTGACTAGTTTTTGATTTACACATGATTTAAAACCCGAGTTTCTCAATGTTTTTGTGGCCAAGCCAAGACCACGAGATGTTTGAAATTCGTTCCCATATATTGCATGGGATCCTAAAGATGCATGTACACTTATACGATTGTCAACCCATTTAGATGCACCGGACCTACTGATTGTAGTTCAAATTTGAATTATGGACGTTAAATAATGCATATAAAATCCGATTAATGTATAAAAACACGAAACGAACTATGCATAATTTCATATTTTGGCATGGTACTCTCATTTTGGTATATGTTGCCTATAAAAATAGTTCAAGACGAGAAGAAGCAACGGATGTCGATTCGCCCATATAAGATGGCACATTCCATATCGAAGCAACAAAGCTTGGCGTGATAATTAATCTTTGGTTTGTGTGTGGTTTGAGCCAAAACTTGTCCCAAATTGGACATTATTTTACAAGGGCGCATATGACCCATGCATGTTATGACACCATGCCAAGTTTCATGAATTTTCTAACTAGTTTTTGATTTCCACATGATTTAAAACCCGTATTTCTCAGTTGTTTGTATGGCCAAGCCAGGACCGCGAGATGTTTGAAATTCATTTCCATATATTGCAGGGGATCCTAAAGATGCATGTACACTTATACGATTTTCAACCCATTTTGATGGACCGTACCTTGTTAATGTAGTTCGAATTTGAATTATGCACGTTAAATAATGCATGTAAAAGTAATTAATGTATAAAAAGCCCAAACGAACCATGTATAATTTCATATTTTGGAACGACGCTCATTTTGGTATATGTTGTCTCTTGAAATATATAGTTCAAGACGAGAAGAGGGAGCGGATGTCGATTCGTGCACATATGGTGACGCGTTCCTTATCAAAACCACAAAAGCTAGCTTCCCGTGAGTAGCTGAGGTTTGTAAGGGCTTGTGCCAAAACTTGTCCCAAATCGGACAATTTATCATCAAGACACATATGAGGCATGCCATGACACCATGCAAAGTTTCCTGATTTTCTGACGAGTTTTTAATTTATACATGAATGTAAAACCAAGTTTCTCAATGTATGTGGCCGAGTCAAGACCCCAAGATGTTTGAAATCCATTCCCATATCTTGCATGGGGCCCAAAGTATCCATGGACACTTATACGATTTTTCAACCCATTTTGATGCACCGGAGCTTGTGATTTTAGTTCAAATTTGAATTATCCACATTGTATTCCTAGAGAACTCAATTAACGTATGATAATGAGAACAAAACCATGAATAATTCCATATTTTAGCAAGACACTCTTACTGGTGTGAGTTGCCTCTAACAAAAGTTCATGGCGAGAAGATGAGCGGATGCCATCTTGCCTACGTAATAAGGTGATGTTTTCCTTATCAGGACCTCAAAAACTGAAGTGAGAAGCTCTGCTTTGTAAGGGACTTGTGGCTAATATTGTCCCGTGTTGGACAATTTTTTTTACCATGGCACATATGTGCCATGTCATGACAACATTACAAGTTTTTAGAATTTCTGACGCGTTTTGGATTTACAGTAAGTTAAAAACCAAGTTTCTCAACGTTTATGCCCGAGCCAAGATGCTGAGATGTTTAAAGTTCATTCATATTTATTCTTCGTGACCTAAAGATGAAGCCGTGGATACTAATATGATTTTTCATTCCATTTTGATGCACAGACATTGGGACGATAGTTCAAATTTGAACTATACACATTAAATGTCTAGAAAACTTAATTAATTTATAAAAATGCCAAATAGACCCTAAATAATTCCATATTTTAGCATGACACAGCTATTGGTTAGTGTTCACTGCACATAAATCTTATTGCAATCCAAACACCGTCCTTTGTTGATTTAACCTCATTTTTTGTTTTAAAAACATTTTGAAAACTAAGTCTTTCACAAACAATTATCGTTCATGAATCGTTTGTGATGCAGTACAAAATATCTTGGGCCAATCCTCATAATGAATGGCTTAGGCCTGAAGCTTCGTCATCTGCAGTACACCGTCGAGCAGTTTACCGCACTGACTCCTCACACCATTTTACTGTTCAATCGTCACCGGTGAAAGATGAGGACGTGGATACGTGTCGTGAGGGCAACTTCGGCAACCGAATCCGTCCCAAGCGCGGTCACATCAGCCATGAGCGTGCTCTCAACATGCTTGAATGCGGCCGCTACCTCCGACAGAGCAGCTTCAGCAACCGAAAGGGCAGCTGCTCCAGCTGAGAGGGTGGCAGTAACAACCGCGACTTGGATAGCAAATGGCGAGAACGCCACTAATATGTATCCATCGTATCTACTTTTACAAACTCTTTTGCCCATGTTTTGGACTCTAATTTGCATGATTTGAATGGAACTAACCCGGACTGATGCTATTTTTAGCAGAATTGCCTTGGTGTTATTTTTGTGCAGAAATAAAAGTTCTCGAATTGACCTGAAAATTTACGACGAATATTTTTGGAATTAATAAAAAATACTAGCGAAAGAATCAACCAGAGGGGGTCCACCCATTGGCCACAAGCCAGGGGCGCCCCCCTAGGGCGCGCCTAGGTGGCTTGTGGGCCCCCTACAACTCCTCCGACCTCAACTCCAACTCCATATAACCCTATTTGGGGAGGAAAAAAATCAAAGAGAAGAGTTCATCACGTTTCACGATACGGAGCCGCCTCCACCTCCTGTTCTTCCTCGGGAGGGCAGATCTGGTGTCCGTTTTGGGCTTTGGAGAGGGGAAATCAACATCGTAGTCATCACCCAACATCCTTCATCACCAATTTCATGATGCTCTCCGCCGTTCGTGAGTAATTCCATCATAGGCTTGCTGGACGGTGATTGGTTATGACCCACAAGTATAGGGTATCTCTCGTAGTCCTTTCGATAAGTAGGAGTGTCGAACCCAATGAGGAGCAGAAGGAAATGACAAGCGGTTTTCAGTAAGGTATTCTCTGCAAGCACTCAAATTATCGGTAACAGATAGTTTTGTGATAAGGTAATTCGTAACGGGTAGAAAGTAATAAATGTAGCAAAGGTACAGCAAGGTGGCCCAATCCTTTTTGTAGCAAAGTACAAGCCTGGACAAACTCTTATATAAAGCAAAGCGATCCTGAGGACACATAGGAATTTCTGTCAAGTTAGTTTTCATCATGCTCATTTGATTCGCGTTCGTTACTTTGATAGTTTGATATGTGGGTGGACCGGTGCTTGGGTGCTGCCCTTACTTGGACAAACCTCCCACTTATTATTAACCTCTCTTGCAAGCATCCACAACTACGAAAGAAGAATTAAGATAAATCTAACCATATCATGAAACATATGGATCCAAATCAACCCCTTACGAAGCAACACATAAACTAGGGTTTAAGCTTATGTCACTCTAGCAACCCATCATCTACTTATTACTTCCCAATGCCTTCCCCTAGGCCCAAATAATGGTGAAGTGTCATGTAGTCGACGTTCACATAACACCACTGGAGGAGAGAGAACATACATCTCATCAAAATATCGAACGAATACCAAATTCACATGATTACTTATAACAAGACTTATCCCATGTCCTCAGGAACAAACGTAACTAGTCACAAAGCATATTCATGTTCATAATTAGAGGAGTATTAATTATCATTAAGGATCTGAACATATGATCTTCCACCAACTATACAAACTAGCATCAACTACAAGGAGTAATCAACACTACTAGCAACCCACAGGTACCAATCCGATGTTTTGAGACAAAGATGAGATACAAGAGAACTAGGTGCTGATGAAGATGTTGATGGAGATTGACCCCCTCCCGACAAGAGGATCGTTGGTGATGACGATGGCTTTAATTTCCCCCTCGGGGAGGGAAGTTTCCTCGGCAAAACAGCTCCACCGGAGCCCTAGATTGGTTCTGCCCAAGTTCCGCCTCGAGACGGCGGCGCTTCGTCCCGAAAGCTCTCTCCTTATGTTTGCCAGGTCAAAACCCTTCATATAGCAGAAGATGGGCATCGAAGGGCTGCCAGGGGGCCCACAAGCCACAAGGGTGCGGTAGGGGGGTAGGTCACGTCCTGCAGGCTTGTGGCCTCCTGGTGGGTCCCCTCTGGTATTTCTTTCGCCCAATATATTTTATATATTCCAAAACAATTCTCCTTAATTTTTCAGGACTTTGGAGTTGTGCAGAATAGGTATCTCATATGTGCTCATTTTCCACTCCATAATTCCAAGTGCTGGCATTCTCCCTCTTCATATAAACCTTATAAAATAAGAGAGAAAAGGCATAAGTATTGTACCGTAATGTGTAATAACAGCCCATAAAGTAATAAATATCAATATAAAAGCATGATGCAAAATGGACGTATCAATGGGTTGGATGAGATTTACCATGTAATCGAGTTAGTTTTGTTAGGGTTTGATCCCTAGTATCCACTATGTTCTGGGACTGATGTTGATATGACTTTTGCTATGCTTAATGCTTGTTACTAGAGCCTGAGTGCCATGATTTCATATCTGAACTTGTTATGTTTTCATGAATATATATGTGTTCTTGATCCTATATTGCAAGTTGTAGACACGTATTACGAGTTATGATCCGCATCCCCTAGGCTGACAATAACCGGGATTCTTTCTGGTGATTACCATTGTTTGAGGAGTTCATGTATTCACTAAGTGCTAATGCTTTGGTCCGGTTCTCTATTAAAAGGAGGCCTTAATATCCCTTAGTTTCCATTAGGACCCCGCTACCACGGGAGGGTAGGACAAAAGATGTCACGCAAGTTCTTTTCCATAAGCAAGTATGACTATATATGGAATACATGCCTACATTACATTGATGAATTGGAGCTAGTTATGTGTCACCCTATGTTATAACCGTTGCATGATGAATGCAAATGACATAATTATCCATCACTGAGAACCAGCAAACTGTGAACCAAGAACTCTATTGAGAACCAACAAACTATGATCTCAGTTATTGAGACAACTGGAATTTATCATAACATCGGAAAGAGTCAATATAAGAGCTTGTAAAGCAAATCCACATACTCAATCATATTCTAGTCAAAATTACTAACACTCACGCGGTACTCATGAGTTAAAAGCTTCAATTGGACACAGAGAAAGATAGGGGCCTATAGTTTTGCCTCCCAACTATTTACCTCAGGGGTAATGTCAACAGAAATAAGTCATGAACACCCACATCCGAGTGGATATATGTGTCTAGATCATTCCCCAACACATGACACTTTCTAAGAGAGAGAGAGGCAAAATATAGAAAGTGGTGAAGATCACGATGACTCTTGTAAAAAGGTAATCATTAGAAAGTAAAAGTAACAGATAGGCCCTTCGCAGAGGGAAGCAGAGGTTGCCATGCGCTTTTTGTTTTTGGATGTGCAAACCCTTAATGCAAAGGAACATCGTGTTGTATTGTCCTTTGTGATAGAAACCTTTATTATGCAGTCCATCGCTTTTATTTCTTTACCATCACAAGTTCGTACAACACTTATTTTCCCTCACAATAAAAGATCATACATATTTAGGAGAAATTTTTATTGCTTTTTGCACTGATGAAAACTTACTTCAAGGTTCTTACTCAATCCATAGGTAGGTATGGTGGACTCTCATGGAAAAACTAGGTTGAGGGTGTTTGGAATGCACAAGTAGTATCTCTACTTGGTGCATAAATTTTGGCTAGTATGAGGTGGAAGCAAGCACTACATGTTGGAGGATCTATAACCATATAACTTCTATTTGGAGATAAGCAAACATAACCCATTATGTTGTCTTCCTTGTCCAACATCAACTTCTTAGCATATAATATTTTAATGAGTGCTCACAATCATAAAATATGTCCAAGATAATGTATTTATATGTGAACCTCTTTTTCTTTATTACTTCCTTTTAATTGCAACAATGACCAATTGCTATGTTTGTCAACTCTCAACAAATTTCAATCGACCTACTTCTTTTATGTGAAGTCATCACTCCCCATAAGATCATCATATATACTCTTTGCTTTTATTCTATACTCCTTTCCATTTCTTTTCTCAAGACCATAGTAGCAAGCAAAGCCCTTAACTCAAAATTACTTTTTATTATATATCTCTCGGACTCGCTTACATATGGGGAGCATAAAGCAAAACTCAAAGCTAGATCATACTAAAAACTTTATTCTACTAGATCAAGATAAAACCAAAAGGATCAAACTAGGAAAAATGATAAAATTAAAAGATGTGATGGTGATACGATACCGAGGCACCTCCCCCAAGCTTGGCACAAGCCAAGGGGAGTGCCCATACCCATGTGTTTAGATATCTTTCTTCGGAGGTGGTGATATTATATTCTTGGCGATGGTGCCCCTCAGAATGTGATTCTCCTCCTTGAGCTTGTTATTTTGCCGTCTAAGATCCATCATTTCCATGCAAAGATTTCTAGTGACGGTTAGAGCTCCCATCACCCATGTTTGTTTCATTGCTATGGGGGAAGAAGCAATACTCTTTTTCATATTTTCATAAGTAAGAAATTTAGTATTGGGAGGGATGACCAAATTCGGAATTGCTGAGCTCTGAAGTTCCTCCAATATGACTCTAGGTTGTAGACGAGATGTAACTTCTTGGTCTTCCTCCATGGCATCCACCCTTTTCAAGTCAGCCTCCATCTCTTCCTCCATGGCCTTCCCAAAGTGGTTGGCTTTGCTGTATGCTTCGGGCCCTAGTGTCGGTGAGAGACACGGCTCTCCCCGACCGACTCTTGCGAAGACATCTTGCTCTAAATCTGCTACAGAAATAGCTAAAAGCAAAAACATGAGGTATTGTATTGATACAAAGGTCCAAACCTTTGGGAGCTTACATAATGAATTTTTACCGACCAAAAGGAGTATTCTATAAGAAAACGGAATCCGGGGGGTGCACGGGGTGGCCACAAGCCACAGGGGCGCGGCCAGGGGGTAGGATGCGCCCACCTAGCTTGTCACCTTCTCGTGCACCTTTCAGACTACTTTAAATTTTCCTAATTTATTAAAAATTACAAACCAGAGAAAATTGCTATTGGAAAAGTTTTGGAGTCGGTTTGCTTACCGTACCACATACCTATTCCTTTTCGAAGTCTAGAACGTTCTGGTAGGTCTCCCTAATGCACTCCTTCGGAGTTATGGTATTCATAATATTGGGTTCAAAATTTATGGGAGAACCTGAGATATAATGTTTGATTCTTTGTCCGTTTACCACCTTCGGGTTAGTGCCTTCGGCGTTGTTGATCTTGATGGCATCGGAACGATATACTTCCTTAACAATGTAAGGCCCTTCCCATTTAGAGAGAAGTTTTCTTGCAAAAAATCTTAAACGAGAATTGTATAGCAAGACATGGTCACCTAAATTGAATTCACGCTTTTGTATCCTTTTATCAAGCCATCTCTTAACCTTTTCTTTAAACAACTTGGCATTGTCATAGGCCTAGGTTCTCCATTCATCAAGTGAGCTAATATCAAATAACCTCTTCTCACCAGCAAGTTTAAAATCATAGTTGATTCCTTTAATTGCCCAATAAGCTTTATTTTCTAGTTCAAGAGGTAAGTGGCAAGCTTTACCATAAACCATTTTATACAGAGACATACCCATATGGTTTTTGTAAGCAGTTCTATAAGCCCATAATGCATCATCAAGTTTCTTAGACCAATTCTTTCTAGATCTATCAACAGTCTTTTGCAAGATCAATTTAATTTCTGTATTGATCAATTCTACTTGACCACTAGACTAAGGATGATAAGGAGATGCAATTCTGTGATTAACATCATACTTAGCAAGCAATTTATGGAAAGCACCATGAATAAAGTGTGAACCACGATCTGTCATTAAATATCCAGGGACTCCAAATCTGGGGAAAATAACTTCTTTAAGAATTTTAATAGAAGTGTTATGATCAGCACTACTAGTTGGAATAGCTTCTACCCACTTAGTAACATAATCAACAACAACTAGAATAGGAGTATACCCATTGGACTTTGGAAAAGGTCCCATATAATCGAAGCCCTAAACATCAAAAGGTTCAATAACAAGTGAGTAATTCATAGGCATTTTCCAACCTCTACTAATATTACCGATTCTTTGACATTCATCGCAAGACAAGACAAACTTACGAGCATTATTGAAGAGAGTAGGCCAATAATAACCAAATTGTAATACCTTGTGTGCAGTTCTATCTCCAACATGGTGTCCTCCGTAGGCCACAGAATGACACTTGTGTAGGATATGTTCCTGTTCATGCTCAGGTACACAACATCTAATAACACCATCTATCCCTTGTTTATAAAGGTATGGATCATCCCAAAAGAAATGTCTTAAATCATAGAAGAACTTTTTCTTTTGTTGGTATGTGAATCTAGGCAGTATAAATTTAGCAACAATGTAATTAGCATAATCAGCATACCATGGAGTATTACGCGAAACATTTAGCTAATTGTTCATCAGGAAAGCTATCATCAATAGGTAGTGGGTCATCAAGAACATTATCTAACCTAGACAAGTTATCCGCTACGTGATTCTCAACACACTTTCTAACAATAATTTGTAAATCAAATTCTTGTAGCAGAAGAACCCATCTAATAAGTCTTGGTTTAGCATATTTGTTTTCCATAAGATATTTAATAGCAACATGATCAGTGTGAACAATTACTTTGGAATAAACAATATAAGGTCTGAACTTATCACAAGCAAACACAACTGCTAAAAATTCCTTTTCAGTGGTAGCATAGTTTCTTTGAGCACTATCTAGGGTTTTACTAGCATAATGGATACCATTTAATTTCTTATCAACTCTTTGTCCTAGAATAGCACCGATGACATAATCACTAGCATCACCCATAATTTCAAAGGGTAGGTTCCAATCAGGTGGTTGAACAACAAGTGCGGAAATCAAGGCTTTCTTAAGGATTTCAAAGGCTTCTACATTATCATCATCAAAAACAAAAGGAACATATTTTTTGAAAGATATTGGTGAGAGGCTGAGAAAGTTTAGAGAAGTCTTTAATAAATCTCCTATCGAAACCAGCATGACCAAGGAAACTTCTTATACCTCTGATATCCGTGGGACACGAATTTTTTAATAGCATCTACTTTAGCTTTATCCACCTCAATACCTCTTTCGAAGATTTTATGTCCCAAGACAATGCCCTCATTAACCATACGGTGGCACTTCTCCCAATTCAAGACAAGATTAGTTTATTCACATCTCTGCAAAATCGATCAAGGTTGCTTAAGCAATCATCAAAAGAAGTTCCGTAAACAGAGAAATCATCCATGAAAACCTCAACAATCTTTTAAAAGAAGTCAGAGTATATAGCAGTCATACATCTTTGAAAAGTAGCAGGTGCATTGCATAAACCAAAAGGCATACGCCTATAAGCAAAGGTACTGAAATGGCAAGTGAAAGTTGTCTTTTCTTGATCCTCTTTTGACACAGGTATTTGAGAGAAACTAGAATAACCATCTAGAAAGCAGAAGTGTGTGTGTTTAGAAAGTCTTGCTAGCATTTGATCAATAAAAGGTAGAGGTAATGATCTTTCCTAGTAGCTTTATTTAATTTCCTAAAATCAATTACCATTCTATATCGTGTAACAATTGTTTGTGGGATCAATTCATTTTTATCATTAGGAACTAATACGTCCATTTTGCATCATGCTTTTATATTGATATTTATTGCATTATGGGCTGTTATTACACGTTATGGTACGATACTTATGCCTTTTATCTCTTATTTTACAAGGTTTACATGAAGAGGGAGAATGCCGGCAGCTAGAATTCTGGACTAGGAAAGGAGCGAATCTGAGAGACCTATTCTTCACAACACCAAAAGTCCTGAAAAGTTATGGAGAATTGTTTTGGAATATATATAAAATATTGGGTGAAACAAATACTAGAGGGGCCCCACCAGGAGGTCACAAGCCTTCTAGGTGCGGCCACCCCCTGGCCGCGCCTAGGTGGCTTGTGACCCACCTGGCAGGTCCCCGACGCCTATCTTCTGCTATATGAAGGGTTTTGACCTCGAAAAAAGATCACAAGAGAGCTTTCGAGACGAAGCGCCACCGTCTCGAGGCGGAACTTGGGCAGAACCAATCTAGAGCTCCGGCGGAGTTGTTTAGCCGGGGAAACTTCCCTCCCGGAGTGGAAAATCGAAGCCATCGTCATCACCAACAATCCTCTCATCGGGAGGGGGTCAATATCTGTCAACATCTTCACCAACACCATCTCCTCTCCAAACACTAGTTCATCTCTTTTATCTTATCTTTGTCTTAGAACCTCAGATTGGCACCTGTGGGTTGCTAGTAGTGTTGATTACTCCTTGTAGTTGATGCTAGTTGGTTTACTTGATGCACCTTTCCTACACTTTTTACTTACAAATTATCTTATCACAAAACTATCTGTTACCGATTATTTCAGTGTTTGTAGAGAATACCTTACTGAAAACCGCTTGTAATTCATTCTGCTCCTCGTTGGGTTCGACACTCTTACTTATCGAAAGGACTACGATAGATCCCCTATACTTGTGGGTCATCAGGAACAATGGTAATACCTCCCTTCTTAGGGACACAATGAACGGGACTAACCCATCTACTATCAGCAATAGGATAAATTATACCTAGCTCCAGAGGCTTTAATATTTCATTTCTTACCACTTCTTTCATTTTAGGATTTAACCATCATCGGTGATCAACAACTGGTTTAGCATCAGGTTCCATATTAATTTTATGCTAACATAGAGTGGGACTAATGCCCTTAAGATCATCAAGAGTATATCCAATAGCAGCACGGTGCTTCTTCAGAGTTTTCAATAATCTCTTTTGTTCATGCTCTGAAAGGTTAGGACTAATAATAATAGGATATATCTTCTTTTCATCAAGATACGCATATTTCAAAGTATCTGGTAACTGTTTAAGCTCAAACACGGGATCACCCTTGGGTAGAGGAGGATCCTCAAGTATTTCAACAGGCAAGTTGTGTTTCAAAATAGGATGTTGTTCAAATAAAATCTTATCTATTTCATTCCTTTCATTCATATGCATATCGTTTTGATGGTCTAGCAAATATTGTTCTAAGGGATCAGTAGGAGCCACAACAATAGAAGCAAGAACAATAATTTCATCCTTACTAGGCAATTCTTTATCATGGGGCTGTCTACGAAATTTAGAGAAATTAAACTCATGGGACACATCCCCAAAACTCACAGTAACAGTTTCTTTCTCACAATCTATCTTAGCATTAACAATATTCAAGAAAGGCCTACCAAATATAATGGGACAAAAATCATCTTGCGGGGAACCAATAACAAGAAAATTAGTAGGATATTTTATTTTCCCACACAATATTTCAACATCTCTAACAATCCCAAGTGGTGCTATAGTATCTCTATTAGCAAGCTTAATGGTAACATCAATTCTTCCAATTCAGCTGATGCAATATCATTCATAATTTCTTGATATAAGGTAAAGGGAATTGCACTCACACTAGAACCCACATCACATAAGCCATGATCACAATGATCTCCTATTTTAACAGAAACAACATGCATGCCAACTATAGGTCTATGTTTAACTTTAGTACCAGGTCTAGCAATTCTAGCAGCTTCATCATAGAAATGAATAACATGCCCATCAATATTATCAACCAAGATATCTTTAACCATAGCAATACTAGGTTCAACTTTAATTTTTACAGGGGGTGTAGGTGTTCTAACATAGCTCTTATGAACCACAGTTGAAGCTTTAGCATGTTCCTTTATTCTAACAGGAAAAGGTGGTTTCTCAGTATAAGCATTAGTAATAACAGGATCAACATTATAAGTAATAGTTTGTTCTTCAACTTTAATAGGTTCAACTACTTTCACTTCAATAGGAGGATGATATTTCAACCACTTCTCCTTAGGGAGATCAACATGAGCAGCAAATGATTCATAGAAAGAAGTTGCTATCTCAGAGTCAAGTCCATATTTAGTGCTAAATTCACGTAAAGCACCAGTGTCTATAAAGTATTTAACACAATCAAACTTAAGGTTTATAACCGACTCCTTACCTTTGTCGAGTTCCTGACCTTCAGAGTTGTGTTTAATTATTTTCAATAAATCCCATTTGAATTCAATATCTTTCTTCATAAAGGAACTAGTACAAGAAGTATCGAGCATGGATTGATCATTACGAGAAAGCCGAGCATAAAAATTCTGAATAATAATTTCTCTTGAGAGCTCACGATTGGGGCATGAATATAACATTGACTTAAGTCTCCCCCAAGCTTGAGCGATAATTTCTCCTTCATGAGGCCAAAAATTATAGATATAATTCCAATCACAATGAACGTGATGCATAGGATAAAACTTCTCATGAAATTCAATCAGTTGTAGTTCCATGATCCAAGATCATCACATAGCCTATACCATGTCAATGCCTTCTCCTTCAAAGATAAAGGAAAGACCTTCTTATTGACATCATCCTTGGGCAAACCTGCAAGCTTAAATAATTCACAAACTTCATCCACATAGATTAGATGCATATCAGGATGTAGTCTTCCATCTCCTGCATAAGGATTAGCTAGCAGTTTCTCTATCATACCTGAAGGAATTTGATAATAAATATTTTCAGTAGGTTCAGTAGGTTGAAGATACCCCGAACAAGACCCTCAAAGGGTTATTTTCCATAGTAACAAGTGACAGTAAATTTTAGATAACTATATAAATTTTTCCTTACCAAATTCCACTCACCAAAGGCACATCACTCCCCGGCAAGCATAGGGGATCTATCGTAGTCCTTTTGATAAGTAAGAATATCGAACCCAATGAGGAGCAGAAGGAAATGACAAGCACTTTTCAGTAAGGTATTCTCTACAAGCACTGAAATTATCAGTAATTGATAGTTTTGTGATAAGGTAATTCGTAACGTAGCAAGTAATAGATATAGCAAAGGTGCAGCAAGGTGGCACAATCCTTTTTGTAGCAAAGGACAAGCCTGGACAAACTCTTATATAAAGCAAAGCCCTCCCGAGGACACATGGGAATTTCTATCAAGCTAGTTTTCATCATGCTCATTTGATTCGCGTTCGTTACTTTGATAGTTTGATATGTGGGTGGACCGGTGCTTCGGTGCTGCCCTTACTTGGACAAACCTCCCACTTATGATTAACCTCCATCGCAAGCATCCTCAACTACGAAATAAGAATTAAGATAAATCTAACCATAGCATGAAACATATGGATCCAAATCAGCCCCTTACAAAGCAACGCATAAACTAGGGTTTAAGCTTATGTCACTCTAGCAACCCATGATCTACTTATTACTTCCCAATGCCTTCCCCTAGTTCCAAATAATGGTGAAGCGTCATGTAGTCGATGTTCACATAACACCACTAGAGGAGAGAAAACATACATCTCATCAAAATATCGAACGAATACTAAATTCACATGATTACTTATAACAAGACTTATCCCATGTCCTCAGAAACAAACGTAACAACTCACAAAGCATATTCATGTTCATAATCAGAGGAGTATTAATTATCATTAAGGTTATGAACATATGATCTTCCACCAAGTAAACCAACTAGCATCAACTATAAGGAGTAATCAACACTACTAGCAACCCATAGGTACCAATCTGAGGTTTTGAGACGAAGATCATATATAAGAGATGAACTAGGGTTTGGAGAGGAGATGGTGCTGATGAAGATGTTGATGGAGATTGACCCCCTCTCACTGAGAGGATCGTTGGTGATGACGATTGCTACCTCTTGAGCGTGCATTGGTTTTCCCTTGAAGAGGAAAGGGTGATGCAGCAAAGTAGATAAGCATTTCCCTCAGTTGTTGAGAACCAAGGTATCAATCCAGTAGGAGGAACAAGCAAGTCACCAATGGTTGCACCTACACAAACAATCAAACTCTTGCACCCAACGTTATAAAGGGGTTGTCAATCCCTTCATGATTATTTGCAAGGATTAGATCCGATAGATATAGATGTAAACAACAATGGAAAGTAAAAGGTAAATAAATTGCAACAAAGTATTTTTGGTATTTTCTGTTTATAGATTTGAAAGTATATTATGGAAAGTAGACCCGGGGGCCATATGTTTCACTAGAGGCTTCTCTCTTGAAGGCAAATATCATGGTGGGTAAACAAATGACTGTCAAGCAATTGATAGAAAAGAGAATAATCATGTATTTATCCAAGGCAATGATCATGCATATAAGCATCACGTCTATGTCAAGTAGACCAAAACGATTCTGCATCTACTACTATTACTCCACACATCGACCGACTCCTGCTTGCATCTAGAGTATTAAGTTCGTGAAGAATAGAGTAATGCATTAAGAAAGATGACATGATGTAGAGGGATAAACTCAAGCAATATGCTGAAAAACCCCATCTTGTTACCCTTGATGGAAACAATACAATACTTGCCTCGCTACCCCTACTATGTCACTGGGTGAGGACACCGCAAGATTGAACCCAAAACCAAGCACTTCTACCATTGCAAGAATTACCAATCTAGTTGGACAAACCAAACCAATAACTCGAAGAGACTTGCAAGGATATGAAATCATGAAAATGAGAATTCAAAGAAGATTCAAATAAGATTCATGGATAATTTGAACATAAACTCACAATTCATCGGATCTTGACAAACACACCACAAAAGAGGATTACATCGGATAGATCTCCATGAAGATCATGAATAACATGGTATTGAAGATCAAAGAGAGAGAATAAGCCATCTAGCAACTAGCTATGGACCCGTAGGTCTGTGGTGGACTACTCACGCATCATCGGAGGGGAAATGGAGTTGATGTAGATGCCCTCCGTGCTCGAAACCCCCTCCGACAGATTACCGAAAAAGGCTCCAACATTGGATCTCTCGGGAATGGAGGATCTCGGCGGCGGAAAAGTATTTGCATGGATCCCATTTGTGTTGGGGGAATATTTGGGAATTTATAGGCCAAGAATTAGGGTTAGGAGACCTGTCGAGAGGCGACAAGCCTGCTAGGCGCGACCAAGGGGCCCGCGCCTAGCAAGCTTGTGGCTCCCTAGCACCTCCCCTGTCGTGCACTCCAAGCTTGATCGATTTGTTTCCTTCCAAAAAAATTCCTTTCGAAGGTTTTATTCCGTTTGGACTCCGTTTAATATTCCATATCTGCAAAACTCAAAAACAAGGAAAAAACGGAAACTGGCACTAGACTCTAGATTAACAGGTTAGTCCCAAAAATAATATAAAATAGCATATTAATGCATATTAAACATCCAAAACAGATAATATAATAGCATGCCATCATCAAAAATTATAGATACGTTGGAGATGTATCAACGATGGCTTTGATTTCCCCCTTCAGGAGGGAAGTTTCCCCAGCAGAACAGCTCCGTCGGAGCCCTAGATTAGTTATGCCCAAGTTCCGCCTCGAGATGGCGGCGCTTTGTCCCAAAAGCTCTCTCCTTATTTTTTCCATGTCAAAAACCTTCATATAGCAGAAGATGGGCACCGGAGGGCTGCCAGTGGGCCCACAAGCCACAAGGGAGCGGCTCGGGGGGTAGGCCACACCCAACAGGCTTGTGGCCTCCTGGTGGGTCCCCTTTGGTATTTCTTTCACCCAATATTTTTTATATATTCCAAAAAAATTCTTGATAACTTTTCAGGACTTTGGAGTTGTGCAGAATAGGTCTCTCATATTTGCTTCTTTTCCAGTCTGGAATTCCAGCTGCCCATTCTCCCTCTTCATGTAAACCTTGTAAAATAAGAGAGAAAAGGCATAAGTATTGTACCGTAATATGTAATAACATCCCATAATGCAATAAATATCAATATTAAAGCATGATGCAAAATATACGTATCAATGTATTTCTTGAGATTTATCATGTAATCGAGTTAGTTTTGTTAGGGTTTGATCCCTAGTATCCACTATGTTGTGAGATTGATGTTGATAGGACTTTGATATGCTTAATGCTTGTTACTAGGGCCCGGGTGCCATGATTTCAGATCAGAACCTATTATGTTTTCATGCATATTTATGTGTTCTTGATCCTATCTTGCAAGTTGTAGACACCTATTACGAGTTATGATCCTCACCCCCTAGGTTGACAATAACTGGGATTCTTTCCGGTGATTACCGTAGTTTGAGGAGTTCATGCATTCACTAAGTGCTAATGCTTTGGTCTGATTCTTTATTAAAAGGAGGCCTTAACATCCCTTAGTTTCCGTTAGGATCCCGCTGCCATGGGAGGGTAGGACAAAACATGTCATGCAAGTTCTTTTCCATAAGCACGTATGACTATATATGGAGTACATGCCTACATTACATGGATGAATTGGAGCTAGTTCTATGTCACCCTATGTTATAACTATTGCATGATGAATGCTATCCGACATAATTATCCATCACTGATCCATTGGCTACGAGCTTTTCACATATTGATCCTTGCTACGTTACTTTTCCGTTACTACTGTTACAATAAGTACGAAACTGCTACTGTCACTTTTGCCATCGTTACCGTTACTTCTATACTACTTTGCTACTAAATACTTTTCTGCAGATATTAAGTCTTTGAGGTGTGGTTGAATTGACAACTCATCTGCTAATACTTGAGAATATTCTTTGGCTCCCCCTGTGTCGAATCAATAAATTTGGGTTGAATACTCTACCCTCAAAAACTGTTGCGATCCCCTATACTTGTGGGTTATCAAGACCTTTTTATGGTGCCGTTGCCAGGAAGCGTAGCTCTATTCTCTGAGTCACTTGGTATTTATATCTATTGATCACTATGAAGAATCTGAAAGACCCAAAAACCAAGATCTATCCCTCTACTATGAGGGGAGGTAAGGAACTGTCATCTAGCTCTACACTTGATCCACCTTCTGTTATGAGTAAATTTGCGACCCCACCACCTGCTATTGATTTTGATATGTCGCTAGTAATTGATGATGCTACTTATGCTATGCATGATGCTTATGATGATACTTTGCTTGATAATACTGTGCCACTGGGTGAATTTCTTGATGAACAAATTGCTAGAGTCAATGGTGAAACTGATGATATTTTTGAAACTGATGAAATTATTGAAACTGAACACTATGAGACACCTATTATATCTAGCTCTCCTAGATATGAATTACCTAATATAACTAAGGGTTATGTTATCGAGGGAGAGGTAGCTAGGGACTTTCTTGCTTGTAAGGATAGAGATGATCTTAAGAAATTGCTATGCAAGTGGAAGGAAAAATCTTTGAATGCTAGAATGCAATATGGTCCTAAGTTTGCTACTTCACCTATCTTTGTTACTTATAAGGATTGTGAATTCTCTGATGATCATGAGTTAATTACTTTGGTTGAATCTGATCCTTTCCATGGTTATGAATCTGAAACTGTTGTGGCACATCTTACTAAATTGAATGATATAGCCACCCTATTTAGTCATGAGGAAAATATTCATTATTACTATATTCTTAAGTTGTTTCCTTTCTCATTAAAGGGTGATGCTAATATATGGTTTAATTCTCTTGCTCCTAGTTGTGTGCGTAATCCCCAGGCTATGATATATTACTTCTCTAAAAAATATTTTCTTGCCCGTAAGAAACAAGTTGCCTTGCAGGAAATATTTAACTTTGTGCAAATTAAATAAGAGAGTCTCCCACAAGCTTCGAGGAGGCTTCTTCAATTACTTAATGCTTTGCCTGATCATCCTCTCAAGAAAAATGAAATACTTGATATGTTTTATAATGGACTAACCGATGCTTCTAGGGACCACCAAGATAGTTGTGCTGGTTGTGTTTTCAGGGAACAAACTGTTGAACAAGCTGAAGTACTATTGAATAATATATTGAGAATGATAATGATTGGACTATTCCCGAACCACCTCCAAATCCCTCTCTGAAGAAAAGAGGTATTCTATTTCTCAGTCCTGAAGATATGCAAGAGGCAAAGAAATCTATGAAAGAAAAAGGTATTAAAGCTGAAGATATTAAGAATCTACCACCTATTGAAGAAATACATGGTCTTGATAACCCGACATAGGTAGTAGAGGTAAATTCTCTTTGTAGAGTTGATGAAGGTGATATTCCTTATAATAAGTCTGCTAGCCAATGCTTGGATGAGTTTGATAACTTTATTGTTAAGCAAGAAAATTTGAATTCTTATGCTAGTAGATAATTGAAACAAAAAGCTTACATGCTTGATCGCTTAGGTAATTATATGAGTAGAACTATTAATGATCTTAAGCTTATTAGTAAACATGCTTCCATGGTAACTACTCAAGTAGAACAAGTACTTAAGGCACAAAATGATTTGCTTAATGAGATGAATGGTAAGAACAATGATCATTCTGTTAGAGTTGTGACTAGAGGTGGTAAAATGACTCAGGAACCTCTATATCCTGAGGGCCATCCTAAGAGAATTGAGAAAGATTCTCAGAGAATTAATACCGATGCACCTAGTTGTCCCAATAATAAAAGGAAAAAGAATGATGATAGGACTTTGCATGCTGCTAGTGAACATGTTATAGATACACCAAAAAACCCAAATGATATTTCTATTTCTGATGCTGAGACAAAATGTTGTAATGAACATGAGCCTAGTGATAATATTAATGATGTTGTTCATGTTGATGCTCAACCTAGTAATGATAATGATGTGGAGATTGAACCTCCTGTTGATCTTGATAACCCACAACCTAAGAATAAAAGATATGACAAAAGAGACTTTGTTGCCAGGAAGCATTTAAAGAAAGAGAACCATGGGTTCATAAACCCATGCCCTTTCCTCCTAAAATATCCAATAAAAAGGATGATGAGGACTTTGAGCATTTTGTTGAAATGCTTAGACCTATCTTTTTGCGTATGCGCTTGACTGATATTCTGGAAATGTCTCCTTATGCTAAGTATATGAAAGATATTGTGACAAATAAAAGAAAGTTACTAGAAGCTGAGATTTCCACCATGCTTGCTTATTATACCTTTAAGGGTGGAATACCAAAGAAACTAGGAGATCCCGGAGTACCTACTATACCATGCTCTATTAAAAGAAATTATGTTAAAACTGCTTTATGTCACCTTGGAGCTGATGTTAGTGTTATGCCTTTCTCTTTGTATCATAGACTTGATTTGAATAAGTTGATACCCACTGAAATCTCTCTGCAAATGGCTAATAAATCAACTCCTATCGTAGTTGCAAATGTGCCTGTCGTAGTTGCAAATGTTACTATCCTAATGGACTTTGTTATTCTTGATATTCCTGAGGACGGCAGTATGTCAATTATCCTTGGTAGACCTTTTTTGAATATTGCAGGGGCTGTTATTGATTGCAACAAGGGTAATGTCACTTTTCATGTTAATGGTGTCGGTGTTAAAATCAGTGGATATCGGGTAGGGGGTCCCGAGCTGTGAGACTAGAATCAATGGTAACAGGGGACAAGGGAGACGATGTTTACCCAGGTTCAGGCCCTCCTATGGAGGCAATACCCTAAGTCCTGCTTGATTATATTGATGATGTATAGGTTAAAGAGTCAATCTACCTCGAGATCAAATAGCTAAAATCCTAGATGAGTTGTTGTCTACAACCTAAAACCCTTTCTTGAGAATCTCCCCAATCTACATAGGGGGGAACGCGTATGCTTCATACCCCTTTCTTGAGAGGATTACTAGAATTTTACGGGATCCAGCTCCACCATCTTACCCCAGGGTCTATCCGGCACATCTCGGGCTTCGTTCCCCTTTGCGATATGTTCTCGGGCTGCGAGGCACATTTTGAGTTGTGGAGGAAGTATTTCTGTCTTGTCCCTCGAACTCGAGACAAGACAATCTTGGAGGTCGGCGGAGCCGAAGTATGCCGCATAGTGGGGACGGGGTATCCGGTGGGAACAACGAAGGAGTCCGAAGAATGGTCTCAGGATGGTTTTATATCGAAGACGCCCACCTACTCGATCCAACTCAGAGGGGTCTGCCCAAATACTCTGACACCTCCTTGAAGAAAAGGTACAATTGGCGGCCGAAGAGTTCGTCCCAAGAGGACAGCATTGAAATGTAACGCTTGGCAGCCTAGGTGAGGATACTTGTTCACCACAATCTGACCATGATCAACGTCATGGCCACCGCCATCAGCCGGTGCGTGCAGCCCCTTCAACAGAGGATACATCCCGTGTGGTGTTACAACAGGACAAGCGATACCACACGCTCCTGAAAACTGGGTCCTGCCGATCAAACAACGTTAGCCGCCGCACTTGCTGACCTATACAAAGGGGAGGAAGAAGATTTTATAAGGCGGTTGACCAAGGAGGGATATTCAAGCCACAACCCCATCGAATGGGTAAGCCTTTCACCTCTGTGAACACAGTTTGGTTTTCCATTTTGTCCCTTTTTCGACCGAAGTCTTTAACTTCATGTGAATAGGGTTGGAGAAGCTTTGTCGAGACAGTTAACTGTCCGGCTTCTTAGCCAGAAGACTATTTCCATGATGATAATCCGGGCTTTCATGAGGACCCGGATCTGTCCACTGAGTTTGAAGACAAATTCTTCTACTAGGAGGGTCTCGACTACTCCAAGGTGGCTATCATAGTCGATTACCCTGGATCGTTCCCTTCTCTTGCAACAAATAAGAAGAAGAAAAGCTCGTCCCACAAAAGGCAGGCATCCTCTAATGCCCCGAACGCGCCAGCTCCTCCTCCCAAACATCGTCAATCCACGCGTCATGCGCCAGCATTGGGGGCAATGGTCGGACCGACAACCAACAGGGATCCGACAAACGAGCTGGTCGTGAGGACGAGTCCATCTACTCGCTCAACCCAAGGGTATTTTGTTAGGCTGTTCATTTATTATCACAACCCATAGATCCTCATAGTAGATTTTATATCAAAATTCACAGGCGAGAAACTCAGCCTTCCCCTACTGAGGAGGTAGCCAGGGTGTCCGGGGAAGCTCAAAATTCCAGAGCTTCAACTCATGCCAAACCTGCTATAGAGGTTCTCATGGTCAATCCGGCCCCTGTCGATTCCGGTGATGCTATGTCCATTACCAAACCCGAAGTAGGAAGCACGTCGGCAGCGACGAGAGGCCCTGCGTTACCCAGTGTTCTCCGAACAGGAGTTCGGTGCTCTATGCACAGCGGACACACACATCGGTGCTGCCCGAGCTAGGTTCGGAGAAGGTATGAAGTTAATATCAACTAGCCTGCAGGTAAACAATTGGTTTTGTAGAGTTCGGACACACATGTAAACCCAGTAGCCCCCGGGCCTTGAGTTGGTCGAAACAACCAAATTAAGGGTCCTTGTGTTGATTTATTGCTAATGCAGGCCTCGAAGCAGTAGAGCGAGCAACTGGCCAAGGATCTGGAGGTGAGCCGAGCACAGGTGGAATCAGTGAAGGATGAACTGGAGCAAGTAAAGAGCTTTACTCGGGAGGCACATGGTGAGTATATTTGTGATGCTAATATTAGTATATTCCTGTGCTAACGCAAGGATACTCTTTGGCAGCTGAATCAAGAGGGCAAATGCAAAAAATTTGGATGCAGGCCGAGAATCTCAGCGATATGCCGAGTCCCAGCACGAGGCCAGCTATCGTGTTTTGAACCGTCTCCAGGCAGAGAATAAACAACAGGCCAAAGAAATTGAGAGTTTGAAAACTCAACTGACCCAGGCCCAAGAAGAGAACCAAAAACTATAGAGGGGCATGTTTGGTAAGTGCGATTCTAACATCGGCAAGTACTTCATATAGGTGAAGTATAATAAGTATGCCTTTGCCTCATGTACAGGTCTCCTGTCTAGCCGACCTGAAGAAGAGATCGGATCAAAATGGGGGAAACCTTCTGAAGGAGCTTTCCGCTCTTCATGAGCCTGCCCGGAAAGCTATGTAAAGCATGGTAAAGGTGCTATGGCCTAGCAAGCAACCTCTGGAAGGAATGACCGAGCTAGTCGATCGATTCAAGGGAGCGCGAAGTAGGTTCGAGCTATGGAAGATATCGGCTTGCCGGGACGAAGCACGGGAGGCGTGGGCGATGACCAAGACCCGTTATACTGAACTTAACCCCGAGCGTATGGCTCGGGTCGGGCCAGTAGGGTCAGATGGACAAGAAGTGCCGCTCCACTTGGTGTGCGACCAAGTTATGCCTGCCGCCCGTCTTTCGCAAGAAGACTGATCCCTGGACGCTATAATCGACAATCTCGATCAGCAGCCGAATGTATGATTATATGTAACTATGTACAAATAATCGAGTAGTTGCTCCATCTGTGTTGTAAACTTTGTATTAACCGGCCATCGGCTTTGACATCATGTGCTAAGGGTTCAAGAGTGTTCCTCTTAATTTATCACCCTAGAAGAGTGGATTATGTTTGGGGAACCAGGCAATCCAGCCATTTGGTACGAATGGACAAAAAGCACACAGGGAGATATGTTATATTACTTCTTAGTGTAAGAAACATCTTCTGAAGAAAATAGTACCTCTATCGATACCTTCCTTCAGGGTTCTACGAAGATTGTAGGTAGAAGGCTATATACTGCTAGTATGCGGCTAAGGTCTATTAAGAGGAAAAAGCCCAAAGAGTGGTAATAACCACCCTAGTAGTATTAATTGTTTCCATCACAGCGACCAATTGTCTACATAAGATAGCTTTCTTTCGGCTTCACCCGTTTGAGGTACGTGTTCGGATGACCCGATCATAACAATCACTGAGGTTCTCCCTTTACCCTCTAGCCGAACAATCGGGAACGTTGAGGATAAGCGCAGGAGCGAGACAACACACCTTGTGAAAGTCTTAGTTCGAATTGATGCATCGGATGGCTTGAGCACGACAAAGGAAACGTGTGCACACAAGAAGTGTGAATAAATGCTTAAGATATAAAAGGTTGGCTTCGAAAAGAAGCCCCCAGGTACTGTGTTCGGATTTGACACTTAAAGGTTTAAGCCGAGAGTCTTAGTACAAGATCAGTTGAACCGAACATAGAAAGAAAGGAAAAACTTTGATCCTACCAAACAGCAGAGTGGGAGGGAAAAGAAAAGGAGAAGGAAAAGTAAAAACAAAAAAAGGGAAAAAGTGTTACAACACCGGTTTATCCGTAGAAGCGTCGAAGGCGAGCTGCGTTCCATGGGTTTGGTTCAAGGCGATTGTCCGACGGGTTTCGAAGACGGCAAGCTCCTCCCGCGAGTACTTCCTCAATTATGAAGGGCCCCTCACATTTGGATTCGAGTTTAAGCTTCTGTTTCTCTGGGAGCCGAAAGACTAGTTAGCCCACGCTGTACACTTTGGCCTTGACCTCCCTGCTCTGCTAACGTCGGGCTTGCTGTTGGTAAAAAGTAGAGCGAACCCGAGTTATGTCGCGCTCTCCTTCTAAGGCGTCCAGGTTGTCCTGCTGATCTAACTCAGCTTCCTTTTCCTTGTACATGTGCACCCTTAGTGCGTGACGAATGATATCGCAGGGGAGGACTGCTTCTGCCCCGTAGACCACAAAGAACAGTGTGTATCCTGTTGATCTGTTCGGGGTGGTGCGTAGGCCCCATAAACCAGAGTCGAGCTCCTCCATGTAAGTGCATCTAGTGCCCCTTAGTGATTTTGGTGTTTTGAAGACTTATAGGTTAAGGAACTGATGTGTTTGTGTGTGTACACAGGCTCTATAAGTCGATGAGGGGTTTGATATATTTGGAGATTACCAAGCCCCAAAAAAGTATGTCTTCAACTGAAGACTTTGGTGAAGACTTTGCTGAAGACTTTGGTATTCCCTGAAGACTTTGAAAATAAAGAAGTTGGTGTGACCTTGAAGATATGAACGAGGACTATGAAGCGTGAAGACTTTTGTTTTCATAGTTTCATTTCCTTTCTTTGAGTCATCGGAAACACCGTACTGTTAAAGGGGGCCGAGGCAATAATAAGGAAAATTTCCAACTGATGCTCAACTCAAAATCCTCAACCTATCAAATCCTTCAAGTGAAGCCTTTGGAAATCTCTTACGGTTCAGTCAAGTTTTTCAATGACAAAGATGATGTTCGTCTGGTCTCTAATGAAATTGATCTGACTGAGGAGTTAGGATTTTGCCAGTGCGAATTGTCGACTAGTGAGGAACATGATAAGCCTCAGGACTTTCATAGTTCGAAATTACGACCATTGTTGTGCTTAGCGCCAGCTGTCCCCAATCATCTTATCCACATAACAGTCATATCATTGGGGGCATTTATGTCTTATCATGTCAGGTTGCACCCTGGCTATAAATAGCCACCCCCACAACCACTAGTTGGTTGGCTACTTCGAGAGAGAACTGACACTTGTCATTTGAGAGCAACCCATCCTCCGAAGACTTTGAGAGAAAATCATGAGTGCGGAAAAACCCAAATCCAAACCACCAAACCCAAAGTGATTGAGCATCACTGAAGAGATTGTTCTTGTGTGGAACAGACACTTGTTACCTTTGAAGACTGTGTATCTTCCACACGGTTAGGCGTCATGGTCTAGTGCATCCTGAAGTCAATTGGGGATCATGGAGTGACCTTGGTCTAGAGCATCCAACAGTCAATTGTGGATCGTCGGGTCACCAGTTGGTGAGGGTTTTGGAAGTCTACCCTGAAGACTAACCACGAGTGTTGGGCGAGGACTTTGTGACCTTAGCTCAAGGAGAATACATTAAGGACCGTGTGTCCTGGGACCGTGTGTCCTCTAGTTTAAATACTAGGCTGCTCCAAACCAGACGTACGACTGTCTCAGCAGTTGGAACTGGGTCATCAAATCGTTGTCTTCATCGAGCTACCTGGTTCTATTTCAACAACCCTTTCATTTCCTCGTATACCTATTGATGAAATTGATCGTTACTGGTTGAAGAATTTGAGTGAAGACTTCCACAATTTCCTCACCTCAAATTCTTCAAGTTACCTTGTTCCTCATATCTTATCCGGTATCACGTTACTTGTAATTTGTGCATGTTTTATTTCATCATGATGACTATGTTGTCGCTATGTTTCTCATGCACTTGAGTACTTATTCCGCTACTAGTTATTCATCACATTTCAAATTCCTCAAATTGAAATTCCTCAAGTGATGAATTTGTAAAAATTGCATATTCACCCCCCTCTAGTCGATATAACACACTCTCAATTGGTATCAGAGCAAGGTACTCCCTTGTTCTTAGTGATTTTCGTTTAACCACCTGGAGTTCTAGTTATGTCAACTGCAGGTATGATCAATGTTTCCATAGGTTGTCCTACCTTCGATGGTTTGGATTACCCCTACTAGAATAACAAGATGCGCATGCATCTTGAAGCTATTGATAATCTTTGGTACATTATGGAAAATGGTGTTCCCCGCACTTCTCCGACTATCACTTCCGCTGATACGAAGAAATTCAAGCAACTCGATTCTCAAGCGAAGAATATCATCTGTGGACATCTGAGCAAAGGTCAGTATGGCAGAGTGAGTGCTTTGGAGTCTGCTAAGCTTATCTGGATAGGTTGTCAAAAGTCAACGAAGGTGTTTCCACTCAACATGACTCTCGTGTTGATGTTCTTCGCAATCTCTTCAACTGCTTCATGATACTCGACGATGAAAATGTTCAGCAAACTTTTGATCGTCTCATTGATATCTCCAACGAGCTTCAAGCACCGGGTGCTGCTGATATCACCGACCATGAGGTGGTGAAGAAACTACTAAGGTCTCTTGATTCCTCATTCAATACTCTAGCTTTGATGATCCAAGAACGTGGAGACTACAAGTCACTTGATCCCGCTGATATTCTTGAGAGACTCAATACTCATGAATTCCAACAAGCTGAGAAGAGAGACCTCAATGGGCCAAGCTATGGAAGATCTCGTGCTCTGAAGGCAAAAGCAATTTCCTCATCCGAAGGCAAAGATTCTGATAGTAGCCTTGGTGATCCTGAGGAACTGAGTCAGGAGCTAGCAATGCTCGTGAGGAAATTTCAGAAGTTCTCAAGGAAAGGTGGATTTGGAAAGTCATCAAAAAGTGGCTTGAGGAAATCAGATTCCTCAGACGACTACAAGAAGAGAACTTGTCACAAATGCAAGAAATCTGGCCACTTCATCTCTGATTGTCCTCTCTGAGAAAAAGAATCAAAGAAGAAGAAGAAGAAGAAGTACAAGGACGATAGTTCTGATGACTCGAAGAAAAAGAAGAAATCTTCAAAGTCCTCATCTGCAAAGTCCTCATCTTCAAAGTCCTCAATGCACAAGAAGAATGGTTCCAGAAAGGCTCGGGATTTCATTGGCAAGGAAATGGACTTAGAAGAAGAGTTTGAAGAATATGAAGAGGTAGAATCTGAGGTGGAATCTAAATCTGGTGTCTAGCCTTGCTCTTGCTACTGCTTTCATCAGCAAGTCCATCTTCAACGATGAAGAAAATGACTACTCCAACGACTCTGACGTCAGCAATGATGATTGCGCTCCCACCTATTGCTTCATGGCTAAAGGTTCCAAGGTACATAAGCATCACTGCTCCTGTGAATCAAGGGATGGTGAATCTAATGAATATGTGAAACCTAGCTATGACAAACTTGCTCATATTGCTACTAGGAAACAAATTGCACTTGAAAAGCTTCAGAAAATGCTAGAAAAAAGCAATGATCTGTTGAATGAGGAAGTGGATCGAACTCAAACTCTGTGTTATTATCTCAAAAGTCTTCAAACAAAGTATGATAACCTTCAGAGTCATCATAATGCTCTCTTAGCCGATCATGCGAAGCTTTCTTATGAATTTCTTCAAAGAAAGCAAGATCTTGAGAAACTAAGGGTGTGTCATGAGGATCTCCAAAGGGAAAATGATTCCTTACTGGCTCAACAGATCAGTACAGCTCAGGAAGAATTTGTTCCACCTTGTTTAAAATGCATCGAACGTGAAACTGCTAATTCTTCACCTGAATGTTCAAATGCTTCTATTGCTGCAAATTCTTCAACTATTCCAGTGGTCACAAATTCCTCATCTGAGGATACCACAAGTATCACTAACGAAAATGCAGGGTTGAAGGAATTGTATGTGACAAGCATGTACAAAAGTCTCAAAGGGCATCAAACCCTTTGCGATATCCTCAAAAAGCAGATTCTGAACAGAAACCCTAGAGAAGAGGGTATTGCCTTTGAGAGGAAACTCAACTCTGATGGATCCTACTGGACACTTGAGCAGTACCCCAAAACCTCATGGGTTGCTGCAAAAGGACCTCTTGTAAATCCATCCACTTTATCTGGCTTTAATTGTGAAACTTCATATTCCTGTGATGAGTCACTTGACTCCAACTACAAATTCTTCAAAAATCCGAAAGGTGAAGTATTTGCCAGATTTGTTGGAACTAACTGCAGGAATGGTTCACCTATGAAGAAAATTTGGGTTCCCAAGTGCTGCCTATAAAATCTTCAAGTGAATGTCCTCACGACACCACTCATGAAGAACAGGAACCCTAGATCAAATTCCTCATGTGGACCAAAGTCTTCACTTGGACCAAATTCCTCAAATGGTCAAAAATATCATTCTCGTGCTAATCCGTCTGTTTCGCAGGGAAAATCCAATGTTCTGAATATGTGCATTATTCTTCAAATCATTATGTTCATAAGTCCTCAAAGAAAAAGAGTTCACTAGCACACGCTCATGAAGAAAAAACACGTCATTGGCATTGAAGGTGTCAAATTCCTCAAGGACCATCTCTACGGTGCATGTGAGTCTGGGAAGATGACCAGATCCAAGCATCCCTAGAAGACAATCAAGACCATGACTCAACCCTTTAAATTGATTCACATGGACCTCTTTGGCCCCACTCATTACTCCACACTAATAAATTCTTCAAGTTTGTATGTCTTTGTCATTGTTGATGATTACTCTCGTTACACTTGGGTGAATATTATTCTGTACAAGTCTGAAGTGAAGGATGTCTTCAGACAATTTGCTTCAAGGGCCTCAACGAACTTTGGCGTCAAGATCAAGCATATCAGGAGTGATAATGGGGATGAGTTCAAGAACACCAATCTTGATGAATATCTTATGAACTTGGTATTACTCATGAGTTATTTGCCCCATATACTCCTTTGCAGAACGGTGTCGTGGAGCGCAAGAACATGACTCTTGTTGAGATGGCTCGCACCATGCTTGATGAATACAAGACTCCTCGTCTCTTTTGGCCCGAGGAAATTGATACGGCATTCCACATCATCAACAGGGTATATGTTCACAAATTCTTCAAGAAGACTTCATATGAACTTATGACTGGCAAGAAACCCAATGTAAGTTATCTCAAAGTCTTTGGTGCAAAATGCTGGATTAGAGATCCTCACCATAGTTCTAAATTTGCACCGAAAGCACATGAAGGTTTTATGCTTGGTTATGGAAAGGAATCACACACCTACAGAGTCTTGAAAACCTACCACCAAAAGGTTGTTGAAACTGTAGATGTGCGGTCCGCTAAAACTGATGGCTCGCAAAGAGAACACCTGCCTTATGTGCTAGATGAACAGTCATCTGAGGAATCCATTAAGGCGAAGGCTACTGAAGATTTCATACCCACTGAGGAAGTCATTCCGACGAATGAAGACATTCATGCTGATACACCTGAAGAAAATGGTGCTGAAGAAAATCCTCAACCACGTCAACCTGCTCATCCAAGAGTTGCAAATGAAGTGCAGATTGACAAAATCATCGACGACATCAATGCACCAGGTCCCCTCACTCGCTCAAGAGCTTCACATTTGACTAACTTTTGTGGGCACTTTTCTTTTGTTTATATCATAGAGCCCACCAAACTTGATGAAGCATTCAAGGAGCCTAAGTGGATTCAAGCTATGCAAGAGGAATTGCATCAATTCAAGCTCAATAACGTGTGGGAACTTGTCAAGCGGCCAGATCCTTGCAAGCATAACATCATAGGTACCAAGTGGATCTACCACAACAAGCAAGATAAAAATGGCCTTGTGGTAAGAAATAAGGCTCGTCTTGTATCTCAAGGCTACACACAGGTTGAAGGAATTGACTTTGATGAAACTTTTGCACCTGTTGCTAGACTTGAAGCTATTCGCATATTTCTTGCTTATGCTAACCATCATGATATCATGTTATATCAAATGGATGTGAAAAGTGCATTCCTCCATGGTAAGCTTGAGGAAGAAGTATATGTTGCTCAACCCACAGGTTTTGAAGACCCTAAGAATCCTGACAAAGTCTTCAGACTCAACAAGGCCCTCTATGGCCTCAAGCAGGCCCCTCGGGCATGGTACGATACTCTGAAGGAGTTCCTCATGAAGAAAGGCTTCAAACCCGATTCACTCGACCCAACTCTTTTCACAAAATCCTATGACAATGAACTGTTCATATGCCAAATATATGTAGGCGATATTATCTTTGGCTGTACTGACAAACGTTATAGTGATGAATTTGCTTATATGATGAGTGAAGAATATCAAATGTCTATGATGGGAGATTTGAAATTCTTCTTAGGTCTTCAAATTCGCCAGCAAGACAATGGCATCTTCATCTCTCAAGAGAAATACCTCAAGGATGTTCTGAGGAAATTCGTCATGCAAGATTGCAAAGGCATCAAAACTCCAATGCCTTCAAAAGGCCACCTTTGCACTGACGAAAATGGTAAAGATTTCGATCAGAAGGTATACCGCTCCATGATTGGTTCTTTATTGTATCTATGTGCATCTAGGCCTGATATTATGCTGAGTGTTTGCATGTGTGCCTGATTCCAAGCAACACCGAAGGAATCACACCATAAGGCTGTGAAACATATTCTTCGATAGATAGCTCACACACCAACGCTTGGATTATGGTATCCCAAGGGCTCAAATATTCACCTTGTCGGATACTCTGATGCTGACTATGCTGGAGATTGTGTGGATCGCAAGTCAACCTCATGCACATGTCATTTCCTGGGATAATCCTTAGTCTGTTGGTCCTCGAAGAAGCAGAAGTGCATATCACTATCTGCTGCTGAAGCTGAGTACATTGCTGCTGGTTCATGTTGTGCTCAGCTAATGTGGATGAAGCAAACTCTCAAGGACTATGGCATCAAGTTGAAGAATGTTCCTCTCTACTGCGATAATGAGAGTGCCATCAAGATTGCTTACAACGCAGTTCAGCATTCCAAGACCAAGCACATCTAGATTCGTCATCATTTTCTTCGAGATCATGTACGCAAGGGCGACATCTCCATCGACCACATCCCTACTGAAGAACAACTGGCCGATATCTTCAGAAAGCCCTTGGATGAAAAGAGATTTTGCAAGTTGCGGTGTGAGCTAAATATCTTAGAATCATCGAATGTTCTTTGAAAAAGGACACACATCCTAACACTTATGCAAAATTGATGACTTAGATGTGCAACACACGAAGTAACGTTTTTCTTCAATAAATGAAGAATAACCCTCTAAGTGTGAAGAAATTAATGGAGAATTTGATTCTCAGAACCCTACGACAATTGTACGCGGTGTCTGAAATCATCATACCTATACGGTGGGTCACGCCACCAACCATAGTTGAATTTCTTCAAAGTTGAGTTTTTCATCAGTTTGCAATATCTTCAATTTTTCAAATTCCTCAACTCTTCAAATTCTTCAAACTATGAAACTCATGTTCTACATTGACTATATATATATATAGTTTTTCCATGTCCCCAATAGCATTCACTTATTGCTAATTCTTCAAGTTGATGTTCATCTAAGTGAATGTGATCGGACCCGTTCGCCCTCTATACTAAACTCAACCCAGTCTGTTCACAAATTCTTCATATGTGTCCTTGACAGCTGAAGTATTTGCGAACGGACACTTTAATTTTTATTCTTTAATTTTTTTGGAGCTTCCCACTCAAACTGTTCCGATTCCCACGACTGGATAACCCATGATCCCCCACTATCTCCACTACTCAGAACGTGTGTGACACATGTCGCATGGACAGAAAGGGTCAGGGGCAATCTCGTCCAAAATCTTCGAAGAGATTGATTTTCACCTCCGCTATAAATACCCCTTCCCTTTCACTATGCTCGGTTAATCCTCACTCCTACTCTCTCCGGAGCTCCGACCTAGCGCCGCCGCTAAAATCATCGCCGCCGGTGTGAAAGAGATTCACTGCCTCAACCTTACTGTCGTCGTACTCGCATCGGACGTGGAAATCTTCTCCCTGCCACAGTTATAACTGTCTCCCTCTACCAAGCTAGGGTGTGGGAGATCTTGACTGACGAACTTCCTCGATTTCATCTCATAGTTTGTCATGTTCTTCATCAGGGTAAATAAAATCTGATTTTACTGACCTTGTTTGATCTTCCAGTTGTCTAGAAGTTCCTCAAAGGTGTTTATTCTTTAGGAATTTCATTCTAAAGCACCTTACATGTTCATACACTTGATGTTTTTCCTAAGTTATGATTTTCTTCAAAATTCCTCAATTGTGTGGATCCTCAAAATTTGCACAACTCTGGAACCTAAAGACAATGAACACTTAGTGAAATTCCTCAAGACACCCATGGTCAAATTCCCCACACTTGATGTTTTTGAAAAACTTCTTAGAACGCATATGACCTCTTCAAATTCCTCGCACCTATAGTCTGTTCACAGGTACAAACATGCCTACTGATGAATCACTAGGTTCTCATCAACTTCACTCATTTGCAGCGTTTGTTGAGGAAAAACTGTGCACTTCTTCAAAATCTTCAAGAGTTTAGAATCCTCAGCCGAACAAAATGGCTGATGGGAAGAAGCCACGGAAAGGTGGAAAGAAACCTGAAGTGCAAACTGCTTTTGAGATGCCTGATGACTTGTATGAGGAATATTGCACGGCAGATGAAGAAATTCATGGCAAAGAAAAAACAAAGTAGAGAAAAATCCGCTTACAGAAAATTGAGAGGATATGGGCAAAGGAGTGGAAAGAATACCACTATGTTACTCCCAAGTATATGATGAAATTTGTAGTTAAACCCCCTTGCAATAGGCCACCCTTGGCTCTGAACCAAACTGCCGATCTCACAAGTCTCAAGACTCGTGATGACTTTCCTCATGAATGGGAAAGACAGCAAGCCAAGTTGGCGAAGAAAGCAAAAGAGGCTGTGAAGATATTCAATGAAGACTCTGCTGCTGCTGCGACTACCGGAGCCACTGCTAGTGCTCCAAAGAAATCAATTGTGAAGAAATTTGCTGTGAAGTCAAAGTCTTCAACTTCAAAATCATCACTTCAGATTCCTCAAGCAAAGCCTTCAAAGGCCTGAGCCACTGACTTTGTAGTTGCTCACTCCTCTATTGCTACCGCAAAGTCCTCAGCACCTGCGCACCTTGCATCATGTTAGAGGGAAAAGGGATTCTCAATTGCTTCGAGGGTCTCTGCAAGTCCCTCTGCTCAAGCAAAACCTTCAACAAGTCCTACTATTTTGAAACTGAAGAAAACTGCTAGACGAGGTCAAAGACCAAATCCTCACACTAGCAAAGCTATAGTGAATGTACCCTTAGGATCTGAGGATGATGATGAAGAATTGGAAGAAATCATCAGAGTAAGTCAGCAAAGGGCTGCAATAGCCAAAGGTAGCTATGTTCCTCTCATGCTAGATCCCAAGATGATCCTCAACTTCATTGACATATGACATGAGGATCCCAGCACCCCACTTTCCACACTGAACCTACCACTTGGTGTGGACCATGTCCTCACTCACTTCATAGCTAAAGAAAAGTGGAAAAGAGATCAAGCTCCGAGAGCTAAGAGGAGCAGGGCTTGAAAATAAAAATTTCTAAGGAATAACGTGCTAAATTTGACTCCAAATCAACTCATCATTGTTTAGTCTAAAATTTGCTGCCTCTCTGACGAACAACACAAATATGATACTGAATGGAAGGGCACCAAAGTGAGATTCGTCAGCGCAGTCCGAGCTGCTGTTAAGGATCATAACTAAGGGGTTGATGCTCGATTGCAACCACAAATTCCTTAGGCTGAAGAATCTGCTCAGCCTGCTGATGAAACTGCTCCCGTAGCTAAAGAAACTCAGGTTGCTGAAGAACATGTTAGGACAACCTGCATTGTTGTGCCTGAACAAATTGCTAGGCCAACTGAGGCTTGTGCTGCGCCTGAGGAAATTGAGACCACAAGGGCGACTACATCAGTTGCTCTTGATGAAAATGCTCCTCCTTCACCCTCTCCAGAAATAGCAAAATCATCAAGGGTGAAGATCGTCAACCTTCCTTCTACATCAGAAGCGAAGAAGACCAAGGTTGCGGAGAAAAAGGCACTGAAAGGAAAAGCATCAACTTCAGATTCCTCAACAGTGAAGAAATTGAAGACATTCCCAGGTTCTTCAACAGAACTGTTTGATGCAATGCCTATCAGCTCCGTACTAGCCTATGCAATAGTGCCATTTGGTGTTGACTATGTCATCCCAAATGATGATCAAGAAGAAAAGGATCAATCTACTGCTACCTCAGAGCAGATTGATGAAGAAATTGAAGTGGAAGCAAATGCTTCAATTCCAAAGGTATCATCGCCCCAGCCTCAGTTGACTGCTGAAGAGGCCGGCGTTGAACAAATTGATGAGGACGTGGACATTGGAAATACAAGCCCTGTCATCAATGATGAATATTGGGAAGCTACACACCCAAATTTTCCAATGACCACTCCTCTCTCACAGGTTCCTCAGTCTCCAGCCCAGACTGAAGAAATTCATACAGG
This sequence comes from Hordeum marinum, assembly GCA_022496015.1. NCBI lineage: Eukaryota > Viridiplantae > Streptophyta > Magnoliopsida > Poales > Poaceae > Hordeum > Hordeum marinum. Next base: position 496,634,988 of record CM039674.1, on the reverse strand, counting down.
ATCTGATGACTTGGCCACCACTGCCACTGAAGAAATTCCAGCTGCATCAGCTGAAGAAATTGTAGCTCCAACTGCCACTGAGGAAACTGCTGTGCAAATTCCTCAGTCTGAAGAAGTTCCTCCTATGCCTAAGGAGATTGTGGGCCGCTTCAAGCCAAACCTTCAGCCAAAGCCAAGAATGCCATTCAAAGGCTCAAAGCACCCAAATTCATCAAAACCAATTTCTTCAATGAGCACATTTTCTTCGATGGGCCGAATCCTTATGACTCAGATCGGGCCGGTCACACCAGATTCTGGACTCCAACACAGATGAACTATTATGCATCAGTACTGTTTGACAAGAACAAAGTCTTTGAGCACCATCAAATTCCTCATGCGGATATGGAAACAATCCCATCCTTCACACCTGTGCTCGCAATTCTTCATGATGCAGGAATTCTTCTATTCTGTGTGGATATCTACGATTGGAATGAAGAGCTAATTCTTCAATTTCATGCCACTCTACACATCACAGGTGATGCTTCTGACATCAACTCATGGGTCTTGGATTAGATGACTGGATCAACCCATTACGTTGCACCAGCCTCTGAATTGCTTTGGTCAGTCCTAGTTCCAATTCCTTCAGAAGAAGCCCACTGCATGTTTGATGAATCTTCTCTACCAACCATATGATGCAAGTGCTGATGAAACTGCTGGCTCCTAGAAAACCCCAAAGGACCACGTTCCTTGTGAAGGATTTGCTCTTTGTGCCAGGATGGTTTATCGCATCCTCACCAACACCCTTTGTCCTCAGAAGGGTCACAACTCTGAAGAAGAAGAAGTTGAGGGAGTCATGCAGAACATGCTATTCAACATCATTCATGGGATTTCCATCAACTACCACAACTTCTTCATGAGGACTTTGGCCAATGTAGCATTAGCCCCAATTGAATTGAAGCCTTATGCTCCCTGGATCATGAAATTCATCAGATCAAGGTCTTCGATTCCCTTCACGGCCAACTTCCAAAATCACTTCGGTTTTCTACCTCCGATTGAAGTCCTCAAGAGCACAATTGCCTTAGTTGAAAGAAAAGGAAAAGATGTCATTGATGAAGGTACTCGTCCATTGGATGGTCAGTTTCGCAAAGCCGCATCTTACTCTACAAATGATGACACTGCTACACAGGACTCTGCTGCAGAAGCCTCAGCGCAAAAGCCTCGAGAGTCTGCCCCTCGTGTGATGACTGGTCATGAGCTTCTCATAAGTCTTCATCAGAAGGTTTATCGCAATCACAAGTGGGTGAAGCGTCAGTTTGCTTCAATTGTTCAGAACATGTCTACGACGCATAACTCTATGAGGAAAAATCACTACTATGTGCATGAAATCTTTGATCGCGCTTGGGCCATTCTCGCACATCTCATGACTCCCGAGGAACTCAAGGACATGGAATTTCAGCAAAACTTTGACTGTTCTCCTCCTCCTTAGAAGAAATCCAGGAAAGTTCAAGTTCCTCAGTTGGTTACAAGTTCATATTCTTCATCGCATGAGATGGATGAAGTTGAGGATATTGACGACACTTCGGCAGGCCCTGCATCAACAAACGACCTCGACACACTGGCGCTCCTTCCTCACGAACAAGATGAAATTCTTCAAGGGGCGTTAGTCCTCATTTTTCGTTCCTTTTGGTTTTCGATGACAAAGGGGGAGAAAATTTGAGTTAGTCTTCAAGCGGGTCTCTATATGTGGGCTGTTTTTGTTTAAGTTACAACTCTCTCTCTTCTCAAACTTTTGTTGGTTGAGTTCTAAACTTAAGTCCGATAGTCGTCTGACTCTTTTGAACTGCTTTCCGCATGCTTATTTCCTAAGCACCTTAATGCATGCATGCTGAATTTCGTCAAACACCATTTTCATCATGCATTTCAAATTCTTCATATCATATGTTCAAATGCGTGTATGAATTACAAGATATAGGGGGAGTTCTCCATGTTTTAATTTGACATGTGCATTTGCAGTCCAAAGCAAATTCCTCAAAGATGCACATCTTTAGGGGGAGTTCTTTTATATATTGCATTCAAATTCCTCAAACTCAGTACTTTCACCTCATATGTTTATCCCCGTTGAAAACTTAACCTATTTGTCATCAATCACCAAAAGGGGGGAGATTGGAAGTGCATCTAGTGCCCCTTAGTGATTTTGTAGTGATTTTGGTGTATTGAAGACTTATAGGTTAAGGAACTAATGTGTTTGTGAGTGTACACAGGCTCTATAAGTCGATGAGGAGTTTGATATATTCGGAGATTTCCAAGCCCCAAAAAAGTATGTCTTCAACTGAAGACTTGGTGAAAACTTTGCTGAAGACTTTGGTATTCCCTGAAGATATTGAAAATGAAGAAGTTGGTGTGACCTTGAATATATGAGTGAGGACTATGAAGCGTGAAGACTTTTGTTTTCGTAGTTTCCTTTCCTTTCTTTGAGTCATAGGAAACACCGTACTGTTAAAGGGGGCCGAGGTAATACTAAGGAAAATTTCCAACTGATGCTCAACTAAAAATCCTCAACCTATCCAATCCTTCTAGTTAAGCCTTTGGAAATCTCTTACAGTTCAGTCAAGTTCTTCTGTGATAGAGATGATGATCTTCTAGTCTCTGATGAAATTGATCTAACTGAGGAGTTAGGATTTCGCTAGTGCGAATTGTCTACAATTGAGGAACAGTATAAACCTGAGGACTCTCATAGTTCGAATTTTTGACTGTTGCTGTGCTTAGCGCCAGCTGTCCCCAATCATCTTATCCACATAACGGTCATATCATTGGGGGCATTTTTGTCTTATCATGTCAGGTTGCACCCTGGCTATAAATAGCCACCCCCACAACCACTAGTTGGTTGTCTGCTCCGAGAGAGAACTGACACTTGTCATTTGAGAGCAACCCATCCTCCGAAGACTTTGAGAGAAAATCATCAGTGAGGAAAAACCCAAATCCAAACCACCAAACCCAAAGTGATTGAGCATCACTGAAGAGATTGTTCTTGTGTGGAACAGTCACTTGTTCCTTTTGAAGACTGTGTATCTTCCAGACAGTTAGGCATCATGGTCTAGTGCATCCTACAGTCAATTGGGGATCATGGAGTGACCTTGGTCTAGAGCATCCAGCAGTCAATTGTGGATCGTCGGGTGACCAGTTGGTGAGGGTTTTGGAAGTCTACCCTGAAGACTAACCACGAGTGTTAGGCGAGGAATTTGTGACCTTAGCTCAAGGAGAATACGTTATGGACCGTGTGTCCTCTGGTTTAAATACCAGGCCGCTCCAAACCAGACGTACGACTATCACAGCAGTTGGAACTGGGTCATCAAATCATTGTCTTCATCGAGCTACCTGGTTCTATTTCAACAACCCTTTCATTTCCTCGTATACCTGTTGATGAAATTGATCGTTACTGTTTGAAGAATTTGAGTGAAGACTTTCACAATTTCCTCACCTCAAATTCTTCAAATTACCTTGTTCCTCACCTGCTTATCCTGTATCATGCTACTTGTAATCTGTGCATGTTTTATGTCATCATGATGACTATGTTGTCGCTATGTTTCTCATGCATTTGAGTACTTATTCCACTCCTAGTTATTCATCACATTTCAAATTCCTTAAATTTAAATTCCTCAAGTGATGAATTTGTAAAATTGCCTATTCACCCCCCTCTAGTCGATATAACGCACTTTCACTCCACCTAATGACAATCGGACTCATGAAGAGATCAGATCAAACATGGCCTAGTGGCGCTCATGATGAGACCGTTTTCTCATTCGACTTGTCCATTGGTCTGTGGATGATACATTGATGCATAATCGAGCTTGATGCCCATTTTTGCGCACTAGTCCTTAACCTCTTGGGCCGTGAAGTTGGATCAACTGTCCATTATTATACTGTGCGGGACATCGTAATGGTGTACCACGCCAGATATGAAGTCGATTACTGGTCCGGACTTGGCCGATTTAACGGGCTTTGCCTCTATCCATTTGGTGAACTTATCAACCATGAACAGTAAATATTTATTCTTCTTGGTCCCCCCTTTAAGTGGTACGACCATGTCCAGTCCCCAGACCACGAAAGGCCAGGTGATTGGAATAGTCTGAAGAGCTGTTGGGGGCATGTGATTTTGATTTGCAAAAAGTTGACACCCCACGCAGTGTTTGACAAGTGATTGGGCGTCTGCATGAGCAGTGGGCCAAAAGAAACCCGCTCAGAAGGCCTTGCTAACTAAGGTTCTTGCCGCGGCATGGTGGCCGCCCATGCCTCTGTGGACTTCGGCTAGGAGCTCCCGTCCATCCTCCTTGGATATGCACCGCTATAATATTCAAGTGGTGCTTTTCTTGTATAACTCCCCCTCGTGCACTTTGTAGGCTTTGGATTGCCGAACTATGCGTCGTGCGTCTATCTGATTGTCAGGGAGTTCCTTGTGAAGAAGTTAGTCCAGGAAGGGCTCGGTCCATGGCGCGATTACTGTCATAACCTCATGGGTCGAAGGCGTTTCATCCGTTACAGAGCTGCCGATGATTTGATCGTCTGGTTTGTTTACAGGGGGGACAATCTCTTCCGCCAGATTTAGATCGGCATCCTTATGATCGTCTTGCCAAACCACGGATGGCTTAAAGATCCGTTCCAGGAAAGTGTTTTTTTGTATAGGGTCACGCTTAGCCCGCATGCAGGTCAGTACGTCAGCGGCTTGGTTATTGTTGCGAGCGACGTGGTGGAATTCCAACCCCTCAAACCATGCAGATATCTTTAGGATGGCGTTTCTATACACCGCCATCTTTGGGTTTTTGGCGTCGAATTTGCCATTGATTTGGTAGATGTCCAAATTGGAATCTCCTCGTACCTCCAACCGTTGTATGCCCATTGATACTGCCATCTGAAGAACGTGCAAGAGCGTTTCATATTCGGCTGCATTGTTGGAGTCGGCATACATGATCTGCAACATGTATCGCATGTTGTCACATGTGGGGGATGTGAGGATAACTCTAGTCCCCAGTACGGCCAGGGTTTTGGATGCAATGGGAGTATGTATTGTATTCCTTGGGGAGCTCGGCCTATGTCCACTTAGCCAGAAAATCTGCCATTACCTGAGATTTATGGCACGACGTGGCTTGTAGGTTATTTCAAAAGGAAGGAGTTCAATAGCCCACTTGACTCTGCAGCCGGTGGCATCCCTGTTGTTGATTATATCGCTCAGGGGTACTTCGGATGCCACCGTTACCGCACACTTTTGGAAGTAGTGTCTGAGTTTTCGTGATGCCATAAATATTATGTAGGCTATCTTTAGGTAGTGCGGGTATCTGGACTTGCATTGCCTTAGTTCTTCTAACACGTAATAGACCGGCTTGTGAGTCCGGAATTTGTGGCCCTCCTCCTCTCATTCGACAATGAGCACTGCGCGAACGACTTGGCTGGTAGTCGATATATATAATAACATGGGCTCACCGGCGCCTGGTGCTGTGAGTATGGGATTGCTTGCCAGCGGTTTTTTAATTTCTTCTAACGCAACTGCTGCTTCGTTGGTCCACTCGAAATTGTTGGTTCATTTGACTAGTTTATAGAGTGGTAGAGCCTTTTCTCCGAGGTGGGAGATAAAGCGACTTAATGCCGCTACACAACCAGCCAACCACTGGACATGCTTTAGCTCTGTGGGAATTGCAAGTTATTATTGGGGAACATTGCATGCAAAACAAAAAAATTCCTACGCACACAAAAGATCTATCCATGGTGATGAGCATCTACGAGAGGGAGAGTGGATCTACATACCCTTGTAGATCACTAAGCGGGAAGCGTTAAGAAACGCGGTTGATGTAGTCAAACGTCTTCGCGATCCAAATCGCCGAGCGTCCCACGATCCCATCACGATCCATCCCACAATCCGATCACAATCCATCTCGCGATCTCATCACGATCCGTCCCGCGATCCAATCATGAATCATCTCGCGATCTTGATCACGGTCCTTCCGATCTAGCGCCGAACGGACGGTACCTCCATGTTCAGCACACGTACAGCTCGATGACGATCTTTGCCTTCTTGATCAAGCAAGAGGGAGCGGAGAGGTAGACGAGTTCTCCGACAGTGCGACGGTGCTGCGGCGATGGTGGTGGAGTAATTCCAGCAGGGCTTCGCCTAAGCACTTCTGAAACCGATCTAGAGGAGAAACTACGAACTAGAGGAGAGGGTTGCACGTGGCTAAAAATCTATATGCAAAACCCCTAAAACCTCTAGTATATAGAGGAGGAGGAGGAGAGGAGGAGGCTTGGCGCAAGGGCCAGACCTTGGTGGCTTCGGCCGAAGTGGAGGGAGGAGTCCTCCTCCTCCACTCCTAGTAGGATTAGGACTCCTTCCTTATTTCCACACTTTTGCCTTTTTCCACCTTGTTCCACTTTGGACTTTCTTCCCAGCCTCATGGGCCTTCTGTGGGACTTAGACCAGCCAACTAAGGGCTGGTATTCATCCTCCCACAGCCCATGTAGCCTCTTGGGTCGAAATACTCCACCCGATTGTCCCGCGGTACCCTCCCGACACTCCCGTTACACTACCGATGAGCCCAAAACCTTTCCGGTGACCAAAACAGGACATCCTATATATCAATATTTACCTCCGGACCATTCCGGAGCTCCTCGTGATGTCCGGGATCTCATACGGGACTCCAAACAACCTTCGATCACCACCATAAATAACTCTGTACTACCGAAACGTCACTGAACCTTAAGTGTGCAGACCCTGCGGGTTCGAGAACTATGTAGACATGACCGAGACACCTCTACGGTCAATAACCAATAGCGGGACCTAGATGCCCATATTGGTTCCTACATATTCTACGAAGATCTTTATCGGTCGAACCTCCATGTCAATGATTCAGTTAATCCCATATGATGTTCCCTTTGTTTTTCGGTATGTTACTTGCCTGAGATTTGACCGTCGGTATCTCCATACCTAGTTCAACCTCGTTACCGGCAAGTCTCTTTACTTGTTCCATAATACAAGATCCCGTGGCTAATACTTAGTCACATTGCTTGCAAGGCTTATTGTGATGGTGTATTACTGAGTGGGCCCTGAGATACCTCTCCGTCACACGGAGTAACAAATCGCAGTCTTGATCCATGCCAACCCAACAGACACCCTCGGAGATACCTGCATAGCACCTTTATAGTCACCTAGTTACGTCGCGAAGTTTGATACACACAAGGTACTCCTCCGGTGTCAGTGAGTTGCATGATCTCATGGTCATAGGAACAGATACTTGACATGCAGAAAACTGTAGCAATAAACTTAAACGATCATATGCTACTTTTGTAGTTTGGGTCTTGTCCATCACATCATTCTCCAAATGATGTGATCCCGTTCTCAAATGACATCTCATGTCCACGACCAGGAAACCATAGCCATGTTTGATCAACGAGATAGTCTATTAGAGGCATACTAGGGACATGGTGTTGTCTATGTATCCACACATGTATCTGAGTTTCCGATTAATACAATTATAGCATGGATAAAAATAGATTATCATGAACAAGGAAATATGATAATAACCAATTTATTATTGCCTCTAGGGCATATTTCCAATAATCTCCCACTTGCACTAGAGTCAATAATCTAGTTCACATCACCATGTGATTCGCATTGTTATGAATCTAACACCCAATGAGTTCTGTCGCTCGATCATGCTTTGCATGTGACAGAGGTTGTTTAGTCAATGGGTCTACGATATTCAGATCCGTGTGTACTTTGCAAATCTCTATGTCATACTGTAGACACTGCTACCACACTCTACTTGGTGTTATTCCAAATGGCTGCTCCACTATACGTATCCGGATTGCTACTAAGAGTCATCCGGATTGGTGTTAAAGCTTGCATCGACGTAACTCTTTACGACGAACTCTTTATCATCTCCATAATCGAGAAACATTTCCTTAGTCTTTTAGTTACTAAGGATAATCTTGACCGCTGTCCAGTGATCCACTCCTGGATCACTCTTGTACTCCATGACGTAATCATGGCAAGGCACACACACGTGCGGTACACAGCATGACATACTATATAGAGCCTATGGCTAAAGCATAGGGGACGACCTTCGTGCTTTCTCTTTCTTTTGCTGTGGTCGATCTTTGAGTCTTAGTCAACTTCACACCTTACAAATTAGGCAAGAACTCTTTCTCTCACTGATCCATTTTGAACTCTTTCAAAATCTTGTCAAGGTATGTACTCATTAAAAGTCTCATCAAGCATCTTGATCTATCTTTATAGATCTTGATGCTCAACAATTAGGTAGCTTTATCCAAGTATTCCTTTGGAAAACTCTTTTCAAACAACCGTTTATGCTTTCTAGAAATTCTACATCATTTTCGATCAATAATATGTCAACCACATATGCTTATCAAAAATTCTATAGTGCTCCCACTCACTTTATTGTAAATACAAGTTTCTCATAAACTTTGTCTGGTCTCAAAAACTTTGATCACCTCATCAAAGCGTATATTCCAACTCGAAGACGCTTGCTCCAGTCCATACAAGGATCATTGGAGGTTGCACACGTTTTAGCATCCTTAGGATTGACAAAACCTTCTGGTTGTATCACATACAACCTTTCCTCAAGTAAACCGTTAAGGAAACGATGTTTTGACATCCATCTGTCAGATTTCATAATTGAAAAATGCAGCAACTGCTAACATAATTTCAACAGACTTTAGCATCGCTACGAGTGAGAAAGTCTCGAGAAAGGACCCAGTTTTAGCAACAAACACTTTATGCTTGGATCTAAGATAGAAGGTTTACCCAACTGTTCTTAGGGTATTCTATGAAGATGCATTTGTTCACTGTAGGTTCAAGCTCATTAGGTGAAAACCTTTTTCACATAAGCGTCGCAGCCCCAAACATTAAGAAATGATAGCTTAGGTTTCTATCAAACTATAATTCACATGGTGTCATCTCAACGGATTTAGATGGTTCCACATTTAAAGTGAAAGTAGTTGTCTCTAATGCATAACCCCAAAATGATAGTGGCAAAAATGGTAAGAGACATCATAGCATGCACAATATCCAATAGAGCATGACTATGACGTTCGAACACACCATAACACCATGGTGTTCCAGGTGGCGTGAGTTGTGAAACAACTTTCACATTGTATAAAGTTGTATGCCAAACTCGTAACTCAGATATTCACCTCCACGATCATATCGTAGACATTCTTATCTTCTTGTTACGATGATCTTAAACTTCACTCTGAATTTTCTTGAACTTTTCAAATGATTCAGACTTGTGTTTCATTAAGTAAATATACACTATATCTACTCAAATCATCAGCGAAGGTAAGAAAATAACAATATCCACTGCATGCTACAAGACTCATTGGATTGCATACATCAACATGTATCATTTCCAATAAATCACTTGCTCGCTCCATCAAACCGGAAAACGGGGTCCTTAATCATCTTTCCCAAGAGGCATGGTTCGCATGTCTCAACTGATTCGAAATCGAATGAGTCCAAAGATCCATCAGCATGGAGTTTCTTCATGCGATTTATACCAATATGACATTTAGCGGTAGTGCGACAAGTATGTGGTACTATCATTACTAACTTTGTATCTTTTGGCATCAATGTTATGAACATGTGTATTACTACAATCAAGATTCAACAAACCATTCTCACTGGGTGCATGACCATTGAAGGTATTATTCATGTAAACAGAATAACCATTATTCTCTAACTTAAATGAATAACCGTGTTGCAATAAACATGATATAATCATGTTCATGCTTAACACAAACACCAAATAACTTTTATTTAGGTTTGTCACTAATCTTGAAGGTAGAGAGAGCATGCGATGTTGATCATATCAACCTTGGAAACATCTCCAACACACATCGTCACCTCACACTTAGCTAGTCTCCGTTTATTCCGTAGCTTTTACTTCGAGTTATTAACATTTAGCAACCGAACCGATATCCAATACCCAGGTGCTACTGGTTGTACTAGCAAGGTACACATTAATAACACGTATATCAAATATACTTCTGTCGACGTTGCCAACCTTCTTATCTACCAAGTATCTCGGGTTGTTCCGCTTCAGCGACCGCTCTCCTCATAATAGAAGCACTTAGTCTCGGGTTTGGATTCAAGTTTGGGTTCCTTCGCTGGAGCAGCAACTGACTTGCCACCCATGAAGTTTCCCTCCTTGCCCTTGCCCTTCTCGAAACTAGTGGTTTCACCAACCATCAACACTTGATGCTCCTTCTTGATTTCTACCTTCGTGGTGTCAAACATCGCGAATAGCTCAGGGATCATCAGTTCCATCCCTGGGATAATTATAGTTCATCAAGAACTTCTCGTAGCTTAGTAACAGTGACTTGGAGAACTATATCAATCACCATCTTATTTGGAAGATCAACTCCCACTCGATTCAAGCAATTGTAGCACCCAGACAATCTGAGCACATGCTCAACGACTGAGCTATTCTCCTTCATCTTGCAGACAAAGAAAATTGTTGGAGATCTCATATCTCACCACACGGGCACGAGCCTGAGATCCCAATTTCAGCTCTTAGAACCTTCATATGTTCCGTGACATTCAAAATGTTTTGGAGCCTCAATTCTTAAACATAATGCATGACGCACTGAACTATCAAGTAGTCATGGGAACGTGCCTGTCACATGTTAACAGCATCTATAGATGACGCTAGAGGGTGATGTAGCGAGCGGTGCATTATGGACATAAGCCTTCTGTGCAGCAATGAGGACAATCCTCAGATCACGGACGCAGTCCGCAATATTGCTACCATCATCTTTGAACTCTCTTTATCTAGGAACATACAAAAAAATGCTAGGGAGCTACAACGTGAGCTAGTAATCTACGACATAATTTGCAAAGACGCTACTAACTAAGTTCATGATAATGAGTTCAATTAATCATATTACTTAAGAACTCCCACTCAAATTGACATCCCTGTGGTCATTTGAGTGATACATGATCCAAATTCACCAACTCAAGTCCCATCATCACGTGAGTTGAGGTGGTTTCAATGGTGAACATCATCATGTTGATCATATCTACTATATGACTCATGTTCGACCTTTCGGTCTCTTGTGTTCCGAGGCCATGTCTGTACATGCTAGGCCTGTCAACTTTAACCCGAGTGTTCTACACGTGCAACACTGGCTTGCACCCGTTGTATGTGAATGTAGAGTCTATCACACCCGATCATCACGTGGTGTCTCGACACGATGAACTTTCGCAACGGTGCACACTCGAGGAGAACACAAATTTACCTTGAAATTTAAGTGAGGGATCACCTTATAATGCTACCGTCATCCTAAGCAAAACAAGGTGCATAAAAGGATTAACATCACATGCAAATCATAAGTGACATGATATGGCCATGAACTTGTGCTTTTGATCTCCATCCTTAAAGCACCGGCATGATCTCCATCGTCACCAGCATGACACTATGATCTCCATCATCTTGATCTCCATCAATGTGTTGCCATCGGGGTTGTCGCGCCCACCATGCTTCTACTACTATTGCTACCGCGTAGCGATAAAGTGAAGCATTACATAGCACTTAATGATTGACACGCAAGTCATACAATAATTAAAGACAACCCTATGGCTCCTGCCGGTTTCCGTACTCATAGACATGCAAGTCGGTATATTCTATACAATACATGATCATCTCATACATCACATGTATCTCATCATGTAATTGGCCATATCACTTCACAACATACCCTGCAAAAACAAGTTAGAACTCCTCTAATTGTTGTTGCATGTTTTACGTGGGTGCTAAGGGTATCTAGAAAGAACAATTGTCACCTATGCAAAACCAGAATGGTGATACATAAGTTGCTTTTCAACCTTCTCAAGGACCGCGTTTGTCGAATCCGATACAACTAAAGTAGGAGAAACAGAGACTCGCCAGCCATCTTTGTGCAACGAAGTTACACGTCAGTCGATGGAACCGATCTCTCGTAAGCGTATGAGTAAGGTTGGTCCTGGCCGCTTCATCCCACAATACCGTTGAACCAAAACACGACCAAGGGAGCAAGCAATCTAAGCATCAACACCCACAAACTCTTTGTGTTCTACTCGAGATCTCATCTACACATAGACCTAGCTCTGATACCACTATTGGGGAACGTTTCATAGGAAACAAAAAAATTCCTATGCACAGGAAAGATCTATCCATGGTGATGAGCATCTATGAGAGGGAGAGTGCATCTACATACCCTTGTAGATCGCTAAGCGAGAAGCGTTACGAAACGCGGTTGATGTAGTCGAACGTCTTCACGATCCAACTCGCCGAGCGTCCCGTGATCCCATCACGATCCGTCCCGCAATCTCATCACGATCCGTCTCGCGATCCAATCATGAATCGCCTCGTGATCTTGATCACAGTCCTTCCTATCTAGCGCCGAACGGACGTCACCTGCGTGTTCAACACACGTACAGCTCGATGACGATCTCCGCCTTCTTGATCTATCAAGATGGAGCAGAGAGGTGGACTAGTTCTCCGGCAGCGTGACGATGTTGCGGCAATGATGGTGGAGTAATTCCAGCAGGGCTTCGCCTAAGCACGGCTGAAACCGATCTAGAGGAGAAACTACGAACTAGAGGAGAGGGTTGCACGTGGCTGAAAATGTATATGCAAAACCCCTAAAACCTCTAGTATATATAGGAGGAGGAGATGAGGAGGCTTGGCGCAAGGTTCAGCCCTTGTTGGCTTCGGCCGAAGTGGAGGGAGGAGTCCTCCTCCTCTACTCCTAGTAGGATTAGGACTCCTTCCTTATTTCCACCCTTTTGCCTTTTTCCACCTTTTTCCACTTTGGACTTTCTTCCCAGCCACATGGGCCTTCTGTGGGACTTTGGCCAGCTCAGTAAGGGCTGGTATTCATCCTCACACATCCCATGTAGCCTCTTGGGTTGAAATACTCCTCCTGATGGTCCCCCGGTACCCTCCCGGCACTCCCCTTACACTACTGATGAGCCTGAAACCTTTCCGGTGACCAAAACAGGACTTCCTATATATCAATCTTTACCTTCGGACCATTTCGGAGCTCCTCGTGATGTTCGGGATCTCATCTGGGACTCCAAACAACCTTCGATCACCACCATACATAACTCTATACTACCGAAACGTCACCGAACCTTAAGTGTGCAGACCCTGTGGGTTTGAGAACTATGTAGACATGACCGAGACACCTCTATGGTCAATAACCAGTAGCAGGACGGGGATGCCCATATTGGTTCCTACATATTCTACGAATAACTTTATCGTTCGAACCTCTATGTCAAGGATCCAGTTAATCTCGTATGATGTTCCCTTTGTTCTTCGGTATGTTACTTGCCCGAGATTCGATTGTCGGTATCTCCGTACCTAGTTCAACCTCGTTACCGGCAAGTCTCTTTACTCGTGCTGTAATACAAGATCCAGTGGCTAACACTTAGTTGCATTGCTTGCAAGGCTTATTGTGATGTTGTATTACCGAGTGGGCCCTGAGATACCTCTCCGTCACACGGAGTAACAAATCCCAATCTTGATCCTTGCCAACCCAACAGACACCCTCGGAGATACCTTCATAGCACCTTTATAGTCACCCAGTTACGTTGCGACGTTTGATACACAAAAGGTACTCCTCGGTGTCAGTGAGTTACATGATCTCATGGTCATAGGAACAGATACTTGACATGCAGAAAAATGTAGCAATAAACTTACACGATCATATGCTACGTTTTTAGTTTGGATCTTGTCCATCACATCATTCTCCTAATGATGTGATCTCGTTATCAAATGGCATCTCATGTCCATGACTAGGAAACCATAGCCATCTTTGATCAACGAGCTAGTCTATTAGAGGCATACTAGGGACATGGTGTTGTCTATGTATCCACACATGTATCTGAGTTTCCCATTAATACAATTATAGCATGGATAATAAACGATTATCATGAGCAAGGAAATATGATAATAACCAATTTATTATTGCCTCTAGGGCATATTTCCAACAGTTCTGATAGAGCATGGATCTTAGCCGGATTCACTTCTATTCCTCTATGGGAAACGATGAATCCGAGAAGTTTACCGGCGGGAACTCCGAATACACATTTTCCGGGTTGAGTCGTATGTCATACTCACGTAGGCTGGCAAAGGTTTGCCATAGGTCGTCGATCAGTTGGATGACGTGTTTGGTTTTGACTGCCACATCGTCCACATATGCATCGACTATCTTACCGACTTGTTTCACGAGACAAGTCTGGACCATGCACTGGTACGTGCCCCTACGTTTTTAAGCCCAAAGGGCATCATGTTAAAGCAGAATGGCCCGTAGGGCATGATGGATGTGGTAGCCACTTGGTCGGATTCCTTCATTTTGATTTGATGGTATCCGGAATAATCGTCGAGGAAACACAACGAGTTGTGTTTAACTGTGGCGTCAGTGATCTGGTCTATGCATGGTAAGGGGAAATGATCCTTAGGGCATGCCTTGTTGAGGTCTTTGAAATCGACGCATAGCCACCAGGATTTATCTTTCTTTGGTACCATCACCAGGTTTGCCAACCATTCGGGGTGCTTAATTTCCCAAATGAATCCAACCTCTAGCATTTTACATAATTCTTCACCCATAGCTTGCCGTTTGGGTTCGGAAAACGACACAGAGTGTGCTTAACTGGCTTGAAGCCTGAAATGATGTTCAGACTATGTTCTGCCAGCCGCCGCGGGATTCGGGGCATATCGGATGGATGCCAGGCGAAGATATCCCAATTTTCCCGTAAAAATGTCCCTAGTGCTTCGTCCACTATGGGGTCGAGCTGAGCTCCGATGGACGATGTCTTGTTGGGGTCTGTCGTGTGCACTTGAAATTTAACGATTTCATCTGCAGGTTTGAAGGACGTGGACTTGGGACTTTTGCTAAGGATCACGTCGTCTTTGTCAACTGTTGACCATAGTGCGGTCAGTTCTTCCGCACCGAATGTTTTGGCCAATGCCTCAAGGGCGAGCGCTGCTGTTTTGTTTTTGGCCTAAAGGGCTATATTCGGATCACTAGCAATTGTGATTACTCTGTTTGGTCCTGGCATTTTGAGTTTCATATATCCGTAATGGGGTATAGCCTGGAATTTTGTAAAGGCGTCACGTCCGAATAGGGTGTGGTAGCCGCTGGGAAATGGCATGATGTGGAAGAGGAGTTCTTCAGATCTGTAATTTTTGGGAGTGCCGAACACTACATCCAGGACGATACGAACAGCACGCCTCTTTCCCCGGAATGATTCCCCGGAAGGTTGTGTTGCTATGCTCGATGCGAGATCGGTCGAACTGCATTTTTTACAGGGTCCCTTCGTAGATAAGGTTTAAACCACTACCACCGTCCATTAGCACCTTTGTGTAACCTCTAGTCATCGATGATGGGGTTCAGGACTAGTGCGGTTGGTGAATTACTGGGAAGAATGGCTGGTCGATCAGTATCTCCGAAGGTAATGGGGATGTCTGCCCATGCGCTTGTTGCTGCCACATGGTAGATATGTTCGAGTTCTTTAAGAGCTCTTTTCCTTCTGTTCCTTGTGGGGAACATTTCATAGATCGTTAGGACTTCGGCATTGTATTCGGGTGACGATGTGGAGAGCCTATTCAGCGGTAACGCCTCAAGAATGGCCTCATCGCTTTTCGTGACCTGCCTGACGACCCAGCAAGCTCTAAGGCTGTGAGTCGGATTTATGTTAAGCAACACGGAATGTATAGGGCATGGTCTGTCCAACAACCCATCAAGGACAGTACTGACCCCTATAAGGGGCATGTTCCTCTTTTCGGCGGGTTCGAATCTGGCTGGCCGCTTTCGAGGTATCCTCTTTTTCCGATCTCCTATAGTGTTCAGTGAAGGTTGGTTCCGAAAATAACCATTCGGCTTGCCAAGCGCTTTCCATGGCACAATATTTATGTAGCAAGTCAGGCAGCTCGGCGAAGTCATGAATGTGTCAGCGAGCCAGGTGATACATCCATTTTTCATCATGCTTTTATATTGATATTTATTGCATTATGGGCTGTGATTACACATTATGGTACGATACTTATGCCTTTTCTCTCTTATTTTACAAGGTTTACATGAAGAGGCAGAATGCCGACAGCTGGAATTCTGGACTGGGAAAGGAGCGAATCTGAGAACTATTCTTCAGAACTCTAAAAGTCCTGAAAAGTTACGGAGAATTGTTTTGGAATATATAAAAACTATTTGGCGCAACAAATACCAGAGGGGTCCCACCAGGAGGTCACAAGCCTGCCAGGTGAGGCCACCCCCTGGCCGCGCCTAGGTGGCTTGTGACCCACCTGGTAGGTCCCCGACGCCCATCTTACGCTATATGGAGGGTTTTGACCTAGAAAAAAAATCATAAGAGAGCTTTCGGGATAAAGCGCCGCCATCTCGAGGCGAAACTTGGGCAGAACCAATCTAGAGCTCCGGTGGAGCTGTTCTGCCAGGGAAACTTTCCTCACGGAGGGGGAAATCAAAGCCATCATCATCACCAACGATCCTCTCATCGAGAGGGGGTCAATCTCCAACAACATCTTCATCAGCACCATCTCCTCCCGAAACCCTAGTTCATCTCTTGTATCCGATCTTTGTCACAAACCTCTCATTGATACCTATGGGTTGCTAGTAGTGTCGATTACTCCTTGTAGTTGATGCTAGTTGGTTTACTTGGTGGAAGATCATATGTTCAGATCTTTTATGATAATTAATACTCTTGTGATTATGAACATGAACATGCTTTGTGAGTAGTTACGTTTTTTCCATAGGACGCGGGATAAGTCTTGTTATAAGTAATCATGTGAATTTAGTATTCGTTCGATATTTTGATAAGATATATGTTGTCTCTCCTCTAGTGGTGTTATGTGAACGTCGACTACATAACACTTAACCATTATTTGGACCTAGGGGAAGGCATTGGGAAGTAATAAGTACATGATGGGATGCTAGATTGACAAAAGCTTAAACCCTAGTTTATGTGTTGCTTCGTAAGAGGCTAACTTGGATCCATATGTTTCTGTTGGGGAACGTTGCATGGGAAACAAAAAATTTCCTATGCACACGCAAGATCTATCCATGGTGATGAGCATCTCCGAGAGGGAGAATGGATCTACGTACCCTTGTAGATCGTTAAGCGGGAAGCGTTAAGAAACGCAGTTGGTGTAGTCGAACATCTTCGTGATCCAAATCACCGAGCGTCCCTCGATCTCATCATGATCCGTCCCGCGATCCAATCACGATCCGTCCCGCAAACTCATCACGATCCGTCCTGCGATCTCGTCACGATCCTTCCCGCAAACTCATCACGATCCGTCCCACGAACTCGTCATGATCCGTCCCGCGAACTCGTCACGATCCGTCCCGCGAACTCATCATGATCCGTCTCGCGATCTTGATCACGGTCCTTCCAATCTAGCGCCGAATGGACGACACCTCCGCGTTCAGCACATGTACAGCTCGATTACGAGCTCCGCCTTCTTGATCCAGCAAGAGGGAGCAGAGAGGTAGAAGAGTTCTCCGGCAGCGTGACGGCGCTCCGGAGATGGTGGTGGAGCTATTCCGGCAGGGCTTCGCCTAAGCACTACAGAAATCCGATCTAGAGGAGAAACTGTGCACTAGAGGAACGGACAACACGTGGCTAAAAATCTGTGCCAAAACCCTAAAATCCTCTAGTATATATAGAAGGAGAGGAGGAGGAGGCTTGTCTGCCGAGGAGGCAGCCCTTGGGTCGTGAAACCTAGTGGGATTGGAGGATTCCTCCTCCAATCCAAGTAGGAGTAGGACTCCTCCTTTTTTTTGCGTTTTTTTGCCTTTTTCCACCTTTTTCTCTTTGGGCTTTTCTTCCTAGCCGCATGGGCCTTGTGTCGGACTTCCACCAGCCCATAAAGGGCTGGTATTTACTCTCCCATAGTCCATGTAGCCTCTTGGGTCGAAGTACTCCTCCCGATGGTCTCCCGGTACACTACCGACACTCCCAGTACACTACCGATGAGCCCGAAACTTTTCCGGTGACCAAAATAGGACTTCCTATATATCAATCTTTACCTATGGACCATTCCGGAGATCCTCATGATGTCCGAGATCTCATCTGGGACTCTGAACAACCTTCGGTCATGACCATGCATAACTCTATATTACCGAAACGTCACCAAACCTTAAGTGTGAAGACCCTACGGGTTCGAGAACTATGTAGACATGACCGGGACACCTCTACGGTCAATAACCAATAGCGGGACCTGGATGCCCATGTTTGTTCCTACATATTCTACGAAGAACTTTATCAATCAAAGCTTTATGTCAAGGATTCAACTAATCCCGTATGATGTTCCCTTTGTTCTTCGGTATGTTACTTGCCCGAGATTCGATCGTCGGTATCTCCATACCTAGTTCAACCTCGTTACCGGAAAGTCTCTTTACTTGTTCCGTAATACAAGATCCTGTGACTAACACTTAGTCACATTGCTTGCAAGGCTTATTGTGATGTTGTATTACCGAGTGGGACCTGAGGTACCTCTCCGTCACACGGAGTAACAAATTCCAGTCTTGATCCATGCCAACTCAACACACACCCTCGGAGATACCTGTAGAGCACCTTTATAGTCACCCAGTTACGTTGCGATGTTTGATACACACAAGGCACTCCTCCGGTATTCGTGAGTTGCATGATCTCATGGTCATAGGAACATATACTTGACCTGCAGAAAACAGTAGCAATAAACTGACACGATCATATGCTACGTTTGTAGTTTGGGTCTTGTCCATCCCATCATTCTCGTAATGATGTGATCCCGTTATCAAATGACATCTCATGTCAATGGGTAGGAAACCATAACCATCTTTGATCAACGAGCTAGTCTATTAGAGGCATACTAGGGACATGGTTTTGTCTATGTATCCACACATGCATCTAAGTCTCTAATCAATACAATTATAGCATGGATAATAAACGATAATCATGAACAAGGAAATGTGATAATAACTAATTTATTATTGCCTCTAGGCATATTTCCAACTGTCTCCCACTTGCACTAGAGTCAATAATCTAGTTCACATCACCATGTGATTTGCATTGTTATGAATCTAACACCCAATGAGTTCTGGGGCTCGATCATGCTTTGCATGTGAGAGAGGGCTTATAGTCAATGGGTCTGCGACATTCAGATCTGTGCGTACTTTGCAAATTTCTATGTCAAACCGTAAACACTGCTACAACACTCCACTTGGTACTATTCCAAATGGCCGCTCCACTATACGTATCTAGATTGCTACTACGAGTCATCCGGATTGGTGTTAAAGCTTGCATCGACGTGACTCTTTACGACGAACTCTTTATCAGCTCCATAATCGAGAAACATCTCCTTAGTCTTTTAGTTACTATGGATAATCTTGACCGTTGTCCAGTGCTCCATTCCAGGATCACTTTGAAACCTTCCGGCCATACTTATGGCAAGGCTGACATCGGGTCTTGTGCACAACATTGCATACATGATAGAGCCTATGGCTGCAGCATAGGGGATGACGCTCATCTTTTCTCTATGTTCTGCAGTCACTGGGCATTGAGTCTTACTCAACTTTATACCTTACAAATCAGGCAAGAACACTTTCTCTGACTGATCCATTTTGAACTCTTTCAAAATCTTGTCAAGGTATGTAGTCATTGAAAGTCTCATCAAGTATCTTAATCTATCTCTATACATCTTGATGCTCAACAATTAGGTAGCTTTATCCAGGTCTTCCTTTGAAAAACTCTTTGAAAACAACCCTTTATGCTTTCCAGAAATTCTATATCATTTCCGATCAACAATATGTCAACCACATATGCTTATCAGAAACTCTACAGTGCTCCCACTCACTTTATTGTAAATACAAGTTTCTCATAAACTTTGTATCGACTCAAAAACTTTAATCACCTCATCAAAGTGTATGTTCCAACTCCGAGATGCTTGCTTTAGTTCATAGAAGGATCACTGAAGCTTGCACACCTTTTAGCATCCTTAGGACTGACAAAACCTTCGGGTTGTATCACATACAACCTTTCCTCAAGAAAGGAAACGATGTTTTGGCATCCATCTGCCAGATTTCATAATTGAAAAATGCAGCAACTGCTAACATAATTCTGACAGACTTTAGCATCGCTACGAGTGAGAAAGTCTCATCGCAGTCAACTCCTTGAACTTACCGGAAACTTCTTTGCGAGAAGTCAAGCTTTATAAATGGTGACATTCACCATCAGCGTGTGTCTTCATTTTAAAGATCCATTTGTACTCAACGACCTGCCGTCCAACGAGCAAGTGTACCAAAGTCTATACTTGGTTTTCATATATGGATCCTTTCTCGGATTTGGTGGCCTCTAACCATTTGTCGGAATCGGGGCCCCTCATCGCTTCTTCATAGTTCATAGGTTCATCGTTGTCCAACAACTTGACCTCTTAGACAGGGTTGCCGCACCACTCAGGAGCAGTACACGTCCTTGTCGACCTACAAGGTTCGATAGTAACTTGATCCGAAGCTTCATGATCATCATCATTAACTTCCTCTTCAACTAACGTAGGCTTCACAGAAACAACTTCCTGCACTGCGCTACTCTCTGGTTGAAATAGAGGTTCAATAACCTCATCAAGTTCTATCCTCCTCCCACTCAATTCTTTCAAGAGAAACTTTTTCTCGAGAAAGGACCCAGTTTTAGCAACAAACATTTTATGCTTGGATCTGAGATAGAAGGTTCACCCAACTGTTCTTAGGGTATTCTATGAAGATGCATTTGTCCGCTTTGGGTTCGAACTCATTAGATGAAAACATTTTCCACACAAGCGTCGCAGCCCTAAACATTAAGAAATGACAGCTTAGGTTTCTATCAAACCATAATTCACACGGTGTCATCTCAACGGATTTAGATGGTGCCCTATTTAAAGTGAATGTAGTTGTCTCTAATGCATAACCCCAAAATTATAGTAACAAAACGATAACAGACATCATAGCATGCACCATTTCCAATAGAGCATGACTATGACACTCAGACACACCATCACACTATGGTGTTCTAGGTGGCATGAGTTGTGAAACAATTTTCACATTGTCTAAACTTGTATGCCAAACTTGCAACTCAGATATTTATCTCGACGATCATATCATAGACATTTTTTATCTTCTTGTCACGATGATCTTAAACTTCACTGTGAATTTGCTTGAACCTTTCAAACAATTCAGACTTGTGTTTCATTAAGCAATTATGCACTATATCTACTCAAATCATCAGTGAAGGTAAGAAAATAACAATATCCACCGCACGCTATAAGACTCACTGAATTGCATACATCAACATGTATCATTTCCAATAAGTCACTTGCCCGCTCCATCAAACCAAAAAAGGGGTCCTTAGTCATCTTGACCAAGAGGCATGGTTCGCATGTTTGAACCGATTCGATATCGAACGAGTCCAAAGATCCATCATCATTGAGTTTCTTCATGCATTTTATACCATTATGACATTTTAGCGGCAGTGCCACAAGTATGAGGTACTATTATTATTAACTTTGTATCTTTTGGCATCAATGTTATGAACATGTGTATTACTATGATCAAGATTCAACAAACCATTCTCACTGGGTGCTTGACCATTGAAGGTATTATTCATGTAAACAGAATAACCATTATTCTCTAACTTAAATGAATAACCTTGTTGCAATAAACACGATCCAATCACGTTCATGCTCAACGCAAAACACCAAATAACATTTATTTAGGTTTTTCACTAATCCCGAAGGTAGAGAGAGCATGCGATGTTGATCACATCAACCTTGGAAACATTTCCAACACATATTGTCACCTCACCCTTAGCTAGTTCTGTGTTTATTCCATAGCTTTTTTTCGAGTTACTAACATTTAGCAACCAAACCGGTATCCAATACCCAGGTGCTACTATGAGTACTAGCAAGGTACACGTCAATAACACGTATATCAAATATACTTCTGTCGACGTTGCCAGCCTTCTTATTTACCAAGTATCTAGGGTTGTTCTGCTTCAGCGACTGCTCTCCTCATAATCGAAGCACTTAGTCTCGGGTTTGGGTTCAACTTTGGGTTGCTTCATTGGAGCAGCAACTGACTTGCTATCCATGAAGTTTCCCTCCTTGCCCTTGCCCTTATCGAAACTAGTGGTTTTACTAACCATCAACACTTGATGCTCCTTCTTGATTTCTACCTTCGCGGTGTCAAACATCACGAACAGCTCAGGGATCATAATTTCTATCCCTGACGTTTATAGTTCATCACCAAGTTCTAGTAGCTTAGTGACAGTGACTTGGAGAACAATATCAATCACTGTCTTATCTGGAAGATCAACTCCCACTCGATTCAAGCGATTGTAGCACCCAGACAATCTGAGCACATGCTCAACGATTGAGCTATTCTCCTTCATCTTACAAGAAAAGAATCTTGTTGGAGATCTCATATCTTGCAACACGGGGATGGGCCTGAGATCCTAATTTCAGCTCTTAGAACATCTCATATGTTCCATGACATTCAAAACGTTTCATAGCCTCAATTCTAAGCTGTAATGCATGACACACTAAACTATCAAGTAGTTATCAGAACGTGCCTGTCAGATGTTCACAACATCTACAAACAACGCTAGAGGGGTTGGCGCATCGAGCGCTTCATTAAGCACATAAGCCTTCTGTGCAGCAATGAGGACAATCCTTAGATCACGGAGCCAGTCCGCAATATTGCTACAATCAACTTTCAACTCTATTTCTCTAGGAACATATAAAAATTCAACGGAGCTACGGCGTGAGCTAGTAATCTACAACATAATTTTGCAAAGACACTACTGACTATGTTCATGATAATGAGTTCAATTAATCATATTACTTAAGAACTCCCACTCAAATTGACATCCCTCCGGTAATCCGAGTGATACATGATCGAAATTCACCAACTCAAGTCCGATCATCATGTGAGTTCAGGTGGTCACAATGGTGAACATCATCATGTTGATCATATCTACTATATGACTCATGTTCGACCTTTCGGTCTCTTGTGTTCCGAGGCCATGTCTGGACATGCTAGGCTCGTCAAGTTTAACCCAGGTGTTCTACATGTGCAACACTGGCTTGCACCCGTTGTATGTGAACGTAGAGTCTATCACACCCGATCATCACGTGGTGTCTCAACACGACGAACTTTCGCAACGGTGGACACTCGGGGAGAACACAATTCATCTTGAAATTTAAGTGAGGGATCACCTTATAATGCTACCGTCGTCCTAAGCAAAACAAGGTGCATAAAAGGATTAACATCACATGCAAATCATAAGTGACATGATATGGCCATGAACTTGTGCTTTTGATCTCCATCTTGAAAGCACCGGCATGATCTCCGTCGACACCGGCAACACACCATGATCTCCATCATCTTGATCTCCATCAACGTGTCGCCATCGGGGTTGTCGCGCCCAACATGTTTCGACTATTATCGCTACCATTTAGCGATAAAGTAAAGCATTACATAGCGCTTAATGATTGACACACAGGTCATACAATAATTAAAGACAACCCTATGGATCCTGCCGGTTGTCGTACTCATCGACAAGCAAGTCGTGATAATCTATACATCACATGATCATCTCATACATCACATATATCACATCATGTAATTGGCCATATCACATCAGAACATACCCTGCAAAAACAAGTTAGACGTCCTCTAATTGTTGTTGCATGTTTTACGTGGCTGCTACGGGTATCTAGCCAGAACAATTCTCATCTACGGAAAAACCACAACGGTGATACACTGGTTGATTTTCAACCTTCTCAAGGGCCGCTTTGTCAAATCCGATCCAACTAAAGTGAGAGAAACTGGCTCCCGCAAGCCATCTATGCAACAAGTTGCGGTCGAGGGAACCGATTTCTCGTAAGTGTACGAGTAATGTTGGTCCGGGCCGCTTCATCTCACAATACCGCTGAACCAAAACACGACCAAGGGAGGAAGCAATCTAAGCATCAACGCCACAAACTCTTTGTGTTCTACTCGAGATCTCATCTACACATAGACATAGCTCATGATGCCACTGATGGGGAACGTTGCATGGGAAACAAAAAAATTCCTACGCACACGCAAGATCTATCCATGGTGATGAGCATCTACGAGAGGGAGAGTGGATCTACGTACTCTTGTAGATCTCTAAGCGGGAAGCATTAAGAAATGCGGTTGGTGTAGTCGAACATCTT
Source organism: Hordeum marinum (assembly GCA_022496015.1). NCBI lineage: Eukaryota > Viridiplantae > Streptophyta > Magnoliopsida > Poales > Poaceae > Hordeum > Hordeum marinum. The sequence goes on along the minus strand of CM039674.1, from coordinate 496,610,737 downwards.
TGCGATCCAAATCACCGAGCGTCCCGCGATCTCATCACGATCCGTCCCGCGATCCAATCACGATCCGTCCCGCGAACTCATCATGATCCGTCCCGCGATCTCGTCATGATCCGTCCTGCGAACTCATCACAATCCGTCCCAAAAATTCATCACGATCCATCCCGCGAACTCATCACGATCCGTCGCGCAAACTCATCACGATCCGTCTCGCGATCTTGATCACAGTCCTTCCGATCTAGCGCCAAACGGACGGCACCTTCGCGTTCAGCCCACGTACAGCTCGATGACGATCTCCGCCTTCTTGATCCAGCAAGAGGGAGCGGAGAGGTAGAAGAGTTCTCCGGCAGTGTGACGGCGCTCCGGAGATGGTGGTGGAGCTATTCCGGCAGGGCTTCGGCTAAGCACTGCAGAAATCCGATCTAGAGGAGAAACTATGCACTAGAGGAACGGGCAGCACGTGGCTAAAAATCTGTGCCAAAACCCTAAAATCCTCTAGTATATATAGGAGGAGAGGAGGAGGAGGCTTGTCTGCCAATGAGGCAGCCCTTGGGTCGGCCGAACCTAGTGGGATTGGAGGATTCCTCCTCCAATCCTAGTAGGACTAGGACTCCTCCTTTTTTGCCTTTTTTTGCCTTTTTCCACATTTTTCTCTTTGGGCTTTTCTTCCCAGCCGCATGGGCCTTGTGTGGGAATTCCACCAGCCCATAAAGGGCTGGTATTTACTCTCCCACAGCCCATGTAGCCTCTTGGGTCGAAATAACCCTCCTGATGGTCTCCCGGTACACTACCAATGAGCCCAAAACTTTTCCGGTGACCAAAATAGGACTTCCTATATATCAATCTTTACCTCCGGACCATTCCGGAGCTTCTCGTGATGTCCGGGATCTCATCCAGGACTCCGAACAACCTTCGGTCACCACCATGCATAACTCTATACTACCGAAACGTCACCGAACCTTAAGTGTGCAGACCCTGCGGGTTCGAGAACTATGTAGACATGACCGACACACCTCTACGGTCAATAACCAATAGAGGGACCTGGATACCCATATTGGTTCCTACATATTCTACGAAGATCTTTATCGGTCGAACCTCTATGTCAAGAATTCAGTTAATCCCATATGATGTTCCCTTTGTTCTTCGGTATGTTACTTGCCCGAAATTCGATCGCCGGTATCTCCATACCTAGTTCAACCTCGTTACCGGAAAGTCTCTTTACTCGTTCCGTAATACAAGATCCCGTGACTAAAACTTAGTCACATTGCTTGCAAGGCTTATTGTGATGTTGTATTACCGAGTGGGCCCTGAGATACCTCTCCATCACACGGAGTAACAAATTCCAGTCTTGATCCATGCCAACTCAACAGACACCCTTGGAGATACCTGTAGAGCACCTTTATAGTCACCCAGTTATGTTGTGAAGTTTGATACACACCAGGCACTCCTCCGGTATCCATGAGTTGCATGATCTCATGGTCATAGGAACATATACTTGACATGCAGAAAACAGTAGCAATAAACTGACACGATCATATGCTACGTTTGTAGTTTGGGTCTTGTCCATCCCATCATTCTCCTAATTATGTGATCCCGTTGTCAAATGACATCTCATGTCAATGGCTAGGTAACCTTAGCCATCATTGATCAACGAGCTAGTCTATTAGAGGCATACTAGGGACATGGTTTTGTCTATGTATCCACACATGCATCTAAGTCTCCGATGAATACAATTATAGCATGGATAATAAACGATTATCATGAACAAGGAAATATGATAATAACTAATTTATTATTGCCTCTAGGGCATATTTCCAACAGTTTCATCATATGGTTAGATTTATCTTAATTTTTTTTCGTAGTTGCGGATGCTTGCTAGAGAGGTTACTCATAAGTGGGAGGTTTGTCTAAGTAAGGGCAGCACCTAAGCACCGGTCTTCCCACATATCAAATTATCAAAGTAACGAACATGAATCAAATGAGCATGATGAAAACTAGCTTGACTGAAATCCCCATGTGTCCTCGACAGTGCTTCACTTTATATAAGAGTTTGTCCAGGCCTGTCCTTTGCTACAAAAAGGATTGGGCTATCTTGCTGCACCTTTTCTACACTTGTTACTTGTTACAAATTATCTTATCACAAAACTATCTGTTACCGATAATTTCAGTGCTTGCAGATAATACCTTACTGAAACCGCTTGTCATTTCCTTCTGTTCCTCGTTGGGTTCGACAGTCTTACTTATCGAAAGGAATACAAAAGATCTCCTATAGTTGTGGGTCATCAAGACTCTTTTCTAGCGCCATTGCCGGGGAGTGAAGCGCCTTTGGTAAGTGGAATTTGGTAAGGAAAAATTTATATAGTGTGCTGAAATTTACTATCACTTGTTACTATGGTAACTAATCCTTTGAGGGGTTTGTTCGGGGGTATCTTCACCTTGACCGGAAGCACAAAGAGTTGCCCCTCAACCTACTGAACCTATTGAAAATATTTATTATGAAATTCCTTCGGGTATGATAGAGAAACTACTGGCTAATCCTTATGCGGGAGATGGAACACTACATCCTGATTTGCATCTAATCTATGTGGATGAAGTTTGTGGATTATTTAAGCTTGTAGGTCAGCCCGACGATCACGTCAATAAGAAAGTCTTTCCTTTATCTTTGAAGGAGAAGGCATTGGCATGGTATAGGGTATGTGATAATATTGGACCATGGAGCTACAACCGATTGAAAATGGAATTTCATCAGAAGTTCTATCCTATGCATCTAGTTCATCGTGATCGGAATTATATCTATAATTGTTGGCCTCGTGAAGGATAAAAAATCGCTCAAGCTTGGGGGAGGGTTAAGTCAATGCTATATTACCCCAACCATGAGCTCTCGGGAGAAATTATTATTCAGAATTTTTACGCTTGGCTTTGTCGTAATGATCAATCCATGCTCGATACTTCTTGTATCGATTCCTATATGAAGAAAGATATTGACTTCAAATGGGATTTGTTGGAAAGAATTAAACGCAACTTTGAAGATTGGGAACTTGGCGAAAGTAAGGAGTCAGGTATAAACCTTAAGTTCGATTGTGTTAAATCCTTTGTAGACACCGATGATTTTCATGAATTTAGCACTAAATATGGACTTGACTTTGAGATAGTAGCTTCTTTCAGTGAATCTTTTGTTGCTCATTTGATATCCCTAAGGAGAAGTGGTTTAAATATCATCCCCCCATTCAAGTGAAAGTATGTGAACCTATTAAAACTGAAGAGTAAACTATTACTTATAATGTTGATCCTGTTATTCCTACTCTTATATTGATAAACCACCTTTCCCTGTTAGGATAAAGGAACATGCTAAAGCTTCAAATGTGGTTCGTAAGAGCTATGTTAGAATACCTACACCCTCTGAACAAATTAAAGTTGAGACTAGTATTGCTATGATTAAAGATCTCTTGGTTGATAATATTGGTAGGCATGTTATTCGATTCTATGATGAAGTTGCTAGAATTGCTTGACGTGATGCTAAAGATAAACATAGACTTGTTGTTGGCATGCATGTTGTTTCTGTTAAAATAGGAGATCATTGTTATCATGGCTTTTGTGATATGGGTGCTAGTGTGAGTGCAATTCCCTTTACATTATATTAAGAAATTATGAATGATATTGTACCAACTGAGTTAGAGGATATTGATGTTACCATTAAGCTCGCTAATAGAGATACTATATCACTAGTTGGGATTGTTAGAGATGTTGAAGCCTTGTGTGGGAAAACAAAATATCCTACTGATTTTCTTGTCCTTGGTTCCCCACAAGATGATTTTTGTCCCATTATATTTGGTAGACCTTTCTTGAATACTATTAATGCCAGGATAGATTGTGAGAAGGAAACTGTTAGCGTAAGCTTTGGGGACATGTCTAATGAGTTTAATTTCTCTAAATTTCGGATACAACCCCATGATAAATAATTGCCAAGTAAGGATGAAATTATTGGTCTTGCTTCTATTGATGTGCCTCCTAGTGACTCCATAGAACAATATCTCCTAGATCATAAAAATGGTATGCATATGAATGAGAGGAATGAAATAGCTAAGATTTTCTTTGATCAGCACACTATTTTGAAACATAACTTGCCTATTGAAATACTTGGGGATCCTCCACCACCCAAAGGTGATCCCGTGTTTGAGCTTAAACAATTACTGGATACTCTAAAATATGCTTATCTTGATGAAAACAAGATATATGCTGTTATTATTAGTACTAACCTTTCAGAGCATGAAGAAAAGAGATTATTTAAAACTCTGAGGAAGCACCGTGCTGCTATTGGATATACTATTGATGATCTAAAGGGCATTAGTCCCAATCTATGTCAACATAAAATTAATATGGAGCCCGATGCTAAACCAGTTGTTGATCACCAACGATGGTTAAATCCTAAAATGAAAGAAGTGGTAAGAAATGAAATATTAAAGCTTCTAGAGGCAGGTATTATTTATCCTATTATTGATAGTAGATGGGTTAGTCCCGTTCATTGTGTCCCTAAGAAAGGAGGTATTACCGTGGTTCCTAATTATAAAAATGAATTGATCCCGCAAAGAATTGTTACATGGTATAGAATGGTAATTGATTTTAGGAAATTAAATAAATCTACTAGGAAAGATCATTGCCTTCTATCTTTTATTGATCAAATGCTAGAAAGACTTTCCAAACACACACATTTTTGCTTTCTGGACAGTTATTCTGGCTTCTCTCAAATACCTGTGTCAAAAGAGGACCAAGAGAAGACCATTTTTACTTGCCCTTTTGGTACCTTTGCTTATAGACGTATGCCTTTTGGTTTATGCAATGCACCTGCTACCTTTCAAAGATGTATGACTGTTATATTCTTTGACTTTTATGAAACGATTGTTGTGGTTTTTATGGATGTTTTTTCCGTTTACGGAACTTCTTTTGATGATTGTTTGAGCAACCTTGATCGAGTTTTGCAGAGATGCAAAGAAACTAATCTTGTCTTGAATATGGAGAAGTGCCACTTTATGGTGAATGAAGGTATTGTCTTGGGATAGAAAATCTCCAAAAGAGGTATTGAAGTTGACAAATCCAAAGTTGATGCTGTTGAAAAAATGCCGTGTCCTACGGATATCAGAGGTATAAGAAGTTTCCTTGGTCATGTTGGTTTCTACAGGAGGTTTATTAAAGATTTCTAGGCCTCTCACTAATCTTTTGCAAAAAAATGTTCCATTCGTTTTTGATGATAATTATGTAGAAGCATTTGAAATTCTTAAGAATGCCTTGATTTATGCACCTTTTGTTCAACCACCTGACTGGAACCTACCCTTTGAAATTATGTGATGCTAGTGAATATGCCGTTGGTAGTTCTAGGAGAAACAGATGATAGGAAATTAAAATTTTATACATTATGCTAGTAAAACTTTAGACAACGCTCAAACAAACTATGCTACCATTGAAAAGGAATTTTAGCAGTTGTGTTTGCTTGTGATAAGTTCAGACCTTATATTGTTGATTCCAAAGTAACTGTTCAGACTGATCATGCTGCTATTAAATATCTTATGGAAAAGAAAGATGCTAAACCTAGACTTATCAGATGGGTTCTTCTGCTACAAGAATTTTATTTGCATAATGTCGATAGAAAGGGTGTTGATAACCCCGTAGCGGACCACTTGTCTAGGTTAGAAAATGATCTTGATGACCCACTACCTATTGATGATAGATTTCCTCATGAAAAATTAGTTGTGATACATGCTTCGCATAATGCTCCATCGTATGCTGATTATACTAATTACATTGTTGCAAAATTTGTACCACCTAGTTTCACATACGAACAATGAAAAAGATCTTCTATGATTTAAGACATTACTTTTGGGATGATCCACACCTTTATAAAGAAGGAGTAGATTGTTTTATTAGACGTTGTGTACCTGAGCATGAACAGGAACATATCCTATACAAGTGTCATTCTGAGGCCTACGGAGGACACCATGCTCGAGATAGAACTGCACCCAAGGTATTACAATCTGGTTTTTATTGGCCTACTCTTTTCAAGGACACTCATATGTTTGTCTTTTCATGTGATGAATGACAAAGAATTGGCAATTTAGTCGACATCAAGAAATGCCTATGAATTACTCTCTTGTTGTTGAACCATTTGATGTTTGGGGTTTTGATTATATGAGACCTTTTCCAACGTCCAACAGGTATACTCATACTCTAGTTGTTATTGATTATGTTACTAAGTGGGTAGAAGTTATTCCAATTTGTAGTGCTTATCATAACATCTCTATTAGAATGCTGAAAAAAGTTATTTTCCCTAGATTTGGAGTCCCTAGATATTTAATCACTGATGGTGGTTCACATTTTATTTGTGGTGCCTTCCGTAAATTACTTGCTAAGTATGACGTTAATCATAGAATTGCATCTCCTTATCATCCTCAGTCTAGTGGTCAATTAGAATTAAGCAATAGAGAAATTAAATTGAGCTTGCAAACGATTGTTAGTAGATCTAGAAAGAATTGTTCTAAGAAACTTGACGATGCATTATGGTCTTATAGAACTGCTTACAAAAACCCTATGGGTATGTCTCTGTATAAAATTGTTTATGGTAAAGCATGTCACTTACCTCTAGAACTAGAGCAGAAAGCTTATTGGGCAATCAAAGAACTCAATTATGATTTCAAACTTGCTGGTGAGAAGAGCTTATTTGACATTAGCTCACTTGATGAATGGAGAACCCGGGCCTATGAGAATGCCAAGTTGTTTAAAGAAAATGTTAAGAGATGGCATGATAAAAGGATACAGAAGCATGAATTCAATGTAGGTGAGCATGTCTTGCTATATAGTTCTCGTTGAAGATTTTTTGCAAGAATTTTTTTCTCTAAATGGGAAGGGCCCTACATTGTCGAGGAAGTATATCGTTCTGGTGGCATCAAGATCAACAACGCCGACGGCACATATCCGATTGTGGTAAACAGGCAAAGAATCAAACATTATATCTCAGGTACTCCCATAAATGTTGAAACCAATATTATCAATACCATAACTCCAGAGGAATATATTAGGGAGACCTACCGGAACGTTTCAGACTCCGAAAAGGAATAGGTATTGTTGGGGAACGTCGCATGGGAAATAAAATTTTCCTACGTTCATGCAAGACCTATCCATGGTGATGAGCATCTACGAGAGGGAGAGTGGATCTACACACCCTTGTAGATTGCTAAGCGGGAAGCATTAAGAAATGCGGTTGGTGTAGTCGAATGTCTTCGCGATACAAAACGCCGAGCGTCCCGCAATCCAATCACGACCCGTCCCGATCAAGCGCCGAATGGACGGCACCTCCGCGTTCAGCACACGTACAGCTTGATGACGATCTCCGCCTTCTTTATCCAGCAAGAGGGAGTGGAGCAGTAGACGAGTTCTCCGGCAGCGTGATGGCGCCGCGGTGATGGTGGTGGAGCAATTCCAGCAGGGCTTCTCCTAAGCACCGCAAAAACACGATCTAGAGGAGAAACTATGCAGTAGAGGAACGGGTAGCACGTGGCTGAAAAACTAGTGCAAAAACCATAAAACCTCTACTATATATAAGAAAAAGAGAGGAGGAGGCTTGGCCCAAGGGCCAAGCCATAAAGGTTTCGGCCGAACCAAGGAGGAGAGGAGGATTCCTCCTCCAATCCTAGTAGGACTAGGACACCTCCTTATTTTTGCCTTTTTGCCTTTTCCACCTTTTTCTCTTTAGGCTTTTCTTCCCAGCCGCATGGGCCTTGTGTGGGACCTCCAACACCCCACTAAGGGCTGATATTCACTCTCCCACAGCCCATCTAGCCTCTTGGGTCGAAATACCCCTCCCGGTGGTCTCCCGGTACACTACCGGTAGTCCCGGTACACTATCGATGAGCCCGAAACTTTTTCGGCAACCAAAATAGGACTTCCTATATATCAATCTTTACCTCCGGACCATTCCGGAGCTCCTCGTGATGTCCGGGATCTCATCCATGACTCTGAACAACCTTCGGTCACCACCATGCATAACTCTATACTACTGAAACATCACCAAACCTTAAGTGTGCAGACCCTGCGGGTTCGAGAACTATGTAGACATGACCAAGACACCTCTACGGTTAATAACCAATAGCGGGACCTGGATGCCCACATTGGTTCCTAAATATTCTACGAAGATCTTTATCGGTCGAACCTCTATGTCAAGGATTCAGTTAATCCCGTATGATGTTTCCTTAGTTCTTCGATATGTTACTTGCCCGAGATTCGATCGTCGGTATCTCCATACCTAGTTCAACCTCGTTACCGGCAAGTCTCTTTACTCGTTCCGTAATACAAGATCCCGTGACTAACACTTAGTCAAATTGCTTGCAAGGCTTACTATGATGTTGTATTACCGAGTGGGCGTTGAGATACCTCTCCGTCACAAGGAGTAACAAATCCCAGTCTTGATCCATACCAACCCAACAGGCACCCTCGGAGATACCTGTAGAGCACCTTTATAGTCACCCAGTTAAGTTGCGACGTTTGATACACACAAGGCCCTCTTCCAGTGTCCATGAGTTGCATGATCTCATGGTCACAGAAACATATACTTGACATTGCTTCTATGGCATATTTCCAATAGTATCCCACTTGCACTAGAGTCAATAATCTAGTTCACATCACTATGTGATATACATTGTAATCAATCGAACACCCGTGCAGTTCTGGTGTTGATCATGTTTAGCCCATGGAAGAGGTTCAGTCAATGGGTCTGCAACATTCAGATTCGTGTGCACTTTGCGAATATTTATGTCCTTTTCCTTGATGTGTGAGAGCCTGGCTTAATAGGAATGATAGACTACTCATATAAACAAGGAATTCCTTATTTTCCGGGAGCCCACTCGAAAAGAACTCCAAAGTTAAGCGTGCTTGTCTTGGCGCGATTCTAGGATGGGTGACCGACCGCGAAGCTAGTCCTGGGTGCGCACGAGTGATGACAAAGTGCGCAGGAAAGACTAGTGTTGGTCTGTGGGGTCAGTCTAGATCCCGCCAGGCGTAACGGGGTGTTACAGATGTAATCGCGGATGGAGTTGAAGTGTTGCTTTATGTGTCTTGTCCTCTTGTGTAACCTTGGTTCCTTGGCCAGAGCAATGGCACCAGTGTTGTCACAGAATAGGTTCATTGGATTTAGTGCACTGGGCACTACTCCAAGATCTGTCATGAACTGCTTCATCCAGAAACCTTCCTTCGCTGCCTCCGAGGCTGCGATGTACTCCGCTTCGCACGTAGAATCGGCTAACACGCTTTGCTTGGAATTGCACCAACTTACCACTCCCCCGTTGAGAATAAATATGTATCCGGTTCGTGACTTAGAGCCATCCGGATCAGTGTCAAAGCTTGCATCGACGTAACCCTTTACGACGAGCTCTTCATCACCTCCATAAACGAGAAACAATTCCTTAGTCCTTTTTAGGTACTTAAGGATATTCTTCACCGCTGCCCAGTGCTCCATTCCAGGATCACTTTGAAACCTTTTGTCCATACTTATGGCAAGGCTGACATCGGGTCTTGTGCACAGCATTGCATACATGATAGAGCCTATGTCTGAAGCATAGGGGATGACACTCATCTTTTCTCTATCTTCTGCAGTCACTGGGCATTGAGTCTTACTCAACTTCACACCTTGTAACACAGGCAAGAACCCCTTCCTGGACTGATCCATTTTGAACTTCTTCAAAACTTTATCAAGGTATGTGCTTTGTGAAAGTGCTATTAAGCGTCTCGATCTATCTATATAGATCTTAATGCCTAATATGAAAGCGGCTTCTCCTAGGTCCTTCATTGAAAAACTCTTGTTCAAATATGCCTTCACGTTTTCCAGCATTTCTATATTGTTTCCAATCAGCAATATGGCATCCACAAATAATATTAGAAACGTTATAGAGCTCCCACTCACTTTCTTGTAATACAAGCTTCTCCATAAACTTGTATAAACTCAAACGCTTTGATCACCTCATCAAAGCACTTATTCCAACTCCGAGGTGCTTGCACCAGCCCATAAATGGATCGCTGGACTTTGCAAACTTTGTCAGCATTCTCTGGATCGACGAAACCTTCTGGGTGCATCATATACAACTCTTCCTCAAGGAAACCGTTGAGGAATGCCGTTTTGACATCCATCTACCAAATTTCATAGTCGAAATAAGTAGCTATTGCCAACATGATTCTGACAGACTTAAGCATCGCTACGGGTGACAAGGTCTCATCGTAGTCAACTCCATGAACTTGTGAAAAACCCTTTGCCACAAGTCGTGCTTTATAGACGGTGACGTTACCATCCGTGACTTTCTTCTTCTTAAAGATCCATTTGTTCTGAATGGCCTTTCGCCCTTCAGGTAATACTTCCAAAGTCCATACTTTGTTTTCATACATGGATCCCATCTCGGATTTCATGGCCTCTAACCATTTCTCAGAATCCGGGCCCATCATTGCTCCTCCATAGCTCGTAGGTTCATTGTTGTCCAACAACATAACCTCCAAGACAGGGTTGCCGTACCACTCAGGGGTAGTACGCGGCCTTGTCGATCTACGTGGCCTTGATCCGAAGCTTCGTGATCATCCTCATTAACTTCCTATTCTACCGTCGTAGGTTCCACAGAAACATCTTTCTCTGTTGCGCTACTTTTTGGCTAAAGTAAAGGTTCAATAACCTCATCAAGCTCTATTTTCCTCCCACTCAATTCTTTCGAGAGAAACTATTTCTCAAGAATTGTTCCGTTCTTAGCGACAAACACTTTGCCTTTGGATCTATGATAGAAGGTATACCCGACTGGCTCTTTCGGGTATTCTATGAAGACGCATTTCTCCGCTTTGGGTTCCAGCTTTTCAGGCTGAAGCTTTTTGACATAAGCATCACATCACGAACTTTAAGAAACGACAACTTTGGCTTCTTGCCAAACCATAGTTCATATGGCGTCGTCTCCATGGATTTTGACGGTGCGCTATGTAAAGTGAATGCAGCTGTCTCAAATGCATAACCCCAAAACGATAGAGGCAAATCAGCAAGAGACATCATAGAACGCACCATATCTAATAAGGTTCGATTACGACGTTCGGATACACCATTACGTTGTGGTGTTCCGGGCGGTGTCAACTGTGAAACAACTCCACATTGTCTTAAGTGACTGCCAAACTCATAACTCAGATATTCACCACCTCGATCAGATCGCAGGAACTTAATCTTCTTGTTATGATGATTCTCAACTTCACTCTAAAATTGCTTGAACTTTTCAAACGTTTCAACCTTGTGTTTCATCAAGTAAATATACCCATATCTACTTAAGTCATCAGTGAAGGTGAGAAAATAACGATATCCACCACGCGTTGTAACATTCATTGGACCGCACACATCAGTATGTATGATTTCCAATAAGTCACTTGCCCGTTCCATTGTTCAAGAGAACGGTGTTTTAGTCATCTTGCCCATGAGGCATGGTTCACATGTGTCAAGTGATTCAAAATCAAGTGACTCCAAAAGTCCATCGGCATGGAGCTTCCTCATGCGTTTTACACCAATATGACCTAAACGGCAGTGCCACAAGAAAGTGGTACTATCATTATCAGCTCTACATCTTTTGGCATCAATGTTATGAACATGTGTATCATCACTATCAAGATTCAATATGAATAAACCCCTCACATTAGTTGCATGACCATAAAAGATATTACTCATATAAATAGAACTACCTTTATTCTCTAATTTAAATGAGTAACCGTCTCTCAATAAACAAGATCCAGATATAATGTTCATGCTTAACGCAAGCACTAAGTAATAATTATTCAGGTTCATCACTAATCCCGATGGTAATAGAAGAGAGAGCGTGCCGACGGCGATCACATCAACCTTGGAAACATTTCCCACGTGCATCGTCACTTCGTCCTTTGCCAGCCTTCATTTATTTCGTAGTTCCTGCTTTGAGTTGCAAATGTGAGCAACCGAACCGGTATCAAATACCCAGGCACTACTACGAGAGCTAGTAAGGTACACATCCATAACATGTATATCATAAATACCTTGTTTGTCGTTGGCCGCCTTCTTGTCACCCAGGTACTTGGGGTAGTTCCGCTTCCAGTGACCAGTTCCCTTGCAATGAAAGCACTCAGTTTCTGGCTTGGGTCCATGCTTGGGCTTGTTTGCAGGAGTAGCAACTGTTTTGCCATTCTTCTTGGTTTTACCCTTCTTGCCCTTGCCCTTGAATTTGCCATTTTTCCTGAAACTAGTGGTTTTATTGACCATCAACACTTGATGTTGTTTCTAGATTTCAGACTCAGCGACTTTTAGCATCGCAAACAGCTCGGCGACTGACGTGTTCATCCCGTGCATGTTATACTTCATCACAAAGCTCTTGTAACTAGGTGGCAGTGATCGCCTCTGGCGGAAGGGCAATTCCCAACTCCGCTAGATGAGTTGAATACCCAGACATTTTGAGTATATGTTCACTGATAGACCTGTTCTCCTCCATCTTGCAAGCATAGAACTTATCGGAGGTTTCATACCTCTCGATATGGGCGTTCTTCTGAAAGATAAAATTCAACTCTTGGAACATCTCATATGCTCCATGACGTTCAAAACGTCTTTGAAGTCCCGGTTCTAAGCCATACAATATTGCACACTGAACTACTGAGTAATCTCCAGTACGTTCCTCCCAAGCATTCTTAACGTCTTCCGAGGTCATGTCTTCTGCTTGTTCACCAAGCGGTGCATCAAGGACATATAATTCCTGGGAAGCCATGAGGATAATCCTCAGATTACGGGCCCAGTCAACAAAGTTTCTCCCATCATCTTTCAACTTAGCTTTCTCTAGGAACGCATTAAATTTCATGGGGTGCTACTGTGTGAGCCATCAATCTACAACATAAATATGCAAAGTTTACTTAGACTATTGTTGAAGATAATGAGTTTAGTTAATCAAATTACTAAAGCTCCCACTCAAATTGACATCGCTCAGGTCATCTGAGTGTCACATGATCCAAATCCACCAACTCAAGTCCGATCATCACGTGAGTTGAGGTGGCTTCAATGGTGAACATCATTATGTTGATCATATCTACTATATGACTCATGTTCGACCTTTCGGTCTCTTATGTTCCGAGGCCATGCATGTACATGCTAGGCTCGTCAAGTTTAACCCGAGTATTCTGCGCGTGCAACACTGGTTTGCACCCGTTGTATGTGAACGTAGAGTCTATCACACCCGATCATCACGTGGTGCCTCAACACGACGAACTTTCGCAACGGTGCACACTCGGGGAGAACACAATTTTATCTTGAAATTTAAGTGAGGGATCACCTTATAATGCTACCGTCGTACTAAGCAAAACAAGGTGCATAAAAGGATTAACATCACATGCAATTCATAAGTGACATGATATGGACATGAACTTGTGCTTTAGATCTCCATCTTCAAAGCACCGGCATGATCTTCATCGTCACCGGCACGACACGATGATCTCCATCATCTTGATCTCCATCAACGTGTCGCCATCGAGGTTGTCACGCACGGCATGCTTGTACTACTATTGCTACCGTTTAGTGATAAAGTAAAGCATTACATAGCGCTTAATGATTGACACGCAGGTCATACAGTAATTAAAGACAACTCTATGGCTCCTGCCGGTTGTCGTACTCATCGACATGCAAGTCGTGAAATTCTATACATCACATGATCATCTCATACATCACATATATCACATCATGTAATTGGCCATATCACATCAGAACATACCCTGCAAAAACAAGTTAGACGTCCTCTAATTGTTGTTGCATGTTTTACGTGGCTGCTACGGGTTTCTAACCAGAACGATTCTCACCTACGCATAAACCACAACGGTGATACATAATTTGCTTTTCAACCTTCTCAAGGACCGCCTTTGTTGAATCCGATCCAACTAAAATGAGAGAAACTGCCACCCGCAAGCCATCTATGCAACAACTTGCGTCGAGGAAACCGGTCTCTCGTAAGCATACTAGTAATGTTGGTCCGGGCCGCTTCATCTCACAATACCGCTGAACCAAAATCCGACCAAGGGAGGAAGCAATCTAAGCATCAACGCCCACAAACCTTTTGTGTTCTACTTGAGATCTCATCAACACATAGACATAGCTCTGATACCACTGTTGGGGAACGTTGCATGGGAAACAAAAAAATTCCTACGCACACGCAGATCTATCCATGGTGATGGGCACCTACAAGAAGGAGAGTGGATCTACATACCCTTGTAGATCGCTAAGCGGGAAGCGTTAGGAAACGCGGTTGGTGTAGTCGAACGTCTTCGCGATCCAAATCGCCGTGCGTCCCACGATCCAATCACGATCCGTCCCGCGATCCGAACACGATCCGTCCCACGAACTTGATCATGATCCATCTCACGAACTTGAGCACAATCCTTCCGATCTAGAACCGAACGAACGGCACCTCCCCGTTCAGCACATGTACAGCTTGATGACGATCTCCACCGTCTTGATCCAGCAAGAAGGAGTGGAGAGGAAGAAGAGGTCACGGGCAGCCTGACGACGCTCTGGCGATGGTGCTGGAGCAATTATTGCAGGGCTTCGCCTAAGCACTACAGAAAACCGATCTAGAGGAGAAACTATGCACTGGAGGAACGGGTAGCACGTGGCTGAAATTCTAGTGTAAAACCCTAGAAATCCACCAGTATATATAGGAGGGAAGGAGGAGGAGTCAGCCTTGACCTCCAAGCCTTGGAGGCTTTGGCCGAAGTGGGAGGTGGAGGAGGACTCTCCTCCTCCAATCCTAGTATGACTAGGATTGCTCCTTTTTGCATTTTTTTTTTCACCTTTTCCTATTGGGGTTTTTCCTCCAGCCACATGGGCCTTGTGTGGGAGTTTCCACCAGCCTACTAAGGGCTGATATTCACTCTCCCACAGCCCATGAAGCCTCTTGGGTCAAAATACCCCTCACGGAGGCCTCCCGATACACTACCGGCACTCTCGGTACACTACCGATGAGCCCGAAACTTTTCCGACGACCAAAACAGGACTTCCTATATATGAATCTTTACCTTCGGACCATTCTGGAGACCCTCGTGACATTCGGGATCTCGTATGGGACTCCAAACAAACTTCGGTCACCACCATACATAACTCTATACTACCGAAACGTCACCAAACCTTAAGTGTGCAGACCCTGCGGGTTCGAGAACTATGTAGACATGACCGAGACAACTCTACGGTTAATAACCAACGGCGGGACCTGGATGTCCACATTGGTTCCGACATATTCTTCGAAGATCTTTATCGGTCGAACCTCTATGTCAAGGATTCAACTAATCCCGTATGATGTTCCCTTTGTTCTTCGGTATGTTACTTGCCCGAAATTCAATCGTCGGTATCTCCATACCTAGTTCAACCTCGTTACGGGCAAGTCTCTTTACTCGTTCCGTAATACAGGATCCCGTAACTAACACTTAGTCACATTGCTTGCAAGGCTTATTGTGATGTTGTATTACCGAGTGGGCCCTGAGATACCTCTCCGTCACACGGAGTAACAAATCCCAGTCCTGATCCATGCCAACTCAACAGGCACCCTTGGAGACACCTGTAGAGCACCTTTATAGTCACCCAGTTACGTTGCGACGTTTGATACACACAAGGTACTCCTCCGATATCTGTGAGTTGCATGATCTCATGGTCATAGGAACATGTACTTGACATGCAGAAAACAGCAGCAATAAACTGACACGATCATAAGCTACATTTGTAGTTTGGGTCTTGTCCATCACATCATTCTCCTAATGATGTGATCCCATTATCAAATGACATCTCATGTCCTTGGCTAGGAAACCTTAACTATCTTTCGATCAACGAGCTAGTTCACTAGAGGCATACTAGGGACATTGTGTTTGTCTATGTATCCACACATGTATCCATGTTTCCAATTAATACAATTATAGCATGGATAATAAATGATTATCATGGACAAGGAAATACAATAATAAACACTTTATTTATTGCCTCTAGGGCATATTTCCAACAGCAGGAAACTCTCATCTGCTCGGAGGATGGATCTTCGAGCGGAGAGACATAATCAATTTACTAGCTTCACAATCGCGGGCTCAGGAGCTACGTCGAGTCTTACCCCGAGTCAGAATATCACGAGCCGGAGGATTACCAGCCATCGAGCCGTGGTACCGTTTTCATGGCAGGTTTAGCACCAGCCCCGAGTAGCTTAGCCACCGGCGCAGCAGGTTCAAGGGCTGGTAGGCCGCCGGCCCAGGTTCTTCTGGATTTGATGAATGAGCTTATAGCTCTGATGGCCACCAAGGTCATAGCAGAAAATGAAGCGGCCCGGAACATGGAGATTGCAAGGCTGAAAGACCAGATGATGGAGGTCCAACGGGAGATCAATGCGCTGAAGGATTAGATGGAGGCCGAGGCGGAGCGCCTTAGGGCGGATGCTTTCTGCCTTGAGCTGGAGCAGCAATCTGCCATGGCGGTTCAGCGGATGAGGCATCAGTCCCGCTTGCTGGATCAGTACGAGGCCAGAAACCTTTTCAACACGCGCGGAATGGGACGGACAGCAGAAGTACCCGAAAGCCGGCCGACGGTTCAACAACTTAACCCGCCCCGGCGGAACCAAACCTCACCAATTTCTTTCCCAACGCCGACGGGTCATTATTCCAACCCGACGGAAAACATGGTGGCGGCAGCAACGCGGCTTGGTAAAATCCCTATCCCGGACGAGGCGCCTTTCATAGAGGAGTTGCAGAACACTATTGGATACCTATAGATGGCAATGGCCCAGCAGGAGAAGTACACTTACCGCTGGAGTCGCGTGCATTCAACACCCATCCCCAGCTGCAGCTACAGCCGGCATTATAAATCACTGGCGGTTTCTAGCAGTGATCAACACCAGAACCTACCGCGAGTTGACCGAGCGGCTCTGGATGCTTAGGTGCTAGTGGACAAGGCGAGAGCTCAGCAAGGGGCGGCGGCTCTGGCGGCGGCCGCGGCAGCGGCTCATTAAGAACCCACAGACGCGCCTTCCACCTCGGTAGGAGCAGGAATAACCTCCAGGGACGTGGGAGTACTGTGCTTAGTGCCGGCTTTGTGGAATGAGCGGATGCCAAAGGATTTCAAGGGCCCTCACAAGGTCCCCAATTATACTGTTGACCTACCTCCAGAAGCATGGATTGAAAGCTATGAGCTAGCCATGGAGATGTTAGACGTCAATGATGTAGTATGTGCCAAATATTTCATCATGATGCTTGAAGGACCGGCTGGCACATGGCTGAAGGGCTTGCCACCCAACACCATTAATTCCTGGGCTGATCTAAAGGCGAAGTTCATCAACAATTTCCAGGGAACGTGCAAGCAACCCATGATGATTGTGGATTTGGATCATTGTGTGCAACAGGAGGACAAATCGGCTCATCATTGGGTCTGGCGGGTCTCAACTATCATCCACTCGTCTGAGTAGATTACAGGGGCTCAAGCAGTTTTGATTCTGGAAAAGAATTGCCATGTTACGCCTCTGAAGCAGAAGCTTGGCCGACTCAAGCGCTCGTGTCAAGACATGGGGGATCTCATGGCGGCTCTCACCAAGTACGCCGACTCTGACAGTATGAAAGACCCAAGCTATAATGCGGAGAAATCAGGTCAGGGAAAGAAGAATAACCATGGTAAGGGTGCGGCTGGCAGCGGCAGCCATGGCAAGAGAAAGAATCCGGATGGCGGGTCAGAATTGGTGGCAAACACCAGCGTCGGGAACAATCGTGTTAAGGGCAACGGGAACTTCAGGCAGCCCTTTAATAAGGGTAAAACTCCTTTCAACCTAGAAGAGATGCTCAATAAACCTTGTCTGGAGCACAGCCGGCCCGATAGGGCGACTGGTCATACATGGAGGAATTGCCACATTATCCGATAGTTTCAGGATTACAGCTTGCGACAGCATCATAACAATGGTGGTGGCCCACCAGACAGCTGATGGCGAGGCGGGTCAAGAGCCGGTCTTGGCGCGGGCGGCTCAGGATCCGGCTATCAGGGTCAGGGCAATCAAGGAGGTCATCATCAGCAATCTGGTGGCAATAATCAGCAGCACAATAACCAATCTGGGTATTAGAGTAATCCGAAGCAACTCAGCACAGGATAATATCATGTTTTTACAACCTTCCTTGACAAGCAAGACCAGAAGGTGTGCAAGCGGGCAGTTAATGCAGTCACGCTGGCTCTGCCGCAATACTTGACGTGGTCTGAGTATGACATAACTTGTAGTAGAGAGGATCACCCGCCGCGTGTTGACAACCCGGGGCAGCTAGCTTTGGTAGTTGCCCCCCAAGTGGGAGGATATGTGTTTACTAAGGTTCTTATGGATGGCGGCACCAGTATTAATATCCTATACTACAACACTTTCCGCAGGATGAAATTCCTTGATAAGGACCTTAGGCCTTCTTCGACGGTCTTCCATGGCGTGGTACCCAGAAATTCGGCTTATCCAGTGGGTAAGATCTCCTTGGAGGTTGCTTTTGGTGATGAATACAACTACAGGGTGGAGTCCTGTAGCGACCCGACTCAAAACGAGTCAAGCCTCTGTGTTTTCTGTGCCATCCCTGGATCAGTATGCTGGCACACACAGTACATCAATGTATATATCGAAGTGCAATCACATGTAAATAGCGTAAAACTGATATATACCTTAAAATAGCAGCGGATACAGTCAACGGGAGTGGACTCCCAATAACACCAATGGCAAGTTGAGTGCGGACCGTAACCCTGAATCGTACTCTTACCCGTCGTATAAGAGAATCTGCAACATAATACGTTGCAGCCATATAGGTCAGTACATTGAATGTACTGGCAAGATCACCATAGTAGAACAGAAGAATAAAGACTACTCTATATGCAAAGGCTTTGTGGCTCTGTGTCTGAGGTTTTGCGTAAAAGCTGATTTTATTTTTCCTACAACAAAAGGAATATCAGGAATTTCACTATGGAATTACCTATCATGACATGGTTCCGCCAACCAATGTCTCAATACCCACAAGTATCTTAAGTTGCCCACAATTAAGTTATCAGTCCAGTGTTGAGAGTTCAGAGATAGATCCAAGTCTAGAAGCTCAAATTGTTCGTAACCGGGGACACGGCTAATTGATTAGGTTTAACTCTCCAGAGTGTTGTGTACTTTACCCACAAGATTCTTTCCCTCCTGGTAAGTCCTCGCACTGCCTGGTGTTTGAGAACAGGATGAAAGAAACATGGTCTTTCAGAGTGCTTCCCTGACTGTCTGACAGCGCCCATCCCAATCCTAACGTCGACTACATCTCGTAGCACTGCCCAGCAGAGTCACAACAAAGATCAACCAAGCTAGAGCCCATAATGACTTGTGGTTACACAGGTAAGCTTCCGGGCATGAAGTATTCATCCTTCTCTTTGAGTCTGGGTGAAGCTTTCCGCAAGATGTCATGGCGCTTCTCCATGCATCCCGGCCATCCACTGGTTTCTCCAGGGATGCCCAATCAACCATCCTTCACCCAGTAGTGTGTATTGAAAACTTGTCTTCTCGAGTCTTGAAGTCTTGAGGTCTTGAAAATGCAGGACTTGAAGATGTCTTCATGAAGTCGTCGTTTTGACGTGGAGTCCTTCTTCACACCACTCACGAACACTCATACCAGACCCCGTCTACTTTAGCATAGCATGGCACTAACTAGCGTTCCCGGGGCTTTAGTAACAAGTGGTGGGTTCCTACCTCATGCATTCTACTCAACTACAAGAATTTCAATAACACTACGGGAGGGATGTGCTGAATGATGTCACTACATGCAATAAAACATAGGTATGAAAAGATGGTCAAAGTGAACTTGCATGTACTGTTGATCAAGATAAAGATCGCTCTCAGAAATAACTTGATAGACTATTCGTTACTCTCCGATGAAAATCTATAACAAACATTACATACATATAAGCAATCATACTAGCAATCAATTCTAACAAAAAGTAATACAAAACAAAAGCAACAAGGTTGATGGAAGAAATACTTAAGACAAAGTTGAAACACAAAACTCCAACAATTTCAAAAGTAACACAAAACCCAAAACAAAGTAAAATATAATAAAATATTTTTGTAAATATTTTTCTAGAAAAAAAATGAATCACTTTTGAAAGACAACTAGAACTATAAAAACAACCTTCTAAACAATGTAAGTGTTTGCCTAATGAACTTAACAACAAGCAAACATAAACTAAGAGAAAACATATTGTAAAACAACTAAGTTAACAGAAAATAATTAAATAAAATCTTTATTACAAAACAGAATTAAATCATATGAAACTTTGTGAAAATAATTTCTATGAAAAACTAAATTGTTTTATAAGACATTACCTAATGATTAAGGATATAGTTTTCCTATCATAATAGAGCAAAACTAAATTATTTTATTAACAAAACACTACTTAACAGAAAGGAATTACTACAAATTTTATTTGAAAACAGAATCTAATTATATAAAACTTTGTTAAAATTAACTATTACTAACTAGTCTGTTTTATAACAAATTAAACCTATTTGAAGAGGAGTTGTGATTCCTATATTGATAAAGAAACAAACTAAGCAAATTTATATTTTTATTAACATTAAGTAAAACACCTAAAGTTTAACTAACAGAACCTACTAAATCAAATTAAAACAAACTCAGATTTAAACTAACAAAATAAAACTAATTAAACTATATTAACAAACTAAACAGATTCTGTTTGGTTTGAAAACACTATTTAAAATTATTATAAAATTCTCAAACTCTACCAAATGATAGCTATGGTCACTAGTGACAAGTAGGAAATTCATTTTAGAACTCAAGATATGTAGAAAACAAAATTTAAATCAAATCTGTTCAAATTCAAATTTAAATGTTCAAACATAGCCAAATTTGATATCTACAGAAACTAGATGAAATTTGTGACACTATACAAAAAGAATCATTTAAAAACATTAAACAGTTTAAAAGATATAAAGGAAATAAAATCATAACTATTTCTGTTTTTTTAAACAAAAAAGAAAAAAGAAAAACTAATACTAATGGATAGGGCGGTGACGTGGCGTTCTCTGGTTGGCTGTGGCCGTGTGTGTGCGGGCGAATACGAGCGGTTGACCAAACCTAAGAAGAAAACGCTTCGGCGTTATAAACTGCTCTAATCCTATGCGTTAATCTAAGATCGGACGGACGGGGATAGAGGGGGAGCTCACAGGGATATGGTCAACGGCGATGGCTTCTCCGGCGAGTCCGAACGGCGAGGATGACGTAGGCGTTGCTCCGGTGGTCGAGGGGGTCGTCGGAGGGCTCCAACTGACGGCGGCGAGGTCCCGGCGACGGGTGGTGGTATTGGAGGGGCGCGGGGATGACCGTGGCGACGTCCACGAGCTCGAGAAAGATCCGGTGGGGATTCGAATCTCCGGCGAGGTCCGTTTGTGGTGTACTGGCGCTCTCCGATGGAGGTGAGGAGTCGGGGAGATGCACACGGTGGTGGGGAGGTGAATGGCAGGCTTGGTGGCGCTCGGGGAGGTAGGAGTGGAGTGCTTGGACGACAATGGTGTGGCGGCGACAGGGTACTCCGGCGAGCGATTCCGGCGTAGAGAGGCGATGGGAGAAAGGGCAAAGCGGGGGAATGTGGAGAGGGGTCTGGAGGCTTCTTATAGGGGGCTCAGAGGGGTCTGGGAGTAAGGAGGAAGGGGTCCGCGGCGAGGAGAACCGGCGACGGCGTCGGGCGCGTGGGAGGAGGAAGGCGACCGAGCGAGGCTAACGGTCGGTCGGGTGGGACCCGGTGGCAGCGAGAGGGAGGGCGAGGTTTCCGTGTCGGTCGGCCGGCGCGTATTGAATTCGCGAAATAAAGCCTGTGGGCCGGCCCGTTTTAATTCTAAAACCGTTACCATTTCTATTTAATGTTTTTCCAGAGCGTTTCAAAAACCTTTAAGGCATTCGAATAAATTCCAAATATAGTCAAATTTTACATCAAAATTAACAGAATAATAAATTCCATTTAATGGACATTTTTATTCTGGCATTTGAATAATTTGGAAAAAATATTATTTTCAGAAATTGCCCTTTTGCTTTTAAATCCCTTTGCAAATATTTTTTTCAGAATAAGCCCTGGTTTTTCTTATTCAAATAAATCACCAAGAAGTCCCTGGTGTGGAGTGTCATGTTACTCCTCTCAAATTTTTGTCAGGGGTTTGAATACTTTGAAAATTGGAATAGGAACCAAATATGAAATGATTCCAAAAGAAAATCCAGAGATTTTCACATTCACTATTCAAAGATTTATTTTAAACTTCCAACTCATATTTCATATAATTTGAAGAAGTCATTTTATCTTCTCTCATGAAAATCATTGAGTTGCATAAAGTTTTCTGAATTTGAAATATTTTTCAAATGAAATTCAAATTCTTTTCAAATCCCTTTTCATTTCTTTAAATGGAAGAAGTCATGTCATCTTCACTCTAGGGTTTTGTGATGAAATGAATTTGAATTCCTGGTGATCAAAATGCAAAGTGTAAGTGTGGGAAAGTCATTTCATTCCCTCTCATTAAACTTTCAAAAAGTTTCAAATTTCACTCACTTTCAATCATTCAAGCAAACAAACAATCATTCTATATTTATTATAACATTCCAAAGTTTGGGATGTTACAAGTCCTTGTGGTTTGAGGAGGTCAATATCAAAAGGCCATATCATGCTCTGTTTGGATGTCCGGCTTACGCCAAGTTCATGGCTAGGCCTTGCTATGTCTACTTACAGCTCAAGATGCCCGGATTGAACGGGACGATTACCGTGCATGGTGATCGGAAGACGACAATTGAGTGTGAGGAAGGAGACGGAGCTTATGTAGAGTCCAGTTGTGCCGAAGCAGAGCTCAAGTTCCATAAGGAAAATGTTGACCCGGAGGACATGACTCCACTCAAAAAGCCTACCACGGAATTTGAGCCACCCCTCAAGTTTGTGGCGGATGATACCAAGCTGGTGGATTTCACTCCGGGCGACTCATCACAACAGTTCACTATTGGGGCCAATATGGATCCCAAATAGGAAACCGCGCTCATCGAATTCATCCCTGAGAATCGGGACATCTTCGCATGGAAACCTTCTGACATGCCGGGTGTACCAAGGGATTTCGTTGAGCACCACCTTAATGTGGATCCTAAGTTTAAGCCGGTAAAGCAGTTCCTCCGACGGTTTAATGAAGAAAGGTGAAAGTGTGTTATATCGACTAGAGGGGGTGAATAGGCGATTTTTACAAATTCATCACTTGAGGAATTTGAAATGTGATGAATAACTGGCAGCGGAATAAGTACTCAAGTGCATGAGGAACATAGCAACAGCATAGTCATGATGATGAAATGAACATGCACAAGTTACAGGTAGCGTGATACAGGATAGGCACTGATGAACAAGGTAACTTGAAGAATTTGAGGTGAAGAAATTGTGAAAGTCTTGAGTCAAATTCTTCAAATAGTAATGATCAATTTCATCAACAAGTATACGAGGAATAAGGGGTTTGAGGAAATAGAACCAAGTAGCTCGATGAAGAGAATGGTTTGATGACCCAGCTCCAACTACTGTGACAGTCTTCATTCGTTGGAATGACTTCCTCAGTGGGTATGATGTCTTCAGTAGCCTTCAGCTTAATGGATTCCTCAGGAGACTATTCATCTAACACAGAAGGCAGGTGCTCTCTTTGCGAGCCGTTAGTTTCATCGAACCGCACATCTACAGTTTCAACAACCTTGTGGTGGTAGATGTTGAAGACTCTGTAGGTGTGCGTGTCCTTTCCGTAACCAAGCATAAAACCTTCATGTGCTTTTGGTGCAAATTTTGAACTATGTTGAGGATCTCTAAACCAGCATTTTGCACCGAAGACTTTGAGATAACTTACATTGGGTTTCTTGCCAGTCTATGTTCATACGAAGTCTTCTTGAAGAATTTGTGAATAAATACCCTGTTGATGATGTGGCTTGCAGTATCAATTGCCTCAGGCCAGAAGCGACGAGGAGTCTTGTATTCATCAAGCATGGTGCGAGCCATCTCAACAAGAGTCCTGTTCTTGCGCTCCATGACACCGCTTTGCTGAGAAGTATAAGGGGCAGATAACTCATGAGTAATACCAAGTTCATCAAGATATTCATCTAGATTGGTGTTCTTGAACTCAGTCCCATTATCACTCCTGAGATGCTTGATCTTGACGCTGCATTTGGTGGAGGCCCTTGAAGCAAATCGTCGGAAGACATCCTACACTTCAGACTTGTATAGAATTATATGCACCCAAGTGTAACGAGAGTAATCATCAACAATGACAAAGCCGTACAAACTTGAAGAATTTGTTAGTGTGGAGTAATGAGTGGGGCCAAAGAGATCCATGCGAAGCAATTCAAAGGGTCGAGTCGTGGTCATGATTGTCTTCGAGGGATGCTTGGATCTGGTCATCTTCCAAGACTCACATGCACCACAGAGGTGGTCCTTGAGGAATTTGACACCTTCAATGCCAATGACATGCTTTTTCTTCATGGGCATGTGCAAGTTCCTCATACCAGCATGTCCAAGTCGTCGATGCCACAGCCAGCCTTCTGAGGACTTTGCAAGTAGGCATGTGGCAGGCTGAGGACCTGTAGAGAAATCAACAATATACAAGTCTCCTCTCCTAAAGCCTTCGAAGACTTTGGAGTTGCCATATTCCATGATGACAACACAACGATATTTTCCAAATACGACAATCATATCAAGATCACAAAGCATTGAGACACACATAAGGTTGAACCCTAGGGATTCAACAAGCTTCACCTTATCCATGGTTCGGTCCTTTGAGATTGCAACCTTACCTAGACCCAATACCTTGCTTTTTCCTTTGTTTGCGTAGGTTATATGCTTCAGATGAGATGGAGCAAGTGGCAAATTCATCAGAAGACTCTTGTCACCAGTCATGTGGTTTGTGCATCCACTGTCGAGGACCCACTCAGTAGCTTTTGAGTATCATCCTGCAAATGAATTAGTACAACTTACGAACTCATATGCTTCAGCCCTACATTTTCGTCAGTGATACTTGCGGTATCCTCAGATGAGGAATTTGAGACCACTAGAATAGTTGAAGAATTTGCAGCAATAGAAGTGATGAGGAGATGTACCTAGGATAGGGTCCTAGGCCTGACCTAGACCCCCCAACCTAAGGACATGACTTTGAAGGACTTGAAGATCACGGACAAGATTCCAACTAGATTCCCGGTGGTGCTCAAGTCACTCGACAGGCAATCCACTCAGAGACTTCTTCCTTCCCTCGACGGTCTATTGTCACTTGGAAGACCATGTTTCCACTCGACATTAGAAGACCATAAGCCACCTCCAGGAGGCCAATGGACAGGCGTTAGGTTTTACGTCATTAGTAGCTTTTATTATGTACGTTACTAGTAACGGCAGTCTTTAAACCCACGATCGGACCCTTAGATGCTGGACAATTATGAGGGGCAGCGCACTCTATATAAGCCGCCCCTCCCCTCTGGCACAGGGGTTCGCAACCACTGTAATCTCAACATTCCACACGACAAAGCTCCCGAGCACTGAGACGTAGGGCTGTTACCTCCACGAGAGGGGCCTGAACTCATACATCTGTGTGTACATCCTCGCCGTAGCTAGGACTCTACCCTCTTGTTTCGTACCCCTACCTTGTACTGTCAAGCTCGTTCCCACGACAGTTGGCGCCCACCATGGGGCAGGCGTCTAAGCGACTTCTGGCGAGGTTGCATTTTTCATCCTTCGACATGTCTTCCGGCGGTGTTTCCGCTCTGGGCCACGAGATCGTTTCGGAGCACTCACCTTCATCATCGACGATTCGGCATGGCTTCAGGAAGCGCCTCTGGATGTCGAGGCGCTCCCAGTCTGCGGGGTTGCGCACTTTCGCGTGAGTTCCTACGGCCTGTTGCTATGTCAGTCATCGACTCCTTCTGCGTGGGTCCGGCCGCTCATGACTCCAGCGCTGGGTCAAGCATGCAGTGGCGCGTCAAATTTCTTCTCCGCAGATCGCAGCACTCGAGCCTGCCGAGTCTCTTCATGGCACGTTCGAGTCGGAATTCGATCCATCCGACATCCCTTCCGAGAGCGAGAGCTGCGATCCAGCAGTGGAGGTTCTTATGGCGGGCTCTCATCAAAGCCCGCCGTCGGGCTTTGGCCACGGGAAGCGCAATGCTGGCGGCACGTCGAGTGATCATCCTCGTCGCGATGGTGAAGTTCTTCATACTCCCATCATTGGTACGACCGCTGAGGCTCAGGCCTTGGAGGCCACATGTATTCAGTTCGAAGAGCTCCAGTGGGAACTCGACAAACGCGCTCATCAGCGCCCACCAGTTGCCGGTCGACGGCAGCGCCAGTTGTTCCCAACTAGATCTCACGACGACGTTGACGTATATCGTACCCCTGTGTTAAATGTAGCAGCTGCTGCTAGGATAGCAGACTCCATTCAGCCGTCACAGTTAGAAGCTGGAAGAGGATTGATGCAGATCAGAGCACTGTTAGATGCAGCGCAGCGTCAGAATTCTGTAGTTTCACAGTCCCGCAACAGAATACACAGCAACTCACCCAGGGCGGAAACCGTTCAGTTGGCACACAGCCCTGGATCACCCTTCCGTTGTAGGGGTGGAGGCTTTCGCGAAGATCAGGTCAGAGATCAGTTTCATATCGAAGACCACCATCGAGTGCCTGTTCCTCCGCAGGGCGGTCCGCGCGTGCCCCGGCAACCGGACGAACGACACTCGTTCGGTGATGAGCAGAATGTGGAGCTTGATGCCCGTGATCTCCTCACCCAGAAGTGGATCGACAGGTTCAGAGCCCGCAGAGAGAGCGTGCGATGATGAATAACCGTGTTGCAATAAACACGATCTAATCACGTTCATGCTCAACGCAAAACACCAAATAACATTTATTTAGGTTCGTCACTAATCCCAAAGGTAGAGAGAGCGTGCGATGTTGATCACATCAACCTTGGAAACATTTCCAACACACATCGTCACCTCACCCTTAGCTAGTTCTCCGTTTATTCCGTAGCTTTTATTTCGAGTTACTAACATTTAGCAACCGAACCGGTATCCAATACCCAGGTGCTACTAGGAGTACTAGCAAGGTACACATCAATAACACGTATATCAAATATACTTCTGTCGATGTTGCCAGCCTTCTTATCTACCAAGTATCTAGGGTTGTTCCGCTTCAGCGACCGCTCCCCTCATAATCGAAGCACTTAGTCTCGGGTTTGGGTTCAACTTTGGGTTGCTTCACTGGAGCAGCAACTGACTTGCTATCCATGAAGTTTCCCTCCTTGCTCCTGCCCTTCTCGAAACTAGTGGTTTGACTAACCATCAACACTTGATGCTCCTTCTTGATTTCTACCTTCGCGCTGTCAAACATCGCGAACAGCTCAGGGATCATTATTTCTATCCCTGGCATTCTATAGTTCATCACCAAGTTCTATCAGCTTAGTGACAGTGACTTGGAGAACTATATCAATCACTATCTTATCTGGAAGATCAACTCCCACTCGATTCAAGCGATTGTACCACCCAGACAATCTGAGTACATGATCAACGATTGAGCTATTCTCCTTCATCTTGCAGGCAAAGAATCTTGTTAAAGATCTCATATCTTGCAACACAGGCACGAGCCTGAGATCCTAATTTCAGCTCTTCGAACACCTCATATGTCCCGTGACGTTCAAAACGTTTCAGAGCCTCAATTTTAAGCCGTAATGCATGACGCACTAAACTATCAAGTAGTCATCAGAACGTACCTGTCAGATGTTCACAACATCTACAGACGATGCTAGAGGGGTTGGCGCACCGAGCGGTGTATTAAGGGCATAAGCCTTCTGTGCAGTAATGAGGACAATCCTCAGATCACGGACCCAGTGCGCAATATTGCTACCATCATCTATCAACTCTATTTCTCTAGGAACATATAAAAATTCAAGGGAGCTACAACACGAGCAAGTAATCTACAACATAATTTGCAAAGACACAACTGACTATGTTCATCATAATGAGTTCAATTAATCATATTACTCAAGAACTCCCACTCAAATTGACATCCCTCCAGTCATTCGAGTGATACATCATCCAAATTCACCAACTCAAGTCCGATCATCACGTGAGTTGAGGTGGTTTCAATGGTGAACATCATCATGTTGATCATATCTACTATATCACTCATGTTCGACCTTTCGGTCTCTTGTGTTCCGAGGCCCTGTCTGTACATGCTAGGCTCGTCAAGTTTAAGTCGAGTGTTCTGCATGTGCAACACTCGCTTGTACCCGTTGTATGTGAACATAGAGTCTATCACACCCTAGCATCACGTGGTGTCTCGACATGACGAACTTCTGCAACGGTGCACACTCGGGGAGAACAAAATTTATCTTCAAATTAAGTGAGGGATCACCTTATAATGCTACCGTCGTCCTAAGAAAAACAAGGTGCAAAAAAGGATTAACATCACATGCAAATCATAAGTGACATGATATGGCCATGAACTTGTGCTTTTGATCTCCATCTTGAAAGCACCGACATGATCTCCATCGTCACCAGCATGACACCATGATCTCCATCATCTTGATCTCCATCAACGTGTCGCCATCGGTGTTGTCGCACCCACCATGCTTCTACTACTATTGCTACCGTTTAGCGATAAAGTAAAGCATTACATAGCGCTTCATGATTGACACACAGGTCATACAATAATTAAAGACAATCCTATGGCTCATGTCGGTTGTCGTACTCATCGACATGCAAGTCGTGATATTCTATACAAAACATGATCATCTCGTACATCACATATATATCATCATTAATTGGCCATATCACATCACAACATACCCTACGAAAACAAGTTAGACGTCCTCTAATTGTTGTTGCATGTTTTACGTGGCTGCTACGGGTATCTAGCAAGAACAATTCTCACCTACGCAAAAACCACAATGGTGATACATAAGTTGCTTTTCAACCTTCTCAAGGACCGCCTTTGTCGAATCCGCTCCAACTAAAGTAGGAGAAACAGACACCTGCCAGCCATCTTTGCGCAACAAGGTTACACGTCAGTCGATGGAACCGGTCTCTCGTAAGCGTACGAGTTAGGTTGGTCTGGGCCGCTTCATCCCACAATACCGCTGAACCAAAACACGACCAAGAGAGGAAGCAATCTAAGCATCAACGCCCACAAACTCTTTCTGTTCTACTCAAGATCTCATGTACACATAGACCTAGCTCATGATGCCACTATTGGGTAACGTTGCATGGGAAACAAAAAAATTCCTACGCACACGCAAGAACTATCCATGGTGATGAGCATCTACGAGAAGGAGAGTGGATCTACATACCCTTGTAGATCGCTAAGCAGGAAGCGTTAAGAAATGTGATTGGTGTAGTCGAATGTCTTCGCGATCCAAATCGCCGAGCATCCCACGATCTCATCACGATCCGTCCCGCGATCCAATCACGATCCGTCCCGCGAACTCATCACGATCCGTCCCGTGATCTCATCACGATCCGTCTCGCGATCTTGATCACGGTCCTTCCAATCTAGCGCCGAACGGATGGCACGTCCACGTTCAGCACACGTACAGCTCGATGACGATCTCCACCTTCTTGATCCAACCAGAGGGAGCGGATAGGTAGACGAGTTCTCCGGCAGCGTGACGGCGCTGTGGCGATCGTGGTGGAGTAATCTCAGCAGGGCTTCGCCTAAACACAACTGAAAACGATCTAGAGGAGAAACTATAGACTAGAGGGTAAGGTTGCATGTGGCTGAAAATCTTGTGCCAAAACCCTAAGACCCTCTAGTATATATAGGAGGAGAGGAGGAGGAGGCTTGGCGCAAGGGCCAGCCCCTCTAGGCTTCGGCCGAAGTGGGAGAGGAGGAATCCTCCTCCTCCACTCCTTCCTTATTTCCACCTTTTTGCCTTTTTCCACCTTTTCTCCTTTGGAATTTCTTCCCCAGCCGCATGGGCCTTGTGTGGAACTCTTGGGTCGAAATCCCTCTCCCGATGGTCCCCCGGTACACTACCGGCACTCCCGATACACTACCGATGAGACCGAAACTATTCTGATGACCAAAACAGTACTTCCTATATATCAATCTTTACCTCCAGACCATTCTGGACCTCCTCGTGACGTCCGGGATCTCATCCGGGACTCCGAACAACCTACGGTCACCACCATACATAACTCTATACTACCGAAACGTCAATGAACCTTATGTGTGCAGACCCTACGGGTTCGAGAACTATGTAGACATGATCGAGACACCTCTACGGTCAATACCCAATAGTGGGACCTGGATGCCCATATTGGTTCCTACATATTCTACGAAGACCTTTATCGGTCGAACCTCTATGTCAAGGATATAGTTAATCCCGTATGATGTTCCCTTTGTTCTTCGGTATGTTACTTGCCCGAGATTCGATCGTCGGTATCTCCATACCTAGTTCAATCTCGTTACCATCAAGTCTCTTTACTCGTTCCGTAATACAAGATCTCGTGACTAACACTTAGTCACATTGGTTTCAAGGCTTATTTTGATGTTGTATCACCGAGTGGGCCCTGAGATACCTCTCCGTCACATGGAGTAACAAATTCCAGTTTTGATCCATGCCAACCCAACAGACACCTTGAGATATACCTATACAGCACCTTTATAGTCACCCAGTTACGTGGTGACGTTTGATACACACAAGGTACTCCTCTGGTGTCAGTGAGTTGCATGATCTCATGGTCATAGGAACATATACTTGACATGCAGAAAACAGTAGCAATAAACTGACACGATCATATGCTACATTTGTAGTTTGGGTCTTGTCCATCACATCATTCTCCTAATGATGTGATCCCGTTACCAAATGACATCTCATGTCCATGACTAGGAAACCATAGCCATCTTTGATCAACAAGCTAGTATATTAGAGGCATACTAGGGACATGGTGTTGTCTATGTATCCACACATGTATCTGAGTTTCCGATCAACACAATTATAGCATGGATAATAAATAATAATCATGAACAAGGAAATATGATAATAACCAATTTATTATTGCCTCTAGGGCATATTTCCAACATGCAGTACCAGCCCGACGGAGCCCAGTCCCGGACATGGCCCCTATGATCAAGCAGGCCTCCTCCGCCGATTCGACGATGCGGATGCGGGCCAAGCATCGTTGACGTCGAAAATAAATGCTTAATTATGAAAAAAAAACTTCTAAACTTAAATATATGTACTACAAAAACTAAATTAGATCATTATTATTCATCACAGATTGACTATCGGTCTGTCAGGATTCTCCTTCCTCTCTCATATATGGTGGACACTTCCTCACTGATTTTTCGACTGTCGATGATGGTCGCGACTCCTTCTTCCCCTAGTGCATAACAAAGGTCTAGCACAAGGAGAAGAAGGAGAAGCGACCCCCATGACAACAGTTGGCATTATTCTTCTCTCATATATGGTGGAGACTCTCCCTCACTGATTTTTTGACTGTCATGTATGGAGCCCCGACAAACTTATAGTAAACTCAAAATGTCGTTTAGTTCTCTTTGTAGCAAATTTGGGTCACTCGATATGTAGCGACCCGACCTGAAAGGTCGAATCTTCGGTGTTTCCGTACCATCCCAAGATCATGCTGGTACACACACGGTACATCAATGTATATATCAAAGGGAAATCACACAACATTTATTAATCGAATTCTCATATCGAGTCCTTTATTACAATAAAGAATACAATAAAGTGGCTGAAGGCCAACTCATGAGAATATCTAAATCTTGCGGAAGCATCGAAGGTAGATGAGTCCATCTGACTCCAAGGGCATCTCACCGAGTGTAGAGCGTATCCTCACTCCTAGTCGGAAAAGTATTCTACAACATGATACGTTGCAGACGTATAGGTCAGCATATTGAATATGCCGGCAAAGTCACAAGAGAGGGGTGAAAAGATAATCATCTAATCTATATGCATATATGGCAAGGGGGGTAGTAAGTTTTTGCGTAAAGCCAATTTTTCCTACAACAAGAGAGGGCAAGGGCATACTTACTACAATGTTGGTTGATTAATGAGATGATTCCACCAACCAATACTCATACCCAAGTTATTAATACCCACATCATCATATTAATTGTGTTGAGGGTTCCGGAAGTTTCAGTTCCTTTGGCTCAAGTCATCCATGACCGTGGACACGGCTAATCGATTAGGTTTGAGTACTCTGCAGAGTTTTGCACACGTTCCCCACAAGATTTGGTCGCCTCTGTTTGATTTCTCGCACTTCAAGGTGTTTGAGAAACGGATGACCAAAACATGGTCTTCCAAAGGGTTTACCTGCGACTCTGTCGGTGCCCATCCTTTCCTACCGTTCTTCTACATCTCGTAGCACCGCCTGTCCAGGGTCACCACGATATCCAACCAAGCCAGAGCCCATAATGACTTGTGGCTGTGTAGGTAAGCCTTGGGTCTTGAAGCATCCATCCATGTCTTTGTGCCTGGGTGGACCTTTCCGCATGAATACTGGCACAGCTCCAGCATCATCTAGGCTAACCACTGGTTTCTCTAGGGCGCCGTTCAACCATCATCCACCCAGAGGTAAGTTGAAAACTTGAAGTCTTGAAGACTTGATCATCTTGTAGGTCTTGAAATTATTAACTCTCAACTCTCATGAATCACACAACCAACCCCGTCTACTAATAGCATAGCAAAAGTAAAACAACGTTTCTCGGGGCCAATGTGTCAAAGGAGTTGAGGGGGTACCTACCACATGATACTACAACAAGTAACCAAGTTTCCAATTACCTACTTTGCATGCAATTGGGGGGATGGTAGAACTAATGCAATAAAAACATGGGTAAAGATCATCAAAGTGACTTGCCTGATTGACGATCTTCGTACTCGAGGGATTCTAGGTAACAAGCCTCGCACTCCGGATGATCTAACGAATCAATCAAGAGCACTCAATAAGCATACAACAAAATGTTGCAACTCACAAAATCAGAAATGAACTAGAATCACTCAATACAAAACAAAGGCACAATCACAAGAAAAGAAAAACATCACATAGTTTGGTTTTCTAAAAGTTGATGGGTAAACTACTACTAACAACGTAGGACTATTAGTATTAACAAAACAATAGTTGACACACAGGAACAATAAAAATATTTTATTAATAAACAGAATTAAATTCATAGGAACTCTTTTGAAAGAAAAACTACTAAAGTTAATTTGTTTTTATAAAACTCTACTACATGAAATGGGCTAGAGTTTCCCAACAAAAGAGTGAACTAAACTATATTTTTGTTAACAAAACATTTATGTTAACTGAAAAGAATTCACTAAAACTTTTCTTAGAAAACAGAATTTAATTATTTAAAACTTTGTTAAAAGAATCTATTACTAAACTAGTTGGTTTTAACCAAATTATACCTAGTTGAAAAATTAGTAGAGATTCCTATGGTATTAAGTATAAAACTAAGCAAATAAATATTTTTATTAGCATAAAGTAAAACACCTAATGTTTAAGCAACAGAACCTACTAAAACAAATTATAACTAAATCTGATTTGAATTAACTTAAAAAAACTAATTAAATAAACCTATACTAAAACACTAGGCAGATTCTGTTTATAGCTAGAACACTAAACAAAATCATCCTAAAAATCCTCAAACTAAACATGATGATAGTACTAACTAATACCAAGCAGTAGCAAAAAGATTCATATAAAAATCTATTTTTAAACTCTAGTTATTCAGATTTGAGTGATTTGAGCAAATATGATTAAGTTCAAATTTTAGAGTTCAAATTTAAAATCTAAGACTACAGGGTGAAACTACATGCAATATGTGAGCTAATTCAAAAAGAATCAATTCAAAACACTAAATATTTCAAAAGATACAGCTAAAACAAAATCAGAAAAGTTTCTGTTTACTAAAACAAAACAGAAACAGAAAAAAAAATCTACCGACCGGTCAGTGCTACGTGGCAAGTGGTGGTTGGCTAGGCTAGCGTGCGAGCAGGCGTTTGTGGGCGGGCGACCGAAGCTTAGCACATAACGGTTTGGGAAATAAAACGATCTAATCCTATACGTTGGCTACGGATCCAACGGTCCAAAGAAGTCCGGTGACTTGCAAAGGGGAGGGAGGAGGTCTCCGGTGAGGATGGCGGCGGCCGGTGGTCGAAAAGGTCGTCGGAGGTCGCTCCGGTGGTCGAGGGAGGCGGTGGAGGGGTCCAGGCGACTGCGGCTGGCGTCCGGCGTCGATAGGTGGCGTCAGAGAGGCGTGGGGTGGAGTGGAGCGACGAGCACGCGCGGTGGGAGCTTCGGTCGAGGCAGAGCTCCGACGAGCTGGTGTGTCGGTGGTCTGGCGAGGGAGAGAGGGGGCTTTAGGGGAAACGGAGTGCGGAGAGAGGTCGCACTTATATAGGGCGAGGCAGAGCGAGGGGAAGGAAAGGGAGAGAGATCCGGGCGAGGAGAGATCTCCGGCGAGGGTCCGGCGCGGGGAAGAAGAAGGTGACCGCGCTGATGCAGCGAGCGGTCGGAGTGGGGTCCGCTGTCAGTGAGAGCGAGAGAAGTGCGCGAGCGTCGGTGGCCGATGGAAAAGGTAAGTGGGGAGAGGGTTTAAAGACAGATGGGCCGACCGGGTCTTTAAGGCTTTAAAATTTTTCCTATTTTCAAATATCAGCGCAGTAAAAACCTTTTAATGCATTCAATATAGTTCCAAATATAGGAGTATTATATATCAAAATTAACAGAATAATAAATTCCATTTAATGCACATTTTTATTCTGTCATTTGAATACTTTGAAAAAATATTATTTTTAGAAATTGCCTATTTGGTTTTAAAACCTTTTGCAAATATTTTTCAAAAGACCCCCTGGTTCTTTTTGTTCAAATATATCACCAAGATGACCCTGGTGTGAAGTGTCAGGTTACACCCCTCTTGTTTTGAACTTTTTCCAAGATTTACAAATAGGTGAAAGCAACATATTAAAATAGAAAGGGACTTTCAGAAAGTCAGAAGAAGCATTTCAACTGTTTCATACATGCAAGCAATGATGACGGTGATGCATAGCTATATTTCATAACATTCCAAAATGGAATTTTGGGATGTTACACGATATTTCCTATATATTCTAGCACAAGTCATGCTAAAATTCATGAAAAAATCTGGCGTGACCTTTGCTAAAATAGGACATATCGAGCGCCTGAAATTTACCGGAACAAAAATGAATCAACACTTCGACAAAACATAGGCCAATGTGAGGTGTTCCCTGCAAACATAGGCCACTTGGGCAAGAACTAGTACTACAAAACACTACATATCACATATTCCATGAAAATTGTCACAGCTACTCATGTAGCTACTACTCTACTACAACTATCAAAACATCTACATCGTCATCGACATGGGGATTTGGCTGGTCTCACCTCGAGGTCAGAGGTGGTCGGTGACAGGGACGACGGCGGGGATGATGCAGGGGCTCCTTGATTTCTTCAAAAACAAAATATAAACAAAAACATTATTATCCTCATCTTAGGACTTATTGAAACCCTATGTCTAAAAAATCCTAGTTCTAGCCCTAACATTTACTAAAAATACCTTGGTCTAACCCTAAAAATTTAAAAGACCTATACATTTACTAAAAATATCATAGTTCTAGCCCTAACATCTGTCCATCCATCCATCCATCTATCTATATATCCTCATAAACCCTAGTTCTAATCATCGACATGGGCATTTTCATATTTTATTTGATACCGACATCGAACGAAATCTATTGTATTCAAAAACCTATATTTACTAAAAAAATATCATATAGCATAATACATTTTTGTACCTAAAAATTTCTATTACTAATTTCTTTAACTAAAAATATTATTACTAAATTCTATTACTAAAAAACTTTGTATTATAGAAATGAGGAGGTGGTGGTGGTGGGAGGAGGAGGGAGGAGGAGGGAGGAGGAGGAGAGAGCAGGAGGAGGGAGGGGAGGAGGAGGGAGGAGGAGGGGCGGGAGGAGGAGGGGGCCACCGGAGGGAGGAGGAGAGGGCCGCCGAAGGGAGGAGGAGGGGGCCACCGAAGGGAGGAGGAGGAGGGGGCCGCCAGAGGGAGGAGGAGGGAGGGAGGGACCTTGGGGGTGACGGTGGGCAATGACGGTGACGGTGGTGGTGGCGCGCGGCGGAGTGAGTGAGAGGGGGCGGTGGCCAAAGGGAGTGAGAGGGGGGCCGATTAGTGAGTGAGAGGAGGGAGAGTGAGCAATGCGGGCGAGGTAAAAGGATAGGGTACATTAGCTGTAGCGCTTTTAGTAAAAGCACGCTACTGATACGACTTTATCAGTAGCGTTTTTTTCCCGGGAACACTGTTAATACAAATAGTGGTGGTGGGCTCGTCGGATCCCGCTTAGCAGTAGCGCTCATTATGTGTTCAGCGCTACTGCTAAGCATTTACTTGTAGCACTTCCACAGGACAACGCTACTGCTTATTACCAGCAGCGGTTGTTATTTTCGAGCGCTACTAATAATGTCCTGCCTATAAGGTTTTTCCTAGTAGTGGACTGAAGTCGATGTCCCTGCAGTAATCGATTTGGTCATGGAAATTCTGGTTGTCGTTCCTGATTGGATAGTGCCTTACATTGCTTATATCCTCCAACAAGAACTCCCTGAAGATGAAACAGAGGCTCGGCAGATTGTGCGCAGATCCAAGGCCTTTACCATGATGGAAGATCAACTGTTCTGAGAAAGCGCAACTGGCGTGACACAGCGTTGCATCTCCCCCGAAGAAGGTCGAATGATTCGGATGAGATCCACTCATGTACTTGCGGCCATCATGCATCCTCAGGGACAATCGTTGCTAAAGCATACCGAGCTGGTTTCTTCTGGCCACGAGCTAATTAAAAGGCCAAAGACATTGTTGATCATTGCGATGGATGCCAGTTCTATGCAAACTTGTCACAGAAACTGGCCTCTGCTCTGAAGACGATTCCCCTCACCTAGCCATTTGCTGTTTGGGGACTCGACATGGTTGGTCCCTTTCAGACCGAAAAAGGCGGTTTCACTCATTTGCTGGTTGCAGTCGACAAGTTTACCAAGTGGATAGAAGCCAAGCCCATCGAGAAATTGAACTCCCGTACGACGGTTACATTCATGAGAGAAATAATTTTTCAGTACGGCGTTCCTCAGAGCATTATCACGGATAACAACACCAACTTTGACTCGGACGAGTTCAGAAACTTCTACACATCTCAGGGCACTCGGGTAGTGTTGGGGATATAACCCCACGGTGAGACCCGCCCTGAGGGCTCCGGGTCATACCTGGCGGCTCGTACACTAGCCCAAGAGCGAGCCGTGGAAACTTAAGGCCCAAGATGCTTGGCGGCTTTTCAGGATGGGCCGGCAGGTGGCCCGGATGAAGATGACCCAAGCGTGCAAGCTGCCCGGGGACAACTTGGTTAGGAAAGGCAAGAGAAGATAGAGGTAGACTCAGACATGTAATTAGAGTCGGTTACAACTTGTATGATCAGTGGTCTTGACCTCCTATATAAAGGCAAGACCTGGGGCAACATAGAGATCTGGTTATCGAGACCTAGGTCAAGAAATAGCTACCTTGTAATCGATACATCAAGCAATACAAGCACAAAGTAGGACGTAGCCTATTACCTCGACTTGAGGGGTCGAACATGCGTAAACCCGTGTCCTTCGTTCCAATCAACCCCTTTGAGTCCATCACGTTAGCAATGGCCTCGAACCCAAGTCCGTTCACCCGGACATTTGCCGTGATAAAACCATGATAGTTGGCGCCCACCGTGGGGCCTATGCTCGGTGGTATTGAGTTCTCAAAGGGATCTCTCCCAGGGTTCGAGGGCTACGTGGTCGGAAGGATGAGCAAGAGTCGCTGTGGCCGGCTCTACATCGACGATGCCGGCTAGGGGCTTGATGTCGACTATGTGGAGTATGGATTATGCGTTCCTTTCGACGGGATTCGCGTTTTCATCGGAAGGACCGACGGATCTACACCCGGGCCGGACGTCTGCACCAACATCATCGAGCCGGCTCAGCGCGCGCAACCTGCCCATGATGTGCGGCCCGCCCGTGTTAATCCGGGCCAGAGGCACATCTTCATAGGCTTTACTCAAGGTATGGATCTGGAAGCTTCCGGGTCATAGGAAACTCTTGTCTATTCAGAAGACGAGTCTTCGAGCGGAGAGACGGAGTCAATTTACTAGCTTCGCAACGGCGGGCTCGGGGCTATGATGAGCTTTGCCCTGAGTCGGATCATTCTAAGTCAGACGCTCTTGGGCCACCGGCTCACGCTACCGTGTTCATGGCGGGGTCAGCCCCAGGCATGAGCAGTATAGCCGCGGGAGCGGCAACCTCAGGCACTGACCCGCCGCCACCGGCTCAAGTTCTTCTGGATTTGATGAAC
Source organism: Hordeum marinum (assembly GCA_022496015.1). Taxonomy (NCBI): domain Eukaryota; kingdom Viridiplantae; phylum Streptophyta; class Magnoliopsida; order Poales; family Poaceae; genus Hordeum; species Hordeum marinum. The sequence continues at coordinate 496,572,267 of CM039674.1, read as the reverse complement.
GAGCTCACGGCCCTGATGGCCACTGAAGTTACACCAGATAATCAGGCTGCCCGGAACTTAGAGATTGTGAGGCTCAAGGACCGGATGGCGGAGGAGTAGTAGAGGATAGCTGAGTTGAAAGTCCAGATGGAGGAAGAGGCAGAACGTATTAAAAAGGGTGCCTTCCGCCTTGGGCTGGAACAGCAATCGGCGGCTGCGGTACATCGGAGGAGGCATCAATCCCGCTTGCCAGAACGATATGAGGCTAGGAACCTCTTCAACACACCAGGAACAGGACGAGCCATGGACACACCTGGAAGCCGCCCGGCGGCTTGACCGACGTCTCACCCGGCCCGACGAAACCAGGCCTCACTGGAGGTTTTCCAACACCGGCGGGTCATTATTCTAACCCGGCCGAGAACATGGTGGCGGCGGCCACCCAACTTGAAACGATTCCTATTCCGGATGAAGCGCCTTTTGCATAAGAGGTACGGAATGCCATTGGATACCTGCAGACGGCGATGGCCCAGGAGGAGAAGTACACTCACAGTCGAAGTCGCGTTCATTCAACCCCTCTCCCCAACAAGAGCTTTAGCCGGCGCTATGAGTCACCAGCGGTTTCCAGCAGCGGCCGGTAGAGAGGACCTCCGGGGGACGATCAGGTGGCTCTAGATGCGCAAGCGCTCATGAACCAGGCAAGAAACTAGCAACAGGCGGCTGCTTTAGCCACGGCGACTCACCAAGAGCCCACGCCCTCTATTTCAGTAGGGGCTGGAATAACTGCCAGGGCAGTGGGAGTGCCATGTTTATCGCCGGCTCTGCGAAGTGAACGGTTGCCGAAGGATTTCAAAGGACCTCGCAAGGTTCCGAATTACACTGCTGATTTGCCTCCGGAGGCCTGGGTCGAAAGTTATGAGCTGGCTATGGAGATGCTAGATGTCAGTGACGCGGTGTGTGCTAAGTATTTTATCATGATGCTTGAAGGTCCGGCTCACACATGGTTAAAGGGGTTGCCTCCCAATACCATCAATTCGTGGGCTGAGTTAAGGGCAACGTTCATCAAAAAATTTCAAGGGACTTGCAAACAGCCTATGACCATCGTGGATCTTGATCATTGCATCCAGTAGGAAGGTGAGTCAGCTCATCATTGGGTCCGACGGGTGTCAACCATCATCCATTCGTCTGAGTAGATCACGGCAGCCCAAGCCATGCTCATCTTAGAGAAGAACTATCACTTCGTTTCGCTGAAGCAGAAACTTGGTTGGCTCAAGTGTTCGTCTCAGGATATGGGAGAGCTCATGACGGCTCTCACAAAGTACGCTAACTCTGATAACACGAAGGACCCAGGCTCTGATGAGGAGAAGGCCGGTCAGGGTAACAAGAACAATCAAGGAAAAGGTGTGGTTAACAATGGTAACCAGAACAAGCGGAAGAACCCCGATGGCGGATCAGAACTGGTAGCCAATGCAAGTACCGTCTAGAATCCTCCTAAGGGCAATGGGAAGTTCAGGCCACCTTTTAATAAGAACAGGACTCCCTTCAATTTGGAGGAGGCGCTTAAGAAGCCCTGTCCAGAACACAGCCAGCTCGGCAAACCTTCGTTGCACGCATGGGGCGATTGCCACATTATGCAGAAGTTAAAGAATTACTACACGTAACCCAACAGCCAGGGCGGTGGTCCGCCCGGCGGCTCAGGACGGGGCGGGTCAGGAGCCGGATTTGGATCTGGCGGCTCAGGGTTCGGCCATCATGGGCAAGGTAATCAAGGAGGGCATCCACAGCACTCTGGTAATAACAACCAGCAGCAGCATAACCAATCTGGGTATCAAAGTAATCCGAAGCAGCTCAGCTTAGGCCAGTATCATGTTTTCATGACCATTCTTAACAAGTGGGATCAGAAATTACGCAAACAAGCGGTCCATGCGGCTGCGCTGGCTCTGCCGCAGTACTTAAAATGGTCTGAATATAACATAACGTGGAGCCGGGAAGATCACCCGCCGCGTGTTGATGACCCGGGGCGGCTGGCTTTGGTGGTTGCCCCCCAAGTGGGAGGTTATATGGTGAACAAGGTGCTTATGGATGGAGGCAGTAGCATCAACATCCTCTATTATGACACCTTCCGACGGATGAAGTTGCTTGACAAGGATCTTAAGCCCTCATCCACCGTTTTTCATGGTGTGGTGCCAGACAAGTCGGCTTATCCGGTGGGCAGGATTTCTTTGGAGGTTGCCTTTGGTGATGAATATAACTACAGAGTGGAGTCCTTGTGGTTTGAAGTGGTCAAGATCAAGAGCCCTTACCATGCGTTGTTTGGGCGGGCGGTTATGCTAAGTTCATGGCTAGGCCCTACTATGTATACTTACAACTCAAGATGCCTGGGCTAAAGGGCACAATTACCGTTCATGGTGATCGGAATACGGCTATTGAGTGCGAGGAAGGAGACGCAGCTTATGCAGAGTCCAGTTGCGCTCAGGACGAGCTTAAATTTCATAAGGAGAATCTTGATCCGGAGGATAGGATGCCGCTGAAAAAGCCCACAACGGAGGTTGAGCCGCCCCTTAAGTTTTCGGCGGATGATACCAAGGCAATAGACTTCACTCCGGGTGACTCATCCAAATAGTTCATCATTGGGGCTCATATGGATCCCAAATAGGAAAGCGCGCTCATCGAATTCATCCGTGAGAATTGGGACATCTTCGCATGGAAACCTTCTGACATGCCAGGTGTTCCGAGAGAGTTCGCTGAGCACAATCTTAATGTGGATCCTAAGTTTAAACCCATCAAGCAGTTTCTATGGTGGTTCAATGAGGAGAGGCGCAAGGCCATCGGGGAAGTGGTCACCCGGCTCTTAGCAGTGGGTTTCATCGTCGAGGTCTTTCACCCGGAGTGGCTTGCTAACCTAGTGCTGGTGCTCAAAAAGAACAGCACGTGGAGGATGTGTGTGGATTAAACGGACCTTAACAAGGCTTGTCCGGTGGATCCCTTTGCTCTCCCACGTATTGATCAGATCATTGATGCTACGGCAGGTTGCAAAAGCCTGTGCTTCCTGGATGCCTATTCAGGATATCATCAGATCAAGATGGCAGTTAAGGACCAAGAGAAGACGGCTTTTATTACGCCTTTTGGAGCCTTCTGTTATGTATTTATGCCTTTCGGGCTCAAGAGTGCCCAAGCAACTTATCAGCGCTGTGTGCAGAATTGTCTTCACAGTCAGACCGGGCGCAATGTTCAAGCTTATGTAGATGATATTGTGATCAAATCAAAGAAGAAGGAGACCATTTTGGATGACTTAAGGGAAACTTTTGACAATCTCAGGGTCTATAAGATGATGCTTAACCTGGCCAAATGCGTCTTTGGTGTTCCGGCTGGCCAGCTCTTGGGATTTCTGTTTTCTGAACATGGCATTGAGGCTAACCCAGATAAAATCAAGGCTATCACCTCTCTCGCAGAGCCGGCCTGTGTCAATGATGTCCAATGCCTGGCAGGGCAAATCACCGTGTTAAGCTAGTTCATAAGCCGCCTCGGCGAGAAAGCAATTCCTTTATATCAGATGATGAAAAAGACAGACTATTTTGTCTGGAGTACGACAGCGGGTGAAGCATTGGAGGCATTCAAGAAACAGCTCACTGAGCCGCTGGTGTTGGCCACTCCGGATGAGAAAGAACCTTTGCTCCTGTACGTGGCGGCTAACAACCGGGTGGTCAGCGCCGCAATTGTGGTTGAGCGCAAGGAAGCCAGGAAGGAATATCCGGTTCAAAGGCCGGTTTATTATATTAGTGAGGTCCTGAACGAATCCAAATAGAGATATCCACATTGGCAGAAGCTGGTGTATGGGGTGTTCATGGCCAATCGCAAGTTAAAGCACTATTTCTTAGGGCACCCGATCACTATGGTCAGCTCTGCTCTGTTGGGGGACATAATTCAGAACAGAGAAGCCACCAGTAGGATTGCTAAGTGGGCGTTGGAGCTGGGACCTCTTAATCTAACATACGTGCCTCGTACGGCCATCAAATCCCATGCCCTCGTGGATTTTATAAACGATTGGACAGAGTGTCAAGCTCCTGAGGAAAAGCCGGATAACACATACTGGACTATACATTTTGATGGATCCAAGCAGCTGGAAGGATCAGGAGCAGGAGTTGTTTTGACATCTCCCAAAGGTGACAAATTTAGTTATGTGCTCCGGCTGATGTTCCCTTGCACCAACAATGTGGCTGAGTATGAGGCTCCGCTTCATGGTCTCAGAGTAGCCAAGGAGATGAATTTAAGCTGGGTAAGGTGCCTGGGCGACTCACATCTTGTGGCTCAGCAAGTTTCAGGCATGTGGGATTCCAAAGACCCGCGGATGGCGGCTTATCGATAGGCGGTGGATGTCATTGCTGGTCACTTCAAAGGTTATCAGGTAGATCACATTGATCATCGCAGGAATGAGGCAGCTGATGCCTTATCACGGTTAGGCTCTCAGCGAAAGCCGGTGCCGCCCAATATCTTTTTGGACGTTTTATATCACCCGACTGTCAAGTTGCCTTTAGAGGAAGATTTGGATATCCCTGACCCGAAGGTGCAATTGGTGGCGGCTCTACATGTTATTCCAGATTGGATTGTGCCTTACCTAGCCTATTTGACTCGAGGCGAATTACCTGATGATCAAAATCTAGCCAGACAGATCACCCGGCGATCTAAGTCGATGACAATAGTTAATGGTGAGTTACACAAGTGCAGCGTTACCGGGGGTTTTCAGCGTTGCGTCTCACCAGAGGAAGGTTAGGAAATTTTGAATGAAATTCATGCTGGAGATTGCGGACATCATGCCGGCTCAAAATCTTTGGTAGCTAAGGCGTTTCGGCACTGTTTCTTCTGGTTGACGGCTCACAAAGACCCAGAGGATCTGGTTCGCAAGTGTGGCGGCTGTCAAAAATTCGGCCGGCGTGCTCATGTTCCGTCTTAAGAATTGCGCATGATATCAAATACTTGGCCGTTTGCAGTCTGGGGGCTTGATATCGTAGGACCTTCAAAATATCCAAGGATAAGAAAACGCACCTATTGGTGGCGGTTGATAAGCTCACCAAATGGGTAGAGGCTAAGCCGATCAGCAAGTGTGATGCGGCTACGGCGGTTCAATTGGTTAAAAAGTTGATCTACCGTTTTGGTTACCCCCACAGCATCATCATTGACAATGGCACAAATTTGTCCAAGGGAGCAATGAAAAAATTCTGCGACAAAGAGCACATTCGGCTTGATGTTTCAGCAGTTGCTCATCCGCAGTCCAACGGTCAGGCGGAGCGTGCCAATCAAGAAATCTTGAGGGGTATCAAGCCATGGCTCATGGTTCCTTTACAATGAACACCCAGTTGTTGGGTAGAAGAGCTGCCCTCCGTCTTATGGAGTATTAGAACCACCCCCAACAGATCCATAGGGTATACACCTTTCTTCATGGTTTACGGTGTCGAGGCCGTGTTGCCAAGTGACATCCGACATGACTCACCATGAGTGGCGGCTTACGTTGAGACAGACAATGAGACGGCACGTCAGGACGCATTGGATGCTTTGGAAGAGGAACGAGAGCTGGCGGTTGCCCGTTCGGCGATTTATCAACAGGACATGCGCCGCTATCATAGCCGCAGGGTTAAGACCCGGATGTTTCAAGAGGGCGACTTAGTCCTACGGCTGATTCAAGACCAGACAGATATGCATAAGTTATCTCCTCCATGGGAAGGGCCTTTTGTGGTCAGCCGAAATCACAACAACGGGTCGTATTACCTCATTGACATCTGAGACGACTAAGATACTTCGGGTCAGGAGACCCGCCGACCGCGGAACATAGCGCATCTGCGGCCTTATTACACTTAAGGTTGTTGAGAATCGTCATTATATATTATCATTGTACATATCATATCTATATATGAATAAAATAGCATCCCTGCAAGTCGGGGCCTCTGTCACATCACACATCTTCATCGATGCAAATATATTGGTTGTCTAAGGGGGCTTCTTACCTTTGGGTATCGTTTATCTCACCCTAACAACCGGCTTTTATGCCATTCCAGTTGACATGTCAGCTACGGCTGTCGAAGGGGGCTTCTCATCGACGGGTGTCGCTTATCTCACCCTAACAGTCGGCTTTATGCCATTTCCAGTTAACATGTTAACCGCGGTTGTCGAAGGGGGCTTCTTACCGACGGGTTCGCTTATCTCACCCTAACAACCAACTTTTATGCCATTCCAGTTGACATGTCAGCTGCGGCTGTCGAAGGGGGCTTCTCACCGATGGGTGTCGCTTATCTCACCCTAACAGCCGGCTTTATGCCATTTCCGGTTAAAATGTTAACCGCGGTTGTCGAAGGGGGCTTCTTATTGACGGGTTTTCTTATCTCACCCTAACAACCGGCTTTATGCCATTCCAGTTGACATGTCAGCTGCGGCTGTCGAATGGGGCTTCTTACCCTCGGGTATCGCTTATCTCACCCTAACAGCCGGCTTTATGCCATTTCCGGTTAACATGTTAGTCGCGGTTGTCGAAGGGGGCTTCTTACCTTTCGGGTATCGCTTATCTCACCCTAACAACCGGCGTTCGCGCCAAAAATGTTGACAAGTCAACATTGGCTGTCGAAGGGGGCTTCTTACCTTTAGGTATTGCTTATCTCACCCTAACAGCCGGCTTTATGCCATTCTGGTTAACATGTTAGCTGTGGTTGTTGAAGGGGGCTTCCCACCTTCGGGTGTAGCTTATCTATCCCTAACAACCGGCATTCGGGCCAAGAATGTTGACAAGTCAACATAACCATACGGGGGGCTTCTTGCTCTATGGGTGAAGCTTATCAAACCTTCTCGGCCGGCTCTTTAGCCAAGCGGCGGTCTCTGTCAACATGTTAGGAAGACACAGCATCTTCGGGTTGCGCTTTTAAGCCGCCCTCCTAACGGTGTAAAGGTACATCTATGAATGCTAGAGATTAAGTCGGTAAGTCATGCACGGCAAAGGACAAGGAAAATGGCACATATCTATTTTAAAGCCGGACTTTCATATGTGCGCGATGGCACTAACTCAAGAACGACGAAAGTTGTTACTAGTCTATTACAGATGCTCTCTATGGAGCCCAAAAATATCATCAAGTTTTTTACATCGCCCATGGCGGGTCATGGAGAGCCGGCTATTACAAGTTTTCTACACATCAATCAGCTGGCTGGCGGGTCATCCTGCTCCGGCTCTTCGGCTGTCTTCATCTGGAGATTATCCAAGTCCCAATTGCAATCGGTTAAAGCTGCAAAAGTTCCTTCTTCAAAGAAGGGGGACGGGTCAAGGTCAGAAGCGAAGAGAGTCTTACTACGAGCGGGTGTCAAATCCTGGCACTCAAAGAGCGGACCACGGATCCTCTTTTGATTAGCACTGTAAGCCGCCTGGTAAGTCGCGAAGTTGACCTCTTCTGCTAAGACGGAGGCTAGGACTTTGGAATCTTTTATGCACTGAGCATAGTCAGCGTCGGTGAACTCAGAGCCGTCGTCCTCTTGGAGGGAAACCCATCCATCATCTCAGTTGGAGTAAGTTCTGGAGCGAAAGCCAATGCCCGGCTTATGGCCACAATCGCCCCTTGGCGGGCGGCTGATTTCTTCAGCTCCACAATCGGTTTGGGCATCATTGAGAGGAGCTCCAAGACACTTTTGAGAGCCGAAGGAATGTTCTCTTTGTATTGCACAGCCTTGATTGTGCATACAGCCCCGCGGTACAGTTGTTCTGTCAATGTGTATATAGTCTTCAAAGGAAGCAGACTGTCGGAGGCAAGTTGGCGGCTCCTAGGACCTGCATGAGATGGAGGCCTCGTTATGAGTCGCCAGCACAAGTCCAAAAATCCGGATCGACCCAAGCTATTAAAAACTTACCAAAGAGGGCAGCCGCCATCTTCGTGATGTGACGCTTCAAAGACTACAGCTCGTCAGATACGATCATGAGCCGCTGATCGGCATCATCCGCCCATTTAGTCAATGTAGCTTTTTTAGCCTCGGCAGATTCCTTGAAGGCGGTGAAGTCAGCTTTGATCTTAGCTAGCTCTTCGACAAGGAGCCAGCATGTTTTGTCAGCTTCACTATGGGCGGCTTGCTGAGTAGCTAAGTTCGTTTTTAAGCCGGCCAATTCTGACCCGACCTCGGTTAAAGCTCCCTGCGACATATCAAAATATGGAGTACAAAAGCAAGTCTCAAACAGATTGCAAGCAACATGCATGACACTTGGGGGCTAATGTCTATTTTCAAGACAGTTCCGACTCAACTTCGACAAGATTGACCTGGAACTTGGGGCGAACATATTGGTTTTCTAAGGAGGTTCAACATGAAAGTCCCGGCTCAACTTTCGAAAAGAGTAAGCTGGCCCTTGGGGGTTACGATTGGCTCTGTTAAACTATCTTCTATGAAGTCCCGACTCAACTTTGGAAAATATTGAGCCGGCCCTTGGGGGCTAACATTGGCTCTATTGTTTCTCTTTTAGGAAGTTCCGGCTCAAAATTTTCAGTTATTGAGTCGGCCCTTAGGGGCTAGGGAAATGATTTGAGATCAAGGCTAAGTAAATTGAGGCCTACATATTACATATGTCTACTTCTGCTAAGATGGAAGAGCCGGATTATTATCAGTCAATATTTACTTGGCCCTTGGGGGCTACGTAAGGGTATAAGGAAGAAAAAGGAATACCTCATATTTTCTCTTCATTAAGTTAACTAGCTTGAGCTCTAGATCCCGGCTTGTGGATAGATGTTTCATGTAGCCAGCATGAAGTTCGTCAGTTGTCATCTTCTCTGAAGTAGGGAGTTCAAACTCAAGCTTCCTGGAAGCTTAAGCTGTCTCACTATGCTTGGTCAGCAAGCGAGGTGGAAGAGAGTGCAAGCCGGCGCCGGTGATCACGACGTCCGGGGCAGCGGTGTCATCAACAGCCTTGGCAGGGGTCAGCGGCTTGGAATAGTCCCTTGGCGGGCTGTCAGGAACAACAACTTCAGCAGCTAGTTCTGCAGAAGTTGCTGGGGGATCCGGTTTAGCAAGCTCCGGCTCTTGAGCAGTAGGGCCAGGGGAGGACTTGTTGGTTTTCCTCCGCTTAGCTTGAGCCCTAGAAGAAACATGAAAGTCAGAGTTCAAGGGTTACAACCACCGAAGAGCCGGATGTAAAGGCTAGAAAATGCTTACATCGGATTAATCTTCGGAGGTGGAAGAGCGGTGACCGTAGAGTCGCCGGAAGAAGGTGATCCCTAAGAGACATTTCAGATAATATAAGGCAGTGTTGAGATTATAAAGGAAAAGCTAATAAAATCAAGCAGAGATACATACCTCAGCGGGGCGTTTCTTCTGAGCCGGGGAGTTAGGCAACCCGGACATGAGATCAGTAGAGCCGGCGCTCCGGGTCTGACAGCGCTCGACTTGTTGTTCCTTTTTCAAAAGAAATTGAGGATCCAAATGAGAAAGAGGATGAGAAAGGGGAACTTTTCGAACAACCCACCGTATCTTCTGGGGTACAAAACATTCTGAGTCGGATGAAATATAAGTTACCTCAGGAACGTTGGCGCGGCTCATCTCTACCTCGTCCTGTGAATAAGTTGTTATCAGCAAGGTGAATAATGAGGTTACAGAAAATAGTCAAACTATACCTCTGAGCCGGATGATTCCGGCGGGTCAAACCATTCCTCCTGAGGGGTGGTCTTCTTCGACCTCTTGGCCGGGGCCTTCTTCTTTCTTTTCTTTAGAGGAGGAACATACTTCATCTTCCAGAAGTCAGAGTCAGCCTGAAAATGTAAGCTGGATAATAGCAATGAATTGACAAGTCATAACTACACAAAAAGAAGAGACGATGAAGAGTCGCCTTACGTGTGGGGCCGGATTAACGGCACTGAAAGGCGCCATCCCAATAGCGCTGCAAGCTCCTGACGTCTCATGAACAAGACTCTGGATGACAGTGGTAATATCGTCTTCGGTTACAGTTGTCCGGCTGAAGCATAGGGAACCATCATACTAGTCGGGCTATTCGCACATGAGGCGGCTTCTCAGGCTCAAAGGCATAATTCTCCAGGAGATCCAGCAGCGGATCAATTCCAAACTAATCAATCCATTGGCCATGAGGGCTCTAATCTTGGCGTGAGCCAGCTCGTGCCTTGCGCATTCGGAAGTTCATAGTCAGCCAGGAAGCTCAGAAGTTGTCTTGAGCCGGGTGGGGCAATAACCCGACAGCGGATGTTCACCCTCCAAGGAAGTATCCTTGTAGTAGAACCAAGTCTTATTCCAATCCTTTGGATGACTCGGCATTGGTACAGCCGGAAAGGTAATATCCCGGTGCCTCTGAATGGAAATTCCACCAAGTTCTAAGCTCGGGCCGGCCTTTACTTCAGTTTGCCGGTTCGCATAAAAGAATTCTCGGAAGAGACCTATAAACGGCTAAGTCTGTAGATAGACCTCGCTGAGCACTTGGAAGTTGCAGATGTTTGAGACGGAGTTGGGGGCAAGGTCTTGAGGATGCAACTTAGAGAAATGAAGGATGTCCTGGAAGAATTTTGAGCCGGGGAGTACGAACCCACGTTCAATATGATCCTAAAAAACAACTACCTCGCCCTCCTGGGGAATGGGCCTCAGTTCATTACCCGGAACCCGCCAATGGATAGCCTCTTTTACAGGAAGGGTGCCCGCAAGTACAAAGTCCATCAGAAACTCTTTAGTAATGCATGAACCAACCCAGTTGCAGGAGTGAGCCGTGGAAACTTAAGGCCCAAGATGCTTGGCGGCCTGACAGGATGGGCCGGCAAGTGGCCCGGATGAAGAAGACCCGGGCGTGTAAGCCGCCCGGGGACAACTTGGTCAGGAAAGGCAAGAGAAGATAGAGGTAGACTCGGAGATGTAATGAGAGTCGGTTATAACTTGTATGATCCGTGGTCTTGACCTCCTACATAAAGGCAAGACCCGGGGCAACTTAGAGATCAGGTTATCGAGAACTAGGTCAAGAAATAGCTCCCATGTAATCGATACATCAAGCAATACAAGCACAAAGCAGGACGTAGGATATTACCTCGACTTGAGGGGCCGAACCTGGGTAAACCCGTGTCCTTTGTCCCAATCAACCCCTTTGAGTCCATCACATTAGAAATGGCCTTAAACCCAAGTCCGTTCACCCGGACATCTGCCATGATAAAACCACGACGGGTAGATTATGCATCTGTCGCTCACCCACAAACCAATGGGCAAGTCGAGCGAGCCAATGGCCTCATCCTGGATGGTCTGAAGCCTCATCTCATGCACAATCTGGATCATGTCACTGGTGCCTGGGTAACTGAGCTATCATCTGTGTTATGGGGCCTGAGAACTACGCCAAATCGGTCGACTGGACGGACTCCTTTTTTCCTGGTCTACGGTGTTGAAGCTGTCTTGCCGAGTGACTTGTTTCACAATTCTCCCCGAGTGGAACTTTATTCTGAGGCTGAAGCTGAACATGATAGGCGGGATGGTGTTGATCTCCTGGAGGACGAACGAGAGATGGCTTTGAAATGGACTACAGCCTATCAGCAGGATCAGCGGCGCTTCCATGCGAAGAATGTCAAGAGTCGATCGTTTCATGAGGGAGACTTGATGCTCTGAGTGAATCAACACCGACCACATATGCTTGCTCCTGCATGGGAAGGTCCTTTTGTCATCACTAAAGTGCTGAACAATGGAGCTTATCATCTGTACAATCTCATGAAGCGGATAGACGAGCCACGAGCCTGGAATGTAGATCTGCTCCGACGTTTTTATACTTAGAGATAGAAGAGTCTTCTGATGTAATAAGAATACTTCATCTATGCAATTCAAACTTCCGCAATATATATTGTCAATTCCGATCATACAGTTTCACTCTTGGGAATACTCCGAGTGTTCAGCAATCCTCACACTCGAGGGCTTAGCTACGAACATGCTTTCGCCTAAGTTAAAAACCCTGTCGGGTGGATAGCAGTCCATTCACTCAACGACCTATTTGCGAATCAGTCTTCGCTTAGGTGCAAAAATACTCCGAGTGTCGAGCAATCCTCACACTCGAGGGCTTAGCTGCAAACATGCTTTCGCCTAAGTTAAAAACCTTGTCGGGTGGATAATAGTCCATTCACTCGACGACCTACTCACGAATCAGTCTTCGCTTAGGGTCAAAAATACTCCGAGTGTCGAGCAATCCTCACACTCGGAGGCTTAGCTGCGAACATGCTTTCCCCTAAGTTAAAAACATTGTCGGGTGAATAGCAGTCCATTCACTCGACGACCTACTCATGAATCAGTCTTTGCTTAGGGTCAAAAATATTCTGAGTGGTGAGCGATCCTCACACTCGGGGGGCTTAGTTGCGAACATGTTTTCGCCTAAGTTAAACACCCTGCCAAGTGGATTGTAATACATCCACTCGATACCATAGCTGTGAATAAATCTTTGCCTAGGGTCAAAAATATTCCGTGTGTTGAGCAACACTCACACTCGGGGGCTTAGCTGCGAACATGGTTTCGCCTAAGCCTAAAAACAAACTCAGTCGAACAAACGATTAAAAGCCAAATACGGATAAATCCAAAGGTTTAATCGCAGATAAAAGTTTTGTGAGAAAGCAAAAGTGCTCAGGCCTAAGGCATGAATGAAGTTTTTAAGCCGATACAGTTTCACTCGGCATACCGAGGCAAATAAAGTTTTCTTCCAAAGATCAAGTTTTTAAGCGCCCAACGGGCTTGCTGGCTCGACGAAAGTGTCCAAGTCGATGCCGTCCGCGGTCCTGGTGGCTGCATCAATGAAGGTCTCCATGAAATCTTCAAACTGGAGCTTCTTCGTGTTAACCACTCGGAGCTCCTTCAGTTTTTCTTCCCTCACTTCCTTGCAATGGACCCTCACAAGGGAGACCGCCACGTCAGCACCGCAATGAGCAGCAGATTTCTTCCAGGCTTCCACTCGACTGGGGAGGTCGTTCAGGCGTGTCATCACGGATGCGAGGTCCAGCTGAAGAGTGTCCTCAGGCCACAGTTCCTTGTCGATCCTCTCCATTGGAGTTTTCAATCGAAGGACATACGCTCTGACACCCTAAAGCCTGAAGTTGAGTCTAAGCATGTTCATGGCCACCGCATCCCCAACAAGTGACTTGGTGGGATCTAGGTTGGGCTCGATCTCCTCGATCTCTTTCTCAAAGTCTTGGCAGAATTTTGGGAAGGAAGAATTAGAGAATGGGATAAGGACTAGTGAGCTGCAGTCGTTAAGGATTCCATAAAGTTCAGTTGACAGAAAAACTCACCATCGAGCAGAATATACATCTTCCTCAAGAACTCTCCGAGATGCCTCTCCAGGCTGTTGCTCCTCTTGGTTAATTGCTCAGTCTTCTTCATGAGGTCCACACGCTCTTGCTTCAGCTTCAAGTTTTCTTCCTCCATCCTCTTCGCGCCAGCCAGCCTCTTGTCAGCAGCCTCAGTTTTCAAATTCGCCACACGCTGGGCATCGGCGAGCGTTTTCTCCTTGTCCTCCAGCGCCTTCTTCATGGAATCTAAAGAAATGAAATGGTTGAGTCGCGCTTGGACTCGATGGTTTTCATTGCGTACGTTTGTTCGAGTGAAAGAATTCGGTTCAAAGCATGGAAAGTGAAAATGAGAATGCAGTGGGTCGAAGAAAGTTACCTCCCAGAGTTTTCAGCTCGGCGCGCACCCGCTCCAAAGCATTATTGGAGGTATCCAAGTCCACGCGCAACCGGTTCCTTTCATCCTCAAGATCCTTGTACTGCGTTCCAAGTTAACAAGCCCTCTGAAATCAATAAATAAAGAAATTCAATCGACAAAAAAAATTCCAGCACGGAAATGCAGAAGACCGAAAATGGTCGATTGGGCCGCCCTGTCGAGTGGTGCTTGTACTCCGGGTACGACAAAAATTCTGATTTCAAGTTTTCAAGACTACTGCTTATCGTCGGCGATTAACAGTAGCCTCAGGGACTACACCCAGTGGGTGCACTTAGCATGCCCCCACTATTTATAAAATAGTCAACAAGGTCTACCCTGTCAAACTTCCGTTGCTTGATCTGTCGAGTAACGTGCTCCCCCCACACTCAGTGAAGTGTAGTCTATCCTTATGTAGCGTCATATCATGGTTGATCAATGATATCCATGAAACCTACAAGGTATCCTCGGAGTGGCTCGTGTACTCGATGTACTATAAACGAGTTCAATACAGTCTTTATCAGACCCCCGCCAGCAGCGGTCTCGGCGACTACACCCAGTGGGTGCACTTAGCATTCCCCCACAAGATCTGCCAATTCTTGACCTATCGAGTAGTAGAAAATATCCATCAATGGAACATCCGTCACTCGATCTGTCGAGTGACATATCCCCTACACTTCGTGAAGTGCATTCTATCCTTATGTAGTGTCCTATTGTGGTTTATCATTGATACCCATGAAACCTACAAAGTAGCTGCGGAATAGCAAGGTTAAGGGAAAATGTATCCCGCATACGACAGGCTCTAAGACCCCTGCCGAGTCAAGCACTCGACAGTGGTCTCAGGGATTACACCTAGTGGGTGCACTTAGCGTGCCCCCACTGAACCAAAACCTACTCGACTAAGGCCTGATCTATTCGAGTGGAGAGCTCCAAAACATTCTATGAATGGATAATAACACCCACTGGGTGTGCAGTCAAATAAGACAGGAATTCAATCGGAAATGTAGTTACAATCAAACTTACTCGGACATTCGTGCGAAGCGTTGTGCTGGCATCATAAGCCAACTTGCTGGCCTCGTACGCCTCCTTCGTGCGCAGCATCATCTACTCCGCCTGGATCATGGCCTCCTTTGCAGCTCCAGTCTGATCTTCCGTAATGTGATGCAGAGGAAAAGCCGTCATCGGCGCGAGCGGCGTAATGATGGGAGCAGTTGAGGTAGTATGGGCGGGTCCGGTTGGGTCGACGTCACAATGGTAGAAACAGCTGGAGGGGCACTCGCCAGAGGTACTGTTGGGTCAGCTCTAATCCACGTCGAGTCACTCATCCCCTCGGAAGACTTTGCGGTCGACCGCTGAGGCGTCTACGTAGATGAAGTTCGT